>CAXAJV010000006.1:6345985-7667680 GCA_963969225.1 Xylocopa violacea | reverse complement strand
AACTCCACGGATGTAATATTTGCCAACATTCCAAGCCTGTCGGACCCTACATCTCGGGTGGAACATTGTATGCATCTATAACGCTGTATATCGGAAAATAAGGCAAATTAACAACTCGGATGTAATATTTGTCAATATTCCTGGTGTGTCGGACCCTACTTCACGGTGGGAACAGTATATACGTCTATAACGTTATATATCCTAACCTAAGGCAACCTAACATCACGGATGTAATGTTTGACAACAAACTAGGCGTGTCGGACCTTCTTCTCGGTGGGAACATTATATGCGTCTATAACGTTATATATCCTAACCTAAGGCAACCTAGCACCTCGGATGTAACAGTTGACAACATTCCAGGCGCGTCGGACCGTACTTCCCGGTGGAAACATTATATGCGTCTATAAAGTTGCATATCCTAAAATAAGGCAACCTAACATCTCGAATGTAACATTTGACAACATTCCTGGCGTGTCGGACCCTACTTCTCGGTGGGAACAGTATATACGTCTATAACGTCATATAACCTAACGTAAGGCAACCTAACACCTCGAATGTAACATTTGACAACATTCCACGTGTGTCGGACTCTGCTTCGCGGTCGGAACATTGTGTACGTCTATAACGTTATATATCCCAACCTAAGTTAACCTAACACCTCGGATGTAACGTTTGACAACATTCCAGGTGTGTCGGACCCTACTTCTCGGTGGGAACATTATATGCGTCAATAACGTTGATTATCCTAACCTAAGACAACCTAACTCCACGGATGTAATATTTGCCAACATTCCAAGCCTGTCGGACCCTACATCTCGGTGGGAACATTATATGCGTCTATAACGCTGTATATCCTAGAATAAGGGAACCTAACAAATCGGAGGTAATATTTGACAACATTCCAGGCGTGTCGGACCTACTTCTCGGTTGGAACATTATATGCGTCTATAACGTTGTATATCCTAACCTAAGGCAACACAACAACTCGGATGTAATATTTGACAACATTCCAGGCGTGTCGGACCTACTTCTCGGTGGGAACATTATATGCGTCTATAACGTTATATATCCCAACCTAAGTTAACCTTTCATCTAGGACGTAATATTTTTCAAAATTCCTGGCGTGTCGGACCCTACTTCTAGGTGGGAACAGTATATACGTCTATAACGTTATATATCCTGACCAAAGGCAAACGAACATCGCGCATGTAAGATTTAACAGCATTCCAGGCGTGTCGGACCCTACTTCTCGGTGGGAACATTATATGCGTGTATAACGCTGTATATCCTAGAATAAGGCAACCTAACACCTCGTATGTAACATATGACAACATTCCAGGTGTGTCGGAACCTACTTCTCGGTGGGAACATTATATTCGTCTATAACGTTGTATATACCCTAATGTAAGGCAACATTACATCTCGGATGTAACATTTGACAACATTCCAGGCGTGTCGGACCCTACTTCCCAGTGGAAACATTATATGCGTCTATAACATTGCATATCCTAACCTAAGGCAACTTACCAACTCTGATGTAATATTTGACAACATTCCAGGCGTATCGGGCCCTACTTCTCGGTGGGAACATTATATGCGTTTATAGCGTTATATATCCTAAACTAAGGCAACCTAGCACATCGAATTTAACAGTTGACAACATTCCAGGCGTGTCGGAACCTACTGCCCGGTGGAAACATTATATGCGTCTATAACGCTGCATATCCTAAAATTAGGCAACCTAACGCCTCAGATGTAACATTTGACAACATTCCAAGCGTGTCGGGCCCTACTTCTCGGTGGGAACATTCTTTGCGTCTATAACGTTATATATCCTAACCTAAGGCAACCTAACATCGCGAATGTAACGTTTTACAACATTCCTGGCTTGTCGGAACCGACTTCTCGGTGGAAATATTGTATGCGTCTATAACGTTGTATATCCTAACCTAAGGCAACCTAATAACTCGTATGTAATATTTGACAACATTCCAGGCGTGTCGGACCTACTTCCCGGTGGGAACAGCATATACGTCTATAACGTTATATATCCTAACCTAAGGCAACCTAACAACTCGGATGTAATATTTGTCAATATTCCTGGTGTGTCGGACCCTACTTCACGGTGGGAACAGTATATACGTCTATAACGTTATATATCCTAACCTAAGGCAACCTAACATCACGGATGTAATGTTTGCCAACAAACTAGGCGTGTCGGACCTTCTTCCCGTTGGGAACATTATATGCGTCTATTACGTCATATAACCAAATCTAAGGCAACCCAACACCTCGGATGTAACATTTGACAACATTTCTGGCGAGTCGGACCCTACTTCTCGGTGGGAACATTATATGCGTCTATAACGTTATATATCCTAACCTAAGGCAACCTAACATCTCGAATGTAACATTTTACAACATTCCTGGCTTGTCAGAACCTACTTCTCGGTGGGAACATTATATGCGTCTATAAAGTTATATATCCTAAACTAAGGCAACCAAGCACCTCGAATGTAACAGTTGACAACATTCCAGGCGTGTCGGACCTACTTCTCAGAGGGAACATTATATGCGTCTATAACGTTATATATCCTAACCTAAGGGAACCTAATAACTTGGATGTAATATTTGACAATATTTCTGGCGTGTCGGAGCCTACTTATCGGTGGGAACATTATATGCGTCTATAACGTTATATATCCTAACCTAAGGCAACCTAGCACCTCGGATGTAACATTTGACAACATTCCTGGCGAGTCGGAACCTACTTCTCAGTGGGAACCTTACATGCGTCTATAACGTTATATATCCTAACCTAAGGCAACCTAACTCCTCGGACGTAACATTTGACAACAAACTAGGCATGTTGGACCAACTTCTCGGTGGGAACATTATATGCGTCTATAACGTCATATAACCTAACCTAAGGCAACCTAACACCTCGAATGTAACATTTGACAACATTCCACGTGTGTCGGAACCTGCTTCTCGGTCGGAACATTGTGTACGTCTATAACGTTATACATCCCAACCTAAGTTAACCTAACACCTCGGATGTAACGTTTGACAACATTCCAGGTGTGTCGGACCCTACTTCTCGGTGGGAACATTACATGCGTCAATAACGTTGATTATCCTAACATAAGGCAACCTAACTCCTCGGATGTAATATTTGCCAACATTCCAAACCTGCCGGACCCTACTTCTCGGTGGGAACATTGTATGCGCCTATAACGCTGTGTATCCTAACCTAAGGCAACCTAACATCTCGGATGTAATATTTGACAATATTCCTGGCGTGTCGGACCCTACTTATCGGTGGAAACATTATATGCGTCTATAACGTTATATATGATAACCTAAGGCAACCTAGCACCTCGGATGTAACATTTGACAACATTCCTGGCGAGTCGGAACCTACTTCTCAGTGGGAACCTTATATGCGTCCATATCGTTATATATCCTAACCTAAGGCAACCTAACACCTCGGATGTAACATTTGACAACATTGCAGGTGTGTGGGACCCTACTTCTCGGTGGGAACATTACATGCGTCTATAACGTTGTATATCGTAACCTAAGGCAACATAACTCCACGGATGTAATATTTGCCAACATTCCAAGCCTGTCGGACCCTACATCTCGGTGGGAACATTGTATGCGTGTATAACGCTGTATATCGTAAAATAAGGCAACCTAACAACTCGGATGTAATATTTGTTAATATTCCTGGTGTGTCGGACCCTACTTCACGGTGGGAACAGTATATACGTCTATAACGTTATATATCCTAACCTAAGGCAACCTAACATCTCGGATGTAATATTTGACACCAATCCAGGCGTGTCGGACCTACTTCTCGGTGGGAACATTATATGCGTCTATAACGTTATATATCCTAACCTAAGGCAACCTAACATGTCGGATGTAATATTTGACAACAATCCAGGCGTGTCGGACCTACTCCTCGGTGGGAACATTATATGCGTCTATAACGTCATATAACCTAACCCAAGGCAACCAAACACCTCGGATGTAACATTTGACAACATTCCACGTGTGTCGGTCCCTACTTCTCGGTGGGAACATTGTATACGTCTATAACGTTATATATCCCAACCTAAGTTAACCTAACACCGCGGATATAACATTTGACAACATTCCAGGTGTGTCGGACCCTACTGCTCGGTGGGAACATTATATTCTTCTATAACGTTGTATATCCTAACCTAAGGCAACCTAACTTCTCGGATGTAATATTTGCCAACATTCCAAACCTGTCGGACCCTACTTCTCGGTGGGAACAGTATATACGTCTATAACGTTATATATCCTAACCTAAGGCAACCTATCATCTCGGATGCGATATTTGACTACAATCCAGGCGTGTCGGGCCTACTTCTCGGCGGGAACATTATATTCGTCCATAACGTCATATAACCTAACCTAAGGCAACCTAAAACCTCGGATGTAATATTTGACAACATTCCAAGCGTGTCGTGCCCTACTTCTCGATGGGAACATTATATGCGTCTGTAACGTTATATATCCTAACCTAAGGCAACCTAACACCACAGATGTAACATTTGACAACATTCCTGGCGTGTCGGACCCTACTTCTCGGTGGGAACATTATATGCGTCTATAACGTTATATATCCTAACCTAAGGCAACCTAATAACTCGGATGTAACATTTGACAACATTCCACGTGTGTCGGACTCTACTTCTCGGTGGGAACAGTATATACGTCTATAACGTTATATATCCTAACCTAAGGCAACCTAACAACTCGGATGTAATATTTGTCAATATTCCTGGTGTGTCGGACCCTACTTCACGGTGGGAACAGTATATACGTCTATAACGTTATATATCCTAACCTAAGGCAACCTAGCACCTCGGATGTAACATTTGACAACATTCCTGGCGAGTCGGAACCTACTTCTCAGTGGGAACCTTACATGCGTCTATAACGTTATATATCCTAACCTAAGGCAACCTAACACCTCGGATGTAACATTTGACAACATTGCAGGTGTGTCGGACCCTACTTCTCGGTGGGAACATTATATGCGTCTATAACGTTGTATATCCTAACCTAAGGCAACCTAACTCCACGGATGTAATATTTGCCAACATTCCAAGCCTGTCGGACCCTACATCTCGGGTGGAACATTGTATGCATCTATAACGCTGTATATCGGAAAATAAGGCAAATTAACAACTCGGATGTAATATTTGTCAATATTCCTGGTGTGTCGGACCCTACTTCACGGTGGGAACAGTATATACGTCTATAACGTTATATATCCTAACCTAAGGCAACCTAACATCACGGATGTAATGTTTGACAGCAAACTAGGCGTGTCGGACCTTCTTCTCGGTGGGAACATTATATGCGTCTATAACGTTATATATCCTAACCTAAGGCAACCTAGCACCTCGGATGTAACAGTTGACAACATTCCAGGCGCGTCGGACCGTACTTCCCGGTGGAAACATTATATGCGTCTATAACGTTGCATATCCTAAAATAAGGCAACCTAACATCTCGAATGTAACATTTGACAACATTCCTGGCGTGTCGGACCCTACTTCTCGGTGGGAACAGTATATACGTCTATAACGTCATATAACCTAACGTAAGGCAACCTAACACCTCGAATGTAACATTTGACAACATTCCACGTGTGTCGGACTCTGCTTCGCGGTCGGAACATTGTGTACGTCTATAACGTTATATATCCCAACCTAAGTTAACCTAACACCTCGGATGTAACGTTTGACAACATTCCAGGTGTGTCGGACCCTACTTCTCGGTGGGAACATTATATGCGTCAATAACGTTGATTATCCTAACCTAAGGCAACCTAACTCCTCGGATGTAATATTTGCCAACATTCCAAACTTGCCGGACCCTACTTCTCGGTGGGAACATTGTATGCGCCTATAACGCTGTATATCCTAACCTAAGGCAACCTAACATCTCGGATGTAATATTTGACAATATTCCTGGCGTGTCGGAACCTACTTATCGGTGGAAACATTATATGCGTCTATAACGTTATATATCCTAACCTAAGGCAACCTAGCACATCGGATGTAACATTTGACAACATTCCTGGCGAGTCGGAACCTACTTCTCAGTGGGAACCTTATATACGTCTATAACGTTATATATCCTAACCTAAGGCAACCTAACACCTCGGATGTAACATTTGACAACATTGCAGGTGTGTCGGACCCTACATCTCGGTGGGAACATTATATGCGTCTATAACGTTGTATATCGTAACCTAAGGCAACCTAACTCCACGGATGTAATATTTGCCAACATTCCAAGCCTGTCGGACCCTACATCTCGGTGTGAACATTATAGGCGTCTATAACGCTGTATATCCTAGAATAAGGGAACCTAACAAATCGGAGGTAATATTTGACAACATTCCAGGCGTGTCGGACCTACTTCTCGGTTGGAACATTATATGCGTTTATAACGTTGTATATCCTAACCTAAGGCAACCCAACAACTCGGATGTAATATTTGACAACATTCCAGGCGTGTCGGACCTACTTCTCGGTGGGAACATTATATGCGTCTATAACGTTATATATCCCAACCTAAGTTAACCTTTCATCTAGGACGTAATATTTTTCAAAATTCCTGGCGTGTCGGACCCTACTTCTAGGGGGGAACAGTATATACGTCTATAACGTTATATATCCTAACCTAAGGCAACCTATCATCTCGGATGTAATATTTGACAACATTCCTGGCGAGTCGGAACCTACTTCTCAGTGGGAACCTTATATGCGTCCATATCGTTATATATCCTAACCTAAGGCAACCTAACACCTCGGATGTAACATTTGACAACATTGCAGGTGTGTGGGACCCTACTTCTCGGTGGGAACATTACATGCGTCTATAACGTTGTATATCGTAACCTAAGGCAACATAACTCCACGGATGTAATATTTGCCAACATTCCAAGCCTGTCGGACCCTACATCTCGGTGGGAACATTGTATGCGTGTATAACGCTGTATATCGTAAAATAAGGCAACCTAACAACTCGGATGTAATATTTGTTAATATTCCTGGTGTGTCGGACCCTACTTCACGGTGGGAACAGTATATACGTCTATAACGTTATATATCCTAACCTAAGGCAACCTAACATCTCGGATGTAATATTTGACAACAATCCAGGCGTGTCGGACCTACTTCTCGGTGGGAACATTATATGCGTCTATAACGTTATATATCCTAACCTAAGGCAACCTAACATGTCGGATGTAATATTTGACAACAATCCAGGCGTGTCGGACCTACTCCTCGGTGGGAACATTATATGCGTCTATAACGTCATATAACCTAACCCAAGGCAACCAAACACCTCGGATGTAACATTTGACAACATTCCACGTGTGTCGGTCCCTACTTCTCGGTGGGAACATTGTATACGTCTATAACGTTATATATCCCAACCTAAGTTAACCTAACACCGCGGATATAACATTTGACAACATTCCAGGTGTGTCGGACCCTACTGCTCGGTGGGAACATTATATTCTTCTATAACGTTGTATATCCTAACCTAAGGCAACCTAACTTCTCGGATGTAATATTTGCCAACATTCCAAACCTGTCGGACCCTACTTCTCGGTGGGAACAGTATATACGTCTATAACGTTATATATCCTAACCTAAGGCAACCTATCATCTCGGATGTGATATTTGACTACAATCCAGGCGTGTCGGGCCTACTTCTCGGTGGGAACATTATATTCGTCCATAACGTCATATAACCTAACCTAAGGCAACCTAACACCTCGGATGTAATATTTGACAACATTCCAAGCGTGTCGTGCCCTACTTCTCGATGGGAACATTATATGCGTCTGTAACGTTATATATCCTAACCTAAGGCAACCTAACACCACAGATGTAACATTTGACAACATTCCTGGCGTGTCGGACCCTACTTCTCGGTGGGAACATTATATGCGTCTATAACGTTATATATCCTAACCTAAGGCAACCTAATAACTCGGATGTAACATTTGACAACATTCCACGTGTGTCGGACTCTACTTCTCGGTGGGAACAGTATATACGTCTATAACGTTATATATCCTAACCTAAGGCAACCTAACAACTCGGATGTAATATTTGTCAATATTCCTGGTGTGTCGGACCCTACTTCACGGTGGGAACAGTATATACGTCTATAACGTTATATATCCTAACCTAAGGCAACCTAGCACCTCGGATGTAACATTTGACAACATTCCTGGCGAGTCGGAACCTACTTCTCAGTGGGAACCTTACATGCGTCTATAACGTTATATATCCTAACCTAAGGCAACCTAACACCTCGGATGTAACATTTGACAACATTGCAGGTGTGTCGGACCCTACTTCTCGGTGGGAACATTATATGCGTCTATAACGTTGTATATCCTAACCTAAGGCAACCTAACTCCACGGATGTAATATTTGCCAACATTCCAAGCCTGTCGGACCCTACATCTCGGGTGGAACATTGTATGCATCTATAACGCTGTATATCGGAAAATAAGGCAAATTAACAACTCGGATGTAATATTTGTCAATATTCCTGGTGTGTCGGACCCTACTTCACGGTGGGAACAGTATATACGTCTATAACGTTATATATCCTAACCTAAGGCAACCTAACATCACGGATGTAATGTTTGACAGCAAACTAGGCGTGTCGGACCTTCTTCTCGGTGGGAACATTATATGCGTCTATAACGTTATATATCCTAACCTAAGGCAACCTAGCACCTCGGATGTAACAGTTGACAACATTCCAGGCGCGTCGGACCGTACTTCCCGGTGGAAACATTATATGCGTCTATAACGTTGCATATCCTAAAATAAGGCAACCTAACATCTCGAATGTAACATTTGACAACATTCCTGGCGTGTCGGACCCTACTTCTCGGTGGGAACAGTATATACGTCTATAACGTCATATAACCTAACGTAAGGCAACCTAACACCTCGAATGTAACATTTGACAACATTCCACGTGTGTCGGACTCTGCTTCGCGGTCGGAACATTGTGTACGTCTATAACGTTATATATCCCAACCTAAGTTAACCTAACACATCGGATGTAACGTTTGACAACATTCCAGGTGTGTCGGACCCTACTTCTCGGTGGGAACATTATATGCGTCAATAACGTTGATTATCCTAACCTAAGGCAACCTAACTCCTCGGATGTAATATTTGCCAACATTCCAAACCTGCCGGACCCTACTTCTCGGTGGGAACATTGTATGCGCCTATAACGCTGTATATCCTAACCTAAGGCAACCTAACATCTCGGATGTAATATTTGACAATATTCCTGGCGTGTCGGAACCTACTTATCGGTGGAAACATTATATGCGTCTATAACGTTATATATCCTAACCTAAGGCAACCTAGCACATCGGATGTAACATTTGACAACATTCCTGGCGAGTCGGAACCTACTTCTCAGTGGGAACCTTATATACGTCTATAACGTTATATATCCTAACCTAAGGCAACCTAACACCTCGGATGTAACATTTGACAACATTGCAGGTGTGTCGGACCCTACATCTCGGTGGGAACATTATATGCGTCTATAACGTTGTATATCGTAACCTAAGGCAACCTAACTCCACGGATGTAATATTTGCCAACATTCCAAGCCTGTCGGACCCTACATCTCGGTGGGAACATTATATGCGTCTATAACGCTGTATATCCTAGAATAAGGGAACCTAACAAATCGGAGGTAATATTTGACAACATTCCAGGCGTGTCGGACCTACTTCTCGGTTGGAACATTATATGCGTCTATAACGTTGTATATCCTAACCTAAGGCAACCTAACATCTCGGATGTAATATTTGACAACAATCCAGGCGTGTCGGACCTACTTCTCGGTGGGAACATTATATGCGTCTATAACGTTATATATCCTAACCTAAGGCAACCTAACATGTCGGATGTAATATTTGACAACAATCCAGGCGTGTCGGACCTACTCCTCGGTGGGAACATTATATGCGTCTATAACGTCATATAACCTAACCCAAGGCAACCAAACACCTCGGATGTAACATTTGACAACATTCCACGTGTGTCGGTCCCTACTTCTCGGTGGGAACATTGTATACGTCTATAACGTTATATATCCCAACCTAAGTTAACCTAACACCGCGGATATAACATTTGACAACATTCCAGGTGTGTCGGACCCTACTGCTCGGTGGGAACATTATATTCTTCTATAACGTTGTATATCCTAACCTAAGGCAACCTAACTTCTCGGATGTAATATTTGCCAACATTCCAAACCTGTCGGACCCTACTTCTCGGTGGGAACAGTATATACGTCTATAACGTTATATATCCTAACCTAAGGCAACCTATCATCTCGGATGTGATATTTGACTACAATCCAGGCGTGTCGGGCCTACTTCTCGGTGGGAACATTATATTCGTCCATAACGTCATATAACCTAACCTAAGGCAACCTAACACCTCGGATGTAATATTTGACAACATTCCAAGCGTGTCGTGCCCTACTTCTCGATGGGAACATTATATGCGTCTGTAACGTTATATATCCTAACCTAAGGCAACCTAACACCACAGATGTAACATTTGACAACATTCCTGGCGTGTCGGACCCTACTTCTCGGTGGGAACATTATATGCGTCTATAACGTTATATATCCTAACCTAAGGCAACCTAATAACTCGGATGTAACATTTGACAACATTCCACGTGTGTCGGACTCTACTTCTCGGTGGGAACAGTATATACGTCTATAACGTTATATATCCTAACCTAAGGCAACCTAACAACTCGGATGTAATATTTGTCAATATTCCTGGTGTGTCGGACCCTACTTCACGGTGGGAACAGTATATACGTCTATAACGTTATATATCCTAACCTAAGGCAACCTAGCACCTCGGATGTAACATTTGACAACATTCCTGGCGAGTCGGAACCTACTTCTCAGTGGGAACCTTACATGCGTCTATAACGTTATATATCCTAACCTAAGGCAACCTAACACCTCGGATGTAACATTTGACAACATTGCAGGTGTGTCGGACCCTACTTCTCGGTGGGAACATTATATGCGTCTATAACGTTGTATATCCTAACCTAAGGCAACCTAACTCCACGGATGTAATATTTGCCAACATTCCAAGCCTGTCGGACCCTACATCTCGGGTGGAACATTGTATGCATCTATAACGCTGTATATCGGAAAATAAGGCAAATTAACAACTCGGATGTAATATTTGTCAATATTCCTGGTGTGTCGGACCCTACTTCACGGTGGGAACAGTATATACGTCTATAACGTTATATATCCTAACCTAAGGCAACCTAACATCACGGATGTAATGTTTGACAGCAAACTAGGCGTGTCGGACCTTCTTCTCGGTGGGAACATTATATGCGTCTATAACGTTATATATCCTAACCTAAGGCAACCTAGCACCTCGGATGTAACAGTTGACAACATTCCAGGCGCGTCGGACCGTACTTCCCGGTGGAAACATTATATGCGTCTATAACGTTGCATATCCTAAAATAAGGCAACCTAACATCTCGAATGTAACATTTGACAACATTCCTGGCGTGTCGGACCCTACTTCTCGGTGGGAACAGTATATACGTCTATAACGTCATATAACCTAACGTAAGGCAACCTAACACCTCGAATGTAACATTTGACAACATTCCACGTGTGTCGGACTCTGCTTCGCGGTCGGAACATTGTGTACGTCTATAACGTTATATATCCCAACCTAAGTTAACCTAACACATCGGATGTAACGTTTGACAACATTCCAGGTGTGTCGGACCCTACTTCTCGGTGGGAACATTATATGCGTCAATAACGTTGATTATCCTAACCTAAGGCAACCTAACTCCTCGGATGTAATATTTGCCAACATTCCAAACCTGCCGGACCCTACTTCTCGGTGGGAACATTGTATGCGCCTATAACGCTGTATATCCTAACCTAAGGCAACCTAACATCTCGGATGTAATATTTGACAATATTCCTGGCGTGTCGGAACCTACTTATCGGTGGAAACATTATATGCGTCTATAACGTTATATATCCTAACCTAAGGCAACCTAGCACATCGGATGTAACATTTGACAACATTCCTGGCGAGTCGGAACCTACTTCTCAGTGGGAACCTTATATACGTCTATAACGTTATATATCCTAACCTAAGGCAACCTAACACCTCGGATGTAACATTTGACAACATTGCAGGTGTGTCGGACCCTACATCTCGGTGGGAACATTATATGCGTCTATAACGTTGTATATCGTAACCTAAGGCAACCTAACTCCACGGATGTAATATTTGCCAACATTCCAAGCCTGTCGGACCCTACATCTCGGTGGGAACATTATATGCGTCTATAACGCTGTATATCCTAGAATAAGGGAACCTAACAAATCGGAGGTAATATTTGACAACATTCCAGGCGTGTCGGACCTACTTCTCGGTTGGAACATTATATGCGTCTATAACGTTGTATATCCTAACCTAAGGCAACCCAACAACTCGGATGTAATATTTGACAACATTCCAGGCGTGTCGGACCTACTTCTCGGTGGGAACATTATATGCGTCTATAACGTTATATATCCCAACCTAAGTTAACCTTTCATCTAGGACGTAATATTTTTCAAAATTCCTGGCGTGTCGGACCCTACTTCTAGGTGGGAACAGTATATACGTCTATAACGTTATATATCCTGACCAAAGGCAAACGAACATCGCGCATGTAACATTTAACAGCATTCCAGGCGTGTCGGACCCTACTTCTCGGTGGGAACATTATATGCGTGTATAACGCTGTATATCCTAGAATAAGGCAACCTAACACCTCGGATGTAACATTTGACAACATTCCAGGTGTGTTGGAACCTACTTCTCGGTGGGAACATTATATTCGTCTATAACGTTGTATATACCCTAATGTAAGGCAACATTACGTCTCGGATGTAACATTTGACAACATTCCAGGCGTGTCGGACCCTACTTCCCAGTGGAAACATTATATGCGTCTATAACATTGCATGTCCTAACCTAAGGCAACTTAGCAACTCTGATGTAATATTTGACAACATTCCAGGCGTATCGGGCCCTACTTCTCGGTGGGAACATTATATGCGTTTATAACGTTATATATCCTAAACTAAGGCAACCTAGCACATCGAATTTAACAGTTGACAACATTCCAGGCGTGTCGGACCCTACTGCCCGGTGGAAACATTATATGCGTCTATAACGCTGCATATCCAAAAATTAGGCAACCTAACGCCTCAGATGTAACATTTGACAACATTCCGAGCCTGTCGGACCCTACGTCTCGGTGGGAACGGTATATACGTCTATAACGTTATATATCCTAACCTAAGGCAACCTAACATCTCGAATGTAACATTTTACAACATTCCTGGCTTGTCAGAACCTACTTCTCGGTGGGAACATTATATGCGTCTATAAAGTTATATATCCTAAACTAAGGCAACCAAGCACCTCGAATGTAACAGTTGACAACATTCCAGGCGTGTCGGACCTACTTCTCAGAGGGAACATTATATGCGTCTATAACGTTATATATCCTAACCTAAGGGAACCTAATAACTTGGATGTAATATTTGACAATATTTCTGGCGTGTCGGAGCCTACTTATCGGTGGGAACATTATATGCGTCTATAACGTTATATATCCTAACCTAAGGCAACCTAGCACCTCGGATGTAACATTTGACAACATTCCTGGCGAGTCGGAACCTACTTCTCAGTGGGAACCTTACATGCGTCTATAACGTTATATATCCTAACCTAAGGCAACCTAACTCCTCGGACGTAACATTTGACAACAAACTAGGCATGTTGGACCAACTTCTCGGTGGGAACATTATATGCGTCTATAACGTCATATAACCTAACCTAAGGCAACCTAACACCTCGAATGTAACATTTGACAACATTCCACGTGTGTCGGAACCTGCTTCTCGGTCGGAACATTGTGTACGTCTATAACGTTATACATCCCAACCTAAGTTAACCTAACACCTCGGATGTAACGTTTGACAACATTCCAGGTGTGTCGGACCCTACTTCTCGGTGGGAACATTACATGCGTCAATAACGTTGATTATCCTAACATAAGGCAACCTAACTCCTCGGATGTAATATTTGCCAACATTCCAAACCTGCCGGACCCTACTTCTCGGTGGGAACATTGTATGCGCCTATAACGCTGTGTATCCTAACCTAAGGCAACCTAACATCTCGGATGTAATATTTGACAATATTCCTGGCGTGTCGGACCCTACTTATCGGTGGAAACATTATATGCGTCTATAACGTTATATATGATAACCTAAGGCAACCTAGCACCTCGGATGTAACATTTGACAACATTCCTGGCGAGTCGGAACCTACTTCTCAGTGGGAACCTTATATGCGTCCATATCGTTATATATCCTAACCTAAGGCAACCTAACACCTCGGATGTAACATTTGACAACATTGCAGGTGTGTGGGACCCTACTTCTCGGTGGGAACATTACATGCGTCTATAACGTTGTATATCGTAACCTAAGGCAACATAACTCCACGGATGTAATATTTGCCAACATTCCAAGCCTGTCGGACCCTACATCTCGGTGGGAACATTGTATGCGTGTATAACGCTGTATATCGTAAAATAAGGCAACCTAACAACTCGGATGTAATATTTGTTAATATTCCTGGTGTGTCGGACCCTACTTCACGGTGGGAACAGTATATACGTCTATAACGTTATATATCCTAACCTAAGGCAACCTAACATCTCGGATGTAATATTTGACACCAATCCAGGCGTGTCGGACCTACTTCTCGGTGGGAACATTATATGCGTCTATAACGTTATATATCCTAACCTAAGGCAACCTAACATGTCGGATGTAATATTTGACAACAATCCAGGCGTGTCGGACCTACTCCTCGGTGGGAACATTATATGCGTCTATAACGTCATATAACCTAACCCAAGGCAACCAAACACCTCGGATGTAACATTTGACAACATTCCACGTGTGTCGGTCCCTACTTCTCGGTGGGAACATTGTATACGTCTATAACGTTATATATCCCAACCTAAGTTAACCTAACACCGCGGATATAACATTTGACAACATTCCAGGTGTGTCGGACCCTACTGCTCGGTGGGAACATTATATTCTTCTATAACGTTGTATATCCTAACCTAAGGCAACCTAACTTCTCGGATGTAATATTTGCCAACATTCCAAACCTGTCGGACCCTACTTCTCGGTGGGAACAGTATATACGTCTATAACGTTATATATCCTAACCTAAGGCAACCTATCATCTCGGATGCGATATTTGACTACAATCCAGGCGTGTCGGGCCTACTTCTCGGCGGGAACATTATATTCGTCCATAACGTCATATAACCTAACCTAAGGCAACCTAACACCTCGGATGTAATATTTGACAACATTCCAAGCGTGTCGTGCCCTACTTCTCGATGGGAACATTATATGCGTCTGTAACGTTATATATCCTAACCTAAGGCAACCTAACACCACAGATGTAACATTTGACAACATTCCTGGCGTGTCGGACCCTACTTCTCGGTGGGAACATTATATGCGTCTATAACGTTATATATCCTAACCTAAGGCAACCTAATAACTCGGATGTAACATTTGACAACATTCCACGTGTGTCGGACTCTACTTCTCGGTGGGAACAGTATATACGTCTATAACGTTATATATCCTAACCTAAGGCAACCTAACAACTCGGATGTAATATTTGTCAATATTCCTGGTGTGTCGGACCCTACTTCACGGTGGGAACAGTATATACGTCTATAACGTTATATATCCTAACCTAAGGCAACCTAGCACCTCGGATGTAACATTTGACAACATTCCTGGCGAGTCGGAACCTACTTCTCAGTGGGAACCTTACATGCGTCTATAACGTTATATATCCTAACCTAAGGCAACCTAACACCTCGGATGTAACATTTGACAACATTGCAGGTGTGTCGGACCCTACTTCTCGGTGGGAACATTATATGCGTCTATAACGTTGTATATCCTAACCTAAGGCAACCTAACTCCACGGATGTAATATTTGCCAACATTCCAAGCCTGTCGGACCCTACATCTCGGGTGGAACATTGTATGCATCTATAACGCTGTATATCGGAAAATAAGGCAAATTAACAACTCGGATGTAATATTTGTCAATATTCCTGGTGTGTCGGACCCTACTTCACGGTGGGAACAGTATATACGTCTATAACGTTATATATCCTAACCTAAGGCAACCTAACATCACGGATGTAATGTTTGACAGCAAACTAGGCGTGTCGGACCTTCTTCTCGGTGGGAACATTATATGCGTCTATAACGTTATATATCCTAACCTAAGGCAACCTAGCACCTCGGATGTAACAGTTGACAACATTCCAGGCGCGTCGGACCGTACTTCCCGGTGGAAACATTATATGCGTCTATAACGTTGCATATCCTAAAATAAGGCAACCTAACATCTCGAATGTAACATTTGACAACATTCCTGGCGTGTCGGACCCTACTTCTCGGTGGGAACAGTATATACGTCTATAACGTCATATAACCTAACGTAAGGCAACCTAACACCTCGAATGTAACATTTGACAACATTCCACGTGTGTCGGACTCTGCTTCGCGGTCGGAACATTGTGTACGTCTATAACGTTATATATCCCAACCTAAGTTAACCTAACACCTCGGATGTAACGTTTGACAACATTCCAGGTGTGTCGGACCCTACTTCTCGGTGGGAACATTATATGCGTCAATAACGTTGATTATCCTAACCTAAGGCAACCTAACTCCTCGGATGTAATATTTGCCAACATTCCAAACCTGCCGGACCCTACTTCTCGGTGGGAACATTGTATGCGCCTATAACGCTGTATATCCTAACCTAAGGCAACCTAACATCTCGGATGTAATATTTGACAATATTCCTGGCGTGTCGGAACCTACTTATCGGTGGAAACATTATATGCGTCTATAACGTTATATATCCTAACCTAAGGCAACCTAGCACATCGGATGTAACATTTGACAACATTCCTGGCGAGTCGGAACCTACTTCTCAGTGGGAACCTTATATACGTCTATAACGTTATATATCCTAACCTAAGGCAACCTAACACCTCGGATGTAACATTTGACAACATTGCAGGTGTGTCGGACCCTACATCTCGGTGGGAACATTATATGCGTCTATAACGTTGTATATCGTAACCTAAGGCAACCTAACTCCACGGATGTAATATTTGCCAACATTCCAAGCCTGTCGGACCCTACATCTCGGTGTGAACATTATAGGCGTCTATAACGCTGTATATCCTAGAATAAGGGAACCTAACAAATCGGAGGTAATATTTGACAACATTCCAGGCGTGTCGGACCTACTTCTCGGTTGGAACATTATATGCGTTTATAACGTTGTATATCCTAACCTAAGGCAACCCAACAACTCGGATGTAATATTTGACAACATTCCAGGCGTGTCGGACCTACTTCTCGGTGGGAACATTATATGCGTCTATAACGTTATATATCCCAACCTAAGTTAACCTTTCATCTAGGACGTAATATTTTTCAAAATTCCTGGCGTGTCGGACCCTACTTCTAGGGGGGAACAGTATATACGTCTATAACGTTATATATCCTAACCTAAGGCAACCTATCATCTCGGATGTAATATTTGACAACATTCCTGGCGAGTCGGAACCTACTTCTCAGTGGGAACCTTATATGCGTCCATATCGTTATATATCCTAACCTAAGGCAACCTAACACCTCGGATGTAACATTTGACAACATTGCAGGTGTGTGGGACCCTACTTCTCGGTGGGAACATTACATGCGTCTATAACGTTGTATATCGTAACCTAAGGCAACATAACTCCACGGATGTAATATTTGCCAACATTCCAAGCCTGTCGGACCCTACATCTCGGTGGGAACATTGTATGCGTGTATAACGCTGTATATCGTAAAATAAGGCAACCTAACAACTCGGATGTAATATTTGTTAATATTCCTGGTGTGTCGGACCCTACTTCACGGTGGGAACAGTATATACGTCTATAACGTTATATATCCTAACCTAAGGCAACCTAACATCTCGGATGTAATATTTGACACCAATCCAGGCGTGTCGGACCTACTTCTCGGTGGGAACATTATATGCGTCTATAACGTTATATATCCTAACCTAAGGCAACCTAACATGTCGGATGTAATATTTGACAACAATCCAGGCGTGTCGGACCTACTCCTCGGTGGGAACATTATATGCGTCTATAACGTCATATAACCTAACCCAAGGCAACCAAACACCTCGGATGTAACATTTGACAACATTCCACGTGTGTCGGTCCCTACTTCTCGGTGGGAAAATTGTATACGTCTATAACGTTATATATCCCAACCTAAGTTAACCTAACACCGCGGATATAACATTTGACAACATTCCAGGTGTGTCGGACCCTACTGCTCGGTGGGAACATTATATTCTTCTATAACGTTGTATATCCTAACCTAAGGCAACCTAACTTCTCGGATGTAATATTTGCCAACATTCCAAACCTGTCGGACCCTACTTCTCGGTGGGAACAGTATATACGTCTATAACGTTATATATCCTAACCTAAGGCAACCTATCATCTCGGATGCGATATTTGACTACAATCCAGGCGTGTCGGGCCTACTTCTCGGCGGGAACATTATATTCGTCCATAACGTCATATAACCTAACCTAAGGCAACCTAACACCTCGGATGTAATATTTGACAACATTCCAAGCGTGTCGTGCCCTACTTCTCGATGGGAACATTATATGCGTCTGTAACGTTATATATCCTAACCTAAGGCAACCTAACACCACAGATGTAACATTTGACAACATTCCTGGCGTGTCGGACCCTACTTCTCGGTGGGAACATTATATGCGTCTATAACGTTATATATCCTAACCTAAGGCAACCTAATAACTCGGATGTAACATTTGACAACATTCCACGTGTGTCGGACTCTACTTCTCGGTGGGAACAGTATATACGTCTATAACGTTATATATCCTAACCTAAGGCAACCTAACAACTCGGATGTAATATTTGTCAATATTCCTGGTGTGTCGGACCCTACTTCACGGTGGGAACAGTATATACGTCTATAACGTTATATATCCTAACCTAAGGCAACCTAGCACCTCGGATGTAACATTTGACAACATTCCTGGCGAGTCGGAACCTACTTCTCAGTGGGAACCTTACATGCGTCTATAACGTTATATATCCTAACCTAAGGCAACCTAACACCTCGGATGTAACATTTGACAACATTGCAGGTGTGTCGGACCCTACTTCTCGGTGGGAACATTATATGCGTCTATAACGTTGTATATCCTAACCTAAGGCAACCTAACTCCACGGATGTAATATTTGCCAACATTCCAAACCTGCCGGACCCTACTTCTCGGTGGGAACATTGTATGCGCCTATAACGCTGTATATCCTAACCTAAGGCAACCTAACATCTCGGATGTAATATTTGACAATATTCCTGGCGTGTCGGAACCTACTTATCGGTGGAAACATTATATGCGTCTATAACGTTATATATCCTAACCTAAGGCAACCTAGCACATCGGATGTAACATTTGACAACATTCCTGGCGAGTCGGAACCTACTTCTCAGTGGGAACCTTATATACGTCTATAACGTTATATATCCTAACCTAAGGCAACCTAACACCTCGGATGTAACATTTGACAACATTGCAGGTGTGTCGGACCCTACATCTCGGTGGGAACATTATATGCGTCTATAACGTTGTATATCGTAACCTAAGGCAACCTAACTCCACGGATGTAATATTTGCCAACATTCCAAGCCTGTCGGACCCTACATCTCGGTGTGAACATTATAGGCGTCTATAACGCTGTATATCCTAGAATAAGGGAACCTAACAAATCGGAGGTAATATTTGACAACATTCCAGGCGTGTCGGACCTACTTCTCGGTTGGAACATTATATGCGTTTATAACGTTGTATATCCTAACCTAAGGCAACCCAACAACTCGGATGTAATATTTGACAACATTCCAGGCGTGTCGGACCTACTTCTCGGTGGGAATATTATATGCGTCTATAACGTTATATATCCCAACCTAAGTTAACCTTTCATCTAGGACGTAATATTTTTCAAAATTCCTGGCGTGTCGGACCCTACTTCTAGGGGGGAACAGTATATACGTCTATAACGTTATATATCCTAACCTAAGGCAACCTATCATCTCGGATGTAATATTTGACAACATTCCTGGCGAGTCGGAACCTACTTCTCAGTGGGAACCTTATATGCGTCCATATCGTTATATATCCTAACCTAAGGCAACCTAACACCTCGGATGTAACATTTGACAACATTGCAGGTGTGTGGGACCCTACTTCTCGGTGGGAACATTACATGCGTCTATAACGTTGTATATCGTAACCTAAGGCAACATAACTCCACGGATGTAATATTTGCCAACATTCCAAGCCTGTCGGACCCTACATCTCGGTGGGAACATTGTATGCGTGTATAACGCTGTATATCGTAAAATAAGGCAACCTAACAACTCGGATGTAATATTTGTTAATATTCCTGGTGTGTCGGACCCTACTTCACGGTGGGAACAGTATATACGTCTATAACGTTATATATCCTAACCTAAGGCAACCTAACATCTCGGATGTAATATTTGACAACAATCCAGGCGTGTCGGACCTACTTCTCGGTGGGAACATTATATGCGTCTATAACGTTATATATCCTAACCTAAGGCAACCTAACATGTCGGATGTAATATTTGACAACAATCCAGGCGTGTCGGACCTACTCCTCGGTGGGAACATTATATGCGTCTATAACGTCATATAACCTAACCCAAGGCAAACAAACACCTCGGATGTAACATTTGACAACATTCCACGTGTGTCGGTCCCTACTTCTCGGTGGGAACATTGTATACGTCTATAACGTTATATATCCCAACCTAAGTTAACCTAACACCGCGGATATAACATTTGACAACATTCCAGGTGTGTCGGACCCTACTGCTCGGTGGGAACATTATATTCTTCTATAACGTTGTATATCCTAACCTAAGGCAACCTAACTTCTCGGATGTAATATTTGCCAACATTCCAAACCTGTCGGACCCTACTTCTCGGTGGGAACAGTATATACGTCTATAACGTTATATATCCTAACCTAAGGCAACCTATCATCTCGGATGTGATATTTGACTACAATCCAGGCGTGTCGGGCCTACTTCTCGGTGGGAACATTATATTCGTCCATAACGTCATATACCCTAACCTAAGGCAACCTAACACCTCGGATGTAATATTTGACAACATTCCAAGCGTGTCGTGCCCTACTTCTCGATGGGAACATTATATGCGTCTGTAACGTTATATATCCTAACCTAAGGCAACCTAACACCACAGATGTAACATTTGACAACATTCCTGGCGTGTCGGACCCTACTTCTCGGTGGGAACATTATATGCGTCTATAACGTTATATATCCTAACCTAAGGCAACCTAATAACTCGGATGTAACATTTGACAACATTCCACGTGTGTCGGACTCTACTTCTCGGTGGGAACAGTATATACGTCTATAACGTTATATATCCTAACCTAAGGCAACCTAACAACTCGGATGTAATATTTGTCAATATTCCTGGTGTGTCGGACCCTACTTCACGGTGGGAACAGTATATACGTCTATAACGTTATATATCCTAACCTAAGGCAACCTAGCACCTCGGATGTAACATTTGACAACATTCCTGGCGAGTCGGAACCTACTTCTCAGTGGGAACCTTACATGCGTCTATAACGTTATATATCCTAACCTAAGGCAACCTAACACCTCGGATGTAACATTTGACAACATTGCAGGTGTGTCGGACCCTACTTCTCGGTGGGAACATTATATGCGTCTATAACGTTGTATATCGTAACCTAAGGCAACCTAACTCCACGGATGTAATATTTGCCAACATTCCAAGCCTGTCGGACCCTACATCTCGGTGGGAACATTATATGCGTCTATAACGCTGTATATCCTAGAATAAGGGAACCTAACAAATCGGAGGTAATATTTGACAACATTCCAGGCGTGTCGGACCTACTTCTCGGTTGGAACATTATATGCGTCTATAACGTTGTATATCCTAACCTAAGGCAACCCAACAACTCGGATGTAATATTTGACAACATTCCAGGCGTGTCGGACCTACTTCTCGGTGGGAACATTATATGCGTCTATAACGTTATATATCCCAACCTAAGTTAACCTTTCATCTAGGACGTAATATTTTTCAAAATTCCTGGCGTGTCGGACCCTACTTCTAGGTGGGAACAGTATATACGTCTATAACGTTATATATCCTGACCAAAGGCAAACGAACATCGCGCATGTAACATTTAACAGCATTCCAGGCGTGTCGGACCCTACTTCTCGGTGGGAACATTATATGCGTGTATAACGCTGTATATCCTAGAATAAGGCAACCTAACACCTCGGATGTAACATTTGACAACATTCCAGGTGTGTTGGAACCTACTTCTCGGTGGGAACATTATATTCGTCTATAACGTTGTATATACCCTAATGTAAGGCAACATTACGTCTCGGATGTAACATTTGACAACATTCCAGGCGTGTCGGACCCTACTTCCCAGTGGAAACATTATATGCGTCTATAACATTGCATGTCCTAACCTAAGGCAACTTAGCAACTCTGATGTAATATTTGACAACATTCCAGGCGTATCGGGCCCTACTTCTCGGTGGGAACATTATATGCGTTTATAACGTTATATATCCTAAACTAAGGCAACCTAGCACATCGAATTTAACAGTTGACAACATTCCAGGCGTGTCGGACCCTACTGCCCGGTGGAAACATTATATGCGTCTATAACGCTGCATATCCAAAAATTAGGCAACCTAACGCCTCAGATGTAACATTTGACAACATTCCGAGCCTGTCGGACCCTACGTCTCGGTGGGAACGGTATATACGTCTATAACGTTATATATCCTAACCTAAGGCAACCTAACATCTCGGATGTAATATTTGAGAACATTTCAGGCGTGTCGGACCCTACTTCTCGGCGCGAACATTATATGCGTCTATAACGTTATATATCCTAACCTAAGGCAACCTAACAACTGGGATGTAACATTTGACAAAATTCCAAGCCTGTCGGACCCTACTTCTCGGTGGGAACAGCATATACGTCTATAACGTTATATATCCTAACCTAAGGCAACCTAACATCTCGGATGTAACATTTGACAACATTCCAAGCGTGTCGGACCCTACTTCTCGGTGGGAACAGTATATACGTCTATAACGCTGTATATCATAGAATAAGGCAACCTAACAACTCGGATGTAATATTTGACAAAATTCTAGGCGTGTCGGACCTACTTCTCGGTGGGAACAGTATATCCGTCTATAACGTTATATATCCTAACCTAAGGCAACCTAGTACCTCGAATGTAATATTTGACGACATTCCAAGCCTGTCGGTCCCTACTTCTCGGTGGGAACATTATATGCGTCTATAACGCTATATATACTAACCTAAGGCAACCTAACACCTCGGATGTAACATTTGACAACATTCCAGGTGTGTCGGACCCTTCTTCTCGGTGGGAACATTATATGCGTCTATAACGTTATATATCCTAACCTAAGGCAACCAATCACCTCGGATGTAACATTTGACCACATTCCAGGTGTGTCGGACCCTACTTCTAGGTGGGAACAGTATATACGTCTATAACGTTATATATCCTGACCTAAGGCAAACTAACATCTCGGATGTAACATTTGACAGCATTCCAGGCGTGTCGGACCTACTTCTCGGTGGTAACATTATATGCGTCTATGACGTTGTATATCCTATCCTAAGGCAACACAACAAATCGGATGTAATGTTTGACAACATTCCAGGCGTGTCGGACCTACTTCTCGGTGGGAACATTATATGCGTCTATAACGTTATATATCCTAACCCAAGGCAACATAACACCTCGGATGTAACATTTGACAACATTCCAAGCCTGTCGGTCCCTACTTCTCGGTGGGAACATTATATGCGTCTATAACGTTATATATCCTAACCTAAGGCAACCTAACTCCTCGGGTGTGACATTTGACATCATTCCTGGCGTGTCGGACCTACTTCTCGGTGGGAACATTATATGCGTCTATAACGCTGTATATCCTAACCTAAGGCAACCTAACATCTCGGATGTAATATCTGTCAATATTCCTGGCGTGTCGGACATACTTCTCGGTGGGAACATTATATGCGCCTATAATGTTACATATCCTAACCTAAGGCAACCTAACACCTCGGATGTAACATTTGACAACATTCCAAGACGTGTCGGTCCCTACTTCTCGGTGGGAAAATTATATGCGTCTATAACGTTATATATCCTAATCTAAGGCAACCTAACTCCTCGGATGTAACATTTGACAACATTCCAATCGTGTCGGACCCTACTTCTCAGTGGGAACACTATATACGTCTATAACGTTATATATCCTAACCTTTGGCAACCTAACATCTCGGATGTAACAGTTGTCAACTTTCCTCGGGTGTCGGACCCTACCTCTCGGTGGGATCATTATATGCGTCTATAACGTTATATATCCTAACCTAAGGCAACCTAATAACTCGGATGTAATATTTCACAACATTCCTGGCGTGTCGGACACTACTTCTCGCTGGGAACATTATATACGTCTATAACGTTGTATAGCATAACCTAAGGCAACCCAACATCTCGGATGTAACATTTGTCAACATTCCTTGCGTGTCGGACCCTACTTCTCGGTGGGAACAGTATATACGTCTATAACGTTATATATCCTAACCTAAGGCAACCTAACACCTCGGATGTAACATTTGACAACATTCCAGGCGTGTCGGACCTACTTCTCGGTGGGAATATTATATGCGTCTATAACGTTATATATCCTAACCTAAGGCAGCCTAACATCTCGGATGTAATATTTGACAACATTCCAGGCGTGTCGGACCTTCTTCTCGGTGGGAACATTATATGCGTCTATAACGCTGTAGATCCTAGAATAAGGCAATCTAACAACTCGGATGTAATATTTGACAAAATTCCAGGCGTGTCGGACCTACTTCTCGGTGGGAACATTATATGCGTCTATAGCGTTATATACCATAACCTAAGGCAACCTAACACATCGGATGTAACATTTGACAACATTCCAAGCCTGTCGGACCCTACTTCTCGGTGGGAACATGCCATGCGTCTATATCGTTATATATCCTAACCTAAGGCAACCTAACATTTCGGATGTAATATTTTACAACATTTCTGGCATGTCGGTCCCTATTTCTCGGTGGAATCATTATATGCGTCTATAACGCTGTATATCCTAGAATAAGGCAACCTAACAACTCGGATGTAATATTTGACAAAATTCCAGGCGTCTCGGACCTACTTCTCGGTGGGAACATTATATGCGTCTATAACGTTATATATCCTAACCTAAGGCAACTTATCACCTCGGATGTAGCATTTGGCAACATTCCAAGCCTGTCGGACCCTACTTCTCGGTGCGAACATTATATGCGTCTATAACGTTGTATATCCTAACCTAAGGCAACGCAACAACTCGGATGTAATATTTGACAACATTCCAGGCGTGTCGCACCCTACTTCTCGGTGGGAACATTATAGGCGTCTATAACGTTATATATGCTAACCTAAGGCAACCTAACTCCTCGGATGTAATATTTGACAACATACCAAGCGTGTCGGACCCTACCTCTCGGTGGGAAAAATATATGCGTCTATAACGTTATATATCCTAACCTAAGGCAACCTAACACCTCGGATGTAACATTTTTCAACATTCCAAGCCTGTCGGACCCTCCTTCTCGGTGGGAGCATTATATGCGTCTATAACGTTGTATATCCTAAAATAAGGCAGCCTAACAACTCGGATATAATATTTGACAACTTTACTGGCGTGTCGGAGCATACTCCTCGGTGGGAACATTATATGCGTCTATACCGTTATATATCCTAACCTAAGGCAACCCAACTTCTCGGATGTAATATTTGAGAACATTCCTGGCGTGTCGGAACCTACTTCTAGGTGGGAGCAGTATAAACGTCTATAACGTTATATATCCTGACCTCAGGCATAGTAACATCTCGGATGTAACATTTGACATCATTCCAGGCGTGTCGGACCCTACTTCTCGGTGGGAACATTATATGCGTCTATAACGCTGTATATCATAGAATAAGGCAACCTAACAACTCGGATGTGTTATTTGACATCATTCCTGGCGAGACGGACCCTACTTCTCGGTAGGAACGTTATATGCGTCTATAACGTTATATATACTAACCTAAGGCAGCCTAACATCTCGGATGTAATATTTGACAACATTCCAGGAGTGTCGGACCTACTTCCCGGTGGGAAAGTTATATGCGTCTATAACGCTGTACATTCTGGAATAAGGCAACCTAACAACTCGGATGTAATATTTGAGAACATTCCAGGCGTGTCGGACCTACTTCTTGGTGGGAACATTATATGCATCTGTAACGTTATTTGTCCTAACCTAAGGCAACCTAACACCTCGGATGTAACATTTGACAACATTGCAGGCGTGCCGGAACCTACTTATCGGTGGGAACATTATATGCGTCTATAACGTTATATATCCTAACCTAAGGCAGTCTAACATCTCGGATGTAATATTTGACAACATTCCAGGAGTGTCGGACCTACTTCCCGGTGGGAACGTTATATGCGTCTATAACGCTGTATATTCTGGAATAAGGCAACCTAACAACTCGGATGTAATATTTGACAACATTCCAGGCGTGTCGCACCCTACTTCTCGGTGGGAACATTATAGGCGTCTATAACGTTATATATGCTAACCTAAGGCAACCTAACTCCTCGGATGTAATATTTGACAACATACCAAGCGTGTCGGACCCTACCTCTCGGTGGGAAAAATATATGCGTCTATAACGTTATATATCCTAACCTAAGGCAACCTAACACCTCGGATGTAACATTTTTCAACATTCCAAGCCTGTCGGACCCTCCTTCTCGGTGGGAGCATTATATGCGTCTATAACGTTGTATATCCTAAAATAAGGCAGCCTAACAACTCGGATATAATATTTGACAACTTTACTGGCGTGTCGGAGCATACTCCTCGGTGGGAACATTATATGCGTCTATACCGTTATATATCCTAACCTAAGGCAACCCAACTTCTCGGATGTAATATTTGAGAACATTCCTGGCGTGTCGGAACCTACTTCTAGGTGGGAGCAGTATAAACGTCTATAACGTTATATATCCTGACCTCAGGCATAGTAACATCTCGGATGTAACATTTGACATCATTCCAGGCGTGTCGGACCCTACTTCTCGGTGGGAACATTATATGCGTCTATAACGCTGTATATCATAGAATAAGGCAACCTAACAACTCGGATGTGTTATTTGACATCATTCCTGGCGAGACGGACCCTACTTCTCGGTAGGAACGTTATATGCGTCTATAACGTTATATATACTAACCTAAGGCAGCCTAACATCTCGGATGTAATATTTGACAACATTCCAGGAGTGTCGGACCTACTTCCCGGTGGGAAAGTTATATGCGTCTATAACGCTGTACATTCTGGAATAAGGCAACCTAACAACTCGGATGTAATATTTGAGAACATTCCAGGCGTGTCGGACCTACTTCTTGGTGGGAACATTATATGCATCTGTAACGTTATTTGTCCTAACCTAAGGCAACCTAACACCTCGGATGTAACATTTGACAACATTGCAGGCGTGCCGGAACCTACTTATCGGTGGGAACATTATATGCGTCTATAACGTTATATATCCTAACCTAAGGCAGTCTAACATCTCGGATGTAATATTTGACAACATTCCAGGAGTGTCGGACCTACTTCCCGGTGGGAACGTTATATGCGTCTATAACGCTGTATATTCTGGAATAAGGCAACGTAACAACTCGGATGTAATATTTGACAACATTCCAGGCGTGTCGGACCTACTTCTCTGTGGGAAAATTATATGCGTCTGTAACGTCATATGTCCTAACCTAAGGCAACCTAACACCTCGGATGTAACATTTGACAACATTCCAAGCCTGTCGGACCCTACTTCTCGGTGGGAACAGTATATACGTCTATAACGTTATATATCCTAACCTAAGGCAACCTAACAACTCGGATGTAATATTTGACAAAATTCCAGGCGTGTCGGACCTACTTCTCGGTGGGAACATTATATGCGTCTATAACGTTATATATCCTAACTTAAGGCAACCTATCACCTCGGATGTAACATTTGACAACATTCCAAGCCTGTCGGACCCTACTTCTCGGTGGGAACATTATATGCGTCTATAGCGTTGTATATCCCAACCTAAGGCAACGCAACAACTCGGATGTAATATTTGACAACATTCCAGGCGTGTCGCACCCTACTTCTCGGTGGGAACATTATAGCCGTCTATACCGTTATATATCCTAACCTAAGGCAACCTGACTCCTCGGATGTAATATTGGACAACATTCCAGGCGTGTCGGACCTACTTCTCGGTGGGCACATTAAATGCTTCTATAACGCTGTATATCGTAAAATAAGGCAACCTAACATCTCGGATGTAATATTTGACAACATCCCGCGCGTGTCGGACCTACTTCTCGGTGGGCACATTATATGCGTCTATAACGCTGTATATGGTAAAATAAGGCAACCTAACATCTCGGATGTAATATATGAGAACATTCCAGGCGTGTCGGACCCTACTTCTCGGTGGGAACATTGTATGTGTCTATAACGTTATATATCCTAACCTAAGGCAACCTAACTCCTCGGATGTAATATTTGACAACATTCCAGGCGTGTCGGACCTACTTCTCGGTGGGAATATTATATGCGTCTATTACGTCATATATCCAAACCTAAGGCAACCTAACATCTCGAATGTAATATTTGACAACATTCCAGGCGTGTCGGACCTACTTCTCGGTGGGAACATTATATGCGTCTATAACGTTGTATATTCCAACCTAAGGCAACCCAACAACTCGTATGTAATATTTGACAACATTCCAGGCGTGTCGCACCCTACTTCTCGGTGGGAACATTATACGCGTCTATAACGTTATATATCCTAACCTAAGGCAACCTAACTCCTCGGATGTAATATTTGACAACATTCCAGGCGTGTCGGACCTACTTCTCGGTGGGAACATTATATGCGTCTATTACGTCATATATCCTAACCTAAGGCAACGTAACACCTCGGATGTAACATTTGACAACATTCCAAGCCTGTCGGACCCTACGTCTCGGTGGGAACAGTATATACGTCTATAACGTTATATATCCTAACCTAAGGCAACCTAACATCTCGGATGTAATATTTGAGAACATTTCAGGCGTGTCGGACCCTACTTCTCGGCGGGAACATTATATGCGTCTATAACGTTATATATCCTAACCTAAGGCAACCTAACAACTGGGATGTAACATTTGACAATATTCCAAGCCTGTCGGACCCTACTTCTCGGTGGGAACAGCATATACGTCTATAACGTTATATATCCTAACCTAAGGCAACCTAACATCTCGGATGTAACATTTGACAACATTCCAAGCGTGTCGGACCCTACTTCTCGGTGGGAACAGTATATACGTCTATAACGCTGTATATCATAGAATAAGGCAACCTAACAACTCGGATGTAATATTTGACAAAATTCCAGGCGTGTCGGACCTACTTCTCGGTGGGAACATTATATGCGTCTATAACGTTATATATCCTAACTTAAGGCAACCTATCACCTCGGATGTAACATTTGACAACATTCCAAGCCTGTCGGACCCTACTTCTCGGTGGGAACATTATATGCGTCTATAACGTTGTATATCCCAACCTAAGGCAACGCAACAACTCGGGTGTAATATTTGACAACATTCCAGGCGTGTCGCACCCTACTTCTCGGTGGGAACATTATAGGCGTCTATAACGTTATATATGATAACCTAAGGCAACCCAACTCCTCGGATGTAATATTTGAGAACATTCCAGGCGTGTCGGACCCTACTTCTCGGTGGGAACATTATATGCGTCTATAACGTTATATATCCTAACCTAAGGCAGCCTAACATCTCGGATGTAATATTTGACAACATTCCAGGAGTGTCGGAACTACTTCCCGGTGGGAACGTTATATGCGTCTATAACACTGTATATTCTGGAATAAGGCAACTTAACAACTCGGATGTAATATTTGACAACATTCCAGGCGTGTCGGACCTACTTCTCGGTGGCAATATTATATGCGTCTGTAACGTCATATGTCCTAACCTAAGGCAACCTAACACCTCGGATGTAACATTTGACAACATTCCAAGCCTGTTGGACCCTCCTTCTCGGTGGGAATATTATATGTGTCTATAACGTTGTATATCCTAAAATAAGGCAACCTAACAACTCGGATGTAATATTTGACAACTTTACTGGTGTGTCGGAGCATACTCCTCGGTGGGAACATTATATGCGTCTATACCGTTATATATCCTAACCTAAGGCAACCCAACTTATCGGATGTAATATTTGAGAACATTCCAGGCGTTTCGGTCCCTACTTCTCGGTGGGAACATTATATGCGTCTATAACGTTGTATATCCTAAAATAAGGCAACCTAACAACTCGGATGTAATATTTGACAACTTTACTGGCGTGTCGGAGCATACTCCTCGGTGGGAATATTATATGCGTCCATACCGTTATATATCCTAACCTAAGGCAACCCAACTTCTCGGATGTAATATTTGAGAACATTCCAGGCGTGTCGGACCCCACTTCTCGGTGGGAACATTATATGCGTCTATAACGTTATATATCCTAACCTAAGGCAGCCTAACATCTCGGATGTAATATTTGACAACATTCCAGGCGTGTCGGACCTTCTTCTCGGTGGGAACATGCTATGCGTCTATAACGTTGTATATCCTAACCTAAGGCAGCCTAACAACTCGGATGTAATATTTGACAAAATTCCAGGCGTGTCGGACCTACTTCTCGGTGGGAACATTATATGCGTCTATAGCGTTATATATCCTAACCTAAGGCAACCTAACACCTCGGATGTAACATTTGACAACATTCCAAGCCTGTCGGACCCTACTTCTCGGTGGGAACATGCTATGCGTCTATAACGTTGTATATCCTAACCTAAGGCAACGCAACAACTCGGATGTAATATTTGACGACATTCCACGCGTGTCGCACCCTACTTCTCGGTGGGAACATTATACGCGTCTATAACGTTATATATGATAACCTAAGGCAACCTAACAACTCGGATGTAATATTTGACAAAATTCCAGGCGTGTCGGACCTACTTCTCGGTGGGAACATTATATGCGTCTATAGCGTTATATATCCTAACCTAAGGCAACCTAACACCTCGGATGTAACATTTGACAACATTCCAATCCTGTCGGACCCTACTTCTCGGTGGGAACATGCTATGCGTCTATAACGTTGTATATCCTAACCTAAGGCAACGCAACAACTCGGATGTAATATTTGACAACATTCCAGGCGTGTCGCACCCTACTTCTCGGTGGGAACCTTATAGGCGTCTATAACGTAATATATGCTAACCTAAGGCAACCTAACTCCACGGATGTAATATTTGACAACATACCAAGCGTGTCGGACCCTACCTCTCGGTGGGAAAAATATATGCGTCTATAACGTTATATATCCTAACCTAAGGCAACCTAACACCTCGGATGTAACATTTGACAACATTCCAATCCTGTCGGACCCTCCTTCTCGGTGGGAACATTATATGCGTCTATAACGTTGTATATCCCAAAATAAGGCATCCTAACAACTCGGATGTAATATTTGACAACTTTACTGGCGTGTCGGAGCATACTCCTCGGTGGGAACATTATATGCATCTATAACGTTGTATATCCTAAAATAAGGCAACCTAACAACTCGGATTTATTATTTGACAACATTCCTGGCGAGTCGGACCATACTTCTCGGTGGGCACAGTATATACCTCTACAACGTTGTATATCCTGACCTAAGGTAATCTATCATTTCGGACGTAATATTTTACAGCACTCCTGGCGTGTCAGCACCTACTTCTCGGTGTGTACATAATATACGTCTATAACGTTATATATCCTAACCCAAGGTAACCTGCTATGTCGGATGTAACATTTTACAACATTCCTGGCTTGTCGGACCCTACTTCTCGGTGGGAAAATTATATGCGTCTATAACGTTGTATATCCTAGAATAACGCAACCTAACAACTCGGATAAAATGTTTGACAACATTGCTGGCGTGTCGGAGCATAGTCCTCGGTGGGAATATTATATACGTCTATAACGTTATATATCATAACCTAAGTTAACCTATCATCTGGGACGTAATATTTTACAATATTACTGGCGTGTCGGAGCATACTTCTCGGTGGGAACATTATATGCGTCTATTACGGTATATATCCTAATCTAGGGCAACGTAACACCTCGGATGTAACATTTGACAACATTCCAAGCGTGTCGAGCCCTACTTCCCGGTGGGAACGTTATATGCGTCTATAAGGCTGTATATTCTAGAATAAGGCAACCTAACAACTTGGATGTAATATTTCACAACATTCCAGGCGTGTCGGGCCCTACTTCTCGGTGGGATCATTATATCCCTCTATAACGTTATATATCCTAACCTAAGGCAACCTAACTCCTCGGATGTAATATTTGACAACATTCCTGGCTTGTCGGACCCTACTTCTCGGTGGGAACATTACATGCGTCTATAACGTTATGTATCCTAACCTAAGGCACCCTAACATCACGGATGTAATATTTGACAACATTCCAGGCATGTCGGACCCTACTTCTCGGTGGGAACATGCTATGCGTCTATAACGTTGTATATCCTAACCTAAGGCAACGCAACAACTCGGATGTAATATTTGACAACATTCCAGGCGTGTCGCACCCTACTTCTCGGTGGGAACATTATAGGCGTCTATAACGTAATATATGCTAACCTAAGGCAACCTAACTCCACGGATGTAATATTTGACAACATACCAAGCGTGTCGGACCCTACCTCTCGGTGGGAAAAATATATGCGTCTATAACGTTATATATCCTAACCTAAGGCAACCTAACACCTCGGATGTAACATTTGACAACATTCCAATCCTGTCGGACCCTCCTTCTCGGTGGGAACATTATATGCGTCTATAACGTTGTATATCCCAAAATAAGGCATCCTAACAACTCGGATGTAATATTTGACAACTTTACTGGCGTGTCGGAGCATACTCCTCGGTGGGAACATTATATGCATCTATAACGTTGTATATCCTAAAATAAGGCAACCTAACAACTCGGATGTATTATTTGACAACATTCCTGGCGAGTCGGACCATACTTCTCGGTGGGCACAGTATATACCTCTACAACGTTGTATATCCTGACCTAAGGTAATCTATCATTTCGGACGTAATATTTTACAGCACTCCTGGCGTGTCAGCACCTACTTCTCGGTGTGTACATAATATACGTCTATAACGTTATATATCCTAACCCAAGGTAACCTGCTATGTCGGATGTAACATTTTACAACATTCCTGGCTTGTCGGACCCTACTTCTCGGTGGGAAAATTATATGCGTCTATAACGTTGTATATCCTAGAATAACGCAACCTAACAACTCGGATAAAATGTTTGACAACATTGCTGGCGTGTCGGAGCATAGTCCTCGGTGGGAATATTATATACGTCTATAACGTTATATATCATAACCTAAGTTAACCTATCATCTGGGACGTAATATTTTACAATATTACTGGCGTGTCGGAGCATACTTCTCGGTGGGAACATTATATGCGTCTATTACGGTATATATCCTAATCTAGGGCAACGTAACACCTCGGATGTAACATTTGACAACATTCCAAGCGTGTCGAGCCCTACTTCCCGGTGGGAACGTTATATGCGTCTATAAGGCTGTATATTCTAGAATAAGGCAACCTAACAACTTGGATGTAATATTTCACAACATTCCAGGCGTGTCGGGCCCTACTTCTCGGTGGGATCATTATATCCCTCTATAACGTTATATATCCTAACCTAAGGCAACCTAACTCCTCGGATGTAATATTTGACAACATTCCTGGCTTGTCGGACCCTACTTCTCGGTGGGAACATTACATGCGTCTATAACGTTATGTATCCTAACCTAAGGCACCCTAACATCACGGATGTAATATTTGACAACATTCCAGGCATGTCGGACCTACTTCTCTGTGGGAACATTACATGCGTCTATAACGTTGTATATTCTAACCTAAGGCAACCCAACAACTCGGATGTAATATTTGTTAAAATTCCTGGCGTGTCGGACCCTACTTGTCGGTGGGAACAGTATATACGTCTATAACGTTATGTGTCCTAATCTAAGGCAACCAAACATTTCGGATGTAACATTTTACAACATTCCTGGCTTGTCGGAACCTACTTCTCGGTGGGATCAGTATATACGTCTATAACGTTATATATACTGACCTAAGGCAAACTAACATCTCGGGTGTAATATTTGACAACATTCCAAGCCTGTCGGGCTCTATTTCTCGGTGGGAACATTATATGCGTCTATAACGTTGTATATCCTAAAGTAAGGCAACCCAACAACTCGGATGTAATATTTTACAACATTCCTGGCTTGTCGTCCCCTACTTCTCGGTGGGAAAATTATATGCGTCTATAACGTTATATATCCTAACCTAAAGCAACCTAACTCCTCGGATGTAATATGTCACAACGTTCCAAGCGTGTCGGACGCTACTTCTCGGTGGGCACATTATATGCGTCTATAACGCTGTATATCGTAACATAAGGCAACCTAACATCTCGGATGTAATATTTGACAACATTCCAGGCGTGTCGGACCTACTTCTCGGTGGGAACATTATATGCGTCTATTACGTCATATATCCTAACCTAAGGCAACCCGACACCTCGGATGTAACATTTGACAACATTCCAAGCGTGTCGGGCCCTACTTCTCGGTGGGAACGTTATTTGCAACTATAACGTTATTTATCCTAACCTAAGGCAAATTAACAACTCGGATGTAATATTTTACAACATTACTGGTGTGTCGTCTACAGCGATATATATCCTAACGTAAGGCAGGCTAACATCTCGGATGTAGTGTTTTACAACATTCCAGGCGTATCGGCCCCTACTTCTTGGTGGGAACATTATATAGGTCTATAACGTAATATAACCTAACCTAACACATCTAGCCCCTCGCTGGTAATGTTTTACAGAATCCCGTTCGCGTCTTCCTGTACGTCTCGGTGGGAACATTATATGCGGCTATAACGTTGTATATCCTAAAATAAGGGAACCTAACAACTCGGATGTAATATCTGTCAACATTACTGGCGTGTCGGACCCTACTTCTCTGTGGGAACAGCATATGCGTCTATAACGTTATATATCCTATCCTAGGACAACCTAGCATCTCGGATGTAATATTTGACAACATTCCTGGCGTGTCGGACCCTACTTCTCGGTGGGAACATTCTATACGTCTATAACGTTATGTATCCTAATCTGAGGCAACCAAACATCTCAGATGTAATATTTGACAATATTCCAGGCGTTTCGGACCATACTTCTCGATGGGAACATTATATACGTCTATAACGTTATATATCCTAACCTAAGTTAACCTATCATATGGGACGTCATGTTTTACAACATACCTGGCGCGTCGGAGCATACTTCTCGGTGGGAACATTATATACGTCTATAACGTTATATATCCTAACCTAAGTTAACCTATCATATGGGACGTCATGTTTTACAACATACCTGGCGCGTCGGAGCATACTACGCGGTGGGAATATTATATACGTCTATAACGGTATGTATCCTAACCTAAGGCAACACAACTCGGATGTAAGATATGACAACATTCGTGGCGTGTCGGAACCTACTTCTCGGTGGGAAAATTATATACGTCTATAGCGGTATGTACCATAACCCAAGTTAACCTATAATCTCAGATGTAATATTTCACAACAATCCTGCCATTTCGGCGCATACTTCTCGGTGGGATCATTATATGTGTCTATAACGTTATATATCACAACCTAAGGCAACCTAACAACTCGGATGTAACATTTACAACATTCCTGGCGTGTCGGGCCCTACTTCTCGGTGGGGACATTATGTACGTCTATAACGTTATATACCCCAACCTGAGGAAACATAACATCTCGGATGTAGTATTTTCTAACACTCCTGACGGGTCGGCTCCTACTTCTCGGTGGGAACATTATATACTTCTATAACATAATATAACCTTACCTAACTCATCCAGCCCCTCCCTGGTAGTGTTTTACAGAATCCCGTTCGTGTCGGCCCGTACTTCTCGGTGGGTACATTATGCACGTCTATAACGTTATAAATCCCAACCTAAGGCAACCTAGCATCTCGAATGTAGTATTTTCCAACATTCCTGGCGGGTCGACTCCTACTTCTCGGTGGGAACATTATATACGTCTATAACATAGTGTAACCTAACCTAACCCATCTAGCCCCTCGCCGGTAGTGTTTTACAGAATCCCGTTCGTGTCGGTCCGTACTTCTCGGTGGGGACATTATGTACGTCTATAGCGTTATATATCCCAACCTAAGGCAACCTAACACGTCGGATGTAGTATTTTCAAACATTCCTGGCGTGTCGGGCCCTACGTCTCGGTGGGAACATTATATACGTCTATAACATAATATAACATAACCTAACCGATCTAGCCCCTCGCTGGTAGTGTTTTACAGAATCCCGTTCGTGTCGGCCCGTACTTCTCGGTGGGTACATTATGCACGTCTATAACGTTATATATCCCAACCTAAGGCAACCTAGCATCTCGAATGTAGTATTTTCCAACATTCCTGGCGGGTCGACTCCTACTTCTCGGTGGGAACATTATATACGTCTATAACGTAATATAGCCTAACCTAACCCATCTTGCCGCTCGGTGTTAATATTTTCCAGAATGCCGGTTGTGTCGGCCCGTACCTCTCGGTGGGGACATTATGTACGTCTATAACGTTATTTATCCCAACCTAAGGCAACCTAACATCTCGGATGTAGTATTTACCGACATTCCTGGCGGGTGGGACCCTACTACTCCGTGGGAACATTATATACTTCTATAACATAATATAACCTAACCTAACCCATCCAGCCCCTCGCTGGTAGTGTTTTACAGAATCCCGTTCGTGTCGGACCGTACTTCTCGGTGCGTACAATATGCACGTCTATAACGTTATATACCCCCACCTAAGGCAACCTAGCATCTCGAATGTAGTATTTTCCAACATTCCTGGCGGGTCGGCCCCTACTTCTCCGTGGGAACAATATATACGTCTATAACGTAATATAACCTAACCTAACCCATCTAGCCCCTCGCTGGTAATGTTTTACAGAATCCCGTTCGTGTCGGCCCGTATGTCTCGGTGGGGATATTATATACGTCTATAACGTTATATATCCCAACCTAAGGCAACCTAACATCACGGATGTAGTATTTACCAACATTCCTGGCGGGTCGGCCCCTACTTCTCGGTGAGAACATTATATACGTCTATAACGTAATATAACCTAACCTAACCCATCTAGCCCCTCGCTGGTAATATTCTACAGAATCCCGTTCGTGTCTGCACGCACTTCTGGGTGGGGTCATTATGCACGTCTGTAACGTTTTATATCCCAACCTAAGGCAAACTAGCATCTCGAATGTAGTATTTTCCAACATTCCTGGCGGTTCGGCTCCGACTTCTCAGTGGGAACATTATATACGTCTGTAACATAATATAACCTAACCTAACCCATCTACCCCCTCGCTGGAAATGTTTTACAGAATCTCGGTCTTGTCGGCCCGTACTTCTGCGTGGGTACATTATGTACGTCTATAACGTTATATATCCCAACCTAAGGCAACCTAACATATCGGATGTAGTATTTACCAACATTCCTGACGGGTTGTACCCTACTTCTCGGTGGGAACATTATATACTTCCATAACATAATATAACCTAACCTAACCCATCTAGCCCCTCGCTGCTAATGTCTTATAAAACCCCGTTCGTGTCGTCCGTAAGTCTCGGTGGGAACATTATATACATATATAACGTAATATAACCTAACCTAACCCATCTAGCCCCTCGCTGGTAATGTTTTATAAAATCCCGTTCGTGTCGTCCAGTACGTCTCGGTGGGGACACTATGTACGTCTATATCGTTCTATAACCCCACCTAAGGCAACCTAACATCCCGGACGTATTATTTTACAACATTCCTGGCGGGTCGGACCCTACTTTTTGGAGGGAACATTATATACGTCTATATCGTAATCTAACCTAACCTAACCCATCTAGCCCCTCGCTGGTAATGTTCTACAGAATCCCGTTCGTGTCGGCCCGTACGTCTCGGTGGGGATATTATGTACGTCTATATCGTTATATAACCTAACCTAAAGCAACCTAACATTTACAATGTAGTATTTTCCAACATTCCTGACGGTTCGGCTCCGACTTCTCGGGGGGAACATTATATACGTCTATAAAATAATATAACCTAACCTAACCCATCTTGCCCCTCGGTGCTAATATTTTCCAGAATGCCGGTTGTGTCGGCCCGTACGTCTCGGTGGGGACAATATATACGTCTATAACGTTATTTATCCCAAAATAAGGCAACCTAACATCTCGGATGTAGTATTTACCAACATTCCTGGCGGGTGGGACCCTACTTCTCAGTGGGAACATTATATACGTCTGTAACATAATATAACCTAACCAAACCCATCTACCCCCTCGCTGGTAATGTTTTACAGAATCCCGTCCGTGTCGTCCCGTTTGTCTAGGTTGGGATGTTACTTACGCCAATAGCGTTATACATCCTAACCTAGGGCAGCCTAACACATCGGATGTAGTATTTTCCAACATTTCTGGCGTGTCGGGCCCTACTTCTCGGTGGGAACATTATATACGTCTATAACGTAATATAACCTAACCTAACCCATCTAGCCCCACGCTGGTAATGTTTTACAGAATCCCGTTCGTGTCGGCCCGTACTTCTCGGTGGGTACATTGTGCACTTCTATAACGTTATATATTCCAACCTAAGGCAACCTAGCATCTCGAATGTAGTATTTTCCAACATTCCTGGCGGGTCGGCCCCTACTTCTCGGTGAGAACATTATATACGTCTACCGCGTAATATAACCTAACCTAACCCATCTTGCCCCTCGGTGATAATGTTTTACAGAATGCCGGTCAGGCCGGCCCGTACGTCTCGCTGGGTACATTATATACGCCTATAGCGTTATATATCCCAACCTGAGGCAACCTAACATCTCGGATATAGTATTTTACAACATACCTGGCGGGTCGGCCCCTACTTCTCGGTGAGAACATTATATACGTCTATATCGTAGTATAACCTAACCTAACCCATCTTGCCCCTCGGTGATAATGTTATACAGAATGCCGGTCGGGTCGGCCCGTACGTCTCGGTGGGGACATTATGTACGTCTATAACGTTATATATCCCAACCTAAGGCAACCTAACATCTCGGATGTAGTATTTACCAACATTCCTGGCGGGTCCTACCCTACTTCTCGGTGGGCACATTATATACTTCTATAACATAATATAACATAACCTAACCCATCTAGCCCCTCGCTGGAAATGTTTTACAGAATCCCGGTCGTGTCCGCCCGTACTTCTGCGTGGGGCCATTATGTACGTCTATAACTTTATATAACCTAACCTAACCCATCTAGACTCTCGCTGGTAGTGTTTTACATTATGCCGGTCGTGTCGGCATGTACTTCTCGGTGCGGACATTATAAACGTCTAGAACGTTATATATCCAAACCTGAGGCATCCTAACATCTCGGATGTAGTATTTTCCAACATTCCAGGCGTGTCGGGCCCTGCTTCTCGGTGGGAACATTATATACGTCTATAACGTAATATAGCCTAACCTAACCCGTCTAGTCCCTCGCTGGTAATGTTTTACAGAATCCCGTTCGTGTCGTGCCGTACGTCTCGGTTGGGAAATTATTTACGTCAATAGCGTTATACATCCTAACCTAAGGCAGCATAACACATCGGATGTGGTATTTTCCAACATTCGTGGCGTGTCGGGCCCTACTTCTCGGTGGGAATATTATATACGTCCATAACGTAATATAACCTAACCTAACCCATCTTGCCCATCGGTGTTAATATTTTCCAGAATGCCGGTTGTGTCGGTCCGTACGTCTCGGTGGGGACATTATATACGTTACAACGTTATATATCCCAACCTAAGGCAACCTAGCATTTCGAATGCAGTATTATCCAACTTTCCTGGCGGGTCGGCTCCTACTTTTCGGTGGAAACATTATATACGTTTATAACGTAATATAACCTAACCTAACGCATCTAGCGCCTCGCTGGTAATGTTTTACAGAATCCCGTACGTGGCGGCCCTTCCTTCTCGGTGGGGACATTATGTACGTCTATATCGTTATATAACCCAACCTAAGGCAACCTAACATCTCGTATGTAGTATTTTCCAACATTCCTGGCGGGTCGGCCCCTACTTCTCGGTGAGAACATTATATACGTCTATCACGTAATATAACCTAACCTAACCCATCTAGCCCCTCGCTGGTAATGTTTTATAAAATCCCTGTCGTGTCGGCCCGTACTTCTCGGTGGGGACATTATGCACGTCTATAACGTTATATATCCCAACCTAAGGCAACCTAGCATTTCGAATGCAGTATTTTCCAACATTCCTGACGGGTCGGCCCCTACTTCTCGGTGAGAACATTATATACGTCTATCACGTAATATAATCTAACCTAACCCATCTAGACTCTCGCTGGTAATGTTTTACAGAATCCCGTTCGTGTCGACCCGTTAGTCTCGGTGAGGACATTAGATACTTCTATAACGTTATATATCCTACCCTAAGGCAGTATAACACCTCTGATGTAGTATTTTCCAACATACCTGGCGTATCGGCCACTACTTCTCGGTGGGAACATTATATACGTCTATAACGTATTATAACCTAACCTAACCTATCTAGCCCATCGCTGGTAATGTTTTATAAAATCCCGTTCGTGTAGTCCCGTAAGACGCGGTGGGGACATAATCGACTTCTATAACGTTACATATCCCAACATGAGGCAACCTAACATCTCGCATGTAGTATATTACAACATTCCTGGCGGATCGGCCCCTACTTCTAGGTGAGAACATTATATACGTCTATCACGTAATATAACCTAACCTAATCCAACTAGCCCCTCGCTGGTAATGTTTTATAAAATCCCGTTCGTGTCGTACTGTACGTCTCGGTCTGGACATTATATTCTTCTATAACGATATATATCCCAACCTGAGGCAACCTAACATCTCGGATGTAGTGTTCACCTACATTCCTGGCGGGTCGGAACCTTCTTCTCGGTGGGAACATTATATACTTCTATAACATAATATAACCTAACCTAACCCATTTAGCACCGCGCTGGAAATGTTTTACAGAATCCCGGTCGTGTCGGCCCGTACTTCTGCGTGGGGACATTATGTACGTCTATATCGTTATATAATACAACCTAAGGCAACCTAACATATCGAACGTAGTATTTTCCAACATTACTGGCGGTTCGGTCCCTACTTCTCGGTGAGAACATTATATACGTCTATCACGTAATATAACCTAACCTAACCCATCTAGCCCCTCGCTGGTAATGTCTTATAAAATCCCGTTCGTGTCGTCCCGTATGTCTCGGTGGGGACATTATATACTTCTATAACGTAATATAACCTAACCTAACACATCTAGCCCCTCGCTGGTAATGTCTTTTAAAATCCCGTTTGTTTCGTCCAGTAAGTCCCGGTGCGGACATTATATACTTCTATAACGTTATATATCCCAACTTGAGGCAACCTAACAGCTCGGATGTAGTATATTACAACATTACTGGAGGATCGGCCCCTACTTCTCGGTGAGAACATTATATACGTCTATCACGTAATATAACCTAACATAACCCATCTAGCCCCTCGCTGGTAATGTCTTATAAAATGCCGTTCGTCTCGTCCCGTAAGCCTCGGTGGGGACATTATGTACGTCTATATCCTTATATAACTCAACCTGAGGCAACCTAACATCTCGGATGTAGTATATTACAACATTCCTGGCGGATCGGCCACTACATCTCGGTGGGAACATTATATACGTCTATAGCGTATTATAACCTAACCTAACCCATCTAGCCCCTCGCTGGTAATGTTTACAGAATCCAGTTCCTCTCGGCCCGTACTTTTCGGTGGAGACATTATGTACGTCTATATCGTTATATATCCCAACTTGAGGCAACCTAACAGCTCGGATGTAGTATATTACAACATTACTGGAGGATCGGCCCCTACTTCTCGGTGAGAACATTATATACGTCTATCACGTAATATAACCTAACATAACCCATCTAGCCCCTCGCTGGTAATGTCTTATAAAATGCCGTTCGTCTCGTCCCGTAAGCCTCGGTGGGGACATTATGTACGTCTATATCCTTATATAACTCAACCTGAGGCAACCTAACATCTCGGATGTAGTATATTACAACATTCCTGGCGGATCGGCCACTACATCTCGGTGGGAACATTATATACGTCTATAGCGTATTATAACCTAACCTAACCCATCTAGCCCCTCGCTGGTAATGTTTACAGAATCCAGTTCCTCTCGGACCGTACTTTTCGGTGGAGACATTATGTACGTCTATATCGTTATATAACACAACCTGAGGCAACCTAACAGCTCGGATGTAGTATTTTACAACATTTCTAGCGGATCGGCCCCTACTTCTGGGTGGGAACATTATGTACGTCTATATCGTTATATAACTCAACCTAAGGCAACCTACCATATCGAATGTAGTATTTTCCAACATTACTGGCAGGTCGGCCCCTACTTCTCGGTGAAAACATTATATACGTCTATCACGTAATATAACCTAACGTAACCCATCTAGCCCCTCGCTGGTAATGTTTTATAAAATCCGGTACGTGTCGTCCAGTACGTCACGGTGGGGCATTATGTACGTCTCTATCGTTATATAACCCAACCTAAGGCCACCCACCATATCGAATGTAGTATTTTCCACCAATCCTGGTGGGTCGGCCCCTACTTCTAGGTTAGAACATTATATACGTCTATCACGTAATATAACCTAACCTAACCCATCTAGCCCCTCGCTGGTAATGCTTTATAAAATCCCGTTCGTGTCGACGCGTAAGTCTCGGTGAGAACATTATATACTCCTATAACGTTATATATCCCAACCTGAGGCAATCTAACATCTCGGATGTAGTATATTACAACATTCCTGGCGGATCGGAACCTGCTTCCCGGTGGGAACATTATATACGTCTATAACGTATTATAACCTAACCTAACCCATCTAGCCCCTCGCTGGTAATGATTTATAAAATCCCGTTTGTGTCGTCCCGTAAGTCGCGGTGGGGACATTATCTACTTCCAAAACGTTATATACCCCAACCTGAGGCAACCTAACAGCTCGGATGTAGTATTTTACAACATTACTGGCGGATCGGCCCCTACTTCTCGGTGAGAACATTATATACGTCTATCACGTAATATAACCTAACATAACCCATCTAGCCCCTCGCTGGTAATGTCTTATAAAATCCCGTTCGTCTCGTCGCGTAAGTCTCGGTGGGGACATTATATACTTCTATAACGTTATATATCCCAACTTGAGGCAACCTAACAGCTCGGATGTAGTATTTTACAACATTCCTGGCGGATCGGCCCCTACTTCTCGGTGGGAACATTATGTACGTCTATATCGTTATATAACTCAACCTAAGGCAACCTACCATATCGAATGTAGTATTTTCCAACATTACTGGCAGGTCGGCCCCTACTTCTCGGTGAGAACATTATATACATCTATCACGTAATATAACCTAACGTAACCCATCTAGCCCCTCGCTGGTAATGTTTTATAAAATCCGGTACGTGTCGTCCAGTACGTCTCGGTGGGGACATTATGTACGTCTCTATCGGTATATAACCCAACCTAAGGCCACCTACCATATCGAATGTAGTATTTTCCACCATTCCTGGCGGGTCGGCCCCTACTTCTCGGTGAGAACATTATATACGCCTATCACGTAATATAACCTAACCTAACCCATCTCGCCCCTCGCTGGTAATGTCTTATACAATCCCGTTCGTGTCGTCCCGTGAGTCTCGGTGGGGAAATTATATACTATAACGTTATATATCCCAACTTGAGGCAACCTAACAGCTCGGATGTAGTATTTTACAACATTCCTGGTGGATCGGCCCCTGCTTCTCGGTGGGAACATTATATACGTCTATGACGTATTATAACCTAAGCTAATCCATCTAGCCCCTCGCTGGTAATGTTTACAGAATCCCGTTCGTGTCGCCCCGTAAGTCTCGGTGGGAACATTATATACGTCTATAACGTAATATAACCTAACCTAACACATCTAGCTCCTCGCTGGTAATGTCTTATAAAATCCCGTTTGTTTCGTCCCGTAAGTCTCGGTGGGGACATTATATACTTCTATAACGTTATATATACCAACCTGAGGCAACCTAACAGCTCGGATGTAGTATTTTACAACATTACTGGCGGATCGGCCCCTACTTCTCGGTGAGGACATTATATACGTCTATCACGTAATATAACCTAACATAACCCATCTAGCCCCTCGCTGGTAATGTCTTATAAAATCCCGTTCGTCTCGTCCCGTAAGTCTCGGTGGGGACATTATATACTTCTATAACGTTATATATCCCAACTTGAGGCAACCTAACAGCTCGGATGTAGTATTTTACAACATTCCTGGCGGATCGGCCCCTACTTCTGGGTGGGAACATTATATACGTCTATAGCGTATTATAACCTAACCTAACCCATCTAGCCCCTCGCTGGTAATGTTTACAGAATCCCGTTCGTGTCGCCCCGTAAGTCTCGGTGGGAACATTATATACGTCTATAACGTAATATAACCTAACCTAACACATCTAGCCCCTCGCTGGTAATGTCTTATAAAATCCCGTTTGTTTCGTCCCGTAAGTCTCGGTGGAGACATTATATACTTCTATAACGTTATATATACCAACCTGAGGCAACCTAACAGCTCGGATGTAGTATTTTACAACATTACTGGCGGATCGGCCCCTACTTCTCGGTGAGGACATTATATACGTCTATCATGTAATATAACCTAACATAACCCATCTAGCCCTTCGCTGGTAATGTCTTATAAAATCCCGTTCGTCTCGTCCCGTAAGTCTCGGTGGGGACATTATATACTTCTATAACGTTATATATCCCAACTTGAGGCAACCTAACAGCTCGGATGTAGTATCTTACAACATTCCTGGCGGATCGGCCCCTACTTCTCGGTGGGAACATTATATACGTCTATAGCGTATTATAACCTAACCTAACCCATTATAGCCCCTCGCTGGTAATGTTTACAGAATCCAGTTCGTGTCGGCCCGTACTTCTCGGTGGAGACATTATGAACGTCTATATCGTTATATAACACAACCTGAGGCAACCTAACAGCTCGGGTGTAGTATTTTACAACATTTCTGGCGGATCGACCCCTACTTCTGGGTGGGAACATTATGTACGTCTATATCGTTATATAACTCGACCTAAGGCAACCTACCATATCGAATGTAGTATTTTCCAACATTCCTGACGGATCGGCCTCTACTTCTCTGTGGGAACGTTATATACGTCTATCACGTAATATAACCTAACCTAACCCATCTAGCCCCTCGCTGGTAATGTTTTATAAAATCCCGTTCGTGTCGTCCAGTACGTCTCGGTGGGGACATTATGTACGTCTTTATCTTTATATAACCCAACCTAAGGCAACCTAACATATCGAATGTAGTATTTTCCAACCTTCCTGGCGGGTCGGCCCCTACTTCTAGGTGAGAACATTATATACGTCTGTCACGTAATATAACCTAACCTAACCCATCTAGCCCCTCGCTGGTAATGCTTTGTAAAATCCCGTTCGTGTCGTCCCGTAAGTCTCGGTGGGAACATTATATACGTCTATAGCGTAATATAACCTAACATAACCCATCTAGCCCCTCGCTGGTAATGTTTTATAAAATCCCGTACGTGTCGTCCAGTACGTATCGGTGGGGTCATTATGTACGTCTATATCGTTATATAACACAACCTGAGGCAACCTAACAGCTCGGATGTAGTATTTTACAACATTACTGGCGGATCGGCCCCTACTTCTCGGTGAGGACATTATATACGTCTATCACGTAATATAACCTAACATAACCCATCTAGCCCCTCGCTGGTAATGTCTTATAAAATCCCGTTCGTCTCGTCCCGTAAGTCTCGGTGGGGACATTATATACTTCTATAACGTTATATATCCCAACTTGAGGCAACCTAACAGCTCGGATGTAGTATTTTACAACATTCCTGGCGGATCGGCCCCTACTTCTCGGTGAGGACATTATATACGTCTATCATGTAATATAACCTAACATAACCCATCTAACCCTTCGCTGGTAATGTCTTATAAAATCCCGTTCGTCTCGTCCCGTAAGTCTCGGTGGGGATATTATATACTTCTATAACGTTATATATCCCAACTTGAGGCAACCTAACAGCTCGGATGTAGTATTTTACAACATTGCTGGCGGATCGGCCCCTACTTCTCGGTGAGGACATTATATACGTCTATCATGTAATATAACCTAACATAACCCATCTAACCCTTCGCTGGTAATGTCTTATAAAATCCCGTTCGTCTCGTCCCGTAAGTCTCGGTGGGGACATTATATACTTCTATAACGTTATATATCCCAACTTGAGGCAACCTAACAGCTCGGATGTAGTATTTTACAACATTCCTGGCGGATCGGCCCCTACTTCTCGGTGGGAACATTATATACGTCTATAGCGTATTATAACCTAACCTAACCCATTATAGCCCCTCGCTGGTAATGTTTACAGAATCCAGTTCGTGTCGGCCCGTACTTCTCGGTGGAGACATTATGAACGTCTATATCGTTATATAACACAACCTGAGGCAACCTAACAGCTCGGGTGTAGTATTTTACAACATTTCTGGCGGATCGGCCCCTACTTCTGGGTGGGAACATTATGTACGTCTATATCGTTATATAACTCGACCTAAGGCAACCTACCATATCGAATGTAGTATTTTCCAACATTCATGGCGGGTCGCCCCCTACTTCTCGGTGGGAACATTATATACGTCTATAACGTAATAGAACCTAACCTAACCCATCTAGCCCCTCGCTGGTAATGCTTTATAAAATCCCGTTCGTGTCGACCCGTAAGACTCGGTGAGGACATTATATACTTCTATAACGTTATATACCCTAACCTAAGGCAGCCTAACACCTCTGATGTAGTATTATCCAACATTCCTGGCGGATCGGCCTCTACTTCTCGGTGGGAATATTATATACGTCTATAACGTAATATAACCTAACCTAACTCATCTCGCCCCTCGCTGGTAATGTTTTATAAAATCCCGTACGTGTCGTCCAGAACGTCTCGGTGGGGACATTATGTACGTCTATATCGTTATATAACCCAACCTAAGGCAACCTAACATATCGAATGTAGGATATTACAACATTCCTGGCGGATCGGCCTCTACTTCTCGGTGGGAACATTATATACGTCTATAGCGTATTATAACCTAACCTAACCAATCTAGCCCCTCGCTGGTAATGTTTACAGAATCCCGTTCGTGTCGGCCCGTACTTCTCGGTGGAGACATTATGTACGTCTATATCGTTATATAACACAGCCTAAGGCAACCTAACATGTCGAACGTAGTATTTTCCAACATTACTGGCGGGTCGGCCCGTACTTCTCGGTGGGAACATTATATACGTCTATCACGTAATATAACCTAACCTAACCCATCTAGCCCCTCGCTGGTAATGTCTCATAAAATCCCGTTCGTGTCGTCCCGTATGTCTCGGTGGGGAAATTATAAACTTCTATAACGTTATATATCCCAACTTGAGGCAACCTAACAGCTCGGATGTAGTATTTTACAACATTCCTGGTGGATCGGCCCCTGCTTCTCGGTGGGAACATTATATACGTCTATGACGTATTATAACCTAACCTAATCCATCTAGCCCCTCGCTGGTAATGTTTACAGAATCCCGTTCGTGTCGCCCCGTAAGTCTCGGTGGGAACATTATATACGTCTATAACGTAATATAACCTAACCTAACACATCTAGCCCCTCGCTGGTAATGTCTTATAAAATCCCGTTTGTTTCGTCCCGTAAGTCTCGGTGGGGACATTATATACTTCTATAACGTTATATATACCAACCTGAGGCAACCTAACAGCTCGGATGTAGTATTTTACAACATTACTGGCGGATCGGCCCCTACTTCTCGGTGAGGACATTATATACGTCTATCACGTAATATAACCTAACATAACCCATCTAGCCCCTCGCTGGTAATGTCTTATAAAATCCCGTTCGTCTCGTCCCGTAAGTCTCGGTGGGGACATTATATACTTCTATAACGTTATATATCCCAACTTGAGGCAACCTAACAGCTCGGATGTAGTATTTTACAACATTCCTGGCGGATCGGCCCCTACTTCTGGGTGGGAACATTATATACGTCTATAGCGTATTATAACCTAACCTAACCCATCTAGCCCCTCGCTGGTAATGTTTACAGAATCCCGTTCGTGTCGCCCCGTAAGTCTCGGTGGGAACATTATATACGTCTATAACGTAATATAACCTAACCTAACACATCTAGCCCCTCGCTGGTAATGTCTTATAAAATCCCGTTTGTTTCGTCCCGTAAGTCTCGGTCGGGACATTATATACTTCTATAACGTTATATATACCAACCTGAGGCAACCTAACAGCTCGGATGTAGTATTTTACAACATTGCTGGCGGGTCGGCCCCTACTTCTCGGTGAGGACATTATATACGTCTATCATGTAATATAACCTAACATAACCCATCTAACCCTTCGCTGGTAATGTCTTATAAAATCCCGTTCGTCTCGTCCCGTAAGTCTCGGTGGGGACATTATATACTTCTATAACGTTATATATCCCAACTTGAGGCAACCTAACAGCTCGGATGTAGTATTTTACAACATTGCTGGCGGATCGGCCCCTACTTCTCGGTGAGGACATTATATACGTCTATCATGTAATATAACCTAACATAACCCATCTAACCCTTCGCTGGTAATGTCTTATAAAATCCCGTTCGTCTCGTCCCGTAAGTCTCGGTGGGGACATTATATACTTCTATAACGTTATATATCCCAACTTGAGGCAACCTAACAGCTCGGATGTAGTATTTTACAACATTCCTGGCGGATCGGCCCCTACTTCTCGGTGGGAACATTATATACGTCTATAGCGTATTATAACCTAACCTAACCCATTATAGCCCCTCGCTGGTAATGTTTACAGAATCCAGTTCGTGTCGGCCCGTACTTCTCGGTGGAGACATTATGAACGTCTATATCGTTATATAACACAACCTGAGGCAACCTAACAGCTCGGGTGTAGTATTTTACAACATTTCTGGCGGATCGGCCCCTACTTCTGGGTGGGAACATTATGTACGTCTATATCGTTATATAACTCGACCTAAGGCAACCTACCATATCGAATGTAGTATTTTCCAACATTCCTGACGGATCGGCCTCTACTTCTCTGTGGGAACGTTATATACGTCTATCACGTAATATAACCTAACCTAACCCATCTAGCCCCTCGCTGGTAATGTTTTATAAAATCCCGTTCGTGTCGTCCAGTACGTCTCGGTGGGGACATTATGTACGTCTTTATCTTTATATAACCCAACCTAAGGCAACCTAATATATCGAATGTAGTATTTTCCAATATTCCTGGCGGGTCGGCCCCTACTTCTAGGTGAGAACATTATATACGTCTGTCACGTAATATAACCTAACCTAACCCATCTAGCCCCTCGCTGGTAATGCTTTGTAAAATCCCGTTCGTGTCGTCCCGTAAGTCTCGGTGCGAACATTATATACGTCTATAGCGTAATATAACCTAACATAACCCATCTAGCCCCTCGCTGGTAATGTTTTATAAAATCCCGTACGTGTCGTCCAGTACGTATCGGTGGGGTCATTATGTACGTCTATAACGTTATATATCCCAACTTGAGGCAACCTAACAGCTCGGATGTAGTATTTTCCAACATTCCTGGCGGATCGGGCTCTACTTCTCGGTGGGAACATTATATACGTCTATAACGTATTATAACCTAACCTAACACATCTAGCCCCTCGCTGGTAATGTTTACAGAATCCCGTTCGTGTCGGCGCGTACTTCTCGGTTGGGTCATTATGTACGTCTATATCGTTATATAACACAACCTGAGGCAACCTAACATCTCGGATGTAGTATATTACAACATTCCTGGCGGATCGGCCACTACTTCTCGGTGGGAACATTATATACGTCTATAACGTAATATAACCTGACCTAACCCATCTAGCCCCTCGCTGGTAATGCTTTATAAAATCCCGTTCGTGTCGACCCGTAAGTCTCGGTGGGAACATTATATACGTCTATAACGTAATATAACCTAACCTAACACATCTAGCCCCTCGCTGGTAATGTCTTATAAAATCCCGTTCGTGTCGACCCGTAAGACTCGGTGAGGACATTATATACTTCTATAACGTTATATACCCTAACCTAAGGCAGCCTAACACCTCTGATGTAGTATTATCCAACATTCCTGGCGGATCGGCCTCTACTTCTCGGTGGGAACATTATATACGTCTATAACGTAATATAACCTAACCTAACTCATCTCGCCCCTCGCTGGTAATGTTTTATAAAATCCCGTACGTGTCGTCCAGAACGTCTCGGTGGGGACATTATGTACGTCTATATCGTTATATAACCCAACCTAAGGCAACCTAACATATCGAATGTAGGATATTACAACATTCCTGGCGGATCGGCCTCTACTTCTCGGTGGGAACATTATATACGTCTATAGCGTATTATAACCTAACCTAACCAATCTAGCCCCTCGCTGGTAATGTTTACAGAATCCCGTTCGTGTCGACCCGTACTTCTCGGTGGAGACATTATGTACGTCTATATCGTTATATAACACAACCTAAGGCAACCTAACATGTCGAACGTAGTATTTTCCAACATTACTGGCGGGTCGGCCCGTACTTCTCGGTGAGAACATTATATACGTCTATCACGTAATATAACCTAACCTAACCCATCTAGCCCCTCGCTGGTAATGTCTCATAAAATCCCGTTCGTGTCGTCCCGTAAGTCTCGGTGGGAACATTATATACGTCTATAAGGTAATATAACCTATCCTAACACATCTAGCCCCTCGCTGGTAATGACTTATAAAATCCCGTTTGTTTCGTCCCGTACGTCTCGGTGGGGACATTATATACTTCTATAACTTTATATATACCAACCTGAGTCAACCTAACAGCTCGGATGTAGTATTTTACAACATTACTGGCGGATCGGCCCCTACTTCTAGGTGAGAACATTATATACGTCTATCACGTAATATAACCTAACCTAACCCATCTAGCCCCTTGCTGGTAATGCTTTATAAAATCCCGTTCGTGTCGACCCGTAAGTCTCGGTGAGGACATTATATACTTCTATAACGTAATATAACCTAACATAACCCATCTAGCCCCTCGCTGGTAATGTTTTATAAAATCCCGTACGTGTCGTCCAGTACGTATCGGTGGGTACATTATGAACGCCTATATCCTTATATAACCCAACCTAAGGCAACCTAACATATCGAATGTAGTATTTTCCAACATTCATGGCGGGTCGCCCCCTACTTCTCGGTGGGAACATTATATACGTCTATAACGTAATATAACCTAACCTAACCCATCTAGCCCCTCGCTGGTAATGCTTTATAAAATCCCGTTCGTGTCGACCCGTAAGACTCGGTGAGGACATTATATACTTCTATAACGTTATATACCCTAACCTAAGGCAGCCTAACACCTCTGATGTAGTATTATCCAACATTCCTGGCGGATCGGCCTCTACTTCTCGGTGGGAACATTATATACGTCTATAACGTAATATAACCTAACCTAACTCATCTCGCCCCTCGCTGGTAATGTTTTATAAAATCCCGTACGTGTCGTCCAGAACGTCTCGGTGGGGACATTATGTACGACTATATCGTTATATAACCCAACCTAAGGCAACCTAACATATCGAATGTAGGATATTACAACATTCCTGGCGGATCGGCCTCTACTTCTCGGTGGGAACAATATATACGTCTATAGCGTATTATAACCTAACCTAACCAATCTAGCCCCTCGCTGGTAATGTTTACAGAATCCCGTTCGTGTCGGCCCGTACTTCTCGGTGGAGACATTATGTACGTCTATATCGTTATATAACACAACCTAAGGCAACCTAACATGTCGAACGTAGTATTTTCCAACATTACTGGCGGGTCGGCCCGTACTTCTCGGTGAGAACATTATATACGTCTATCACGTAATATAACCTAACCTAACCCATCTAGCCCCTTGCTGGTAATGCTTTATAAAATCCCGTTCGTGTCGACCCGTAAGTCTCGGTGAGGACATTATATACTTCTATAACGTAATATAACCTAACATAACCCATCTAGACCCTCGCTGGTAATGTTTTATAAAATCCCGTACGTGTCGTCCAGTACGTATCGGTGGGGACATTATGAACGCCTATATCCTTATATAACCCAACCTAAGGCAACCTAACATACCGAATGTAGTATTTTCCAACATTCATGGCGGGTCGCCCCCTACTTCTCGGTGGGAACATTATATACGTCTATAACGTAATATAACCTAACCTAACCCATCTAGCCCCTCGCTGGTAATGCTTTATAAAATCCCGTTCGTGTCGACCCGTAAGACTCGGTGAGGACATTATATAATTCTATAACGTTATATACCCTAACCTAAGGCAGCCTAACACCTCTGATGTAGTATTATCCAACATTCCTGGCGGATCGGCCTCTACTTCTCGATGGGAACATTATATACGTCTATAACGTAATATAACCTAACCTAACTCATCTCGCCCCTCGCTGGTAATGTTTTATAAAATCCCGTACGTGTCGTCCAGAACGTCTCGGTGGGGACATTATGTACGTCTATATCGTTATATAACCCAACCTAAGGCAACCTAACATATCGAATGTAGGATATTACAACATTCCTGGCGGATCGGCCTCTACTTCTCGGTGGGAACATTATATACGTCTATAGCGTATTATAACCTAACCTAACCAATCTAGCCCCTCGCTGGTAATGTTTACAGAATCCCGTTCGTGTCGACCCGTACTTCTCGGTGGAGACATTATGTACGTCTATATCGTTATATAACACAACCTAAGGCAACCTAACATGTCGAACGTAGTATTTTCCAACATTACTGGCGGGTCGGCCCGTACTTCTCGGTGAGAACATTATATACGTCTATCACGTAATATAACCTAACCTAACCCATCTAGCCCCTCGCTGGTAATGTCTCATAAAATCCCGTTCGTGTCGTCCCGTAAGTCTCGGTGGGAACATTATATACGTCTATAAGGTAATATAACCTATCCTAACACATCTAGCCCCTCGCTGGTAATGACTTATAAAATCCCGTTTGTTTCGTCCCGTACGTCTCGGTGGGGACATTATATACTTCTATAACTTTATATATACCAACCTGAGTCAACCTAACAGCTCGGATGTAGTATTTTACAACATTACTGGCGGATCGGCCCCTACTTCTAGGTGAGAACATTATATACGTCTATCACGTAATATAACCTAACCTAACCCATCTAGCCCCTTGCTGGTAATGCTTTATAAAATCCCGTTCGTGTCGACCCGTAAGTCTCGGTGAGGACATTATATACTTCTATAACGTAATATAACCTAACATAACCCATCTAGCCCCTCGCTGGTAATGTTTTATAAAATCCCGTACGTGTCGTCCAGTACGTATCGGTGGGTACATTATGAACGCCTATATCCTTATATAACCCAACCTAAGGCAACCTAACATATCGAATGTAGTATTTTCCAACATTCATGGCGGGTCGCCCCCTACTTCTCGGTGGGAACATTATATACGTCTATAACGTAATATAACCTAACCTAACCCATCTAGCCCCTCGCTGGTAATGCTTTATAAAATCCCGTTCGTACCGACCCGTAAGACTCGGTGAGGACATTATATACTTCTATAACGTTATATACCCTAACCTAAGGCAGCCTAACACCTCTGATGTAGTATTATCCAACATTCCTGGCGGATCGGCCTCTACTTCTCGGTGGGAACATTATATACGTCTATAACGTAATATAACCTAACCTAACTCATCTCGCCCCTCGCTGGTAATGTTTTATAAAATCCCGTACGTGTCGTCCAGAACGTCTCGGTGGGGACATTATGTACGACTATATCGTTATATAACCCAACCTAAGGCAACCTAACATATCGAATGTAGGATATTACAACATTCCTGGCGGATCGGCCTCTACTTCTCGGTGGGAACATTATATACGTCTATAGCGTATTATAACCTAACCTAACCAATCTAGCCCCTCGCTGGTAATGTTTACAGAATCCCGTTCGTGTCGGCCCGTACTTATCGGTGGGGACATTATGTACGTCTATATCGTTATATAACACAACCTAAGGCAACCTAACATGTCGAACGTAGTACTTTCCAACATTACTGGCGGGTCGGCCCGTACTTCTCGGTGAGAACATTATATACGTCTATGTCGTAATATAACCTAAACTAACCCATCTAACCCCTCGGTGATAATGCTTTACAGAATCCCGTTTGTGTCGGCCCGTACTTCTCTGTGGGGACATTATATACATCTATAACGTTATATATCCCAACCTAAGGCAACCTAACATCTCGGATGTAGTATTTTACAACATTCCTGGCGTGTAGGCTCCTACTTCTCGGTGGGAACATTATATTCGTCTATAACGTAATATAACGTAACCTCACCCATCCGGCCCCTCGCTGTTAATGTTTTACAGAATCCCGGTCGTGTCGGCCGGTACTTCTATGTGGGGACATTATATACGTCTATAACGTCATATGTCCTAACCTAAGGCAACTTAACACTTCGGATGTAGTATTTTACAACATTCCTGGCGTGTCGGCCCCTACTTCTCGGTGGGAACATTATATTCGTCTATAACGTTATACATCCTAACCTAAGGCAACCTAACACTTCGGATGAGTATTCTCCAACGTTCCTGGCGTGTCGGCTCCTACTTCTCGGTGGGAATATTATATTCGTCTATAACGTAATATAACGTAACCTAACCCATCCGTCCCCTCGCTGTTAATGTTTTACAAAATCACGGTCGTGTCGGCACGTACTTCTCGGTGGGGATATTATATACGTCTATAACGTTATATATCCCAACCTAAGGCAACCCAACATCTCGGATGTAGTATTTTACAACACTCCTGGCGGGTCGGCTCCTACTTCTCGGTGGGAATATTATATTCGCCTATAACGTAATATAACGTAACCTAACCCATCCAGCCCCTCGCTGTTAATGTTTTACAAAATCACGGTCGTGTCGGCCCGTACTTCTCGGTGGGGATATTATATACGTCTATAACGTTATATATCCCAACCTAAGGCAACCCAACATCTCGGATGTAGTATATTACAACACTCCTGGCGGGTCGGCTCCTACTTCTCGGTGGGAACATTATATTCGCCTATAACGTAATATAACCTAACCTAACCCATCCAGCCCCTCGCTGGTAATGTTTTACAGAATCCCGGTCGTGTCAGCCGGTACTTCTAGGTGGGGACATTATATACGTCTATAACGTCATATGTCCTAACCTAAGGCAACTTAGCACTTCGGATGTAGTATTTTACAACATTCCTGGCGTGTCGGTCCTTACTTCTCGGAGGGAACATTATTTTCGTCTATAACGTTATACATCCTAACCTAAGGCAACCTAACACTTCGGATGTAGTATTCTCCAACGTTCCTGGCGTGTCGGCTCCTACTTCTCGGTGGGAACATTATATTCGTCTATAACGTAATATAACGTAACCTAACCCATCCAGCCCCTCGCTGGTAATGTTTTACAGAATACCGGTCGTGTCAGCCGGTACTTCTAGGTGGGGACATTATATACGTCTATAACGTTATATATCCCAACCTAAGGCAACCTAACATCTCGGATGTAGTATTTTACAACACTCCTGGCGGGTCGGCTCCTACATCTCGGTGGGAACATTATATTCGTCCATAACGTAATAAAACGTAACCTAACCCATCCATCCCCTCGCTGGTAATGTTTTACAGAATCCCGGTCGTGTCAGACCGTACTTCTCGGTGGGGACATTATATACGTCTATAACGTTATATATCCCAACCTAAGACAACCTAACATCTCGGATGTAGTATTTTACAACACTCCTGGCGGCTCGGCTCCTACTTCTCGGTGGGAACATTATATTCGCCTATAACGTAATATAACGTAACCTAACCCATCTAACCCCTCGGTGATAATGCTTTACAGAATCCAGTTCGTGTCGGCCCGTACTTCTCCGTGGGGACATTACATACGTCTATAACGTTATATATCCTAACCTAAGGCAACCTAACACTTCGGATGTAGTATTTTACAACACTCCTGGCGGGTCGGCTCCTACATCTCGGTGGGAACATTATATTCATCTATAACGTAATATAACGTAACCTAACCCATCCTGCCCCTCGCTGGTAATGTTTTACAGAATCCCGGTCGTGTCAGACCGTACTTCTCGGTGGGGACATTATATACGTCTATAACGTTATATATCCTAACCTAAGGCAACCTAACACTTCGGATGTAGTATTTTCCAACGTTCCTGGCCGGTCGGCCCCTACTTCTCGGTGGGGACATTATATACGCCTATAACGTTATATATCCTAACCTAAGGCAACCTAACACTTCGGATGTAGTATTTTCCAACGTTCCTGGCGGGTCGGCCCCTACTTCTCGGCGGGAATATTATATAAGTCTATAACGTAATATAACCTAACCTAACCCATCCGGCCCCTCGCTGTTAATGTTTTACAGAATCCCGGTCGTGTCGGCCCGTACTTCTCGGTGGGGACATTATATACGTCTATAACGTTATATATCCCAACCTAAGGCAACCTAACATCTCGGGTGCAGTATTTTACAACACTCCTGGCGGGTCGGCTCCTACTTCTCGGTCGGAACATTATATTCGTCTATAACGTAATATAACGTAACCTAACCCATCTAGCCCCTCGCTGGTACTGTTTTACAGAATTCCGGTCGTGTCAGCCCGTACTTCCCGGTGGCGACATTATATACGTCTATAACGTTATATATCCCAACCTAAGGCAACCTAACATCTCGGATGTAGAATTTTCCAACATTCCTTGCTTGTCGGTCCTACTCCTCGGTGGGAACATTATATACGTCTATGTCGTAATATAACCTAACCTAACCCATCTAGACCCTCGGTGATAATGTTTTACAGAATCCGGCTCGTGTCGGCCCGTACTTTTCTGTTGGGACATCATATACGTCTATAACGTTATACATCCCAACCTAAGGCAACCTAACATCTCGGATGTAGTATTTTACAACATTCCTGGCGTGTAGGCTCCTACTTCTCGGTGGGAACATTATATTCGCCTATAACGTAATATAACGTAACCTAACCCATCCAGCCCCTCGCTGGTAATGTTTTACAGAATACCGGTCGTGTCAGCCGGTACTTCTAGGTGGGGACATTATATACGTCTATAACGTTATATATCCCAACCTAAGGCAACCTAACATCTCGGATGTAGTATTTTACAACACTCCTGGCGGGTCGGCTCCTACATCTCGGTGGGAACATTATATTCGTCCATAACGTAATAAAACGTAACCTAACCCATCCATCCCCTCGCTGGTAATGTTTTACAGAATCCCGGTCGTGTCAGACCGTACTTCTCGGTGGGGACATTATATACGTCTATAACGTTATATATCCCAACCTAAGACAACCTAACATCTCGGATGTAGTATTTTACAACACTCCTGGCGGCTCGGCTCCTACTTCTCGGTGGGAACATTATATTCGCCTATAACGTAATATAACGTAACCTAACCCATCTAACCCCTCGGTGATAGTGCTTTACAGAATCCAGTTCGTGTCGGCCCGTACTTCTCCGTGGGGACATTACATACGTCTATAACGTTATATATCCTAACCTAAGGCAACCTAACACTTCGGATGTAGTATTTTACAACACTCCTGGCGGGTCGGCTCCTACATCTCGGTGGGAACATTATATTCATCTATAACGTAATATAACGTAACCTAACCCATCCTGCCCCTCGCTGGTAATGTTTTACAGAATCACGGTCGTGTCAGACCGTACTTCTCGGTGGGGACATTATATACGTCTATAACGTTATATATCCTAACCTAAGGCAACCTAACACTTCGGATGTAGTATTTTCCAACGTTCCTGGCCGGTCGGCCCCTACTTCTCGGTGGGGACATTATATACGCCTATAACGTTATATATCCTAACCTAAGGCAACCTAACACTTCGGATGTAGTATTTTCCAACGTTCCTGGCGGGTCGGCCCCTACTTCTCGGCGGGAATATTATATAAGTCTATAACGTAATATAACCTAACCTAACCCATCCGGCCCCTCGCTGTTAATGTTTTACAGAATCCCGGTCGTGTCGGCCCGTACTTCTCGGTGGGGACATTATATACGTCTATAACGTTATATATCCCAACCTAAGGCAACCTAACATCTCGGGTGCAGTATTTTACAACACTCCTGGCGGGTCGGCTCCTACTTCTCGGTCGGAACATTATATTCGTCTATAACGTAATATAACGTAACCTAACCCATCTAGCCCCTCGCTGGTACTGTTTTACAGAATTCCGGTCGTGTCAGCCCGTACTTCCCGGTGGCGACATTATATACGTCTATAACGTTATATATCCCAACCTAAGGCAACCTAACATCTCGGATGTAGAATTTTCCAACATTCCTTGCTTGTCGGCCCTACTCCTCGGTGGGAACATTATATACGTCTATGTCGTAATATAACCTAACCTAACCCATCTAGACCCTCGGTGATAATGTTTTACAGAATCCGGCTCGTGTCGGCCCGTACTTTTCTGTGGGGACATCATATACGTCTATAACGTTATACATCCCAACCTAAGGCAACCTAACATCTCGGATGTAGTATTTTACAACATTCCTGGCGTGTAGGCTCCTACTTCTCGGTGGGAACATTATATTCGCCTATAACGTAATATAACGTAACCTAACCCATCCAGCCCCTCGCTGGTAATGTTTTACAGAATACCGGTCGTGTCAGCCGGTACTTCTAGGTGGGGACATTATATACGTCTATAACGTTATATATCCCAACCTAAGGCAACCTAACATCTCGGATGTAGTATTTTACAACACTCCTGGCGTGTCGGCTCCTACTTCTCGGTGGGAACATTATATTCGTCTACAACGTAATATAACGTAACCTAACCCATCCAGCCCCTCTCTGGTACTGTTTTACAGAATTCCGGTCGTGTCAGCCCGTACTTCCCGGTGGGGACATTATATACGTCTATAACGTTATATATCCCAACCTAAGGCAACCTAACATCTCGGATGTAGTATTTTACAACACTCCTGGCGGGTCGGCTCCTACTTCTCGGTGGGAACATTATAATCGTCTGTATCGTAATGTAACGTAACCTAACCCATCCAGCCCCTCGCTGGTCATGTTTTACAGAATCCCGGTCATGTCAGACCGTACTTCTCGGTGGGGACATTATATACGTCTATAACGTCATATGTCCTAACCTAAGGCAACTTAACACTTCGGATGTTGTATTTTACAACATTCCTGGCGTGTCGGTCCCTACTTCTCGGTGGGAACATTATTTTCGTCTATAACGTTATACATCCTAACCTAAGGCAACCTAACACTTCGGATGTAGTATTCTCCAACGTTCCTGGCGTGTCGGCTCCTACTTCTCGGTGGGAACATTATATTCGTCTACAACGTAATATAACGTATCCTAACCCATCCAGCCCCTCGCTGGTACTGTTTTACAGAATACCGGTCGTGTCAGCCGGTACTTCTAAGTGGGGACATTATATACGTCTATAACGTTATATATCCCCACCTAAGGCAACCTAACATCTCGGACGTAGTATTTTACAACACTCCTGGCGGCTCGGCTCCTACTTCTCGGTGGGAACATTATATTCGCCTATAACGTAATATAACGTAACCTAACCCATCTAACCCCTCGGTGATAATGCTTTACAGAATCCAGTTCGTGTCGGCCCGTACTTCTCCGTGGGGACATTACATACGTCTATAACGTTATATATCCTAACCTAAGGCAACCTAACACTTCGGATGTAGTATTTTACAACACTCCTGGCGGGTCGGCTCCTACATCTCGGTGGGAACATTATATTCATCTATAACGTAATATAACGTAACCTAACCCATCCTGCCCCTCGCTGGTAATGTTTTACAGAATCCCGGTCGTGTCAGACCGTACTTCTAGGTGGGTACATTATATACGTCTATAACGTTATATATCCCCACCTAAGGCAACCTAACATCTCGGATGTAGAATTTTCCAACATTCCTTGCTTGTCGGTCCTACTCCTCGGTGGGAACATTATATACGTCTATGTCGTAATATAACCTAACCTAACCCATCTAGACCCTCGGTGATAATGTTTTACAGAATCCGGCTCGTGTCGGCCCGTACTTTTCTGTTGGGACATCATATACGTCTATAACGTTATACATCCCAACCTAAGGCAACCTAACATCTCGGATGTAGTATTTTACAACATTCCTGGCGTGTAGGCTCCTACTTCTCGGTGGGAACATTATATTCGCCTATAACGTAATATAACCTAACCTAACCCATCCAGCCCCTCGCTGGTAATGTTTTACAGAATACCGGTCGTGTCAGCCGGTACTTCTAGGTGGGGACATTATATACGTCTATAACGTTATATATCCCAACCTAAGGCAACCTAACATCTCGGATGTAGTATTTTACAACACTCCTGGCGGGTCGGCTCCTACATCTCGGTGGGAACATTATATTCGTCCATAACGTAATAAAACGTAACCTAACCCATCCATCCCCTCGCTGGTAATGTTTTACAGAATCCCGGTCGTGTCAGACCGTACTTCTCGGTGGGGACATTATATACGTCTATAACGTTATATATCCCAACCTAAGACAACCTAACATCTCGGATGTAGTATTTTACAACACTCCTGGCGGCTCGGCTCCTACTTCTCGGTGGGAACATTATATTCGCCTATAACGTAATATAACGTAACCTAACCCATCTAACCCCTCGGTGATAGTGCTTTACAGAATCCAGTTCGTGTCGGCCCGTACTTCTCCGTGGGGACATTACATACGTCTATAACGTTATATATCCTAACCTAAGGCAACCTAACACTTCGGATGTAGTATTTTACAACACTCCTGGCGGGTCGGCTCCTACATCTCGGTGGGAACATTATATTCATCTATAACGTAATATAACGTAACCTAACCCATCCTGCCCCTCGCTGGTAATGTTTTACAGAATCACGGTCGTGTCAGACCGTACTTCTCGGTGGGGACATTATATACGTCTATAACGTTATATATCCTAACCTAAGGCAACCTAACACTTCGGATGTAGTATTTTCCAACGTTCCTGGCCGGTCGGCCCCTACTTCTCGGTGGGGACATTATATACGCCTATAACGTTATATATCCTAACCTAAGGCAACCTAACACTTCGGATGTAGTATTTTCCAACGTTCCTGGCGGGTCGGCCCCTACTTCTCGGCGGGAATATTATATAAGTCTATAACGTAATATAACCTAACCTAACCCATCCGGCCCCTCGCTGTTAATGTTTTACAGAATCCCGGTCGTGTCGGCCCGTACTTCTCGGTGGGGACATTATATACGTCTATAACGTTATATATCCCAACCTAAGGCAACCTAACATCTCGGGTGCAGTATTTTACAACACTCCTGGCGGGTCGGCTCCTACTTCTCGGTCGGAACATTATATTCGTCTATAACGTAATATAACGTAACCTAACCCATCTAGCCCCTCGCTGGTACTGTTTTACAGAATTCCGGTCGTGTCAGCCCGTACTTCCCGGTGGCGACATTATATACGTCTATAACGTTATATATCCCAACCTAAGGCAACCTAACATCTCGGATGTAGAATTTTCCAACATTCCTTGCTTGTCGGCCCTACTCCTCGGTGGGAACATTATATACGTCTATGTCGTAATATAACCTAACCTAACCCATCTAGACCCTCGGTGATAATGTTTTACAGAATCCGGCTCGTGTCGGCCCGTACTTTTCTGTGGGGACATCATATACGTCTATAACGTTATACATCCCAACCTAAGGCAACCTAACATCTCGGATGTAGTATTTTACAACATTCCTGGCGTGTAGGCTCCTACTTCTCGGTGGGAACATTATATTCGCCTATAACGTAATATAACGTAACCTAACCCATCCAGCCCCTCGCTGGTAATGTTTTACAGAATACCGGTCGTGTCAGCCGGTACTTCTAGGTGGGGACATTATATACGTCTATAACGTTATATATCCCAACCTAAGGCAACCTAACATCTCGGATGTAGTATTTTACAACACTCCTGGCGTGTCGGCTCCTACTTCTCGGTGGGAACATTATATTCGTCTACAACGTAATATAACGTAACCTAACCCATCCAGCCCCTCTCTGGTACTGTTTTACAGAATTCCGGTCGTGTCAGCCCGTACTTCCCGGTGGGGACATTATATACGTCTATAACGTTATATATCCCAACCTAAGGCAACCTAACATCTCGGATGTAGTATTTTACAACACTCCTGGCGGGTCGGCTCCTACTTCTCGGTGGGAACATTATAATCGTCTGTATCGTAATGTAACGTAACCTAACCCATCCAGCCCCTCGCTGGTCATGTTTTACAGAATCCCGGTCATGTCAGACCGTACTTCTCGGTGGGGACATTATATACGTCTATAACGTCATATGTCCTAACCTAAGGCAACTTAACACTTCGGATGTTGTATTTTACAACATTCCTGGCGTGTCGGTCCCTACTTCTCGGTGGGAACATTATTTTCGTCTATAACGTTATACATCCTAACCTAAGGCAACCTAACACTTCGGATGTAGTATTCTCCAACGTTCCTGGCGTGTCGGCTCCTACTTCTCGGTGGGAACATTATATTCGTCTACAACGTAATATAACGTATCCTAACCCATCCAGCCCCTCGCTGGTACTGTTTTACAGAATACCGGTCGTGTCAGCCGGTACTTCTAAGTGGGGACATTATATACGTCTATAACGTTATATATCCCCACCTAAGGCAACCTAACATCTCGGACGTAGTATTTTACAACACTCCTGGCGGCTCGGCTCCTACTTCTCGGTGGGAACATTATATTCGCCTATAACGTAATATAACGTAACCTAACCCATCTAACCCCTCGGTGATAATGCTTTACAGAATCCAGTTCGTGTCGGCCCGTACTTCTCCGTGGGGACATTACATACGTCTATAACGTTATATATCCTAACCTAAGGCAACCTAACACTTCGGATGTAGTATTTTACAACACTCCTGGCGGGTCGGCTCCTACATCTCGGTGGGAACATTATATTCATCTATAACGTAATATAACGTAACCTAACCCATCCTGCCCCTCGCTGGTAATGTTTTACAGAATCCCGGTCGTGTCAGACCGTACTTCTAGGTGGGTACATTATATACGTCTATAACGTTATATATCCCCACCTAAGGCAACCTAACATCTCGGATGTAGAATTTTCCAACATTCCTTGCTTGTCGGTCCTACTCCTCGGTGGGAACATTATATACGTCTATGTCGTAATATAACCTAACCTAACCCATCTAGACCCTCGGTGATAATGTTTTACAGAATCCGGCTCGTGTCGGCCCGTACTTTTCTGTTGGGACATCATATACGTCTATAACGTTATACATCCCAACCTAAGGCAACCTAACATCTCGGATGTAGTATTTTACAACATTCCTGGCGTGTAGGCTCCTACTTCTCGGTGGGAACATTATATTCGCCTATAACGTAATATAACCTAACCTAACCCATCCAGCCCCTCGCTGGTAATGTTTTACAGAATACCGGTCGTGTCAGCCGGTACTTCTAGGTGGGGACATTATATACGTCTATAACGTTATATATCCCAACCTAAGGCAACCTAACATCTCGGATGTAGTATTTTACAACACTCCTGGCGGGTCGGCTCCTACATCTCGGTGGGAACATTATATTCGTCCATAACGTAATAAAACGTAACCTAACCCATCCATCCCCTCGCTGGTAATGTTTTACAGAATCCCGGTCGTGTCAGACCGTACTTCTCGGTGGGGACATTATATACGTCTATAACGTTATATATCCCAACCTAAGACAACCTAACATCTCGGATGTAGTATTTTACAACACTCCTGGCGGCTCGGCTCCTACTTCTCGGTGGGAACATTATATTCGCCTATAACGTAATATAACGTAACCTAACCCATCTAACCCCTCGGTGATAGTGCTTTACAGAATCCAGTTCGTGTCGGCCCGTACTTCTCCGTGGGGACATTACATACGTCTATAACGTTATATATCCTAACCTAAGGCAACCTAACACTTCGGATGTAGTATTTTACAACACTCCTGGCGGGTCGGCTCCTACATCTCGGTGGGAACATTATATTCATCTATAACGTAATATAACGTAACCTAACCCATCCTGCCCCTCGCTGGTAATGTTTTACAGAATCACGGTCGTGTCAGACCGTACTTCTCGGTGGGGACATTATATACGTCTATAACGTTATATATCCTAACCTAAGGCAACCTAACACTTCGGATGTAGTATTTTCCAACGTTCCTGGCCGGTCGGCCCCTACTTCTCGGTGGGGACATTATATACGCCTATAACGTTATATATCCTAACCTAAGGCAACCTAACACTTCGGATGTAGTATTTTCCAACGTTCCTGGCGGGTCGGCCCCTACTTCTCGGCGGGAATATTATATAAGTCTATAACGTAATATAACCTAACCTAACCCATCCGGCCCCTCGCTGTTAATGTTTTACAGAATCCCGGTCGTGTCGGCCCGTACTTCTCGGTGGGGACATTATATACGTCTATAACGTTATATATCCCAACCTAAGGCAACCTAACATCTCGGGTGCAGTATTTTACAACACTCCTGGCGGGTCGGCTCCTACTTCTCGGTCGGAACATTATATTCGTCTATAACGTAATATAACGTAACCTAACCCATCTAGCCCCTCGCTGGTACTGTTTTACAGAATTCCGGTCGTGTCAGCCCGTACTTCCCGGTGGCGACATTATATACGTCTATAACGTTATATATCCCAACCTAAGGCAACCTAACATCTCGGATGTAGAATTTTCCAACATTCCTTGCTTGTCGGCCCTACTCCTCGGTGGGAACATTATATACGTCTATGTCGTAATATAACCTAACCTAACCCATCTAGACCCTCGGTGATAATGTTTTACAGAATCCGGCTCGTGTCGGCCCGTACTTTTCTGTGGGGACATCATATACGTCTATAACGTTATACATCCCAACCTAAGGCAACCTAACATCTCGGATGTAGTATTTTACAACATTCCTGGCGTGTAGGCTCCTACTTCTCGGTGGGAACATTATATTCGCCTATAACGTAATATAACGTAACCTAACCCATCCAGCCCCTCGCTGGTAATGTTTTACAGAATACCGGTCGTGTCAGCCGGTACTTCTAGGTGGGGACATTATATACGTCTATAACGTTATATATCCCAACCTAAGGCAACCTAACATCTCGGATGTAGTATTTTACAACACTCCTGGCGTGTCGGCTCCTACTTCTCGGTGGGAACATTATATTCGTCTACAACGTAATATAACGTAACCTAACCCATCCAGCCCCTCTCTGGTACTGTTTTACAGAATTCCGGTCGTGTCAGCCCGTACTTCCCGGTGGGGACATTATATACGTCTATAACGTTATATATCCCAACCTAAGGCAACCTAACATCTCGGATGTAGTATTTTACAACACTCCTGGCGGGTCGGCTCCTACTTCTCGGTGGGAACATTATAATCGTCTGTAACGTAATGTAACGTAACCTAACCCATCCAGCCCCTCGCTGGTCATGTTTTACAGAATCCCGGTCATGTCAGACCGTACTTCTCGGTGGGGACATTATATACGTCTATAACGTCATATGTCCTAACCTAAGGCAACTTAACACTTCGGATGTTGTATTTTACAACATTCCTGGCGTGTCGGTCCCTACTTCTCGGTGGGAACATTATTTTCGTCTATAACGTTATACATCCTAACCTAAGGCAACCTAACACTTCGGATGTAGTATTCTCCAACGTTCCTGGCGTGTCGGCTCCTACTTCTCGGTGGGAACATTATATTCGTCTACAACGTAATATAACGTATCCTAACCCATCCAGCCCCTCGCTGGTACTGTTTTACAGAATACCGGTCGTGTCAGCCGGTACTTCTAAGTGGGGACATTATATACGTCTATAACGTTATATATCCCCACCTAAGGCAACCTAACATCTCGGACGTAGTATTTTACAACACTCCTGGCGGCTCGGCTCCTACTTCTCGGTGGGAACATTATATTCGCCTATAACGTAATATAACGTAACCTAACCCATCTAACCCCTCGGTGATAATGCTTTACAGAATCCAGTTCGTGTCGGCCCGTACTTCTCCGTGGGGACATTACATACGTCTATAACGTTATATATCCTAACCTAAGGCAACCTAACACTTCGGATGTAGTATTTTACAACACTCCTGGCGGGTCGGCTCCTACATCTCGGTGGGAACATTATATTCATCTATAACGTAATATAACGTAACCTAACCCATCCTGCCCCTCGCTGGTAATGTTTTACAGAATCCCGGTCGTGTCAGACCGTACTTCTAGGTGGGTACATTATATACGTCTATAACGTTATATATCCCCACCTAAGGCAACCTAACATCTCGTATGTAGTCTTTTACAACACTCCTGGCGTGTCGGCTCCTACTTCTCGGTGGGAACATTATATTCGTCTACAACGTAATATAACGTAACCTAACCCATCCAGCCCCTCGCTGGTACTGTTTTACAGAATTCAGGTCGTGTCAGCCCGTACTTCCCGGTGGGGACATTATATACGTCTATAACGTTATATATCCCAACCTAAGGCAACCTAACTTCTCGGATGTAGAATTTTCCAACATTCCTTGCTTGTCGGCCCCTACTCCTCGGTGGGAACATTATATACGTCTATGTCGTAATATAACGTAACCTAACCCATCTAGACCCTCGGTGATAATGTTTTACAGAATCCTGTTCGTGTCGGCCCGTACTTTTCTGTGGGAAGATCATATACGTCTATAACGTTATACATCCCAACCTAAGGCAACATAACATCTCGGATGTAGTATTTTACAACATTCCTGGCGTGTAGGCTCGTACTTCTCGGTGGGAACATTATATTCGTCTATAACGTAATATAACGTAACCTAACCCATCCAGCCCCTCGCTGGTACTGTTTTACAGAATTCCGGTCGTGTCAGCCCGTACTTCCCGGTGGAGACATTATATACGTCTATAACGTTATATATCCCAACTTAAGACAACCTAACATCTCGGATGTAGTATTTTACAACATTCCAGGCGGGTCGGCCCCTACTTCTCGGCGGGAACATTATATAAGTCTATAACGTAATATAACCTAACCTAACCCATCCAGCCCCTCGCTGGTAATGTTTTACAGAATCCCGGTCGTGTCAGCCGGTACTTCTAGGTGGTGACATTATATACGTCTATAACGTTATATATCCCAACCTAAGGCAACCTAACATCTCGGATGTAGTATTTTACAACACTCCTGGCGGGTCGGCTCCTACTTCTCGGTGGGAACATTATATTCGTCCATAACGTAATATAACGTAACCTAACCCATCCAGCCCCTCGCTGTTAATGTTTTACAGAATCCCGGTCGTGTCGGCCCGTACTTCTCGGTGGAGACGTTATATACGTCTATAACGTTATACATCCTAACCTAAGGCAACCTAACACTTCGGATGTAGTAATCTGCAACGTTCCTGGCGTGTCGGCTCCTACTTCTCGGTGGGAACATTATATTCGTCTATAACGTAATATAACGTAACCTAACCCATCCGTCCCCTCGCTGTTAATGTTTTACAAAATCACGGTCGTGTCGGCCCGTACTTCTCGGTGGGGATATTATATACGTCTATAACGTTATATATCCCAACCTAAGGCAACCCAACATCTCGGATGTAGTATTTTACAACACTCCTGGCGGGTCGGCTCCTACTTCTCGGTGGGAACATTATATTCGCCTATAACGTAATATAACCTAACCTAACCCATCCAGCCCCTCGCTGGTAATGTTTTACAGAATCCCGGTCGTGTCAGCCGGTACTTCTAGGTGGGGACATTATATACGTCTATAACGTCATATGTCCTAACCTAAGGCAACTTAGCACTTCGGATGTAGTATTTTACAACATTCCTGGCGTGTCGGTCCTTACTTCTCGGAGGGAACATTATTTTCGTCTATAACGTTATACATCCTAACCTAAGGCAACCTAACACTTCGGATGTAGTATTCTCCAACGTTCCTGGCGTGTCGGCTCCTACTTCTCGGTGGGAACATTATATTCGTCTATAACGTAATATAACGTAACCTAACCCATCCAGCCCCTCGCTGGTACTGTTTTACAGAATTCCGGTCGTGTCAGCCCGTACTTCCCGGTGGAGACATTATATACGTCTATAACGTTATATATCCCAACTTAAGACAACCTAACATCTCGGATGTAGTATTTTACAACATTCCAGGCGGGTCGGCCCCTACTTCTCGGCGGGAACATTATATAAGTCTATAACGTAATATAACCTAACCTAACCCATCCAGCCCCTCGCTGGTAATGTTTTACAGAATCCCGGTCGTGTCAGCCGGTACTTCTAGGTGGTGACATTATATACGTCTATAACGTTATATATCCCAACCTAAGGCAACCTAACATCTCGGATGTAGTATTTTACAACACTCCTGGCGGGTCGGCTCCTACTTCTCGGTGGGAACATTATATTCGTCCATAACGTAATATAACGTAACCTAACCCATCCAGCCCCTCGCTGTTAATGTTTTACAGAATCCCGGTCGTGTCGGCCCGTACTTCTCGGTGGAGACGTTATATACGTCTATAACGTTATACATCCTAACCTAAGGCAACCTAACACGTCGGATGTAGTAATCTGCAACGTTCCTGGCGTGTCGGCTCCTACTTCTCGGTGGGAACATTATATTCGTCTATAACGTAATATAACGTAACCTAACCCATCCGTCCCCTCGCTGTTAATGTTTTACAAAATCACGGTCGTGTCGGCCCGTACTTCTCGGTGGGGATATTATATACGTCTATAACGTTATATATCCCAACCTAAGGCAACCCAACATCTCGGATGTAGTATTTTACAACACTCCTGGCGGGTCGGCTCCTACTTCTCGGTGGGAACATTATATTCGCCTATAACGTAATATAACCTAACCTAACCCATCCAGCCCCTCGCTGGTACTGTTTTACAGAATTCCGGTCGTGTCAGCCCGTACTTCCCGGTGGAGACATTATATACGTCTATAACGTTATATATCCCAACTTAAGACAACCTAACATCTCGGATGTAGTATTTTACAACATTCCAGGCGGGTCGGCCCCTACTTCTCGGCGGGAACATTATATAAGTCTATAACGTAATATAACCTAACCTAACCCATCCAGCCCCTCGCTGGTAATGTTTTACAGAATCCCGGTCGTGTCAGCCGGTACTTCTAGGTGGTGACATTATATACGTCTATAACGTTATATATCCCAACCTAAGACAACCTAACATCTCGGATGTAGTATTTTACAACACTCCTGGCGGGTCGGCTCCTACTTCTCGGTGGGAACATTATATTCGTCCATAACGTAATATAACGTAACCTAACCCATCCAGCCCCTCGCTGTTAATGTTTTACAGAATCCCGGTCGTGTCGGCCCGTACTTCTCGGTGGAGACGTTATATACGTCTATAACGTTATACATCCTAACCTAAGGCAACCTAACACGTCGGATGTAGTAATCTGCAACGTTCCTGGCGTGTCGGCTCCTACTTCTCGGTGGGAACATTATATTCGTCTATAACGTAATATAACGTAACCTAACCCATCCGTCCCCTCGCTGTTAATGTTTTACAAAATCACGGTCGTGTCGGCCCGTACTTCTCGGTGGGGATATTATATACGTCTATAACGTTACATATCCCAACCTAAGGCAACCCAACATCTCGGATGTAGTATTTTACAACACTCCTGGCGGGTCGGCTCCTACTTCTCGGTGGGAACATTATATTCGCCTATAACGTAATATAACCTAACCTAACCCATCCAGCCCCTCGCTGGTAATGTTTTACAGAATCCCGGTCGTGTCAGCCGGTACTTCTAGGTGGGGACATTATATACGTCTATAACGTCATATGTCCTAACCTAAGGCAACTTAGCACTTCGGATGTAGTATTTTACAACATTCCTGGCGTGTCGGTCCTTACTTCTCGGAGGGAACATTATTTTCGTCTATAACGTTATACATCCTAACATAAGGCAACCTAACACTTCGGATGTAGTATTCTCCAACGTTCCTGGCGTGTCGGCTCCTACTTCTCGGTGGGAACATTATATTCGTCTATAACGTAATATAACGTAACCTAACCCATCCAGCCCCTCGCTGGTAATGTTTTACAGAATACCGGTCGTGTCAGCCGGTACTTCTAGGTGGGGACATTATATACGTCTATAACGTTATATATCCCAACCTAAGGCAACCTAACATCTCGGATGTAGTATTTTACAACACTCCTGGCGGGTCGGCTCCTACTTCTCGGTGGGAACATTATATTCGCCTATAACGTAATATAACCTAACCTAACCCATCCAGCCCCTCGCTGGTAATGTTTTACAGAATCCCGGTCGTGTCAGCCGGTACTTCTAGGTGGGGACATTATATACGTCTATAACGTCATATGTCCTAACCTAAGGCAACTTAGCACTTCGGATGTAGTATTTTACAACATTCCTGGCGTGTCGGTCCTTACTTCTCGGAGGGAACATTATTTTCGTCTATAACGTTATACATCCTAACCTAAGGCAACCTAACACTTCGGATGTAGTATTCTCCAACGTTCCTGGCGTGTCGGCTCCTACTTCTCGGTGGGAACATTATATTCGTCTATAACGTAATATAACGTAACCTAACCCATCCAGCCCCTCGCTGGTACTGTTTTACAGAATTCCGGTCGTGTCAGCCCGTACTTCCCGGTGGAGACATTATATACGTCTATAACGTTATATATCCCAACTTAAGACAACCTAACATCTCGGATGTAGTATTTTACAACATTCCAGGCGGGTCGGCCCCTACTTCTCGGCGGGAACATTATATAAGTCTATAACGTAATATAACCTAACCTAACCCATCCAGCCCCGCGCTGGTAATGTTTTACAGAATCCCGGTCGTGTCAGCCGGTACTTCTAGGTGGTGACATTATATACGTCTATAACGTTATATATCCCAACCTAAGGCAACCTAACATCTCGGATGTAGTATTTTACAACACTCCTGGCGGGTCGGCTCCTACTTCTCGGTGGGAACATTATATTCGTCCATAACGTAATATAACGTAACCTAACCCATCCAGCCCCTCGCTGTTAATGTTTTACAGAATCCCGGTCGTGTCGGCCCGTACTTCTCGGTGGAGACGTTATATACGTCTATAACGTTATACATCCTAACCTAAGGCAACCTAACACGTCGGATGTAGTAATCTGCAACGTTCCTGGCGTGTCGGCTCCTACTTCTCGGTGGGAACATTATATTCGTCTATAACATAATATAACGTAACCTAACCCATCCGTCCCCTCGCTGTTAATGTTTTACAAAATCACGGTCGTGTCGGCCCGTACTTCTCGGTGGGGATATTATATACGTCTATAACGTTATATATCCCAACCTAAGGCAACCCAACATCTCGGATGTAGTATTTTACAACACTCCTGGCGGGTCGGCTCCTACTTCTCGGTGGGAACATTATATTCGCCTATAACGTAATATAACCTAACCTAACCCATCCAGCCCCTCGCTGGTACTGTTTTACAGAATTCCGGTCGTGTCAGCCCGTACTTCCCGGTGGAGACATTATATACGTCTATAACGTTATATATCCCAACTTAAGACAACCTAACATCTCGGATGTAGTATTTTACAACATTCCAGGCGGGTCGGCCCCTACTTCTCGGCGGGAACATTATATAAGTCTATAACGTAATATAACCTAACCTAACCCATCCAGCCCCTCGCTGGTAATGATTTACAGAATCCCGGTCGTGTCAGCCGGTACTTCTAGGTGGTGACATTATATACGTCTATAACGTTATATATCCCAACCTAAGGCAACCTAACATCTCGGATGTAGTATTTTACAACACTCCTGGCGGGTCGGCTCCTACTTCTCGGTGGGAACATTATATTCGTCCATAACGTAATATAACGTAACCTAACCCATCCAGCCCCCGCTGTTAATGTTTTACAGAATCCCGGTCGTGTCGGCCCGTACTTCTCGGTGGAGACGTTATATACGTCTATAACGTTATACATCCTAACCTAAGGCAACCTAACACGTCGGATGTAGTAATCTGCAACGTTCCTGGCGTGTCGGCTCCTACTTCTCGGTGGGAACATTATATTCGTCTATAACGTAATATAACGTAACCTAACCCATCCGTCCCCTCGCTGTTAATGTTTTACAAAATCACGGTCGTGTCGGCCCGTACTTCTCGGTGGGGATATTATATACGTCTATAACGTTATATATCCCAACCTAAGGCAACCCAACATCTCGGATGTAGTATTTTACAACACTCCTGGCGGGTCGGCTCCTACTTCTCGGTGGGAACATTATATTCGTCTATAACGTAATATAACGTAACCTAACCCATCCAGCCCCTGGCTGGTACTGTTTTACAGAATTCCGGTCGTGTCAGCCCGTACTTCCCGGTGGAGACATTATATACGTCTATAACGTTATATATCCCAACTTAAGACAACCTAACATCTCGGATGTAGTATTTTACAACATTCCAGGCGGGTCGGCCCCTACTTCTCGGCGGGAACATTATATAAGTCTATAACGTAATATAACCTAACCTAACCCATCCAGCCCCTCGCTGGTAATGTTTTACAGAATCCCGGTCGTGTCAGCCGGTACTTCTAGGTGGTGACATTATATACGTCTATAACGTTATATATCCCAACCTAAGGCAACCTAACATCTCGGATGTAGTATTTTACAACACTCCTGGCGGGTCGGCTCCTACTTCTCGGTGGGAACATTATATTCGTCCATAACGTAATATAACGTAACCTAACCCATCCAGCCCCTCGCTGTTAATGTTTTACAGAATCCCGGTCGTGTCGGCCCGTACTTCTCGGTGGAGACGTTATATACGTCTATAACGTTATACATCCTAACCTAAGGCAACCTAACACGTCGGATGTAGTAATCTGCAACGTTCCTGGCGTGTCGGCTCCTACTTCTCGGTGGGAACATTATATTCGTCTATAACGTAATATAACGTAACCTAACCCATCCGTCCCCTCGCTGTTAATGTTTTACAAAATCACGGTCGTGTCGGCCCGTACTTCTCGGTGGGGATATTATATACGTCTATAACGTTATATATCCCAACCTAAGGCAACCCAACATCTCGGATGTAGTATTTTACAACACTCCTGGCGGGTCGGCTCCTACTTCTCGGTGGGAACATTATATTCGCCTATAACGTAATATAACCTAACCGAACCCATCCAGCCCCTCGCTGGTAATGTTTTACAGAATCCCGGTCGTGTCAGCCCGTACTTCCCGGTGGCGACATTATATACGTCTATAACGTTATATATCCCAACCTAAGGCAACCTAACATCTCGGATGTAGAATTTTCCAACATTCCTTGCTTGTCGGCCCTACTCCTCGGTGGGAACATTATATACGTCTATGTCGTAATATAACCTAACCTAACCCATCTAGACCCTCGGTGATAATGTTTTACAGAATCCGGCTCGTGTCGGCCCGTACTTTTCTGTGGGGACATCATATACGTCTATAACGTTATACATCCCAACCTAAGGCAACCTAACATCTCGGATGTAGTATTTTACAACATTCCTGGCGTGTAGGCTCCTACTTCTCGGTGGGAACATTATATTCGCCTATAACGTAATATAACGTAACCTAACCCATCCAGCCCCTCGCTGGTAATGTTTTACAGAATACCGGTCGTGTCAGCCGGTACTTCTAGGTGGGGACATTATATACGTCTATAACGTTATATATCCCAACCTAAGGCAACCTAACATCTCGGATGTAGTATTTTACAACACTCCTGGCGTGTCGGCTCCTACTTCTCGGTGGGAACATTATATTCGTCTACAACGTAATATAACGTAACCTAACCCATCCAGCCCCTCTCTGGTACTGTTTTACAGAATTCCGGTCGTGTCAGCCCGTACTTCCCGGTGGGGACATTATATACGTCTATAACGTTATATATCCCAACCTAAGGCAACCTAACATCTCGGATGTAGTATTTTACAACACTCCTGGCGGGTAGGCTCCTACTTCTCGGTGGGAACATTATAATCGTCTGTAACGTAATGTAACGTAACCTAACCCATCCAGCCCCTCGCTGGTCATGTTTTACAGAATCCCGGTCATGTCAGACCGTACTTCTCGGTGGGGACATTATATACGTCTATAACGTCATATGTCCTAACCTAAGGCAACTTAACACTTCGGATGTTGTATTTTACAACATTCCTGGCGTGTCGGTCCCTACTTCTCGGTGGGAACATTATTTTCGTCTATAACGTTATACATCCTAACCTAAGGCAACCTAACACTTCGGATGTAGTATTCTCCAACGTTCCTGGCGTGTCGGCTCCTACTTCTCGGTGGGAACATTATATTCGTCTACAACGTAATATAACGTATCCTAACCCATCCAGCCCCTCGCTGGTACTGTTTTACAGAATACCGGTCGTGTCAGCCGGTACTTCTAAGTGGGGACATTATATACGTCTATAACGTTATATATCCCCACCTAAGGCAACCTAACATCTCGGACGTAGTATTTTACAACACTCCTGGCGGCTCGGCTCCTACTTCTCGGTGGGAACATTATATTCGCCTATAACGTAATATAACGTAACCTAACCCATCTAACCCCTCGGTGATAATGCTTTACAGAATCCAGTTCGTGTCGGCCCGTACTTCTCCGTGGGGACATTACATACGTCTATAACGTTATATATCCTAACCTAAGGCAACCTAACACTTCGGATGTAGTATTTTACAACACTCCTGGCGGGTCGGCTCCTACATCTCGGTGGGAACATTATATTCATCTATAACGTAATATAACGTAACCTAACCCATCCTGCCCCTCGCTGGTAATGTTTTACAGAATCCCGGTCGTGTCAGACCGTACTTCTAGGTGGGTACATTATATACGTCTATAACGTTATATATCCCCACCTAAGGCAACCTAACATCTCGTATGTAGTCTTTTACAACACTCCTGGCGTGTCGGCTCCTACTTCTCGGTGGGAACATTATATTCGTCTACAACGTAATATAACGTAACCTAACCCATCCAGCCCCTCGCTGGTACTGTTTTACAGAATTCAGGTCGTGTCAGCCCGTACTTCCCGGTGGGGACATTATATACGTCTATAACGTTATATATCCCAACCTAAGGCAACCTAACTTCTCGGATGTAGAATTTTCCAACATTCCTTGCTTGTCGGCCCCTACTCCTCGGTGGGAACATTATATACGTCTATGTCGTAATATAACGTAACCTAACCCATCTAGACCCTCGGTGATAATGTTTTACAGAATCCTGTTCGTGTCGGCCCGTACTTTTCTGTGGGAAGATCATATACGTCTATAACGTTATACATCCCAACCTAAGGCAACATAACATCTCGGATGTAGTATTTTACAACATTCCTGGCGTGTAGGCTCGTACTTCTCGGTGGGAACATTATATTCGTCTATAACGTAATATAACGTAACCTAACCCATCCAGCCCCTCGCTGGTACTGTTTTACAGAATTCCGGTCGTGTCAGCCCGTACTTCCCGGTGGAGACATTATATACGTCTATAACGTTATATATCCCAACTTAAGACAACCTAACATCTCGGATGTAGTATTTTACAACATTCCAGGCGGGTCGGCCCCTACTTCTCGGCGGGAACATTATATAAGTCTATAACGTAATATAACCTAACCTAACCCATCCAGCCCCTCGCTGGTAATGTTTTACAGAATCCCGGTCGTGTCAGCCGGTACTTCTAGGTGGTGACATTATATACGTCTATAACGTTATATATCCCAACCTAAGGCAACCTAACATCTCGGATGTAGTATTTTACAACACTCCTGGCGGGTCGGCTCCTACTTCTCGGTGGGAACATTATATTCGTCCATAACGTAATATAACGTAACCTAACCCATCCAGCCCCTCGCTGTTAATGTTTTACAGAATCCCGGTCGTGTCGGCCCGTACTTCTCGGTGGAGACGTTATATACGTCTATAACGTTATACATCCTAACCTAAGGCAACCTAACACTTCGGATGTAGTAATCTGCAACGTTCCTGGCGTGTCGGCTCCTACTTCTCGGTGGGAACATTATATTCGTCTATAACGTAATATAACGTAACCTAACCCATCCGTCCCCTCGCTGTTAATGTTTTACAAAATCACGGTCGTGTCGGCCCGTACTTCTCGGTGGGGATATTATATACGTCTATAACGTTATATATCCCAACCTAAGGCAACCCAACATCTCGGATGTAGTATTTTACAACACTCCTGGCGGGTCGGCTCCTACTTCTCGGTGGGAACATTATATTCGCCTATAACGTAATATAACCTAACCTAACCCATCCAGCCCCTCGCTGGTAATGTTTTACAGAATCCCGGTCGTGTCAGCCGGTACTTCTAGGTGGGGACATTATATACGTCTATAACGTCATATGTCCTAACCTAAGGCAACTTAGCACTTCGGATGTAGTATTTTACAACATTCCTGGCGTGTCGGTCCTTACTTCTCGGAGGGAACATTATTTTCGTCTATAACGTTATACATCCTAACCTAAGGCAACCTAACACTTCGGATGTAGTATTCTCCAACGTTCCTGGCGTGTCGGCTCCTACTTCTCGGTGGGAACATTATATTCGTCTATAACGTAATATAACGTAACCTAACCCATCCAGCCCCTCGCTGGTACTGTTTTACAGAATTCCGGTCGTGTCAGCCCGTACTTCCCGGTGGAGACATTATATACGTCTATAACGTTATATATCCCAACTTAAGACAACCTAACATCTCGGATGTAGTATTTTACAACATTCCAGGCGGGTCGGCCCCTACTTCTCGGCGGGAACATTATATAAGTCTATAACGTAATATAACCTAACCTAACCCATCCAGCCCCTCGCTGGTAATGTTTTACAGAATCCCGGTCGTGTCAGCCGGTACTTCTAGGTGGTGACATTATATACGTCTATAACGTTATATATCCCAACCTAAGGCAACCTAACATCTCGGATGTAGTATTTTACAACACTCCTGGCGGGTCGGCTCCTACTTCTCGGTGGGAACATTATATTCGTCCATAACGTAATATAACGTAACCTAACCCATCCAGCCCCTCGCTGTTAATGTTTTACAGAATCCCGGTCGTGTCGGCCCGTACTTCTCGGTGGAGACGTTATATACGTCTATAACGTTATACATCCTAACCTAAGGCAACCTAACACGTCGGATGTAGTAATCTGCAACGTTCCTGGCGTGTCGGCTCCTACTTCTCGGTGGGAACATTATATTCGTCTATAACGTAATATAACGTAACCTAACCCATCCGTCCCCTCGCTGTTAATGTTTTACAAAATCACGGTCGTGTCGGCCCGTACTTCTCGGTGGGGATATTATATACGTCTATAACGTTATATATCCCAACCTAAGGCAACCCAACATCTCGGATGTAGTATTTTACAACACTCCTGGCGGGTCGGCTCCTACTTCTCGGTGGGAACATTATATTCGCCTATAACGTAATATAACCTAACCTAACCCATCCAGCCCCTCGCTGGTACTGTTTTACAGAATTCCGGTCGTGTCAGCCCGTACTTCCCGGTGGAGACATTATATACGTCTATAACGTTATATATCCCAACTTAAGACAACCTAACATCTCGGATGTAGTATTTTACAACATTCCAGGCGGGTCGGCCCCTACTTCTCGGCGGGAACATTATATAAGTCTATAACGTAATATAACCTAACCTAACCCATCCAGCCCCTCGCTGGTAATGTTTTACAGAATCCCGGTCGTGTCAGCCGGTACTTCTAGGTGGTGACATTATATACGTCTATAACGTTATATATCCCAACCTAAGACAACCTAACATCTCGGATGTAGTATTTTACAACACTCCTGGCGGGTCGGCTCCTACTTCTCGGTGGGAACATTATATTCGTCCATAACGTAATATAACGTAACCTAACCCATCCAGCCCCTCGCTGTTAATGTTTTACAGAATCCCGGTCGTGTCGGCCCGTACTTCTCGGTGGAGACGTTATATACGTCTATAACGTTATACATCCTAACCTAAGGCAACCTAACACGTCGGATGTAGTAATCTGCAACGTTCCTGGCGTGTCGGCTCCTACTTCTCGGTGGGAACATTATATTCGTCTATAACGTAATATAACGTAACCTAACCCATCCGTCCCCTCGCTGTTAATGTTTTACAAAATCACGGTCGTGTCGGCCCGTACTTCTCGGTGGGGATATTATATACGTCTATAACGTTACATATCCCAACCTAAGGCAACCCAACATCTCGGATGTAGTATTTTACAACACTCCTGGCGGGTCGGCTCCTACTTCTCGGTGGGAACATTATATTCGCCTATAACGTAATATAACCTAACCTAACCCATCCAGCCCCTCGCTGGTAATGTTTTACAGAATCCCGGTCGTGTCAGCCGGTACTTCTAGGTGGGGACATTATATACGTCTATAACGTCATATGTCCTAACCTAAGGCAACTTAGCACTTCGGATGTAGTATTTTACAACATTCCTGGCGTGTCGGTCCTTACTTCTCGGAGGGAACATTATTTTCGTCTATAACGTTATACATCCTAACATAAGGCAACCTAACACTTCGGATGTAGTATTCTCCAACGTTCCTGGCGTGTCGGCTCCTACTTCTCGGTGGGAACATTATATTCGTCTATAACGTAATATAACGTAACCTAACCCATCCAGCCCCTCGCTGGTAATGTTTTACAGAATACCGGTCGTGTCAGCCGGTACTTCTAGGTGGGGACATTATATACGTCTATAACGTTATATATCCCAACCTAAGGCAACCTAACATCTCGGATGTAGTATTTTACAACACTCCTGGCGGGTCGGCTCCTACTTCTCGGTGGGAACATTATATTCGCCTATAACGTAATATAACCTAACCTAACCCATCCAGCCCCTCGCTGGTAATGTTTTACAGAATCCCGGTCGTGTCAGCCGGTACTTCTAGGTGGGGACATTATATACGTCTATAACGTCATATGTCCTAACCTAAGGCAACTTAGCACTTCGGATGTAGTATTTTACAACATTCCTGGCGTGTCGGTCCTTACTTCTCGGAGGGAACATTATTTTCGTCTATAACGTTATACATCCTAACCTAAGGCAACCTAACACTTCGGATGTAGTATTCTCCAACGTTCCTGGCGTGTCGGCTCCTACTTCTCGGTGGGAACATTATATTCGTCTATAACGTAATATAACGTAACCTAACCCATCCAGCCCCTCGCTGGTACTGTTTTACAGAATTCCGGTCGTGTCAGCCCGTACTTCCCGGTGGAGACATTATATACGTCTATAACGTTATATATCCCAACTTAAGACAACCTAACATCTCGGATGTAGTATTTTACAACATTCCAGGCGGGTCGGCCCCTACTTCTCGGCGGGAACATTATATAAGTCTATAACGTAATATAACCTAACCTAACCCATCCAGCCCCGCGCTGGTAATGTTTTACAGAATCCCGGTCGTGTCAGCCGGTACTTCTAGGTGGTGACATTATATACGTCTATAACGTTATATATCCCAACCTAAGGCAACCTAACATCTCGGATGTAGTATTTTACAACACTCCTGGCGGGTCGGCTCCTACTTCTCGGTGGGAACATTATATTCGTCCATAACGTAATATAACGTAACCTAACCCATCCAGCCCCTCGCTGTTAATGTTTTACAGAATCCCGGTCGTGTCGGCCCGTACTTCTCGGTGGAGACGTTATATACGTCTATAACGTTATACATCCTAACCTAAGGCAACCTAACACGTCGGATGTAGTAATCTGCAACGTTCCTGGCGTGTCGGCTCCTACTTCTCGGTGGGAACATTATATTCGTCTATAACGTAATATAACGTAACCTAACCCATCCGTCCCCTCGCTGTTAATGTTTTACAAAATCACGGTCGTGTCGGCCCGTACTTCTCGGTGGGGATATTATATACGTCTATAACGTTATATATCCCAACCTAAGGCAACCCAACATCTCGGATGTAGTATTTTACAACACTCCTGGCGGGTCGGCTCCTACTTCTCGGTGGGAACATTATATTCGCCTATAACGTAATATAACCTAACCTAACCCATCCAGCCCCTCGCTGGTACTGTTTTACAGAATTCCGGTCGTGTCAGCCCGTACTTCCCGGTGGAGACATTATATACGTCTATAACGTTATATATCCCAACTTAAGACAACCTAACATCTCGGATGTAGTATTTTACAACATTCCAGGCGGGTCGGCCCCTACTTCTCGGCGGGAACATTATATAAGTCTATAACGTAATATAACCTAACCTAACCCATCCAGCCCCTCGCTGGTAATGATTTACAGAATCCCGGTCGTGTCAGCCGGTACTTCTAGGTGGTGACATTATATACGTCTATAACGTTATATATCCCAACCTAAGGCAACCTAACATCTCGGATGTAGTATTTTACAACACTCCTGGCGGGTCGGCTCCTACTTCTCGGTGGGAACATTATATTCGTCCATAACGTAATATAACGTAACCTAACCCATCCAGCCCCCGCTGTTAATGTTTTACAGAATCCCGGTCGTGTCGGCCCGTACTTCTCGGTGGAGACGTTATATACGTCTATAACGTTATACATCCTAACCTAAGGCAACCTAACACGTCGGATGTAGTAATCTGCAACGTTCCTGGCGTGTCGGCTCCTACTTCTCGGTGGGAACATTATATTCGTCTATAACGTAATATAACGTAACCTAACCCATCCGTCCCCTCGCTGTTAATGTTTTACAAAATCACGGTCGTGTCGGCCCGTACTTCTCGGTGGGGATATTATATACGTCTATAACGTTATATATCCCAACCTAAGGCAACCCAACATCTCGGATGTAGTATTTTACAACACTCCTGGCGGGTCGGCTCCTACTTCTCGGTGGGAACATTATATTCGTCTATAACGTAATATAACGTAACCTAACCCATCCAGCCCCTGGCTGGTACTGTTTTACAGAATTCCGGTCGTGTCAGCCCGTACTTCCCGGTGGAGACATTATATACGTCTATAACGTTATATATCCCAACTTAAGACAACCTAACATCTCGGATGTAGTATTTTACAACATTCCAGGCGGGTCGGCCCCTACTTCTCGGCGGGAACATTATATAAGTCTATAACGTAATATAACCTAACCTAACCCATCCAGCCCCTCGCTGGTAATGTTTTACAGAATCCCGGTCGTGTCAGCCGGTACTTCTAGGTGGTGACATTATATACGTCTATAACGTTATATATCCCAACCTAAGGCAACCTAACATCTCGGATGTAGTATTTTACAACACTCCTGGCGGGTCGGCTCCTACTTCTCGGTGGGAACATTATATTCGTCCATAACGTAATATAACGTAACCTAACCCATCCAGCCCCTCGCTGTTAATGTTTTACAGAATCCCGGTCGTGTCGGCCCGTACTTCTCGGTGGAGACGTTATATACGTCTATAACGTTATACATCCTAACCTAAGGCAACCTAACACGTCGGATGTAGTAATCTGCAACGTTCCTGGCGTGTCGGCTCCTACTTCTCGGTGGGAACATTATATTCGTCTATAACGTAATATAACGTAACCTAACCCATCCGTCCCCTCGCTGTTAATGTTTTACAAAATCACGGTCGTGTCGGCCCGTACTTCTCGGTGGGGATATTATATACGTCTATAACGTTATATATCCCAACCTAAGGCAACCCAACATCTCGGATGTAGTATTTTACAACACTCCTGGCGGGTCGGCTCCTACTTCTCGGTGGGAACATTATATTCGCCTATAACGTAATATAACCTAACCGAACCCATCCAGCCCCTCGCTGGTAATGTTTTACAGAATCCCGGTCGTGTCAGCCGGTACTTCTAGGTGGGGACATTATATACGTCTATAACGTCATATGTCCTAACCTAAGGCAACTTAGCACTTCGGATGTAGTATTTTACAACATTCCTGGCGTGTCGGTCCTTACTTCTCGGAGGGAACATTATTTTCGTCTATAACGTTATACATCCTAACATAAGGCAACCTAACACTTCGGATGTAGTATTCTCCAACGTTCCTGGCGTGTCGGCTCCTACTTCTCGGTGGGAACATTATATTCGTCTATAACGTAATATAACGTAACCTAACCCATCCAGCCCCTCGCTGGTAATGTTTTACAGAATACCTTTCGTGTCAGCCGGTACTTCTAGGTGGGGACATTATATACGTCTATAACGTTATATATCCCAACCTAAGGCAACCTAACATCTCGGATGTAGTATTTTACAACACTCCTGGCGGGTCGGCTCCTACTTCTCGGTGGGAACATTATATTCGCCTATAACGTAATATAACCTAACCTAACCCATCCAGCCCCTCGCTGGTAATGTTTTACAGAATCCCGGTCGTGTCAGCCGGTACTTCTAGGTGGGGACATTATATACGTCTATAACGTCATATGTCCTAACCTAAGGCAACTTAGCACTTCGGATGTAGTATTTTACAACATTCCTGGCGTGTCGGTCCTTACTTCTCGGAGGGAACATTATTTTCGTCTATAACGTTATACATCCTAACCTAAGGCAACCTAACACTTCGGATGTAGTATTCTCCAACGTTCCTGGCGTGTCGGCTCCTACTTCTCGGTGGGAACATTATATTCGTCTATAACGTAATATAACGTAACCTAACCCATCCAGCCCCTCGCTGGTACTGTTTTACAGAATTCCGGTCGTGTCAGCCCGTACTTCCCGGTGGAGACATTATATACGTCTATAACGTTATATATCCCAACTTAAGACAACCTAACATCTCGGATGTAGTATTTTCCAACGTTCCTGGCGGGTCGGCCCCTACTTCTCTGTGGGGACATTATATACATCTATAACGTTATATATCCCAACCTAAGGCAACCTAACATCTCGGATGTAGTATTTTACAACATTCCTGGCGTGTAGGCTCCTACTTCTCGGTGGGAACATTATATTCGTCTATAACGTAATATAACGTAACCTCACCCATCCGGCCCCTCGCTGTTAATGTTTTACAGAATCCCGGTCGTGTCGGCCGGTACTTCTAGGTGGGGACATTATATACGTCTATAACGTCATATGTCCTAACCTAAGGCAACTTAACACTTCGGATGTAGTATTTTACAACATTCCTGGCGTGTCGGCCCCTACTTCTCGGTGGGAACATTATATTCGTCTATAACGTTATACATCCTAACCTAAGGCAACCTAACACTTCGGATGAGTATTCTCCAACGTTCCTGGCGTGTCGGCTCCTACTTCTCGGTGGGAATATTATATTCGTCTATAACGTAATATAACGTAACCTAACCCATCCGTCCCCTCGCTGTTAATGTTTTACAAAATCACGGTCGTGTCGGCACGTACTTCTCGGTGGGGATATTATATACGTCTATAAAGTTATATATCCCAACCTAAGGCAACCCAACATCTCGGATGTAGTATTTTACAACACTCCTGGCGGGTCGGCTCCTACTTCTCGGTGGGAATATTATATTCGCCTATAACGTAATATAACGTAACCTAACCCATCCAGCCCCTCGCTGGTAATGTTTTACAGAATCCCGATCGTGTCAGCCGGTACTTCTAGGTGGGGACATTATATACGTCTATAACGTCATATGTCCTAACCTAAGGCAACTTAGCACTTCGGATGTAGTATTTTACAACATTCCTGGCGTGTCGGTCCCTACTTCTCGGAGGGAACATTATTTTCGTCTATAACGTTATACATCCTAACCTAAGGCAACCTAACACTTCGGATGTAGTATTCTCCAACGTTCCTGGCGTGTCGGCTCCTACTTCTCGGTGGGAACATTATATTCGTCTATAACGTAATATAACGTAACCTAACCCATCCAGCCCCTCGCTGGTAATGTTTTACAGAATACCGGTCGTGTCAGCCGGTACTTCTAGGTGGGGACATTATATACGTCTATAACGTTATATATCCCAACCTAAGGCAACCTAACATCTCGGATGTAGTATTTTACAACACTCCTGGCGGGTCGGCTCCTACATCTCGGTGGGAACATTATATTCGTCCATAACGTAATAAAACGTAACCTAACCCATCCATCCCCTCGCTGGTAATGTTTTACAGAATCCCGGTCGTGTCAGACCGTACTTCTCGGTGGGGACATTATATACGTCTATAACGTTATATATCCCAACCTAAGACAACCTAACATCTCGGATGTAGTATTTTACAACACTCCTGGCGGCTCGGCTCCTACTTCTCGGTGGGAACATTATATTCGCCTATAACGTAATATAACGTAACCTAACCCATCTAACCCCTCGGTGATAATGCTTTACAGAATCCAGTTCGTGTCGGCCCGTACTTCTCCGTGGGGACATTACATACGTCTATAACGTTATATATCCTAACCTAAGGCAACCTAACACTTCGGATGTAGTATTTTACAACACTCCTGGCGGGTCGGCTCCTACATCTCGGTGGGAACATTATATTCATCTATAACGTAATATAACGTAACCTAACCCATCTAGCCCCTCGCTGGTACTGTTTTACAGAATTCCGGTCGTGTCAGCCCGTACTTCCCGGTGGCGACATTATATACGTCTATAACGTTATATATCCCAACCTAAGGCAACCTAACATCTCGGATGTAGAATTTTCCAACATTCCTTGCTTGTCGGCCCTACTCCTCGGTGGGAACATTATATACGTCTATGTCGCAATATAACCTAACCTAACCCATCTAGACCCTCGGTGATAATGTTTTACAGAATCCGGCTCGTGTCGGCCCGTACTTTTCTGTGGGGACATCATATACGTCTATAACGTTATACATCCCAACCTAAGGCAACCTAACATCTCGGATGTAGTATTTTACAACATTCCTGGCGTGTAGGCTCCTACTTCTCGGTGGGAACATTATATTCGCCTATAACGTAATATAACGTAACCTAACCCATCCAGCCCCTCGCTGGTAATGTTTTACAGAATACCGGTCGTGTCAGCCGGTACTTCTAGGTGGGGACATTATATACGTCTATAACGTTATATATCCCAACCTAAGGCAACCTAACATCTCGGATGTAGTATTTTACAACACTCCTGGCGTGTCGGCTCCTACTTCTCGGTGGGAACATTATATTCGTCTACAACGTAATATAACGTAACCTAACCCATCCAGCCCCTCTCTGGTACTGTTTTACAGAATTCCGGTCGTGTCAGCCCGTACTTCCCGGTGGGGACATTATATACGTCTATAACGTTATATATCCCAACCTAAGGCAACCTAACATCTCGGATGTAGTATTTTACAACACTCCTGGCGGGTCGGCTCCTACTTCTCGGTGGGAACATTATATTCGTCTGTAACGTAATGTAACGTAACCTAACCCATCCAGCCCCTCGCTGGTCATGTTTTACAGAATCCCGGTCATGTCAGACCGTACTTTTCGGTGGGGACATTATATACGTCTATAACGTCATATGTCCTAACCTAAGGCAACTTAACACTTCGGATGTAGTATTTTACAACATTCCTGGCGTGTCGGTCCCTACTTCTCGGTGGGAACATTATTTTCGTCTATAACGTTATACATCCTAACCTAAGGCAACCTAACACTTCGGATGTAGTATTCTCCAACGTTCCTGGCGTGTCGGCTCCTACTTCTCGGTGGGAACATTATATTCGTCTATAACGTAATATAACGTAACCTAACCCATCCAGCCCCTCGCTGGTAATGTTTTACAGAATACCGGTCGTGTCAGCCGGTACTTCTAGGTGGGGACATTATATACGTCTATAACGTTATATATCCCAACCTAAGGCAACCTAACATCTCGGATGTAGTATTTTACAACACTCCTGGCGAGTCGGCTCCTACATCTCGGTGGGAACATTATATTCGTCCATAACGTAATAAAACGTAACCTAACCCATCCATCCCCTCGCTGGTAATGTTTTACAGAATCCCGGTCGTGTCAGACCGTACTTCTCGGTGGGGACATTATATACGTCTATAACGTTATATATCCCAACCTAAGACAACCTAACATCTCGGATGTAGTATTTTACAACACTCCTGGCGGCTCGGCTCCTACTTCTCGGTGGGAACATTATATTCGCCTATAACGTAATATAACGTAACCTAACCCATCTAACCCCTCGGTGATAATGCTTTACAGAATCCAGTTCGTGTCGGCCCGTACTTCTCCGTGGGGACATTACATACGTCTATAACGTTATATATCCTAACCTAAGGCAACCTAACACTTCGGATGTAGTATTTTACAACACTCCTGGCGGGTCGGCTCCTACATCTCGGTGGGAACATTATATTCATCTATAACGTAATATAACGTAACCTAACCCATCCTGCCCCTCGCTGGTAACGTTTTACAGAATCCCGGTCGTGTCAGACCGTACTTCTCGGTGGGGACATTATATACGTCTATAACGTTATATATCCTAACCTAAGGCAACCTAACACTTCGGATGTAGTATTTTCCAACGTTCCTGGCCGGTCGGCCCCTACTTCTCGGTGGGGACATTATATACGTCTATAACGTTATATATCCTAACCTAAGGCAACCTAACACTTCGGATGTAGTATTTTCCAACGTTCCTGGCGGGTCGGCCCCTACTTCTCGGCGGGAACATTATATAAGTCTATAACGTAATATAACCTAACCTAACCCATCCAGCCCCTCGCTGGTAATGTTTTACAGAATCCCGGTCGTGTCAGCCGGTACTTCTAGGTGGGGACATTATATACGTCTATAACGTCATATGTCCTAACCTAAGGCAACTTAGCACTTCGGATGTAGTATTTTACAACATTCCTGGCGTGTCGGTCCCTACTTCTCGGAGGGAACATTATTTTCGTCTATAACGTTATACATCCTAACCTAAGGCAACCTAACACTTCGGATGTAGTATTCTCCAACGTTCCTGGCGTGTCGGCTCCTACTTCTCGGTGGGAACATTATATTCGTCTATAACGTAATATAACGTAACCTAACCCATCCAGCCCCTCGCTGGTAATGTTTTACAGAATACCGGTCGTGTCAGCCGGTACTTCTAGGTGGGGACATTATATACGTCTATAACGTTATATATCCCAACCTAAGGCAACCTAACATCTCGGATGTAGTATTTTACAACACTCCTGGCGGGTCGGCTCCTACATCTCGGTGGGAACATTATATTCGTCCATAACGTAATAAAACGTAACCTAACCCATCCATCCCCTCGCTGGTAATGTTTTACAGAATCCCGGTCGTGTCAGACCGTACTTCTCGGTGGGGACATTATATACGTCTATAACGTTATATATCCCAACCTAAGACAACGTAACATCTCGGATGTAGTATTTTACAACACTCCTGGCGGCTCGGCTCCTACTTCTCGGTGGGAACATTATATTCGCCTATAACGTAATATAACGTAACCTAACCCATCTTACCCCTCGGTGATAATGCTTTACAGAATCCAGTTCGTGTCGGCCCGTACTTCTCCGTGGGGACATTACATACGTCTATAACGTTATATATCCTAACCTAAGGCAACCTAACACTTCGGATGTAGTATTTTACAACACTCCTGGCGGGTCGGCTCCTACATCTCGGTGGGAACATTATATTCATCTATAACGTAATATAACGTAACCTAACCCATCCTGCCCCTCGCTGGTAATGTTTTACAGAATCCCGGTCGTGTCAGACCGTACTTCTCGGTGGGGACATTATATACGTCTATAGCGTTATATATCCTAACCTAAGGCAACCTAACACTTCGGATGTAGTATTTTCCAACGTTCCTGGCCGGTCGGCCCCTACTTCTCGGTGGGGACATTATATACGCCTATAACGTAATATATCCTAACCTAAGGCAACCTAACACTTCGGATGTAGTATTTTCCAACGTTCCTGGCGGGTCGGCCCCTACTTCTCGGCGGGAATATTATATAAGTCTATAACGTAATATAACCTAACCTAACCCATCCGGCCCCTCGCTGTTAATGTTTTACAGAATCCCGGTCGTGTCGGCCCGTACTTCTCGGTGGGGACATTATATACGTCTATAACGTTATATATCCCAACCTAAGGCAACCTAACATCTCGGGTGCAGTATTTTACAACACTCCTGGCGGGCCGGCTCCTACTTCTCGGTGGGAACATTATATTCGTCTGTAACGTAATGTAACGTAACCTAACCCATCCAGCCCCTCGCTGGTCATGTTTTACAGAATCCCGGTCATGTCAGACCGTACTTCTCGGTGGGGACATTATATACGTCTATAACGTCATATGTCCTAACCTAAGGCAACTTAACACTTCGGATGTAGTATTTTACAACATTCCTGGCGTGTCGGTCCCTACTTCTCGGTGGGAACATTATTTTCGTCTATAACGTTATACATCCTAACCTAAGGCAACCTAACACTTCGGATGTAGTATTCTCCAACGTTCCTGGCGTGTCGGCTCCTACTTCTCGGTGGGAACATTATATTCGTCTATAACGTAATATAACGTAACCTAACCCATCCAGCCCCTCGCTGGTAATGTTTTACAGAATACCGGTCGTGTCAGCCGGTACTTCTAAGTGGGGACATTATATACGTCTATAACGTTATATATCCCCACCTAAGGCAACCTAACATCTCGGACGTAGTATTTTACAACACTCCTGGCGTGTCGGCTCCTACTTCTCGGTGGGAACATTATATTCGTCTACAACGTAATATAACGTATCCTAACCCATCCAGCCCCTCGCTGGTACTGTTTTACAGAACTCCGGTTGTGTCAGCCCGTACTTCCCGGGGGGGACATTATATGTCTATAACGTTATATATCCCAACGTAAGGCAACCTAACATATCGGATGTAGTATTTTACAACACTCGTGGCGGGTCGGCTCCTACTTCTCGGTGGGAACATTATATTCGTCTATAACGTAATATAACGTAACCTAACCCATCTAACCCCTCGGTGATAATGCTTTACAGAATCCAGTTCGTGTCGGCCCGTACTTCTCCGTGGGGACATTGTATACGTCTATAACGTTATATATCCTAACCGAAGGCAACCTAACACTTCGGATGTAGTATTTTACAACACTCCTGGCGGGTCGGCTCCTACATCTCGGTGGGAACATTATATTCATCTATAACGTAATATAACGTAACCTAACCCATCCAGCCCCTCGCTGGTAATGTTTTACAGAATCCCGGTCGTGTCAGACCGTACTTCTCGGTGGGGACATTATATACGTCTATAACGTTATATATCCTAACCTAAGGCAACCTAACACTTCGGATGTAGTATTTTCCAACGTTCCTGGCGGGTCGGCCCCTACTTCTCGGTGGGAACATTATATACGTCTATAACGTAATATAACGTAACCTTACCCATCCAGCCCTACGCTGGTAATGTTTTACAGAATCCCGGTCGTGTCATCCGGTACTCCTAGGTGGGGACATTATATACGTCTATAACGTTATATATCCTAACCTAAGGCAACCTGACACTTCGGATGTAGTAGTTTCCAACGTTCCTGGCGGGTCGGCACCTACTTCTCGGTGGGAACATTATATACGTCTATGTCGTAATATAACCTAACCTAACCCTACTAGACCCTCGGTGATAATGTTTTACAGAATCCCGTTCGTGTCGGCCCGCACCTCTCTGTGGGGACATTATATACGTCTATAACGTTATATATCCCAAACTAAGGCAACCTAACATCTCGGATGTAGCATTTTACAACACTCCTGGCGGGTCGGCTCCTACTTCTCGGTGGGAACATTATATTCGTCTATAACGTAATATAACCTAACCTAACCCATCCAGCCCCTCGCTGGTAATGTTTTACAGAATACCGGTCGTGTCAGCCGGTACTTCTAGGTGGGTACATTATATACGTCTATAACGTTATATATCCCCACCTAAGGCAACCTAACATCTCGTATGTAGTCTTTTACAACACTCCTGGCGTGTCGGCTCCTACTTCTCGGTGGGAACATTATATTCGTCTACAACGTAATATAACGTAACCTAACCCATCCAGCCTCTCGCTGGTACTGTTTTACAGAATTCAGGTCGTGTCAGCCCGTACTTCCCGGTGGGGACATTATATACGTCTATAACGTTATATATCCCAACCTAAGGCAACCTAACTTCTCGGATGTAGAATTTTCCAACATTCCTTGCTTGTCGGCCCCTACTCCTCGGTGGGAACATTATATACGTCTATGTCGTAATATAACGTAACCTAACCCATCTAGACCCTCGGTGATAATGTTTTACAGAATCCTGTTCGTGTCGGCCCGTACTTTTCTGTGGGAACATCATATACGTCTATAACGTTATACATCCCAACCTAAGGCAACATAACATCTCGGATGTAGTATTTTACAACATTCCTGGCGTGTAGGCTCGTACTTCTCGGTGGGAACATTATATTCGTCTATAACGTAATATAACGTAACCTAACCCATCCAGCCCCTCGCTGGTACTGTTTTACAGAATTCCGGTCGTGTCAGCCCGTACTTCCCGGTGGAGACATTATATACGTCTATAACGTTATATATCCCAACTTAAGACAACCTAACATCTCGGATGTAGTATTTTACAACATTCCAGGCGGGTCGGCCCCTACTTCTCGGCGGGAACATTATATAAGTCTATAACGTAATATAACCTAACCTAACCCATCCAGCCCCTCGCTGGTAATGTTTTACAGAATCCCGGTCGTGTCAGCCGGTACTTCTAGGTGGTGACATTATATACGTCTATAACGTTATATATCCCAACCTAAGGCAACCTAACATCTCGGATGTAGTATTTTACAACACTCCTGGCGGGTCGGCTCCTACTTCTCGGTGGGAACATTATATTCGTCCATAACGTAATATAACGTAACCTAACCCATCCAGCCCCTCGCTGTTAATGTTTTACAGAATCCCGGTCGTGTCGGCCCGTACTTCTCGGTGGAGACGTTATATACGTCTATAAAGTTATATATCCCAACCTAAGGCAACCTAACATCTCGGATGTAGTATTTTACAACACTCCTGGCGGGTCGGCTCCTACTTCTCGGTGGGAACATTATATTCGTCTGTAACGTAATGTAACGTAACCTAACCCATCCAGCCCCTCGCTGGTAATGTTTTACAGAATCCCGGTCATGTCAGACCGTACTTCTCGGTGGGGACATTATATACGTCTATAACGTTATATATCATAACCTAAGGCAACCTGACACTTCGGATGTAATAGTTTCCAACGTTCCTGGCGGGTCGGCTCCTACTTCTCGGTGGGAACATTATATACGTCTATAACGTAATATAACGTAACCTAACCCATCCGGCCCCTCGCTGTTAATGTTTTACAGAATCCCGGTCGTGTCGGCCCGTACTTCTCGGTGGGGACATTATATACGTCTATAACGTGATATATCCCAACCTAAGGCAACCTAACATCTCGGGTGCAGTATTTTACAACACTCCTGGCGGGTCGGCTCCTACTTCTCGGTCGGAACATTATATTCGTCTATAACGTAATATAACGTAACCTAACCCATCTAGCCCCTCGCTGGTACTGTCTTACAGAATTCCGGTCGTGTCAGCCCGTACTTCCCGGTGGGGACATTATATACGTCTATAACGTTATATATCCCAACCTAAGGCAACCTAACATCTCGGATGTAGAATTTTACAACATTCCTGGCGTGTAGGCTCCTACTTCTCGGTGGGAACATTATATTCGCCTATAACGTAATATAACGTAACCTAACCCATCCAGCCCCTCGCTGGTAATGTTTTACAGAATCCCGGTCGTGTCATCCGGTACTCCTAGGTGGGGACATTATATACGTCTATAACGTTATATATCCTAACCTAAGGCAACCTGACACTTCGGATGTAGTAGTTTCCAACGTTCCTGGCGGGTCGGCTCCTACTTCTCGGTGGGAACATTATATACGTCTATGTCGTAATATAGCCTAACCTAACCCATCTAGACCCTCGGTGATAATGTTTTACAGAATCCCGTTCGTGTCGGCCCGTACATCTCTGTGGGGACATTATATACGTCTATAACGTTATATATCCCAAACTAAGGCAACCTAACATCTCGGATGTAGTATTTTACAACATTCCTGGCGTGTCGGCTCCTACTTCTCGGTGGGAACTTTATATTCGTCTATAACGTAATATAACGTAACCTATCCCATCCGACCCCTCGCTGTTAATGTTTTACAGAATCCCGGTCGTGTCGGCCCGTACTTCTCGGTGGGGACATTATATACGTCTATAACGTTATATATCACAACCTAAGACAACCTAACATCTCGGATGCAGTATTTTACAACACTCCTGGCGGGTCGGCTCCTACTTCTCGGTGGGAACATTATATTCGCCTATAACGTAATATAACGTAACCTAACCCATCTAACCCCTCGGTGATAATGCTTTACAGAATCCAGTTCGTGTCGGCCCGTACTTCTCCGTGGGGACATTATATACGTCTATAACGTTATATATCCTAACCTAAGGCAACCTAACACTTCGGATGTAGTATTTTACAACACTCCTGGCGGGTCGGCTCCTACATCTCGGTGGGAACATTATATTCATCTATAACGTAATATAACGTAACCTAACCCATCCAGCCCCTCGCTGGTAATGTTTTACAGAATCCCGGTCGTGTCAGACCGTACTTCTCGGTGGGGACATTATATACGTCTATAGCGTTATATATCCTAACCTAAGGCAACCTAACACTTCGGATGTAGTATTTTCCAACGTTCCTGGCGGGTCGGCCCCTACTTCTCGGTGGGAACATTATATACGTCTATAACGTAATATAACGTAACCTTACCCATCCAGCCCTACGCTGGTAATGTTTTACAGAATCCCGGTCGTGTCATCCGGTACTCCTAGGTGGGGACATTATATACGTCTATAACGTTATATATCCTAACCTAAGGCAACCTGACACTTCGGATGTAGTAGTTTCCAACGTTCCTGGCGGGTCGGCACCTACTTCTCGGTGGGAACATTATATACGTCTATGTCGTAATATAACCTAACCTAACCCTACTAGACCCTCGGCGATAATGTTTTACAGAATCCCGTTCCTGTCGGCCCGCACCTCTCTGTGGGGACATTATATACGTCTATAACGTTATATATCCCAAACTAAGGCAACCTAACATCTCGGGTGCAGTATTTTACAACACTCCTGGTGGGTCGGCTCCTACTTCTCGGTCGGAACATTATATTCGTCTATAACGTAGTATAACGTAACCTAACCCATCCAGCACCTCGCTGGTACTGTTTTACAGAATCCGGTTCGTGTCGGCCCGTACTTTTCTGTGGGGACATCATATACGTCTATAACGTTATATATCCCAACCTAAGGCAACCTAACATCTCGGATGTAGTATTTTACAACACTCCTGGCGGGTCGGCTCCTACATCTCGGTGGGAACATTATATTCGTCCATAACGTAATATAACGTAACCTAACCCATCCATCCCCTCGCTGGTAATGTTTTACAGAATCCCGGTTGTGTCAGACCGTACTTCTCGGTGGGAACATTATATTCGTCCATAACGTAATATAACGTAACCTAACCCATCCATCCCCTCGCTGGTAATGTTTTACAGAATCCCGGTCGTGTCAGACCGTACTTCTCGGTGGGGACATTATATACGTCTATAACGTAATATAACGTAACCTAACCCATCCAGCCCCTCGCTGGTAATGTTTTACAGAATCCCGGTCGTGTCATCCGGTACTCCTAGGTGGGGACATTATATACGTCTATAACGTTATATATCCTAACCTAAGGCAACCTGACACTTCGGATGTAGTATTTTCCAACGTTCCTGGCGGGTCGCCTCCTACTTCTCGGTGGGAACATTATATACGTCTATGTCGTAATATAGCCTAACCTAACCCATCTAGACCCTCGGTGATAATGTTTTACAGAATCCCGTTCGTGTCGGCCCGTACATCTCTGTGGGGACATTATATACGTCTATAACGTTATATATCCCAAACTAAGGCAACCTAACATCTCGGATGTAGTATTTTACAACATTCCTGGCGTGTCGGCTCCTACTTCTCGGTGGGAACTTTATATTCGTCTATAACGTAATATAACGTAACCTATCCCATCCGACCCCTCGCTGTTAATGTTTTACAGAATCCCGGTCGTGTCGGCCCGTACTTCTCGGTGGGGACATTATATACGTCTATAACGTTATATATACCAACCTAAGACAACCTAACATCTCGGATGTAGTATTTTACAACACTCCTGGCGGGTCGGCTCCTACTTCTCGGTGGGAACATTATATTCGCCTATAACGTAATATAACGTAACCTAACCCATCTAACCACCCGGTGATAATGCTTTACAGAATCCAGTTCGTGTCGGCCCGTACTTCTCCGTGGGGACATTATATACGTCTATAACGTTATATATCCTAACCTAAGGCAACCTAACACTTCGGATGTAGTATTTTACAACACTCCTGGCGGGTCGGCTCCTACATCTCGGTGGGAACATTATATTCATCTATAACGTAATATAACGTAACCTAACCCATCCAGCCCCTCGCTGGTAATGTTTTACAGAATCCCGGTCGTGTCAGACCGTACTTCTCGGTGGGGACATTATATACGTCTATAGCGTTATATATCCTAACCTAAGGCAACCTAACACTTCGGATGTAGTATTTTCCAACGTTCCTGGCGGGTCGGCCCCTACTTCTCGGTGGGAACATTATATACGTCTATAACGTAATATAACGTAACCTAACCCATCCAGCCCCTCGCTGGTAATGTTTTACAGAATCCCGGTCGTGTCATCCGGTACTCCTAGGTGGGGACATTATATACGTCTATAACGTTATATATCCTAACCGAAGGCAACCTGACACTTCGGATGTAGTAGTTTCCAACGTTCCTGGCGGGTCGGCACCTACTTCTCGGTGGGAACATTATATACGTCTATGTCGTAATATAACCTAACCTAACCCTACTAGACCCTCGGCGATAATGTTTTACAGAATCCCGTTCGTGTCGGCCCGCACCTCTCTGTGGGGACATTATATACGTCTATAACGTTATATATCCCAAACTAAGGCAACCTAACATCTCGGGTGCAGTATTTTACAACACTCCTGGTGGGTCGGCTCCTACTTCTCGGTCGGAACATTATATTCGTCTATAACGTAATATAACGTAACCTAACCCATCCAGCCCCTCGCTTTTACTGTTTTACAGAATACCGGTCGTATCAGCCGGTACTTCTAGGTGGGGACATTATATACGTCTATAACGTTATATATCCCCACCTAAGGCAACCTAACATCTCGGACGTAGTATTTTACAACACTCCTGGCGTGTCGGCTCCTACTTCTCGGTGGGAACATTATATTCGTCTATAACGTATTATAACGTAACCTAACCCATCCAGCCCCTCGCTGGTACTGTTTTACAAAATCCCGGTCGTGTCAGACCGTACTTCTCGGTGGGGACATTATATACGTCTATAACGTTATATATCCTAACCTAAGGCAACATAACAACTCGGATGTGGTATTTTACAACATTCCAGGCGGGTCGGCCCCTACTTCTCGGCGGGAACATTATATAAGTCTATAACGTAATATAACCTAACCTAACCCATCCAGCCCCTCGCTGGTAATGTTTTACAGAATCCCGGTCGTGTCAGCCGGTAATTCTAGGTGGTGACATTATATACGTCTATAACGTTATATATGCCAACCTAAGGCAACCTAACATCTCGGATGTAGTATTTTACAACACTCCTGGCGGGTCGGCTCCTACTTCTCGGTGGGAACATTATATTCGTCCATAACGTAATATAACGTAACCTAACCCATCCAGCCCCTCTCTGTTAATGTTTTACAGAATCCCGGTCGTGTCGGCCCGTACCTCTCGGTGGAGACGTTATATACGTCTATAAAGTTATATATCCCAACCTAAGGCAACCTAACATCTCGGATGTAGTATTTTACAACACTCCTGGCGGGTCGGCCCCTACTCCTCGGTGGGAACATTATATACGTCTATGTCGTAATATAACGTAACCTAACCCATCTAGACCCTCGGTGATAATGTTTTACAGAATCCTGTTCGTGTCGGCCCGTACTTTTCTGTGGGAACATCATATACGTCTATAACGTTATACATCCCAACCTAAGGCAACCTAACATCTCGGATGTAGTATTTTACAACATTCCTGGCGTGTAGGCTCGTACTTCTCGGTGGGAACATTATATTCGTCTATAACGTAATATAACGTAAACTAACCCATTCAGCCCCTCGTTGGTACTGTTTTACAGAAGCCCGGTCGTGTCAGACCGTACTCCTCGTTGGGGACATTATATGTCTATAACGTTATATATCCCAACCTAAGGCAACCTAACATCTCGGATGTAGTATTTTACAACACTCCTGGCGGGTCGGCTCCTACTTCTCGGTAGGAACATTATATTCGTCTCTAACGTAATATAACGTAACCTAACCCATCCAGCCCCTCGCTGGTAATGTTTTACAGAATCCCGGTCGTGTCAGACCGTACTTCTCGGTGGGAACATTATATTCGTCCATAACGTAATATAACGTAACCTAACCCATCCATCCCCTCGCTGGTAATGTTTTACAGAATCGCGGTCGTGTCAGACCGTACTTCTCGGTGGGGACATTATATACGTCTATAACGTAATATAACGTAACCTAACCCATCCAGCCCCTCGCTGGTAATGTTTTACAGAATCCCGGTCCTGTCATCCGGTACTCCTAGGTGGGGACATTATATACGTCTATAACGTTATATATCCTAACCTAAGGCAACCTGACACTTCGGATGTAGTAGTTTCCAACGTACCTGGCGGGTCGGCTCCTACTTCTCGGTGGGAACATTATATACGTCTATGTCGTAATATAGAATAACCTAACCCATCTAGACCCTCGGTGATAATGTTTTACAGAATCCCGTTCGTGTCGGCCCGTACATCTCTGTGGGGACATTATATACGTCTATAACGTTATATATCCCAACCTAAGACAACCTAACATCTCGGGTGCAGTATTTTACAACACTCCTGGTGGGTCGGCTCCTACTTCTCGGTCGGAACATTATATTCGTCTATAACGTAATATAACGTAACCTAACCCATCCAGCCCCTCGCTTTTACTGTTTTACAGAATACCGGTCGTATCAGCCGGTACTTCTAGGTGGGGACATTATATACGTCTATAACGTTATATATCCCCACCTAAGGCAACATAACATCTCGGACGTAGTATTTTACAACACTCCTGGCGTGTCGGCTCCTACTTCTCGGTGGGAACATTATATTCGTCTATAACGTAATATAACGTAACCTAACCCATCCAGCCCCTCGCTGGTACTGTTTTACAAAATCCCGGTCGTGTCAGACCGTACTTCTCGGTGGGGACATTATATACGTCTATAACGTTATATATCCTAACCTAAGGCAACATAACAACTCGGATGTGGTATTTTACAACATTCCAGGCGGGTCGGCCCCTACTTCTCGGCGGGAACATTATATAAGTCTATAACGTAATATAACGTAACCTAACCCATCGGGCCCCTGGCTGTTAATGTTTTACAGAATCCCGGTCATGTCGGCCCGTACTTCTCGGTGGGGACATTATATACGTCTATAACGTTATATATCCCAACCTAAGACAAGCTAACATCTCGGATGTAGTATTTTACAACACTCCTGGCGGGTCGGCTCCTACATCTCGGTGGGAACATTATATTCGTCTATAACGTAATATAACGTAACCTAATCCATCCGGCCCCTCGCTGTTAATGTTTTACAGAATCCCGGTCGTGTCGGCCCGTACTTCTCGGTGGAGACGTTATATACGTCTATAAAGTTATATATCCCAACCTAAGGCAACCTAACATCTCGGATGTAGTATTTTACAACACTCCTGGCGGGTCGGCTCCTACTTCTCGGTGGGAACATTATATTCGTCTGTAACGTAATGTAACGTAACCTAACCCATCCAGCCCCTCGCTGTTAATGTTTTACAGAATCCCGATCGTGTCGGCCCGTACTTCTCGTTGGGGACATTATATGTCTATAACGTTATATATCCCAACCTAAGGCAACCAAACATCTCGGATGTTGTATTTTACAACACTCCTGTCGGGTCGGCTCGTACTTCTCGGTGGGAACATTATATTCGTCCATAACGTAATATAACGTAACCTAACCCATCCAGCCCCTCTCTGTTAATGTTTTACAGAATCCCGGTCGTGTCGGCCCGTACCTCTCGGTGGAGACGTTATATACGTCTATAAAGTTATATATCCCAACCTAAGGCAACCTAACATCTCGGATGTAGTATTTTACAACACTCCTGGCGGGTCGGCCCCTACTCCTCGGTGGGAACATTATATACGTCTATGTCGTAATATAACGTAACCTAACCCATCTAGACCCTCGGTGATAATGTTTTACAGAATCCTGTTCGTGTCGGCCCGTACTTTTCTGTGGGAACATCATATACGTCTATAACGTTATACATCCCAACCTAAGGCAACCTAACATCTCGGATGTAGTATTTTACAACATTCCTGGCGTGTAGGCTCGTACTTCTCGGTGGGAACATTATATTCGTCTATAACGTAATATAACGTAAACTAACCCATTCAGCCCCTCGTTGGTACTGTTTTACAGAAGCCCGGTCGTGTCAGACCGTACTCCTCGTTGGGGACATTATATGTCTATAACGTTATATATCCCAACCTAAGGCAACCTAACATCTCGGATGTAGTATTTTACAACACTCCTGGCGGGTCGGCTCCTACTTCTCGGTAGGAACATTATATTCGTCTCTAACGTAATATAACGTAACCTAACCCATCCAGCCCCTCGCTGGTAATGTTTTACAGAATCCCGGTCGTGTCAGACCGTACTTCTCGGTGGGAACATTATATTCGTCCATAACGTAATATAACGTAACCTAACCCATCCATCCCCTCGCTGGTAATGTTTTACAGAATCGCGGTCGTGTCAGACCGTACTTCTCGGTGGGGACATTATATACGTCTATAACGTAATATAACGTAACCTAACCCATCCAGCCCCTCGCTGGTAATGTTTTACAGAATCCCGGTCCTGTCATCCGGTACTCCTAGGTGGGGACATTATATACGTCTATAACGTTATATATCCTAACCTAAGGCAACCTGACACTTCGGATGTAGTAGTTTCCAACGTACCTGGCGGGTCGGCTCCTACTTCTCGGTGGGAACATTATATACGTCTATGTCGTAATATAGAATAACCTAACCCATCTAGACCCTCGGTGATAATGTTTTACAGAATCCCGTTCGTGTCGGCCCGTACATCTCTGTGGGGACATTATATACGTCTATAACGTTATATATCCCAACCTAAGACAACCTAACATCTCGGGTGCAGTATTTTACAACACTCCTGGTGGGTCGGCTCCTACTTCTCGGTCGGAACATTATATTCGTCTATAACGTAATATAACGTAACCTAACCCATCCAGCCCCTCGCTTTTACTGTTTTACAGAATACCGGTCGTATCAGCCGGTACTTCTAGGTGGGGACATTATATACGTCTATAACGTTATATATCCCCACCTAAGGCAACATAACATCTCGGACGTAGTATTTTACAACACTCCTGGCGTGTCGGCTCCTACTTCTCGGTGGGAACATTATATTCGTCTATAACGTAATATAACGTAACCTAACCCATCCAGCCCCTCGCTGGTACTGTTTTACAAAATCCCGGTCGTGTCAGACCGTACTTCTCGGTGGGGACATTATATACGTCTATAACGTTATATATCCTAACCTAAGGCAACATAACAACTCGGATGTGGTATTTTACAACATTCCAGGCGGGTCGGCCCCTACTTCTCGGCGGGAACATTATATAAGTCTATAACGTAATATAACGTAACCTAACCCATCGGGCCCCTGGCTGTTAATGTTTTACAGAATCCCGGTCATGTCGGCCCGTACTTCTCGGTGGGGACATTATATACGTCTATAACGTTATATATCCCAACCTAAGACAAGCTAACATCTCGGATGTAGTATTTTACAACACTCCTGGCGGGTCGGCTCCTACATCTCGGTGGGAACATTATATTCGTCTATAACGTAATATAACGTAACCTAATCCATCCGGCCCCTCGCTGTTAATGTTTTACAGAATCCCGGTCGTGTCGGCCCGTACTTCTCGGTGGAGACGTTATATACGTCTATAAAGTTATATATCCCAACCTAAGGCAACCTAACATCTCGGATGTAGTATTTTACAACACTCCTGGCGGGTCGGCTCCTACTTCTCGGTGGGAACATTATATTCGTCTGTAACGTAATGTAACGTAACCTAACCCATCCAGCCCCTCGCTGTTAATGTTTTACAGAATCCCGATCGTGTCGGCCCGTACTTCTCGTTGGGGACATTATATGTCTATAACGTTATATATCCCAACCTAAGGCAACCAAACATCTCGGATGTTGTATTTTACAACACTCCTGTCGGGTCGGCTCGTACTTCTCGGTGGGAACATTATATTCGTCTATAACGTAATATAACGTAACCTAACCCATCCAGCCCCTCGCTGGTACTGTTTTACAAAATCCCGGTCGTGTCAGACCGTACTTCTCGGTGGGGACATTACATACGTCTATAACGTTATATATCCCAACCTAAGGCAACCAAACATCTCGGATGTTGTATTTTACAACACTCCTGTCGGGTCGGCTCGTACTTCTCGGTGGGAACATTATATTCGTCTATAACGTAATATAACGTAACCTAACCCATCCAGCCCCTCGCTGGTACTGTTTTACAAAATCCCGGTCGTGTCAGACCGTACTTCTCGGTGGGGACATTATATACGTCTATAGCGTTATATATCCTAACCTAAGGCAACCTAACACTTCGGATGTAGTATTTTCCAACGTTCCTGGCGGGTCGGCCCCTACTTCTCGGTGGGAACATTATATACGTCTATAACGTAATATAACGTAACCTTACCCATCCAGCCCTACGCTGGTAATGTTTTACAGAATCCCGGTCGTGTCATCCGGTACTCCTAGGTGGGGACATTATATACGTCTATAACGTTATATATCCTAACCTAAGGCAACCTGACACTTCGGATGTAGTAGTTTCCAACGTTCCTGGCGGGTCGGCACCTACTTCTCGGTGGGAACATTATATACGTCTATGTCGTAATATAACCTAACCTAACCCTACTAGACCCTCGGCGATAATGTTTTACAGAATCCCGTTCCTGTCGGCCCGCACCTCTCTGTGGGGACATTATATACGTCTATAACGTTATATATCCCAAACTAAGGCAACCTAACATCTCGGGTGCAGTATTTTACAACACTCCTGGTGGGTCGGCTCCTACTTCTCGGTCGGAACATTATATTCGTCTATAACGTAGTATAACGTAACCTAACCCATCCAGCCCCTCGCTGGTACTGTTTTACAGAATCCGGTTCGTGTCGGCCCGTACTTTTCTGTGGGGACATCATATACGTCTATAACGTTATATATCCCAACCTAAGGCAACCTAACATCTCGGATGTAGTATTTTACAACACTCCTGGCGGGTCGGCTCCTACATCTCGGTGGGAACATTATATTCGTCCATAACGTAATATAACGTAACCTAACCCATCCATCCCCTCGCTGGTAATGTTTTACAGAATCCCGGTTGTGTCAGACCGTACTTCTCGGTGGGAACATTATATTCGTCCATAACGTAATATAACGTAACCTAACCCATCCATCCCCTCGCTGGTAATGTTTTACAGAATCCCGGTCGTGTCAGACCGTACTTCTCGGTGGGGACATTATATACGTCTATAACGTAATATAACGTAACCTAACCCATCCAGCCCCTCGCTGGTAATGTTTTACAGAATCCCGGTCGTGTCATCCGGTACTCCTAGGTGGGGACATTATATACGTCTATAACGTTATATATCCTAACCTAAGGCAACCTGACACTTCGGATGTAGTAGTTTCCAACGTTCCTGGCGGGTCGGCACCTACTTCTCGGTGGGAACATTATATACGTCTATGTCGTAATATAACCTAACCTAACCCTACTAGACCCTCGGCGATAATGTTTTACAGAATCCCGTTCCTGTCGGCCCGCACCTCTCTGTGGGGACATTATATACGTCTATAACGTTATATATCCCAAACTAAGGCAACCTAACATCTCGGGTGCAGTATTTTACAACACTCCTGGTGGGTCGGCTCCTACTTCTCGGTCGGAACATTATATTCGTCTATAACGTAGTATAACGTAACCTAACCCATCCAGCCCCTCGCTGGTACTGTTTTACAGAATCCGGTTCGTGTCGGCCCGTACTTTTCTGTGGGGACATCATATACGTCTATAACGTTATATATCCCAACCTAAGGCAACCTAACATCTCGGATGTAGTATTTTACAACACTCCTGGCGGGTCGGCTCCTACATCTCGGTGGGAACATTATATTCGTCCATAACGTAATATAACGTAACCTAACCCATCCATCCCCTCGCTGGTAATGTTTTACAGAATCCCGGTTGTGTCAGACCGTACTTCTCGGTGGGAACATTATATTCGTCCATAACGTAATATAACGTAACCTAACCCATCCATCCCCTCGCTGGTAATGTTTTACAGAATCCCGGTCGTGTCAGACCGTACTTCTCGGTGGGGACATTATATACGTCTATAACGTAATATAACGTAACCTAACCCATCCAGCCCCTCGCTGGTAATGTTTTACAGAATCCCGGTCGTGTCATCCGGTACTCCTAGGTGGGGACATTATATACGTCTATAACGTTATATATCCTAACCTAAGGCAACCTGACACTTCGGATGTAGTACTTTCCAACGTTCCTGGCGGGTCGGCTCCTACTTCTCGGTGGGAACATTATATACGTCTATGTCGTAATATAGCCTAACCTAACCCATCTAGACCCTCGGTGATAATGTTTTACAGAATCCCGTTCGTGTCGGCCCGTACATCTCTGTGGGGACATTATATACGTCTATAACGTTATATATCCCAAACTAAGGCAACCTAACATCTCGGATGTAGTATTTTACAACATTCCTGGCGTGTCGGCTCCTACTTCTCGGTGGGAACTTTATATTCGTCTATAACGTAATATAACGTAACCTATCCCATCCGACCCCTCGCTGTTAATGTTTTACAGAATCCCGGTCGTGTCGGCCCGTACTTCTCGGTGGGGACATTATATACGTCTATAACGTTATATATCCCAACCTAAGACAACCTAACATCTCGGATGTAGTATTTTACAACACTCCTGGCGGGTCGGCTCCTACTTCTCGGTGGGAACATTATATTCGCCTATAACGTAATATAACGTAACCTAACCCATCTAACCTCCCGGTGATAATGCTTTACAGAATCCAGTTCGTGTCGGCCCGTACTTCTCCGTGGGGACATTATATACGTCTATAACGTTATATATCCTAACCTAAGGCAACCTAACACTTCGGATGTAGTATTTTACAACACTCCTGGCGGGTCGGCTCCTACATCTCGGTGGGAACATTATATTCATCTATAACGTAATATAACGTAACCTAACCCATCCAGCCCCTCGCTGGTAATGTTTCACAGAATCCCGGTCGTGTCAGACCGTACTTCTCGGTGGGGACATTATATACGTCTATAGCGTTATATATCCTAACCTAAGGCAACCTAACACTTCGGATGTAGTATTTTCCAACGTTCCTGGCGGGTCGGCTCCTACTTCTCGGTGGGAACATTATATACGTCTATGTCGTAATATAGAATAACCTAACCCATCTAGACCCTCGGTGATAATGTTTTACAGAATCCCGTTCGTGTCGGCCCGTACATCTCTGTGGGGACATTATATACGTCTATAACGTTATATATCCCAACCTAAGACAACCTAACATCTCGGGTGCAGTATTTTACAACACTCCTGGTGGGTCGGCACCTACTTCTCGGTCGGAACATTATATTCGTCTATAACGTAATATAACGTAACCTAACCCATCCAGCCCCTCGCTTTTACTGTTTTACAGAATACCGGTCGTATCAGCCGGTACTTCTAGGTGGGGACATTATATACGTCTATAACGTTATATATCCCCACCTAAGGCAACCTAACATCTCGGACGTAGTATTTTACAACACTCCTGGCGTGTCGGCTCCTACTTCTCGGTGGGAACATTATATTCGTCTATAACGTAATATAACGTAATCTAACCCATCCAGCCCCTCGCTGGTACTGTTTTACAAAATCCCGGTCGTGTCAGACCGTACTTCTCGGTGGGGACATTATATACGTCTATAACGTTATATATCCTAACCTAAGGCAACATAACAACTCGGATGTGGTATTTTACAACATTCCAGGCGGGTCGGCCCCTACTTCTCGGCGGGAACATTATATAAGTCTATAACGTAATATAACGTAACCTAACCCATCGGGCCCCTGGCTGTTAATGTTTTACAGAATCCCGGTCGTGTCGGCCCGTACTTCTCGGTGGGGACATTATATACGTCTATAACGTTATATGTCCCAACCTAAGACAACCTAACATCTCGGATGTAGTATTTTACAACACTCCTGGCGGGTCGGCTCCTACAACTCGGTGGGAACATTATATTCGTCTATAACGTAATATAACGTAACCTAATCCATCCGGCCCCTCACTGTTAATGTTTTACAGAATCCCGGTCGTGTCAGCCGGTAATTCTAGGTGGTGACATTAAATACTTCTATAACGTTATATATGCCAACCTAAGGCAACCTAACATCTCGGATGTAGTATTTTACAACACTCCTGGCGGGTCGGCTCCTACTTCTCGGTGGGAACATTATATTCGTTCATAACGTAATATAACGTAACCTAACCCATCCAGCCCCTCTCTGTTAATGTTTTACAGAATCCCGGTCGTGTCGGCCCGTACCTCTCGGTGGAGACGTTATATACGTCTATAAAGTTATATATCCCAACCTAAGGCAACCTAACATCTCGGATGTAGTATTTTACAACACTCCTGGCGGGTCGGCCCCTACTCCTCGGTGGGAACATTATATACGTCTATGTCGTAATATAACGTAACCTAACCCATCTAGACCCTCGGTGATAATGTTTTACAGAATCCTGTTCGTGTCGGCCCGTACTTTTCTGTGGGAACATCATATACGTCTATAACGTTATACATCCCAACCTAAGGCAACCTAACATCTCGGATGTAGTATTTTACAACATTCCTGGCGTGTAGGCTCGTACTTCTCGGTGGGAAAATTATATTCGTCTATAACGTAATATAACGTAAACTAACCCATTCAGCCCCTCGCTGGTACTGTTTTACAGAAGCCCGGTCGTGTCAGACCGTACTCCTCGTTGGGGACATTATATGTCTATAACGTTATATATCCCAACCTAAGGCAACCTAACATCTCGGATGTAGTATTTTACAACACTCCTGGCGGGTCGGCTCCTACTTCTCGGTAGGAACATTATATTCGTCTCTAACGTAATATAACGTAACCTAACCCATCCAGCCCCTCGCTGGTAATGTTTTACAGAATCCCGGTCGTGTCAGACCGTACTTCTCGGTGGGAACATTATATTCGTCCATAACGTAATATAACGTAACCTAACCCATCCATCCCCTCGCTGGTAATGTTTTACAGAATCGCGGTCGTGTCAGACCGTACTTCTCGGTGGGGACATTATATACGTCTATAACGTAATATAACGTAACCTAACCCATCCAGCCCCTCGCTGGTAATGTTTTACAGAATCCCGGTCCTGTCATCCGGTACTCCTAGGTGGGGACATTATATACGTCTATAACGTTATATATCCTAACCTAAGGCAACCTGACACTTCGGATGTAGTAGTTTCCAACGTTCCTGGCGGGTCGGCTCCTACTTCTCGGTGGGAACATTATATACGTCTATGTCGTAATATAGAATAACCTAACCCATCTAGACCCTCGGTGATAATGTTTTACAGAATCCCGTTCGTGTCGGCCCGTACATCTCTGTGGGGACATTATATACGTCTATAACGTTATATATCCCAACCTAAGACAACCTAACATCTCGGGTGCAGTATTTTACAACACTCCTGGTGGGTCGGCACCTACTTCTCGGTCGGAACATTATATTCGTCTATAACGTAATATAACGTAACCTAACCCATCCAGCCCCTCGCTTTTACTGTTTTACAGAATACCGGTCGTATCAGCCGGTACTTCTAGGTGGGGACATTATATACGTCTATAACGTTATATATCCCCACCTAAGGCAACCTAACATCTCGGACGTAGTATTTTACAACACTCCTGGCGTGTCGGCTCCTACTTCTCGGTGGGAACATTATATTCGTCTATAACGTAATATAACGTAATCTAACCCATCCAGCCCCTCGCTGGTACTGTTTTACAAAATCCCGGTCGTGTCAGACCGTACTTCTCGGTGGGGACATTATATACGTCTATAACGTTATATATCCTAACCTAAGGCAACATAACAACTCGGATGTGGTATTTTACAACATTCCAGGCGGGTCGGCCCCTACTTCTCGGCGGGAACATTATATAAGTCTATAACGTAATATAACGTAACCTAACCCATCGGGCCCCTGGCTGTTAATGTTTTACAGAATCCCGGTCGTGTCGGCCCGTACTTCTCGGTGGGGACATTATATACGTCTATAACGTTATATGTCCCAACCTAAGACAACCTAACATCTCGGATGTAGTATTTTACAACACTCCTGGCGGGTCGGCTCCTACAACTCGGTGGGAACATTATATTCGTCTATAACGTAATATAACGTAACCTAATCCATCCGGCCCCTCACTGTTAATGTTTTACAGAATCCCGGTCGTGTCGGCCCGTACTTCTCGGTGGAGACGTTATATACGTCTATAAAGTTATATATCCCAACCTAAGGCAACCTAACATCTCGGATGTAGTATTTTACAACACTCCTGGCGGGTCGGCTCCTACTTCTCGGTGGGAACATTATATTCGTCTGTAACGTAATGTAACGTAACCTAACCCATCCAGCCCCTCGCTGTTAATGTTTTACAGAATCCCGGTCGTGTCGGCCCGTACTTCTCGTTGGGGACATTATATGTCTATAACGTTATATATCCCAACCTAAGGCAACCAAACATCTCGGATGTTGTATTTTACAACACTCCTGTCGGGTCGGCTCGTACTTCTCGGTGGGAACATTATATTCGTCTATAACGTAATATAACGTAACCTAACCCATCCAGCCCCTCGCTGGTACTGTTTTACAAAATCCCGGTCGTGTCAGACCGTACTTCTCGGTGGGGACATTATATACGTCTATAACGTTATATATCCTAACCTAAGGCAACTTAACAACTCGGATGTGGTATTTTACAACACTCCTGGCGGGTCGGCTCCTACATCTCGGTGGGAACATTATATTCATCTATAACGTAATATAACGTAACCTAACCCATCCAGCCCCTCGCTGGTAATGTTTTACAGAATCCCGGTCGTGTCAGCCCGTACTTCCCGGTGGGGATATTACATACGTCTATAACGTTATATATCCCAACCTAAGGCAACCTAACATCTCGGATGTAGAATTTTCCAACATTCCTTGCTTGTCGGCCCCTACTCCTCGGTGGGAACGTTATATACGTCTATGTCGTAATATAACCTAACCTAACCCATCTAGACCCTCGGTGATAACGTTTTACAGAATCCTGTTCGTGTCGGCCCGTACTTTTCTGTGGGAACATCATATACGTCTATAACGTTATACATCCCAACCTAAGGCAACCTAACATCTCGGATGTAGTATTTTACAACATTCCTGGCGTGTAGGCACGTACTTCTCGGTGGGAACATTATATTCGTCTATAACGTAATATAACGTAACCTAACCCATTCAGCCCCTCGCTGGTACTGTTTTACAGAAGCCCGGTCGTGTCAGACCGTACTTCTCGTTGAGGACATTATATGTCTATAACGTTATATATCCCAACCTAAGGCAACCTAACGTCTCGGATGTAGTATTTTACAACACTCCTGGCGGGTCGGCTCCTACTTCTAGGTGGGAACATTATATTCGTCTCTAACGTAATATAACGTAACCTAACCCATCCAGCCCCTCGCTGGTACTGTTTTACAAAATCCCGGTCGTGTCAGACCGTACTTCTCGGTGGGGACATTATATACGTCTATAACGTTATATATCCTAACCTAAGGCAACTTAACAACTCGGATGTGGTATTTTACAACACTCCTGGCGGGTCGGCTCCTACATCTCGGTGGGAACATTATATTCATCTATAACGTAATATAACGTAACCTAACCCATCCAGCCCCTCGCTGGTAATGTTTTACAGAATCCCGGTCGTGTCAGCCCGTACTTCCCGGTGGGGATATTACATACGTCTATAACGTTATATATCCCAACCTAAGGCAACCTAACATCTCGGATGTAGAATTTTCCAACATTCCTTGCTTGTCGGCCCCTACTCCTCGGTGGGAACGTTATATACGTCTATGTCGTAATATAACCTAACCTAACCCATCTAGACCCTCGGTGATAACGTTTTACAGAATCCTGTTCGTGTCGGCCCGTACTTTTCTGTGGGAACATCATATACGTCTATAACGTTATACATCCCAACCTAAGGCAACCTAACATCTCGGATGTAGTATTTTACAACATTCCTGGCGTGTAGGCACGTACTTCTCGGTGGGAACATTATATTCGTCTATAACGTAATATAACGTAACCTAACCCATTCAGCCCCTCGCTGGTACTGTTTTACAGAAGCCCGGTCGTGTCAGACCGTACTTCTCGTTGAGGACATTATATGTCTATAACGTTATATATCCCAACCTAAGGCAACCTAACGTCTCGGATGTAGTACTTTACAACACTCCTGGCGGGTCGGCTCCTACTTCTCGGTGGGAACATTATATTCGTCTCTAACGTAATATAACGTAACCTAACCCATCCAGCCCCTCGCTGGTACTGTTTTACAAAATCCCGGTCGTGTCATCCGGTACTCCTAGGTGGGGACATTATATACGTCTATAACGTTATATATCCTAACCTAAGGCAACCTGACACTTCGGATGTAGTAGTTTCCAACGTTCCTGGCGGGTCGGCTCCTACTTCTCGGTGGGAACATTATATACGTCTATAACGTAATATAACGTAACCTAACCCATCCGGCCCCTCGCTGTTAATGTTTTAAAGAATCCCGGTAGTGTCGGCCCGTACTTCTCGGTGGGGACATTATATACGTCTATAAAGTTATATATCCCAACCTAAGGCAACCTAACATCTCGGATGTAGTATTTTACAACACTCCTGGTGGGTCGGCTCCTACTTCTCGGTGGGAACATTATATTCGTCTGTAACGTAATGTAACGTAACCTAACCCATCCAGCCCCTCGCTGTTAATGTTTTACAGAATCCCGGTCGTGTCGGCCCGTACTTCTCGTTGGGGACATTATATGTCTATAACGTTATATATCCCAACCTAAGGCAACCAAACATCTCGGATGTTGTATTTTACAACACTCCTGTCGGGTCGGCTCGTACTTCTCGGTGGGAAAATTATATTCGTCTATAACGTAATATAACGTAACCTAACCCATCCAGCCCCTCGCTGGTACTGTTTTACAAAATCCCGGTCGTGTCAGACCGTACTTCCCGGTGGGGACATTATATACGTCTATAACGTTATATATCCTAACCTAAGGCAACCTAACTTCTCGGATGTAGTATTTTACAACATTCCTGGCGTGTAGGCACGTACTTCTCGGTGGGAACATTATATTCGTCTATAACGTAATATAACGTAACCTAACCCATCCAGCCCCTCGCTGGTACTGTTTTACAGAATCCCTGTCGTGTCATCCGGTACTCCTAGGTGGGGACATTATATACGTCTATAACGTTATATATCCTAACCTAAGGCAACCTGACACTTCGGATGTAGTAGTTTCCAACGTTCCTGGCGGGTCGGCTCCTACTTCTCGGTGGGAACATTATATACGTCTATAACGTAATATAACGTAACCTAACCCATCCGGCCCCTCGCTGTTAATGTTTTAAAGAATCCCTGTCGTGTCGGCCCGTACTTCTCGGTGGGGACATTATATACGTCTATAAAGTTATATATCCCAACCTAAGGCAACCTAACATCTCGGATGTAGTATTTTACAACACTCCTGGTGGGTCGGCTCCTACTTCTCGGTGGGAACATTATATTCGTCTGTAACGTAATGTAACGTAACCTAACCCATCCAGCCCCTCGCTGTTAATGTTTTACAGAATCCCGGTCGTGTCGGCCCGTACTTCTCGGTGGGGACATTATATACGTCTATAAAGTTATATATCCCAACCTAAGGCAACCTAACACTTCGGATGTAGTATTTTCCAACGTTCCTGGCGGGTCGGCCCCTACTTCTCGGTGGGAACATTATATACGTCTATAACGTAATATAACGTACCCTAACCCATCCAGCCCCTCGCTGGTAATGTTTTACAGAATCCCGGTCGTGTCATCCGGTACTCCTAGGTGGGGACATTATATACGTCTATAACGTTATATATCCTAACCGAAGGCAACCTGACACTTCGGCTGTAGTAGTTTCCAACGTTCCTGGCGGGTCGGCACCTACTTCTCGGTGGGAACATTATATACGTCTATGTCGTAATATAACCTAACCTAACCCTACTAGACCCTCGGCGATAATGTTTTACAGAATCCCGTTCGTGTCGGCCCGCACCTCTCTGTGGGGACATTATATACGTCTATAACGTTATATATCCCAAACTAAGGCAACCTAACATCTCGGGTGCAGTATTTTACAACACTCCTGGTGGGTCGGCTCCTACTTCTCGGTCGGAACATTATATTCGTCTATCACGTAATATAACGTAACCTAACCCATCCAGCCCCTCGCTTTTACTGTTTTACAGAATACCGGTCGTATCAGCCGGTACTTCTAGGTGGGGACATTATATACGTCTATAACGTTATATATCCCCACCTAAGGCAACCTAACATCTCGGACGTAGTATTTTACAACACTCCTGGCGTGTCGGCTCCTACTTCTCGGTGGGAACATTATATTCGTCTATAACGTATTATAACGTAACCTAACCCATCCAGCCCCTCGCTGGTACTGTTTTACAAAATCCCGGTCGTGTCAGACCGTACTTCTCGGTGCGGACATTATATACGTCTATAACGTTATATATCCTAACCTAAGGCAACATAACAACTCGGATGTGGTATTTTACAACATTCCAGGCGGGTCGGCCCCTACTTCTCGGCGGGAACATTATATAAGTCTATAACGTAATATAACCTAACCTAACCCATCCAGCCCCTCGCTGGTAATGTTTTACAGAATCCCGGTCGTGTCAGCCGGTAATTCTAGGTGGTGACATTAAATACTTCTATAACGTTATATATGCCAACCTAAGGCAACCTAACATCTCGGATGTAGTATTTTACAACACTCCTGGCGGGTCGGCTCCTACTTCTCGGTGGGAACATTATATTCGTTCATAACGTAATATAACGTAACCTAACCCATCCAGCCCCTCTCTGTTAATGTTTTACAGAATCCCGGTCGTGTCGGCCCGTACCTCTCGGTGGAGACGTTATATACGTCTATAAAGTTATATATCCCAACCTAAGGCAACCTAACATCTCGGATGTAGTATTTTACAACACTCCTGGCGGGTCGGCCCCTACTCCTCGGTGGGAACATTATATACGTCTATGTCGTAATATAACGTAACCTAACCCATCTAGACCCTCGGTGATAATGTTTTACAGAATCCTGTTCGTGTCGGCCCGTACTTTTCTGTGGGAACATCATATACGTCTATAACGTTATACATCCCAACCTAAGGCAACCTAACATCTCGGATGTAGTATTTTACAACATTCCTGGCGTGTAGGCTCGTACTTCTCGGTGGGAAAATTATATTCGTCTATAACGTAATATAACGTAAACTAACCCATTCAGCCCCTCGCTGGTACTGTTTTACAGAAGCCCGGTCGTGTCAGACCGTACTCCTCGTTGGGGACATTATATGTCTATAACGTTATATATCCCAACCTAAGGCAACCTAACATCTCGGATGTAGTATTTTACAACACTCCTGGCGGGTCGGCTCCTACTTCTCGGTAGGAACATTATATTCGTCTCTAACGTAATATAACGTAACCTAACCCATCCAGCCCCTCGCTGGTAATGTTTTACAGAATCCCGGTCGTGTCAGACCGTACTTCTCGGTGGGAACATTATATTCGTCCATAACGTAATATAACGTAACCTAACCCATCCATCCCCTCGCTGGTAATGTTTTACAGAATCGCGGTCGTGTCAGACCGTACTTCTCGGTGGGGACATTATATACGTCTATAACGTAATATAACGTAACCTAACCCATCCAGCCCCTCGCTGGTAATGTTTTACAGAATCCCGGTCCTGTCATCCGGTACTCCTAGGTGGGGACATTATATACGTCTATAACGTTATATATCCTAACCTAAGGCAACCTGACACTTCGGATGTAGTAGTTTCCAACGTTCCTGGCGGGTCGGCTCCTACTTCTCGGTGGGAACATTATATACGTCTATGTCGTAATATAGAATAACCTAACCCATCTAGACCCTCGGTGATAATGTTTTACAGAATCCCGTTCGTGTCGGCCCGTACATCTCTGTGGGGACATTATATACGTCTATAACGTTATATATCCCAACCTAAGACAACCTAACATCTCGGGTGCAGTATTTTACAACACTCCTGGTGGGTCGGCACCTACTTCTCGGTCGGAACATTATATTCGTCTATAACGTAATATAACGTAACCTAACCCATCCAGCCCCTCGCTTTTACTGTTTTACAGAATACCGGTCGTATCAGCCGGTACTTCTAGGTGGGGACATTATATACGTCTATAACGTTATATATCCCCACCTAAGGCAACCTAACATCTCGGACGTAGTATTTTACAACACTCCTGGCGTGTCGGCTCCTACTTCTCGGTGGGAACATTATATTCGTCTATAACGTAATATAACGTAATCTAACCCATCCAGCCCCTCGCTGGTACTGTTTTACAAAATCCCGGTCGTGTCAGACCGTACTTCTCGGTGGGGACATTATATACGTCTATAACGTTATATATCCTAACCTAAGGCAACATAACAACTCGGATGTGGTATTTTACAACATTCCAGGCGGGTCGGCCCCTACTTCTCGGCGGGAACATTATATAAGTCTATAACGTAATATAACGTAACCTAACCCATCGGGCCCCTGGCTGTTAATGTTTTACAGAATCCCGGTCGTGTCGGCCCGTACTTCTCGGTGGGGACATTATATACGTCTATAACGTTATATGTCCCAACCTAAGACAACCTAACATCTCGGATGTAGTATTTTACAACACTCCTGGCGGGTCGGCTCCTACAACTCGGTGGGAACATTATATTCGTCTATAACGTAATATAACGTAACCTAATCCATCCGGCCCCTCACTGTTAATGTTTTACAGAATCCCGGTCGTGTCGGCCCGTACTTCTCGGTGGAGACGTTATATACGTCTATAAAGTTATATATCCCAACCTAAGGCAACCTAACATCTCGGATGTAGTATTTTACAACACTCCTGGCGGGTCGGCTCCTACTTCTCGGTGGGAACATTATATTCGTCTGTAACGTAATGTAACGTAACCTAACCCATCCAGCCCCTCGCTGTTAATGTTTTACAGAATCCCGGTCGTGTCGGCCCGTACTTCTCGTTGGGGACATTATATGTCTATAACGTTATATATCCCAACCTAAGGCAACCAAACATCTCGGATGTTGTATTTTACAACACTCCTGTCGGGTCGGCTCGTACTTCTCGGTGGGAACATTATATTCGTCTATAACGTAATATAACGTAACCTAACCCATCCAGCCCCTCGCTGGTACTGTTTTACAAAATCCCGGTCGTGTCAGACCGTACTTCTCGGTGGGGACATTATATACGTCTATAACGTTATATATCCTAACCTAAGGCAACTTAACAACTCGGATGTGGTATTTTACAACACTCCTGGCGGGTCGGCTCCTACATCTCGGTGGGAACATTATATTCATCTATAACGTAATATAACGTAACCTAACCCATCCAGCCCCTCGCTGGTAATGTTTTACAGAATCCCGGTCGTGTCAGCCCGTACTTCCCGGTGGGGATATTACATACGTCTATAACGTTATATATCCCAACCTAAGGCAACCTAACATCTCGGATGTAGAATTTTCCAACATTCCTTGCTTGTCGGCCCCTACTCCTCGGTGGGAACGTTATATACGTCTATGTCGTAATATAACCTAACCTAACCCATCTAGACCCTCGGTGATAACGTTTTACAGAATCCTGTTCGTGTCGGCCCGTACTTTTCTGTGGGAACATCATATACGTCTATAACGTTATACATCCCAACCTAAGGCAACCTAACATCTCGGATGTAGTATTTTACAACATTCCTGGCGTGTAGGCACGTACTTCTCGGTGGGAACATTATATTCGTCTATAACGTAATATAACGTAACCTAACCCATTCAGCCCCTCGCTGGTACTGTTTTACAGAACCTGGTCGTGTCAGACCGTACTTCTCGTTGAGGACATTATATGTCTATAACGTTATATATCCCAACCTAAGGCAACCTAACGTCTCGGATGTAGTATTTTACAACACTCCTGGCGGGTCGGCTCCTACTTCTCGGTGGGAACATTATATTCGTCTCTAACGTAATATAACGTAACCTAACCCATCCAGCCCCTCGCTGGTACTGTTTTACAAAATCCCGGTCGTGTCAGACCGTACTTCTCGGTGGGGACATTATATACGTCTATAACGTTATATATCCTAACCTAAGGCAACTTAACAACTCGGATGTGGTATTTTACAACACTCCTGGCGGGTCGGCTCCTACATCTCGGTGGGAACATTATATTCATCTATAACGTAATATAACGTAACCTAACCCATCCAGCCCCTCGCTGGTAATGTTTTACAGAATCCCGGTCGTGTCAGCCCGTACTTCCCGGTGGGGATATTACATACGTCTATAACGTTATATATCCCAACCTAAGGCAACCTAACATCTCGGATGTAGAATTTTCCAACATTCCTTGCTTGTCGGCCCCTACTCCTCGGTGGGAACGTTATATACGTCTATGTCGTAATATAACCTAACCTAACCCATCTAGACTCTCGGTGATAACGTTTTACAGAATCCTGTTCGTGTCGGCCCGTACTTTTCTGTGGGAACATCATATACGTCTATAACGTTATACATCCCAACCTAAGGCAACCTAACATCTCGGATGTAGTATTTTACAACATTCCTGGCGTGTAGGCACGTACTTCTCGGTGGGAACATTATATTCGTCTATAACGTAATATAACGTAACCTAACCCATTCAGCCCCTCGCTGGTACTGTTTTACAGAAGCCCGGTCGTGTCAGACCGTACTTCTCGTTGAGGACATTATATGTCTATAACGTTATATATCCCAACCTAAGGCAACCTAACGTCTCGGATGTAGTATTTTACAACACTCCTGGCGGGTCGGCTCCTACTTCTCGGTGGGAACATTATATTCGTCTCTAACGTAATATAACGTAACCTAACCCATCCAGCCCCTCGCTGGTACTGTTTTACAAAATCCCGGTCGTGTCATCCGGTACTCCTAGGTGGGGACATTATATACGTCTATAACGTTATATATCCTAACCTAAGGCAACCTGACACTTCGGATGTAGTAGTTTCCAACGTTCCTGGCGGGTCGGCTCCTACTTCTCGGTGGGAACATTATATACGTCTATAACGTAATATAACGTAACCTAACCCATCCGGCCCCTCGCTGTTAATGTTTTAAAGAATCCCGGTAGTGTCGGCCCGTACTTCTCGGTGGGGACATTATATACGTCTATAAAGTTATATATCCCAACCTAAGGCAACCTAACATCTCGGATGTAGTATTTTACAACACTCCTGGTGGGTCGGCTCCTACTTCTCGGTGGGAACATTATATTCGTCTGTAACGTAATGTAACGTAACCTAACCCATCCAGCCCCTCGCTGTTAATGTTTTACAGAATCCCGGTCGTGTCGGCCCGTACTTCTCGTTGGGGACATTATATGTCTATAACGTTATATATCCCAACCTAAGGCAACCAAACATCTCGGATGTTGTATTTTACAACACTCCTGTCGGGTCGGCTCGTACTTCTCGGTGGGAAAATTATATTCGTCTATAACGTAATATAACGTAACCTAACCCATCCAGCCCCTCGCTGGTACTGTTTTACAAAATCCCGGTCGTGTCAGACCGTACTTCCCGGTGGGGACATTATATACGTCTATAACGTTATATATCCTAACCTAAGGCAACCTAACTTCTCGGATGTAGTATTTTACAACATTCCTGGCGTGTAGGCACGTACTTCTCGGTGGGAACATTATATTCGTCTATAACGTAATATAACGTAACCTAACCCATCCAGCCCCTCGCTGGTACTGTTTTACAGAATCCCTGTCGTGTCATCCGGTACTCCTAGGTGGGGACATTATATACGTCTATAACGTTATATATCCTAACCTAAGGCAACCTGACACTTCGGATGTAGTAGTTTCCAACGTTCCTGGCGGGTCGGCTCCTACTTCTCGGTGGGAACATTATATACGTCTATAACGTAATATAACGTAACCTAACCCATCCGGCCCCTCGCTGTTAATGTTTTAAAGAATCCCTGTCGTGTCGGCCCGTACTTCTCGGTGGGGACATTATATACGTCTATAAAGTTATATATCCCAACCTAAGGCAACCTAACATCTCGGATGTAGTATTTTACAACACTCCTGGTGGGTCGGCTCCTACTTCTCGGTGGGAACATTATATTCGTCTGTAACGTAATGTAACGTAACCTAACCCATCCAGCCCCTCGCTGTTAATGTTTTACAGAATCCCGGTCGTGTCGGCCCGTACTTCTCGTTGGGGACATTATATGTCTATAACGTTATATATCCCAACCTAAGGCAACCAAACATCTCGGATGTTGTATTTTACAACACTCCTGTCGGGTCGGCTCGTACTTCTCGGTGGGAAAATTATATTCGTCTATAACGTAATATAACGTAACCTAACCCATCCAGCCCCTCGCTGGTACTGTTTTACAAAATCCCGGTCGTGTCAGACCGTACTTCTCGGTGGGGACATTATATACGTCTATAACGTTATATATCCTAACCTAAGGCAACCTAACTTCTCGGATGTAGTATTTTACAACATTCCTGGCGTGTAGGCACGTACTTCTCGGTGGGAACATTATATTCGTCTATAACGTAATATAACGTAACCTAACCCATCCAGCCCCTCGCTGGTACTGTTTTACAGAATCCCTGTCGTGTCGGCCCGTACTTATCGGTGGGGACATTATATACGTCTATAACGTTACATATCCCAACCTAAGACAACCTAACATCTAGGATGTAGTATTTTACAACACTCCTGGCGGGTCGGCTCCTACTTCTCGGTGGGAACGTTATATTCGCCTATAACGTAATATAACGTAACCTAACCCATCTAAACCCTCGGTGATAATGCTTTACAGAATCCAGTTCGTGTCGGCCGGTACTTCTCCGTGGGGACATTATATACGTCTATAACGTTATATATCCCAACCTAAGGCAACCAAACATCTCGGTTGTTGTATTTTACAACACTCCTGTCGGGTCGGCTCCTACTTCTCGGTGGGAACATTATATTCGTCTATAACGTAATATAACCTAACCTAACCCATCCAGCCCCTCGCTGGTAATGTTTTACAGAATACCGGTCGTGTCAGCCGGTACTTCTAAGTGGGGACATTATATACGTCTATAACGTTATATATCCCCACCTAAGGCAACCTAACATCTCGGATGTAGTATTTTACAACACTCCTGGCGCGTCGGCTCCTACTTCTCGGTGGGAACATTATATTCGTCTACAACGTAATATAACGTAACCTAACCCATCCAGCCCCTCGCTGGTATTGTTTTACAGAATTCCGGTCGTGTCAGCCCGTACTTCCCGGTGGGGACATTATATACGTCTATAACGTTATATATCCCAACCTAAGGCAACCTAACATCTCGGATGTAGTATTTTCCAACTTTCCTGGCGGGTCGGCCCGTACTTCTCGGTGGGAACATTATATACGTCTATAACGTAATATAACGTACCCTAACCCATCCAGCCCCTCGCTGGTAATGTTTTACAGAATCCCGGTCGTGTCAGACGGTACTTCTACGTGGGGACATTATATATGTCTATAGCGTTATATATCCTAACCTAAGGCAACCTAACACATCGGATGTAGTATTTTACAGCATGCCAGGCGGGTCGGCCCCTACTTCTCGGTGGGAACATTATATACGTCTATAACGTAATGTAACGTAACCTAACCCATCCAGACCCTCGCTGGTAATGTTTTACAGAATCCCGGTCGTGTCATCCGGTACTCCTAGGTGGGGACATTATATACGTCTATAACGTTATATATCCCAACCTAAGGCAACCTAACATCTCGGGTGCAGTATTTTACAACACTCCTGGCGGGTCGGCTCCTACTTCTCGGTCGGAACATTATATTCGTCTATAACGTAATATAACGTAACCTAATCCATCCAGGCCCTCGCTGGTATTGTTTTACAGAATTCCGGTCGTGTCAGCCCGTACTTCCCGGTGGGGACATTATATACGTCTATAACGTTATATATCCCAACCTAAGGCAACCTAACTTCTCGGATGTACAATTTTCCAACATTCCTTGCTTGTCGGCCCCTACTCCTCGGTGGGAACATTATATACGTCTATGTCGTAATATAACCTAACCTAACCCATCTAGACCCTCGGTGATAATGTTTTACAGAATCCTGTTCGTGTCGGCCCGTACTTTTCTGTGGGAACATCATATACGTCTATAACGTTATACATCCCAACCTAAGGCAACCTAACATTTCGGATGTAGCATTTTACAACATTCCTGACGTGTAGGCTCGTACTTCTCGGTGGGAACATTATATTCGTCTATAACGAAATATAACGTAACCTAACCCATCCAGCCGCTCGCTGGTACTGTTTTACAGAATCCCGGTCGTGTCAGACCGTACTTCTCGTTGGGGACATTATACGTCTATAACGTTATATATCCCAACCTAAGGCAACCTAACATCTCGGATGTAGTATTTTCCAACTTTCCTGGCGGGTCGGCCCGTACTTCTCGGTGGGAACATTATATACGTCTATAACGTAATATAACGTACCCTAACCCATCCAGCCCCTCGCTGGTAATGTTTTACAGAATCCCGGTCGTGTCAGACGGTACTTCTAGGTGGGGACATTATATACGTCTATAGCGTTATATATCCTAACCTAAGGCAACCTAACACATCGGATGTAGTATTTTACAGCATGCCAGGCGGGTCGGCCCCTACTTCTCGGTGCGAACATTATATACGTCTATAACGTAATGTAACGTAACCTAACCCATCCAGCCCCTCGCTGGTAATGTTTTACAGAATCCCGGTCGTGTCATCCGGTACTCCTAGGTGGGGACATTATATACGTCTATAACGTTATCTATCCCAACCTAAGGCAACCTAACATCTCGGGTGCAGTATTTTACAACATTCCTGGCGTGTAGGCTCGTACTTCTCGGTGGGAACATTATATTCGTCTATAACGAAATATAACGTAACCTAACCCATCCAGCCCCTCGCTGGTACTGTTTTACAGAATCCCGGTCGTGTCAGACCGTACTTCTCGTTGGGGACATTATATGTCTATAACGTTATATATCCCAACCTAAGGCAACCTAACATCGCGGATGTAGTATTTTACAACACTCCTGGCGGGTCGGCTCCTACTTCTCGGTCGGAACATTATATACGTCTATAACGTAATATAACCTAACCTAACCCATCCAGCCCCTCGCTGGTAATGTTTTACAGAATACCGGTCGTGTCAGCCGGTACTTCTAGGTGGGGACATTATATACTTCTATAACGTTACATATCCCCACCTAAGGCAACCTAACATCTCGGACGTAGTATTTTACAACACTCCTGGCGTGTCGGCTCCTACTTCTCGGTGGGAACATTATATTCGTCTACAACGTAATATAACGTAACCTAACCCATCCAGCCCCTCGCTGGTACTGTTTTACAGAATTCCGGTCGTGTCAGACCGTACTTCCCGGTGTGGACATTATATACGTCTATAACGTTATATGTCCTAACCTAAGGCAACATAACAACTCGGATGTGATATTTTACAACATTCCAGACGGGTCGGCCCCTACTTCTCGGCGGGAACATTATATAAGTCTATAACGTAATATAACCTAACCTAACCCATCCAGCCCCTCGCTGGTAATGTTTTACAGAATCCCGGTCGTGTCAGCCGGTACTTCTAGGTGGGGACATTATATACGTCTATAACGTTATATATCCCAACCTAAGGCAACCTAACATCTCGGATGTAGTATTTTACAACACTCCTGGCGGGTCGGCTCCTACTTCTCGGTGGGAACATTATATTCGTCCATAACGTAATATAACGTAACCTAACCCATCCAGCCCCTCGCTGGTAATGTTTTACAGAATCCCGGTCGTGTCAGACCGTACTTCTCGGTGGGGACATTATATGCGTCTATAACGTAATATAACGTAACCTAACCCATCGAGCCCCTCGCTGGTAATGTTTTACAGAATCCCGGTCGTGTCAGCCGGTACGTCTAGGTAGGGACATTATATACGACTATAACTTTACATATCCTAACCTAAGGCAACTTAACACTTCGGATGTAGTTGTTTCCAACGTTCCTGGCGGGTCGGCCCCTACTTCTCGGTGGGAACATTATATACGTCTATAACGTAATATAACCTACCCTAACACATCTAGCCCCTCGCTGGTAATGTTTTACAGAATCCCGGTCGCGTCAGCCGGTACTTCTAGGTGGGGACATTATATACGTCTATAACGTCATATGTCCTAACCTAAGGCAACTTAACACTTCGGATGTAGTATTTTACAACATTCCTGGCGTGTCGGCCCCTACTTCTCGGTGGGAACATTATATACGTCTATAACGTAATATAACGTAACCTAACCCATCCAGCCCCTCGCTGGTAATGTTTTACAGAATCCCGGTCGTGTCATCCGGTACTCCTAGGTGGGGACATTATATACGTCTATAACGTTATATATCCTAACCTAAGGCAACCTGACACTTCGGATGTAGTAGTTTCCAACGTTCCTGGCGGGTCGGCTCCTACTTCTCGGTGGGAACATTATATACGTCTATAACGTAATATAACGTAACCTAACCCATCCGGCCCCTCGCTGTTAATGTTTTAAAGAATCGCGGTAGTGTCGGCCCGTACTTCTCGGTGGGGACATTATATACGTCTATAACGTTATATATCCCAACCTAAGGCAACCTAACATCTCGGGTGCAGTATTTTACAACACTCCTGGCGGGTCGGCTCCTACTTCTCGGTGGGAACATTATATACGTCTATGTCGTAATATAACCTAACCTAACCCATCTAGACCCTCGGTGATAATGTTTTACAGAATCCTGTTCGTGTCGGCCCGTACTTTTCTGTGGGAACATCATATACGTCTATAACGTTATACATCCCAACCTAAGGCAACCTAACATTTCGGATGTAGTATTTTACAACATTCCTGGCGTGTAGGCTCGTACTTCTCGGTGGGAACATTATATTCGTCTATAACGAAATATAACGTAACCTAACCCATCCAGCCGCTCGCTGGTACTGTTTTACAGAATCCCGGTCGTGTCAGACCGTACTTCTCGTTGGGGACATTATACGTCTATAACGTTATATATCCCAACCTAAGGCAACCTAACATCTCGGATGTAGTATTTTCCAACTTTCCTGGCGGGTCGGCGCGTACTTCTCGGTGGGAACATTATATACGTCTATAACGTAATATAACGTACGCTAACCCATCCAGCCCCTCGCTGGTAATGTTTTACAGAATCCCGGTCGTTTCAGACGGTACTTCTAGGTGGGGACATTATATACGTCTATAGCGTTATATATCCTAACCTAAGGCAACCTAACACATCGGATGTAGTATTTTACAGCATGCCAGGCGGGTCGGCCCCTACTTCTCGGTGGGAACATTATATACGTCTATAACGTAATGTAACGTAACCTAACCCATCCAGCCCTTCGCTGGTAATGTTTTACAGAATCCCGGTCGTGTCATCCGGTACTCCTAGGTGGGGACATTACATACGTCTATAACGTTATATATCCCAACCTAAGGCAACCTAACATCTCGGGTGCAGTATTTTACAACACTCCTGGCGGGTCGGCTCCTACTTCTCGGTCGGAACATTATATTCGTCTATAACGTAATATAACGTAACCTAACCCATCCAGCCCCTCGCTGGTATTGTTTTACAGAATTCCGGTCGTGTCAGCCCGTACTTCCCGGTGGGGACATTATATACGTCTATAACGTTATATATCCCAACCTAAGGCAACCTAACATCTCGGATGTACAATTTTCCAACATTCCTTGCTTGTCGGCCCCTACTCCTCGGTGGGAACATTATATACGTCTATGTCGTAATATAACCTAACCTAACCCATCTAGACCCTCGGTGATAATGTTTTACAGAATCCTGTTCGTGTCGGCCCGTACTTTTCTGTGGGAACATCATATACGTCTATAACGTTATACATCCCAACCTAAGGCAACCTAACATTTCGGATGTAGCATTTTACAACATTCCTGACGTGTAGGCTCGTACTTCTCGGTGGGAACATTATATTCGTCTATAACGAAATATAACGTAACCTAACCCATCCAGCCGCTCGCTGGTACTGTTTTACAGAATCCCGGTCGTGTCAGACCGTACTTCTCGTTGGGGACATTATACGTCTATAACGTTATATATCCCAACCTAAGGCAACCTAACATCTCGGATGTAGTATTTTCCAACTTTCCTGGCGGGTCGGCGCGTACTTCTCGGTGGGAACATTATATACGTCTATAACGTAATATAACGTACGCTAACCCATCCAGCCCCTCGCTGGTAATGTTTTACAGAATCCCGGTCGTTTCAGACGGTACTTCTAGGTGGGGACATTATATACGTCTATAGCGTTATATATCCTAACCTAAGGCAACCTAACACATCGGATGTAGTATTTTACAGCATGCCAGGCGGGTCGGCCCCTACTTCTCGGTGGGAACATTATATACGTCTATGACGTAATGTAACGTAACCTAACCCATCCAGCCCTTCGCTGGTAATGTTTTACAGAATCCCGGTCGTGTAATCCGGTACTCCTAGGTGGGGACATTACATACGTCTATAACGTTATATATCCCAACCTAAGGCAACCTAACATCTCGGGTGCAGTATTTTACAACACTCCTGGCGGGTCGGCTCCTACTTCTCGGTCGGAACATTATATTCGTCTATAACGTAATATAACGTAACCTAACCCATCCAGCCCCTCGCTGGTATTGTTTTACAGAATTCCGGTCGTGTCAGCCCGTACTTCCCGGTGGGGACATTATATACGTCTATAACGTTATATATCCCAACCTAAGGCAACCTAACATCTCGGATGTACAATTTTCCAACATTCCTTGCTTGTCGGCCCCTACTCCTCGGTGGGAACATTATATACGTCTATGTCGTAATATAACCTAACCTAACCCATCTAGACCCTCGGTGATAATGTTTTACAGAATCCTGTTCGTGTCGGCCCGTACTTTTCTGTGGGAACATCATATACGTCTATAACGTTATACATCCCAACCTAAGGCAACCTAACATTTCGGATGTAGCATTTTACAACATTCCTGACGTGTAGGCTCGTACTTCTCGGTGGGAACATTATATTCGTCTATAACGAAATATAACGTAACCTAACCCATCCAGCCGCTCGCTGGTACTGTTTTACAGAATCCCGGTCGTGTCAGACCGTACTTCTCGTTGGGGACATTATACGTCTATAACGTTATATATCCCAACCTAAGGCAACCTAACATCTCGGATGTAGTATTTTCCAACTTTCCTGGCGGGTCGGCCCGTACTTCTCGGTGGGAACATTATATACGTCTATAACGTAATATAACGTACCCTAACCCATCCAGCCCCTCGCTGGTAATGTTTTACAGAATCCCGGTCGTGTCAGACGGTACTTCTAGGTGGGGACATTATATACGTCTATAGCGTTATATATCCTAACCTAAGGCAACCTAACACATCGGATGTAGTATTTTACAGCATGCCAGGCGGGTCGGCCCCTACTTCTCGGTGGGAACATTATATACGTCTATAACGTAATGTAACGTAACCTAACCCATCCAGCCCTTCGCTGGTAATGTTTTACAGAATCCCGGTCGTGTCATCCGGTACTCCTAGGTGGGGACATTACATACGTCTATAACGTTATATATCCCAACCTAAGGCAACCTAACATCTCGGGTGCAGTATTTTACAACACTCCTGGCGGGTCGGCTCCTACTTCTCGGTCGGAACATTATATTCGTCTATAACGTAATATAACGTAACCTAACCCATCCAGCCCCTCGCTGGTATTGTTTTACAGAATTCCGGTCGTGTCAGCCCGTACTTCCCGGTGGGGACATTATATACGTCTATAACGTTATATATCCCAACCTAAGGCAACCTAACATCTCGGATGTACAATTTTCCAACATTCCTTGCTTGTCGGCCCCTACTCCTCGGTGGGAACATTATATACGTCTATGTCGTAATATAACCTAACCTAACCCATCTAGACCCTCGGTGATAATGTTTTACAGAATCCTGTTCGTGTCGGCCCGTACTTTTCTGTGGGAACATCATATACGTCTATAACGTTATACATCCCAACCTAAGGCAACCTAACATTTCGGATGTAGCATTTTACAACATTCCTGACGTGTAGGCTCGTACTTCTCGGTGGGAACATTATATTCGTCTATAACGAAATATAACGTAACCTAACCCATCCAGCCGCTCGCTGGTACTGTTTTACAGAATCCCGGTCGTGTCAGACCGTACTTCTCGTTGGGGACATTATACGTCTATAACGTTATATATCCCAACCTAAGGCAACCTAACATCTCGGATGTAGTATTTTCCAACTTTCCTGGCGGGTCGGCCCGTACTTCTCGGTGGGAACATTATATACGTCTATAACGTAATATAACGTACCCTAACCCATCCAGCCCCTCGCTGGTAATGTTTTACAGAATCCCGGTCGTGTCAGACGGTACTTCTAGGTGGGGACATTATATACGTCTATAGCGTTATATATCCTAACCTAAGGCAACCTAACACATCGGATGTAGTATTTTACAGCATGCCAGGCGGGTCGGCCCCTACTTCTCGGTGGGAACATTATATACGTCTATAACGTAATGTAACGTAACCTAACCCATCCAGCCCTTCGCTGGTAATGTTTTACAGAATCCCGGTCGTGTCATCCGGTACTCCTAGGTGGGGACATTACATACGTCTATAACGTTATATATCCCAACCTAAGGCAACCTAACATCTCGGGTGCAGTATTTTACAACACTCCTGGCGGGTCGGCTCCTACTTCTCGGTCGGAACATTATATTCGTCTATAACGTAATATAACGTAACCTAACCCATCCAGCCCCTCGCTGGTATTGTTTTACAGAATTCCGGTCGTGTCAGCCCGTACTTCCCGGTGGGGACATTATATACGTCTATAACGTTATATATCCCAACCTAAGGCAACCTAACATCTCGGATGTACAATTTTCCAACATTCCTTGCTTGTCGGCCCCTACTCCTCGGTGGGAACATTATATACGTCTATGTCGTAATATAACCTAACCTAACCCATCTAGACCCTCGGTGATAATGTTTTACAGAATCCTGTTCGTGTCGGCCCGTACTTTTCTGTGGGAACATCATATACGTCTATAACGTTATACATCCCAACCTAAGGCAACCTAACATTTCGGATGTAGCATTTTACAACATTCCTGACGTGTAGGCTCGTACTTCTCGGTGGGAACATTATATTCGTCTATAACGAAATATAACGTAACCTAACCCATCCAGCCGCTCGCTGGTACTGTTTTACAGAATCCCGGTCGTGTCAGACCGTACTTCTCGTTGGGGACATTATACGTCTATAACGTTATATATCCCAACCTAAGGCAACCTAACATCTCGGATGTAGTATTTTCCAACTTTCCTGGCGGGTCGGCCCGTACTTCTCGGTGGGAACATTATATACGTCTATAACGTAATATAACGTACCCTAACCCATCCAGCCCCTCGCTGGTAATGTTTTACAGAATCCCGGTCGTGTCAGACGGTACTTCTAGGTGGGGACATTATATACGTCTATAGCGTTATATATCCTAACCTAAGGCAACCTAACACATCGGATGTAGTATTTTACAGCATGCCAGGCGGGTCGGCCCCTACTTCTCGGTGGGAACATTATATACGTCTATAACGTAATGTAACGTAACCTAACCCATCCAGCCCCTCGCTGGTAATGTTTTACAGAATCCCGGTCGTGTCATCCGGTACTCCTAGGTGGGGACATTATATACGTCTATAACGTTATATATCCCAACCTAAGGCAACCTAACATCTCGGGTGCAGTATTTTACAACATTCCTGGCGTGTAGGCTCGTACTTCTCGGTGGGAACATTATATTCGTCTATAACGAAATATAACGTAACCTAACCCATCCAGCCCCTCGCTGGTACTGTTTTACAGAATCCCGGTCGTGTCAGACCGTACTTCTCGTTGGGGACATTATATGTCTATAACGTTATATATCCCAACCTAAGGCAACCTAACATCGCGGATGTAGTATTTTACAACACTCCTGGCGGGTCGGCTCCTACTTCTCGGTCGGAACATTATATACGTCTATAACGTAATATAACGTAACCTAACCCATCCAGCCCCTCGCTGGTAATGTTTTACAGAATCCCGGTCGTGTCATCCGGTACTCCTAGGTGGGGACATTATATACGTCTATAACGTTATATATCCTAACCTAAGGCAACCTGACACTTCGGATGTAGCAGTTTCCAACGTTCCTGGCGGGTCGGCACCTACTTCTCGATGGGAACATTATATACGTCTATGTCGTAATATAACCTAACCTAACCCTACTAGACCCTCGGTGATAATGTTTTACAGAATCCCGTTCGTGTCGGCCCGCACCTCTCTCTGGGTATATTATATACGTCTATAACGTTATATATCCCAAACTAAGGCAACCTAACATCTCGGATGTAGTATTTTACAACAATCCTGGCGGGTCGGCTCCTACTCCTCGGTGGCAACATTATATTCGTCTATAACGTAATATAACCTAACCTAACCCATCCAGCCCCTCGCTGGTAATGTTTTACAGAATACCGGTCGTGTCAGCCGGTACTTCTAGGTGGGGACATTATATACGTCTATAACGTTACATATCCCCACCTAAGGCAACCTAACATCTCGGACGTATTATTTTACAACACTCCTGGCGTGTCGGCTCCTACTTCTCGGTGGGAACATTATATTCGTCTACAACGTAATATAACGTAACCTAACCCATCCAGCCTCTCGCTGGTACTGTTTTACAGAATTCCGGTCGTGTCAGCCCGTACTTCCCGGTGTGGACATTATATACGTCTATAACGTTATATATCCCAACCTAAGGCAACCTAACATCTCGGATGTAGAATTTTCCAACATTCCTTGCTTGTCGGCCCCTACTCCTCGGTGGGAACATTATATACGTCTATGTCGTAATATAACCTAACCTAACCCATCTAGACCCTCGGTGATAATGTTTTACAGAATCCCGGTCGTGTCATCCGGTACTCCTAGGTGGGGACATTATATACGTCTATAACGTTATATATCCTAACCTAAGGCAACCTGACACTTCGGATGTAGCAGTTTCCAACGTTCCTGGCGGGTCGGCACCTACTTCTCGATGGGAACATTATATACGTCTATGTCGTAATATAACCTAACCTAACCCTACTAGACCCTCGGTGATAATGTTTTACAGAATACCGTTCGTGTCGGCCCGCACCTCTCTCTGGGTATATTATATACGTCTATAACGTTATATATCCCAAACTAAGGCAACCTAACATCTCGGATGTAGTATTTTACAACAATCCTGGCGGGTCGGCTCCTACTCCTCGGTGGCAACATTATATTCGTCTATAACGTAATATAACCTAACCTAACCCATCCAGCCCCTCGCTGGTAATGTTTTACAGAATACCGGTCGTGTCAGCCGGTACTTCTAGGTGGGGACATTATATACGTCTTTAACGTTACATATCCCCACCTAAGGCAACCTAACATCTCGGACGTAGTATTTTACAACACTCCTGGCGTGTCGGCTCCTACTTCTCGGTGGGAACATTATATTCGTCTACAACGTAATATAACGTAACCTAACCCATCCAGCCCCTCGCTGGTACTGTTTTACAGAATTCCGGTCGTGTCAGCCCGTACTTCCCGGTGTGGACATTATATACGTCTATAACGTTATATATCCCAACCTAAGGCAACCTAACATCTCGGATGTAGAATTTTCGAACATTCCTTGCTTGTCGGCCCCTACTCCTCGGTGGGAACATTATATACGTCTATGTCGTAATATAACCTAACCTAACCCATCTAGACCCTCGGTGATAATGTTTTACAGAATCCTGTTCGTGTCGGCCCGTACTTTTCTGTGGGAACATCATATACGTCTATAACGTTATACATCCCAACCTAAGGCAACCTAACATTTCGGATGTAGCATTTTACAACATTCCTGACGTGTAGGCTCGTACTTCTCGGTGGGAACATTATATTCGTCTATAACGAAATATAACGTAACCTAACCCATCCAGCCGCTCGCTGGTACTGTTTTACAGAATCCCGGTCGTGTCAGGCCGTACTTCTCGTTGGGGACATTATACGTCTATAACGTTATATATCCCAACCTAAGGCAACCTAACATCTCGGATGTAGTATTTTCCAACTTTCCTGGCGGGTCGGCCCGTACTTCTCGGTGGGAACATTATATACGTCTATAACGTAATATAACGTACCCTAACCCATCCAGCCCCTCGCTGGTAATGTTTTACAGAATCCCGGTCGTGTCATCCGGTACTCCTAGGTGGGGACATTATATACGTCTATAACGTTATATATCCCAACCTAAGGCAACCTAACATCTCGGGTGCAGTATTTTACAACACTCCTGGCGGGTCGGCTCCTACTTCTCGGTCGGAACATTATATTCGTCTATAACGTAATATAACGTAACCTAATCCATCCAGGCCCTCGCTGGTATTGTTTTACAGAATTCCGGTCGTGTCAGCCCGTACTTCCCGGTGGGGACATTATATACGTCTATAACGTTATATATCCCAACCTAAGGCAACCTAACTTCTCGGATGTACAATTTTCCAACATTCCTTGCTTGTCGGCCCCTACTCCTCGGTGGGAACATTATATACGTCTATGTCGTAATATAACCTAACCTAACCCATCTAGACCCTCGGTGATAATGTTTTACAGAATCCTGTTCGTGTCGGCCCGTACTTTTCTGTGGGAACATCATATACGTCTATAACGTTATACATCCCAACCTAAGGCAACCTAACATTTCGGATGTAGCATTTTACAACATTCCTGACGTGTAGGCTCGTACTTCTCGGTGGGAACATTATATTCGTCTATAACGAAATATAACGTAACCTAACCCATCCAGCCGCTCGCTGGTACTGTTTTACAGAATCCCGGTCGTGTCAGACCGTACTTCTCGTTGGGGACATTATACGTCTATAACGTTATATATCCCAACCTAAGGCAACCTAACATCTCGGATGTAGTATTTTCCAACTTTCCTGGCGGGTCGGCCCGTACTTCTCGGTGGGAACATTATATACGTCTATAACGTAATATAACGTACCCTAACCCATCCAGCCCCTCGCTGGTAATGTTTTACAGAATCCCGGTCGTGTCAGACGGTACTTCTAGGTGGGGACATTATATACGTCTATAGCGTTATATATCCTAACCTAAGGCAACCTAACACATCGGATGTAGTATTTTACAACAATCCTGGCGGGTCGGCTCCTACTCCTCGGTGGCAACATTATATTCGTCTATAACGTAATATAACCTAACCTAACCCATCCAGCCCCTCGCTGGTAATGTTTTACAGAATACCGGTCGTGTCAGCCGGTACTTCTAGGTGGGGACATTATATACGTCTATAACGTTACATATCCCCACCTAAGGCAACCTAACATCTCGGACGTAGTATTTTACAACACTCCTGGCGTGTCGGCTCCTGCTTCTCGGTGGGAACATTATATTCGTCTACAACGTAATATAACGTAACCTAACCCATCCAGCCTCTCGCTGGTACTGTTTTACAGAATTCCGGTCGTGTCAGACCGTACTTCCCGGTGTGGACATTATATACGTCTATAACGTTATATATCCCAACCTAAGGCAACCTAACATCTCGGATGTAGAATTTTCCAACATTCCTTGCTTGTCGGCCCCTACTCCTCGGTGGGAACATTATATACGTCTATGTCGTAATATAACCTAACCTAACCCATCTAGACCCTCGGTGATAATGTTTTACAGAATCCCGGTCGTGTCATCCGGTACTCCTAGGTGGGGACATTATATACGTCTATAACGTTATATATCCTAACCTAAGGCAACCTGACACTTCGGATGTAGCAGTTTCCAACGTTCCTGGCGGGTCGGCACCTACTTCTCGATGGGAACATTATATACGTCTATGTCGTAATATAACCTAACCTAACCCTACTAGACCCTCGGTGATAATGTTTTACAGAATACCGTTCGTGTCGGCCCGCACCTCTCTCTGGGTATATTATATACGTCTATAACGTTATATATCCCAAACTAAGGCAACCTAACATCTCGGATGTAGTATTTTACAACAATCCTGGCGGGTCGGCTCCTACTCCTCGGTGGCAACATTATATTCGTCTATAACGTAATATAACCTAACCTAACCCATCCAGCCCCTCGCTGGTAATGTTTTACAGAATACCGGTCGTGTCAGCCGGTACTTCTAGGTGGGGACATTATATACGTCTATAACGTTACATATCCCCACCTAAGGCAACCTAACATCTCGGACGTAGTATTTTACAACACTCCTGGCGTGTCGGCTCCTACTTCTCGGTGGGAACATTATATTCGTCTACAACGTAATATAACGTAACCTAACCCATCCAGCCCCTCGCTGGTACTGTTTTACAGAATTCCGGTCGTGTCAGCCGGTACTTCTAGGTGGGGACATTATATACGTCTATAACGTTATATATCCCAACCTAAGGCAACCTAACATCTCGGATGTAGTATTTTACAACACTCCTGGCGGGTCGGCTCCTACTTCTCGGTGGGAACATTATATTCGTCCATAACGTAATATAACGTAACCTAACCCATCCTGCCCCTCGCTGGTAATGTTTTACAGAATCCCGGTCGTGTCAGACCGTACTTCTCGGTGGGGACATTATATGCGTCTATAACGTAACATAACGTAACCTAACCCATCGAGCCCCTCGCTGGTAATGTTTTACAGAATCCCGGTCGTGTCAGCCGGTACGTCTAGGTAGGGACATTATATACGACTATAACTTTACATATCCTAACCTAAGGCAACTCAACACTTCGGATGTAGTTGTTTCCAACGTTCCTGGCGGGTCGGCCCCTACTTCTCGGTGGGAACATTATATACGTCTATAACGTAATATAACCTACCCTAACACATCTAGCCCCTCGCTGGTAATGTTTTACAGAATCCCGGTCGCGTCAGCCGGTACTTCTAGGTGGGGACATTATATACGTCTATAACGTCATATATCCTAACCTAAGGCAACTTAACACTTCGGATGTAGTATTTTACAACATTCCTGGCGTGTCGGCCCCTACTTCTCGGTGGGAACATTATATACGTCTATAACGTAATATAACGTAACCTAACCCATCCAGCCCCTCGCTGGTAATGTTTTACAGAATCCCGGTCGTGTCAGACCGTACTTCTCGGTGGGGACATTATATACGTCTATAACGTTATATATCCCCACCTAAGGCAACCTAACATCTCGGACGTAGTATTTTACAACACTCCTGGCGTGTCGGCTCCTACTTCTCGGTGGGAACATTATATTCGTCTACAACGTAATATAACGTAACCTAACCCATCCAGCCCCTCGCTGGTACTGTTTTACAGAATTCCGGTCGTGTCAGCCCGTACTTCCCGGTGTGGACATTATATACGTCTATAACGTTATATATCCCAACCTAAGGCAACCTAACATCTCGGATGTAGAATTTTCCAACATTCCTTGCTTGTCGGCCCCTACTCCTCGGTGGGAACATTATATACGTCTATGTCGTAATATAACCTAACCTAACCCATCTAGACCCTCGTTGATAATGTTTTACAGAAACCTGTTCGTGTCGGCCCGTACTTTTCTGTGGGAACATCATATACGTCTATAACGTTATATATCCCAACCTAAGGCAACATAACATCGCGGATGTAGTATTTTACAACACTCCTGGCGGGTCGGCTCCTACTTCTCGGTGGGAACATTATATTCGTCTATAACGTAATATAACGTAGCCTAACCCATCCAGGCCCTCGCTGGTACTGTTTTACAAAATCCCGTTCGTGTCAGACCGTACTTCTCGGTGGGGACATTATATACGTCTATAACGTTATATATCCTAACCTAAGGCAACATAACAACTCGGATGTGGTATTTTACAACATTCCAGGCGGGTCGGCCCCTACTTCTCGGCGGGAACATTATATAAGTCTATAACGTAATATAACCTAACCTAACCCATCCAGCCCCTCGCTGGTAATGTTTTACAGAATCCCGGTCGTGTCAGCCGGTACTTCTAGGTGGGGACATTATATACGTCTATAACGTTATATATCCCAACCTAAGGCAACCTAACATCTCGGATGTAGTATTTTACAACACTCCTGGCGGGTCGGCTCCTACTTCTCGGTGGGAACATGATATTCGTCCATAACGTAATATAACGTAACCTAACCCATCCAGCCCCTCGCTGGTAATGTTTTACAGAATCCCGGTCGTGTCAGACCGTACTTCTCGGTGGGAACATTATATGCGTCTATAAAGTAATATAACGTAACCTAACCCATCGAGCCCCTCGCTGGTAATGTTTTACAGAATCCCGGTCGTGTCAGCCGGTACGTCTAGGTAGGGACATTATATACGTCTATAACTTTACATATCCTAACCTAAGGCAACTTAACACTTCGGATGTAGTTGTTTCCAACGTTCCTGGCGGGTCGGCCCCTACTTCTCGGTGGGAACATTATATACGTCTATAACGTAATATAACCTACCCTAACACATCTAGCCCCTCGCTGGTAATTATTTGCAGAATCACGATCGTGTCGTCCCGTACGTCTCGGTGGGGACATTATATACGACTATAACGTTATATATCCTAACTTAAGGCAACCTAACACATCAGATGTAGTATTTTACAACATTCCTGGCGTGTCGGCCCCTACTTCTCGGTGGGAACATTATATTCGTCTATAACGTTATACATCCTAACCTAAGGCAACCTAACACTTCGGATGTAGTATTCTCCAACGTTCCTGGCGTGTCGGCTCCTACTTCTCGGTGGGAACATTATATTCGTCTATAACGTAATATAACGTAACCTAACTCATCCGTCCCCTCGCTGTTAATGTTTTACAAAATCACGGTCGTTTCGGCCCGTACTTCTCGGTGGGGATATTCTATACGTCTATGTCGTAATATAACCTAACCTAATCCATCTAGACCCTCGGTGATAATGTTTTACAGAATCCCGTTCGTGTCGGCACGTTCTTCTCTGTGGGGACATTATATACGCCTATAACGTTATATATCCCAACCTAAGGCAACCTAACATCTCGGATGTAGTATTTTACAACACTCCTGGCGGGTCGGCTCCTACTTCTCGGTGGGAACATTATATACGTCTATAACGTAATATAACGTACCCTAACCCATCCAGCCCCTCGCTGGTAATGTTTTACAGAATCCCGGTCGTGTCAGACGGTACTCCTAGGTGGGGACATTATATACGTCTATAACGTTATATATCCTAACCTAAGGCAACCTGACACTTCGGATGTAGTAGTTTCCAACGTTCCTGGCGGGTCGGCACCTACTTCTCGGTGGGAACATTATATACGTCTATGTCGTAATATAACCTAACCTAACCCTACTAGACCCTCGGTTATAATGTTTTACAGAATCCCGTTCGTGTCGGACCGTACCTCTCTGTGGGGACATTGTATACGTCTATAACGTTATATATCCCAAACTAAGGCAACCTAACATCTCGGATGTAGTATTTTACAACACTGCTGGCGGGTCGGCTCCTACTTCTCGGTGGGAACATTATATACGTCTATAACGTAATATAACGTAACCTAACCCATCGAGCCCCTCGCTGGTAATGTTTTACAGAATCCCGGTCGTGTCAGTCGGTACGTCTAGGTGGGGACATTATATACGTCTATAACGTTATATATCCCAACCTAAGGCAACCTAACATCTCGGATGTAGTATTTTACAACACTCCTGGCGGGTCGGCTCCTACTTCTCGGTGGGAACATTATATTCGTCTATAACGTAATATAACGTAACCTAACCCATCCAGCCACTCGCTGGTAATGTTTTACAGAATCCCGGTCGTGTCAGACCGTACTTCTCGGTGGGGACATTATATACGTCTATAACGTTATATGTCCTAACCTAAGGCAACCTAACACTTCGGATGTGGTGTTTTCCAACTTTCCTGGCCGGTCGGCCCGTACGTCTCGGTGGGAACATTATATACGTCTATAACGTAATATAACGTACCCTAACCCATCCAGCCCCTCGCTGGTAATGTTTTACAGAATCACGGTCGTGTCAGACGGTACTCCTAGGTGGGGACATTATATACGTCTATAACGTTATATATCCTAACCTAAGGCAACCTGACACTTCGGATGTAGTAGTTTCCAACGTTCCTGGCGGGTCGGCACCTACTTCTCGGTGGGAACATTATATACGTCTATGTCGTAATATAACCTAACCTAACCCTACTAGACCCTCGGTTATAATGTTTTACAGAATCCCGTTCGTGTCGGCCCGTACATCTCTGTGGGGACATTGTATACGTCTATAACGTTATATATCACAAACTAAGCTAACCTAACATCTCGGATGTAGTATTTTACAACACTCCTGGCGGGTCGGCTCCTACTTCTCGGTGGGAACATTATATACGTCTATAACGTAATATAACGTAACCTAACCCATCGAGCCCCTCGCTGGTAATGTTTTACAGAATCCCGGTCGTGTCAGCCGGTACGTCTAGGTGGGGACATTATATACGTCTATAACGTTATATATACCAACCTAAGGCAACCTAACATCTCGGATGTAGTATTTTACAACACTCCTGGCGGGTCGGCTCCTACTTCTCGGTGGGAACATTATATTCGTCTATAACGTAATATAACGTAACCTAACGCATCCAGCCCCTCGCTGGTACTGTTTTACAGAATCCCGGTCGTGTCAGACCGTACTTCTCGGTGGAGACATTATATACGTCTATAACGTTATATATCCTAACCTAAGGCAACATAACAACTCGGATGTGGTATTTTACAACATTCCAGGCGGGTCGGGCCCTACTTCTCGGCGGGAACATTATATAAGTCTATAACGTAATATAACGTAACCTAACCCATCCGGACCCTCGCTGTTAATGTTTTACAGAATCCCGGTCGTGTCGGCCCGTACTTCTCGGTGGAGACGTTATATACGTCTATAAAGTTATATATCCCAACCTAAGGCAACCTAACATCTCGGATGTAGTATTTTACAACACTCCTGGCGGGTCGGCTCCTACTTCTCGGTGGGAACATTATATACGTCTATAACGTAATATAACGTACCCTAACCCATCCAGCCCCTCGCTGGTAATGTTTTACAGAATCCCGGTCGTGTCAGACGGTACTCCTAGGTGGGGACATTATATACGTCTATAACGTTATATATCCTAACCTAAGGCAACCTGACACTTCGGATGTAGTAGTTTCCAACGTTCCTGGCGGGTCGGCTCCTACTTCTCGGTGGGAACATGATATTCGTCCATAACGTAATATAACGTAACCTAACCCATCCAGCCCCTCGCTGGTAATGTTTTACAGAATCCCGGTCGTGTCAGACCGTACTTCTCGGTGGGGACATTATATGCGTCTATAACGTAATATAACGTAACCTAACCCATCGAGCCCCTCGCTGGTAATGTTTTACAGAATCCCGGTCGTGTCAGCCGGTACGTCTAGGTAGGGACATTATATACGTCTATAACTTTACATATCCTAACCTAAGGCAACTTAACACTTCGGATGTAGTTGTTTCCAACGTTCCTGGCGGGTCGGCCCCTACTTCTCGGTGGGAACATTATATACGTCTATAACGTAATATAACCTACCCTAACACATCTAGCCCCTCGCTGGTAATTATTTGCAGAATCACGATCGTGTCGTCCCGTACGTCTCGGTGGGGACATTATATACGACTATAACGTTATATATCCTAACTTAAGGCAACCTAACACATCAGATGTAGTATTTTACAACATTCCTGGCGTGTCGGCCCCTACTTCTCGGTGGGAACATTATATTCGTCTATAACGTTATACATCCTAACCTAAGGCAACCTAACACTTCGGATGTAGTATTCTCCAACGTTCCTGGCGTGTCGGCTCCTACTTCTCGGTGGGAACATTATATTCGTCTATAACGTAATATAACGTAACCTAACTCATCCGTCCCCTCGCTGTTAATGTTTTACAAAATCACGGTCGTGTCGGCCCGTACTTCTCGGTGGGGATATTCTATACGTCTATGTCGTAATATAACCTAACCTAATCCATCTAGACCCTCGGTGATAATGTTTTACAGAATCCCGTTCGTGTCGGCACGTTCTTCTCTGTGGGGACATTATATACGCCTATAACGTTATATATCCCAACCTAAGGCAACCTAACATCTCGGATGTAGTATTTTACAACACTCCTGGCGGGTCGGCTCCTACTTCTCGGTGGGAACATTATATACGTCTATAACGTAATATAACCTACCCTAACACATCTAGCCCCTCGCTGGTAATTATTTGCAGAATCACGATCGTGTCGTCCCGTACGTCTCGGTGGGGACATTATATACGACTATAACGTTATATATCCTAACTTAAGGCAACCTAACACATCAGATGTAGTATTTTACAACATTCCTGGCGTGTCGGCCCCTACTTCTCGGTGGGAACATTATATTCGTCTATAACGTTATACATCCTAACCTAAGGCAACCTAACACTTCGGATGTAGTATTCTCCAACGTTCCTGGCGTGTCGGCTCCTACTTCTCGGTGGGAACATTATATTCGTCTATAACGTAATATAACGTAACCTAACTCATCCGTCCCCTCGCTGTTAATGTTTTACAAAATCACGGTCGTTTCGGCCCGTACTTCTCGGTGGGGATATTCTATACGTCTATGTCGTAATATAACCTAACCTAATCCATCTAGACCCTCGGTGATAATGTTTTACAGAATCCCGTTCGTGTCGGCACGTTCTTCTCTGTGGGGACATTATATACGCCTATAACGTTATATATCCCAACCTAAGGCAACCTAACATCTCGGATGTAGTATTTTACAACACTCCTGGCGGGTCGGCTCCTACTTCTCGGTGGGAACATTATATACGTCTATAACGTAATATAACGTACCCTAACCCATCCAGCCCCTCGCTGGTAATGTTTTACAGAATCCCGGTCGTGTCAGACGGTACTCCTAGGTGGGGACATTATATACGTCTATAACGTTATATATCCTAACCTAAGGCAACCTGACACTTCGGATGTAGTAGTTTCCAACGTTCCTGGCGGGTCGGCACCTAGTTCTCGGTGGGAACATTATATACGTCTATGTCGTAATATAACCTAACCTAACCCTACTAGACCCTCTGTTATAATGTTTTACAGAATCCCGTTCGTGTCGGACCGTACCTCTCTGTGGGGACATTGTATACGTCTATAACGTTATATATCCCAAACTAAGGCAACCTAACATCTCGGATGTAGTATTTTACAACACTGCTGGCGGGTCGGCTCCTACTTCTCGGTGGGAACATTATATACGTCTATAACGTAATATAACGTAACCTAACCCATCGAGCCCCTCGCTGGTAATGTTTTACAGAATCCCGGTCGTGTCAGACGGTACTCCTAGGTGGGGACATTATATACGTCTATAACGTTATATATCCTAACCTAAGGCAACCTGACACTTCGGATGTAGTAGTTTCCAACGTTCCTGGCGGGTCGGCTCCTACTTCTCGGTGGGAACATGATATTCGTCCATAACGTAATATAACGTAACCTAACCCATCCAGCCCCTCGCTGGTAATGTTTTACAGAATCCCGGTCGTGTCAGACCGTACTTCTCGGTGGGAACATTATATACGTCTATAACGTAATATAACGTACCCTAACCCATCCAGCCCCTCGCTGGTAATGTTTTACAGAATCCCGGTCGTGTCAGACGGTACTCCTAGGTGGGGACATTATATACGTCTATAACGTTATATATCCTAACCTAAGGCAACCTGACACTTCGGATGTAGTAGTTTCCAACGTTCCTGGCGGGTCGGCTCCTACTTCTCGGTGGGAACATGATATTCGTCCATAACGTAATATAACGTAACCTAACCCATCCAGCCCCTCGCTGGTAATGTTTTACAGAATCCCGGTCGTGTCAGACCGTACTTCTCGGTGGGGACATTATATGCGTCTATAACGTAATATAACGTAACCTAACCCATCGAGCCCCTCGCTGGTAATGTTTTACAGAATCCCGGTCGTGTCAGCCGGTACGTCTAGGTAGGGACATTATATACGTCTATAACTTTACATATCCTAACCTAAGGCAACTTAACACTTCGGATGTAGTTGTTTCCCACGTTCCTGGCGGGTCGGCCCCTACTTCTCGGTGGGAACATTATATACGTCTATAACGTAATATAACCTACCCTAACACATCTAGCCCCTCGCTGGTAATTATTTGCAGAATCACGATCGTGTCGTCCCGTACGTCTCGGTGGGGACATTATATACGACTATAACGTTATATATCCTAACTTAAGGCAACCTAACACATCAGATGTAGTATTTTACAACATTCCTGGCGTGTCGGCCCCTACTTCTCGGTGGGAACATTATATTCGTCTATAACGTTATACATCCTAACCTAAGGCAACCTAACACTTCGGATGTAGTATTCTCCAACGTTCCTGGCGTGTCGGCTCCTACTTCTCGGTGGGAACATTATATTCGTCTATAACGTAATATAACGTAACCTAACTCATCCGTCCCCTCGCTGTTAATGTTTTACAAAATCACGGTCGTGTCGGCCCGTACTTCTCGGTGGGGATATTCTATACGTCTATGTCGTAATATAACCTAACCTAATCCATCTAGACCCTCGGTGATAATGTTTTACAGAATCCCGTTCGTGTCGGCACGTTCTTCTCTGTGGGGACATTATATACGCCTATAACGTTATATATCCCAACCTAAGGCAACCTAACATCTCGGATGTAGTATTTTACAACACTCCTTGCGGGGCGGCTCCTACTTCTCGGTGGGAACATTATATACGTCTATAACGTAATATAACGTACCATAACCCATCCAGCCCCTCGCTGGTAATGTTTTACAGAATCCCGGTCGTGTCAGACGGTACTCCTAGGTGGGGACATTATATACGTCTATAACGTTATATATCCTAACCTAAGGCAACCTGACACTTCGGATGTAGTAGTTTCCAACGTTCCTGGCGGGTCGGCACCTACTTCTCGGTGGGAACATTATATACGTCTATGTCGTAATATAACCTAACCTAACCCTACTAGACCCTCGGTTATAATGTTTTACAGAATCCCGTTCGTGTCGGCCCGTACATCTCTGTGGGGACATTGTATACGTCTATAACGTTATATATCACAAACTAAGCTAACCTAACATCTCGGATGTAGTATTTTACAACACTCCTGGCGGGTCGGCTCCTACTTCTCGGTGGGAACATTATATACGTCTATAACGTAATATAACGTAACCTAACCCATCGAGCCCCTCGCTGGTAATGTTTTACAGAATCCCGGTCGTGTCAGCCGGTACGTCTAGGTGGGGACATTATATACGTCTATAACGTTATATATACCAACCTAAGGCAACTTAACACTTCGGATGTAGTTGTTTCCCACGTTCCTGGCGGGTCGGCCCCTACTTCTCGGTGGGAACATTATATACGTCTATAACGTAATATAACCTACCCTAACACATCTAGCCCCTCGCTGGTAATTATTTGCAGAATCACGATCGTGTCGTCCCGTACGTCTCGGTGGGGACATTATATACGACTATAACGTTATATATCCTAACTTAAGGCAACCTAACACATCAGATGTAGTATTTTACAACATTCCTGGCGTGTCGGCCCCTACTTCTCGGTGGGAACATTATATTCGTCTATAACGTTATACATCCTAACCTAAGGCAACCTAACACTTCGGATGTAGTATTCTCCAACGTTCCTGGCGTGTCGGCTCCTACTTCTCGGTGGGAACATTATATACGTCTATGTCGTAATATAACCTAACCTAACCCTACTAGACCCTCGGTTATAATGTTTTACAGAATCCCGTTCGTGTCGGCCCGTACATCTCTGTGGGGACATTGTATACGTCTATAACGTTATATATCCCAAACTAAGGCAACCTAACATCTCGGATGTAGTATTTTACAACACTGCTGGCGGGTCGGCTCCTACTTCTCGGTGGGAACATTATATACGTCTATAACGTAATATAACGTAACCTAACCCATCGAGCCCCTCGCTGGTAATGTTTTACAGAATCCCGGTCGTGTCAGTCGGTACGTCTAGGTGGGGACATTATATACGTCTATAACGTTATATATCCCAACCTAAGGCAACCTAACATCTCGGATGTAGTATTTTACAACACTCCTGGCGGGTCGGCTCCTACTTCTCGGTGGGAACATTATATTCGTCTATAACGTAATATAACGTAACCTAACCCATCCAGCCCCTCGCTGGTAATGTTTTACAGAATCCCGGTCGTGTCAGACCGTACTTCTCGGTGGGGACATTATATACGTCTATAACGTTATATGTCCTAACCTAAGGCAACCTAACACTTCGGATGTGGTATTTTCCAACTTTCCTGGCCGGTCGGCCCGTACGTCTCGGTGGGAACATTATATACGTCTATAACGTAATATAACGTACCCTAACCCATCCAGCCCCTCGCTGGTAATGTTTTACAGAATCACGGTCGTGTCAGACGGTACTCCTAGGTGGGGACATTATATACGTCTATAACGTTATATATCCTAACCTAAGGCAACCTGACACTTCGGATGTAGTTGTTTCCAACGTTCCTGGCGGGTCGGCCCCTCCTTCTCGGTGGGAACATTATATACGTCTATAACGTAATATAACCTACCCTAACACATCTAGCCCCTCGCTGGTAATTATTTGCAGAATCACGATCGTGTCGTCCCGTACGTCTCGGTGGGGACATTATATACGACTATAACGTTATATATCCTAACTTAAGGCAACCTAACACATCAGATGTAGTATTTTACAACATTCCTGGCGTGTCGGCCCCTACTTCTCGGTGGGAACATTATATTCGTCTATAACGTTATACATCCTAACCTAAGGCAACCTAACACTTCGGATGTAGTATTCTCCAACGTTCCTGGCGTGTCGGCTCCTACTTCGCGGTGGGAACATTATATTCGTCTATAACGTAATATAACGTAACCTAACTCATCCGTCCCCTCGCTGTTAATGTTTTACAAAATCACGGTCGTGTCGGCCCGTACTTCTCGGTGGGGATATTCTATACGTCTATGTCGTAATATAACCTAACCTAATCCATCTAGACCCTCGGTGATAATGTTTTACAGAATCCCGTTCGTGTCGGCACGTTCTTCTCTGTGGGGACATTATATACGCCTATAACGTTATATATCCCAACCTAAGGCAACCTAACATCTCGGATGTAGTATTTTACAACACTCCTGGCGGGTCGGCTCCTACTTCTCGGTGGGAACATTATATACGTCTATAACGTAATGTAACGTAACCTAACCCATCCAGCCCTTCGCTGGTAATGTTTTACAGAATCCCGGTCGTGTCATCCGGTACTCCTAGGTGGGGACATTACATACGTCTATAACGTTATATATCCCAACCTAAGGCAACCTAACATCTCGGGTGCAGTATTTTACAACACTCCTGGCGGGTCGGCTCCTACTTCTCGGTCGGAACATTATATTCGTCTATAACGTAATATAACGTAACCTAACCCATCCAGCCCCTCGCTGGTATTGTTTTACAGAATTCCGGTCGTGTCAGCCCGTACTTCCCGGTGGGGACATTATATACGTCTATAACGTTATATATCCCAACCTAAGGCAACCTAACATCTCGGATGTACAATTTTCCAACATTCCTTGCTTGTCGGCCCCTACTCCTCGGTGGGAACATTATATACGTCTATGTCGTAATATAACCTAACCTAACCCATCTAGACCCTCGGTGATAATGTTTTACAGAATCCTGTTCGTGTCGGCCCGTACTTTTCTGTGGGAACATCATATACGTCTATAACGTTATACATCCCAACCTAAGGCAACCTAACATTTCGGATGTAGCATTTTACAACATTCCTGACGTGTAGGCTCGTACTTCTCGGTGGGAACATTATATTCGTCTATAACGAAATATAACGTAACCTAACCCATCCAGCCGCTCGCTGGTACTGTTTTACAGAATCCCGGTCGTGTCAGACCGTACTTCTCGTTGGGGACATTATACGTCTATAACGTTATATATCCCAACCTAAGGCAACCTAACATCTCGGATGTAGTATTTTCCAACTTTCCTGGCGGGTCGGCGCGTACTTCTCGGTGGGAACATTATATACGTCTATAACGTAATATAACGTACGCTAACCCATCCAGCCCCTCGCTGGTAATGTTTTACAGAATCCCGGTCGTTTCAGACGGTACTTCTAGGTGGGGACATTATATACGTCTATAGCGTTATATATCCTAACCTAAGGCAACCTAACACATCGGATGTAGTATTTTACAGCATGCCAGGCGGGTCGGCCCCTACTTCTCGGTGGGAACATTATATACGTCTATGACGTAATGTAACGTAACCTAACCCATCCAGCCCTTCGCTGGTAATGTTTTACAGAATCCCGGTCGTGTAATCCGGTACTCCTAGGTGGGGACATTACATACGTCTATAACGTTATATATCCCAACCTAAGGCAACCTAACATCTCGGGTGCAGTATTTTACAACACTCCTGGCGGGTCGGCTCCTACTTCTCGGTCGGAACATTATATTCGTCTATAACGTAATATAACGTAACCTAACCCATCCAGCCCCTCGCTGGTATTGTTTTACAGAATTCCGGTCGTGTCAGCCCGTACTTCCCGGTGGGGACATTATATACGTCTATAACGTTATATATCCCAACCTAAGGCAACCTAACATCTCGGATGTACAATTTTCCAACATTCCTTGCTTGTCGGCCCCTACTCCTCGGTGGGAACATTATATACGTCTATGTCGTAATATAACCTAACCTAACCCATCTAGACCCTCGGTGATAATGTTTTACAGAATCCTGTTCGTGTCGGCCCGTACTTTTCTGTGGGAACATCATATACGTCTATAACGTTATACATCCCAACCTAAGGCAACCTAACATTTCGGATGTAGCATTTTACAACATTCCTGACGTGTAGGCTCGTACTTCTCGGTGGGAACATTATATTCGTCTATAACGAAATATAACGTAACCTAACCCATCCAGCCGCTCGCTGGTACTGTTTTACAGAATCCCGGTCGTGTCAGACCGTACTTCTCGTTGGGGACATTATACGTCTATAACGTTATATATCCCAACCTAAGGCAACCTAACATCTCGGATGTAGTATTTTCCAACTTTCCTGGCGGGTCGGCCCGTACTTCTCGGTGGGAACATTATATACGTCTATAACGTAATATAACGTACCCTAACCCATCCAGCCCCTCGCTGGTAATGTTTTACAGAATCCCGGTCGTGTCAGACGGTACTTCTAGGTGGGGACATTATATACGTCTATAGCGTTATATATCCTAACCTAAGGCAACCTAACACATCGGATGTAGTATTTTACAGCATGCCAGGCGGGTCGGCCCCTACTTCTCGGTGGGAACATTATATACGTCTATAACGTAATGTAACGTAACCTAACCCATCCAGCCCTTCGCTGGTAATGTTTTACAGAATCCCGGTCGTGTCATCCGGTACTCCTAGGTGGGGACATTACATACGTCTATAACGTTATATATCCCAACCTAAGGCAACCTAACATCTCGGGTGCAGTATTTTACAACACTCCTGGCGGGTCGGCTCCTACTTCTCGGTCGGAACATTATATTCGTCTATAACGTAATATAACGTAACCTAACCCATCCAGCCCCTCGCTGGTATTGTTTTACAGAATTCCGGTCGTGTCAGCCCGTACTTCCCGGTGGGGACATTATATACGTCTATAACGTTATATATCCCAACCTAAGGCAACCTAACATCTCGGATGTACAATTTTCCAACATTCCTTGCTTGTCGGCCCCTACTCCTCGGTGGGAACATTATATACGTCTATGTCGTAATATAACCTAACCTAACCCATCTAGACCCTCGGTGATAATGTTTTACAGAATCCTGTTCGTGTCGGCCCGTACTTTTCTGTGGGAACATCATATACGTCTATAACGTTATACATCCCAACCTAAGGCAACCTAACATTTCGGATGTAGCATTTTACAACATTCCTGACGTGTAGGCTCGTACTTCTCGGTGGGAACATTATATTCGTCTATAACGAAATATAACGTAACCTAACCCATCCAGCCGCTCGCTGGTACTGTTTTACAGAATCCCGGTCGTGTCAGACCGTACTTCTCGTTGGGGACATTATACGTCTATAACGTTATATATCCCAACCTAAGGCAACCTAACATCTCGGATGTAGTATTTTCCAACTTTCCTGGCGGGTCGGCCCGTACTTCTCGGTGGGAACATTATATACGTCTATAACGTAATATAACGTACCCTAACCCATCCAGCCCCTCGCTGGTAATGTTTTACAGAATCCCGGTCGTGTCAGACGGTACTTCTAGGTGGGGACATTATATACGTCTATAGCGTTATATATCCTAACCTAAGGCAACCTAACACATCGGATGTAGTATTTTACAGCATGCCAGGCGGGTCGGCCCCTACTTCTCGGTGGGAACATTATATACGTCTATAACGTAATGTAACGTAACCTAACCCATCCAGCCCTTCGCTGGTAATGTTTTACAGAATCCCGGTCGTGTCATCCGGTACTCCTAGGTGGGGACATTACATACGTCTATAACGTTATATATCCCAACCTAAGGCAACCTAACATCTCGGGTGCAGTATTTTACAACACTCCTGGCGGGTCGGCTCCTACTTCTCGGTCGGAACATTATATTCGTCTATAACGTAATATAACGTAACCTAACCCATCCAGCCCCTCGCTGGTATTGTTTTACAGAATTCCGGTCGTGTCAGCCCGTACTTCCCGGTGGGGACATTATATACGTCTATAACGTTATATATCCCAACCTAAGGCAACCTAACATCTCGGATGTACAATTTTCCAACATTCCTTGCTTGTCGGCCCCTACTCCTCGGTGGGAACATTATATACGTCTATGTCGTAATATAACCTAACCTAACCCATCTAGACCCTCGGTGATAATGTTTTACAGAATCCTGTTCGTGTCGGCCCGTACTTTTCTGTGGGAACATCATATACGTCTATAACGTTATACATCCCAACCTAAGGCAACCTAACATTTCGGATGTAGCATTTTACAACATTCCTGACGTGTAGGCTCGTACTTCTCGGTGGGAACATTATATTCGTCTATAACGAAATATAACGTAACCTAACCCATCCAGCCGCTCGCTGGTACTGTTTTACAGAATCCCGGTCGTGTCAGACCGTACTTCTCGTTGGGGACATTATACGTCTATAACGTTATATATCCCAACCTAAGGCAACCTAACATCTCGGATGTAGTATTTTCCAACTTTCCTGGCGGGTCGGCCCGTACTTCTCGGTGGGAACATTATATACGTCTATAACGTAATATAACGTACCCTAACCCATCCAGCCCCTCGCTGGTAATGTTTTACAGAATCCCGGTCGTGTCAGACGGTACTTCTAGGTGGGGACATTATATACGTCTATAGCGTTATATATCCTAACCTAAGGCAACCTAACACATCGGATGTAGTATTTTACAGCATGCCAGGCGGGTCGGCCCCTACTTCTCGGTGGGAACATTATATACGTCTATAACGTAATGTAACGTAACCTAACCCATCCAGCCCCTCGCTGGTAATGTTTTACAGAATCCCGGTCGTGTCATCCGGTACTCCTAGGTGGGGACATTATATACGTCTATAACGTTATATATCCCAACCTAAGGCAACCTAACATCTCGGGTGCAGTATTTTACAACATTCCTGGCGTGTAGGCTCGTACTTCTCGGTGGGAACATTATATTCGTCTATAACGAAATATAACGTAACCTAACCCATCCAGCCCCTCGCTGGTACTGTTTTACAGAATCCCGGTCGTGTCAGACCGTACTTCTCGTTGGGGACATTATATGTCTATAACGTTATATATCCCAACCTAAGGCAACCTAACATCGCGGATGTAGTATTTTACAACACTCCTGGCGGGTCGGCTCCTACTTCTCGGTCGGAACATTATATACGTCTATAACGTAATATAACGTAACCTAACCCATCCAGCCCCTCGCTGGTAATGTTTTACAGAATCCCGGTCGTGTCATCCGGTACTCCTAGGTGGGGACATTATATACGTCTATAACGTTATATATCCTAACCTAAGGCAACCTGACACTTCGGATGTAGCAGTTTCCAACGTTCCTGGCGGGTCGGCACCTACTTCTCGATGGGAACATTATATACGTCTATGTCGTAATATAACCTAACCTAACCCTACTAGACCCTCGGTGATAATGTTTTACAGAATCCCGTTCGTGTCGGCCCGCACCTCTCTCTGGGTATATTATATACGTCTATAACGTTATATATCCCAAACTAAGGCAACCTAACATCTCGGATGTAGTATTTTACAACAATCCTGGCGGGTCGGCTCCTACTCCTCGGTGGCAACATTATATTCGTCTATAACGTAATATAACCTAACCTAACCCATCCAGCCCCTCGCTGGTAATGTTTTACAGAATACCGGTCGTGTCAGCCGGTACTTCTAGGTGGGGACATTATATACGTCTATAACGTTACATATCCCCACCTAAGGCAACCTAACATCTCGGACGTATTATTTTACAACACTCCTGGCGTGTCGGCTCCTACTTCTCGGTGGGAACATTATATTCGTCTACAACGTAATATAACGTAACCTAACCCATCCAGCCTCTCGCTGGTACTGTTTTACAGAATTCCGGTCGTGTCAGCCCGTACTTCCCGGTGTGGACATTATATACGTCTATAACGTTATATATCCCAACCTAAGGCAACCTAACATCTCGGATGTAGAATTTTCCAACATTCCTTGCTTGTCGGCCCCTACTCCTCGGTGGGAACATTATATACGTCTATGTCGTAATATAACCTAACCTAACCCATCTAGACCCTCGGTGATAATGTTTTACAGAATCCCGGTCGTGTCATCCGGTACTCCTAGGTGGGGACATTATATACGTCTATAACGTTATATATCCTAACCTAAGGCAACCTGACACTTCGGATGTAGCAGTTTCCAACGTTCCTGGCGGGTCGGCACCTACTTCTCGATGGGAACATTATATACGTCTATGTCGTAATATAACCTAACCTAACCCTACTAGACCCTCGGTGATAATGTTTTACAGAATACCGTTCGTGTCGGCCCGCACCTCTCTCTGGGTATATTATATACGTCTATAACGTTATATATCCCAAACTAAGGCAACCTAACATCTCGGATGTAGTATTTTACAACAATCCTGGCGGGTCGGCTCCTACTCCTCGGTGGCAACATTATATTCGTCTATAACGTAATATAACCTAACCTAACCCATCCAGCCCCTCGCTGGTAATGTTTTACAGAATACCGGTCGTGTCAGCCGGTACTTCTAGGTGGGGACATTATATACGTCTTTAACGTTACATATCCCCACCTAAGGCAACCTAACATCTCGGACGTAGTATTTTACAACACTCCTGGCGTGTCGGCTCCTACTTCTCGGTGGGAACATTATATTCGTCTACAACGTAATATAACGTAACCTAACCCATCCAGCCCCTCGCTGGTACTGTTTTACAGAATTCCGGTCGTGTCAGCCCGTACTTCCCGGTGTGGACATTATATACGTCTATAACGTTATATATCCCAACCTAAGGCAACCTAACATCTCGGATGTAGAATTTTCGAACATTCCTTGCTTGTCGGCCCCTACTCCTCGGTGGGAACATTATATACGTCTATGTCGTAATATAACCTAACCTAACCCATCTAGACCCTCGGTGATAATGTTTTACAGAATCCTGTTCGTGTCGGCCCGTACTTTTCTGTGGGAACATCATATACGTCTATAACGTTATACATCCCAACCTAAGGCAACCTAACATTTCGGATGTAGCATTTTACAACATTCCTGACGTGTAGGCTCGTACTTCTCGGTGGGAACATTATATTCGTCTATAACGAAATATAACGTAACCTAACCCATCCAGCCGCTCGCTGGTACTGTTTTACAGAATCCCGGTCGTGTCAGGCCGTACTTCTCGTTGGGGACATTATACGTCTATAACGTTATATATCCCAACCTAAGGCAACCTAACATCTCGGATGTAGTATTTTCCAACTTTCCTGGCGGGTCGGCCCGTACTTCTCGGTGGGAACATTATATACGTCTATAACGTAATATAACGTACCCTAACCCATCCAGCCCCTCGCTGGTAATGTTTTACAGAATCCCGGTCGTGTCATCCGGTACTCCTAGGTGGGGACATTATATACGTCTATAACGTTATATATCCCAACCTAAGGCAACCTAACATCTCGGGTGCAGTATTTTACAACACTCCTGGCGGGTCGGCTCCTACTTCTCGGTCGGAACATTATATTCGTCTATAACGTAATATAACGTAACCTAATCCATCCAGGCCCTCGCTGGTATTGTTTTACAGAATTCCGGTCGTGTCAGCCCGTACTTCCCGGTGGGGACATTATATACGTCTATAACGTTATATATCCCAACCTAAGGCAACCTAACTTCTCGGATGTACAATTTTCCAACATTCCTTGCTTGTCGGCCCCTACTCCTCGGTGGGAACATTATATACGTCTATGTCGTAATATAACCTAACCTAACCCATCTAGACCCTCGGTGATAATGTTTTACAGAATCCTGTTCGTGTCGGCCCGTACTTTTCTGTGGGAACATCATATACGTCTATAACGTTATACATCCCAACCTAAGGCAACCTAACATTTCGGATGTAGCATTTTACAACATTCCTGACGTGTAGGCTCGTACTTCTCGGTGGGAACATTATATTCGTCTATAACGAAATATAACGTAACCTAACCCATCCAGCCGCTCGCTGGTACTGTTTTACAGAATCCCGGTCGTGTCAGACCGTACTTCTCGTTGGGGACATTATACGTCTATAACGTTATATATCCCAACCTAAGGCAACCTAACATCTCGGATGTAGTATTTTCCAACTTTCCTGGCGGGTCGGCCCGTACTTCTCGGTGGGAACATTATATACGTCTATAACGTAATATAACGTACCCTAACCCATCCAGCCCCTCGCTGGTAATGTTTTACAGAATCCCGGTCGTGTCAGACGGTACTTCTAGGTGGGGACATTATATACGTCTATAGCGTTATATATCCTAACCTAAGGCAACCTAACACATCGGATGTAGTATTTTACAACAATCCTGGCGGGTCGGCTCCTACTCCTCGGTGGCAACATTATATTCGTCTATAACGTAATATAACCTAACCTAACCCATCCAGCCCCTCGCTGGTAATGTTTTACAGAATACCGGTCGTGTCAGCCGGTACTTCTAGGTGGGGACATTATATACGTCTATAACGTTACATATCCCCACCTAAGGCAACCTAACATCTCGGACGTAGTATTTTACAACACTCCTGGCGTGTCGGCTCCTGCTTCTCGGTGGGAACATTATATTCGTCTACAACGTAATATAACGTAACCTAACCCATCCAGCCTCTCGCTGGTACTGTTTTACAGAATTCCGGTCGTGTCAGACCGTACTTCCCGGTGTGGACATTATATACGTCTATAACGTTATATATCCCAACCTAAGGCAACCTAACATCTCGGATGTAGAATTTTCCAACATTCCTTGCTTGTCGGCCCCTACTCCTCGGTGGGAACATTATATACGTCTATGTCGTAATATAACCTAACCTAACCCATCTAGACCCTCGGTGATAATGTTTTACAGAATCCCGGTCGTGTCATCCGGTACTCCTAGGTGGGGACATTATATACGTCTATAACGTTATATATCCTAACCTAAGGCAACCTGACACTTCGGATGTAGCAGTTTCCAACGTTCCTGGCGGGTCGGCACCTACTTCTCGATGGGAACATTATATACGTCTATGTCGTAATATAACCTAACCTAACCCTACTAGACCCTCGGTGATAATGTTTTACAGAATACCGTTCGTGTCGGCCCGCACCTCTCTCTGGGTATATTATATACGTCTATAACGTTATATATCCCAAACTAAGGCAACCTAACATCTCGGATGTAGTATTTTACAACAATCCTGGCGGGTCGGCTCCTACTCCTCGGTGGCAACATTATATTCGTCTATAACGTAATATAACCTAACCTAACCCATCCAGCCCCTCGCTGGTAATGTTTTACAGAATACCGGTCGTGTCAGCCGGTACTTCTAGGTGGGGACATTATATACGTCTATAACGTTACATATCCCCACCTAAGGCAACCTAACATCTCGGACGTAGTATTTTACAACACTCCTGGCGTGTCGGCTCCTACTTCTCGGTGGGAACATTATATTCGTCTACAACGTAATATAACGTAACCTAACCCATCCAGCCCCTCGCTGGTACTGTTTTACAGAATTCCGGTCGTGTCAGCCGGTACTTCTAGGTGGGGACATTATATACGTCTATAACGTTATATATCCCAACCTAAGGCAACCTAACATCTCGGATGTAGTATTTTACAACACTCCTGGCGGGTCGGCTCCTACTTCTCGGTGGGAACATTATATTCGTCCATAACGTAATATAACGTAACCTAACCCATCCTGCCCCTCGCTGGTAATGTTTTACAGAATCCCGGTCGTGTCAGACCGTACTTCTCGGTGGGGACATTATATGCGTCTATAACGTAACATAACGTAACCTAACCCATCGAGCCCCTCGCTGGTAATGTTTTACAGAATCCCGGTCGTGTCAGCCGGTACGTCTAGGTAGGGACATTATATACGACTATAACTTTACATATCCTAACCTAAGGCAACTCAACACTTCGGATGTAGTTGTTTCCAACGTTCCTGGCGGGTCGGCCCCTACTTCTCGGTGGGAACATTATATACGTCTATAACGTAATATAACCTACCCTAACACATCTAGCCCCTCGCTGGTAATGTTTTACAGAATCCCGGTCGCGTCAGCCGGTACTTCTAGGTGGGGACATTATATACGTCTATAACGTCATATATCCTAACCTAAGGCAACTTAACACTTCGGATGTAGTATTTTACAACATTCCTGGCGTGTCGGCCCCTACTTCTCGGTGGGAACATTATATACGTCTATAACGTAATATAACGTAACCTAACCCATCCAGCCCCTCGCTGGTAATGTTTTACAGAATCCCGGTCGTGTCAGACCGTACTTCTCGGTGGGGACATTATATACGTCTATAACGTTATATATCCCCACCTAAGGCAACCTAACATCTCGGACGTAGTATTTTACAACACTCCTGGCGTGTCGGCTCCTACTTCTCGGTGGGAACATTATATTCGTCTACAACGTAATATAACGTAACCTAACCCATCCAGCCCCTCGCTGGTACTGTTTTACAGAATTCCGGTCGTGTCAGCCCGTACTTCCCGGTGTGGACATTATATACGTCTATAACGTTATATATCCCAACCTAAGGCAACCTAACATCTCGGATGTAGAATTTTCCAACATTCCTTGCTTGTCGGCCCCTACTCCTCGGTGGGAACATTATATACGTCTATGTCGTAATATAACCTAACCTAACCCATCTAGACCCTCGTTGATAATGTTTTACAGAAACCTGTTCGTGTCGGCCCGTACTTTTCTGTGGGAACATCATATACGTCTATAACGTTATATATCCCAACCTAAGGCAACATAACATCGCGGATGTAGTATTTTACAACACTCCTGGCGGGTCGGCTCCTACTTCTCGGTGGGAACATTATATTCGTCTATAACGTAATATAACGTAGCCTAACCCATCCAGGCCCTCGCTGGTACTGTTTTACAAAATCCCGTTCGTGTCAGACCGTACTTCTCGGTGGGGACATTATATACGTCTATAACGTTATATATCCTAACCTAAGGCAACATAACAACTCGGATGTGGTATTTTACAACATTCCAGGCGGGTCGGCCCCTACTTCTCGGCGGGAACATTATATAAGTCTATAACGTAATATAACCTAACCTAACCCATCCAGCCCCTCGCTGGTAATGTTTTACAGAATCCCGGTCGTGTCAGCCGGTACTTCTAGGTGGGGACATTATATACGTCTATAACGTTATATATCCCAACCTAAGGCAACCTAACATCTCGGATGTAGTATTTTACAACACTCCTGGCGGGTCGGCTCCTACTTCTCGGTGGGAACATGATATTCGTCCATAACGTAATATAACGTAACCTAACCCATCCAGCCCCTCGCTGGTAATGTTTTACAGAATCCCGGTCGTGTCAGACCGTACTTCTCGGTGGGAACATTATATGCGTCTATAAAGTAATATAACGTAACCTAACCCATCGAGCCCCTCGCTGGTAATGTTTTACAGAATCCCGGTCGTGTCAGCCGGTACGTCTAGGTAGGGACATTATATACGTCTATAACTTTACATATCCTAACCTAAGGCAACTTAACACTTCGGATGTAGTTGTTTCCAACGTTCCTGGCGGGTCGGCCCCTACTTCTCGGTGGGAACATTATATACGTCTATAACGTAATATAACCTACCCTAACACATCTAGCCCCTCGCTGGTAATTATTTGCAGAATCACGATCGTGTCGTCCCGTACGTCTCGGTGGGGACATTATATACGACTATAACGTTATATATCCTAACTTAAGGCAACCTAACACATCAGATGTAGTATTTTACAACATTCCTGGCGTGTCGGCCCCTACTTCTCGGTGGGAACATTATATTCGTCTATAACGTTATACATCCTAACCTAAGGCAACCTAACACTTCGGATGTAGTATTCTCCAACGTTCCTGGCGTGTCGGCTCCTACTTCTCGGTGGGAACATTATATTCGTCTATAACGTAATATAACGTAACCTAACTCATCCGTCCCCTCGCTGTTAATGTTTTACAAAATCACGGTCGTTTCGGCCCGTACTTCTCGGTGGGGATATTCTATACGTCTATGTCGTAATATAACCTAACCTAATCCATCTAGACCCTCGGTGATAATGTTTTACAGAATCCCGTTCGTGTCGGCACGTTCTTCTCTGTGGGGACATTATATACGCCTATAACGTTATATATCCCAACCTAAGGCAACCTAACATCTCGGATGTAGTATTTTACAACACTCCTGGCGGGTCGGCTCCTACTTCTCGGTGGGAACATTATATACGTCTATAACGTAATATAACGTACCCTAACCCATCCAGCCCCTCGCTGGTAATGTTTTACAGAATCCCGGTCGTGTCAGACGGTACTCCTAGGTGGGGACATTATATACGTCTATAACGTTATATATCCTAACCTAAGGCAACCTGACACTTCGGATGTAGTAGTTTCCAACGTTCCTGGCGGGTCGGCACCTACTTCTCGGTGGGAACATTATATACGTCTATGTCGTAATATAACCTAACCTAACCCTACTAGACCCTCGGTTATAATGTTTTACAGAATCCCGTTCGTGTCGGACCGTACCTCTCTGTGGGGACATTGTATACGTCTATAACGTTATATATCCCAAACTAAGGCAACCTAACATCTCGGATGTAGTATTTTACAACACTGCTGGCGGGTCGGCTCCTACTTCTCGGTGGGAACATTATATACGTCTATAACGTAATATAACGTAACCTAACCCATCGAGCCCCTCGCTGGTAATGTTTTACAGAATCCCGGTCGTGTCAGTCGGTACGTCTAGGTGGGGACATTATATACGTCTATAACGTTATATATCCCAACCTAAGGCAACCTAACATCTCGGATGTAGTATTTTACAACACTCCTGGCGGGTCGGCTCCTACTTCTCGGTGGGAACATTATATTCGTCTATAACGTAATATAACGTAACCTAACCCATCCAGCCACTCGCTGGTAATGTTTTACAGAATCCCGGTCGTGTCAGACCGTACTTCTCGGTGGGGACATTATATACGTCTATAACGTTATATGTCCTAACCTAAGGCAACCTAACACTTCGGATGTGGTGTTTTCCAACTTTCCTGGCCGGTCGGCCCGTACGTCTCGGTGGGAACATTATATACGTCTATAACGTAATATAACGTACCCTAACCCATCCAGCCCCTCGCTGGTAATGTTTTACAGAATCACGGTCGTGTCAGACGGTACTCCTAGGTGGGGACATTATATACGTCTATAACGTTATATATCCTAACCTAAGGCAACCTGACACTTCGGATGTAGTAGTTTCCAACGTTCCTGGCGGGTCGGCACCTACTTCTCGGTGGGAACATTATATACGTCTATGTCGTAATATAACCTAACCTAACCCTACTAGACCCTCGGTTATAATGTTTTACAGAATCCCGTTCGTGTCGGCCCGTACATCTCTGTGGGGACATTGTATACGTCTATAACGTTATATATCACAAACTAAGCTAACCTAACATCTCGGATGTAGTATTTTACAACACTCCTGGCGGGTCGGCTCCTACTTCTCGGTGGGAACATTATATACGTCTATAACGTAATATAACGTAACCTAACCCATCGAGCCCCTCGCTGGTAATGTTTTACAGAATCCCGGTCGTGTCAGCCGGTACGTCTAGGTGGGGACATTATATACGTCTATAACGTTATATATACCAACCTAAGGCAACCTAACATCTCGGATGTAGTATTTTACAACACTCCTGGCGGGTCGGCTCCTACTTCTCGGTGGGAACATTATATTCGTCTATAACGTAATATAACGTAACCTAACGCATCCAGCCCCTCGCTGGTACTGTTTTACAGAATCCCGGTCGTGTCAGACCGTACTTCTCGGTGGAGACATTATATACGTCTATAACGTTATATATCCTAACCTAAGGCAACATAACAACTCGGATGTGGTATTTTACAACATTCCAGGCGGGTCGGGCCCTACTTCTCGGCGGGAACATTATATAAGTCTATAACGTAATATAACGTAACCTAACCCATCCGGACCCTCGCTGTTAATGTTTTACAGAATCCCGGTCGTGTCGGCCCGTACTTCTCGGTGGAGACGTTATATACGTCTATAAAGTTATATATCCCAACCTAAGGCAACCTAACATCTCGGATGTAGTATTTTACAACACTCCTGGCGGGTCGGCTCCTACTTCTCGGTGGGAACATTATATACGTCTATAACGTAATATAACGTACCCTAACCCATCCAGCCCCTCGCTGGTAATGTTTTACAGAATCCCGGTCGTGTCAGACGGTACTCCTAGGTGGGGACATTATATACGTCTATAACGTTATATATCCTAACCTAAGGCAACCTGACACTTCGGATGTAGTAGTTTCCAACGTTCCTGGCGGGTCGGCTCCTACTTCTCGGTGGGAACATGATATTCGTCCATAACGTAATATAACGTAACCTAACCCATCCAGCCCCTCGCTGGTAATGTTTTACAGAATCCCGGTCGTGTCAGACCGTACTTCTCGGTGGGGACATTATATGCGTCTATAACGTAATATAACGTAACCTAACCCATCGAGCCCCTCGCTGGTAATGTTTTACAGAATCCCGGTCGTGTCAGCCGGTACGTCTAGGTAGGGACATTATATACGTCTATAACTTTACATATCCTAACCTAAGGCAACTTAACACTTCGGATGTAGTTGTTTCCAACGTTCCTGGCGGGTCGGCCCCTACTTCTCGGTGGGAACATTATATACGTCTATAACGTAATATAACCTACCCTAACACATCTAGCCCCTCGCTGGTAATTATTTGCAGAATCACGATCGTGTCGTCCCGTACGTCTCGGTGGGGACATTATATACGACTATAACGTTATATATCCTAACTTAAGGCAACCTAACACATCAGATGTAGTATTTTACAACATTCCTGGCGTGTCGGCCCCTACTTCTCGGTGGGAACATTATATTCGTCTATAACGTTATACATCCTAACCTAAGGCAACCTAACACTTCGGATGTAGTATTCTCCAACGTTCCTGGCGTGTCGGCTCCTACTTCTCGGTGGGAACATTATATTCGTCTATAACGTAATATAACGTAACCTAACTCATCCGTCCCCTCGCTGTTAATGTTTTACAAAATCACGGTCGTGTCGGCCCGTACTTCTCGGTGGGGATATTCTATACGTCTATGTCGTAATATAACCTAACCTAATCCATCTAGACCCTCGGTGATAATGTTTTACAGAATCCCGTTCGTGTCGGCACGTTCTTCTCTGTGGGGACATTATATACGCCTATAACGTTATATATCCCAACCTAAGGCAACCTAACATCTCGGATGTAGTATTTTACAACACTCCTGGCGGGTCGGCTCCTACTTCTCGGTGGGAACATTATATACGTCTATAACGTAATATAACCTACCCTAACACATCTAGCCCCTCGCTGGTAATTATTTGCAGAATCACGATCGTGTCGTCCCGTACGTCTCGGTGGGGACATTATATACGACTATAACGTTATATATCCTAACTTAAGGCAACCTAACACATCAGATGTAGTATTTTACAACATTCCTGGCGTGTCGGCCCCTACTTCTCGGTGGGAACATTATATTCGTCTATAACGTTATACATCCTAACCTAAGGCAACCTAACACTTCGGATGTAGTATTCTCCAACGTTCCTGGCGTGTCGGCTCCTACTTCTCGGTGGGAACATTATATTCGTCTATAACGTAATATAACGTAACCTAACTCATCCGTCCCCTCGCTGTTAATGTTTTACAAAATCACGGTCGTTTCGGCCCGTACTTCTCGGTGGGGATATTCTATACGTCTATGTCGTAATATAACCTAACCTAATCCATCTAGACCCTCGGTGATAATGTTTTACAGAATCCCGTTCGTGTCGGCACGTTCTTCTCTGTGGGGACATTATATACGCCTATAACGTTATATATCCCAACCTAAGGCAACCTAACATCTCGGATGTAGTATTTTACAACACTCCTGGCGGGTCGGCTCCTACTTCTCGGTGGGAACATTATATACGTCTATAACGTAATATAACGTACCCTAACCCATCCAGCCCCTCGCTGGTAATGTTTTACAGAATCCCGGTCGTGTCAGACGGTACTCCTAGGTGGGGACATTATATACGTCTATAACGTTATATATCCTAACCTAAGGCAACCTGACACTTCGGATGTAGTAGTTTCCAACGTTCCTGGCGGGTCGGCACCTAGTTCTCGGTGGGAACATTATATACGTCTATGTCGTAATATAACCTAACCTAACCCTACTAGACCCTCTGTTATAATGTTTTACAGAATCCCGTTCGTGTCGGACCGTACCTCTCTGTGGGGACATTGTATACGTCTATAACGTTATATATCCCAAACTAAGGCAACCTAACATCTCGGATGTAGTATTTTACAACACTGCTGGCGGGTCGGCTCCTACTTCTCGGTGGGAACATTATATACGTCTATAACGTAATATAACGTAACCTAACCCATCGAGCCCCTCGCTGGTAATGTTTTACAGAATCCCGGTCGTGTCAGACGGTACTCCTAGGTGGGGACATTATATACGTCTATAACGTTATATATCCTAACCTAAGGCAACCTGACACTTCGGATGTAGTAGTTTCCAACGTTCCTGGCGGGTCGGCTCCTACTTCTCGGTGGGAACATGATATTCGTCCATAACGTAATATAACGTAACCTAACCCATCCAGCCCCTCGCTGGTAATGTTTTACAGAATCCCGGTCGTGTCAGACCGTACTTCTCGGTGGGAACATTATATACGTCTATAACGTAATATAACGTACCCTAACCCATCCAGCCCCTCGCTGGTAATGTTTTACAGAATCCCGGTCGTGTCAGACGGTACTCCTAGGTGGGGACATTATATACGTCTATAACGTTATATATCCTAACCTAAGGCAACCTGACACTTCGGATGTAGTAGTTTCCAACGTTCCTGGCGGGTCGGCTCCTACTTCTCGGTGGGAACATGATATTCGTCCATAACGTAATATAACGTAACCTAACCCATCCAGCCCCTCGCTGGTAATGTTTTACAGAATCCCGGTCGTGTCAGACCGTACTTCTCGGTGGGGACATTATATGCGTCTATAACGTAATATAACGTAACCTAACCCATCGAGCCCCTCGCTGGTAATGTTTTACAGAATCCCGGTCGTGTCAGCCGGTACGTCTAGGTAGGGACATTATATACGTCTATAACTTTACATATCCTAACCTAAGGCAACTTAACACTTCGGATGTAGTTGTTTCCAACGTTCCTGGCGGGTCGGCCCCTACTTCTCGGTGGGAACATTATATACGTCTATAACGTAATATAACCTACCCTAACACATCTAGCCCCTCGCTGGTAATTATTTGCAGAATCACGATCGTGTCGTCCCGTACGTCTCGGTGGGGACATTATATACGACTATAACGTTATATATCCTAACTTAAGGCAACCTAACACATCAGATGTAGTATTTTACAACATTCCTGGCGTGTCGGCCCCTACTTCTCGGTGGGAACATTATATTCGTCTATAACGTTATACATCCTAACCTAAGGCAACCTAACACTTCGGATGTAGTATTCTCCAACGTTCCTGGCGTGTCGGCTCCTACTTCTCGGTGGGAACATTATATTCGTCTATAACGTAATATAACGTAACCTAACTCATCCGTCCCCTCGCTGTTAATGTTTTACAAAATCACGGTCGTGTCGGCCCGTACTTCTCGGTGGGGATATTCTATACGTCTATGTCGTAATATAACCTAACCTAATCCATCTAGACCCTCGGTGATAATGTTTTACAGAATCCCGTTCGTGTCGGCACGTTCTTCTCTGTGGGGACATTATATACGCCTATAACGTTATATATCCCAACCTAAGGCAACCTAACATCTCGGATGTAGTATTTTACAACACTCCTTGCGGGGCGGCTCCTACTTCTCGGTGGGAACATTATATACGTCTATAACGTAATATAACGTACCATAACCCATCCAGCCCCTCGCTGGTAATGTTTTACAGAATCCCGGTCGTGTCAGACGGTACTCCTAGGTGGGGACATTATATACGTCTATAACGTTATATATCCTAACCTAAGGCAACCTGACACTTCGGATGTAGTAGTTTCCAACGTTCCTGGCGGGTCGGCACCTACTTCTCGGTGGGAACATTATATACGTCTATGTCGTAATATAACCTAACCTAACCCTACTAGACCCTCGGTTATAATGTTTTACAGAATCCCGTTCGTGTCGGCCCGTACATCTCTGTGGGGACATTGTATACGTCTATAACGTTATATATCACAAACTAAGCTAACCTAACATCTCGGATGTAGTATTTTACAACACTCCTGGCGGGTCGGCTCCTACTTCTCGGTGGGAACATTATATACGTCTATAACGTAATATAACGTAACCTAACCCATCGAGCCCCTCGCTGGTAATGTTTTACAGAATCCCGGTCGTGTCAGCCGGTACGTCTAGGTGGGGACATTATATACGTCTATAACGTTATATATACCAACCTAAGGCAACTTAACACTTCGGATGTAGTTGTTTCCCACGTTCCTGGCGGGTCGGCCCCTACTTCTCGGTGGGAACATTATATACGTCTATAACGTAATATAACCTACCCTAACACATCTAGCCCCTCGCTGGTAATTATTTGCAGAATCACGATCGTGTCGTCCCGTACGTCTCGGTGGGGACATTATATACGACTATAACGTTATATATCCTAACTTAAGGCAACCTAACACATCAGATGTAGTATTTTACAACATTCCTGGCGTGTCGGCCCCTACTTCTCGGTGGGAACATTATATTCGTCTATAACGTTATACATCCTAACCTAAGGCAACCTAACACTTCGGATGTAGTATTCTCCAACGTTCCTGGCGTGTCGGCTCCTACTTCTCGGTGGGAACATTATATACGTCTATGTCGTAATATAACCTAACCTAACCCTACTAGACCCTCGGTTATAATGTTTTACAGAATCCCGTTCGTGTCGGCCCGTACATCTCTGTGGGGACATTGTATACGTCTATAACGTTATATATCCCAAACTAAGGCAACCTAACATCTCGGATGTAGTATTTTACAACACTGCTGGCGGGTCGGCTCCTACTTCTCGGTGGGAACATTATATACGTCTATAACGTAATATAACGTAACCTAACCCATCGAGCCCCTCGCTGGTAATGTTTTACAGAATCCCGGTCGTGTCAGTCGGTACGTCTAGGTGGGGACATTATATACGTCTATAACGTTATATATCCCAACCTAAGGCAACCTAACATCTCGGATGTAGTATTTTACAACACTCCTGGCGGGTCGGCTCCTACTTCTCGGTGGGAACATTATATTCGTCTATAACGTAATATAACGTAACCTAACCCATCCAGCCCCTCGCTGGTAATGTTTTACAGAATCCCGGTCGTGTCAGACCGTACTTCTCGGTGGGGACATTATATACGTCTATAACGTTATATGTCCTAACCTAAGGCAACCTAACACTTCGGATGTGGTATTTTCCAACTTTCCTGGCCGGTCGGCCCGTACGTCTCGGTGGGAACATTATATACGTCTATAACGTAATATAACGTACCCTAACCCATCCAGCCCCTCGCTGGTAATGTTTTACAGAATCACGGTCGTGTCAGACGGTACTCCTAGGTGGGGACATTATATACGTCTATAACGTTATATATCCTAACCTAAGGCAACCTGACACTTCGGATGTAGTTGTTTCCAACGTTCCTGGCGGGTCGGCCCCTCCTTCTCGGTGGGAACATTATATACGTCTATAACGTAATATAACCTACCCTAACACATCTAGCCCCTCGCTGGTAATTATTTGCAGAATCACGATCGTGTCGTCCCGTACGTCTCGGTGGGGACATTATATACGACTATAACGTTATATATCCTAACTTAAGGCAACCTAACACATCAGATGTAGTATTTTACAACATTCCTGGCGTGTCGGCCCCTACTTCTCGGTGGGAACATTATATTCGTCTATAACGTTATACATCCTAACCTAAGGCAACCTAACACTTCGGATGTAGTATTCTCCAACGTTCCTGGCGTGTCGGCTCCTACTTCGCGGTGGGAACATTATATTCGTCTATAACGTAATATAACGTAACCTAACTCATCCGTCCCCTCGCTGTTAATGTTTTACAAAATCACGGTCGTGTCGGCCCGTACTTCTCGGTGGGGATATTCTATACGTCTATGTCGTAATATAACCTAACCTAATCCATCTAGACCCTCGGTGATAATGTTTTACAGAATCCCGTTCGTGTCGGCACGTTCTTCTCTGTGGGGACATTATATACGCCTATAACGTTATATATCCCAACCTAAGGCAACCTAACATCTCGGATGTAGTATTTTACAACACTCCTGGCGGGTCGGCTCCTACTTCTCGGTGGGAACATTATATACGTCTATAACGTAATATAACGTACCATAACCCATCCAGCCCCTCGCTGGTAATGTTTTACAGAATCCCGGTCGTGTCAGACGGTACTCCTAGGTGGGGACATTATATACGTCTATAACGTTATATATCCTAACCTAAGGCAACCTGACACTTCGGATGTAGTAGTTTCCAACGTTCCTGGCGGGTCGGCACCTACTTCTCGGTGGGAACATTATATACGTCTATGTCGTAATATAACCTAACCTAACCCTACTAGACCCTCGGTTATAATGTTTTACAGAATCCCGTTCGTGTCGGCCCGTACATCTCTGTGGGGACATTGTATACGTCTATAACGTTATATATCACAAACTAAGCTAACCTAACATCTCGGATGTAGTATTTTACAACACTCCTGGCGGGTCGGCTCCTACTTCTCGGTGGGAACATTATATACGTCTATAACGTAATATAACGTAACCTAACCCATCCGGACCCTCGCTGTTAATGTTTTACAGAATCCCGGACGTGTCGGCCCGTACTTCTCGGTGGAGACGTTATATACGTCTATAAAGTTATATATCCCAACCTAAGGCAACCTAACATCTCGGATGTAGTATTTTACAACACTCCTGGCGGGTCGGCTCCTACTTCTCGGTGGGAACATTATATACGTCTATAACGTAATATAACGTACCCTAACCCATCCAGCCCCTCGCTGGTAATGTTTTACAGAATCCCGGTCGTGTCAGACGGTACTCCTAGGTGGGGACATTATATACGTCTATAACGTTATATATCCTAACCTAAGGCAACCTGACACTTCGGATGTAGTAGTTTCCAACGTTCCTGGCGGGTCGGCTCCTACTTCTCGGTGGGAACATGATATTCGTCCATAACGTAATATAACGTAACCTAACCCATCCAGCCCCTCGCTGGTAATGTTTTACAGAATCCCGGTCGTGTCAGACCGTACTTCTCGGTGGGGACATTATATGCGTCTATAACGTAATATAACGTAATCTAACCCATCGAGCCCCTCGCTGGTAATGTTTTACAGAATCCCGGTCGTGTCAGCCGGTACGTCTAGGTAGGGACATTATATACGTCTATAACTTTACATATCCTAACCTAAGGCAACTTAACACTTCGGATGTAGTTGTTTCCCACGTTCCTGGCGGGTCGGCCCCTACTTCTCGGTGGGAACATTATATACGTCTATAACGTAATATAACCTACCCTAACACATCTAGCCCCTCGCTGGTAATTATTTGCAGAATCACGATCGTGTCGTCCCGTACGTCTCGGTGGGGACATTATATACGACTATAACGTTATATATCCTAACTTAAGGCAACCTAACACATCAGATGTAGTATTTTACAACATTCCTGGCGTGTCGGCCCCTACTTCTCGGTGGGAACATTATATTCGTCTATAACGTTATACATCCTAACCTAAGGCAACCTAACACTTCGGATGTAGTATTCTCCAACGTTCCTGGCGTGTCGGCTCCTACTTCTCGGTGGGAACATTATATTCGTCTATAACGTAATATAACGTAACCTAACTCATCCGTCCCCTCGCTGTTAATGTTTTACAAAATCACGGTCGTTTCGGCCCGTACTTCTCGGTGGGGATATTCTATACGTCTATGTCGTAATATAACCTAACCTAATCCATCTAGACCCTCGGTGATAATGTTTTACAGAATCCCGTTCGTGTCGCCACGTTCTTCTCTGTGGGGACATTATATACGCCTATAACGTTATATATCCCAACCTAAGGCAACCTAACATCTCGGATGTAGTATTTTACAACACTCCTGGCGGGTCGGCTCCTACTTCTCGGTGGGAACATTATATACGTCTATAACGTAATATAACGTACCCTAACCCATCCAGCCCCTCGCTGGTAATGTTTTACAGAATCCCGGTCGTGTCAGACGGTACTCCTAGGTGGGGACATTATATACGTCTATAACGTTATATATCCTAACCTAAGGCAACCTGACACTTCGGATGTAGTAGTTTCCAACGTTCCTGGCGGGTCGGCACCTACTTCTCGGTGGGAACATTATATACGTCTATGTCGTAATATAACCTAACCTAACCCTACTAGACCCTCGGTTATAATGTTTTACAGAATCCCGTTCGTGTCGGACCGTACCTCCCTGTGGGGACATTGTATACGTCTATAACGTTATATATCCCAAACTAAGGCAACCTAACATCTCGGGTGTAGTATTTTACAACACTGCTGGCGGGTCGGCTCCTACTTCTCGGTGGGAACATTATATACGTCTATAACGTAATATAACGTAACCTAACCCATCGAGCCCCTCGCTGGTAATGTTTTACAGAATCCCGGTCGTGTCAGTCGGTACGTCTAGGTGGGGACATTATATACGTCTATAACGTTATATATCCCAACCTAAGGCAACCTAACATCTCGGATGTAGTATTTTACAACACTCCTGGCGGGTCGGCTCCTACTTCTCGGTGGGAACATTATATTCGTCTATAACGTAATATAACGTAACCTAACCCATCCAGCCCCTCGCTGGTAATGTTTTACAGAATCCCGGTCGTGTCAGACCGTACTTCTCGGTGGGGACATTATATACGTCTATAACGTTATATGTCCTAACCTAAGGCAACCTAACACTTCGGATGTGGTATTTTCCAACTTTCCTGGCCGGTCGGCCCGTACGTCTCGGTGGGAACATTATATACGTCTATAACGTAATATAACGTACCCTAACCCATCCAGCCCCTCGCTGGTAATGTTTTACAGAATCACGGTCGTGTCAGACGGTACTCCTAGGTGGGGACATTATATACGTCTATAACGTTATATATCCTAACCTAAGGCAACCTGACACTTCGGATGTAGTTGTTTCCAACGTTCCTGGCGGGTCGGCCCCTACTTCTCGGTGGGAACATTATATACGTCTATAACGTAATATAACCTACCCTAACACATCTAGCCCCTCGCTGGTAATTATTTGCAGAATCACGATCGTGTCGTCCCGTACGTCTCGGTGGGGACATTATATACGACTATAACGTTATATATCCTAACTTAAGGCAACCTAACACATCAGATGTAGTATTTTACAACATTCCTGGCGTGTCGGCCCCTACTTCTCGGTGGGAACATTATATTCGTCTATAACGTTATACATCCTAACCTAAGGCAACCTAACACTTCGGATGTAGTATTCTCCAACGTTCCTGGCGTGTCGGCTCCTACTTCTCGGTGGGAACATTATATTCGTCTATAACGTAATATAACGTAACCTAACTCATCCGTCCCCTCGCTGTTAATGTTTTACAAAATCACGGTCGTGTCGGCCCGTACTTCTCGGTGGGGATATTCTATACGTCTATGTCGTAATATAACCTAACCTAATCCATCTAGACCCTCGGTGATAATGTTTTACAGAATCCCGTTCGTGTCGGCACGTTCTTCTCTGTGGGGACATTATATACGCCTATAACGTTATATATCCCAACCTAAGGCAACCTAACATCTCGGATGTAGTATTTTACAACACTCCTGGCGGGTCGGCTCCTACTTCTCGGTGGGAACATTATATACGTCTATAACGTAATATAACGTACCATAACCCATCCAGCCCCTCGCTGGTAATGTTTTACAGAATCCCGGTCGTGTCAGACGGTACTCCTAGGTGGGGACATTATATACGTCTATAACGTTATATATCCTAACCTAAGGCAACCTGACACTTCGGATGTAGTAGTTTCCAACGTTCCTGGCGGGTCGGCACCTACTTCTCGGTGGGAACATTATATACGTCTATGTCGTAATATAACCTAACCTAACCCTACTAGACCCTCGGTTATAATGTTTTACAGAATCCCGTTCGTGTCGGACCGTACCTCTCTGTGGGGACATTGTATACGTCTATAACGTTATATATCCCAAACTAAGGCAACCTAACATCTCGGATGTAGTATTTTACAACACTGCTGGCGGGTCGGCTCCTACTTCTCGGTGGGAACATTATATACGTCTATAACGTAATATAACGTAACCTAACCCATCGAGCCCCTCGCTGGTAATGTTTTACAGAATCCCGGTCGTGTCAGTCGGTACGTCTAGGTGGGGACATTATATACGTCTATAACGTTATATATACCAACCTAAGGCAACCTAACATCTCGGATGTAGTATTTTACAACACTCCTGGCGGGTCGGCTCCTACTTCTCGGTGGGAACATTATATTCGTCTATAACGTAATATAACGTAACCTAACGCATCCAGCCCCTCGCTGGTACTGTTTTACAGAATCCCGGTCGTGTCAGACCGTACTTCTCGGTGGAGACATTATATACGTCTATAACGTTATATATCCTAACCTAAGGCAACATAACAACTCGGATGTGGTATTTTACAACATTCCAGGCGGGTCGGGCCCTACTTCTCGGCGGGAACATTATATAAGTCTATAACGTAATATAACGTATCCTAACCCATCCGGACCCTCGCTGTTAATGTTTTACAGAATCCCGGTCGTGTCGGCCCGTACTTCTCGGTGGAGACGTTATATACGTCTATAAAGTTATATATCCCAACCTAAGGCAACCTAACATCTCAGATGTAGTATTTTACAACACTCCTGGCGGGTCGGCTCCTACTTCTCGGTGGGAACATTATATACGTCTATAACGTAATATAACGTACCCTAACCCATCCAGCCCCTCGCTGGTAATGTTTTACAGAATCCCGGTCGTGTCAGACGGTACTCCTAGGTGGGGACATTATATACGTCTATAACGTTATATATCCTAACCTAAGGCAACCTGACACTTCGGATGTAGTAGTTTCCAACGTTCCTGGCGGGTCGGCTCCTACTTCTCGGTGGGAACATGATATTCGTCCATAACGTAATATAACGTAACCTAACCCATCCAGCCCCTCGCTGGTAATGTTTTACAGAATCCCGGTCGTGTCAGACCGTACTTCTCGGTGGGGACATTATATTCGTCTATAACGTAATATAACGTAACCTAACCCATCCAGCCCCTCGCTGGTAATGTTTTACAGAATCCCGGTCGTGTCAGACCGTACTTCTCGGTGGGGACATTATATACGTCTATAACGTTATATGTCCTAACCTAAGGCAACCTAACACTTCGGATGTGGTATTTTCCAACTTTCCTGGCCGGTCGGCCCGTACGTCTCGGTGGGAACATTATATACGTCTATAACGTAATATAACGTACCCTAACCCATCCAGCCCCTCGCTGGTAATGTTTTACAGAATCACGGTCGTGTCAGACGGTACTCCTAGGTGGGGACATTATATACGTCTATAACGTTATATATCCTAACCTAAGGCAACCTGACACTTCGGATGTAGTAGTTTCCAACGTTCCTGGCGGGTCGGCACCTACTTCTCGGTGGGAACATTATATACGTCTATGTCGTAATATAACCTAACCTAACCCTACTAGACCCTCGGTTATAATGTTTTACAGAATCCCGTTCGTGTCGGCCCGTACATCTCTGTGGGGACATTGTATACGTCTATAACGTTATATATCACAAACTAAGCTAACCTAACATCTCGGATGTAGTATTTTACAACACTCCTGGCGGGTCGGCTCCTACTTCTCGGTGGGAACATTATATACGTCTATAACGTAATATAACGTAACCTAACCCATCGAGCCCCTCGCTGGTAATGTTTTACAGAATCCCGGTCGTGTCAGCCGGTACGTCTAGGTGGGGACATTATATACGTCTATAACGTTATATATACCAACCTAAGGCAACCTAACATCTCGGATGTAGTATTTTACAACACTCCTGGCGGGTCGGCTCCTACTTCTCGGTGGGAACATTATATTCGTCTATAACGTAATATAACGTAACCTAACGCATCCAGCCCCTCGCTGGTACTGTTTTACAGAATCCCGGTCGTGTCAGACCGTACTTCTCGGTGGAGACATTATATACGTCTATAACGTTATATATCCTAACCTAAGGCAACATAACAACTCGGATGTGGTATTTTACAACATTCCAGGCGGGTCGGGCCCTACTTCTCGGCGGGAACATTATATAAGTCTATAACGTAATATAACGTAACCTAACCCATCCGGACCCTCGCTGTTAATGTTTTACAGAATCCCGGTCGTGTCGGCCCGTACTTCTCGGTGGAGACGTTATATACGTCTATAAAGTTATATATCCCAACCTAAGGCAACCTAACATCTCGGATGTAGTATTTTACAACACTCCTGGCGGGTCGGCTCCTACTTCTCGGTGGGAACATTATATACGTCTATAACGTAATATAACGTACCCTAACCCATCCAGCCCCTCGCTGGTAATGTTTTACAGAATCCCGGTCGTGTCAGACGGTACTCCTAGGTGGGGACATTATATACGTCTATAACGTTATATATCCTAACCTAAGGCAACCTGACACTTCGGATGTAGTAGTTTCCAACGTTCCTGGCGGGTCGGCTCCTACTTCTCGGTGGGAACATGATATTCGTCCATAACGTAATATAACGTAACCTAACCCATCCAGCCCCTCGCTGGTAATGTTTTACAGAATCCCGGTCGTGTCAGACCGTACTTCTCGGTGGGGACATTATATGCGTCTATAACGTAATATAACGTAACCTAACCCATCGAGCCCCTCGCTGGTAATGTTTTACAGAATCCCGGTCGTGTCAGCCGGTACGTCTAGGTAGGGACATTATATACGTCTATAACTTTACATATCCTAACCTAAGGCAACTTAACACTTCGGATGTAGTTGTTTCCAACGTTCCTGGCGGGTCGGCCCCTACTTCTCGGTGGGAACATTATATACGTCTATAACGTAATATAACCTACCCTAACACATCTAGCCCCTCGCTGGTAATTATTTGCAGAATCACGATCGTGTCGTCCCGTACGTCTCGGTGGGGACATTATATACGACTATAACGTTATATATCCTAACTTAAGGCAACCTAACACATCGGATGTAGTATTTTACAACATTCCTGGCGTGTCGGCCCCTACTTCTCGATGGGAACATTATATTCGTCTATAACGTTATACATCCTAACCTAAGGCAACCTAACACTTCGGATGTAGTATTCTCCAACGTTCCTGGCGTGTCGGCTCCTACTTCTCGGTGGGAACATTATATTCGTCTATAACGTAATATAACGTAACCTAACTCATCCGTCCCCTCGCTGTTAATGTTTTACAAAATCACGGTCGTGTCGGCCCGTACTTCTCGGTGGGGATATTCTATACGTCTATGTCGTAATATAACCTAACCTAATCCATCTAGACCCTCGGTGATAATGTTTTACAGAATCCCGTTCGTGTCGGCACGTTCTTCTCTGTGGGGACATTATATACGCCTATAACGTTATATATCCCAACCTAAGGCAACCTAACATCTCGGATGTAGTATTTTACAACACTCCTGGCGGGTCGGCTCCTACTTCTCGGTGGGAACATTATATACGTCTATAACGTAATATAACGTACCCTAACCCATCCAGCCCCTCGCTGGTAATGTTTTACAGAATCCCGGTCGTGTCAGACGGTACTCCTAGGTGGGGACATTATATACGTCTATAACGTTATATATCCTAACCTAAGGCAACCTGACACTTCGGATCTAGTAGTTTCCAACGTTCCTGGCGGGTCGGCACCTACTTCTCGGTGGGAACATTATATACGTCTATGTCGTAATATAACCTAACCTAACCCTACTAGACACTCGGTTATAATGTTTTACAGAATCCCGTTCGTGTCGGACCGTACCTCTCTGTGGGGACATTGTATACGTCTATAACGTTATATATCCCAAACTAAGGCAACCTAACATCTCGGATGTAGTATTTTACAACACTGCTGGCGGGTCGGCTCCTACTTCTCGGTGGGAACATCATATACGTCTATAACGTAATATAACGTAACCTAACCCATCGAGCCCCTCGCTGGTAATGTTTTACAGAATCCCGGTCGTGTCAGTCGGTACGTCTAGGTGGCGACATTATATACGTCTATAACGTTATATATCCCAACCTAAGGCAACCTAACATCTCGGATGTAGTATTTTACAACACTCCTGGCGGGTCGGCTCCTACTTCTCGGTGGGAACATTATATTCGTCTATAACGTAATATAACGTAACCTAACCCATCCAGCCCCTCGCTGGTAATGTTTTACAGAATCCCGGTCGTGTCAGACCGTACTTCTCGGTGGGGACATTATATACGTCTATAACGTAATATAACGTAACCTAACCCATCGAGCCCCTCGCTGGTAATGTTTTACAGAATCCCGGTCGTGTCAGCCGGTACGTCTAGGTGGGGACATTATATACGTCTATAACGTTATATATACCAACCTAAGGCAACCTAACATCTCGGATGTAGTATTTTACAACACTCCTGGCGGGTCGGCTCCTACTTCTCGGTGGGAACATTATATTCGTCTATAACGTTATATAACCTAACCTAACCCATCCAGCCCCTCGCTGGTAATGTTTTACAGAATCCCGGTCGCGTCAGCCGGTACTTCTAGGTGGGGACATTATATACGTCAATAACGTCATATGTCCTAACCTAAGGCAACTTAACACTTCGGATGTAGTATTTTACAACATTCCTGGCGTGTCGGCCCCTACTTCTCGGTGGGAACATTATATTCGTCTATAACGTAATATAACGTAACCTAACCCATCCAGCCCCTCGCTGGTAATGTTTTACAGAATCCCGGTCGTGTCGGCCCGTACTTCTCGGTGGGGACATTATATACGTCTATAACGTTATATATCCCCACCTAAGGCAACCTAATATCTCGGATGTAGTATTTTACAACACTCCTGGCGGGTCGGCTCCTACTTCTCGGTGGGAACATTATATTCGTCTATACCGTAATATAACGTAACCTAACCCATCCAGCCCCTCGCTGGTACTGTTTTACAGAATTCCGGTCGTGTCAGCCCGTACATCCAGGTGGGGACATTATATACGTCTATAACGTTATATATCCCAACCTAAGGCAACCTAACATCTCGGATGTAGAATTTTCCAACATTCCTTGCTCGTCGGCCCCTACTCCTCGGTGGGAACATTATATACGTCTATGTCGTAATATAACCTAACCTAACCCATCTAGACCCTCGGTGATAATGTTTTACAGAATCCTGTTCGTGTCGGCCCGTACTTTTCTGTGGGAACATCATATACGTCTATAACGTTATACATCCCAACCTAAGGCAACCTAACATCTCGGATGTAGTATTTTACAACATTACTGGCGTGTAGGCTCGTACTTCTCGGTGGGAACATTATATGCGTCTATAACGTAATATAACGTAACCTAACCCATCGGGCCCCTCGCTGTTAATGTTTTACAGAATCCCGGTCGTGTCGGCCCGTACTTCTCGGTGGGGACATTATATACGTCTATAACGTTATATATCCCAACCTAAGACAACCTAACATCTCGGATGTAGTATTTTACAACACTCCTGGCGGGTCGGCTCCTACATCTCGGTGGGAACATTATATTCGTCTATAACGTAATATAACGTAACCTAACCCATCCGGACCCTCGCTGTTAATGTTTTACAGAATCCCGGTCGTGTCGGCCCGTACTTCTCGGTGGAGACGTTATATACGTCTATAAAGTTATATATCCCAACCTAAGGCAACCTAACATCTCGGATGTAGTATTTTACAACACTCCTGGCGGGTCGGCTCCTACTTCACGGTGGGAACATTATATACGTCTATAACGTAATATAACGTACCCTAACCCATCCAGCCCCTCGCTGGTAATGTTTTACAGAATCCCGGTCGTGTCAGACGGTACTCCTAGGTGGGGACATTATATACGTCTATAACGTTATATATCCTAACCTAAGGCAACCTGACACTTCGGATGTAGTAGTTTCCAACGTTCCTGGCGGGTCGGCTCCTACTTCTCGGTGGGAACATGATATTCGTCCATAACGTAATATAACGTAACCTAACCCATCCAGCCCCTCGCTGGTAATGTTTTACAGAATCCCGGTCGTGTCAGACCGTACTTCTCGGTGGGGACATTATATGCGTCTATAACGTAATATAACGTAACCTAACCCATCGAGCCCCTCGCTGGTAATGTTTTACAGAATCCCGGTCGTGTCAGCCGGTACGTCTAGGTAGGGACATTATATACGTCTATAACTTTACATATCCTACCCTAAGGCAACTTAACACTTCGGATGTAGTTGTTTCCAACGTTCCTGGCGGGTCGGCCACTACTTCTCGGTGGGAACATTATATACGTCTATAACGTAACATAACCTACCCTAACACATCTAGCCCCTCGCTGGTAATTATTTGCAGAATCACGATCGTGTCGTCCCGTACGTCTCGGTGGGGACATTATATACGACTATAACGTTATATATCCTAACTTAAGGCAACCTAACACATCAGATGTAGTATTTTACAACATTCCTGGCGTGTCGGCCCCTACTTCTCGGTGGGAACATTATATTCGTCTATAACGTTATACATCCTAACCTAAGGCAACCTAACACTTCGGATGTAGTATTCTCCAACGTTCCTGGCGTGTCGGCTCCTACTTCTCGGTGGGAACATTATATTCGTCTATAACGTAATATAACGTAACCTAACTCATCCGTCCCCTCGCTGTTAATGTTTTACAAAATCACGGTCGTGTCGGCCCGTACTTCTCGGTGGGGATATTCTATACGTCTATGTCGTAATATAACCTAACCTAATCCATCTAGACCCTCGGTGATAATGTTTTACAGAATCCCGTTCGTGTCGGCACGTTCTTCTCTGTGGGGACATTATATACGCCTATAACGTTATATATCCCAACCTAAGGCAACCTAACATCTCGGATGTAGTATTTTACAACACTCCTGGCGGGTCGGCTCCTACTTCTCGGTGGGAACATTATATACGTCTATAACGTAATATAACGTACCCTAACCCATCCAGCCCCTCGCTGGTAATGTTTTACAGAATCCCGGTCGTGTCAGACGGTACTCCTAGGTGGGGACATTATATACGTCTATAACGTTATATATCCTAACCTAAGGCAACCTGACACTTCGGATGTAGTAGTTTCCAACGTTCCTGGCGGGTCGGCTCCTACTTCTCGGTGGGAACATGATATTCGTCCATAACGTAATATAACGTAACCTAACCCATCCAGCCCCTCGCTGGTAATGTTTTACAGAATCCCGGTCGTGTCAGACCGTACTTCTCGGTGGGGACATTATATGCGTCTATAACGTAATATAACGTAACCTAACCCATCGAGCCCCTCGCTGGTAATGTTTTACAGAATCCCGGTCGTGTCAGCCGGTACGTCTAGGTAGGGACATTATATACGTCTATAACTTTACATATCCTACCCTAAGGCAACTTAACACTTCGGATGTAGTTGTTTCCAACGTTCCTGGCGGGTCGGCCACTACTTCTCGGTGGGAACATTATATACGTCTATAACGTAACATAACCTACCCTAACACATCTAGCCCCTCGCTGGTAATTATTTGCAGAATCACGATCGTGTCGTCCCGTACGTCTCGGTGGGGACATTATATACGACTATAACGTTATATATCCTAACTTAAGGCAACCTAACACATCAGATGTAGTATTTTACAACATTCCTGGCGTGTCGGCCCCTACTTCTCGGTGGGAACATTATATTCGTCTATAACGTTATACATCCTAACCTAAGGCAACCTAACACTTCGGATGTACTATTCTCCAACGTTCCTGGCGTGTCGGCTCCTACTTCTCGGTGGGAACATTATATTCGTCTATAACGTAATATAACGTAACCTAACTCATCCGTCCCCTCGCTGTTAATGTTTTACAAAATCACGGTCGTGTCGGCCCGTACTTCTCGGTGGGGATATTCTATACGTCTATGTCGTAATATAACCTAACCTAATCCATCTAGACCCTCGGTGATAATGTTTTACAGAATCCCGTTCGTGTCGGCACGTTCTTCTCTGTGGGGACATTATATACGCCTATAACGTTATATATCCCAACCTAAGGCAACCTAACATCTCGGATGTAGTATTTTACAACACTCCTGGCGGGTCGGCTCCTACTTCTCGGTGGGAACATTATATACGTCTATAACGTAATATAACGTACCCTAACCCATCCAGCCCCTCGCTGGTAATGTTTTACAGAATCCCGGTCGTGTCAGACGGTACTCCTAGGTGGGGACATTATATACGTCTATAACGTTATATATCCTAACCTAAGGCAACCTGACACTTCGGATGTAGTAGTTTCCAACGTTCCTGGCGCGTCGGCACCTACTTCTCGGTGGGAACATTATATACGTCTATGTCGTAATATAACCTAACCTATCCCTACTAGACCCTCGGTTATAATGTTTTACAGAATCCCGTTCGTGTCGGACCGTACCTCTCTGTGGGGACATTGTATACGTCTATAACGTTATATATCCCAAACTAAGGCAACCTAACATCTCGGATGTAGTATTTTACAACACTGCTGGCGGGTCGGCTCCTACTTCTCGGTGGGAACATCATATACGTCTATAACGTAATATAACGTAACCTAACCCATCGAGCCCCTCGCTGGTAATGTTTTACAGAATCCCGGTCGTGTCAGTCGGTACGTCTAGGTGGGGACATTATATACGTCTGTAACGTTATATATCCCAACCTAAGGCAACCTAACATCTCGGATGTAGTATTTTACAACACTCCTGGCGGGTCGGCTCCTACTTCTCGGTGGGAACATTATATTCGTCTATAACGTAATATAACGTAACCTAACCCATCCAGCCCCTCGCTGGTAATGTTTTACAGAATCCCGGTCGTGTCAGACCGTACTTCTCGGTGGGGACATTATATACGTCTATAACGTAATATAACGTAACCTAACCCATCGAGCCCCTCGCTGGTAATGTTTTACAGAATCCCGGTCGTGTCAGCCGGTACGTCTAGGTGGGGACATTATATACGTCTATAACGTTATATATACCAACCTAAGGCAACCTAACATCTCGGATGTAGTATTTTACAACACTCCTGGCGGGTCGGCTCCTACTTCTCGTTGGGAACATTATATTCGTCTATAACGTAATATAACGTAACCTAACGCATCCAGCCCCTCGCTGGTACTGTTTCACAGAATCCCGGTCGTGTCAGACCGTACTTCTCGGTGGAGACATTATATACGTCTATAACGTTATATATCCTAACCTAAGGCAACATAACAACTCGGATGTGGTATTTTACAACATTCCAGGCGGGTCGGGCCCTACTTCTCGGCGGGAACATTATATAAGTCTATAACGTTATATAACCTAACCTAACCCATCCAGCCCCTCGCTGGTAATGTTTTACAGAATCCCGGTCGCGTCAGCCGGTACTTCTAGGTGGGGACATTATATACGTCAATAACGTCATATGTCCTAACCTAAGGCAACTTAACACTTCGGATGTAGTATTTTACAACATTCCTGGCGTGTCGGCCCCTACTTCTCGGTGGGAACATTATATTCGTCTATAACGTAATATAACGTAACCTAACCCATCCAGCCCCTCGCTGGTAATGTTTTACAGAATCCCGGTCGTGTCGGCCCGTACTTCTCGGTGGGGACATTATATACGTCTATAACGTTATATATCCCCACCTAAGGCAACCTAATATCTCGGATGTAGTATTTTACAACACTCCTGGCGGGTCGGCTCCTACTTCTCGGTGGGAACATTATATTCGTCTATACCGTAATATAACGTAACCTAACCCATCCAGCCCCTCGCTGGTACTGTTTTACAGAATTCCGGTCGTGTCAGCCCGTACATCCAGGTGGGGACATTATATACGTCTATAACGTTATATATCCCAACCTAAGGCAACCTAACATCTCGGATGTAGAATTTTCCAACATTCCTTGCTCGTCGGCCCCTACTCCTCGGTGGGAACATTATATACGTCTATGTCGTAATATAACCTAACCTAACCCATCTAGACCCTCGGTGATAATGTTTTACAGAATCCTGTTCGTGTCGGCCCGTACTTTTCTGTGGGAACATCATATACGTCTATAACGTTATACATCCCAACCTAAGGCAACCTAACATCTCGGATGTAGTATTTTACAACATTACTGGCGTGTAGGCTCGTACTTCTCGGTGGGAACATTATATGCGTCTATAACGTAATATAACGTAACCTAACCCATCGGGCCCCTCGCTGTTAATGTTTTACAGAATCCCGGTCGTGTCGGCCCGTACTTCTCGGTGGGGACATTATATACGTCTATAACGTTATATATCCCAACCTAAGACAACCTAACATCTCGGATGTAGTATTTTACAACACTCCTGGCGGGTCGGCTCCTACATCTCGGTGGGAACATTATATTCGTCTATAACGTAATATAACGTAACCTAACCCATCCGGACCCTCGCTGTTAATGTTTTACAGAATCCCGGTCGTGTCGGCCCGTACTTCTCGGTGGAGACGTTATATACGTCTATAAAGTTATATATCCCAACCTAAGGCAACCTAACATCTCGGATGTAGTATTTTACAACACTCCTGGCGGGTCGGCTCCTACTTCTCGGTGGGAACATTATATACGCCTATAACGTAATATAACGTACCCTAACCCATCCAGCCCCTCGCTGGTAATGTTTTACAGAATCCCGGTCGTGTCAGACGGTACTCCTAGGTGGGGACATTATATACGTCTATAACGTTATATATCCTAACCTAAGGCAACCTGACACTTCGGATGTAGTAGTTTCCAACGTTCCTGGCGGGTCGGCTCCTACTTCTCGGTGGGAACATGATATTCGTCCATAACGTAATATAACGTAACCTAACCCATCCAGCCCCTCGCTGGTAATGTTTTACAGAATCCCGGTCGTGTCAGACCGTACTTCTCGGTGGGGACATTATATGCGTCTATAACGTAATATAACGTAACCTAACCCATCGAGCCCCTCGCTGGTAATGTTTTACAGAATCCCGGTCGTGTCAGCCGGTACGTCTAGGTAGGGACATTATATATGTCTATAACTTTACATATCCTACCCTAAGGCAACTTAACACTTCGGATGTAGTTGTTTCCAACGTTCCTGGCGGGTCGGCCACTACTTCTCGGTGGGAACATTATATACGTCTATAACGTAATATAACCTACCCTAACACATCTAGCCCCTCGCTGGTAATTATTTGCAGAATCACGATCGTGTCGTCCCGTACGTCTCGGTGGGGACATTATATACGACTATAACGTTATATATCCTAACTTAAGGCAACCTAACACATCAGATGTAGTATTTTACAACATTCCTGGCGTGTCGGCCCCTACTTCTCGGTGGGAACATTATATTCGTCTATAACGTTATACATCCTAACCTAAGGCAACCTAACACTTCGGATGTAGTATTCTCCAACGTTCCTGGCGTGTCGGCTCCTACTTCTCGGTGGGAACATTATATTCGTCTATAACGTAATATAACGTAACCTAACTCATCCGTCCCCTCGCTGTTAATGTTTTACAAAATCACGGTCGTGTCGGCCCGTACTTCTCGGTGGGGATATTCTATACGTCTATGTCGTAATATAACCTAACCTAATCCATCTAGACCCTCGGTGATAATGTTTTACAGAATCCCGTTCGTGTCGGGACGTTCTTCTCTGTGGGGACATTATATACGCCTATAACGTTATATATCCCAACCTAAGGCAACCTAACATCTCGGATGTAGTATTTTACAACACTCCTGGCGGGTCGGCTCCTACTTCTCGGTGGGAACATTATATACGTCTATAACGTAATATAACGTACCCTAACCCATCCAGCCCCTCGCTGGTAATGTTTTACAGAATCCCGGTCGTGTCAGACGGTACTCCTAGGTGGGGACATTATATACGTCTATAACGTTATATATCCTAACCTAAGGCAACCTGACACTTCGGATGTAGTAGTTTCCAACGTTCCTGGCGTGTCGGCACCTACTTCTCGGTGGGAACATTATATACGTCTATGTCGTAATATAACCTAACCTATCCCTACTAGACCCTCGGTTATAATGTTTTACAGAATCCCGTTCGTGTCGGACCGTACCTCTCTGTGGGGACATTGTATACGTCTATAACGTTATATATCCCAAACTAAGGCAACCTAACATCTCGGATGTAGTATTTTACAACACTGCTGGCGGGTCGGCTCCTACTTCTCGGTGGGAACATCATATACGTCTATAACGTAATATAACGTAACCTAACCCATCGAGCCCCTCGCTGGTAATGTTTTACAGAATCCCGGTCGTGTCAGTCGGTACGTCTAGGTGGGGACATTATATACGTCTATAACGTTATATATCCCAACCTAAGGCAACCTAACATCTCGGATGTAGTATTTTACAACACTCCTGGCGGGTCGGCTCCTACTTCTCGGTGGGAACATTATATTCGTCTATAACGTAATATAACGTAACCTAACCCATCCAGCCCCTCGCTGGTAATGTTTTACAGAATCCCGGTCGTGTCAGACCGTACTTCTCGGTGGGGACATTATATACGTCTATAACGTAATATAACGTAACCTAACCCATCGAGCCCCTCGCTGGTAATGTTTTACAGAATCCCGGTCGTGTCAGCCGGTACGTCTAGGTGGGGACATTATATACGTCTATAACGTTATATATACCAACCTAAGGCAACCTAACATCTCGGATGTAGTATTTTACAACACTCCTGGCGGGTCGGCTCCTACTTCTCGTTGGGAACATTATATTCGTCTATAACGTAATATAACGTAACCTAACGCATCCAGCCCCTCGCTGGTACTGTTTTACAGAATCCCGGTCGTGTCAGACCGTACTTCTCGGTGGAGACATTATATACGTCTATAACGTTATATATCCTAACCTAAGGCAACATAACAACTCGGATGTGGTATTTTACAACATTCCAGGCGGGTCGGGCCCTACTTCTCGGCGGGAACATTATATAAGTCTATAACGTTATATAACCTAACCTAACCCATCCAGCCCCTCGCTGGTAATGTTTTACAGAATCCCGGTCGCGTCAGCCGGTACTTCTAGGTGGGGACATTATATACGTCAATAACGTCATATGTCCTAACCTAAGGCAACTTAACACTTCGGATGTAGTATTTTACAACATTCCTGGCGTGTCGGCCCCTACTTCTCGGTGGGAACATTATATTCGTCTATAACGTAATATAACGTAACCTAACCCATCCAGCCCCTCGCTGGTAATGTTTTACAGAATCCCGGTCGTGTCGGCCCGTACTTCTCGGTGGGGACATTATATACGTCTATAACGTTATATATCCCCACCTAAGGCAACCTAATATCTCGGATGTAGTATTTTACAACACTCCTGGCGGGTCGGCTCCTACTTCTCGGTGGGAACATTATATTCGTCTATACCGTAATATAACGTAACCTAACCCATCCAGCCCCTCGCTGGTACTGTTTTACAGAATTCCGGTCGTGTCAGCCCGTACATCCAGGTGGGGACATTATATACGTCTATAACGTTACATATCCCAACCTAAGGCAACCTAACATCTCGGATGTAGAATTTTCCAACATTCCTTGCTCGTCGGCCCCTACTCCTCGGTGGGAACATTATATACGTCTATGTCGTAATATAACCTAACCTAACCCATCTAGACCCTCGGTGATAATGTTTTACAGAATCCTGTTCGTGTCGGCCCGTACTTTTCTGTGGGAACATCATATACGTCTATAACGTTATACATCCCAACCTAAGGCAACCTAACATCTCGGATGTAGTATTTTACAACATTACTGGCGTGTAGGCTCGTACTTCTCGGTGGGAACATTATATGCGTCTATAACGTAATATAACGTAACCTAACCCATCGGGCCCCTCGCTGTTAATGTTTTACAGAATCCCGGTCGTGTCGGCCCGTACTTCTCGGTGGGGACATTATATACGTCTATATCGTTATATATCCCAACCTAAGACAACCTAACATCTCGGATGTAGTATTTTACAACACTCCTGGCGGGTCGGCTCCTACATCTCGGTGGGAACATTATAATCGTCTATAACGTAATATAACGTAACCTAACCCATCCGGACCCTCGCTGTTAATGTTTTACAGAATCCCGGTCGTGTCGGCCCGTACTTCTCGGTGGAGACGTTATATACGTCTATAAAGTTATATATCCCAACCTAAGGCAACCTAACATCTCGGATGTAGTATTTTACAACACTCCTGGCGGGTCGGCTCCTACTTCTCGGTGGGAACATTATATACGTCTATAACGTAATATAACGTACCCTAACCCATCCAGCCCCTCGCTGGTAATGTTTTACAGAATCCCGGTCGTGTCAGACGGTACTCCTAGGTGGGGACATTATATACGTCTATAACGTTATATATCCTAACCTAAGGCAACCTGACACTTCGGATGTAGTAGTTTCCAACGTTCCTGGCGGGTCGGCTCCTACTTCTCGGTGGGAACATGATATTCGTCCATAACGTAATATAACGTAACCTAACCCATCCAGCCCCTCGCTGGTAATGTTTTACAGAATCCCGGTCGTGTCAGACCGTACTTCTCGGTGGGGACATTATATGCGTCTATAACGTAATATAACGTAACCTAACCCATCGAGCCCCTCGCTGGTAATGTTTTACAGAATCCCGGTCGTGTCAGCCGGTACGTCTAGGTAGGGACATTATATACGTCTATAACTTTACATATCCTAACCTAAGGCAACTTAACACTTCGGATGTAGTTGTTTCCAACGTTCCTGGCGGGTCGGCCCCTACTTCTCGGTGGGAACATTATATACGTCTATAACGTAATATAACCTACCCTAACACATCTAGCCCCTCGCTGGTAATTATTTGCAGAATCACGATCGTGTCGTCCCGTACGTCTCGGTGGGGACATTATATACGACTATAACGTTATATATCCTAACATAAGGCAACCTAACACATCGGATGTAGTATTTTACAACATTCCTGGCGTGTCGGCCCCTACTTCTCGATGGGAACATTATATTCGTCTATAACGTTATACATCCTAACCTAAGGCAACCTAACACTTCGGATGTAGTATTCTCCAACGTTCCTGGCGTGTCGGCTCCTACTTCTCGGTGGGAACATTATATTCGTCTATAACGTAATATAACGTAACCTAACTCATCCGTCCCCTCGCTGTTAATGTTTTACAAAATCACGGTCGTGTCGGCCCGTACTTCTCGGTGGGGATATTCTATACGTCTATGTCGTAATATAACCTAACCTAATCCATCTAGACCCTCGGTGATAATGTTTTACAGAATCCCGTTCGTGTCGGCACGTTCTTCTCTGTGGGGACATTATATACGCCTATAACGTTATATATCCCAACCTAAGGCAACCTAACATCTCGGATGTAGTATTTTACAACACTCCTGGCGGGTCGGCTCCTACTTCTCGGTGGGAACATTATATACGTCTATAACGTAATATAACGTACCCTAACCCATCCAGCCCCTCGCTGGTAATGTTTTACAGAATCCCGGTCGTGTCAGACGGTACTCCTAGGTGGGGACATTATATACGTCTATAACGTTATATATCCTAACCTAAGGCAACCTGACACTTCGGATGTAGTAGTTTCCAACGTTCCTGGCGGGTCGGCACCTACTTCTCGGTGGGAACATTATATACGTCTATGTCGTAATATAACCTAACCTAACCCTACTAGACACTCGGTTATAATGTTTTACAGAATCCCGTTCGTGTCGGACCGTACCTCTCTGTGGGGACATTGTATACGTCTATAACGTTATATATCCCAAACTAAGGCAACCTAACATCTCGGATGTAGTATTTTACAACACTGCTGGCGGGTCGGCTCCTACTTCTCGGTGGGAACATTATATACGTCTATAACGTAATATAACGTAACCTAACCCATCGAGCCCCTCGCTGGTAATGTTTTACAGAATCCAGGTCGTGTCAGTAGGTACGTCTAGGTGGGGACATTATATACGTCTATAACGTTATATATCCCAACCTAAGGCAACCTAACATCTCGGATGTAGTATTTTACAACACTCCTGGCGGGTCGGCTCCTACTTCTCGGTGGGAACATTATATTCGTCTATAACGTAATATAACGTAACCTAACCCATCCAGCCCCTCGCTGGTAATGTTTTACAGAATCCCGGTCGTGTCAGACCGTACTTCTCGGTGGGGACATTATATACGTCTATAACGTAATATAACGTAACCTAATCCATCGAGCCCCTCGCTGGTAATGTTTTACAGAATCCCGGTCGTGTCAGCCGGTACGTCTAGGTGGGGACATTATATACGTCTATAACGTTATATATACCAACCTAAGGCAACCTAACATCTCGGATGTAGTATTTTACAACACTCCTGGCGGGTCGGCTCCTACTTCTCGTTGGGAACATTATATTCGTCTATAACGTAATATAACGTAACCTAACGCATCCAGCCCCTCGCTGGTACTGTTTTACAGAATCCCGGTCGTGTCAGACCGTACTTCTCGGTGGAGACATTATATACGTCTATAACGTTATATATCCTAACCTAAGGCAACATAACAACTCGGATGTGGTATTTTACAACATTCCAGGCGGGTCGGGCCCTACTTCTCGGCGGGAACATTATATAAGTCTATAACGTTATATAACCTAACCTAACCCATCCAGCCCCTCGCTGGTAATGTTTTACAGAATCCCGGTCGCGTCAGCCGGTACTTCTAGGTGGGGACATTATATACGTCAATAACGTCATATGTCCTAACCTAAGGCAACTTAACACTTCGGATGTAGTATTTTACAACATTCCTGGCGTGTCGGCCCCTACTTCTCGGTGGGAACATTATATTCGTCTATAACGTAATATAACGTAACCTAACCCATCCAGCCCCTCGCTGGTAATGTTTTACAGAATCCCGGTCGTGTCGGCCCGTACTTCTCGGTGGGGACATTATATACGTCTATAACGTTATATATCCCCACCTAAGGCAACCTAATATCTCGGATGTAGTATTTTACAACACTCCTGGCGGGTCGGCTCCTACTTCTCGGTGGGAACATTATATACGTCTATAACGTAATATAACGTACCCTAACCCATCCAGCCCCTCGCTGGTAATGTTTTACAGAATCCCGGTCGTGTCAGACGGTACTCCTAGGTGGGGACATTATATACGTCTATAACGTTATATATCCTAACCTAAGGCAACCTGACACATCGGATGTAGTAGTTTCCAACGTTCCTGGCGGGTCGGCTCCTACTTCTCGGTGGGAACATGATATTCGTCCATAACGTAATATAACGTAACCTAACCCATCCAGCCCCTCGCTGGTAATGTTTTACAGAATCCCGGTCGTGTCAGACCGTACTTCTCGGTGGGGACATTATATGCGTCTATAACGTAATATAACGTAACCTAACCCATCGAGCCCCTCGCTGGTAATGTTTTACAGAATCCCGGTCGTGTCAGCCGGTACGTCTAGGTAGGGACATTATATACGTCTATAACTTTACATATCCTAACCTAAGGCAACTTAACACTTCGGATGTAGTTGTTTCCAACGTTCCTGGCGGGTCGGCCCCTACTTCTCGGTGGGAACATTATATACGTCTATAACGTAATATAACCTACCCTAACACATCTAGCCCCTCGCTGGTAATTATTTGCAGAATCACGATCGTGTCGTCCCGTACGTCTCGGTGGGGACATTATATACGACTATAACGTTATATATCCTAACTTAAGGCAACCTAACACATCGGATGTAGTATTTTACAACATTCCTGGCGTGTCGGCCCCTACTTCTCGATGGGAACATTATATTCGTCTATAACGTTATACATCCTAACCTAAGGCAACCTAACACTTCGGATGTAGTATTCTCCAACGTTCCTGGCGTGTCGGCTCCTACTTCTCGGTGGGAACATTATATTCGTCTATAACGTAATATAACGTAACCTAACTCATCCGTCCCCTCGCTGTTAATGTTTTACAAAATCACGGTCGTGTCGGCCCGTACTTCTCGGTGGGGATATTCTATACGTCTATATCGTAATATAACCTAACCTAATCCATCTAGACCCTCGGTGATAATGTTTTACAGAATCCCGTTCGTGTCGGCACGTTCTTCTCTGTGGGGACATTATATACGCCTATAACGTTATATATCCCAACCTAAGGCAACCTAACATCTCGGATGTAGTATTTTACAACACTCCTGGCGGGTCGGCTCCTACTTCTCGGTGGGAACATTATATACGTCTATAACGTAATATAACGTACCCTAACCCATCCAGCCCCTCGCTGGTAATGTTTTACAGAATCCCGGTCGTGTCAGACGGTACTCCTAGGTGGGGACATTATATACGTCTATAACGTTATATATCCTAACCTAAGGCAACCTGACACTTCGGATGTAGTAGTTTCCAACGTTCCTGGCGGGTCGGCACCTACTTCTCGGTGGGAACATTATATACGTCTATGTCGTAATATAACCTAACCTAACCCTACTAGACACTCGGTTATAATGTTTTACAGAATCCCGTTCGTGTCGGACCGTACCTCTCTGTGGGGACATTGTATACGTCTATAACGTTATATATCCCAAACTAAGGCAACCTAACATCTCGGATGTAGTATTTTACAACACTGCTGGCGGGTCGGCTCCTACTTCTCGGTGGGAACATTATATACGTCTATAACGTAATATAACGTAACCTAACCCATCGAGCCCCTCGCTGGTAATGTTTTACAGAATCCAGGTCGTGTCAGTAGGTACGTCTAGGTGGGGACATTATATACGTCTATAACGTTATATATCCCAACCTAAGGCAACCTAACATCTCGGATGTAGTATTTTACAACACTCCTGGCGGGTCGGCTCCTACTTCTCGGTGGGAACATTATATTCGTCTATAACGTAATATAACGTAACCTAACCCATCCAGCCCCTCGCTGGTAATGTTTTACAGAATCCCGGTCGTGTCAGACCGTACTTCTCGGTGGTGACATTATATACGTCTATAACGTTATATGTCCTAACCTAAGGCAACCTAACACTTCGGATGTGGTATTTTCCAACTTTCCTGGCCGGTCGGCCCGTACGTCTCGGTGGGAACATTATATACGTCTATAACGTAATATAACGTACCCTAACCCATCCAGCCCCTCGCTGGTAATGTTTTACAGAATCACGGTCGTGTCAGACGGTACTCCTAGGTGGGGACATTATATACGTCTATAACGTTATATATCCTAACCTAAGGCAACCTGACACTTCGGATGTAGTAGTTTCCAACGTTCCTGGCGGGTCGGCACCTACTTCTCGGTGGGAACATTATATACGTCTATGTCGTAATATAACCTAACCTAACCCTACTAGACCCTCGGTTATAATGTTTTACAGAATCCCGTTCGTGTCGGCCCGTACATCTCTGTGGGGACATTGTATACGTCTATAACGTTATATATCACAAACTAAGCTAACCTAACATCTCGGATGTAGTATTTTACAACACTCCTGGCGGGTCGGCTCCTACTTCTCGGTGGGAACATTATATACGTCTATAACGTAATATAACGTAACCTAACCCATCGAGCCCCTCGCTGGTAATGTTTTACAGAATCCCGGTCGTGTCTGCCGGTACGTCTAGGTGGGAACATTATATACGTCTATAACGTTATATATACCAACCTAAGGCAACCTAACATCTCGGATGTAGTATTTTACAACACTCCTGGCGGGTCGGCTCCTACTTCTCGGTGGGAACATTATATTCGTCTATAACGTAATATAACGTAACCTAACGCATCCAGCCCCTCGCTGGTACTGTTTTACAGAATCCCGGTCGTGTCAGACCGTACTTCTCGGTGGAGACATTATATACGTCTATAACGTTATATATCCTAACCTAAGGCAACATAACAACTCGGATGTGGTATTTTACAACATTCCAGGCGGGTCGGTCCCTACTTCTCGGCGGGAACATTATATAAGTCTATAACGTTATATAACTTAACCTAACCCATCCAGCCCCTCGCTGGTAATGTTTTACAGAATCCCGGTCGCGTCAGCCGGTACTTCTAGGTGGCGACATTATATACGTCTATAACGTCATATGTCCTAACCTAAGGCAACTTAACACTTCGGATGTAGTATTTTACAACATTCCTGGCGTGTCGGCCCCTACTTCTCGGTGGGAACATTATATTCGTCTATAACGTTATACATCCTAACCTAAGGCAACCTAACACTTCGTATGTAGTATTCTCCAACGTTCCTGGCGTGTCGGCTCCTACTTCTCGGTGGGAACATTATATTCGTCTATAACGTAATATAACGTAACCTAACTCATCCGTCCCCTCGCTGTTAATGTTTTACAAAATCACGGTCGTGTCGGCACGTTCTTCTCTGTGGGGACATTATATACGCCTATAACGTTATATATCCCAACCTAAGGCAACCTAACATCTCGGATGCAGTATTTTACAACACTCCTGGCGGGTCGGCTCCTACTTCGCAGTGGGAACATTATATTCGTCTATAACGTAATATAACGTAACCTAACCCATCCAGCCCCTCGCTGGTAATGTTTTACAGAATCCCGGTCGTGTCGGCCCGTACTTCTCGGTGGGGACATTATATACGTCTATAACGTTATATATCCCCACCTAAGGCAACCTAATATCTCGGATGTAGTATTTTACAACACTCCTGGCGGGTCGGCTCCTACTTCTCGGTGGGAACATTATATTCGTCTATAACGTAATATAACGTAACCTAACCCATCCAGCCCCTCGCTGGTACTGTTTTACAGAATTCCGGTCGTGTCAGCCCGTACATCCAGGTGGGGACATTATATACGTCTATAACATTATATATCCCAACCTAAGGCAACCTAACATCTCGGATGTAGAATTTTCCAACATTCCTTGCTCGTCGGCCTCTACTCCTCGGTGGGAACATTATATACGTCTATGTCGTAATATAACCTAACCTAACCCATCTAGACCCTCGGTGATAATGTTTTACAGAATCCTGTTCGTGTCGGCCCGTACTTTTCTGTGGGAACATCATATACGTCTATAACGTTATACATCCCAACCTAAGGCAACCTAACATCTCGGATGTAGTATTTTACAACATTACTGGCGTGTAGGCTCGTACTTCTCGGTGGGAACATTATATGCGTCTATAACGTAATATAACGTAACCTAACCCATCGGGCCCCTCGCTGTTAATGTTTTACAGAATCCCGGTCGTGTCGGCCCGTACTTCTCGGTGGGGACATTATATACGTCTATAACGTTATATATCCCAACCTAAGACAACCTAACATCTCGGATGTAGTATTTTACAACACTCCTGGCGGGTCGGCTCCTACATCTCGGTGGGAACATTATATTCGTCTATAACGTAATATAACGTAACCTAACCCATCCGGACCCTCGCTGTTAATGTTTTACAGAATCCCGGTCGTGTCGGCCCGTACTTCTCGGTGGAGACGTTATATACGTCTACAAAGTTATATATCCCAACCTAAGGCAACCTAACATCTCGGATGTAGTATTTTACAACACTCCTGGCGGGTCGGCTCCTACTTCTCGGTGGGAACATTATATACGTCTATAACGTAATATAACGTAACCTAACCCATCGAGCCCCTCGCTGGTAATGTTTTACAGAATCCCGGTCGTGTCAGCCGGTACGTCTAGGTGGGGACATTATATACGTCTATAACGTTATATATCCCAACCTAAGGCAACCTAACATCTCGGATGTAGTATTTTACAACACTCCTGGCGGGTCGGCTCCTACTTCTCGGTGGGAACATTATATTCGTCTATAACGTAATATAACGTAACCTAACGCATCCAGCCCCTCGCTGGTACTGTTTTACAGAATCCCGGTCGTGTCAGACCGTACTTCTCGGTGGAGACATTATACACGTCTATAACGTTATATATCCTAACCTAAGGCAACATAACAACTCGGATGTGGTATTTTACAACATTCCAGGCGGGTCGGGCCCTCCTTCTCGGCGGGAACATTATATAAGTCTGTAACGTTATATAACCTAACCTAACCCATCCAGCCCCTCGCTGGTAATGTTTTACAGAATCCCGGTCGCGTCAGCCGGTACTTCTAGGTGGGGACATTATATACGTCTATAACGTCATATGTCCTAACCTAAGGCAACTTAACACTTCGGATGTAGTATTTTACAACATTCCTGGCGTGTCGGCCCCTACTTCTCGGTGGGAAGATTATATTCGTCTATAACGTTATACTACCTAACCTAAGGCAACCTAACACTTCGGATGTAGTATTCTCCAACGTTCCTGGCGTGTCGGCTCCTACTTCTCGGTGGGAACATTATATTCGTCTATAACGTAATATAACGTAACCTAACTCATCCGTCCCCTCGCTGTTAATGTTTTACAAAATCACGGTCGTGTCGGCCCGTACTTCTCGGTGGGGATATTCTATACGTCTATGTCGTAATATAACCTAACCTAATCCATCTAGACCCTCGGTGATAATGTTTTACAGAATCCCGTTCGTGTCGGCACGTTCTTCTCTGTGGGGACATTATATACGTCTATAACGTTATATATCCGAACCTAAGGCAACCTAACACTTCGGATGTAGTATTTTACAACACTCCTGGCGGGTCGGCTCCTACATCTCGGTGGGAACATTATATTCATCTATAACGTAATATAACGTAACCTAACCCATCCAGCCCCTCGCTGGTAATGTTTTACAGAATCCCGGTCGTGTCAGACCGTATTTCGCGGTGGGGACATTATATACGTCTATAACGTTATATATCCTAACCTAAGGCAACCTAACATCTCGGATGCAGCATTTTACAACACTCCTGGCGGGTCGGCTCCTACTTCTCGGTGGGAACATTATATTCGTCTATAACGTAATATAACGTAACCTAACCCATCCAGCCCCTCGCTGGTACTGTTTTACAGAATCCCGGTCGTGTCAGACCGTACTTCTCGTTGGGGACATTATATACGTCTATAACGCTAAATATCCCAACCTAAGGCAACCTAACATCTCGGATGTAGTATTTTACAACACTCCTGGCGGGTCGGCTCCTACTTCTCGGTGGGAACATTATATTCGTCTATAACGTAATATAACGTAACCTAACCCATCCAGCCCCTCGCTGGTAATGTTTTACAGAATCCCGGTCGTGTCATCCGGTACTCCTAGGTGGGGACATTATATACGTCTATAACGTTATATATCCAAACCTAAGGCAACCTAACACTTCGGATGTAGTATTTTCCAACGTTCCTGGCGGGACGGCCCCTACTTCTCGGTGGGATCATTATATACGTCTATGTCGTAATATAACCTAAACTAACCCATCTAACCCCTCGCTGTTAATGTTTTACAGAATCCCGGTCGTGTCGGCCCGTACTTCTCGGTGGAGACGTTATATACGTCTATAAAGTTATATATCCCAACCTAAGGCAACCTAACATCTCGGATGTAGTATTTTACAACACTCCTGGCGGGTCGGCTCCTACTTCTCGGTGGGAACATTATATTCGTCTATAACGTAATATCACGTAACCTAACCAATCCAGCCCCTCGCTGGTAATGTTTTACAGAATCCCGGTCGTGTCAGACCGAACTTCTCGGTGGGGACATTATATACGTCTATAACGTTATATATCCTAACCTAAGGCAACCTAACACTTCGGATGTGGTATTTTCCAACTTTCCTGGCGGGTCGGCCCGTACTTCTCGGTGGGAACATTATATACGTCTATAACGTAATATAACGTACCCTAACCCATCCAGCCCCTCGCTGGTAATGTTTTACAGAATCCCGGTCGTGTCAGCCGGTACGTCTAGGTCGGGACATTATATACGTCTATAACGTTATATATCCCAACCTAAGGCAACCTAACATCTCGGATGTAGTATTTTACAACACTCCTGGCGGGTCGGCTCCTACTTCTCGGTGGGAACATTATATTCGTCCATAACGTAATATAACGTAACCTAAACCATCCAGCCCCTCGCTGGTAATGTTTTACAGAATCCCGGTCGTGTCAGACCGTACTTCTCGGTGGGGACATTATATGCGTCTATAACGTAATATAACGTAACCTAACCCATCGAGCCCCTCGCTGGTAATGTTTTACAGAATCCCGGTCGTGTCAGCCGGTACGTCTAGGTAGGGACATTATATACGACTATAACTTTACATATCCTAACCTAAGGCAACTTAACACTTCGGATGTAGTTGTTTCCAACGTTCCTGGCGGGTCGGCCCCTACTTCTCGGTGGGAACATTATATACGTCTATAACGTAATATAACCTACCCTAACACATCTAGCCCCTCGCTGGTAATGTTTTACAGAATCCCGGTCGCGTCAGCCGGTACTTCTAGGTGGGGACATTATATACGTCTATAACGTCATATGTCCTAACCTAAGGCAACTTAACACTTCGGATGTAGTATTTTACAACATTCCTGGCGTGTCGGCCCCTACTTCTCGGTGGGAACATTATATACGTCTATAACGTAATATAACGTAACCTAACCCATCCAGCCCCTCGCTGGTAATGTTTTACAGAATCCCGGTCGTGTCAGACGGTACTTCTCGGTGGGGACATTATATACGTCTATAACGTTATATATCCCCACCTAAGGCAACCTAACATCTCGGACGTAGTATTTTACAACACTCCTGGCGTGTCGGCTCCTACTTCTCGGTGGGAACATTATATTCGTCTACAACGTAATATAACGTAACCTAACCCATCCAGCCCCTCGCTGGTACTGTTTTACAGAATTCCGGTCGTGTCAGCCCGTACTTCCCGGTGTGGACATTATATACGTCTATAACGTTATATATCCCAACCTAAGGCAACCTAACATCTCGGATGTAGAATTTTCCAACATTCCTTGCTTGTCGGCCCCTACTCCTCGGTGGGAACATTATATACGTCTATGTCGTAATATAACCTAACCTAACCCATCTAGACCCTCGGTGATAATGTTTTACAGAAACCTGTTCGTGTCGGCCCGTACTTTTCTGTGGGAACATCATATACGTCTATAACGTTATATATCCCAACCTAAGGCAACCTAACATCGCGGATGTAGTATTTTACAACACTCCTGGCGGGTCGGCTCCTACTTCTCGGTGGGAACATTATATTCGTCTGTAACGTAATATAACGTAGCCTAACCCATCCAGCCCCTCGCTGGTACTGTTTTACAAAATCCCGTTCGTGTCAGACCGTACTTCTCGGTGGGGACATTATATACGTCTATAACGTTATATATCCTAACCTAAGGCAACATAACAACTCGGATGTGGTATTTTACAACATTCCAGGCGGGTCGGCTCCTACTTCTCGGTGGGAACATTATATAAGTCTATAACGTAATATAACCTAACCTAACCCATCCAGCCCCTCGCTGGTAATGTTTTACAGAATCCCGGTCGTGTCAGCCGGTACTTCTAGGTGGGGACATTATATACGTCTATAACGTTATATATCCCAACCTAAGGCAACCTAACATCTCGGATGAAGTATTTTACAACACTCCTGGCGGGTCGGCTCCTACTTCTCGGTGGGAACATGATATTCGTCCATAACGTAATATAACGTAACCTAACCCATCCAGCCCCTCGCTGGTAATGTTTTACAGAATCCCGGTCGTGTCACACCGTACTTCTCGGTGGGGACATTATATGCGTCTATGTCGTAATATAACCTAACCTATCCCATCTAGACCCTCGGTGATAATGTTTTACAGAATCCTGTTCGTGTCAGCCCGTACTTTTCTGTGGGAACATCATATACGTCTATAACGTTATACATCCCAACCTAAGGCAACCTAACATCTCGGATGTAGTATTTTACAACACTCCTGGCAGGTCGGCTCCTACTTCTCGGTGGGAACATTATATTCGTCTATAACGTAATATAACGTAACCTAACCCATCCAGCCCCTCGCTGGTAATGTTTTACAGAATCCCGGTCGTGTCAGACCGTACTTCTCGGTGGGGACATTATATACGTCTATAACGTTATATGTCCTAACCTAAGGCAACCTAACACTTCGGATGTGGTATTTTCCAACTTTCCTGGCCGGTCGGCCCGTACGTCTCGGTGGGAACATTATATACGTCTATAACGTAATATAACGTACCCTAACCCATCCAGCCCCTCGCTGGTAATGTTTTACAGAATCACCGTCGTGTCAGACGGTACTCCTAGGTGGGGACATTATATACGTCTATAACGTTATATATCCTAACCTAAGGCAACCTGACACTTCGGATGTAGTAGTTTCCAACGTTCCTGGCGGGTCGGCACCTACTTCTCGGTGGGAACATTATATACGTCTATGTCGTAATATAACCTAACCTAACCCTACTAGACCCTCGGTTATAATGTTTTACAGAATCCCGTTCGTGTCGGCCCGTACATCTCTGTGGGGACATTGTATACGTCTATAACGTTATATATCACAAACTAAGCTAACCTAACATCTCGGATGTAGTATTTTACAACACTCCTGGCGGGTCGGCTCCTACTTCTCGGTGGGAACATTATATACGTCTATAACGTAATATAACGTAACCTAACCCATCGAGCCCCTCGCTGGTAATGTTTTACAGAATCCCGGTCGTGTCAGCCGGTACGTCTAGGTGGGGACATTATATACGTCTATAACGTTATATATCCCAACCTAAGGCAACCTAACATCTCGGATGTAGTATTTTACAACACTCCTGGCGGGTCGGCTCCTACTTCTCGGTGGGAACATTATATTCGTCTATAACGTAATATAACGTAACCTAACGCATCCAGCCCCTCGCTGGTACTGTTTTACAGAATCCCGGTCGTGTCAGACCGTACTTCTCGGTGGAGACATTATATACGTCTATAACGTTATATATCCTAACCTAAGGCAACCTAATATCTCGGATGTAGTATTCTACAACACTCCTGGCGGGTCGGCTCCTACTTCTCGGTGGGAACATTATATTCGTCTATAACGTAATATAACGTAACCTAACCCATCCAGCCCCTCGCTGGTACTGTTTTACAGAATTCCGGTCGTGTCAGCCCGTACATCCAGGTGGGGACATTATATACGTCTATAACGTTATATATCCCAACCTAAGGCAACCTAACATCTCGGATGTAGAATTTTCCAACATTCCTTGCTCGTCGGCCCCTACTCCTCGGTGGGAACATTATATACGTCTATGTCGTAATATAACCTAACCTAACCCATCTAGACCCTCGGTGATAATGTTTTACAGAATCCTGTTCGTGTCGGCCCGTACTTTTCTGTGGGAACATCATATACGTCTATAACGTTATACATCCCAACCTAAGGCAACCTAACATCTCGGATGTAGTATTTTACAACATTACTGGCGTGTAGGCTCGTACTTCTCGGTGGGAACATTATATGCGTCTATAACGTAATATAACGTAACCTAACCCATCGGGCCCCTCGCTGTTAATGTTTTACAGAATCCCGGTCGTGTCGGCCCGTACTTCTCGGTGGGGACATTATATACGTCTATAACGTCATATATCCCAACCTAAGACAACCTAACATCTCCGATGTAGTATTTTACAACACTCCTGGCGGGTCGGCTCCTACATCTCGGTGGGAACATTATATTCGTCTATAACGTAATATAACGTAACCTAACCCATCCGGCCCCTCGCTGTTAATGTTTTACAGAATCCCGGTCGTGTCGGCCCGTACTTCTCGGTGGAGACGTTATATACGTCCATAAAGTTATATATCCCAACCTAAGGCAACCTAACATCTCGGATGTAGTATTTTACAACACTCCTGGCGGGTCGGCTCCTACTTCTCGGTGGGAACATTATATACGTCTATAACGTAATATAACGTACCCTAACCCATCCAGCCCCTCGCTGGTAATGTTTTACAGAATCCCGGTCGTGTCAGACCGTACTTCTCGGTGGGGACATTATATGCGTCTATAACGTAATATAACGTAACCTAACCCATCGAGCCCCTCGCTGGTAATGTTTTACAGAATCCCGGTCGTGTCAGCCGGTACGTCTAGGTAGGGACATTATATACGTCTATAACTTTACATATCCTAACCTAAGGCAACTTAACACTTCGGATGTAGTTGTTTCCAACGTTCCTGGCGGGTCGGCCCCTACTTCTCGGTGGGAACATTATATACGTCTATAACGTAATATAACCTACCCTAACACATCTAGCCCCTCGCTGGTAATTATTTGCAGAATCACGATCGTGTCGTCCCGTACGTCTCGGTGGGGACATTATATACGACTATAACGTTATATATCCTAACTTAAGGCAACCTAACACATCGGATGTAGTATTTTACAACACTCCTGGCGGGTCGGCTCCTACTTCTCGGTGGGAACATTATATTCGTCTATAACGTAATATAACGTAACCTAACCCATCCAGCCCCTCGCTGGTAATGTTTTACCGAATCCCGGTCGTGTCGGCCCGTACTTCTCGGTGGGGACATTATATACGTCTATAACGTCATATATCCCAACCTAAGGCAACCTAACATCTCGGATGTAGAATTTTCCAACATTCCTTGCTCGTCGGCCCCTACTCCTCGGTGGGAACATTATATACGTCTATGTCGTAATATAACCTAACCTATCCCATCTAGACCCTCGGTGATAATGTTTTACAGAATCCTGTTCGTGTCGGCCCGTACTTTTCTGTGGGAACATCATATACGTCTATAACGTTATACATCCCAACCTAAGGCAACCTAACATCTCGGATGTAGTATTTTACAACACTCCTGGCAGGTCGGCTCCTACTTCTCGGTGGGAACATTATATTCGTCTATAACGTAATATAACGTAACCTAACCCATCCAGCCCCTCGCTGGTAATGTTTTACAGAATCCCGGTCGTGTCAGACCGTACTTCTCGGTGGGGACATTATATACGTCTATAACGTTATATGTCCTAACCTAAGGCAACCTAACACTTCGGATGTGGTATTTTCCAACTTTCCTGGCCGGTCGGCCTGTACGTCTCGGTGGGAACATTATATACGTCTATAACGTAATATAACGTACCCTAACCCATCCAGCCCCTCGCTGGTAATGTTTTACAGAATCACCGTCGTGTCAGGCGGTACTCCTAGGTGGGGACATTATATACGTCTATAACGTTATATATCCTAACCTAAGGCAACCTGACACTTCGGATGTAGTAGTTTCCAACGTTCCTGGCGGGTCGGCACCTACTTCTCGGTGGGAACATTATATACGTCTATGTCGTAATATAACCTAACCTAACCCTACTAGACCCTCGGTTATAATGTTTTACAGAATCCCGTTCGTGTCGGCCCGTACATCTCTGTGGGGACATTGTATACGTCTATAACGTTATATATCACAAACTAAGCTAACCTAACATCTCGGATGTAGTATTTTACAACACTCCTGGCGGGTCGGCTCCTACTTCTCGGTGGGAACATTATATACGTCTATAACGTAATATAACGTAACCTAACCCATCGAGCCCCTCGCTGGTAATGTTTTACAGAATCCCGGTCGTGTCAGCCGGTACGTCTAGGTGGGGACATTATATACGTCTATAACGTTATATATCCCAACCTAAGGCAACCTAACATCTCGGATGTAGTATTTTACAACACTCCTGGCGGGTCGGCTCCTACTTCTCGGTGGGAACATTATATTCGTCTATAACGTAATATAACGTAACCTAACGCATCCAGCCCCTCGCTGGTACTGTTTTACAGAATCCCGGTCGTGTCAGACCGTACTTCTCGGTGGAGACATTATATACGTCTATAACGTTATATATCCTAACCTAAGGCAACTTAACACTTCGGATGTAGTATTTTACAACATTCCTGGCGTGTCGGCCCCTACTTCTCGGTGGGAACATTATATTCGTCTATAACGTTATACATCCTAACCTAAGGCAACCTAACACTTCGGATGTAGTATTCTCCAACGTTCCTGGCGTGTCGGCTCCTACTTCTCGGTGGGAACATTATATTCGTCTATAACGTAATATAACGTAACCTAACCCATGCAGCCCCTCGCTGGTACTGTTTTACAGAATTCCGGTCGTGTCAGCCCGTACATCCAGGTGGGGACATTATATACGTCTATAACGTTATATATCCCAACCTAAGGCAACCTAACATCTCGGATGTAGAATTTTCCAACATTCCTTGCTCGTCGGCCCCTACTCCTCGGTGGGAACATTATATACGTCTATGTCGTAATATAACCTAACCTAACCCATCTAGACCCTCGGTGATAATGTTTTACAGAATCCTGTTCGTGTCGGCCCGTACTTTTCTGTGGGAACATCATATACGTCTATAACGTTATACATCCCAACCTAAGGCAACCTAACATCTCGGATGTAGTATTTTACAACATTACTGGCGTGTAGGCTCGTACTTCTCGGTGGGAACATTATATGCGTCTATAACGTAATATAACGTAACCTAACCCATCGGGCCCCTCGCTGTTAATGTTTTACAGAATCCCGGTCGTGTCGGCCCGTACTTCTCGGTGGGGACATTATATACGTCTATAACGTTATATATCCCAACCTAAGACAACCTAACATCTCGGATGTAGTATTTTACAACACTCCTGGCGGGTCGGCTCCTACATCTCGGTGGGAACATTATATTCGTCTATAACGTAATATAACGTAACCTAACCCATCCGGCCCCTCGCTGTTAATGTTTTACAGAATCCCGGTCGTGTCGGCCCGTACTTCTCGGTGGAGACGTTATATACGTCCATAAAGTTATATATCCCAACCTAAGGCAACCTAACATCTCGGATGTAGTATTTTACAACACTCCTGGCGGGTCGGCTCCTACTTCTCGGTGGGAACATTATATACGTCTATAACGTAATATAACGTACCCTAACCCATCCAGCCCCTCGCTGGTAATGTTTTACAGAATCCCGGTCGTGTCAGACGGTACTCCTAGGTGGGGACATTATATACGTCTATAACGTTATATATCCTAACCTAAGGCAACCTGACACTTCAGATGTAGTAGTTTCCAACGTTCCTGGCGGGTCGGCACCTACTTCTCGGTGGGAACATTATATACGTCTATGTCGTAATATAACCTAACCTAACCCTACTAGACCCTCGGTTATAATGTTTTACAGAATCCCGTTCGTGTCGGACCGTACCTCTCTGTGGGGACATTGTATACGTCTATAACGTTATATATCCCAAACTAAGGCAACCTAACATCTCGGATGTAGTATTTTACAACACTGCTGGCGGGTCGGCTCCTACTTCTCGGTGGGAACATTATATACGTCTATAACGTAATATAACGTAACCTAACCCATCGAGCCCCTCGCTGGTAATGTTTTACAGAATCCCGGTCGTGTCAGTCGGTACGTCTAGGTGGGGACATTATATACGTCTATAACGTTATATATCCCAACCTAAGGCAACCTAACATCTCGGATGTAGTATTTTACAACACTCCTGGCGGGTCGGCTCCTACTTCTCGGTGGGAACATTATATACGTCTATAACGTAATATAACGTACCCTAACCCATCCAGCCCCTCGCTGGTAATGTTTTACAGAATCCCGGTCGTGTCAGACGGTACTCCTAGGTGGGGACATTATATACGTCTATAACGTTATATATCCTAACCTAAGGCAACCTGACACTTCAGATGTAGTAGTTTCCAACGTTCCTGGCGGGTCGGCACCTACTTCTCGGTGGGAACAGTATATACGTCTATGTCGTAATATAACCTAACCTAACCCTACTAGACCCTCGGTTATAATGTTTTACAGAATCCCGTTCGTGTCGGACCGTACCTCTCTGTGGGGACATTGTATACGTCTATAACGTTATATATCCCAAACTAAGGCAACCTAACATCTCGGATGTAGTATTTTACAACACTGCTGGCGGGTCGGCTCCTACTTCTCGGTGGGAACATTATATACGTCTATAACGTAATATAACGTAACCTAACCCATCGAGCCCCTCGCTGGTAATGTTTTACAGAATCCCGGTCGTGTCAGTCGGTACGTCTAGGTGGGGACATTATATACGTCTATAACGTTATATATCCCAACCTAAGGCAACCTAACATCTCGGATGTAGTATTTTACAACACTCCTGGCGGGTCGGCTCCTACTTCTCGGTGGGAACATTATATTCGTCTATAACGTAATATAACGTAACCTAACCCATCCAGCCCCTCGCTGGTAATGTTTTACAGAATCCCGGTCGTGTCAGACCGTACTTCTCGGTGGGGACATTATATACGTCTATAACGTTATATATCCTAACCTAAGGCAACCTGACACTTCGGATGTAGTAGTTTCCAACGTTCCTGGCGGGTCGGCACCTACTTCTCGGTGGGAACATTATATACGTCTATGTCGTAATATAACCTAACCTAACCCTACTAGACCCTCGGTTATAATGTTTTACAGAATCCCGTTCGTGTCGGACCGTACCTCTCTGTGGGGACATTGTATACGTCTATAACGTTATATATCCCAAACTAAGGCAACCTAACATCTCGGATGTAGTATTTTACAACACTGCTGGCGGGTCGGCTCCTACTTCTCGGTGGGAACATTATATACGTCTATAACGTAATATAACGTAACCTAACCCATTGAGCCCCTAGCTGGTAATGTTTTACAGAATCCCGGTCGTGTCAGTCGGTACGTCTAGGTGGGGACATTATATACGTCTATAACGTTATATATCCCAACCTAAGGCAACCTAACATCTCGGATGTAGTATTTTACAACACTCCTGGCGGGTCGGCTCCTACTTCTCGGTGGGAACATTATATTCGTCTATAACGTAATATAACGTAACCTAACCCATCCAGCCCCTCGCTGGTAATGTTTTACAGAATCCCGGTCGTGTCAGACCGTACTTCTCGGTGGGGACATTATATACGTCTATAACGTTATATGTCCTAACCTAAGGCAACCTAACACTTCGGATGTGGTATTTTCCAACTTTCCTGGCCGGTCGGCCCGTACGTCTCGGTGGGAACATTATATACGTCTATAACGTAATATAACGTACCCTAACCCATCCAGCCCCTCGCTGGTAATGTTTTACAGAATCACGGTCGTGTCAGACGGTACTCCTAGGTGGGGACATTATATACGTCTATAACGTTATATATCCTAACCTAAGGCAACCTGACACTTCGGATGTAGTAGTTTCCAACGTTCCTGGCGGGTCGGCACCTACTTCTCGGTGGGAACATTATATACGTCTATGTCGTAATATAACCTAACCTAACCCTACTAGACCCTCGGTTATAATGTTTTACAGAATCCCGTTCGTGTCGGCCCGTACATCTCTGTGGGGACATTGTATACGTCTATAACGTTATATATCACAAACTAAGCTAACCTAACATCTCGGATGTAGTATTTTACAACACTCCTGGCGGGTCGGCTCCTACTTCTCGGTGGGAACATTATATACGTCTATAACGTAATATAACGTAACCTAACCCATCGAGCCCCTCGCTGGTAATGTTTTACAGAATCCCGGTCGTGTCAGCCGGTACGTCTAGGTGGGGACATTATATACGTCTATAACGTTATATATCCCAACCTAAGGCAACCTAACATCTCGGATGTAGTATTTTACAACACTCCTGGCGTGTCGGCTCCTACTTCTCGGTGGGAACATTATATTCGTCTATAACGTAATATAACGTAACCTAACGCATCCAGCCCCTCGCTGGTACTGTTTTACAGAATCCCGGTCGTGTCAGACCGTACTTCTCGGTGGAGACATTATATCCGTCTATAACGTTATATATCCTAACCTAAGGCAACATAACAACTCGGATGTGGTATTTTACAACATTCCAGGCGGGTCGGGCCCTACTTCTCGGCGGGAACATTATATAAGTCTATAACGTTATATAACCTAACCTAACCCATCCAGCCCCTCGCTGGTAATGTTTTACAGAATCCCGGTCGCGTCAGCCGGTACTTCTAGGTGGGGACATTATATACGTCTATAACGTCATATGTCCTAACCTAAGGCAACTTAACACTTCGGATGTAGTATTTTACAACATTCCTGGCGTGTCGGCCCCTACTTCTCGGAGGGAACATTATATTCGTCTATAACGTTATACATCCTAACCTAAGGCAACCTAACACTTCGGATGTAGTATTCTCCAACGTTCCTGGCGTGTCGGCTCCTACTTCTCGGTGGGAACATTATGTTCGTCTATAACGTAATATAACGTAACCTAACTCATCCGTCCCCTCGCTGTTAATGTTTTACAAAATCACGGTCGTGTCGGCCCGTACTTCTCGGTGGGGATATTCTATACGTCTATGTCGTAATATAACCTAACCTAATCCATCTAGACCCTCGGTGATAATGTTTTACAGAATCCCGTTCGTGTCGGCACGTTCTTCTCTGTGGGGACATTATATACGCCTATAACGTTATATATCCCAACCTAAGGCAACCTAACATCTCGGATGCAGTATTTTACAACACTCCTGGCGGGTCGGCTCCTACTTCGCGGTGGGAACATTATATTCGTCTATAACGTAATATAACGTAACCTAACCCATCCAGCCCCTCGCTGGTAATGTTTTACAGAATCCCGGTCGTGTCGGCCCGTACTTCTCGGTGGGGACATTATATACGTCTATAACGTTATATATCCCCACCTAAGGCAACCTAATATCTCGGATGTAGTATTCTACAACACTCCTGGCGGGTCGGCTCCTACTTCTCGGTGGGAACATTATATACGTCTATAACGTAATATAACGTACCCTAACCCATCCAGCCCCTCGCTGGTAATGTTTTACAGAATCCCGGTCGTGTCATCCGGTACTCCTAGGTGGGGACATTATATACGTCTATAACGTTGTATATCCTAACCTAAGGCAACCTAACACTTCGGATGTAGTATTTTCCAACGTTCCTGGCGGGTCGGCCCCTACTTCTCGGTGGGAACATTATATACGTCTATGTCGTAATATAACCTAAACTAACCCATCTAACCCCTCGTTGATAATGCTTTACAGAATCCCGTTCGTGTCGGCCCGTACCTCTCTGTGGGGACATTGTATACGTCTATAACGTTATATATCCCAAACTAAGGCAACCTAACATCTCGGATGTAGTATTTTACAACACTGCTGGCGGGTCGGCTCCTACTTCTCGGTGGGAACATTATATACGTCTATAACGTAATATAACGTAACCTAACCCATCGAGCCCCTCGCTGGTAATGTTTTACAGAATCCCGGTCGTGTCAGTCGGTACGTCTAGGTGGGGACATTATATACGTCTATAACGTTATATATCCCAACCTAAGGCAACCTAACATCTCGGATGTAGTATTTTACAACACTCCTGGCGGGTCGGCTCCTACTTCTCGGTGGGAACATTATATACGTCTATAACGTAATATAACGTACCCTAACCCATCCAGCCCCTCGCTGGTAATGTTTTACAGAATCCCGGTCGTGTCAGACGGTACTCCTAGGTGGGGACATTATATACGTCTATAACGTTATATATCCTAACCTAAGGCAACCTGACACTTCAGATGTAGTAGTTTCCAACGTTCCTGGCGGGTCGGCACCTACTTCTCGGTGGGAACAGTATATACGTCTATGTCGTAATATAACCTAACCTAACCCTACTAGACCCTCGGTTATAATGTTTTACAGAATCCCGTTCGTGTCGGACCGTACCTCTCTGTGGGGACATTGTATACGTCTATAACGTTATATATCCCAAACTAAGGCAACCTAACATCTCGGATGTAGTATTTTACAACACTGCTGGCGGGTCGGCTCCTACTTCTCGGTGGGAACATTATATACGTCTATAACGTAATATAACGTAACCTAACCCATCGAGCCCCTCGCTGGTAATGTTTTACAGAATCCCGGTCGTGTCAGTCGGTACGTCTAGGTGGGGACATTATATACGTCTATAACGTTATATATCCCAACCTAAGGCAACCTAACATCTCGGATGTAGTATTTTACAACACTCCTGGCGGGTCGGCTCCTACTTCTCGGTGGGAACATTATATTCGTCTATAACGTAATATAACGTAACCTAACCCATCCAGCCCCTCGCTGGTAATGTTTTACAGAATCCCGGTCGTGTCAGACCGTACTTCTCGGTGGGGACATTATATACGTCTATAACGTTATATATCCTAACCTAAGGCAACCTGACACTTCGGATGTAGTAGTTTCCAACGTTCCTGGCGGGTCGGCACCTACTTCTCGGTGGGAACATTATATACGTCTATGTCGTAATATAACCTAACCTAACCCTACTAGACCCTCGGTTATAATGTTTTACAGAATCCCGTTCGTGTCGGACCGTACCTCTCTGTGGGGACATTGTATACGTCTATAACGTTATATATCCCAAACTAAGGCAACCTAACATCTCGGATGTAGTATTTTACAACACTGCTGGCGGGTCGGCTCCTACTTCTCGGTGGGAACATTATATACGTCTATAACGTAATATAACGTAACCTAACCCATTGAGCCCCTAGCTGGTAATGTTTTACAGAATCCCGGTCGTGTCAGTCGGTACGTCTAGGTGGGGACATTATATACGTCTATAACGTTATATATCCCAACCTAAGGCAACCTAACATCTCGGATGTAGTATTTTACAACACTCCTGGCGGGTCGGCTCCTACTTCTCGGTGGGAACATTATATTCGTCTATAACGTAATATAACGTAACCTAACCCATCCAGCCCCTCGCTGGTAATGTTTTACAGAATCCCGGTCGTGTCAGACCGTACTTCTCGGTGGGGACATTATATACGTCTATAACGTTATATGTCCTAACCTAAGGCAACCTAACACTTCGGATGTGGTATTTTCCAACTTTCCTGGCCGGTCGGCCCGTACGTCTCGGTGGGAACATTATATACGTCTATAACGTAATATAACGTACCCTAACCCATCCAGCCCCTCGCTGGTAATGTTTTACAGAATCACGGTCGTGTCAGACGGTACTCCTAGGTGGGGACATTATATACGTCTATAACGTTATATATCCTAACCTAAGGCAACCTGACACTTCGGATGTAGTAGTTTCCAACGTTCCTGGCGGGTCGGCACCTACTTCTCGGTGGGAACATTATATACGTCTATGTCGTAATATAACCTAACCTAACCCTACTAGACCCTCGGTTATAATGTTTTACAGAATCCCGTTCGTGTCGGCCCGTACATCTCTGTGGGGACATTGTATACGTCTATAACGTTATATATCACAAACTAAGCTAACCTAACATCTCGGATGTAGTATTTTACAACACTCCTGGCGGGTCGGCTCCTACTTCTCGGTGGGAACATTATATACGTCTATAACGTAATATAACGTAACCTAACCCATCGAGCCCCTCGCTGGTAATGTTTTACAGAATCCCGGTCGTGTCAGCCGGTACGTCTAGGTGGGGACATTATATACGTCTATAACGTTATATATCCCAACCTAAGGCAACCTAACATCTCGGATGTAGTATTTTACAACACTCCTGGCGTGTCGGCTCCTACTTCTCGGTGGGAACATTATATTCGTCTATAACGTAATATAACGTAACCTAACGCATCCAGCCCCTCGCTGGTACTGTTTTACAGAATCCCGGTCGTGTCAGACCGTACTTCTCGGTGGAGACATTATATCCGTCTATAACGTTATATATCCTAACCTAAGGCAACATAACAACTCGGATGTGGTATTTTACAACATTCCAGGCGGGTCGGGCCCTACTTCTCGGCGGGAACATTATATAAGTCTATAACGTTATATAACCTAACCTAACCCATCCAGCCCCTCGCTGGTAATGTTTTACAGAATCCCGGTCGCGTCAGCCGGTACTTCTAGGTGGGGACATTATATACGTCTATAACGTCATATGTCCTAACCTAAGGCAACTTAACACTTCGGATGTAGTATTTTACAACATTCCTGGCGTGTCGGCCCCTACTTCTCGGAGGGAACATTATATTCGTCTATAACGTTATACATCCTAACCTAAGGCAACCTAACACTTCGGATGTAGTATTCTCCAACGTTCCTGGCGTGTCGGCTCCTACTTCTCGGTGGGAACATTATGTTCGTCTATAACGTAATATAACGTAACCTAACTCATCCGTCCCCTCGCTGTTAATGTTTTACAAAATCACGGTCGTGTCGGCCCGTACTTCTCGGTGGGGATATTCTATACGTCTATGTCGTAATATAACCTAACCTAATCCATCTAGACCCTCGGTGATAATGTTTTACAGAATCCCGTTCGTGTCGGCACGTTCTTCTCTGTGGGGACATTATATACGCCTATAACGTTATATATCCCAACCTAAGGCAACCTAACATCTCGGATGCAGTATTTTACAACACTCCTGGCGGGTCGGCTCCTACTTCGCGGTGGGAACATTATATTCGTCTATAACGTAATATAACGTAACCTAACCCATCCAGCCCCTCGCTGGTAATGTTTTACAGAATCCCGGTCGTGTCGGCCCGTACTTCTCGGTGGGGACATTATATACGTCTATAACGTTATATATCCCCACCTAAGGCAACCTAATATCTCGGATGTAGTATTCTACAACACTCCTGGCGGGTCGGCTCCTACTTCTCGGTGGGAACATTATATACGTCTATAACGTAATATAACGTACCCTAACCCATCCAGCCCCTCGCTGGTAATGTTTTACAGAATCCCGGTCGTGTCATCCGGTACTCCTAGGTGGGGACATTATATACGTCTATAACGTTGTATATCCTAACCTAAGGCAACCTAACACTTCGGATGTAGTATTTTCCAACGTTCCTGGCGGGTCGGCCCCTACTTCTCGGTGGGAACATTATATACGTCTATGTCGTAATATAACCTAAACTAACCCATCTAACCCCTCGTTGATAATGCTTTACAGAATCCCGTTCGTGTCGGCCCGTACTTCTCCGTGGGGACATTATATACGTCTATAACGTTATATATCCGAACCTAAGGCAACCTAACACTTCGGATGTAGTATTTTACAACACTCCTGGCGGGTCGGCTCCTACATCTCGGTGGGAACATTATATTCATCTATAACGTAATATAACGTAACCTAACCCATCCAGCCCCTCGCTGGTAATGTTTTACAGAATCCCGGTCGTGTCAGACCGTATTTTTCGGTGGGGACATTATATACGTCTATAACGTTATATATCCTAACCTAAGGCAACCTAACATCTCGGATGCAGCATTTTACAACACTCCTGGCGGGTCGGCTCCTACTTCTCGGTGGGAACATTATATTCGTCTATAACGTAATATAACGTAACCTAACCCATCCAGCCCCTCGCTGGTACTGTTTTACAGAATCCCGGTCGTGTCAGACCGTACTTCTCGTTGGGGACATTATATACGTCTATAACGCTAAATATCCCAACCTAAGGCAACCTAACATCTCGGATGTAGTATTTTACAACACTCCTGGCGGGTCGGCTCCTACTTCTCGGTGGGAACATTATATTCGTCTATAACGTAATATAACGTAACCTAACCCATCCAGCCCCTCGCTGGTAATGTTTTACAGAATCCCGGTCGTGTCATCCGGTACTCCTAGGTGGGGACATTATATACGTCTATAACGTTATATATCCAAACCTAAGGCAACCTAACACTTCGGATGTAGTATGTTCCAACGTTCCTGGCGGGACGGCCCCTACTTCTCGGTGGGAACATTATATACGTCTATGTCGTAATATAACCTAAACTAACCCATCTAACCCCTCGGTGATAATGCTTTACAGAATCCCGTTCCTGTCGGCCCGTACTTCTCCGTGGGGACATTATATACGTCTATAACGTTATATATCCTAACCTAAGGCAACCTAACACTTCGGATGTAGTCTTTTACAACACTCCTGGCGGGTCGGCTCCTACATCTCGGTGGGAACATTATATTCATCTATAACGTAATATAACGTAACCTAACCCATCCAGCCCCTCGCTGGTAATGTTTTACAGAATCCCGGTCGTGTCAGACCGTACTTCTCGGTGGGGACACTATATACGTCTATAACGTTATATATCCTAACCTAAGGCAACCTGACACTTCGGATGTAGTAGTTTCCAACGTTCCTGGCGGGTCGGCACCTACTTCTCGGTGGGAACATTATATACGTCTATGTCGTAATATAACCTAACCTAACCCTACTAGACCCTCGGTTATAATGTTTTACAGAATCCCGTTCGTGTCCGCCCGTACCTCTCTGTGGGGACATTGTATACGTCTATAACGTTATATATCCCAAACTAAGGCAACCTAACATCTCGGATGTAGTATTTTACTACACTCCTGGCGGGTCGGCTCCTACTTCTCGGTGGGAACATTATATACGTCTATAACGTAATATAACGTAACCTAACCCATCGAGCCCCTCGCTGGTAATGTTTTACAGAATCCCGGTCGTGTCAGCCGGTACGTCTAGGTGAGGACATTATATACGTCTATAACGTTATATATCCCAACCTAAGGCAACCTAACATCTCGGATGTAGTATTTTACAACACTCCTGGCGGGTCGGCCCCTACTTCTCGGTGGGAACATTATATACGTCTATAACGTAATATAACCTATCCTAACCCATCTAGCCCCTCGCAGGTAATGTTTTACAGAATCCCGGTCGTGTCGGCCCGTACTTCTCGGTGGGGACATTATATACGTCTATAACGTTATACATCCCAACCTAAGGCAACCTAACATCTCGGATGTAGTATTTTACAACAATCCTGGCGGGTCGGCTCCTACTTCTCGGTGGGAACATTATATTCGTCTATAACGTAATATAACGTAACCTGACCCATCCAGCCCCTCGCTGTTCATGTTTTATAGAATCCCGGGCATGTCGGCCCGTACTTCTCGGTGGGGACATTATATTCGTCTATAACATTATATATTCCAACCTTAGGCAACCTAACATCTCGGATGTAGTATTTTCCAACATTCCTGGCTGGTCGGCCCCTACTTCTCGGTGGGAACATTATATACGTCTATAACGTAATATAACCTATCCTAACCCATCTAGCCCCTCGCATGTAATGTTTTACAGAATCCCGTTCGTGTCGGCCCGTACTTCTCGGTGGGGACATTATATACGTCTATAACGTTATATATCCTGACCTAAGGCAACATAACACTTCGGATGGAGTAGTTTCCAACGTTCCTGGCGGGTCGGCACCTACTTCGCGGTGGAAACATTATATACGTCTATGTCGTAATATAACGTAACCTAATCCATCTATACCCTCGGTGATAATGCTTTACAGAATCCCGTTCGTGTCGGCCCGTACTTCTCGGTGGGGACATTATATACGTCTATAACGTTATATATCCCAACCTAAGACAACCTAACATCTCGGATGTAGAATTTTCCAACATTCCTTGCTTGTCGGCCCCTACTCCTCGGTGGGAACATTATATACGTCTATGTCGTAATATAACCTAACCTAACCCATCTAGACCCTCGGTGATAATGTTTTACAGAATCCCGTTCGTGTCGGCCCGTACTTCTCGGTATGGACATTATATACGTCTATAACGTTATATATCCTAACCTAAGGCAACCTAACATCTCGGATGTGGTATTTTACAACATTCCAGGCGGGTCGGCCCCTACTTCTCGGTGAGAAAATTATATACGTCTATAACGTTACATATCCTAACCTAAGGCAACCTAACACTTCGGATGTAGTATTCTGCAACGTTCCTGGCGGGTCGACCCTTACTTCTCGGTGGGAACATTATATACGTCTATAACGTAACAAAACCTAACCTAACCCATCCAGCCCCTCGCTGGTAATGTTTTACAGAATCCCGGTCGTGTCAGCCGGTGCTTCTAGGTGGGGACATTATATACGTCTATAACGTTATATATCCCACCCTAAGACAACCTAACATCTCGGATGTAGTATTTTACAACACTCCTGGCGGGTCGGCTCCTACATCTCGGGGGGAACACTATATTCGTCTATAACGTAATATAACGTAACCTAACCCATCCGGCCCCTCGCTGTTAATGCTTTACAGAATCCCGGTCGTGTCAGCCGGTGCTTCTAGGTGGGGACATCATATACGTCTATAACGTTATACATCCCAACCTAAGGCAACCTAACATCTCGGATGTAGTATTTTACAACACTCCTGGCGGGTCGGCTACTACTTCTCGGTGGGAACATTATATTCGTCTATAACGTAATATAACGTAACCTAATCCATCTATACCCTCGGTGATAATGTTTTACAGAATCCCGTTCGTGTCGGCCCGTACTTCTCGGTGGGGACATTATATACGTCTATAACGTTGTATATCCCAACCTAAGACAACCTAACATCTCGGATGTAGTATTTTACAACACTCCTGGCGGGTCGGCTCCTACATCTCGGGGGGAACATTATATTCGTCTATAACGTAATATAACGTAACCTAACCCACCCGGCCCCTCGCTGTTAATGTTTTACAGAATCCCGGTCGTGTCGGCCCGTACTTCTCGGCGGGGACGTTATATACGTCTATAAAGTTATATATCCCAACCTAAGGCAACCTAACATCTCGGATGTAGTATTTTACAACACTCCTGGCGGGTCGGCTCCTACTTCTCGGTGGGAACATTATATTCGTCTATAACGTAATATAACGTAACCTAACCCATCCAGCCCCTCGCTGGTAATGTTTTACAGAATCCCGGTCGTGTCAGACCGTACTTCTCGGTGGGGACATTATATACGTCTATAACGTTATATATCCTAACCTAAGGCAACCTAACACTTCGGATGTGGTATTTTCCAACTTTCCTGGCGGGTCGGCCCGTACTTCTCGGTGGGAACATTATATACGTCTATAAGGTAATATAACGTACCCTAACCCATCCAGCCCCTCGCTGGTAATGTTTTACAGAATCCCGTTCGTGTCGGCCCGTACTTCTCGGTGGGGACATTATATACGTCTATAACGTTATATATCCTAACCTAAGGCAATATAACATCTCGGATGTAGTATTTTACAACATTCCTGGCGGGTCGGCTCCTACTTCTCGGTGGGAACGTTATATACGTCTATGTCGTAATATAACCTAACCTAATCCATCTATATCCTCGGTCATAATGTTTTACAGAAACCCGGTCGCGTCGGCCCGTACTTCTCGGTGGGGACATTATATACGTCTATAACGTTATATATCCCAACCTAAGGCAACCTAACATCTCGGATGTAGCATTTTACAAAACTCCTGGCGGGTCGGCTCCTACTGCTCGGTGGGAACATTATATTCGTCCATAACGTAATATAACGTAACCTAACCCATACAGCCCCTCGCTGGTAATGTTTTACAGAATCCCGTTCGTGTTGTCCCGTACTTCTCGGTGGTGACATTATATACGTCTATAACGTTATATATCCCAACCTAAGGCAACCTAACATCTCGGCTGTAGTATTTTACAACACTCCTGGCGCGTCGGCTCCTACTTCTCGGTGGGAACATTATATTCGTCTATAACATAATATAGCGTAACCTAACCCATCCAGCACCTCGCTGGTAATGTTTTACAGAATCCCGGTCGTGTCGGCCCGTACTTCTCGGTGGGGACGTTACATACGTCTATAAAGTTATATATCCCATCCTAAGGCAACTTAACATCTCGGATGTAGTATTTTACAACACTCCTGGCTGGTCGGACCCTACTTCTCGGTGGGAACATTATATACGTCTATAACGTTACATATCCTAACCTAAGGCAACCTAACACTTCGGATGTAGTAGTTTCCAACATTCCTGGCGGGTCGGCCCCTATTTCTCGGTGGTAACATTATATACGTCTATATCGTAATATAACCTAACCTAACCCATCTAGCCCCTCGGTGATAATGTTTTACGGAATCCCGGTCTTATCGGCCCGGACTTCTCGGTAGGGACATTATATACGACTATAACGTTATATATCCTAACCTAAGGCAACCTAACACTTAGGATGTAGTATTTTCCAACGTTCCTGGCGGGTCGGCTCCTACTTCTCGGTGGGAACATTATATTCGTCTATAACATAATATAACGTAACCTAACCCATCCAGCCCCTCGCTGGTAATGTTTTACAGAATCCCGGTCGTGTCATCCGGTACTCCTAGGAGGGGACATTATATACGTCTATAACGTTATATATCCTAACCTAAGGCAACCTAACACTTCGGATGTAGTATTTTCCAACGTTCCTGGCGGGTCGGCCCCTACTTCTCGGTGGGAACATTATATACGTCTATGTCGTAATATAACCTAAACTAACTCATCTAACCCCTCGGTGATAATGCTTTACAGAATCCAGTTCGTGTCGGCCCGTACTTCTCCGTCGGGACATTATATAGGTCTATAACGTTATATATCCTAACCTAAGGCAACCTAACACTTCGGATGTAGTAGTTTCCAATATTCCTGGCGGGTCGGCCCCTATTTCTTGGTGGGAACATTATATACCTCTATATCGTAATGTAACCTAACCTAACCCATCTAGCCCCTCGGTGATAATGTTTTACAGAATCCCGGTCTTATCGGCCCGTACTTCTCGGTGTGGACATTATATACGTCTATAACGTTATATATCCTAACCTAAGGCAACCTAACACTTAGGATGTAATATTTTCCAACGTTCCTGGCGGGTCGGCCCCTACTTCTCGGTGGGAACATTATATACGTCTATAACGTAATATAACCTACCCTCACCCGTCTAGCCCCTCACTGGTAATGTTTGACAGAATCCCGGTCGTGTCGGCCCGTACTTCTCGGTGCGGACATTATATACGTCTATAACGTAATATAACGTAACCTAACCCATCCGGCCCCTCGCTGTTAATGTTTTACAGAATCCCGGTCGTGTCGGCCCGTACTTCTCGGTGGGGACATTATATACGTCTATAACGTTTTATATCCCAACCTAAGGCAACCTAACATCTCGGATGTAGTATTTTACAACACTCCTGGCGGGTCGGCTCCTACTTCTCGGTGGGAACATTATATTCGTCTATAACGTAATATAACGTAACCTAACCCATCCAGCCCCTCGCTGGTACTGTTTTACAGAATCCCGGTCGTGTCAGACCGTACTTCCCGGTGGGAACATTATATACGTCTATAACATTATATATTCCAACCTAAGCCAACCTAACATCTCGGATGTAGTATTTTCCAACATTCCTGGCGGGTCGGCCCCTACTTCTCGGTGGGAACATTATATACGTTTATGTCGTAATATAACCTAACCTAACCCATCTAGACCCTCGGTGATAATGTTTTACAGAATCCCGTTCGTGTCGGCCCGTACTTCTCCGTGGGGACATTATATGCGTCTATAACGTTATATATCCTAACCTAAGGCAACCTAACATCTCGGATGTAGTATTTTCCAACATTCCTGGCGGGTCGGCCCCTACTTCTCGGTGGGAACATTATATACGTCTATAACGTAATATAACCTATCCTAACCCATCTAGCCCCTCGCAGGTAATGTTTTACAGAATCCCGGTCGTGTCGGCCCGTACTTCTCGGTGGGGACATTATATACGTCTATAACGTTATATATCCTAACCTAAGGCAACATAACAACTCGGATGTGGTATTTTACAACATTCCAGGCGGGTCGGCCCCTACTTCTCGGCGGGAACATTATATAAGTCTATAACGTAATATAACGTAACCTAACCCATCCAGCCCCTCGCTGGTACTGTTTTACAGAATCCCGGTCGTGTCAGACCGTACTTCCCGGTGTGGACATTATATACGTCTATAACGTTATATATCCCAACCTAAGGCAACCTAACATCTCGGATGTAGAATTTTCCAACATTCCTTGCTTGTCGGCCCCTACTCCTCGGTGGGAACATTATATACGTCTATAACATTATATATTCCAACCTAAGGCAACCTAACATCTCGGATGTAGTATTTTCCAACATTCCTGGCGGGTCGGCCCCTACTTCTCGGTGGGAACATTATATACGTTTATGTCGTAATATAACCTAACCTAACCCATCTAGACCCTCGGTGATAATGTTTTACAGAATCCTGTACGTGTCGGCCCGTACTTCTCTGCGGGGACATCATATACGTCTATAACGTTATACATCCCAACCTAAGGCAACCTAACATCTCGGATGTAGTATTTTACAACAATCCTGGCGGGTCGGCTCCTACTTCTCGGTGGGAACATTATATTCGTCTATAACGTAATATAACGTAACCTGACCCATCCAGCCCCTCGCTGTTCATGTTTTATAGAATCCCGGTCATGTCGGCCCGTACTTCTCGGTGGGGACATTATATTCGTCTATAACATTATATATTCCAACCTTAGGCAACCTAACATCTCGGATGTAGTATTTTCCAACATTCCTGGCTGGTCGGCCCCTACTACTCGGTGGGAACATTATATACGTCTATAACGTAATATAACCTATCCTAACCCATCTAGCCCCTCGCATGTAATGTTTTACAGAATCCCGTTCGTGTCGGCCCGTACTTCTCGGTGGGGACATTATATACGTCTATAACGTTATATATCCTAACCTAAGGCAACATAACACTTCGGATGGAGTAGTTTCCAACGTTCCTGGCGGGTCGGCACCTACTTCGCGGTGGAAACATTATATACGTCTATGTCGTAATATAACGTAACCTAATCCATCTATACCCTCGGTGATAATGCTTTACAGAATCCCGTTCGTGTCGGCCCGTACTTCTCGGTGGGGACATTATATACGTCTATAACGTTATATATCCCAACCTAAGACAACCTAACATCTCGGATGTAGAATTTTCCAACATTCCTTGCTTGTCGGCCCCTACTCCTCGGTGGGAACATTATATACGTCTATGTCGTAATATAACCTAACCTAACCCATCTAGACCCTCGGTGATAATGTTTTACAGAATCCCGTTCGTGTCGGCCCGTACTTCTCGGTATGGACATTATATACGTCTATAACGTTGTATATCCCAACCTAAGACAACCTAACATCTCGGATGTAGTATTTTACAACACTCCTGGCGGGTCGGCTCCTACATCTCGGGGGGAACATTATATTCGTCTATAACGTAATATAACGTAACCTAACCCACCCGGCCCCTCGCTGTTAATGTTTTACAGAATCCCGGTCGTGTCGGCCCGTACTTCTCGGTGGGGACGTTATATACGTCTATAAAGTTATATATCCCAACCTAAGGCAACCTAACATCTCGGATGTAGTATTTTACAACACTCCTGGCGGGTCGGCTCCTACTTCTCGGTGGGAACATTATATTCGTCTATAACGTTATATAACGTAACCTAACCCATCCAGCCCCTCGCTGGTAATGTTTTACAGAATCCCGGTCGTGTCAGACCGTACTTCTCGGTGGGGACATTATATACGTCTATAACGTTATATATCCTAACCTAAGGCAACCTAACACTTCGGATGTGGTATTTTCCAACTTTCCTGGCGGGTCGGCCCGTACTTCTCGGTGGGAACATTATATACGTCTATAAGGTAATATAACGTACCCTAACCCATCCAGCCCCTCGCTGGTAATGTTTTACAGAATCCCGTTCGTGTCGGCCCGTACTTCTCGGTGGGGACATTATATACGTCTATAACGTTATATATCCTAACCTAAGGCAATATAACATCTCGGATGTAGTATTTTACAACATTCCTGGCGGGTCGGCTCCTACTTCTCGGTGGGAACGTTATATACGTCTATGTCGTAATATAACCTAACCTAATCCATCTATATCCTCGGTCATAATGTTTTACAGAAATCCGGTCGCGTCGGCCAGTTCTTCTCGGTGGGGACATTATATACGTCTATAACGTTATATATCCCAACCTAAGGCAACCTAACATCTCGGATGTAGCATTTTACAAAACTCCTGGCGGGTCGGCTCCTACTGCTCGGTGGGAACATTATATTCGTCCATAACGTAATATAACGTAACCTAACCCATACAGCCCCTCGGTGGTAATGTTTTACAGAATCCCGTTCGTGTTGTCCCGTACTTCTCGGTGGTGACATTATATACGTCTATAACGTTATATATCCCAACCTAAGGCAACCTAACATCTCGGCTGTAGTATTTTACAACACTCCTGGCGCGTCGGCTCCTACTTCTCGGTGGGAACATTATATTCGTCTATAACATAATATAGCGTAACCTAACCCATCCAGCACCTCGCTGGTACTGTTTTACAGAATCCCGGTCGTGTCGGCCCGTACTTCTCGGTGGGGACGTTACATACGTCTATAAAGTTATATATCCCACCCTAAGGCAACTTAACATCTCGGATGTAGTATTTTACAACACTCCTGGCTGGTCGGACCCTACTTCTCGGTGGGAACATTATATACGTCTATAACGTTATATATCCCAACCTAAGGCAACATAACAACTCGGATGTGGTATTTTACAACAGTCCAGGCGGGTCGGCCCCTACTTCTCGGTGGGAACATTATATAAGTCTATAACGTAATATAACCTAACCTAACCCATCTAGCCCCTCGGTGATAATGTTTTACAGAATCCCGTTCGTGTCGGCCCGTACTTCTCCGTGGGGACATTATATACGTCTATAACGTTATATATCATAACCTAAGGCAACCTAACTCTTCGGATGTAGTATTTTCCAACGTTCCTGGCGGGTCGGCACCTACTTCTCGGTGGGAACATTATATACGTCTATCTCGTAATATAACCGACCCTAACCCATCTAGCCTCTCACTGGTAATGTTTTACCGATTCCCGGTCGTGTCGGCCCGTACATCTCGGTGCGGACATTATATACGTCTATAACGTCATATGTCTTAACCTAAGGCAACCCAACAACTCGGATGTAGTATTTTCAAACATTCCTGGCGGGTCGGCGCCTACGTCTCTGTGGGAACATTATATACGTCTATATCATAATATAACCTAACCTAACCCATCTAGCCCCTCGGTGATAATGTTTTACAGAATCCCGGTCGTGTCGGCTCGTACTTCTCGGTGCGGCATTATATACGTCTATAACGTCATATGTCCTAAGCTAAGGCAACTTAACACTTCGGATGTAGTATTTTACAACACTCCTGGCGGGTCGGCTCCTACTTCTCGGTGGGAACATTATATACGTCTATAACGTAATATAACCTACCCTAACACATGTAGCCCCTTGCAGGTAATGTTTTACAGAATCCCGGTTGTGTCAGCCGGTGCTTCTAGGTGGGGACATTATATACGTCTATAACGTTTTATATCCCAACCTAAGGCAACCTAACATCTCGGATGTAGTATTTTACAACACTCCTGGCGGGTCGGCTCCTACTTCTCGGTGGGAACGCTATATACGTCTGTGTCGTAATATAACCTAACCTAATCCATCTATATCCACGGTGATAATGTTTAAGAGAAACCCGGTCGCGTCGGCCCGTACTTCTCGGTGGGGATATTATATACGTCTATAACGTTATATACCCCAACCTAAGACAACCTAACATCTCGAATGTAGTATTTTACAACACTCCTGGCGGGTCGGCTCCTACATCTCGGGGGGAACATTATATTCGTCTATAACGTAATATAACGTAACCTAACCCACCCGGCCCCTCGCTGTTAATGTTTTACAGAATCCCGGTCGTGTCGGCCCGTACTTCTCGGTGGGGATATTATATGCGTCTATAACGTTATATATCCCAACCTAAGGCAACATAACAACTCGGATGTGGTATTTTACAACAGTCCAGGCGGGTCGGCCCCTACTTCTCGGTGGGAACATTATATAAGTCTATAACGTAATATAACCTAACCTAACCCATCTAGCCCCTCGGTGATAATGTTTTACAGAATCCCGTTCGTGTCGGCCCGTACTTCTCCGTGGGGACATTATATACGTCTATAACGTTATATATCATAACCTAAGGCAACCTAACTCTTCGGATGTAGTATTTTCCAACGTTCCTGGCGGGTCGGCACCTACTTCTCGGTGGGAACATTATATACGTCTATCTCGTAATATAACCGACCCTAACCCATCTAGCCTCTCACTGGTAATGTTTTACCGATTCCCGGTCGTGTCGGCCCGTACATCTCGGTGCGGACATTATATACGTCTATAACGTCATATGTCTTAACCTAAGGCAACCCAACAACTCGGATGTAGTATTTTCAAACATTCCTGGCGGGTCGGCGCCTACGTCTCTGTGGGAACATTATATACGTCTATATCATAATATAACCTAACCTAACCCATCTAGCCCCTCGGTGATAATGTTTTACAGAATCCCGGTCGTGTCGGCTCGTACTTCTCGGTGCGGCATTATATACGTCTATAACGTCATATGTCCTAAGCTAAGGCAACTTAACACTTCGGATGTAGTATTTTACAACACTCCTGGCGGGTCGGCTCCTACTTCTCGGTGGGAACATTATATACGTCTATAACGTAATATAACCTACCCTAACACATGTAGCCCCTTGCAGGTAATGTTTTACAGAATCCCGGTTGTGTCAGCCGGTGCTTCTAGGTGGGGACATTATATACGTCTATAACGTTTTATATCCCAACCTAAGGCAACCTAACATCTCGGATGTAGTATTTTACAACACTCCTGGCGGGTCGGCTCCTACTTCTCGGTGGGAACGCTATATACGTCTGTGTCGTAATATAACCTAACCTAATCCATCTATATCCACGGTGATAATGTTTAAGAGAAACCCGGTCGCGTCGGCCCGTACTTCTCGGTGGGGACATTATATACGTCTATAACGTTATATACCCCAACCTAAGACAACCTAACATCTCGAATGTAGTATTTTACAACACTCCTGGCGGGTCGGCTCCTACATCTCGGGGGGAACATTATATTCGTCTATAACGTAATATAACGTAACCTAACCCACCCGGCCCCTCGCTGTTAATGTTTTACAGAATCCCGGTCGTGTCGGCCCGTACTTCTCGGTGGGGATATTATATGCGTCTATAACGTTATATATCCCAACCTAAGGCAACATAACAACTCGGATGTGGTATTTTACAACAGTCCAGGCGGGTCGGCCCCTACTTCTCGGTGGGAACATTATATAAGTCTATAACGTAATATAACCTAACCTAACCCATCTAGCCCCTCGGTGATAATGTTTTACAGAATCCCGTTCGTGTCGGCCCGTACTTCTCCGTGGGGACATTATATACGTCTATAACGTTATATATCATAACCTAAGGCAACCTAACTCTTCGGATGTAGTATTTTCCAACGTTCCTGGCGGGTCGGCACCTACTTCTCGGTGGGAACATTATATACGTCTATCTCGTAATATAACCGACCCTAACCCATCTAGCCTCTCACTGGTAATGTTTTACCGATTCCCGGTCGTGTCGGCCCGTACATCTCGGTGCGGACATTATATACGTCTATAACGTCATATGTCTTAACCTAAGGCAACCCAACAACTCGGATGTAGTATTTTCAAACATTCCTGGCGGGTCGGCGCCTACGTCTCTGTGGGAACATTATATACGTCTATATCATAATATAACCTAACCTAACCCATCTAGCCCCTCGGTGATAATGTTTTACAGAATCCCGGTCGTGTCGGCTCGTACTTCTCGGTGCGGCATTATATACGTCTATAACGTCATATGTCCTAAGCTAAGGCAACTTAACACTTCGGATGAAGTATTTTACAACACTCCTGGCGGGTCGGCTCCTACTTCTCGGTGGGAACATTATATACGTCTATAACGTAATATAACCTACCCTAACACATGTAGCCCCTTGCAGGTAATGTTTTACAGAATCCCGGTTGTGTCAGCCGGTGCTTCTAGGTGGGGACATTATATACGTCTATAACGTTTTATATCCCAACCTAAGGCAACCTAACATCTCGGATGTAGTATTTTACAACACTCCTGGCGGGTCGGCTCCTACTTCTCGGTGGGAACGCTATATACGTCTGTGTCGTAATATAACCTAACCTAATCCATCTATATCCACGGTGATAATGTTTAAGAGAAACCCGGTCGCGTCGGCCCGTACTTCTCGGTGGGGACATTATATACGTCTATAACGTTATATATCCCAACCTAAGACAACCTAACATCTCGAATGTAGTATTTTACAACACTCCTGGCGGGTCGGCTCCTACACCTCGGGGGGAACATTATATTCGTCTATAACGTAATATAACGTAACCTAACACACCCGGCCCCTCGCTGTTAATGTTTTACAGAATCCCGGTCGTGTCGGCCCGTACTTCTCGGTGGGGACGTTATATACGTCTATAAAGTTATATATCCCAACCTAAGGCAACCTAACATCTCGGATGTAGTATTTTACAACACTCCTGGCGGGTCGGCTCCTACTTCTCGGTGGGAACATTAAATTCGCCTATAACGTAATATAACGTAACCTAACCCATCCAGCCCCTCGCTGGTAATGTTTTACAGAATCCCGGTCGTGTCAGCCGGTACTTCTAGGTGGGGACATTATATACATCTATAACGTTATATATCCCAACCTAAGGCAACCTAACATCTCGGATGTTGTATTTTACAACACTCCTGGCGGGTCGGCTCCTACTTCTCGGTGGGAACATTATATTCGTCTATAACGTAATATAACGTAACCTAACCCATCCAGCCCCTCGCTGGTAATGTTTTACAGAATCCCGGTCGTGTCAGACCGTACTTATCGGTGGGGACATTATATACGCCTATAACGTTATATATCCCAACCTAAGGCAACATAACACATCGGATTTGGTATTTTACAACAATCCAGGCGGGTCGGCCCCTACTTCTCGGTGGGAACATTATATACGTCTATAACGTGATATAACCTACCCTAACACATGTAGCCCCTCGCATGTAATGTTTTACAGAATCCCGGTCGTGTCGGCTCGTACTTCTCGGTGCGGACATTATATACCTCTATAACGTCATATGTCCTAACCTAAGGCAACTTAACACTTCGGATGTAGTATTTTACAACATTCCTGGCGTGTCGGCTCCTACTTCTCGGTGGGAACATTATATTCGTCTATAACGTAATATAACGTAACCTAACCCATCCGGCCCCTCGCTGTTAATGTTTTACAGAATCCCGGTCGTGTCGGCCCGTACTTCTCGGTGGGGACATTATATACGTCTATAACGTTATATATCCTAACCAAAAGCAACCTAACACTTTGGATGTAGTATTTTCCAACGTTCCTGACGGGTCGGCCCCTACTTCTCGGTGGGAACATTATATACGTCTATGTCGTAATATAACCTAAACTAACCCATCTAACCCCTCGGTGATAATGGTTTACAGAATCCCGTTCGTGTCGGCCCGTACTTCTCCGTGGGGACATTATATACGTCTATAACGTTATATATTCTAACCTAAGGCAACCTAACACTTCGGATGTAGTATTTTCCAACGTTCCTGGCGGGTCGGCCCCTACTTCTCGGTGGGAACATTATATACGCCTATAAACTAATATAACGTAACCTAACCCATCCGGCCCCTAGGTGATAATGTTTTACAGAATCCTGTTCGTGTCGGCCCGTACTTCTCTGTGGGGACATTATATACGTCTATAACGTTATACATCCCAACCTAAGGCAACCTAACATCTCGGATGTAGTATTTTACAACATTCCTGGCGTGTCGGCTCCTACTTCTCGGTGGGAACATTATATTCGTCTATAACGTAATATAACGTAACCTAACCCATCCGGCCCCTAGGTGATAATGTTTTACAGAATCCTGTTCGTGTCGGCCCGTACTTCTCTGTGGGGACATTATATACGTCTATAACGTTATACATCCCAACCTAAGGCAACCTAACATCTGGGATGTAGTATTTTACAACATTCCTGGCGTGTCGGCTCCTACTTCTCGGTGGGAACATTATATTCGTCTATAACGTTATATAACGTAACCTAACCCATCCGGCCCCTCGCTGTTAATGTTTTACTAAATCCCGGTCGTGTCGGCCCGTACTTCTCTGTGGGGACATTATACACGTCTATAACGTTATACATCGCAACCTAAGGCAACCTAACATCTCGGATGTAGTATTTTACATCATTCCTGGCGTGTCGGCACCTACTTCTCGGTGGGAACATTATATTCGCCTATAACGTAATATAAAGTAACCTAACCCATCCGGCCCCTCGCTGTTAATCTTTTACTAAATCCCGGTCGTGTCGGCCCGTACTTCTCTGTGGGGACATTATACACGTCTATAACGTTATATATCCCAACCTAAGGCAACCTAACATCTCGGATGTAGTATTTTACAACACTCCTTGCGGGTCGGCTCCTACTTCTCGGTGGGAACATTATATTCGCCTATAACGTAATATAACGTAACCTAACCCATCCAGCCCCTGGCTGGTAATGTTTTACAGAATCCCGGTCGTGTCAGCCGGTACTTCTAGGTGGGGACATTATATACGTCCATAACGTTGTATATCCTAACCTAAGGCAACCTAACACTTCGGATGTAGTATTTTCCAACGTTCCTGGCGGGTCGGCACCTACTTCTCGGTGGGAACATTATATACCTCTATAACGTCATATGTCCTAACCTAAGGCAACTTAACACTTCGGATGTAGTATTTTACAACATTCCTGGCGTGTCGGCTCCTACTTCTCGGTGGGAACATTATATTCGTCTATAACGTAATATAACGTAACCTAACCCATCCGGCCCCTCGCTGTTAATGTTTTACAGAATCCCGGTCGTGTCGGCCCATACTTCTCGGTGGGGACATTATATAAGTCTATAACGTTATATATCCTAACCAAAAGCAACCTAACACTTCGGATGTAGTATTTTCCAACGTTCCTGACGGGTTGGCCCCTACTTCTCGGTGGGAACATTATATACGTCTATGTCGTAATATAACCTAAACTAACCCATCTAACCCCTCGGTGATAATGGTTTACAGAATCCCGTTCGTGTCGGCCCGTACTTCTCCGTGGGGACATTATATACGTCTATAACGTAATATAACGTAACCTAACCCATCCAGCCCCTCGCTGGTAATGTTTTACAGAATCCCGGTCGTGTCAGCCGGTAGTTTTAGGTGGGGACATTATATACATCTATAACGTTATATATCCCAACCTAAGGCAACCTAACATCTCGGATGTTGTATTTTACAACACTCCTGGCGGGTCGGCTCCTACTTCTCGGTGGGAACATTATATTCGTCTATAACGTAATATAACGTAACCTAACCCATCCAGCCCCTCGCTGGTAATGTTTTACAGAATCCCGGTCGTGTCAGACCGTACTTATCGGTGGGGACATTATATACGCCTATAACGTTATATATCCCAACCTAAGGCAACATAACACATCGGATTTGGTATTTTACAACAATCCAGGCGGGTCGGCCCCGACTTCTCGGTGGGAACATTATATACGTCTATAACGTGATATAACCTACCCTAACACATGTAGCCCCCCGCAGGTAATGTTTTACAGAATCCCGGTCGTGTCGGCTCGTACTTCTCGGTGCGGACATTATATACGTCTATAACGTTATACATCCTACCCTAACACATCTAGCCCCTCGCAGGTAATGTTTTACAGAATCCCGGTCGTGTCGGCTCGTACTTCTCGGTGCGGACGTTATATACGTCTATAACGTCATATGTCCTAACCTAAGGCAACTTAACACTTCGGATGTAGTATTTTACAACATTCCTGGCGTGTCGGCTCCTACTTCTCGGTGGGAACATTATATTCGTCTATAACGTAATATAACGTAACCTAACCCATCCGGCCCCTAGGTGATAATGTTTTACAGAATCCTGTTCGTGTCGGCCCGTACTTCTCTGTGGGGACATTATATACGTCTATAACGTTATACATCCCAACCTAAGGCAACCTAACATCTGGGATGTAGTATTTTACAACATTCCTGGCGTGTCGGCTCCTACTTCTCGGTGGGAACATTATATTCGTCTATAACGTTATATAACGTAACCTAACACATCCGGCCCCTCGCTCTTAATGTTTTACTAAATCCCGGTCGTGTCGGCCCGTACTTCTCTGTGGGGACATTATACACGTCTATAACGTTATACATCGCAACCTAAGGCAGCCTAACATCTCGGATGTAGTATTTTACATCATTCCTGGCGTGTCAGCTCCTACTTCTCGGTGGGAACATTATATTCGTCTATAACGTAATATAACGTAACCTAACCCATCCGGCACCTCGCTGTTAATGTTTTACAAAATCCCGGTCGTGTCGGCCCGTACTTCTCCGTGGGGACATTATATACGTCTATAACGTTATATATCATAACCTAAGGCAACCTAACTCTTCGGATGTAGTATTTTCCAACGTTCCTGGCGGGTCGGCACCTACTTCTCGGTGGGAACATTATATACGTCTATCTCGTAATATAACCGTCCCTAACCCATCTAGCCTCTCACTGGTAATGTTTTACCGATTCCCGGTCGTGTCGGCCCGTACATCTCGGTGCGGACATTATATACGTCTATAACGTCATATGTCTTAACCTAAGGCAACCCAACAACTCGGATGTAGTATTTTCAAACATTCCTGGCGGGTCGGCGCCTACGTCTCTGTGGGAACATTATATACGTCTATATCATAATATAACCTAACCTAACCCATCTAGCCCCTCGGTGATAATGTTTTACAGAATCCCGGTCGTGTCGGCTCGTACTTCTCGGTGCGGCATTATATACGTCTATAACGTCATATGTCCTAAGCTAAGGCAACTTAACACTTCGGATGTAGTATTTTACAACACTCCTGGCGGGTCGGCTCCTACTTCTCGGTGGGAACATTATATACGTCTATAACGTAATATAACCTACCCTAACACATGTAGCCCCTTGCAGGTAATGTTTTACAGAATCCCGGTTGTGTCAGCCGGTGCTTCTAGGTGGGGACATTATATACGTCTATAACGTTTTATATCCCAACCTAAGGCAACCTAACATCTCGGATGTAGTATTTTACAACACTCCTGGCGGGTCGGCTCCTACTTCTCGGTGGGAACGCTATATACGTCTATGTCGTAATATAACCTAACCTAATCCATCTATATCCACGGTGATAATGTTTAAGAGAAACCCGGTCGCGTCGGCCCGTACTTCTCGGTGGGGACATTATATACGTCTATAACGTTATATATCCCAACCTAAGACAACCTAACATCTCGAATGTAGTATTTTACAACACTCCTGGCGGGTCGGCTCCTACATCTCGGGGGGAACATTATATTCGTCTATAACGTAATATAACGTAACCTAACCCACCCGGCCCCTCGCTGTTAATGTTTTACAGAATCCCGGTCGTGTCGGCCCGTACTTCTCGGTGGGGACGTTATATACGTCTATAAAGTTATATATCCCAACCTAAGGCAACCTAACATCTCGGATGTAGTATTTTACAACACTCCTGGCGGGTCGGCTCCTACTTCTCGGTGGGAACATTAAATTCGCCTATAACGTAATATAACGTAACCTAACCCATCCAGCCCCTCGCTGGTAATGTTTTACAGAATCCCGGTCGTGTCAGCCGGTACTTCTAGGTGGGGACATTATATACATCTATAACGTTATATATCCCAACCTAAGGCAACCTAACATCTCGGATGTTGTATTTTACAACACTCCTGGCGGGTCGGCTCCTACTTCTCGGTGGGAACATTATATTCGTCTATAACGTAATATAACGTAACCTAACCCATCCAGCCCCTCGCTGGTAATGTTTTACAGAATCCCGGTCGTGTCAGACCGTACTTATCGGTGGGGACATTATATACGCCTATAACGTTATATATCCCAACCTAAGGCAACATAACACATCGGATTTGGTATTTTACAACAATCCAGGCGGGTCGGCCCCTACTTCTCGGTGGGAACATTATATAGGTCTATAACGTGATATAACCTACCCTAACACATGTAGCCCCTCGCAGGTAATGTTTTACAGAATCCCGGTCGTGTCGGCTCGTACTTCTCGGTGCGGACATTATATACCTCTATAACGTCATATGTCCTAACCTAAGGCAACTTAACACTTCGGATGTAGTATTTTACAACATTCCTGGCGTGTCGGCTCCTACTTCTCGGTGGGAACATTATATTCGTCTATAACGTAATATAACGTAACCTAACCCATCCGGCCCCTCGCTGTTAATGTTTTACAGAATCCCGGTCGTGTCGGCCCGTACTTCTCGGTGGGGACATTATATACGTCTATAACGTTATATATCCTAACCAAAAGCAACCTAACACTTCGGATGTAGTATTTTCCAACGTTCCTGACGGGTCGGCCCCTACTTCTCGGTGGGAACATTATATACGTCTATGTCGTAATATAACCTAAACTAACCCATCTAACCCCTCGGTGATAATGGTTTACAGAATCCCGTTCGTGTCGGCCCGTACTTCTCCGTGGGTACATTATATACGTCTATAACGTTATATATTCTAACCTAAGGCAACCTAACACTTCGGATGTAGTATTTTCCAACGTTCCTGGCGGGTCGGCCCCTACTTCTCGGTGGGAACATTATATACGCCTATAAACTAATATAACGTAACCTAACCCTTCCAGCCCCTCGCTGGTAATGTTCTACAGAATCCCGGTCGTGTCATCCGGTACTCCTAGGTGGGGACATTATATACGTCTATTACGTTATATATCCTAACCTAAGGCAGCCTGACACTTCGGATGTAGTAGTTTCCAACGTTCCTGGCGGGTCGGCACCTACTTCTCGGTGGGAACATTATATTCGTCTATAACGTAATATAACGTAACCTAACCCATCCGGCCCCTAGGTGATAATGTTTTACAGAATCCTGTTCGTGTCGGCCCGTACTTCTCTGTGGGGACATTATATACGTTTATAACGTTATACATCCCAACCTAAGGCAACCTAACATCTCGGATGTAGTATTTTACAACATTCCTGGCGTGTCGGCTCCTACTTCTCGGTGGGAACATTATATTCGTCTATAACGTAATATAACGTAACCTAACCCATCCGGCCCCTAGGTGATAATGTTTTACAGAATCCTGTTCGTGTCGGCCCGTACTTCTCTGTGGGGACATTATATACGTCTATAACGTTATACATCCCAACCTAAGGCAACCTAACATCTCGGATGTAGTATTTTACAACATTCCTGGCGTGTCGGCTCCTACTTCTCGGTGGGAACATTATATTCGTCTATAACGTTATATAACGTAACCTAACCCATCCGGCCCCTCGCTGTTAATGTTTTACTAAATCCCGGTCGTGTCGGCCCGTACTTCTCTGTGGGGACATTATACACGTCTATAACGTTATACATCGCAACCTAAGGCAACCTAACATCTCGGATGTAGTATTTTACATCATTCCTGGCGTGTCGGCTCCTACTTCTCGGTGGGAACATTATATTCGCCTATAACGTAATATAACGTAACCTAACCCATCCGGCCCCTCGCTGTTAATGTTTTACTAAATCCCGGTCGTGTCGGCCCGTACTTCTCTGTGCGGACATTATACACGTCTATAACGTTATATATCCCAACCTAAGGCAACCTAACATCTCGGATGTAGTATTTTACAACACTCCTTGCGGGTCGGCTCCTACTTCTCGGTGGGAACATTATATTCGCCTATAACGTAATATAACGTAACCTAACCCATCCAGCCCCTGGCTGGTAATGTTTTACAGAATCCCGGTCGTGTCAGCCGGTACTTCTAGGTGGGGACATTATATACGTCCATAACGTTGTATATCCTAACCTAAGGCAACCTAACACTTCGGATGTAGTATTTTCCAACGTTCCTGGCGGGTCGGCACCTACTTCTCGGTGGGAACATTATATACCTCTATAACGTCATATGTCCTAACCTAAGGCAACTTAACACTTCGGATGTAGTATTTTACAACATTCCTGGCGTGTCGGCTCCTACTTCTCGGTGGGAACATTATATTCGTCTATAACGTAATATAACGTAACCTAACCCATCCGGCCCCTCGCTGTTAATGTTTTACAGAATCCCGGTCGTGTCGGCCCGTACTTCTCGGTGGGGACATTATATACGTCTATAACGTTATATATCCTAACCAAAAGCAACCTAACACTTTGGATGTAGTATTTTCCAACGTTCCTGACGGGTCGGCCCCTACTTCTCGGTGGGAACATTATATACGTCTATGTCGTAATATAACCTAAACTAACCCATCTAACCCCTCGGTGATAATGGTTTACAGAATCCCGTTCGTGTCGGCCCGTACTTCTCCGTGGGGACATTATATACGTCTATAACGTTATATATTCTAACCTAAGGCAACCTAACATCTCGGATGTAGTATTTTCCAACGTTCCTGGCGGGTCGGCCCCTACTTCTCGGTGGGAACATTATATTCGCCTATAACGTAATATAACGTAACCTAACCCATCCAGCCCCTCGCTGGTAATGTTTTACAGAATCCCGGTCGTGTCAGCCGGTACTTCTAGGTGGGGACATTATATACATCTATAACGTTATATATCCCAACCTAAGGCAACCTAACATCTCGGATGTTGTATTTTACAACACTCCTGGCGGGTCGGCTCCTACTTCTCGGTGGGAACATTATATTCGTCTATAACGTAATATAACGTAACCTAACCCATCCAGCCCCTCGCTGGTAATGTTTTACAGAATCCCGGTCGTGTCGGCTCGTACTTATCGGTGGGGACATTATATACGCCTATAACGTTATATATCCCAACCTAAGGCAACATAACACATCGGATTTGGTATTTTACAACAATCCAGGCGGGTCGGCCCCTACTTCTCGGTGGGAACATTATATACGTCTATAACGTGATATAACCTACCCTAACACATGTAGCCCCCCGCAGGTAATGTTTTACAGAATCCCGGTCGTGTCGGCTCGTACTTCTCGGTGCGGACATTATATACGTCTATAACGTTATACATCCTACCCTAACACATCTAGCCCCTCGCAGGTAATGTTTTACAGAATCCCGGTCGTGTCGGCTCGTACTTCTCGGTGCGGACATTATATACCTCTATAACGTCATATGTCCTAACCTAAGGCAACTTAACACTTCGGATGTAGTATTTTACAACATTCCTGGCGTGTCGGCTCCTACTTCTCGGTGGGAACATTATATTCGTCTATAACGTAATATAACGTAACCTAACCCATCCGGCCCCTCGCTGTTAATGTTTTACTAAATCCCGGTCGTGTCGGCCCGTACTTCTCTGTGGGGACATTATACACGTCTATAACGTTATATATCCCAACCTAAGGCAACCTAACATCTCGGATGTAGTATTTTACAACACTCCTTGCGGGTCGGCTCCTACTTCTCGATGGGAACATTATATTCGCCTATAACGTAATATAACGTAACCTAACCCATCCAGCCCCTGGCTGGTAATGTTTTACAGAATCCCGGTCGTGTCAGCCGGTACTTCTAGGTGGGGACATTATATACGTCCATAACGTTGTATATCCTAACCTAAGGCAACCTAACACTTCGGATGTAGTATTTTCCAACGTTCCTGGCGGGTCGGCACCTACTTCTCGGTGGGAACATTATATACCTCTATAACGTCATATGTCCTAACCTAAGGCAACTTAACACTTCGGATGTAGTATTTTACAACATTCCTGGCGTGTCGGCTCCTACTTCTCGGTGGGAACATTACATTCGTCTATAACGTAATATAACGTAACCTAACCCATCCGGCCCCTCGCTGTTAATGTTTTACAGAATCCCGGTCGTGTCGGCCCGTACTTCTCGGTGGGGACATTATATAAGTCTATAACGTTATATATCCTAACCAAAAGCAACCTAACACTTCGGATGTAGTATTTTCCAACGTTCCTGACGGGTTGGCCCCTACTTCTCGGTGGGAACATTATATACGTCTATGTCGTAATATAACCTAAACTAACCCATCTAACCCCTCGGTGATAATGGTTTACAGAATCCCGTTCGTGTCGGCCCGTACTTCTCCGTGGGGACATTATATACGTCTATAACGTTATATATTCTAACCTAAGGCAACCTAACATCTCGGATGTAGTTTTTTACAACACTCCTGGCGGGTCGGCTCCTACTTCTCGGTGGGAACATTATATTCGCCTATAACGTAATATAACGTAACCTAACCCATCCAGCCCCTCGCTGGTAATGTTTTACAGAATCCCGGTCGTGTCAGCCGGTACTTCTAGGTGGGGACATTATATACACCTATAACGTTATATATCCCAACCTAAGGCAACCTAACATCTCGGATGTTGTATTTTACAACACTCCTGGCGGGTCGGCTCCTACTTCTCGGTGGGAACATTATATTCGTCTATAACGTAATATAACGTAACCTAACCCATCCAGCCCCTCGCTGGTAATGTTTTACAGAATCCCGGTCGTGTCAGACCGTACTTATCGGTGGGGACATTATATACGCCTATAACGTTATATATCCCAACCTAAGGCAACATAACACATCGGATTTGGTATTTTACAACAATCCAGGCGGGTCGGCCCCCACTTCTCGGTGGGAACATTATATACGTCTATAACGTGATATAACCAACCCTAACACATGTAGCCCCCCGCAGGTAATGTTTTACAGAATCCCGGTCGTGTCGGCTCGTACTTCTCGGTGCGGACATTATATACGTCTATAACGTTATACATCCTACCCTAACACATCTAGCCCCTCGCAGGTAATGTTTTACAGAATCCCGGTCGTGTCGGCTCGTACTTCTCGGTGCGGACATTATATACGTCTATAACGTCATATGTCCTAACCTAAGGCAACTTAACACTTCGGATGTAGTATTTTACAACATTCCTGGCGTGTCGGCTCCTACTTCTCGGTGGGAACATTATATTCGTCTATAACGTAATATAACGTAACCTAACCCATCCGGCCCCTCGCTGTTAATGTTTTACAGAATCCCGGTCGTGTCGGCCCGTACTTCTCGGTGGGGACATTATATACGTCTATAACGTTATATATCCCAACCTAAGGCAACCTAACATCTCGGATGTAGTATTTTACAACACTCCTAGCGGGTCGGCTCCTACTTCTCGGTGGGAACATTATATTCGCCTATAACGTAATATAACGTAACCTAACCCATCCAGCCCATGGCTGGTAATGTTTTACAGAATCCCCGTCGTGTCAGCCGGTACTTCTAGGTGGGGACATTATATACGTCCATAACGTTGTATATCCTAACCTAAGGCAACCTAACACTTCGGATGTAGTAGTTTCCAACGTTCGTGGCGGGTCGGCCCCTACTTCTCGGTGGGAACATTATATACGTCTATAACGTAATATAACCTACCCTAACACATCTAGCCCCTCGCAGGTAATGTTTTACAGAATCCCGGTCGTGTCGGCTCGTACTTCTCGGTGCGGACATTATATACGTCTATAACGTCATATGTCCTAACCTAAGGCAACTTAACACTTCGGATGTAGTATTTTACAACATTCCTGGCGTGTCGGCTCCTACTTCTCGGTGGGAACATTATATTCGTCTATAACGTAACATAACGTAACCTAATCCATCCGGCCCCTCGGTGATAATGTTTTACAGAATCCTGTTCGTGTCGGCCCGTACTTCTCTGTGGGGACATTATACACGTCTATAACGTTATAGATCGCAACCTAAGGCAACCTAACATCTCGGATGTAGTATTTTACAACATTCCTGGCGTGTCGCCTCCTACTTCTCGGTGGGAACATTATATTCGTCTATAACGTAATATAACGTAACCTAATCCATCCGGCCCCTCGGTGATAATGTTTTACAGAATCCTGTTCGTGTCGGCCCGTACTTCTCTGTGGGGACATTATACACGTCTATAACGTTATACATCGCAACCTAAGGCAACCTAACATCTCGGATGTTGTATTTTACAACACTCCTGGCGGGTCGGCTCCTACTTCTCGGTGGGAACATTATATTCGTCTATAACTTAATATAACGTAACCTAACCCATCCAGCCCCTCGCTGGTAATGTTTTACAGAATCCCGGTCGTGTCAGACCGTACTTATCGGTGGGGACATTATATACATCTATAACGTTATATATCCCAACCTAAGGCAACCTAACATCTCGGATGTTGTATTTTACAACACTCCTGGCGGGTCGGCTCCTACTTCTCGGTGGGAACATTATATTCGTCTATAACGTAATATAACGTAACCTAACCCATCCAGCCCCTCGCTGGTAATGTTTTACAGAATCCCGGTCGTGTCAGACCGTACTTATCGGTGGGGACATTATATACGCCTATAACGTTATATATCCCAACCTAAGGCAACATAACACATCGGATTTGGTATTTTACAACAATCCAGGCGGGTCGGCCCCCACTTCTCGGTGGGAACATTATATACGTCTATAACGTGATATAACCTACCCTAACACATGTAGCCCCCCGCAGGTAATGTTTTACAGAATCCCGGTCGTGTCGGCTCGTACTTCTCGGTGCGGACATTATATACGTCTATAACGTTATACATCCTACCCTAACACATCTAGCCCCTCGCAGGTAATGTTTTACAGAATCCCGGTCGTGTCGGCTCGTACTTCTCGGTGCGGACATTATATACGCCTATAACGTCATATGTCCTAACCTAAGGCAACTTAACACTTCGGATGTAGTATTTTACAACATTCCTGGCGTGTCGGCTCCTACTTCTCGGTGGGAACATTATATTCGTCTATAACGTAATATAACGTAACCTAACCCATCCGGCCCCTCGCTGTTAATGTTTTACAGAATCCCGGTCGTGTCGGCCCGTACTTCTCGGTGGGGACATTATATACGTCTATAACGTTATATATCCCAACCTAAGGCAACCTAACATCTCGGATGTAGTATTTTACAACACTCCTAGCGGGTCGGCTCCTACTTCTCGGTGGGAACATTATATTCGCCTATAACGTAATATAACGTAACCTAACCCATCCAGCCCATGGCTGGTAATGTTTTACAGAATCCCCGTCGTGTCAGCCGGTACTTCTAGGTGGGGACATTATATACGTCCATAACGTTGTATATCCTAACCTAAGGCAACCTAACACTTCGGATGTAGTAGTTTCCAACGTTCGTGGCGGGTCGGCCCCTACTTCTCGGTGGGAACATTATATACGTCTATAACGTAATATAACCTACCCTAACACATCTAGCCCCTCGCAGGTAATGTTTTACAGAATCCCGGTCGTGTCGGCTCGTACTTCTCGGTGCGGACATTATATACGTCTATAACGTCATATGTCCTAACCTAAGGCAACTTAACACTTCGGATGTAGTATTTTACAACATTCCTGGCGTGTCGGCTCCTACTTCTCGGTGTGAACATTATATTCGTCTATAACGTAACATAACGTAACCTAATCCATCCGGCCCCTCGGTGATAATGTTTTACAGAATCCTGTTCGTGTCGGCCCGTACTTCTCTGTGGGGACATTATACACGTCTATAACGTTATAGATCGCAACCTAAGGCAACCTAACATCTCGGATGTAGTATTTTACAACATTCCTGGCGTGTCGCCTCCTACTTCTCGGTGGGAACATTATATTCGTCTATAACGTAATATAACGTAACCTAATCCATCCGGCCCCTCGGTGATAATGTTTTACAGAATCCTGTTCGTGTCGGCCCGTACTTCTCTGTGGGGACATTATACACGTCTATAACGTTATACATCGCAACCTAAGGCAACCTAACATCTCGGATGTTGTATTTTACAACACTCCTGGCGGGTCGGCTCCTACTTCTCGGTGGGAACATTATATTCGTCTATAACTTAATATAACGTAACCTAACCCATCCAGCCCCTCGCTGGTAATGTTTTACAGAATCCCGGTCGTGTCAGACCGTACTTATCGGTGGGGACATTATATACGCCTATAACGTTATATATCCCAACCTAAGGCAACATAACACATCGGATTTGGTATTTTACAACAATCCAGGCGGGTCGGCCCCTACTTCTCGGTGGGAACATTATATACGTCTATAACGTGATATAACCTACCCTAACACATGTAGCCCCCCGCAGGTAATGTTTTACAGAATCCCGGTCGTGTCGGCTCGTACTTCTCGGTGCGGACATTATATACGTCTATAACGTTATACATCCTACCCTAACACATCTAGCCCCTCGCAGGTAATGTTTTACAGAATCCCGGTCGTGTCGGCTCGTACTTCTCGGTGCGGACATTATATACGTCTATAACGTCATATGTCCTAACCTAAGGCAACTTAACACTTCGGATGTAGTATTTTACAACATTCCTGGCGTGTCGGCTCCTACTTCTCGGTGGGAACATTATATTCGTCTATAACGTAATATAACGTAACCTAACCCATCCGGCCCCTCGCTGTTAATGTTTTACAGAATCCCGGTCGTGTCGGCCCGTACTTCTCGGTGGGGACATTATATACGTCTATAACGTTATATATCCTAACCAAAAGCAACCTAACACTTCGGATGTAGTATTTTCCAACGTTCCTGACGGGTCGGCCCCTACTTCTCGGTGGGAACATTATATACGTCTATGTCGTAATATAACCTAAACTAACCCATCTAACCCCTCGGTGATAATGGTTTACAGAATTCCGTTTGTGTCGGCCCGTACTTCTCCGTGGGGACATTATATACGTCTATAACGTTATATATTCTAACCTAAGGCAACCTAACACATCGGATGTAGTATTTTCCAACGTTCCTGGCGGGTCGGCCCCTACTTCTCGGTGGGAACATTATATACGCCTATAACCTAATATAACGTAACCTAACCCATCCAGCCCCTCGCTGGTAATGTTCTACAGAATCCCGGTCGTGTCATCCGGTACTCCTAGGTGGGGACATTATATAAGTCTATAACGTTATATATCCTAACCTAAGGCAACCTGACACTTCGGATGTAGTAGTTTCCAACGTTCCTGGCGGGTCGGCACCTACTTCTCGGTGGGATCATTATATACGTCTATAACGTAATATAACGTAACCTAACCCATCCAGCCCCTCGCTGGTAATGTTTTACAGAATCCCGGTCGTGTCAGCCGGTACGTCTAGGTGGGGACATTATATACGTCTATAACTTTATATATCCTAACCTAAGGCAACCTAACACTTCGGATGTAGTGGTTTCCAACGTTCCTGGCGGGTCGGTCCCTACTTCTCGGTAGGAACATTATATACGTCTATAACGTAATATAACCTACCCTAACACATGTAGCCCCTTGCAGGTAATGTTTTACAGAATCCCGGACGTGTCGGCTCGTACTTCTCGGTGCGGACGTTATATACGTCTATAACGTCATATGTCCTAACCTAAAGCAACTTAACACTTCGGATGTAGTATTTTACAACATTCCTGGCGTGTCGGCTCCTACTTCTCGGTGGGAACATTATATTCGCCTATAACGTAATATAACGTAACCTAACCCATCCGGCCCCTCGCTGTTAATGTTTTACAAAATCCCGGTCGTGTCGGCCCGTACTTCTCGGTGGGGACATTATATACGTCTATAACGTTATATATCCCAACCTAAGGCAACCTAACATCTCGGATGTAGTATTTTACAACACTCCTGGCGGGTCGGCTCCTACTTCTCGGTGGGAACATTATATTCGCCTATAACGTAATATAACGTAACCTAACCCATCCAGCCCCTGGCTGGTAATGTTTTACAGAATCCCGGTCGTGTCAGCCGGTACTTCTAGGTGGGGACATTATATACGTCCATAACGTTGTATATCCTAACCTAATGCAACCTAACACTTCGGATGTAGTAGTTTCCAACGTTCCTGGCGGGTCGGCCCCTACTTCTCGGTGGGAACATTATATACGTCTATAATGTAATATAACCTACCCTAACACATCTAGCCCCTCGCAGGTAATGTTTTACAGAATCCCGGTCGTGTCGGCTCGTACTTCTCGGTGCGGACATTATATACGTCTATAACGTCATATGTCCTAACCTAAGGCAACTTAACACTTCGGATGTAGTATTTTACAACATTCCAGGCGTATCGGCTCCTACTTCTCGGTGGGAACATTATATTCGTCTATAACGTAATATAACGTAACCTAAACCATCCGGCCCCTCGGTGATAATGTTTTACAGAATCCTGTTCGTGTCGGCCCGTACTTCTCTGTGGGGACATTATACACGTCTATAACGTTATACATCGCAACCTAAGGCAACCTAACATCTCGGATGTAGTATTTTGCAACATACCTGGCGTGTCGGCTCCTACTTCTCGGTGGGAACATTATATTCGTCTATAACGTAATATAACGTAACCTAACCCATCCAGGCCCTCGCTGGTAATGTTCTACAGAATCCCGGTCGTGTCATCCGGTACTCCTAGGTGGGGACATTATATACGTCTATAACGTTATATATCCTAACATAAGGCAACCTGACACTTCGGATTTAGTAGTTTCCAACGTTCCTGGCGGGTCGGCACCTGCTACTCGGTGGGAACATTATATAAGTCTATAACGTAATATAACGTAACCTAACCCATCCAGCCCCTCGCTGGTAATGTTTTACAGAATCCCGGTCGTGTCAGACCGTACTTATCGGTGGGGACATTATATACGCCTATAACGTTATATATCCCAACCTAAGGCAACATAACACATCGGATTTGGTATTTTACAACAATCCAGGCGGGTCGGCCCCTACTTCTCGGTGGGAACATTATATACGTCTATAACGTGATATAACCTACCCTAACAAATGTAGCCCCTCGCAGGTAATGTTTTACAGAATCCCGGTCGTGTCGGCTCGTACTTCTCGGTGCGGACATTATATACGTCTATAACGTTATACATCCTACCCTAACACATCTAGCCCCTCGCAGGTAATGTTTTACAGAATCCCGGTCATGTCGGCTCGTACTTCTCGGTGCGGACATTATATACGTCTATAACGTCATATGTCTTAACCTAAGGCAACTTAACACTTCGGATGTAGTATTTTACAACATTCCTGGCGTGTCGGCTCCTACTTCTCGGTGGGAACATTATATTCGTCTGTAACGTAATGTAACGTAACCTAACCCATCCGGCCCCTCGCTGTTAATGTTTTACAGAATCCCGGTCGTGTCGGCCCGTACTTCTCGGTGGGGACATTATATACGTCTATAACGTTATATATCCTAACAAAAAGCAACCTAACACTTCGGATGTAGTATTTTCCAACGTTCCTGACGGGTCGGCCCCTACTTCTCGGTGGGAACATTATATACGTCTATGTCGTAATATAACCTAAACTAACCCATCTAACCCCTCGGTGATAATGGTGTACAGAATTCCGTTCGTGTCGGCCCGTACTTCTCCGTGGGGACATTATATACGTCTATAACGTTATATATTCTAACCTAAGGCAACCTAACACTTCGGATGTAGTATTTTACAACGTTCCTGGCGGGTCGGCCCCTACTTCTCGGTGGGAACATTATATACGCCTATAACCTAATATAACGTAACCTAACCCATCCAGCACCTCGCTGGTAATGTTCTACAGAATCCCGGTCGTGTCATCCGGTACTCCTAGGTGGGGACATTATATACGTCTATAACGTTATATATCCTAACCTAAGGCAACCTGACACTTCGGATGTAGTAGTTTCCAACGTTCCTGGCGGGTCGGCACCTACTTCTCGGTGGGATCATTATATACGTCTATAACGTAATATAACGTAACCTAACCCATCCAGCCCCTCGCTGGTAATGTTTTACAGAATCCCGGTCGTGTCGGCTCGTACTTCTCGGTGCGGACGTTATATACGTCTATAACGTCATATGTCCTAACCTAAGGCAACTTAACACTTCGGATGTAGTATTTTACAACATTCCTGGCGTGTCGGCTCCTACTTATCGGTGGGAACATTATATTCGTCTATAACGTAATATAACGTAACCTAACCCATCCGGCCCCTAGGTGATAATGTTCTACAGAATCCTGTTCGTGTCGGCCCGTACTTCTCTGTGGGGACATTATATACGTCTATAACGTTATATATCCCAACCTAAGGCAACCTAACATCTCGGATGTAGTATTTTACAACATTCCTGGCGTGTCGGCTCCTACTTCTCGGTGGGAACATTATATTCGTCTATAACGTTATATAACGTAACCTAACCCATCCGGCCCCTCGCTGTTAATGTTTTACTAAATCCCGGTCGTGTCGGCCCGTACTTCTGTGTGGGGACATTATACACGTCTATAACGTTATACATCGCAACCTAAGGCAGCCTAACATCTCGGATGTAGTATTTTACATCATTCCTGGCGTGTCGGCTCCTACTTCTCGGTGGGAACATTATATTCGTCTATAACGTAATATAACGTAACCTAACCCATCCGGCCCCTCGCTGTTAATGTTTTACAAAATCCCGGTCCTGTCTGCCCGTACTTCTCGGTGGGGACATTATATACGTCTATAACGTTATATATCCCAACCTAAGGCAACCTAACATCTCGGATGTAGTATTTTACAACACTCCTTGCGGGTCGGCTCCTACTTCTCGGTGGGAACATTATATTCGCCTATAACGTAATATAACGTAACCTAACCCATCCGGCCCCTCGCTGTTAATGTTTTACAAAATCCCGGTCGTGTCGGCCCGTACTTGTCGGTGGGGACATTATATACGTCTATAACGTCATATATCCCAACCTAAGGCAAGCTAACATTTCGGATGTAGTATTTTACAACACTCCTGGCGCGTGGGCTCCTACTTCTCGGTGGGAACATTATATTCGCCTATAACGTAATATAACGTAACCTAACCCATCCGGCCCCTCGCTGTTAATGTTTTACAAAATCCCGGTCGTGTCTGCCCGTACTTCTCGGTGGGGACATTATATACGTCTATAACGTTATATATCCCAACCTAAGGCAACCTAACATCTCGGATGTAGTATTTTACAACACTCCTTGCGGGTCGGCTCCTACTTCTCGGTGGGAACATTATATTCGCCTATAACGTAATATAACGTAACCTAACCCATCCGGCCCCTCGCTGTTAATGTTTTACAAAATCCCGGTCGTGTCGGCCCGTACTTGTCGGTGGGGACATTATATACGTCTATAACGTTATATATCCCAACCTAAGGCAAGCTAACATTTCGGATGTAGTATTTTACAACACTCCTGGCGCGTGGGCTCCTACTTCTCGGTGGGAACATTATATTCGCCTATAACGTAATATAACGTAACCTAACCCATCCAGCCCCTCGCTGGTAATGTTTTACAGAATCCCGGTCGTGTCAGCCGGTACTTCTAGGTGGGGACATTATATACATCTATAACGTTATATATCCCAACCTAAGGCAACCTAGCATCTCGGATGTAGTATTTTACAACACTCCTGGCGGGTCGACTCCTACTTCTCGGTGGGAATATTATATTCGTCTATAACGTAATATAACGTAACCTAACCCATCCAGCCCCTCGCTGGTAATGTTTTACAGAATCCCGGTCGTGTCATCCGGTACTAATAGGAGGGGACATTATATACGTCTATAACGTTATATATCCTAACCTAAGGCAATCTAACACTTCGGATGTAGTATTTTCCAACGTTCCTGGCGGGTCGGCCCCTACTTCTCGGTGGGCACATTATATACGTCTATAATGTAATATAACCTACCCTAACACATCTAGCACCTCGCAGGTAATGTTTTACAGAATCCCGGTCGTGTCGGCTCGTACTTCTCGGTGCGGACATTATATACGTCTATAACGTCATATGTCCTAACCTAAGGCAACTTAACACTTCGGATGTAGTATTTTACAACATTCCTGGCGTGTCGGCTCCTACTTCTCGGTGGGAACATTATATTCGTCTATAACGTAATATAACGTAACCTAATCCATCCGGCCCCTCGGTGATAATGTTTTACAGAATCCTGTTCGTGTCGGCCCGTACTTCTCTGTGGGGACATTATACACGTCTATAACGTTATACATCGCAACCTAAGGCAACCTAACATCTCGGATGTAGTATTTTACAACATACCTGGCGTGTCGGCTCCTACTTCTCGGTGGGAACATTATATTCGTCTATAACGTAATATAACGTAACCTAACCCATCCGGCCCCTCGGTGATAATGGTTTACAGAATCCCGTTCGTTTCGGCCCGCACTTCTCCGTGGGGACATTATATACGTCTATAACGTTATATATTCTAACCTAAGGCAACCTAACACTTCGGATGTAGTATTTTCCAACGTTCCTGGCGGGTCGGCCCCTACTTCTCGGTGGGAACATTATATACGCCTATAACCTAATATAACGTAACCTAACCCATCCAGGCCCTCGCTGGTAATGTTCTACAGAATCCCGGTCGTGTCATCCGGTACTCCTAGGTGGGGACATTATATACGTCTATAACGTTATATATCCTAACATAAGGCAACCTGACACTTCGGATTTAGTAGTTTCCAACGTTCCTGGCGGGTCGGCACCTGCTACTCGGTGGGAACATTATATAAGTCTATAACGTAATATAACGTAACCTAACCCATCCAGCCCCTCGCTGGTAATGTTTTACAGAATCCCGGTCGTGTCAGACCGTACTTATCGGTGGGGACATTATATACGCCTATAACGTTATATATCCCAACCTAAGGCAACATAACACATCGGATTTGGTATTTTACAACAATCCAGGCGGGTCGGCCCCTACTTCTCGGTGGGAACATTATATACGTCTATAACGTGATATAACCTACCCTAACAAATGTAGCCCCTCGCAGGTAATGTTTTACAGAATCCCGGTCGTGTCGGCTCGTACTTCTCGGTGCGGACATTATATACGTCTATAACGTTATACATCCTACCCTAACACATCTAGCCCCTCGCAGGTAATGTTTTACAGAATCCCGGTCGTGTCGGCTCGTACTTCTCGGTGCGGACATTATATACGTCTATAACGTCATATGTCCTAACCTAAGGCAACTTAACACTTCGGATGTAGTATTTTACAACATTCCTGGCGTGTCGGCTCCTACTTCTCGGTGGGAACATTATATTCGTCTATAACGTAATATAACGTAACCTAACCCATCCGGCCCCTAGGTGATAATGTTCTACAGAATCCTGTTCGTGTCGGCCCGTACTTCTCTGTGGGGACATTATATACGTCTATAACGTTATATATCCCAACCTAAGGCAACCTAACATCTCGGATGTAGTATTTTACAACATTCCTGGCGTGTCGGCTCCTACTTCTCGGTGGGAACATTATATTCGTCTATAACGTTATATAACGTAACCTAACCCATCCGGCCCCTCGCTGTTAATGTTTTACTAAATCCCGGTCGTGTCGGCCCGTACTTCTCTGTGGGGACATTATACACGTCTATAACGTTATACATCGCAACCTAAGGCAACCTAACATCTCGGATGTAGTATTTTACATCATTCCTGGCGTGTCGGCTCCTACTTCTCGGTGGGAACATTATATTCGCCTATAACGTAATATAACGTTACCTAACCCATCCGGCCCCTCGCTGTTAATGTTTTACTAAATCCCGGTCGTGTCGGCCCGTACTTCTCTGTGGGGACATTATACACGTCTATAACGTTATATATCCCAACCTAAGGCAACCTAACATCTCGGATGTAGTATTTTACAACACTCCTTGCGGGTCGGCTCCTACTTCTCGGTGGGAACATTATATTCGCCTATAACGTAATATAACGTAACCTAACCCATCCAGCCCCTGGCTGGTAATGTTTTACAGAATCCCGGTCGTGTCAGCCGGTACTTCTAGGTGGGGACATTATATACGTCCATAACGTTGTATATCCTAACCTAAGGCAACCTAACACTTCGGATGTAGTATTTTCCAACGTTCCTGGCGGGTCGGCACCTACTTCTCGGTGGGAACATTATATACCTCTATAACGTCATATGTCCTAACCTAAGGCAACTTAACACTTCGGATGTAGTATTTTACAACATTCCTGGCGTGTCGGCTCCTACTTCTCGGTGGGAACATTATATTCGTCTATAACGTAATATAACGTAACCTAACCCATCCGGCCCCTCGCTGTTAATGTTTTACAGAATCCCGGTCGTGTCGGCCCATACTTCTCGGTGGGGACATTATATAAGTCTATAACGTTATATATCCTAACCAAAAGCAACCTAACACTTCGGATGTAGTATTTTCCAACGTTCCTGACGGGTTGGCCCCTACTTCTCGGTGGGAACATTATATACGTCTATGTCGTAATATAACCTAAACTAACCCATCTAACCCCTCGGTGATAATGGTTTACAGAATCCCGTTCGTGTCGGCCCGTACTTCTCCGTGGGGACATTATATACGTCTATAACGTTATATATTCTAACCTAAGGCAACCTAACATCTCGGATGTAGTATTTTACAACACTCCTGGCGGGTCGGCTCCTACTTCTCGGTGGGAACATTATATTCGCCTATAACGTAATATAACGTAACCTAACCCATCCAGCCCCTCGCTGGTAATGTTTTACAGAATCCCGGTCGTGTCAGCCGGTACTTCTAGGTGGGGACATTATATACATCTATAACGTTATATATCCCAACCTAAGGCAACCTAACATCTCGGATGCTGTATTTTACAACACTCCTGGCGTGTCGGCTCCTACTTCTCGGTGGGAACATTATATTCGTCTATAACGTAATATAACGTAACCTAACCCATCCAGCCCCTCGCTGGTAATGTTCTACAGAATCCCGGTCGTGTCATCCGGTACTCCTAGGTGGGGACATTATATACGTCTATAACGTTATATATCCTAACCTAAGGCAACCTGACACTTCGGATGTAGTAGTTTACAACGTTCCTGGCGGGTCGGCACCTACTTCTCGGTGGGATCATTATATACGTCTATAACGTAATATAACGTAACCTAACCCATCCAGCCCCTCGCTGGTAATGTTTTACAGAATCCCGGTCGTGTCGGCTCGTACTTCTCGGTGCGGACGTTATATACGTCTATAACGTCATATGTCCTAACCTAAGGCAACTTAACACTTCGGATGTAGTATTTTACAACATTCCTGGCGTGTCGGCTCCTACTTATCGGTGGGAACATTATATTCGTCTATAACGTAATATAACGTAACCTAACCCATCCGGCCCTTAGATGATAATGTTCTACAGAATCCTGTTCGTGTCGGCCCGTACTTCTCTGTGGGGACATTATATACGTCTATAACGTTATATATCCCAACCTAAGGCAACCTAACATCTCGGATGTAGTATTTTACAACATTCCTGGCGTGTCGGCTCCTACTTCTCGGTGGGAACATTATATTCGTCTATAACGTTATATAACGTAACCTAACCCATCCGGCCCCTCGCTGTTAATGTTTTACTAAATCCCGGTCGTGTCGGCCCGTACTTCTCTGTGGGGACATTATACACGTCTATAACGTTATACATCGCAACCTAAGGCAGCCTAACATCTCGGATGTAGTATTTTACATCATTCCTGGCGTGTCGGCTCCTACTTCTCGGTGGGAACATTATATTCGTCTATAACGTAATATAACGTAACCTAACCCATCCGGCCCCTCGCTGTTAATGTTTTACAAAATCCCGGTCCTGTCTGCCCGTACTTCTCGGTGGGGACATTATATACGTCTATAACGTTATATATCCCAACCTAAGGCAACCTAACATCTCGGATGTAGTATTTTACAACACTCCTTGCGGGTCGGCTCCTACTTCTCGGTGGGAACATTATATTCGCCTATAACGTAATATAACGTAACCTAACCCATCCGGCCCCTCGCTGTTAATGTTTTACAAAATCCCGGTCGTGTCGGCCCGTACTTGTCGGTGGGGACATTATATACGTCTATAACGTCATATATCCCAACCTAAGGCAAGCTAACATTTCGGATGTAGTATTTTACAACACTCCTGGCGCGTGGGCTCCTACTTCTCGGTGGGAACATTATATTCGCCTATAACGTAATATAACGTAACCTAACCCATCCGGCCCCTCGCTGTTAATGTTTTACAAAATCCCGGTCGTGTCTGCCCGTACTTCTCGGTGGGGACATTATATACGTCTATAACGTTATATATCCCAACCTAAGGCAACCTAACATCTCGGATGTAGTATTTTACAACACTCCTTGCGGGTCGGCTCCTACTTCTCGGTGGGAACATTATATTCGCCTATAACGTAATATAACGTAACCTAACCCATCCGGCCCCTCGCTGTTAATGTTTTACAAAATCCCGGTCGTGTCGGCCCGTACTTGTCGGTGGGGACATTATATACGTCTATAACGTTATATATCCCAACCTAAGGCAAGCTAACATTTCGGATGTAGTATTTTACAACACTCCTGGCGCGTGGGCTCCTACTTCTCGGTGGGAACATTATATTCGCCTATAACGTAATATAACGTAACCTAACCCATCCAGCCCCTCGCTGGTAATGTTTTACAGAATCCCGGTCGTGTCAGCCGGTACTTCTAGGTGGGGACATTATATACATCTATAACGTTATATATCCCAACCTAAGGCAACCTAGCATCTCGGATGTAGTATTTTACAACACTCCTGGCGGGTCGACTCCTACTTCTCGGTGGGAATATTATATTCGTCTATAACGTAATATAACGTAACCTAACCCATCCAGCCCCTCGCTGGTAATGTTTTACAGAATCCCGGTCGTGTCATCCGGTACTAATAGGAGGGGACATTATATACGTCTATAACGTTATATATCCTAACCTAAGGCAATCTAACACTTCGGATGTAGTATTTTCCAACGTTCCTGGCGGGTCGGCCCCTACTTCTCGGTGGGCACATTATATACGTCTATAATGTAATATAACCTACCCTAACACATCTAGCACCTCGCAGGTAATGTTTTACAGAATCCCGGTCGTGTCGGCTCGTACTTCTCGGTGCGGACATTATATACGTCTATAACGTCATATGTCCTAACCTAAGGCAACTTAACACTTCGGATGTAGTATTTTACAACATTCCTGGCGTGTCGGCTCCTACTTCTCGGTGGGAACATTATATTCGTCTATAACGTAATATAGCGTAACCTAATCCATCCGGCCCCTCGGTGATAATGTTTTACAGAATCCTGTTCGTGTCGGCCCGTACTTCTCTGTGGGGACATTATACACGTCTATAACGTTATACATCGCAACCTAAGGCAACCTAACATCTCGGATGTAGTATTTTACAACATACCTGGCGTGTCGGCTCCTACTTCTCGGTGGGAACATTATATTCGTCTATAACGTAATATAACGTAACCTAACCCATCCGGCCCCTCGGTGATAATGGTTTACAGAATCCCGTTCGTTTCGGCCCGCACTTCTCCGTGGGGACATTATATACGTCTATAACGTTATATATTCTAACCTAAGGCAACCTAACACTTCGGATGTAGTATTTTCCAACGTTCCTGGCGGGTCGGCCCCTACTTCTCGGTGGGAACATTATATACGCCTATAACCTAATATAACGTAACCTAACCCATCCAGGCCCTCGCTGGTAATGTTCTACAGAATCCCGGTCGTGTCATCCGGTACTCCTAGGTGGGGACATTATATACGTCTATAACGTTATATATCCTAACATAAGGCAACCTGACACTTCGGATTTAGTAGTTTCCAACGTTCCTGGCGGGTCGGCACCTGCTACTCGGTGGGAACATTATATAAGTCTATAACGTAATATAACGTAACCTAACCCATCCAGCCCCTCGCTGGTAATGTTTTACAGAATCCCGGTCGTGTCAGACCGTACTTATCGGTGGGGACATTATATACGCCTATAACGTTATATATCCCAACCTAAGGCAACATAACACATCGGATTTGGTATTTTACAACAATCCAGGCGGGTCGGCCCCTACTTCTCGGTGGGAACATTATATACGTCTATAACGTGATATAACCTACCCTAACAAATGTAGCCCCTCGCAGGTAATGTTTTACAGAATCCCGGTCGTGTCGGCTCGTACTTCTCGGTGCGGACATTATATACGTCTATAACGTTATACATCCTACCCTAACACATCTAGCCCCTCGCAGGTAATGTTTTACAGAATCCCGGTCGTGTCGGCTCGTACTTCTCGGTGCGGACATTATATACGTCTATAACGTCATATGTCCTAACCTAAGGCAACTTAACACTTCGGATGTAGTATTTTACAACATTCCTGGCGTGTCGGCTCCTACTTCTCGGTGGGAACATTATATTCGTCTATAACGTAATATAACGTAACCTAACCCATCCGGCCCCTAGGTGATAATGTTCTACAGAATCCTGTTCGTGTCGGCCCGTACTTCTCTGTGGGGACATTATATACGTCTATAACGTTATATATCCCAACCTAAGGCAACCTAACATCTCGGATGTAGTATTTTACAACATTCCTGGCGTGTCGGCTCCTACTTCTCGGTGGGAACATTATATTCGTCTATAACGTTATATAACGTAACCTAACCCATCCGGCCCCTCGCTGTTAATGTTTTACTAAATCCCGGTCGTGTCGGCCCGTACTTCTCTGTGGGGACATTATACACGTCTATAACGTTATACATCGCAACCTAAGGCAACCTAACATCTCGGATGTAGTATTTTACATCATTCCTGGCGTGTCGGCTCCTACTTCTCGGTGGGAACATTATATTCGCCTATAACGTAATATAACGTTACCTAACCCATCCGGCCCCTCGCTGTTAATGTTTTACTAAATCCCGGTCGTGTCGGCCCGTACTTCTCTGTGGGGACATTATACACGTCTATAACGTTATATATCCCAACCTAAGGCAACCTAACATCTCGGATGTAGTATTTTACAACACTCCTTGCGGGTCGGCTCCTACTTCTCGGTGGGAACATTATATTCGCCTATAACGTAATATAACGTAACCTAACCCATCCAGCCCCTGGCTGGTAATGTTTTACAGAATCCCGGTCGTGTCAGCCGGTACTTCTAGGTGGGGACATTATATACGTCCATAACGTTGTATATCCTAACCTAAGGCAACCTAACACTTCGGATGTAGTATTTTCCAACGTTCCTGGCGGGTCGGCACCTACTTCTCGGTGGGAACATTATATACCTCTATAACGTCATATGTCCTAACCTAAGGCAACTTAACACTTCGGATGTAGTATTTTACAACATTCCTGGCGTGTCGGCTCCTACTTCTCGGTGGGAACATTATATTCGTCTATAACGTAATATAACGTAACCTAACCCATCCGGCCCCTCGCTGTTAATGTTTTACAGAATCCCGGTCGTGTCGGCCCATACTTCTCGGTGGGGACATTATATAAGTCTATAACGTTATATATCCTAACCAAAAGCAACCTAACACTTCGGATGTAGTATTTTCCAACGTTCCTGACGGGTTGGCCCCTACTTCTCGGTGGGAACATTATATACGTCTATGTCGTAATATAACCTAAACTAACCCATCTAACCCCTCGGTGATAATGGTTTACAGAATCCCGTTCGTGTCGGCCCGTACTTCTCCGTGGGGACATTATATACGTCTATAACGTTATATATTCTAACCTAAGGCAACCTAACATCTCGGATGTAGTATTTTACAACACTCCTGGCGGGTCGGCTCCTACTTCTCGGTGGGAACATTATATTCGCCTATAACGTAATATAACGTAACCTAACCCATCCAGCCCCTCGCTGGTAATGTTTTACAGAATCCCGGTCGTGTCAGCCGGTACTTCTAGGTGGGGACATTATATACATCTATAACGTTATATATCCCAACCTAAGGCAACCTAACATCTCGGATGCTGTATTTTACAACACTCCTGGCGTGTCGGCTCCTACTTCTCGGTGGGAACATTATATTCGTCTATAACGTAATATAACGTAACCTAACCCATCCAGCCCCTCGCTGGTAATGTTTTACAGAATCCCGGTCGTGTCGGCTCGTACTTATCGGTGGGGACATTATATACGCCTATAACGTTATATATCCCAACCTAAGGCAACATAACACATCGGATTTGGTATTTTACAACAATCCAGGCGGGTCGGCCCCTACTTCTCGGTGGGAACATTATATACGTCTATAACGTGATATAACCTACCCTAACACATGTAGCCCCCCGCAGGTAATGTTTTACAGAATCCCGGTCGTGTCGGCTCGTACTTCTCGGTGCGGACATTATATACGTCTATAACGTTATACATCCTACCCTAACACATCTAGCCCCTCGCAGGTAATGTTTTACAGAATCCCGGTCGTGTCGGCTCGTACTTCTCGGTGCGGACATTATATACCTCTATAACGTCATATGTCCTAACCTAAGGCAACTTAACACTTCGGATGTAGTATTTTACAACATTCCTGGCGTGTCGGCTCCTACTTCTCGGTGGGAACATTATATTCGTCTATAACGTAATATAACGTAACCTAACCCATCCGGCCCCTCGCTGTTAATGTTTTACAGAATCCCGGTCGTGTCGGCCCGTACTTCTCGGTGGGGACATTATATACGTCTATAACGTTATATATCCTAACCAAAAGCAACCTAACACTTCGGATGTAGTATTTTCCAACATTCCTGGCGTGTCGGCTCCTACTTCTCGGTGGGAACATTATATTCGCCTATAACGTAATATAACGTAACCTAACCCATCCGGCCCCTCGCTGTTAATGTTTTACTAAATCCCGGTCGTGTCGGCCCGTACTTCTCTGTGGGGACATTATACACGTCTATAACGTTATATATCCCAACCTAAGGCAACCTAACATCTCGGATGTAGTATTTTACAACACTCCTTGCGGGTCGGCTCCTACTTCTCGATGGGAACATTATATTCGCCTATAACGTAATATAACGTAACCTAACCCATCCAGCCCCTGGCTGGTAATGTTTTACAGAATCCCGGTCGTGTCAGCCGGTACTTCTAGGTGGGGACATTATATACGTCCATAACGTTGTATATCCTAACCTAAGGCAACCTAACACTTCGGATGTAGTATTTTCCAACGTTCCTGGCGGGTCGGCACCTACTTCTCGGTGGGAACATTATATACCTCTATAACGTCATATGTCCTAACCTAAGGCAACTTAACACTTCGGATGTAGTATTTTACAACATTCCTGGCGTGTCGGCTCCTACTTCTCGGTGGGAACATTACATTCGTCTATAACGTTATATATTCTAACCTAAGGCAACCTAACATCTCGGATGTAGTTTTTTACAACACTCCTGGCGGGTCGGCTCCTACTTCTCGGTGGGAACATTATATTCGCCTATAACGTAATATAACGTAACCTAACCCATCCAGCCCCTCGCTGGTAATGTTTTACAGAATCCCGGTCGTGTCAGCCGGTACTTCTAGGTGGGGACATTATATACATCTATAACGTTATATATCCCAACCTAAGGCAACCTAACATCTCGGATGTTGTATTTTACAACAATCCTGGCGGGTCGGCTCCTACTTCTCGGTGGGAACATTATATTCGTCTATAACGTAATATAACGTAACCTAACCCATCCAGCCCCTCGCTGGTAATGTTTTACAGAATCCCGGTCGTGTCAGACCGTACTTATCGGTGGGGACATTATATACGCCTATAACGTTATATATCCCAACCTAAGGCAACATAACACATCGGATTTGGTATTTTACAACAATCCAGGCGGGTCGGCCCCCACTTCTCGGTGGGAACATTATATACGTCTATAACGTGATATAACCTACCCTAACACATGTAGCCCCCCGCAGGTAATGTTTTACAGAATCCCGGTCGTGTCGGCTCGTACTTCTCGGTGCGGACATTATATACGTCTATAACGTTATACATCCTACCCTAACACATCTAGCCCCTCGCAGGTAATGTTTTACAGAATCCCGGTCGTGTCGGCTCGTACTTCTCGGTGCGGACATTATATACGTCTATAACGTCATATGTCCTAACCTAAGGCAACTTAACACTTCGGATGTAGTATTTTACAACATTCCTGGCGTGTCGGCTCCTACTTCTCGGTGGGAACATTATATTCGTCTATAACGTAATATAACGTAACCTAACCCATCCGGCCCCTCGCTGTTAATGTTTTACAGAATCCCGGTCGTGTCGGCCCGTACTTCTCGGTGGGGACATTATATACGTCTATAACGTTATATATCCCAACCTAAGGCAACCTAACATCTCGGATGTAGTATTTTACAACACTCCTAGCGGGTCGGCTCCTACTTCTCGGTGGGAACATTATATTCGCCTATAACGTAATATAACGTAACCTAACCCATCCAGCCCATGGCTGGTAATGTTTTACAGAATCCCCGTCGTGTCAGCCGGTACTTCTAGGTGGGGACATTATATACGTCCATAACGTTGTATATCCTAACCTAAGGCAACCTAACACTTCGGATGTAGTAGTTTCCAACGTTCGTGGCGGGTCGGCCCCTACTTCTCGGTGGGAACATTATATACGTCTATAACGTAATATAACCTACCCTAACACATCTAGCCCCTCTCAGGTAATGTTTTACAGAATCCCGGTCGTGTCGGCTCGTACTTCTCGGTGCGGACATTATATACGTCTATAACGTCATATGTCCTAACCTAAGGCAACTTAACACTTCGGATGTAGTATTTTACAACATTCCTGGCGTGTCGGCTCCTACTTCTCGGTGGGAACATTATATTCGTCTATAACGTAACATAACGTAACCTAATCCATCCGGCCCCTCGGTGATAATGTTTTACAGAATCCTGTTCGTGTCGGCCCGTACTTCTCTGTGGGGACATTATACACGTCTATAACGTTATAGATCGCAACCTAAGGCAACCTAACATCTCGGATGTAGTATTTTACAACATTCCTGGCGTGTCGCCTCCTACTTCTCGGTGGGAACATTATATTCGTCTATAACGTAATATAACGTAACCTAATCCATCCGGCCCCTCGGTGATAATGTTTTACAGAATCCTGTTCGTGTCGGCCCGTACTTCTCTGTGGGGACATTATACACGTCTATAACGTTATACATCGCAACCTAAGGCAACCTAACATCTCGGATGTTGTATTTTACAACACTCCTGGCGGGTCGGCTCCTACTTCTCGGTGGGAACATTATATTCGTCTATAACTTAATATAACGTAACCTAACCCATCCAGCCCCTCGCTGGTAATGTTTTACAGAATCCCGGTCGTGTCAGACCGTACTTATCGGTGGGGACATTATATACATCTATAACGTTATATATCCCAACCTAAGGCAACCTAACATCTCGGATGTTGTATTTTACAACACTCCTGGCGGGTCGGCTCCTACTTCTCGGTGGGAACATTATATTCGTCTATAACGTAATATAACGTAACCTAACCCATCCAGCCCCTCGCTGGTAATGTTTTACAGAATCCCGGTCGTGTCAGACCGTACTTATCGGTGGGGACATTATATACGCCTATAACGTTATATATCCCAACCTAAGGCAACATAACACATCGGATTTGGTATTTTACAACAATCCAGGCGGGTCGGCCCCCACTTCTCGGTGGGAACATTATATACGTCTATAACGTGATATAACCTACCCTAACACATGTAGCCCCCCGCAGGTAATGTTTTACAGAATCCCGGTCGTGTCGGCTCGTACTTCTCGGTGCGGACATTATATACGTCTATAACGTTATACATCCTACCCTAACACATCTAGCCCCTCGCAGGTAATGTTTTACAGAATCCCGGTCGTGTCTGCCCGTACTTCTCGGTGGGGACATTATATACGTCTATAACGTTATATATCCCAACCTAAGGCAACCTAACATCTCGGATGTAGTATTTTACAACACTCCTTGCGGGTCGGCTCCTACTTCTCGGTGGGAACATTATATTCGCCTATAACGTAATATAACGTAACCTAACCCATCCGGCCCCTCGCTGTTAATGTTTTACAAAATCCCGGTCGTGTCGGCCCGTACTTGTCGGTGGGGACATTATATACGCCTATAACGTTATATATCCCAACCTAAGGCAACATAACACATCGGATTTGGTATTTTACAACAATCCAGGCGGGTCGGCCCCTACTTCTCGGTGGGAACATTATATACGTCTATAACGTGATATAACCTACCCTAAGAAATGTAGCCCCTCGCAGGTAATGTTTTACAGAATCCCGGTCGTGTCGGCTCGTACTTCTCGGTGCGGACATTATATACGTCTATAACGTTATACATCCTACCCTAACACATCTAGCCCCTCGCAGGTAATGTTTTACAGAATCCCGGTCGTGTCGGCTCGTATTTCTCGGTGCGGACGTTATATACGTCTATAACGTCATATGTCCTAACCTAAGGCAACTTAACACTTCGGATGTAGTATTTTACAACATTCCTGGCGTGTCGGCTCCTACTTCTCGGTGGGAACATTATATTCGTCTATAACGTAATGTAACGTAACCTAACCCATCCGGCCCCTCGCTGTTAATGTTTTACAGAATCCCGGTCGTGTCGGCCCGTACTTCTCGGTGGGGACATTATATACGTCTATAACGTTATATATCCTAACCAAAAGCAACCTAACACTTCGGATGTAGTATTTTCCAACGTTCCTGACGGGTCCGCCCCTACTTCTCGGTGGGAACATTATATACGTCTATGTCGTAATATAACCTAAACTAACCCATCTATCCCCTCGGTGATAATGTTGTACAGAATTCCGTTCGTGTCGGCCCGTACTTCTCCGTGGGGACATTATATACGTCTATAACGTTATATATTCTAACCTAAGGCAACCTAACACTTCGGATGTAGTATTTTCCAACGTTCCTGGCGGGTCGGCCCCTACTTCTCGGTGGGAACATTATATACGCCTATAACCTAATATAACGTAACCTAACCCATCCAGCACCTCGCTGGTAATGTTCTACAGAATCCCGGTCGTGTCATCCGGTACTCCTAGGTGGGGACATTATATACGTCTATAACGTTATATATCCTAACCTAAGGCAACCTGACACTTCGGATGTAGTAGTTTCCAACGTTCCTGGCGGGTCGGCACCTACTTCTCGGTGGGATCATTATATACGTCTATAACGTAATATAACGTAACCTAACCCATCCAGCCCCTCGCTGGTAATGTTTTACAGAATCCCTGTCGTGTCGGCTCGTACTTCTCGGTGCGGACGTTATATACGTCTATAACGTTATATATCCTAACCTAAGGCAACCTGACACTTCGGATGTAGTAGTTTCCAACGTTCCTGGCGGGTCGGCACCTACTACTCGGTGGGAACATTATATTCGCCTATAACGTAATATAACGTAACCTAATCCATCTATATCCACGGTGATAATGTTTTACAGAAACCCGGTCGCGTCGGCCCGTACTTCTCTGTGGGGACATTATACACGTCTGTAACGTTATACATCGCAACCTAAGGCAACCTAACACTTCGGATGTAGTATATTCCAACGTTCCTGACGGGTCGGCCCCTACTTCTCGGTGGGAACATTATATACGTCTATGTCGTAATATAACCTAAACTAACCCATCTAACCCCTCGGTGATAATGGTTTACAGAATCCCGTTCGTGTCGGCCCGTACTTCTCCGTGGGGACATTATATACGTCTATAACGTTATATATTCTAACCTAAGGCAACCTAACACTTCGGATGTAGTATTTTCCAACGTTCCTGGCGGGTCGGCTCCTACTTCTCGGTGGGAACATTATATTCGTCTATAACGTAATATAACGTAACCTAACCCATCCGGCCCATAGGTGATAATGTTTTACAGAATCCTGTTCGTGTCTGCCCGTACTTCTCGGTGGGGACATTATATACGTCTATAACGTTATATATCCCAACCTAAGGCAACCTAACATCTCGGATGTAGTATTTTACAACACTCCTTGCGGGTCGGCTCCTACTTCTCGGTGGGAACATTATATTCGCCTATAACGTAATATAACGTAACCTAACCCATCCGGCCCCTCGCTGTTAATGTTTTACAAAATCCCGGTCGTGTCGGCCCGTACTTGTCGGTGGGGACATTATATACGTCTATAACGTTATATATCCCAACCTAAGGCAAGCTAACATTTCGGATGTAGTATTTTACAACACTCCTGGCGCGTGGGCTCCTACTTCTCGGTGGGAACATTATATTCGCATATAACGTAATATAACGTAACCTAACCAATCCAGCCCCTCGCTGGTAATGTTTTACAGAATCCCGGTCGTGTCAGCCGGTACTTCTAGGTGGGGACATTATATACATCTATAACGTTATATGTCCCAACCTAAGGCAACCTAGCATCTCGGATGTAGTATTTTACATCATTCCTGGCGTGTCGGCTCCTACTTCTCGGTGGGAACATTATATTCGTCTATAACGTAATATAACGTAACCTAACCCATCCGGCACCTCGCTGTTAATGTTTTACAAAATCCCGGTCGTGTCGGCCCGTACTTCTCGGTGGGGACATTATATACGTCTATAACGTTATATATCCCAACCTAAGGCAACCTAACATCTCGGATGTAGTATTTTACAACACTCCTTGCGGGTCGGCTCCTACTTCTCGGTGGGAACATTATATTCGCCTATAACGTAATATAACGTAACCTAACCCATCCGGCCCCTCGCTGTTAATGTTTTACAAAATCCCGGTCGTGTCGGCCCGTACTTATCGGTGGGGACATTATATACGTCTATAACGTTATATATCCCAACCTAAGGCAACCTAACATTTCGGATGTAGTATTTTACAACACTCCTGGCGCGTGGGCTCCTACTTCTCGGTGGGAACATTATATTCGCCTATAACGTAATATAACGTAACCTAACCCATCCAGCCCCTCGCTGGTAATGTTTTACAGAATCCCGGTCGTGTCAGCCGGTACTTCTAGGTGGGGACATTATATACATCTATAACGTCATATATCCTAACCTAAGGCAACCTAACACTTCGGATGTAGTATTTTCCAACGTTCCTGGCTGGTCGGCCCCTACTTCTCGGTGGGAACGTTATATACGTCTATAACGTTATACATCCTACCCTAACACATCTAGCCCCTCGCAGGTAATGTTTTACAGAATCCCGGTGGTGTCGGCTCGTACTTCTCGGTGCGGACATTATATACGTCTATAACGTCATATGTCCTAACCTAAGGCAACTTAACACTTCGGATGTAGTATTTTACAACATTCCTGGCGTGTCGGCTCCTACTTCTTGGTGGGAACATTATATTCGTCTATAACGTTATATATCCCAACCTAAGGCAACCTAACATCTCGGATGTATTATTTTACAACACTCCTTGCGGGTCGGCTCCTACTTCTCGGTGGGAACATTATATTCACCTATAACGTAATATAACGTAACCTAACCCATCCGGCCGCTCGCTGTTAATGTTTTACAAAATCCCGGTCGTGTCGGCCCGTTCTTCTCGGTGGGGACATTATATACGTCTATAACGTTATATATCCCAACCTAAGGCAACCTAACGTCTCGGATGTAGTATTTTACAACACTCCTGGCGGGTCGGCTCCTACTTCTCGGTGGGAACATTATATTCGCCTATAACGTAATATAACGTAACCTAACCCATCCAGCCCCTGGCTGGTAATGTTTTACAGAATCCCGGTCGTGTCAGCCGGTACTTCTAGGTGGGGACATTATATACATCTATAACGTTATACATCGCAACCTAAGGCAACCTAACATCTCGGATGTAGTATTTTACATCATTCCTGGCGTGTCGGCTCCTACTTCTCGGTGGGAACATTATATTCGTCTATAACGTAATATAACGTAACCTAACCCATCCGGCACCTCGCTGTTAATGTTTTACAAAATCCCGGTCGTGTCGGCCCGTACTTGTCGGTGGGGACATTATATACGTCTATAACGTTATATATCCCAACCTAAGGCAAGCTAACATTTCGGATGTAGTATTTTACAACACTCCTGGCGCGTGGGCTCCTACTTCTCGGTGGGAACATTATATTCGCCTATAACGTAATATAACGTAACCTAACCCATCCAGCCCCTCGCTGGTAATGTTTTACAGAATCCCGGTCGTGTCGGCCCGTACTTCTCTGTGGGGACATTATACACGTCTATAACGTTATACATCGCAACCTAAGGCAACCTAACATCTCGGATGTAGTATTTTACAACTTACCTGGCGTGTCGGCTCCTACTTCTCGGTGGGAACATTATATTCGTCTATAACGTAATATAACGTAACCTAACCCATCCGGCCCCTCGGTGATAATGGTTTACAGAATCCCGTTCGTTTCGGCCCGCACTTCTCCGTGGGGACATTATATACGTCTATAACGTTATATATTCTAACCTAAGGCAACCTAACACTTCGGATGTAGTATTTTCCAACGTTCCTGGCGGGTCGGCCCCTACTTCTCGGTGGGAACATTATATACGCCTATAACCTAATATAACGTAACCTAACCCATCCAGGCCCTCGCTGGTAATGTTCTACAGAATCCCGGTCGTGTCATCCGGTACTCCTAGGTGGGGACATTATATACGTCTATAACGTTATATATCCTAACATAAGGCAACCTGACACTTCGGATTTAGTAGTTTCCAACGTTCCTGGCGGGTCGGCACCTGCTACTCGGTGGGAACATTATATAAGTCTATAACGTAATATAACGTAACCTAACCCATCCAGCCCCTCGCTGGTAATGTTTTACAGAATCCCGGTCGTGTCAGACCGTACTTATCGGTGGGGACATTATATACGCCTATAACGTTATATATCCCAACCTAAGGCAACATAACACATCGGATTTGGTATTTTACAACAATCCAGGCGGGTCGGCCCCTACTTCTCGGTGGGAACATTATATACGTCTATAACGTGATATAACCTACCCTAACAAATGTAGCCCCTCGCAGGTAATGTTTTACAGAATCCCGGTCGTGTCGGCTCGTACTTCTCGGTGCGGACATTATATACGTCTATAACGTTATACATCCTACCCTAACACATCTAGCCCCTCGCAGGTAATGTTTTACAGAATCCCGGTCGTGTCGGCTCGTACTTCTCGGTGCGGACGTTATATACGTCTATAACGTCATATGTCCTAACCTAAGGCAACTTAACACTTCGGATGTAGTATTTTACAACATTCCTGGCGTGTCGGCTCCTACTTCTCGGTGGGAACATTATATTCGTCTATAACGTAATGTAACGTAACCTAACCCATCCGGCCCCTCGCTGTTAATGTTTTACAGAATCCCGGTCGTGTCGGCCCGTACTTCTCGGTGGGGACATTATATACGTCTATAACGTTATATATCCTAACCAAAAGCAACCTAACACTTCGGATGTAGTATTTTCCAACGTTCCTGACGGGTCGGCCCCTACTTCTCGGTGGGAACATTATATACGTCTATGTCGTAATATAACCTAAACTAACCCATCTAACCCCTCGGTGATAATGGTGTACAGAATTCCGTTCGTGTCGGCCCGTACTTCTCCGTGGGGACATTATATACGTCTATAACGTTATATATTCTAACCTAAGGCAACCTAACACTTCGGATGTAGTATTTTCCAACGTTCCTGGCGGGTCGGCCCCTACTTCTCGGTGGGAACATTATATACGCCTATAACCTAATATAACGTAACCTAACCCATCCAGCACCTCGCTGGTAATGTTCTACAGAATCCCGGTCGTGTCATCCGGTACTCCTAGGTGGGGACATTATATACGTCTATAACGTTATATATCCTAACCTAAGGCAACCTGACACTTCGGATGTAGTAGTTTCCAACGTTCCTGGCGGGTCGGCACCTACTTCTCGGTGGGATCATTATATACGTCTATAACGTAATATAACGTAACCTAACCCATCCAGCCCCTCGCTGGTAATGTTTTACAGAATCCCGGTCGTGTCAGCCGGTACGTCTAGGTGGGGACATTATATACGTCTATAACGTTATACATCCCAACCTAAGGCAACCTAACATCTCGGATGTTGTATTTTCCAACGTGCCTGACGGGTCGGCCCCTACTTCTCGGTGGGAACATTATATTCGCCTATAACGTAATATAACGTAACCTAATCCATCTATATCCACGGTGATAATGTTTTACAGAAACCCGGTCGCGTCGGCCCGTACTTCTCTGTGGGGACATTATACACGTCTGTAACGTTATACATCGCAACCTAAGGCAACCTAACACTTCGGATGTAGTATATTCCAACGTTCCTGACGGGTCGGCCCCTACTTCTCGGTGGGAACATTATATACGTCTATGTCGTAATATAACCTAAACTAACCCATCTAACCCCTCGGTGATAATGGTTTACAGAATCCCGTTCGTGTCGGCCCGTACTTCTCCGTGGGGACATTATATACGTCTATAACGTTATATATTCTAACCTAAGGCAACCTAACACTTCGGATGTAGTATTTTCCAACGTTCCTGGCGGGTCGGCTCCTACTTCTCGGTGGGAACATTATATTCGTCTATAACGTAATATAACGTAACCTAACCCATCCGGCCCCTAGGTGATAATGTTTTACAGAATCCTGTTCGTGTCTGCCCGTACTTCTCGGTGGGGACATTATATACGTCTATAACGTTATATATCCCAACCTAAGGCAACCTAACATCTCGGATGTAGTATTTTACAACACTCCTTGCGGGTCGGCTCCTACTTCTCGGTGGGAACATTATATTCGCCTATAACGTAATATAACGTAACCTAACCCATCCGGCCCCTCGCTGTTAATGTTTTACAAAATCCCGGTCGTGTCGGCCCGTACTTGTCGGTGGGGACATTATATACGTCTATAACGTTATATATCCCAACCTAAGGCAAGCTAACATTTCGGATGTAGTATTTTACAACACTCCTGGCGCGTGGGCTCCTACTTCTCGGTGGGAACATTATATTCGCCTATAACGTAATATAACGTAACCTAACCAATCCAGCCCCTCGCTGGTAATGTTTTACAGAATCCCGGTCGTGTCAGCCGGTACTTCTAGGTGGGGACATTATATACATCTATAACGTTATATATCCCAACCTAAGGCAACCTAGCATCTCGGATGTAGTATTTTACAACACTCCTGGCGGGTCGGCTCCTACTTCTCGGTGGGAATATTATATTCGTCTATAACGTAATATAACGTAACCTAACCCATCCAGCCCCTCGCTGGTAATGTTTTACAGAATCCCGGTCGTGTCATCCGGTACTAATAGGAGGGGACATTATATACGTCTATAACGTTATACATCGCAACCTAAGGCAACCTAACATCTCGGATGTAGTATTTTACATCATTCCTGGCGTGTCGGCTCCTACTTCTCGGTGGGAACATTATATTCGTCTATAACGTAATATAACGTAACCTAACCCATCCGGCACCTCGCTGTTAATGTTTTACAAAATCCCGGTCGTGTCGGCCCGTACTTCTCGGTGGGGACATTATATACGTCTATAACGTTATATATCCCAACCTAAGGCAACCTAACATCTCGGATGTAGTATTTTACAACACTCCTTGCGGGTCGGCTCCTACTTCTCGGTGGGAACATTATATTCGCCTATAACGTAATATAACGTAACCTAACCCATCCGGCCCCTCGCTGTTAATGTTTTACAAAATCCCGGTCGTGTCGGCCCGTACTTATCGGTGGGGACATTATATACGTCTATAACGTTATATATCCCAACCTAAGGCAACCTAACATTTCGGATGTAGTATTTTACAACACTCCTGGCGCGTGGGCTTCTACTTCTCGGTGGGAACATTATATTCGCCTATAACGTAATATAACGTAACCTAACCCATCCAGCCCCTCGCTGGTAATGTTTTACAGAATCCCGGTCGTGTCAGCCGGTACTTCTAGGTGGGGACATTATATACATCTATAACGTCATATATCCTAACCTAAGGCAACCTAACACTTCGGATGTAGTATTTTCCAACGTTCCTGGCTGGTCGGCCCCTACTTCTCGGTGGGAACGTTATATACGTCTATAACGTTATACATCCTACCCTAACACATCTAGCCCCTCGCAGGTAATGTTTTACAGAATCCCGGTGGTGTCGGCTCGTACTTCTCGGTGCGGACATTATATACGTCTATAACGTCATATGTCCTAACCTAAGGCAACTTAACACTTCGGATGTAGTATTTTACAACATTCCTGGCGTGTCGGCTCCTACTTCTCGGTGGGAACATTATATTCGTCTATAACGTTATATATCCCAACCTAAGGCAACCTAACATCTCGGATGTAGTATTTTACAACACTCCTTGCGGGTCGGCTCCTACTTCTCGGTGGGAACATTATATTCGCCTATAACGTAATATAACGTAACCTAACCCATCCGGCCGCTCGCTGTTAATGTTTTACAAAATCCCGGTCGTGTCGGCCCGTTCTTCTCGGTGGGGACATTATATACGTCTATAACGTTATATATCCCAACCTAAGGCAACCTAACGTCTCGGATGTAGTATTTTACAACACTCCTGGCGGGTCGGCTCCTACTTCTCGGTGGGAACATTATATTCGCCTATAACGTAATATAACGTAACCTAACCCATCCAGCCCCTGGCTGGTAATGTTTTACAGAATCCCGGTCGTGTCAGCCGGTACTTCTAGGTGGGGACATTATATACGTCTATAACGTTATATTTCCCAACCTAAGGCAACCTAACATTTCGGATGTAGTATTTTACAACACTCCTGGCGCGTGGGCTCCTACTTCTCGGTGGGAACATTATATTCGCCTATAACGTAATATAACGTAACCTAACCCATCCAGCCCCTCGCTGGTAATGTTTTACAGAATCCCGGTCGTGCCAGCCGGTACTTCTAGGTGGGGACATTATATACATCTATAACGTTATATATCCCAACCTAAGGCAACCTAGCATCTCGGATGTAGTATTTTACAACACTCATGGCGGGTCGGCTCCTACTTCTCGGTGGGAATATTATATTCGTCTATAACGTAATATAACGTAACCTAACCCATCCAGCCCCTCGCTGGTAATGTTTTACAGAATCCCGGTCGTGTCAGACCGTACTTCTCGGTGGGGACATTATATACGTCTATAACGTCATGTATCCTAACCTAAGGCAACTTAACACTTCGGATGTAGTATTTTACAACATTCCTGGCGTGTCGGCTCCTACTTCTCGGTGGGAACATTATATTCGTCTATAACGTTATATATCCCAACCTAAGGCAACCTAACATCTCGGATGTATTATTTTACAACACTCCTTGCGGGTCGGCTCCTACTTCTCGGTGGGAACATTATATTCGCCTATAACGTAATATAACGTAACCTAACCCATCCGGCCCCCCTCTGTTAATGTTTTACAAAATCCCGGTCCTGTCGGCCCGTACTTCTCGGTGGGGACATTATATACGTCTATAACGTTATATATCCTAACCTAAGGCAAACTAACTCTTCGGATGTAGTATTTTCCAACGTTCCTGGCGGGTCGGCCCCTACTTCTCGGTGGGAACATTATATACGTCTATGTCGTAATATAACCTAAACTAACCCATCTAACCCCTCGGTGATAATGGTTTACAGAATCCCGTTCGTGTCGGCCCGCACTTCTCCGTGGGGACATTATATACGTCTATAACGTTATATATTCTAACCTAAGGCAACCTAACACTTCGGATGTAGTATTTTCCAACGTTCCTGGCGGGTCGGCCCCTACTTCTCGGTGGGAACATTATATACGCCTATAACCTAATATAACGTAACCTAACCCATCCAGCCCCTCGCTGGTAATGTTCAACAGAATCCCGGTCTTCTCATCCGGTACTCCTAGGTGGGGACATTATATACGTCTATAACGTTATATATCTTAACCTAAGGCAACCTAACACTTAGGATGTAGTATTTTCCAACGTTCCTGGCTGGTCGGCCCCTACTTCTCGGTGGGAACATTATATACGTCTATAACGTTATACATCCTACCCTAACACATCTAGCCCCTCGCAGGTAATGTTTTACAGAATCCCGGTCGTGTCGGCTCGTACTTCTCGGTGCGGACATTATATACGTCTATGTCATATGTCCTAACCTAAGGCAACTTAACACTTCGGATGTAGTATTTTACAACATTCCTGGCGTGTCGGCTCCTACTTCACGGTGGGAACATTATATTCGTCTATAACGTAATATAACGTAACCTAATCCATCCGGCCCCTCGGTGATAATGTTTTACAGAATCCTGTTCGTGTCGGCCCGTACTTCTGTGTGGGGACATTATACACGTCTATAACGTTATACATCGCAACCTAAGGCAACCTAACATCTCGGATGTAGTATTTTACATCATTCCTGGCGTGTCGGCTCCTACTTCTCGGTGGGAACATTATATTCGTCTATAACGTAATATAACGTAACCTAACCCATCCGGCACCTCGCTGTTAATGTTTTACAAAATCCCGGTCGTGTCGGCCCGTACTTCACGGTGGGGACATTATATACGTCTATAACGTTATATATCCCAACCTAAGGCAACCTAACAACTCGGATGTAGTATTTTACAACACTCCTTGCGGGTCGGCTCCTACTTCTCGGTGGGACCTTTATATTCGCCTATAACGTAATATAACGTAACCTAACCCATCCGGCCCCTCGCTGTTAATGTTTTACAAAATCCCGGTCGTGTCGGCCCGTACTTCTCGGTGGGGACATTATATACGTCTATAACGTTATATATCCCAACCTAAGGCAACCTAACATCTCGGATGTAGTATTTTACAACACTCCTGGCGGGTCGGCTCCTACTTCTCGGTGGGAACATTATATTCGCCTATAACGTAATATAACGTAACCTAACCCATCCAGCCCCTCGCTGGTAATGTTCTACAGAATCCCGGTCGTGTCATCCGGTACTCCTAGGTGGGGACATTATATACGTCTATAACGTTATATATCCTAACCTAAGGCAACCTGACACTTCGGATGTAGTAGTTTCCAACGTTCCTGGCGGGTCGGCACCTACTACTCGGTGGGAACATTATATACGTCTATAACGTAATATAACGTAACCTAACCCATCCAGCCCCTCGCTGGTAATGTTTTACAGAATCCCGGTCGTGTTAGACGGTACTTCTAGGTGGGGACATTATATACGTCCATAACGTTATATATCCTAACCTAAGGCAACCTAACACTTCGGATGTAGTAGTTTCCAACGTTCCTGGCGGGTCGGTCCCTACTTCTCGGTGGGAACATTATATACGTCTATAACGTAATATAACCTACCCTAACACATCTAGCCCCTCGCAGGTAATGTTTTACAGAATCCCGGTCGTGTCGGCTCGTACTTCTCGGTGCGGACATTATATACGTCTATAACGTCATATGTCCTAACCTAAGGCAACTTAACACTTCGGATGTAGTATTTTACAACATTCCTGGCGTGTCGGCTCCTACTTCTCGGTGGGAACATTATATTCGTCTATAACGTAATATAACGAAACCTAATCCATCCGGCCCCTCGGTGATAATGTTTTACAGAATCCTGTTCGTGTCGGCCCGTACTTCGCTGTGGGGACATTATATACGTCTATAACGTTATATATTCTAACCTAAGGCAACCTAGCACTTCGGATGTAGTATTTTCCAACGTTCCTGGCGGGTCGGCCCCTACTTCTCGGTGGGAAAATTATATACGCCTATAACCTAATATAACGTAACCTGACCCATCCAGCCCCTCGCTGGTAATGTTCTACAGAATCCCGGTCGTGTCATCCGGTACTCCTAGATGGGGACATTATATACGTCTATAACGTTATATATCCTAACCTAAGGCAACCTGACACTTCGGATGTAGTAGTTTCCAACGTTCCTGGCGGGTCGGCACCTACTACTCGGTGGGAACATTATATACGTCTATAACGTAATATAACGTAACCTAACCCATCCAGCCCCTCGCTGGTAATGTTTTACAGAATCCCTGTCGTGTCAGCCGGTACGCCTAGGTGGGGACATTATATACGTCTATAACGTTATACATCCCAACCTAAGGCAACCTAACATCTCGGATGTAGTATTTTCCAACGTTCCTGACGGGTCGGCCCCTACTTCTCGGTGGGAACATTATATTCGCCTATAACGTAATATAACGTAACCTAACCCATCCGGCCCCCCTCTGTTAATGTTTTACAAAATCCCGGTCCTCTCGGCCCGTACTTCTCGGTGGGGACATTATATACGTCTATAACGTTATATATCCTAACCTAAGGCAAACTAACTCTTCGGATGTAGTATTTTCCAACGTTCCTGGCGGGTCGGCCCCTACTTCTCGGTGGGAACATTATATACGTCTATGTCGTAATATAACCTAAACTAACCCATCTAACCCCTCGGTGATAATGGTTTACAGAATCCCGTTCGTGTCGGCCCGCACTTCTCCGTGGGGACATTATATACGCCTATAACGTTATATATTCTAACCTAAGGCAACCTAACACTTCGGATGTAGTATTTTCCAACGTTCCTGGCGGGTCGGCCCCTACTTCTCGGTGGGAACATTATATACGCCTATAACCTAATATAACGTAACCTAACCCATCCAGCCCCTCGCTGGTAATGTTCTACAGAATCCCGGTCTTCTCATCCGGTACTCCTAGGTGGGGACATTATATACGTCTATAACGTTATATATCCTAACCTAAGGCAACCTGACACTTCGGATGTAGTAGTTTCCAACGTTCCTGGCGGGTCGGCACCTACTACTCGGTGGGAACATTATATACGTCTATAACGTAATATAACGTAACCTAACCCATCCAGCCCCTCGCTGGTAATGTTTTACAGAATCCCTGTCGTGTCAGCCGGTACGCCTAGGTGGGGACATTATATACGTCTATAACGTTATACATCCCAATCTAAGGCAACCTAACATCTCGGATGTAGTATTTTCCAACGTTCCTGACGGGTCGGCGCCTACTTCTCGGTGGGAACATTATATTCGCCTATAACGTAATATAACGTAACCTAACCCATCCGGCCCCCCTCTGTTGATGTTTTACAAAATCCCGGTCCTGTCGGCCCGTACTTCTAGGTGGGGACATTATATACGTCTATAACGTTATATATCCTAACCTAAGGCAAACTAACTCTTCGGATGTAGTATTTTCCAACGTTCCTGGCGGGTCGGCCCCTACTTCTCGGTGGGAACATTATATACGTCTATGTCGTAATATAACCTAAACTAACCCATCTAACCCCTCGGTGATAATGGTTTACACAATTCCGTTCGTGTCGGCCCGCACTTCTCCGTGGGGACATTATATACGTCTATAACGTTATATATTCTAACCTAAGGCAACCTAACACTTCGGATGTAGTATTTTCCAACGTTCCTGGCGGGTCGGCCCCTACTTCTCGGTGGGAACATTATATACGCCTATAACCTAATATAACGTAACCTAACCCATCCAGCCCCTCGCTGGTAATGTTCTACAGAATCCCGGTCTTCTCATCCGGTACTCCTAGGTGGGGACATTATATACGTCTATAACGTTATATATCCTAACCTAAGGCAACCTGACACTTCGGATGTAGTAGTTTCCAACGTTCCTGGCGGGTCGGCACCTACTACTCGGTGGGAACATTATATACGTCTATAACGTAATATAACGTAACCTAACCCATCCAGCCCCTCGCTGGTAATGTTTTACAGAATCCCTGTCGTGTCAGCCGGTACGCCTAGGTGGGGACATTATATACGTCTATAACGTTATACATCCCAACCTAAGGCAACCTAACATCTCGGATGTAGTATTTTCCAACGTTCCTGACGGGTCGGCGCCTACTTCTCGGTGGGAACATTATATTCGCCTATAACGTAATATAACGTAACCTAACCCATCCGGCCCCCCTCTGTTAATGTTTTACAAAATCCCGGTCCTGTCGGCCCGTACTTCTAGGTGGGGACATTATATACGTCTATAACGTAATATAACCTACCCTAACACATGTAGCCCCTCGCAGGTAATGTTTTACAGAATCCCGGCCGTGTCGGCTCGTACTTCTCGGTGCGGACATTATATACGTCTATAACGTCATATGTCCTAACCTAAGGCAACTTAACACTTCGGATGTAGTATTTTACAACATTCCTGGCGTGTCGGCTCCTACTTCTCGGTGGGAACATTATATTCGTCTATAACGTAATATAACGTAACCTAACCCATCCAGCCCCTCGCTGGTAATGTTCTACAGAATCCCGGTCGTGTCATCCGGTACTCCTAAGTGGGGACATTATATACGTCTATAACGTTATATATCCTAACCTAAGGCAACCTGACACTTCGGATGTAGTAGTTTCCAACGTTCCTGGCGGGTCGGCACCTACTTCTCGGTGGGAACATTATATAGTTCTATAACGTAATATAACGTAACCTAACCCATCCAGCCCCTCGCTGGTAATGTTTTACAGAATCCCGGGTGTGTCAGCCGGTACGTATAGGTGGGGACATTATATACGTCTATAACTTTATATATCCTAACCTAAGGCAACCTAACACTTCGGATGTAGTGGTTTCCAACGTTCCTGGCGGGTCGGCCCCTACTTCTCGGTGGGAACATTATATACGTCTATAGCGTAATATAACCTACCCTAACACATGTAGCCCCTCGCAGGTAATGTTGTACAGAATCCCGGCCGTGTCGGCTCGTACTTCTCGGTGCGGACATTATATACGTCTATAACGTCATATGTCCTAACCTAAGGCAACTTAACACTTCGGATGTAGTATTTTACAACATTCCTGGCGTGTCGGCTCCTACTTCTCGGTGGGAACATTATATTCGTCTATAACGTAATATAACGTAACCTAACCCATCCGGCCCCTCGGCGATAATGTTTTACAGAATCCTGTTCGTGTCGGCCCGTACTTCTCTGTGGGGACATTATATACGTCTATAACGTTATACATCCCAACCTAAGGCAACCTAACATCTCGGATGTAGTATTTTACAACATTCCTGGCGTGTCGGCTCCTACTTCTCGGTGGGAACATTATATTCGTCTATAACGTAATATAACGTAACCTAACCCATCCAGCCCCTCGCTGGTAATGTTTTACAGAATCCCGGTCGTGTCAGACCGTACTTCTCGGTGGGAACATTATATACGTCCATAACGTTATATATCCTAACCTAAGACAACCTAACACTTCGGATGTAGTTGTTTCCAACGTTCCTGGCGGGTCGGCCCCTACTTCTCGGTGGGAACATTATATACGTCTATAACGTAATATAACCTACCCTAACACATCTAGCCCCTCGCATGTAATGTTTTACAGAATCCCGGTCGTGTCGGCCCGTACTTCTCGGTGGGGACACTATATACGTCTATAACGTTATATATCCTAACCTAAGGCAAACTAACTCTTCGGATGTAGTATTTTCCAACGTTCCTGGCGGGTCGGCCCCTACTTCTCGGTGGGAACATTATATACGTCTATGTCGTAATATAACCTAAACTAACCCATCCAGCCCCTCGCTGGTAATGTTCTACAGAATCCCGGTCGTGTCATCCGGTGCTCCTAGGTGGCCACATTATACACGTCTATAACGTTATATATCCTAACCTAAGGCAACCTGACACTTCGGATGTAGTAGTTTCCAACGTTCCTGGCCGGTCGGCACCTACTTCTCGGTGGGAACATTATATACGTCTATAACGTAATATAACTTAACCTAACCCATCCAGCCCCTCGCTGGTAATGTTTTACAGAATCCCGGTCGTGTCAGCCGGTACGTATAGGTGGGGACATTATATACGTCTATAACTTTATATATCCTAACCTAAGGCAACCTAACACTTCGGATGTAGTGGTTTCCAACGTTCCTGGCGGGTCGGCCCCTACTTCTCGGTGGGAACATTATATACGACTATAACGTAATATAACCTACCCTAACACATGTAGCCCCTCGCAGGTAATGTTTTACAGAATCCCGGCCGTGTCGGCTCGTACTTCTCGGTGCGGACATTATATACGTCTATAACGTCATATGTCCTAACCTAAGGCAACTTAACACTTCGGATGTAGTATTTTCCAACGTTCCTGACGGGTCGGCCGATACTTCTCGGTGGGAACATTATATTCGCCTATAACGTAATATAACGTAACCTAACCCATCCGGCCCCTCGCTGTTAATGTTTTACAAAACCCTGGTCGTGTCGGCCCGTACTTCTCGGTGGGGACATTATATACGTCTATAACGTTATATATCCTAACCAAAAGCAACCTAACACTTCGGATGTAGTATTTTCCAACGTTCCTGGCGGGTCGGCCCCTACTTCTCGGTGGGAACATTATATACGTCTATGTCGTAATATAACCTAAACTAACCCATCTAACCCCTCGGTGATAATGGTTTACAGAATCCCGGCCGTGTCGGCTCGTACTTCTCGGTGCGGACATTATATCCGTCTATAACGTCATATGTCCTAACCTAAGGCAACTTAACACTTCGGATGTAGTATTTTACAACATTCCCGGCGTGTCGGCTCCTACTTCTCGGTGGGAACATTATATTCGTGTATAACGTAATATAACGTAACCTAACCCATCCGGCCCCTCGGTGATAATGTTTTACAGAATCCTGTTCGTGTCGGCCCGTACTTCTCTGTGGGGACATTATATACGTCTATAACGTTATACATCCCAACCTAAGGCAACCTAACATCTCGGATGTAGTATTTTCCAACGTTCCTGACGGGTCGGCCCCTACTTCTCGGTGGGAACATTATATTCGCCTATAACGTAATATAACCTACCCTAACACATGTAGCCCCTCGCAGGTAATGTTTTACAGAATCCCGGCCGTGTCGGCTCGTACTTCTCGGTGCGGACATTATATACGTCTATAACGTCATATGTCCTAACCTAAGGCAACTTAACACTTCGGATGTAGTATTTTCCAACGTTCCTGGCGGGTCGGCCCCTACTTCTCGGTGGGAACATTATATACGCCAATAACCTAATATAACGTAACCTAACCCATCCAGCCCCTCGCTGGTAATGGTTTACAGAATCCCGTTCGTGTCGGCCCGCACTTCTCCGTGGGGACATTATATACGTCTATAACGTTATATATTCTAACCTAAGGCAACCTAACACTTCGGATGTAGTATTTTCCAACGTTCCTGGCGGGTCGGCCCCTACTTCTCGGTGGGAACATTATATACGCCTATAACCTAATATAACGTAACCTAACCCATCCAGCCCCTCGCTGGTAATGTTCTACAGAATCCCGGTCGTGTCATCCGGTACTCCTAGGTGCGGACATTATATACGTCTATAACGTTATATATCCTAACCTAAGGCAACCTGACACTTCGGATGTAGTAGTTTCCAACCTTCCTGGCGGGTCGGCACCTACTTCTCGGTGGGAACATTATATACGCCTATAACCTAATATAACGTAACCTAACCCATCCAGTCCCTCGCTGGTAATGTTCTACAGAATCCCGGTCGTGTCATCCGGTGCCCCTAGGTGGCGACATTATATACGTCTATAACGTTATATATCCTAACCTAAGGCAACCTGACACTTCGGATGTAGTAGTTTCCAACGTTCCTGGCGGGTCGGCACCTACTTCTCGGTGGGAACATTATATACGTCTATAACGTAATATAACGTAACCTAGCCCATCCAGCCCATCGCTGGTAATGTTTTACAGAATCCCGGTCGTGTCAGCCGGTACGTATAGGTGGGGACATTATATACGTCTATAACTTTATATATCCTAACCTAAGGCAACCTAACACTTCGGATGTAGTGGTTTCCAACGTTCCTGGCGGGTCGGCCCCTACTTCTCGGTGGGAACGTTATATACGTCTATAACGTAATATAACCTACCCTAACACATGTAGCCCCTCGCAGGTAATGTTTTACAGAATCCCGGCCGTGTCGGCTCGTACTTCTCGGTGCGGACATTATATACGTCTATAACGTCATATGTCCTAACCTAAGGCAACTTAACACTTCGGATGTAGTATTTTCCAACGTTCCTGGCGGGTCGGCCCCTACTTCTCGGTGGGAACATTATATACGCCAATAACCTAATATAACGTAACCTAACCCATCCAGCCCCTCGCTGGTAATGTTCTACAGAATCCCGTTCGTGTCATCCGGTATTCCTAGGTGGGGACATTATATACGTCTATAACGTTATATATCCTAACCTAAGGCAACCTGACACTTCGGATGTAGTAGTTTCCAACGTTCCTGGCGGGTCGGCACCTACTTCTCGGTGGGAACATTATATACGTCTATAACGTAATATAACGTAACCTAACCCATCCAGCCCCTCGCTGGTAATGTTTTACAGAAACCCGGTCGTGTCAGTCGGTACGTCTAGGTGGGGACATTATATACGTCTATAACTTTATATATCCTAACCTAAGGCAACCTAACACTTCGGATGTAGTATTTTCCAACGTTCCTGGCGGGTCGGCCCCTACTTCTCGGTGGGAACATTATATACGTCTATAACGTAACATAACCTACCCTAACACTTGTAGCCCCTCGCAGGTAATGTTTTACAGAATCCCGGCCGTGTCGGCTCGTACTTCTCGGTGCGGACATTATATACGTCTATAACGTCATATGTCCTAACCTAAGGCAACTTAACACTTCGGATGTAGTATTTTACAACATTCCTGGCGTGTCGGCTCCTACTTCTCGGTGGGAACATTATATTCGTCTATAACGTAATATAACGTAACCTAACCCATCCGGCCCCTCGGTGATAATGTTTTACAAAATCCTGTTCGTGTCGGCCCGTACTTCTCTGTGGGTACATTATATACGTCTATAACGTTATACATCCCAACCTAAGGCAACCTAACATCTCGGATGTAGTATTTTACAACATTCCTGGCGTGTCGGCTCCTACTTCTCGGTGGGAACCTTATATTCGTCTATAACGTAATATAACGTAACCTAACCCATCCAGCCCCTCGCTGGTAATGTTTTACAGAATCCCGGTCGTGTCAGACCGTACTTCTCGGTGCGGACATTATATACGTCTATAACGTCATATGTCCTAACCTAAGGCAACTTAACACTTCGGATGTAGTATTTTCCAACGTTCCTGGCGGGTCGGCCCCTACTTCTCGGTGGGAACATTATATACGCCAATAACCTAATATAACGTAACCTAACCCATCCAGCCCCTCGCTGGTAATGGTTTACAGAATCCCGTTCGTGTCGGCCCGCACTTCTCCGTGGGGACATTATATACGTCTATAACGTTATATATTCTAACCTAAGGCAACCTAACACTTCGGATGTAGTATTTTCCAACGTTCCTGGCGGGTCGGCCCCTACTTCTCGGTGGGAACATTATATACGCCTATAACCTAATATAACGTAACCTAACCCATCCAGTCCCTCGCTGGTAATGTTCTACAGAATCCCGGTCGTGTCATCCGGTGCCCCTAGGTGGCGACATTATATACGTCTATAACGTTATATATCCTAACCTAAGGCAACCTGACACTTCGGATGTAGTAGTTTCCAACGTTCCTGGCGGGTCGGCACCTACTTCTCGGTGGGAACATTATATACGTCTATAACGTAATATAACGTAACCTAGCCCATCCAGCCCCTCGCTGGTAATGTTTTACAGAATCCCGGTCGTGTCAGCCGGTACGTATAGGTGGGGACATTATATACGTCTATAACTTTATATATCCTAACCTAAGGCAACCTAACACTTCGGATGTAGTGGTTTCCAACGTTCCTGGCGGGTCGGCCCCTACTTCTCGGTGGGAACGTTATATACGTCTATAACGTAATATAACCTACCCTAACACATGTAGCCCCTCGCAGGTAATGTTTTACAGAATCCCGGCCGTGTCGGCTCGTACTTCTCGGTGCGGACATTATATACGTCTATAACGTCATATGTCCTAACCTAAGGCAACTTAACACTTCGGATGTAGTATTTTCCAACGTTCCTGGCGGGTCGGCCCCTACTTCTCGGTGGGAACATTATATACGCCAATAACCTAATATAACTTAACCTAACCCATCCAGCCCCTCGCTGGTAATGTTCTACAGAATCCCGGTCGTGTCAGCCGGTACGTATAGGTGGGGACATTATATACGTCTATAACTTTATATATCCTAACCTAAGGCAACCTAACACTTCGGATGTAGTGGTTTCCAACGTTCCTGGCGGGTCGGCCCCTACTTCTCGGTGGGAACATTATATACGTCTATAACGTAATATAACCTACCCTAACACATGTAGCCCCTCGCAGGTAATGTTTTACAGAATCCCGGCCGTGTCGGCTCGTACTTCTCGGTGCGGACATTATATACGTCTATAACGTCATATGTCCTAACCTAAGGCAACTTAACACTTCGGATGTAGTATTTTCCAACGTTCCTGACGGGTCGGCCGATACTTCTCGGTGGGAACATTATATTCGCCTATAACGTAATATAACGTAACCTAACCCATCCGGCCCCTCGCTGTTAATGTTTTACAAAACCCCGGTCGTGTCGGCCCGTACTTCTCGGTGGGGACATTATATACGTCTATAACGTTATATATCCTAACCAAAAGCAACCTAACACTTCGGATGTAGTATTTTCCAACGTTCCTGGCGGGTCGGCCCCTACTTCTCGGTGGGAACATTATATACGTCTATGTCGTAATATAACCTAAACTAACCCATCTAACCCCTCGGTGATAATGGTTTACAGAATCCCGGCCGTGTCGGCTCGTACTTCTCGGTGCGGACATTATATACGTCTATAACGTCATATGTCCTAACCTAAGGCAACTTAACACTTCGGATGTAGTATTTTACAACATTCCCGGCGTGTCGGCTCCTACTTCTCGGTGGGAACATTATATTCGTGTATAACGTAATATAACGTAACCTAACCCATCCGGCCCCTCGGTGATAATGTTTTACAGAATCCTGTTCGTGTCGGCCCGTACTTCTCTGTGGGGACATTATATACGTCTATAACGTTATACATCCCAACCTAAGGCAACCTAACATCTCGGATGTAGTATTTTCCAACGTTCCTGACGGGTCGGCCCCTACTTCTCGGTGGGAACATTATATTCGCCTATAACGTAATATAACCTACCCTAACACATGTAGCCCCTCGCAGGTAATGTTTTACAGAATCCCGGCCGTGTCGGCTCGTACTTCTCGGTGCGGACATTATATACGTCTATAACGTCATATGTCCTAACCTAAGGCAACTTAACACTTCGGATGTAGTATTTTCCAACGTTCCTGGCGGGTCGGCCCCTACTTCTCGGTGGGAACATTATATACGCCAATAACCTAATATAACGTAACCTAACCCATCCAGCCCCTCGCTGGTAATGGTTTACAGAATCCCGTTCGTGTCGGCCCGCACTTCTCCGTGGGGACATTATATACGTCTATAACGTTATATATTCTAACCTAAGGCAACCTAACACTTCGGATGTAGTATTTTCCAACGTTCCTGGCGGGTCGGCCCCTACTTCTCGGTGGGAACATTATATACGCCTATAACCTAATATAACGTAACCTAACCCATCCAGCCCCTCGCTGGTAATGTTCTACAGAATCCCGGTCGTGTCATCCGGTACTCCTAGGTGGGGACATTATATACGTCTATAACGTTATATATCCTAACCTAAGGCAACCTGACACTTCGGATGTAGTAGTTTCCAACCTTCCTGGCGGGTCGGCACCTACTTCTCGGTGGGAACATTATATACGCCTATAACCTAATATAACGTAACCTAACCCATCCAGTCCCTCGCTGGTAATGTTCTACAGAATCCCGGTCGTGTCATCCGGTGCCCCTAGGTGGCGACATTATATACGTCTATAACGTTATATATCCTAACCTAAGGCAACCTGACACTTCGGATGTAGTAGTTTCCAACGTTCCTGGCGGGTCGGCACCTACTTCTCGGTGGGAACATTATATACGTCTATAACGTAATATAACGTAACCTAGCCCATCCAGCCCCTCGCTGGTAATGTTTTACAGAATCCCGGTCGTGTCAGCCGGTACGTATAGGTGGGGACATTATATACGTCTATAACTTTATATATCCTAACCTAAGGCAACCTAACACTTCGGATGTAGTGGTTTCCAACGTTCCTGGCGGGTCGGCCCCTACTTCTCGGTGGGAACGTTATATACGTCTATAACGTAATATAACCTACCCTAACACATGTAGCCCCTCGCAGGTAATGTTTTACAGAATCCCGGCCGTGTCGGCTCGTACTTCTCGGTGCGGACATTATATACGTCTATAACGTCATATGTCCTAACCTAAGGCAACTTAACACTTCGGATGTAGTATTTTCCAACGTTCCTGGCGGGTCGGCCCCTACTTCTCGGTGGGAACATTATATACGCCAATAACCTAATATAACGTAACCTAACCCATCCAGCCCCTCGCTGGTAATGTTCTACAGAATCCCGGTCGTGTCATCCGGTACTCCTAAGTGGGGACATTATATACGTCTATAACGTTATATATCCTAACCTAAGGCAACCTGATACTTCGGATGTAGTAGTTTCCAACGTTCCTGGCGGGTCGGCACCTACTTCTCGGTGGGAACATTATATAGTTCTATAACGTAATATAACGTAACCTAACCCATCCAGCCCCTCGCTGGTAATGTTTTACAGAATCCCGGGTGTGTCAGCCGGTACGTATAGGTGGGGACATTATATACGTCTATAACTTTATATATCCTAACCTAAGGCAACCTAACACTTCGGATGTAGTGGTTTCCAACGTTCCTGGCGGGTCGGCCCCTACTTCTCGGTGGGAACATTATATACGTCTATAGCGTAATATAACCTACCCTAACACATGTAGCCCCTCGCAGGTAATGTTGTACAGAATCCCGGCCGTGTCGGCTCGTACTTCTCGGTGCGGACATTATATACGTCTATAACGTTATACATCCCAACCTAAGGCAACCTAACATCTCGGATGTAGTATTTTACAACATTCCTGGCGTGTCGGCTCCTACTTCTCGGTGGGAACATTATATTCGTCTATAACGTAATATAACGTAACCTAACCCATCCAGCCCCTCGCTGGTAATGTTTTACAGAATCCCGGTCGTGTCAGACCGTACTTCTCGGTGGGGACATTATATACGTCCATAACGTTATATATCCTAACCTAAGACAACCTAACACTTCGGATGTAGTTGTTTCCAACGTTCCTGGCGGGTCGGCCCCTACTTCTCGGTGGGAACAATATATACGTCTATAACGTAATATAACCTACCCTAACACATCTAGCCCCTCGCAGGTAATGTTTTACAGAATCCCGGTCGTGTCGGCCCGTACTTCTCGGTGGGGACACTATATACGTCTATAACGTTATATATCCTAACCTAAGGCAAACTAACTCTTCGGATGTAGTAGTTTCCAACCTTCCTGGCGGGTCGGCACCTACTTCTCGGTGGGAACATTATATACGCCTATAACCTAATATAACGTAACCTAACCCATCCAGTCCCTCGCTGGTAATGTTCTACAGAATCCCGGTCGTGTCATCCGGTGCCCCTAGGTGGCGACATTATATACGTCTATAACGTTATATATCCTAACCTAAGGCAACCTGACACTTCGGATGTAGTAGTTTCCAACGTTCCTGGCGGGTCGGCACCTACTTCTCGGTGGGAACATTATATACGTCTATAACGTAATATAACGTAACCTAGCCCATCCAGCCCCTCGCTGGTAATGTTTTACAGAATCCCGGTCGTGTCAGCCGGTACGTATAGGTGGGGACATTATATACGTCTATAACTTTATATATCCTAACCTAAGGCAACCTAACACTTCGGATGTAGTGGTTTCCAACGTTCCTGGCGGGTCGGCCCCTACTTCTCGGTGGGAACGTTATATACGTCTATAACGTAATATAACCTACCCTAACACATGTAGCCCCTCGCAGGTAATGTTTTACAGAATCCCGGCCGTGTCGGCTCGTACTTCTCGGTGCGGACATTATATACGTCTATAACGTCATATGTCCTAACCTAAGGCAACTTAACACTTCGGATGTAGTATTTTCCAACGTTCCTGGCGGGTCGGCCCCTACTTCTCGGTGGGAACATTATATACGCCAATAACCTAATATAACGTAACCTAACCCATCCAGCCCCTCGCTGGTAATGTTCTACAGAATCCCGGTCGTGTCATCCGGTATTCCTAGGTGGGGACATTATATACGTCTATAACGTTATATATCCTAACCTAAGGCAACCTGACACTTCGGATGTAGTAGTTTCCAACGTTCCTGGCGGGTCGGCACCTACTTCTCGGTGGGAACATTATATACGTCTATAACGTAATATAACGTAACCTAACCCATCCAGCCCCTCGCTGGTAATGTTTTACAGAAACCCGGTCGTGTCAGTCGGTACGTCTAGGTGGGGACATTATATACGTCTATAACTTTATATATCCTAACCTAAGGCAACCTAACACTTCGGATGTAGTATTTTCCAACGTTCCTGGCGGGTCGGCCCCTACTTCTCGGTGGGAACATTATATACGCCAATAACCTGATATAACGTAACCTAACCCATCCAGCCCCTCGCTGGTAATGTTCTACAGAATCCCGGTCGTGTCATCCGGTATTCCTAGGTGGGGACATTATATACGTCTATAACGTGATATACCCTAACCTAAGGCAACCTGACACTTCGGATGTAGTAGTTTCCAACGTTCCTGGCGGGTCGGCACCTACTTCTCGGTGGGAACATTATATACGTCTATAACGTAATATAACGTAACCTAACCCATCCAGCCCCTCGCTGGTAATGTTTTACAGAAACCCGGTCGTGTCAGTCGGTACGTCTAGGTGGGGACATTATATACGTCTATAACTTTATATATCCTAACCTAAGGCAACCTAACACTTCGGATGTAGTGGTTTCCAACGTTCCTGGCGGGTCGGCCCCTACTTCTCGGTGGGAACATTATATACGTCTATAACGTAACATAACCTACCCTAACACTTGTAGCCCCTCGCAGGTAATGTTTTACAGAATCCCGGCCGTGTCGGCTCGTACTTCTCGGTGCGGACATTATATACGTCTATAACGTCATATGTCCTAACCTAAGGCAACTTAACACTTCGGATGTAGTATTTTCCAACGTTCCTGACGGGTCGGCCGATACTTCTCGGTGGGAACATTATATTCGCCTATAACGTAATATAACGTAACCTAACCCATCCGGCCCCTCGCTGTTAATGTTTTACAAAACCCCGGTCGTGTCGGCCCGTACTTCTCGGTGGGGACATTATATACGTCTATAACGTTATATATCCTAACCAAAAGCAACCTAACACTTCGGATGTAGTATTTTCCAACGTTCCTGGCGGGTCGGCCCCTACTTCTCGGTGGGAACATTATATACGTCTATAACGTAATATAACGCAACCTATCCCATCCAGCACCTCGCTGGTAATGTATTACAGAATCCCGGTCGTGTCAGCCGGTACGTCTAGGTGGGGACATTATATACGTCTATAACTTTATATATCCTAACCTAAGGCAACCTAACACTTCGGATGTAGTGGTTTCCAACGTTCCTGGCGGGTCGGCCCCTACTTCTCGGTGGGAACATTATATATGTCTATAACGTAATATAACCTACCCAAACACATGTAGCCCCTCGCAGGTAATGTTTTACAGAATCCCGGTCGTGTCGGCTCGTACTTCTCGGTGCGGACATTATATACGTCTATAACGTCATATGTCCTAACCTAAGGCAACTTAACACTTCGGATGTAGTATTTTACAACATTCCTGGCGTGTCGGCTCCTACTTCTCGGTGGGAACATTATATTCGTCTATAACGTAATATAACGTAACCTAACCCATCCGGCCCCTCGCTGTTAATGTTTTACAGAATCCCGGTCGTGTCGGCCCGTACTTCTCTGTGGGGACATTATATACGTCTATAACGTTATACATCCCAACCTAAGGCAACCTAACATCTCGGATGTAGTATTTTACAACACTCCTGGCGGGTGGGCTCCTACTTCTCGGTGGGAACATTATATTCGTCTGTAACGTAATATAACGTAACCTAACCCATCCAGCCCCTCGCTGGTAATGTTTTATAGAATCCCGGTCGTGTCAGCCGGTACTTCTAGGTGGGGACATTATATACGTCTATAGCGTTATATATCCTAACCTAAGGCAACCTGACACTTCGGATGTAGTAGTTTCCAACGTTCCTGGCGGGTCGGCACCTACTTCTCGGTGGGAACATTATATACGTCTATGTCGTAATATAACGTAACCTAATCCATCTAGAACCTCGGTGATAATGTTTTACAGAATCCCGTTCGTGTCGGCCCGTACTTCTCTGTGGGGACATTATATACGTCTATAACGTTATATATCCCAACCTAAGGCAACATAACATCTCGGATGTAGTATTTTCCAGCGTTCCTGGCGGGTCGGCCCCTACTTCTCGGTGGGAACATTATATACGCCTATAACCTAATATAACGTAACCTAACCCATCCAGCCCCTCGCTGGTAATGTTCTACAGAATCCCGGTCGTGTCATCCGGTACTCCTAGGTGGGGACAATATATACGTCTATAACGTTATATATCCTAACCTAGGGCAACCTGACACTTCGGATGTAGTAGTTTCCAACGTTCCTGGCGGGTCGGCACCTACTTCTCGGTGGGAACATTATATACGTCTATAACGTAATATAACTTAACCTAACCCATCCAGCCCCTCGCTGGTAATGTTTTACAGAATCCCGGTCGTGTCAGCCGGTACGTCTATGTGGGGACATTAAATACGCCTATAACTTTATATATCCTAACCTAAGGCAACCTAACACTTCGGATGTAGTGGTTTCCAACGTTCCTGGCGGGTCGGCACCTACTTCTCGTTGGGAACATTATATACGTCTATAACGTAATATAACCTACCCTAACAAATGTAGCCCCTCGCAGGTAATGTTTTACAGAATCCCGGCCGTGTCGGCTCGTACTTCTCGGTGCGGACATTATATACGTCGATAACGTCATATGTCCTAACCTAAGGCAACTTAACACTTCGGATGTAGTATTTTACAACATTCCTGGCGTGTCGGCTCCTACTTCTCGGTGGGAACATTATATTTGTCTATAACGTAATATAACGTAACCTAACCCATCCGGCCCCTCGGTGATAATGTTTTACAGAATCCTGTTCGTGTCGGCCCGTACTTCTCGGTGGGGACATTATATACGTCTATAACGTTATATATCCTAACCTAAGGCAAACTAACTCTTCGGATGTAGTATTTTCCAACGTTCCTGGCGGGTCGGCCCCTACTTCTCGGTGGGAACATTATATACGTCTATAACGTAATATAACCTACCCTAACAAATGTACCCCCTCGCAGGTAATGTTTTACAGAATCCCGGCCGTGTCGGCTCGTACTTCTCGGTGCGGACATTATATACGTCTATAACGTCATATGTCCTAACCTAAGGCAACCTAACATCTCGGATGTAGTATTTTACAACACTCCTGGCGGGTCGGCTCCTACTTCTCGGTGGGAACATTGTATTCGTCTATAACGTAATATAACCTAACCTAACCCATCTAGACCCTCGGTGATAATGTTTTACAGAATACTGTTCGTGTCGGCCCGTACTTCTCTGTGGGGACATCATATACGTCTATAACGTTATACATCCCAACCTAAGGCAACCTAACATCTCGGATGTAGTATTTTACAACACTCCTGGCGGGTCGGCTTCTACTTCTCGGTGGGAACACTATATTCGTCTATAACGTAATATAACGTAACCTAACCCATCCAGCCCCTCGCTGGTAATCTTTTACAGAATCCCGGTCGTGTCAGCCGGTACTTCTACGTGGGGACATTATATACGTCTATAACGTTATATATCCTAACCTAAGGCAACCTAACACTTCGGATGTAGTATTTTCCAACGTTCCTGGCTGGTCGGCCCCTACTTCTCGGTGGGAACATTATATACGTCTATAACGTTATACATCCTAACCTAAGGCAACCTAACACTTCGGATGTAGTATTTTCCTACATTCCTGGCTGGTCGGCCCCTACTTCTCGGTGGGAACATTATATACGTATATAACCTAATATAATATAACCTAACCCATCTAGCCCCTCGCTGGTAATGTTTTACAGAATCACGGTCGTGTCGGCCCGTACTTCTCTTTGCGAACATTATATACGTCTATAACGTCATATGTCCTAACCTAAGGCAACCTAACATCTCGGATGTAGTATTTTCCAACGTTCCTGGCTGGTCGGCCCCTACTTCTCGGTGGGAACATTATATTCGCCTATAACGTAATATAACGTAACCTAACCCATCCGGCCCCTCTCTGTTAATGTTTTACAAAACCCCGGTCCTGTCGGCCCGTACTTCTCGGTGGGGACATTATATACGTCTATAACGTTATATATCCTAACCTAAGGCAAACTAACTCTTCGGATGTAGTATTTTCCAACGTTCCTGGCGGGTCGGCCCCTACTTCTCGGTGGGAACATTATATACGTCTATGTCGTAATATAACCTAAACTAACCCATCTAACCCCTCGGTGATAATGGTTTACAGAATCCCGTTTGTGTCGGCCCGCACTTCTCCGTGGGGACATTATATACGTCTATAAAGTTATATATTCTAACCTAAGGCAACGTAACTCTTCGGATGTAGTATTTTCCAACGTTCTTGGCGGGTCGGCCCCTACTTCTCGGTGGGAACATTATATTCGCCTATAACGTAATATAACGTAACCTAACCCATCCGGCCCCTCTCTGTTAATGTTTTACAAAATCCCGGTCCTGTCGGCCCGTACTTCTCGGTGGGGACATTATATACGTCTATAACGTTATATATCCTAACCTAAGGCAACCTAACACTTCGGATGTAGTATTTTCCAACGTTCCTGGCTGGTCGGCCCCTACTTCTCGGTGGGAACATTATATACGTCTATAACGTTATACATCCTAACCTAAGGCAACCTAACACTTCGGATGTAGTATTTTCCTACATTCCTGGCTGGTCGGCCCCTACTTCTCGGTGGGAACATTATATACGTATATAACCTAATATAATATAACATAACCCATCTAGCCCCTCGCTGGTAATGTTTTACAGAATCACGGTCGTGTCGGCCCGTACTTCTCTTTGCGAACATTATATACGTCTATAACGTCATATGTCCTAACCTAAGGCAACCTAACATCTCGGATGTAGTATTTTCCAACATTCCAGGCGGGTCGGCCCCTATTTCTCGTTGGGAACATTATATACGTCGATATCGTAATATAAACTAACCTAACCCATCTAGACCCTCGCTGCTAACTATTTGCAGAATCCCGATCGTGTCGTCCCGTACGTCTCGGTGGGGACATTATATACGACCATAACGTTATACATCCCAACCTAAGGCAACCTAACATCTCGGATGTAGTATTTTCCAACGTTCCTGACGGGTCGGCCCCTACTTCTCGGTGGGAACATTATATTCGCCTATAACGTAATATAACGTAACCTAACCCATCCGGCCCCTCTCTGTTAATGTTTTACAAAATCCCGGTCCTGTCGGCCCGTACTTCTCGGTGGGGACATTATATACGTCTATAACGTTATATATCCTAACCTAAGGCAAACTAACTATTCGGATGAAGTATTTTCCAACGTTCCTGGCGGGTCGGCCCCTACATCTCGGTGGGAACATTATATACGTCTATGTCGTAATATAACCTAAACTAACCCATCTAACCCCTCGGTGATAATGGTTTACAGAATCCCGTTCGTGTCGGCCCGCACTTCTCCGTGGGGACATTATATACGTCTATAACGTTATATATAATAACCTAAGGCAACCTAACACTTCGGATGTAGTATTTTCCAACGTTCCTGGCGGGTCGGCCCCTACTTCTCGGTGGGAACATTATATACGCCTATAACCTAATATAACGTTACCTAACCCATCCAGCCCCTCGCTGGTAATGTTCTACAGAATCCCGGTCGTGTCATCCGGTACTCCTAGGTGGGGACATTATATACGTCTATAACGTTATATATCCTAACCTAAAGCAACCTGACACTTCGGATGTAGTAGTTTCCAACGTTCCTGGCGGGTCGGCACCTACTTCTCGGTGGGAACATTATATACGTCTATAACGTAATATAACTTAACCTAACCCATCTAGAACCTCGGTGAAAATGTTTTACAGAATCCCGTTCGTGTCGGCCCGTACTTCTCTGTGGGGACATTATATACGTCTATAACGTTATATATCCCAACCTAAGGCAACATAACATCTCGGATGTAGTATTTTACAACAATCCTGGCGGGTCGGCTCCTACATCTCGGTGGGAACATTATATTCATCTATAACGTAATATAACGTAACCTAACCCATCCAGCACCTCGCTGGTAATGTTTTACAGAATCCCGGTCGTGTCAGACCGTACTTCTCGGTGGGGACATTATATACGTCTATAACGTTATATATCCTAACCTAAGGCAACCTAACACTTCGGATGTAGTATTTTCCAACGTTCCTGGCGGGTCGGCTAGTACTTCTCGGTGGGAACATTATATACGCCTATAACGTAATATAACGTAACCTAACCCATCCAGCCCCTCGCTGGTAATGTTTTACAGAATCCCGGTCGTGTCATCCGGTACTCCTAGGTGGGGACATTATATACGTCTATAACGTTATATATCCCAACCTAAGGCAACATAACATCTCGGATGTAGTATTTTACAACACTCCTGGCGGGTCGGCTCCTACTTCTCGGTGGGAACATTATATTCGCCTATAACGTAATATAACGTAACCTAACCCATCCAGCCACTCGCTGGTAATGTTTTACAGAATTCCGGTCGTGTCAGACGGTACTTCTAGGTGGGGACATTGTATACGTCTATAACGTTATATATCCTAACCTAAGGCAACCTAACACTTCGGATGTAGTATTTTCCAACGTTCCTGGCTGGTCGGCCCCTACTTCTCGGTGGGAACATTATATACGTCTATAACGTTATATATCCCAACGTAAGGCAACCTAACATCTCGGATGTAGTATTTTACAAAACTCCTGGCGGGTCGGCTCCTACTTCTCGGTCGAAACATTATATTCGCCTATAACGTAATATAACGTAACCTAACCCATCCAGCCCCTGGCTGGTAATGTTTTACAGAATCCCGGTCGTGTCAGCCGGTACTTCTAGGTGGGGACATTATATACGTCTATAACGTTATATATCCTAACCTAAGGCAACCTAACACTTCGGATGTAGTATTTTCCAACGTTCCTGGCTGGTCGGCCCCTACTTCTCGGTGGGAACATTATATACGTCTATAACGTTATACATCCTAACCTAAGGCAACCTAACACTTCGGATGTAGTATTTTCCTACATTCCTGGCTGGTCGGCCCCTACTTCTCGGTGGGAACATTATATACGTATATAACCTAATATAATATAACATAACCCATCTAGCCCCTCGCTGGTAATGTTTTACAGAATCACGGTCGTGTCGGCCCGTACTTCTCTTTGCGAACATTATATACGTCTATAACGTCATATGTCCTAACCTAAGGCAACCTAACATCTCGGATGTAGTATTTTCCAACATTCCAGGCGGGTCGGCCCCTATTTCTCGTTGGGAACATTATATACGTCGATATCGTAATATAAACTAACCTAACCCATCTAGACCCTCGCTGCTAACTATTTGCAGAATCCCGATCGTGTCGTCCCGTACGTCTCGGTGGGGACATTATATACGACTATAACGTTATACATCCCAACCTAAGGCAACCTAACATCTCGGATGTAGTATTTTCCAACGTTCCTGACGGGTCGGCCCCTACTTCTCGGTGGGAACATTATATTCGCCTATAACGTAATATAACGTAACCTAACCCATCCGGCCCCTCTCTGTTAATGTTTTACAAAATCCCAGTCCTGTCGGCCCGTACTTCTCGGTGGGGACATTATATACGTCTATAACGTTATATATCCTAACCTAAGGCAAACTAACTCTTCGGATGTAGTATTTTCCAACGTTCCTGGCGGGTCGGCCCCTACTTCTCGGTGGGAACATTATATACGTCTATGTCGTAATATAACCTAAACTAACCCATTTAACCCCTCGGTGATAATGGTTTACAGAATCCCGTTCGTGTCGGCCCGCACTTCTCCGTGGGGACATTATATACGTCTATAACGTTATATATTCTAACGTAAGGCAACCTAACACTTCGGATGTAGTATTTTCCAACGTTCCTGGCGGGTCGGCCCCTACTTCTCGGTGGGAACATTATATACGTCTATAACGTTATATATCCCAACGTAAGGCAACTTAACATCTCGGATGTAGTATTTTACAACACTCCTGGCGGGTCGGCTCCTACTTCTCGGTCGAAACATTATATTCGCCTATAACGTAATATAACGTAACCTAACCCATCCAGCCCCTCGCTGGTAATGTTTTACAGAATCCCGGTCGTGTCAGCCGGTACTTCTAGGTGGGGACATTATATACGTCTATAACGTTATATATCCTAACCTAAGGCAGCCTAACACTTCGGATGTAGTATTTTCCAACGTTCCTGGCTGGTCGGCCCCTACTTCTCGGTGGGAACATTATATACGTCTATAACGTTATACATCCTAACCTAAGGCAACCTAACACTTCGGATGTAGTATTTTCCTACATTCCTGGCTGGTCGGCCCCTACTTCTCGGTGGGAACATTATATACGTATATAACCTAATATATTATAACCTAACCCATCTAGCCCCTCGCTGGTAATGTTTTACAGAATCACGGTCGTGTCGGCCCGTACTTCTCTTTGCGAACATTATATACGTCTATAACGTCATATGTCCTAACCTAAGGCAACCTAACATCTCGGATGTAGTATTTTCCAACATTCCAGGCGGGCCGGCCCCTATTTCTCGTTGGGAACATTATATACGTCGATATCGTAATATAAACTAACCTAACCCATCTAGACCCTCGCTGCTAACTATTTGCAGAATCCCGATCGTGTCGTCCCGTACGTCTCGGTGGGGACATTATAAACGACTATAACGTTATACATCCCAACCTAAGGCAACCTAACATCTCGGATGTAGTATTTTCCAACGTTCCTGACGGGTCGGCCCCTACTTCTCGGTGGGAACATTATATACGTCTATGTCGGAATATAACCTAAACTAACCCATCTAACCCCTCGGTGATAATGGTTTACAGAATCCCGGCCGTGTCGGCTCGTACTTCTCGGTGCGGACATTATATACGTCTATAACGTCATATGTCCTAACCTAAGGCAGCTTAACACTTCGGATGTAGTATTTTACAACATTCCTGGCGTGTCGGCTCCTACTTCTCGGTGGGAACATTATATTCGTCTATAACGTAATATAACGTAACCTAATCCATCTAGAACCTCGGTGATAATGTTTTACAGAATCCCGTTCGTGTCGGCCCGTACTTCTCTGTGGGGACATTATATACGTCTATAACGTTATATATCCCAACCTAAGGCAACATAACATCTCGGATGTAGTATTTTACAACAATCCTGGCGGGTCGGCTCCTACATCTCGGTGGGAACATTATATTCATCTATAACGTAATATAACGTAACCTAACCCATCCAGCCCCTCGGTGATAATGCTTTACAGAATCCCGTTCGTGTCGGCCCGTACCTCTCTGTGGGGACATTATATACGTCTATAACGTTATATATCCTAACCTAAGGCAACCTAACACTTCGGATGTAGTATTTTCCAACGTTCCTGGCGGGTCGGCCCCTACTTCTCGGTGGGAACCTTATATACGCCTATAACGTAATATAACGTAACCTAACCCATCCAGCCCCTCGCTGGTAATGTTTTACAGAATCCCGGTCGTGTCATCCGGTACTCCTAGGTGGGGACATTATATACGTCTATATCGTTACATATCCCAACCTAAGGCAACATAACATCTCGGATGTAGTATTTTACAACACTCCTGGCGGGTCGGCTCCTACATCTCGGTGGGAACATTATATTCATATATAACGTAATATGACGTAACCTAACCCATCCAGCCCCTCGCTGGTAATGTTTTACAGAATCCCGGTCGTGTCAGACCGTACTTCTCGGTGGGGACATTATATACGTCTATAACGTTATATATCCTAACCTAAGGCAACCTAACACTTCGGATGTAGTATTTTCCAACGTTCCTGGCGGGTCGGCTAGTACTTCTCGGTGGGAACATTATATACGCCTATAACGTAATATAACGTAACCTAACCCATCCAGCCCCTCGCTGGTAATGTTTTACAGAATCCCGGTCGTGTCATCCGGTACTCCTAGGTGGGGACATTATATACGTCTATAACGTTATATATCCCAACCTAAGGCAACATAACATCTCCGATGTAGTATTTTACAACAATCCTGGCGGGTCGGCTCCTACATCTCCGTGGGAACATTATATTCATCTATAACGTAATATAACGTAACCTAACCCATCCAGCCCCTCGGTGATAATGCTTTACAGAATCCCGTTCGTGTCGGCCCGTACCTCTCTGTGGGGACATTATATACGTCTATAACGTTATATATCCTAACCTAAGGCAACCTAACACTTCGGATGTAGTATTTTCCAACGTTCCTGGCGGGTCGGCCCCTACTTCTCGGTGGGAACATTATATACGCCTATAACCTAATATAACGTTACCTAACCCATCCAGCCCCTCGCTGGTAATGTTCTACAGAATCCCGGTCGTGTCATCCGGTACTCCTAGGTGGGGACATTATATACGTCTATAACGTTATATATCCTAACCTAAGGCAACCTGACACTTCGGATGTAGTAGTTTCCAACGTTCCTGGCGGGTCGGCACCTACTTCTCGGTGGGAACATTATATACGTCTATAACGTAATATAACTTAACCTAACCCATCCAGCCCCTCGCTGGTAATGTTTTTTACAGAATCCCGGTCGTGTCAGCCGGTACGTCTAGGTGGGGACATTAAATACGTCTATAACTTTATATATCCTAACCTAAGGCAACCTAACACTTCGGATGTAGTGGTTTCCAACGTTCCTGGCGGGTCGGCACCTACTTCTCGGTGGGAACATTATATACGTCTATAACGTAATATAACCTACCCTAACAAATGTAGCCCCTCGCAGGTAATGTTTTACAGAATCCCGGCCGTGTCGGCTCGTACTTCTCGGTGCGGACATTATATACGTCTATAACGTCATATGTCCTAACCTAAGGCAGCTTAACACTTCGGATGTAGTATTTTACAACATTCCTGGCGTGTCGGCTCCTACTTCTCGGTGGGAACATTATATTCGTCTATAACGTAATATAACGTAACCTAATCCATCTAGAACCTCGGTGATAATGTTTTACAGAATCCCGTTCGTGTCGGCCCGTACTTCTCTGTGGGGACATTATATACGTCTATAACGTTATATATCCCAACCTAAGGCAACATAACATCTCGGATGTAGTATTTTACAACAATCCTGGCGGGTCGGCTCCTACATCTCGGTGGGAACATTATATTCATCTATAACGTAATATAACGTAACCTAACCCATCCAGCCCCTCGGTGATAATGCTTTACAGAATCCCGTTCGTGTCGGCCCGTACCTCTCTGTGGGGACATTATATACGTCTATAACGTTATATATCCTAACCTAAGGCAACCTAACACTTCGGATGTAGTATTTTCCAACGTTCCTGGTGGGTCGGCCCCTACTTCTCGGTGGGAACCTTATATACGCCTATAACGTAATATAACGTAACCTAACCCATCCAGCCCCTCGCTGGTAATGTTTTACAGAATCCCGGTCGTGTCATCCGGTACTCCTAGGTGGGGACATTATATACGTCTATATCGTTACATATCCCAACCTAAGGCAACATAACATCTCGGATGTAGTATTTTACAACACTCCTGGCGGGTCGGCTCCTACATCTCGGTGGGAACATTATATTCATATATAACGTAATATGACGTAACCTAACCCATCCAGCCCCTCGCTGGTAATGTTTTACAGAATCCCGGTCGTGTCAGACCGTACTTCTCGGTGGGGACATTATATACGTCTATAACGTTATATATCCTAACCTAAGGCAACCTAACACTTCGGATGTAGTATTTTCCAACGTTCCTGGCGGGTCGGCTAGTACTTCTCGGTGGGAACATTATATACGCCTATAACGTAATATAACGTAACCTAACCCATCCAGCCCCTCGCTGGTAATGTTTTACAGAATCCCGGTCGTGTCATCCGGTACTCCTAGGTGGGGACATTATATACGTCTATAACGTTATATATCCTAACCTAAGGCAACCTAACACTTCGGATGTAGTATTTTCCAACGTTCCTGGCGGGTCGGCCCCTACTTCTCGGTGGGAACCTTATATACGCCTATAACGTAATATAACGTAACCTAACCCATCCAGCCCCTCGCTGGTAATGTTTTACAGAATCCCGGTCGTGTCATCCGGTACTCCTAGGTGGGGACATTATATACGTCTATAACGTTATATATCCCAACCTAAGGCAACATAACATCTCGGATGTAGTATTTTACAACACTCCTGGCGGGTCGGCTCCTACATCTCGGTGGGAACATTATATTCATCTATAACGTAATATAACGTAACCTATCCCATCCTGCCCCTCGCTGGTAATGTTTTACAGAATCCCGGTCGTGTCAGACCGTACTTCTCGGTGGGGACATTATATACGCCTATAACGTTATATGTCCCAACCTTAGGCAACCTAACACCTCGGATGTAGTATTTTACAACACTCCTGGCGGGTCGGCTCCTACTTCTCGGTGGGAACATTATATTCGCCTATAACGTAATATAACGTAACCTAACCCATCCAGCCCCTCGCTGGTAATGTTTTACATAATCCCGGTCGTGTCATCCGGTACTCCTAGGCGGGCACATTGTATACGTCTATAACGCTATATATCCTAACATAAGGCAACCTGACACTTCGGATGTAGTAGTTTCCAACGTTCCTGGCGGGTCGGCACCTACTTCTCGGTGGGAAAATTATATACGTCTATGTCGTAATATAACCTAACCTAACCCATCTAGACCCTCGGTGATAATGTTTTACAGAATCCCGTTCGTGTCGGCCCGTACCTCTCTGTGGGGAAATTATATACGTCTATAACGTTATATATCCTAACCTAAGGCAACCTAACACTTCGGATGTAGTATTTTCCAACGTTCCTGGCGGGTCGGCCCCTACTTCTCGGTGGGAACCTTATATACGCCTATAACGTAATATAACGTAACCTAACCCATCCAGCCCCTCGCTGGTAATGTTTTACAGAATCCCGGTCGTGTCATCCGGTACTCCTATGTGGGGACATTATATACGTCTATAACGTTATATATCCCAACCTAAGGCAACATAACATCTCGGATGTAGTATTTTCCAACGTTCCTGGCGGGTCGGCTAGTACTTCTCGGTGGGAACATTATATACGCCTATAACGTAATATAACGTAACCTAACCCATCCAGCCCCTCGCTGGTAATGTTCTACAGAATCCCGGTCGTGTCATCCGGTACTCCTAGGTGGGGACATTATATACGTCTATAACGTTATATATCCTAACCTAAGGCAACCTAACACTTCGGATGTAGTATTTTCCAACGTTCCTGGCGTGTCGGCCCCTACTTCTCGGTGGGAACATTATATACGCCTATAACGTAATATAACGTAACCTATCCCATCCAGCCCCTCGCTGGTAATGTTTTACAGAATCCCGGTCGTGTCATCCGGTACTCCTAGGTGGGCACATTGTATACGTCTATAACGTTATATATCCTAACCTAAGGCAACCTGACACTTCGGATGTAGTAGCTTCCAACGTTCCTGGCGGGTCGGCACCTACTTCTCGGTGGGAACATTATATACGTCTATGTCGTAATATAACCCAACCTAATCCATCTAGACCCTCGGTGATAATGTTTTACAGAATCCCGTTCGTGACGGCCAGTACTTCTCTGTGGGGACATTATATACGTCTATAACGTTATATATCCCAACCTAAGGCAACATAACATCTCGGATGTAGTATTTTACAACACTCCTGGCGGGTCGGCTCCTACATCTCGGTGTGAACATTATATTCATCTATAACGTAATATAACGTAGCCTAACCCATCCAGCCCCTCGCTGGTAATGTTTTACAGAATCCCGGTCGTGTCAGACCGTACTTCTCGGTGGGGACATTATATACGTCTATAACGTTATATATCCTAACCTAAGGCAACCTAACACTTCGGATGTAGTATTTTCCAACATTCCTGGCGTGTCGGCTGCTACTTCTCGGTGGGAACATTATATTCGTCTATAACGTAATATAACGTAACCTAACCCATCCGTCCCCTCGCTGTTAATGTTTTACAAAATCCCGGTCGTGTCGGCCCGTACTTCTCGGTGGGAACATTATATACGTCTATAACGTAATGTAACCTAACCTAACCCATCTAGACCCTCGCTGGTAATGTTTTACAGAATCCTGTTCGTGTCGGCCCGTACTTCTCGGTGGGGATATTATGTACGTCTATAGCGTTATATATCCTAACCTAAGGAAGCCTAACTCCTCGGATGTACTATTTACCAACATTCAAGTCGGGTCGGAACCTACTTCTCGATGGGAACATTATATACGTCTATATCGTAATATAACATAACCTAAGCCATCTGGCCCCTCGCTGGTATTGTTTTATAAATTCCCGTTCGTGTCGTCCCGTACGTCCCGGTGGGAAGATTATATACTCCTATAAAGTTGTATATCCCAACTTGAGGCAACCTAATATCTCGGATGTAGTATTTACCAACATTCCAGTCGGTCCGGACCCTACATCTCGGTGGGAAAATTATATACGTCTATAACATGATATAACCTAACCTAACACATCTAGCTTCTCGCTGGTAATGATTTACAGAATCCCGTTCGTGTCGTCCCGTACGTCTCGGTGGGGACATTATATACGTCTATAGCGTTATGTATCCTAACCTAAGGCAGCCTAACACCTCGGATGTAGTATTTACCAACATTCCAGGCGGGTCGGAACCTACTTCTCGGTGGGAACATTATATACGTCTATATCGTAATAAAACCTAACCTAACCCATCTTGCCCCTCGGTGATAATGTTTTACAGAATGCCGGTCGTGTCGGGCCGTACGTCTCGGTGGGGACATTATATACGTCTATAACGTTATATATCCCAACCTAAGGCAACTTAACATCTCGGATGTAGTATTTACCACCATTCCCGTCGGGTCGGACTCTACTTCTCGGCGGGAACTTTATATACGTCTATAACATGATATAACCTAACCTAACACGTCTAGCTCCTCGCTGGTAATGATTTACAGAATCCAGTTCGTGTCGTCCCGTACGTCTCGGTGGGGACATTATATACGTCTATAGCGTTATGTATCCTAACCTAAGGCAGCCTAGCACCTCGGATGGAGTATTTTCAAACATTCCTGGCGTGTCAGCCCCTACTTCTCGGTGGGAACATTATATACGTCTATAACGTAATGTAACCTAACCTAACCCATCTAGACCCTCGCTGGTAATGTTTTACAGAATCCTGTTCGTGTCGGCCCGTACTTCTCGGTGGGGTTTATTATGTACGTCTATAGCGTTATATATCCTAACCTAAGGAAGCCTAACTCCTCGGATGTAGTATTTACCAACATTCAAGGCGGGTCGGAACCTACTTCTCGGTGGGAACATTATATACGTCTATATCGTAATATAACATAACCTAACCCATCTAGCCCCTCGCTGGTATTGTTTTATAAAATCCCGTTCGTGTCGTACCGTACGTCTCGGTGGGGAGATTATATACTCCTATAAAGTTGTATATCCCAACTTGAGGCAACCTAATATCTCGGATGTAGTATTTACCAACATTCCAGTCGGTCCGGACCCTACTTCTCGGTGGGAAAATTATATACGTCTATATCGTAATAAAACCTAACCTAACCCATCTTGCCCCTCGGTGATAATGTTTTACAGAATGCCGGTCGTGTCGGACCGTACTTCGCGGTGGGGACATTATGTATGTCTATAACGTTATATATCCCAAACTAAGGCAACTTAACATCTCGTTTGTAGTATTTACCACCATTCCTGGCGGGTCGGACCCTACTTCTCGGTGCGAACATTATATGCGTCTATAACATGATATAACCTAACCTAACACATCTAGCTCCTCGCTGGTAATGATTTACAGAATCCCGTTCGTGTCGTCCCGTACGTCTCGGTGGGGACATTATATACGTCTATAGCGTTATGTATCCTGACCTAAGGCAGCCTAGCACCTCGGATGTAGTAGTTACCAACATTCCTGGCGGGTCGGACCAGACTTCTCGGTGGGAACATTACATACGTCTATAACATGATATAACCTAACCTAACCCATCTAGCACCTCGCTGGTAATGATTTACAGAATCCCGCTCGTGTCGTCCCGTACGTCTCGGTGGGGACATTATATAAGTCTATAGCGTTATATATCCTAACCTAAGGCAGCCTAACACCTCGGATGCAGTATTTACCAACATTCCTGGCGGGTCGGACCAGACTTCTCGGTGGGAACATTATATACCTCAATATAGTAATGTACCCTAACCTAACCCATCTTGCCACTCGGTGATAATGTTTTACAGAATGCCAGTCGTATCGGCCCGTACGTCTCGGTGGGGACATTATATACGTCTATAACGTTATATATCCCAACCTAAGGCAACTTAACATCCCGGATGTAGTATTTACCACCATTCCTGGCGGGTCGGACCGTACATCTCGGTGGGAACATTATATACGTCTATAACATGATATAACCTAACCTAACACATCTAGCTCCTCGCTGGTAATGATTTACAGAATCCCGTTCGTGTCGTCCCGTACGTCTCGGTGGGGACATTATATACGTCTATAGCGTTATGTATCCTAACCTAAGGCAGCGTAACACTTCGGATGGAGTATTTTCCAACATTCCCGGCGTGTCGGCCCCTATTTCTCGGAGGGAACATTATATACTTCTATAACATAATGTAACCTAACCTAACCCATCTAGACCCTCGCTGGTAATGTTTTACAGAATCCTATTCGTGTCGGTCCGTACTTCTCGGTGGGGACATTATGTACGTCTATAGCGTTATATATCCTAACCTAAGGCAGCCTAACACCTCGGATGTAGTATTTACCAACATTCCTGGCAGGTCGGAGCAGACTTCTCGGTGGGAACATTATATACGTCTATATCGTAATATACCCTAACCTAACCCATCTTGCCCCCCGGTGATAATGTTTTACAGAATCCCGATCGTGTCGGCCCGTACTTCTCGTTGGGGACATTATGTACGTCTATAGCGTTATATATCCTAACCTAAGGCAGCCTAACACCTCGGATGTAGTATTTACCAACATTCCTTTCAGGTCGGACCACACTTCTCGGTGGGAACATTATATACGTCTATATCGTAATATACCCTAACCTAACCCATCTTGCCCCCCGGTGATAATGTTTTACAGAATGCCGGTCGTGTCGGCCCGTACGTCTCGGCGGGAACATTATATACGTCTATAACATGATATAACCTAACCTAACACATCTAGCTCCTCGCTGGTAATGATTTACAGAATCCCGTTCGTGTCGTCCCGTACGTCTCGGTGGGGACATTATATACGTCTATAGCGTTATGTATCCTAACCTAAGGCAGCCTAACACATCGGATGTAGTATTTACCAACATTCCAGGCGGGTCGGAACCTACTTCTCGGTGGGAACATTATATACGTCTATATCGTAATAAAACCTAACCTAACCCATCTTGCCCCTCGGTGATAATGTTTTACAGAATGCCGGTCGTGTCGGCCCGTACGTCTCGGTGGGGATATTATATACTCCTATAAAGTTGTATATCCCAACTTGAGGCAACCTAATATCTCGGATGTAGTATTTACCAACATTCCAGTCGGTCCGGACCCTACTTCTCGGTGGGAAAATTATATACGTCTATATCGTAATAAAACCTAACCTAACCCATCTTGCCACTCGGTGATAATGTTTTACAGAATGCCGGTCGTGTCGGACCGTACTTCGCGTTGGGGACATTATGTACGTCTATAACGTTATATATCCCAAACTAAGGCAACTTAACATCTCGTTTGTAGTATTTACCACCATTCCTGACGGGTCGGACCCTACTTCTCGGTGCGAACATTATATGCGTCTATAACATGATATAACCTAACCTAACATATCTAGCTCCTCGCTGGTAATGATTTACAGAATCCCGTTCGTGTCGTCCCGTACGTCTCGGCGGGGACATTATATACGTCTATAGCGTTATGTATCCTGACCTAAGGCAGCCTAACACCTCGGATGTAGTATTTACCAACATTCCTGGCGGGTCGGACCAGACTTCTCGGTGGGAACATTACATACGTCAATAACATGATATAACCTAACCTAACCCATCTAGCACCCCGCTGGTAATGATTTACAGAATCCCGCTCGTGTCGTCCCGTACGTCTCGGTGCGGACATTATATAAGTCTATAGCGTTATATATCCTAACCTAAGGCAGCCTAACACCTCGGATGCAGTATTTACCAACATTCCTGGCGGGTCGGACCAGACTTCTCGGTGGGAACATTATATACCTCAATATCGTAATGTACCCTAACCTAACCCATCTTGCCCGTCGGTGATAATGTTTTACAGAATGCCGGTCGTGTCGGCCCGCACGTCTCGGTGGGGACATTATGTACGTCTATAACGTTATATATCCCGACCTAAGGCAACTTAACATCTCGGATGTAGTATTTACCACCATTCCTGGCGGGTCGGACCCTACTTCTCGGTGGGAACATTATATACGTCTATAACATGATATAACCTAACCTAACACATCTAGCTCCTCGCTGGTAATGATTTACAGAATCCCGTTCGTGTCGTCCCGTACGTCTCGGTGGGGACATTATATACGTCTATAGCGTTATGTATCCTAACCTAAGGCAGCCTAACACCTCGGATGTAGTATTTACCAACATTCCAGGCGGGTCGGAACCTACTTCTCGGTGGGAACATTATATACGTCTATATCGTAATAAAACCTAACCTAATCCATCTTGCCCCTCGGTGATAATGTTTTACAGAATGCCGGTCGTGTCGGCCCGTACGTCTCGGTGGGGACATTATATACTTCTATAACGTTGTATATCCCAACTTGAGGCAACCTACCATCTCGGATGTAGTATTTACCAACATTCCAGTCGGTCCGGACCCTACTTCTCGGTGGGAACATTATATACGTCTATAACGTATTATAACCTAACGTAACCCATCTAGACACTCGCTGGTAATGTTTTACAGAATCCCGTTCGTGTCGGCCCGTACTTCTCGTTGGGGACATTATATACGTCTATAGCGTTATGTATCCTAACCTAAGGCAGCGTAACACTTCGGATGGAGTATTTACCAACATTCCTGGCGTGTCGGCCCCTATTTCTCATTGGGAACATTATATACTTCTATAACGTAATGTAACCTAACCTAACCCATCTAGACCCTCGCTGGTAATGTTTTACAGAATCCTGATCGTGTCGGCCCGTACTTCTCGGTGGGGACATTATGTACGTCTATAGCGTTATATATCCTAACCTAAGGCAGCCTAACTCCTCGGATGTAGTATTTACCAACATTCCTGGCGGGTCGGACCAGACTTCTCCGTGGGAACATTATATACGTCTATAACGTAATGTAACCTAACCTAACCCATCTAGACACTCGCTGGTAATGTTTTACAGAATCCCGTTCTTGTCGTCCCGTACGTCTCGGTGGGGACATTATATACGTCTATAACGTTATATATCCTAACCTAAGGAAGCCTAACTCCTCGGATGTAGTATTTACCAACATTCAAGGCGGGTCGGGACCTACTTCTCGGTGGGAACATTATATACGTCTATATCGTAATATAACATAACCTAACCCATCTGGCCCCTCGCTGGTATTGTTTTATAAAATCCCGTTCGTGTCGTCCCGTACGTCTCGGTGGGGAGATTATATACTCCTATAAAGTTGTATATCCCAACTTGAGGCAACCTAATATCTCGGATGTAGTATTTGCCAACATTCCAGTCGGTCCGGACCCTACTTCTCGGTGGGAAAATTATATACGTCTATATCGTAATAAAACCTAACCTAACCCATCTTGCCCCTCGGTGATAATGTTTTACAGAATGCCGGTCGTGTCGGACCGTACTTCGCGTTGGGGACATTATGTACGTCTATAACGTTATATATCCCAAACTAAGGCAACTATACATCTCGTTTGTAGTATTTACCACCATTCCTGGCGGGTCGGACCCTACTTCTCGGTGCGAACATTATATGCGTCTATAACATGATATAACCTAACCTAACACATCTAGCTTCTCGCTGGTAATGATTTACAGAATCCCGTTCGTGTCGTCCCGTACGTCTCGGTGGGGACATTATATACGTCTATAGCGTTATGTATCCTAACCTAAGGCAGCCTAACACCTCGGATGGAGTATTTTCCAACATTCCTCACGTGTCGGCCCCTACTTCTCGGTGGGAACAGTATATACGTCTATAGCGTAATGTAACATAACCTAACCCATCTAGACCCTCGCTGGTAATGTTTTACAGAATCCTGTTCGTGTCGGCCCGTACTTCTCGGTGGGGATATTATGTACGTCTATAGCGTTATATATCCTAACCTAAGGCAGCATAACTCCTCGGATGTAGTATTTACCAACATTCCTGGCGGGTCGGAACAGACTTCTCGGTGGGAACCTTATATACGTCTATAACGTAATGTAACCTAACCTAACCCATCTAGACACTCGCTGGTAATGTTTTACAGAATCCCGTTCGTGTCGGCCCGTACGTCTCGGTGGGGACATTATATACGTCTATAATGTTAAATATCCAAACCTAAGGCAACTTAACATCTCGGATGTAGTATTTACCACCATTCCTGTCGGGTCGGACCCTACTTCTCGGCGGGAACATTATATACGTCTATAACATGATATAACCTAACCTAACACATCTAGCTCCTTGCTGGTAATGATTTACAGAATCCCGTTCGTGTCGTCCCGTACGTCTCGGTGGGGACATTATATACGTCTATAACGTTATATATCCCAACCTAAGGCAACTTAACATCTCGGATGTAGTATTTACCACCATTCCCGTCGGGTCGGACTCTACTTCTCGGCGGGAACATTATATACGTCTATAACATGATATAACCTAACCTAACACATCTAGCTCCTCGCTGGTAATGATTTACAGAATCCCGTTCGTGTCGTCCCGTACGTCTCGGTGGGAACATTATATACGTCTATAGCGTTATGTATCCTAACCTAAGGCAGCGTAACACTTCGGATGGAGTATTTACCACCATTCCCGTCGGGTCGGACTCTACTTCTTGGCGGGAACATTATATACGTCTATAACATGATATAACCTAACCTAACACATCTAGCTCCTCGCTGGTAATGATTTACAGAATCCCGTTCTTGTCGTCCCGTACGTCTCGGTGGGGACATTATATAAGTCTATAGCGTTATATATCCTAACCTAAGGCAGGAAGAAATCTTGGATGTTGTATTTACCAACATTCCTGGCGGATCGGACCAGACTTCTCGGTGGGAACATTATATACGTCTATATCGTAATATACCCTAACCTAACCCATCTTGCCCCTCGGTGATAATGTTTTACAGAATGCCGGTCTTGTCGGCCCGTACGTCCCGGTGGGGACATTATGTACGTCTATAACGTTATATATCCCAACCTAAGGCAGCTTAACATCTCGGATGTAGTACTTACCATCATTCCTGGAGGGTCGGCCCCTACTTCTCGGTGGGAACATTATATACGTCTATAACGTATTATAACCTGGCCTAACCCATCTAGAACCTCGCTGGCAATGTTTTACAAAATCCCGGTCGTGTCGGACCAGACTTCTCGGTGGGAACATTATATACCTCAATATCGTAATGTACCCTAACCTAACCCATCTTGCCCGTCGGTGATAATGTTTTACAGAATGCCGGTCGTGTCGGCCCGCACGTCTCGGTGGGGACATTATGTACGTCTATAACGTTATATATCCCGACCTAAGGCAACTTAACATCTCGGATGTAGTATTTACCACCATTCCTGGCGGGTCGGACCCTACTTCTCGGTGGGAACATTATATACGTCTATAACATGATATAACCTAACCTAACACATCTAGCTCCTCGCTGGTAATGATTTACAGAATCCCGTTCGTGTCGTCCCGTACGTCTCGGTGGGGACATTATATACGTCTATAGCGTTATGTATCCTAACCTAAGGCAGCCTAACACCTCGGATGTAGTATTTACCAACATTCCAGGCGGGTCGGAACCTACTTCTCGGTGGGAACATTATATACGTCTATATCGTAATAAAATCTAACCTAACCCATCTTGCCCCTCGGTGATAATGTTTTACAGAATGCCGGTCGTGTCGGCCCGTACGTCGCGGTGGGGACATTATATACTTCTATAACGTTGTATATCCCAACTTGAGGCAACCTACCATCTCGGATGTAGTATTTACCAACATTCCAGTCGGTCCGGACCCTACTTCTCGGTGGGAACATTATATACGTCTATAACGTATTATAACCTAACCTAACCCATCTAGACACTCGCTGGTAATGTTTTACAGAATCCCGTTCGTGTCGGCCCGTACTTCTCGTTGGGGACATTATATACGTCTATAGCGTTATGTATCCTAACCTAAGGCAGCGTAACACTTCGGATGGAGTATTTACCAACATTCCTGGCGTGTCTGCCCCTATTTCTCATTGGGAACATTATATACTTCTATAACGTAATGTAACCTAACCTAACCCATCTAGACCCTCGCTGGTAATGTTTTACAGAATCCTGATCGTGTCGGCCCGTACTTCTCGGTGGGGACATTATGTACGTCTATAGCGTTATATATCCTAACCTAAGGCAGCCTAACTCCTCGGATGTAGTATTTACCAACATTCCTGGCGGGTCGGACCAGACTTCTCCGTGGGAACATTATATACGTCTATAACGTAATGTAACCTAACCTAACCCATCTAGACACTCGCTGGTAATGTTTTACAGAATCCCGTTCGTGTCGTCCCGTACGTCTCGGTGGGGACATTATATACGTCTATAACGTTATATATCCCAACCTAAGGCAACTTACCATCTCGGATGTAGTATTTACCACCATTCCCGTCGGGTCGGACTCTACTTCTCGGCGGGTACATTATATACGTCTATAACATGATATAACCTAACCTAACACATCTAGCTCCTCGCTGGTAATGATTTACAGAATCCCGTTCGTGTCGTCCCGTACGTCTCGGTGGGGACATTATATACGTCTATAGCGTTATGTATCCTAACCTAAGGCAGCGTAACACTTCGGATGGAGTATTTACCACCATTCCCGTCGGGTCGGACTCTACTTCTCGGCGGGAACATTATATACGTCTATAACATGATATAACCTAACCTAACACATCTAGCTCCTCGCTGGTAATGATTTACAGAATCCCGTTCGTGTCGGTCCATACTTCTCGGTGGGGATATTATGTACGTCTATAGCGTTATATATCCTAACCTAAGGCAGCCTAACTCCTCGGATGTAGTATTTACCAACATTCCTGGCGGGTCGGTCCAGACTTCTCGGTGGGAACCTTATATACGTCTATAACGTAATGTAACCTAACCTAACCCATCTAGACACTCGCTGGTAATGTTTTACAGAATCCCGTTCGTGTCGGCCCGTACGTCTCGGTGGGGACATTATATACGTCTATAACGTTAAATATCCAAACCTAAGGCAACTTAACATCTCGGATGTAGTATTTACCACCATTCCCGTCGGGTCGGACTCTACTTCTCGGCGGGAACATTATATACGTCTATAACATGATATAACCTAACCTAACACATCTAGCTCCTCGCTGGTAATGATTTACAGAATCCCGTTCGTGTCGTCCCGTACGTCTCGGTGGGGACATTATATACGTCTATAGCGTTATGTATCCTATCCTAAGGCAGCGTAACACTTCGGATGGAGTATTTACCACCATTCCCGTCGGGTCGGACTCTACTTCTTGGCGGGAACATTATATACGTCTATAACATGATATAACCTAACCTAACACATCTAGCTCCTCGCTGGTAATGATTTACAGAATCCCGTTCTTGTCGTCCCGTACGTCTCGGTGGGGACATTATATACGTCTATAGCGTTATATATCCTAACCTAAGGCAGCCTAACACCTCGGATGCAGTATTTACCAACATTCCTGGCGGGTCGGACCAGACTTCTCGGTGGGAACATTATATACCTCAATATCGTAATGTACCCTAACCTAACCCATCTTGCCCCTCGGTGATAATGTTTTACAGAATGCCAGTCGTATCGGCCCGTACGTCTCGGTGGGGACATTATATACGTCTATAACGTTATATATCCCAACCTAAGGCAACTTAACATCTCGGATGTAGTATTTACCACCATTCCTGGCGGGTCGGACCATACTTCTCGGTGGGAACATTATATACGTCTATAACATGATATAACCTAACCTAACACATCTAGCTCCTCGCTGGTAATGATTTACAGAATCCCGTTCGTGTCGTCCCGTACGTCTCGGTGGGGACATTATATACGTCTATAGCGTTATGTATCCTGACCTAAGGCAGCCTAACACTTCGGATGTAGTATTTACCAACATTCCTGGCGGGTCGGACCAGACTTCTCGGTGGGAACATTACATACGTCAATAACATGATATAACCTAATCTAACCCATCTAGCACCCCGCTGGTAATGATTTACAGAATCCCGCTCCTGTCGTCCCGTACGTCTCGGTGGGGACATTATATAAGTCTATAGCGTTATATATCCTAACCTAAGGCAGGAAGAAATCTTGGATGTTGTATTTACCAACATTCCTGGCGGATCGGCCTCTACTTCTCGGTGGGAAGATTATATACGTCTATAACGTAATATAACCAACCTAACCCTTCTAGACCCTCGCTGGTAATGCTTTATAAAATCCCGTTCGTGTCGTCCCGTACGTCTCCGTGGGGACATTATATACTTCTATAACGTTATATTTCCCAACCCGAGGCAACCTAACATCTCGGATGTAGTATTTACCAACATTCCTGGCGGGTCGGACCAGACTTTTCGGTGGGAACATTATATACGTCTATATCGTAATATACCCTAACCTAACCCATCTTGCCCCTCGGTGATAATGTATTACAGAATGCCGGTCTTGTCGGCCCGTACGTCCCGGTGGGGACATTATGTACGTCTATAACGTTATATATCCCAACCTAAGGCAGCTTAACATCTCGGATGTGGTACTTACCATCATTCGTGGAGGGTCGGCCCCTACTTCCCGGTGGGAACATTATATACGTCTATAACGTATTATAACCTAGCCCAACCCATCTAGAACCTCGCTGGCAATGTTTTACAAAATACCGGTCGTGTCGGCCTGTACGTCTCGGTGGGGACATTATATACGTCTATAGCGTTATATATCCCAAACTAAGGCAACGTAACATCTCGTTTGTAGTATTTACCACCATTCCTGGCGGGTCGGACCCTACTTCTCGGTGCGAACATTATATGCGTCTATAACATGATATAACCTAACCTAACACATCTAGCTCCTCGCTGGTAATGATTTACAGAATCCCGTTCGTGTCGTCCCGTACGTCTCGGTGGGGACATTATATAAGTCTATAGCGTTATGTATCCTAACCTAAGGCAGCGTAACACTTCGGATGGAGTATTTTCCAACATTCCTGGCGTGTCGGCCCCTATTTCTCGGTGGGAACATTATATACTTCTATAACGTAATGTAACCTAACCTAACCCATTTAGACCCTCGCTGGTAATGTTTTACAGAATCCTGTTCGTGTCGATCCGTACTTCTCGGTGGGGACATTATGTACGTCTATAGCGTTATATATCCTAACCTAAGGCAGCCTAACTCCTCGGATGTAGTATTTACCAACATTCCTGGCGGGTCGGACCAGACTTCTCGGTGGGAACCTTATATACGTCTATAACGTAATGTAACCTAACCTAACCCATCTAGACACTCGCTGGTAATGTTTTACAGAATCCCGTTCGTGTCGGCCCGTACGTCTCGGTGGGGACATTATATACGTCTATAACGTTAAATATCCAAACCTAAGGCAACTTAACATCTCGGATGTAGTATTTACCACCATTCCTGTCGGGTCGGACCCTACTTCTCGGCGGGAACATTATATACGTCTATAACATGATATAACCTAACCTAACACGTCTAGCTCCTCGCTGGTAATGATTTACAGAATCCCGTTCGTGTCGTCCCGTACGTCTCGGTGGGGACATTATATACGTCTATAACGTTATATATCGGAACCTAAGGCAACTTAACATCTCGGATGTAGTATTTACCACCATTCCCGTCGGGTCGGACTCTACTTCTCGGCGGGAACATTATATACGTCTATAACATGATATAACCTAACCTAACACATCTAGCTCCTCGCTGGTAATGATTTACAGAATCCCGTTCGTGTCGTCCCGTACGTCTCGGTGGAGACATTATATACGTCTATAGCGTTATGTATCCTAACCTAAGGCAGCGTAACACTTCGGATGGAGTATTTACCACCATTCCGGTCGGGTCGGACTCTACTTCTCGGCGGGAACATTATATACGTCTATAACATGATATAACCTAACCTGACACATCTAGCTCCTCGCTGGTAATGATTTACAGAATCCCGTTCTTGTCGTCCCGTACGTCTCGGTGGGGACATTATATACGTCTATAGCGTTATGTATCCTAACCTAAGGCAGCCTAACACCTCGGATGTAGTATTTACCAACATTCCAGGCGGGTCGGAACCTACTTCTCGGTGGGAACATTATATACGTCTATATCGTAATAAAACCTAACCTAACCCATCTTGCCCCTCGGTGATAATGTTTTACAGAATGCCGGTCGTGTCGGACCGTACTTCGCGGTGGGGACATTATGTACGTCTATAACGTTATATATCCCAAACTAAGGCAACTTAACATCTCGAATGTAGTATTTACCACCATTCCTGTCGGGTCGGACCCCACTTCTCGGCGGGAACATTATATACGTCTATAACATGATATAACCTAACCTAACCCATCTAGCACCCCGCTGGTAATGATTTACAGAATCCCGCTCGTGTCGTCCCGTACGTCTCGGTGCGGACATTATATAAGTCTATAGCGTTATATATCCTAACCTAATGCAGCCTAACACCTCGGATGCAGTATTTACCAACATTCCTGGCGGGTCGGGCCAGACTTCTCGGTGGGAACATTATATACCTCAATATCGTAATGTACCCTAACCTAACCCATCTTGCCCGTCGGTGATAATGTTTTACAGAATGCCGGTCGTGTCGGCCCGCACGTCTCGGTGGGGACATTATGTACGTCTATAACGTTATATATCCCGACCTAAGGCAACTTAACGTCTCGGATGTAGTATTTACCACCATTCCTGGCGGGTCGGACCCTACTTCTCGGTGGGAACATTATATACGTCTATAACATGATATAACCTAACCTAACACATCTAGCTCCTCGCTGGTAATGATTTACAGAATCCCGTTCGTGTCGTCCCGTACTTCTCGGTGGGGACATTATATACGTCTATAGCGTTATGTATCCTAACCTAAGGCAGCGTAACACTTCGGATGGAGTATTTACCAACATTCCTGGCGTGTCGGCCCCTATTTCTCATTGGGAACATTATATACTTCTATAACGTAATGTAACCTAACCTAACCCATCTAGACCCTCGCTGGTAATGTTTTACAGAATCCTGAACGTGTCGGCCCGTACTTCTCGGTGGGGACATTATGTACGTCTATAGCGTTATATATCCTAACCTAAGGCAGCCTAACTCCTCGGATGTAGTATTTACCAACATTCCTGGCGGGTCGGACCAGACTTCTCCGTGGGAACATTATATACGTCTATAACGTAATGTAACCTAACCTAACCCATCTAGACACTCGCTGGTAATGTTTTACAGAATCCCGTTCGTGTCGTACCGTACGTCTCGGTGGGGACATTATATACGTCTATAACGTTATATATCCCAACCTAAGGCAACTTACCATCTCGGATGTAGTATTTACCACCATTCCCGTCGGGTCGGACTCTACTTCTCGGCGGGAACATTATATACGTCTATAACATGATATAACCTAACCTAACCCATCTAGACACTCGCTGGTAATGATTTACAGAATCCCGTTCGTGTCGTCCCGTACGTCTCGGTGGGGACATTATATACGTCTATAGCGTTATGTATCCTAACCTAAGGCAGCCTAACACCTCGGATGTAGTATTTACCAACATTCCAGGCGGGTCGGAACCTACTTCTCGGTGGGAACATTATATACGTCTATATCGTAATAAAACCTAACCTAACCCATCTTGCCCCTCGGTGATAATGTTTTACAGAATGCCGGTCGTGTCGGACCGTACTTCGCGGTGGGGACATTATGTACGTCTATAACGTTATATATCCCAAACTAAGGCAACTTAACATCTCGAATGTAGTATTTACCACCATTCCTGTCGGGTCGGACCCCACTTCTCGGCGGGAACATTATATACGTCTATAACATGATATAACCTAACCTAACACATCTAGCTCCTCGCTGGTAATGATTTACAGAATCCCGTTCGTGTCGGCCCGTACGTCTCGGTGGGGACATTACATACGTCTATAACGTTATATATCCCAACCTAAGGCAACTTAACATCTCGGATGTAGTATTTACCACCATTCCCGTCGGGTCGGACTCTACTTCTCGGCGGGAACATTATATACGTCTATAACATGATATAACCTAACCTAACACATCTAGCTCCTCGCTGGTAATGATTTACAGAATCCCGTTCGTGTCGTCCCGTACGTCTCGGTGGGGACATTATATACGTCTATAGCATTATGTATCGTAACCTAAGGCAGCCTAACACCTCGGATGGAGTATTTTCCAACATTCCTGACGTGTCGGCCCCTACTTCTCGGTGGGAACATTATATACGTCTATAGCGTAATGTAACCTAACCTAACCCATCTAGACCCTCGCTGGTAATGTTTTACAGAATCCTGTTCGTGTCGGCCCGTACTTCTCGGTGGGGATATTATGTACGTCTATAGCGTTATATATCCTAACCTAAGGAAGCCTAACTCCTCGGATGTAGTATTTACCAACATTCAAGGCGGGTCGGGACCTACTTCTCGGTGGGAACATTATATACCTCTATATCGTAATATAACATAACCTAACCCATCTGGCCCCTCGCTGGTATTGTTTTATAAAATCCCGTTCGTGTCGTCCCGTACGTCTCGGTGGGGAGATTATATACTCCTATAAAGTTGTATATCCCAACTTGAGGCAACCTAATATCTCGGATGTAGTATTTGCCAACATTCCAGTCGGTCCGGACCCTACTTCTCGGTGGGAAAATTATATACGTCTATATCGTAATAAAACCTAACCTAACCCATCTTGCCCCTCGGTGATAATGTTTTACAGAATGCCGGTCTTGTCGGCCCGTACGTCCCGGTGGGGACATTATGTACGTCTATAACGTTATATATCCCAACCTAAGGCAGCTTAACATCTCGGATGTAGTACTTACCATCATTCCTGGAGGGTCGGCCCCTACTTCTCGGTGGGAACATTATATACGTCTATAACGTATTATAGCCTAGCCTAACCCATCTAGAACCTCGCTGGCAATGTTTTACAAAATCCCGGTCGTGTCGGCCTGTACGTCTCGGTGGGGACATTATATACGTCTATAGCGTTATATATCCCAAACTAAGGCAACTTAACATCTCGTTTGTAGTATTTACCACCATTCCCGTCGGGTCGGACCCTACTTCTCGGCGGGAACATTATATACGTCTATAACATGATATAACCTAACCTAACACATCTAGCTCCTCGCTGGTAATGATTTACAGAATCCCGTTCGTGTCGTCCCGTACGTCTCGGTGGGGACATTATATACGTCTATAACGTTATATATCGGAACCTAAGGCAACTTAACATCTCGGATGTAGTATTTACCACCATTCCCGTCGGGTCGGACTCTACTTCTCGGCGGGAACATTATATACGTCTATAACATGATATAACCTAACCTAACACATCTAGCTCCTCGCTGGTAATGATTTACAGAATCCCGTTCGTGTCGTCCCGTACGTCTCGGTGGGGACATTATATACGTCTATAGCGTTATGTATCCTAACCTAAGGCAGCGTAACACTTCGGATGGAGTATTTACCACCATTCCCGTCGGGTCGGACTCTACTTCTCGGCGGGAACATTATATACGTCTATAACATGATATAACCTAACCTAACACATCTAGCTCCTCGCTGGTAATGATTTACAGAATCCCGTTCTTGTCGTCCCGTACGTCTCGGTGGGGACATTATATACGTCTATAGCGTTATATATCCTAACCTAAGGCAGCCTAACACCTCGGATGCAGTATTTACCAACATTCCTGGCGGGTCGGACCAGACTTCTCGGTGGGAACATTATATACCTCAATATCGTAATGTACCCTAACCTAACCCATCTTGCCCCTCGGTGATAATGTTTTACAGAATGCCAGTCGTATCGGCCCGTACGTCTCGGTGGGGACATTATATACGTCTATAACGTTATATATCCCAACCTAAGGCAACTTAACATCTCGGATGTAGTATTTACCACCATTCCTGGCGGGTCGGACCATACTTCTCGGTGGGAACATTATATACGTCTATAACATGATATAACCTAACCTAACACATCTAGCTCCTCGCTGGTAATGATTTACAGAATCCCGTTCGTGTCGTCCCGTACGTCTCGGTGGGGACATTATATACGTCTATAGCGTTATGTATCCTGACCTAAGGCAGCCTAACACTTCGGATGTAGTATTTACCAACATTCCAGGCGGGTCGGAACCTACTTCTCGGTGGGAACATTATATACGTCTATATCGTAATAAAACCTAACCTAACCCATCTAGACCCTCGCTGGTAATGTTTTACAGAATCCTGTTCGTGTCGGTCCATACTTCTCGGTGGGGATATTATGTACGTCTATAGCGTTATATATCCTAACCTAAGGCAGCCTAACTCCTCGGATGTAGTATTTACCAACATTCCTGGCGGGTCGGTCCAGACTTCTCGGTGGGAACCTTATATACGTCTATAACGTAATGTAACCTAACCTAACCCATCTAGACACTCGCTGGTAATGTTTTACAGAATCCCGTTCGTGTCGGCCCGTACGTCTCGGTGGGGACATTATATACGTCTATAACGTTAAATATCCAAACCTAAGGCAACTTAACATCTCGGATGTAGTATTTACCACCATTCCCGTCGGGTCGGACTCTACTTCTCGGCGGGAACATTATATACGTCTATAACATGATATAACCTAACCTAACACATCTAGCTCCTCGCTGGTAATGATTTACAGAATCCCGTTCGTGTCGTCCCGTACGTCTCGGTGGGGACATTATATACGTCTATAGCGTTATGTATCCTATCCTAAGGCAGCGTAACACTTCGGATGGAGTATTTACCACCATTCCCGTCGGGTCGGACTCTACTTCTTGGCGGGAACATTATATACGTCTATAACATGATATAACCTAACCTAACACATCTAGCTCCTCGCTGGTAATGATTTACAGAATCCCGTTCTTGTCGTCCCGTACGTCTCGGTGGGGACATTATATACGTCTATAGCGTTATATATCCTAACCTAAGGCAGCCTAACACCTCGGATGCAGTATTTACCAACATTCCTGGCGGGTCGGACCAGACTTCTCGGTGGGAACATTATATACCTCAATATCGTAATGTACCCTAACCTAACCCATCTTGCCCCTCGGTGATAATGTTTTACAGAATGCCAGTCGTATCGGCCCGTACGTCTCGGTGGGGACATTATATACGTCTATAACGTTATATATCCCAACCTAAGGCAACTTAACATCTCGGATGTAGTATTTACCACCATTCCTGGCGGGTCGGACCATACTTCTCGGTGGGAACATTATATACGTCTATAACATGATATAACCTAACCTAACACATCTAGCTCCTCGCTGGTAATGATTTACAGAATCCCGTTCGTGTCGTCCCGTACGTCTCGGTGGGGACATTATATACGTCTATAGCGTTATGTATCCTGACCTAAGGCAGCCTAACACTTCGGATGTAGTATTTACCAACATTCCTGGCGGGTCGGACCAGACTTCTCGGTGGGAACATTACATACGTCAATAACATGATATAACCTAATCTAACCCATCTAGCACCCCGCTGGTAATGATTTACAGAATCCCGCTCGTGTCGTCCCGTACGTCTCGGTGGGGACATTATATAAGTCTATAGCGTTATATATCCTAACCTAAGGCAGGAAGAAATCTTGGATGTTGTATTTACCAACATTCCTGGCGGATCGGCCTCTACTTCTCGGTGGGAAGATTATATACGTCTATAACGTAATATAACCAACCTAACCCTTCTAGACCCTCGCTGGTAATGCTTTATAAAATCCCGTTCGTGTCGTCCCGTACGTCTCCGTGGGGACATTATATACTTCTATAACGTTATATTTCCCAACCCGAGGCAACCTAACATCTCGGATGTAGTATTTACCAACATTCCTGGCGGGTCGGACCAGACTTTTCGGTGGGAACATTATATACGTCTATATCGTAATATACCCTAACCTAACCCATCTTGCCCCTCGGTGATAATGTTTTACAGAATGCCGGTCTTGTCGGCCCGTACGTCCCGGTGGGGACATTATGTACGTCTATAACGTTATATATCCCAACCTAAGGCAGCTTAACATCTCGGATGTGGTACTTACCATCATTCGTGGAGGGTCGGCCCCTACTTCCCGGTGGGAACATTATATACGTCTATAACGTATTATAACCTAGCCCAACCCATCTAGAACCTCGCTGGCAATGTTTTACAAAATACCGGTCGTGTCGGCCTGTACGTCTCGGTGGGGACATTATATACGTCTATAGCGTTATATATCCCAAACTAAGGCAACGTAACATCTCGTTTGTAGTATTTACCACCATTCCTGGCGGGTCGGACCCTACTTCTCGGTGCGAACATTATATGCGTCTATAATATGATATAACCTAACCTAACACATCTAGCTCCTCGCTGGTAATGATTTACAGAATCCCGTTCGTGTCGTCCCGTACGTCTCGGTGGGGACATTATATAAGTCTATAGCGTTATGTATCCTAACCTAAGGCAGCGTAACACTTCGGATGGAGTATTTTCCAACATTCCTGGCGTGTCGGCCCCTATTTCTCGGTGGGAACATTATATACTTCTATAACGTAATGTAACCTAACCTAACCCATTTAGACCCTCGCTGGTAATGTTTTACAGAATCCTGTTCGTGTCGGTCCGTACTTCTCGGTGGGGACATTATGTACGTCTATAGCGTTATATATCCTAACCTAAGGCAGCCTAACTCCTCGGATGTAGTATTTACCAACATTCCTGGCGGGTCGGACCAGACTTCTCGGTGGGAACCTTATATACGTCTATAACGTAATGTAACCTAACCTAACCCATCTAGACACTCGCTGGTAATGTTTTACAGAATCCCGTTCGTGTCGGCCCGTACGTCTCGGTGGGGACATTATATACGTCTATAACGTTAAATATCCAAACCTAAGGCAACTTAACATCTCGGATGTAGTATTTACCACCATTCCTGTCGGGTCGGACCCTACTTCTCGGCGGGAACATTATATACGTCTATAACATGATATAACCTAACCTAACACGTCTAGCTCCTCGCTGGTAATGATTTACAGAATCCCGTTCGTGTCGTCCCGTACGTCTCGGTGGGGACATTATATACGTCTATAACGTTATATATCGGAACCTAAGGCAACTTAACATCTCGGATGTAGTATTTACCACCATTCCCGTCGGGTCGGACTCTACTTCTCGGCGGGAACATTATATACGTCTATAACATGATATAACCTAACCTAACACATCTAGCTCCTCGCTGGTAATGATTTACAGAATCCCGTTCTTGTCGTCCCGTACGTCTCGGTGGGGACATTATATACGTCTATAGCGTTATGTATCCTAACCTAAGGCAGCCTAACACCTCGGATGTAGTATTTACCAACATTCCAGGCGGGTCGGAACGTACTTCTCGGTGGGAACATTATATACGTCTATATCGTAATAAAACCTAACCTAACCCATCTTGCCCCTCGGTGATAATGTTTTACAGAATGCCGGTCGTGTCGGACCGTACTTCGCGGTGGGGACATTATGTACGTCTATAACGTTATATATCCCAAACTAAGGCAACTTAACATCTCGAATGTAGTATTTACCACCATTCCTGTCGGGTCGGACCCCACTTCTCGGCGGGAACATTATATACGTCTATAACATGATATAACCTAACCTAACCCATCTAGCACCCCGCTGGTAATGATTTACAGAATCCCGCTCGTGTCGTCCCGTACGTCTCGGTGCGGACATTATATAAGTCTATAGCGTTATATATCCTAACCTAAGGCAGCCTAACACCTCGGATGCAGTATTTACCAACATTCCTGGCGGGTCGGGCCAGACTTCTCGGTGGGAACATTATATACCTCAATATCGTAATGTACCCTAACCTAACCCATCTTGCCCGTCGGTGATAATGTTTTACAGAATGCCGGTCGTGTCGGCCCGCACGTCTCGGTGGGGACATTATGTACGTCTATAACGTTATATATCCCGACCTAAGGCAACTTAACATCTCGGATGTAGTATTTACCACCATTCCTGGCGGGTCGGACCCTACTTCTCGGTGGGAACATTATATACGTCTATAACATGATATAACCTAACCTAACACATCTAGCTCCTCGCTGGTAATGATTTACAGAATCCCGTTCGTGTCGTCCCGTACTTCTCGGTGGGGACATTATATACGTCTATAGCGTTATGTATCCTGACCTAAGGCAGCCTAACACTTCGGATGTAGTATTTACCAACATTCCAGGCGGGTCGGAACCTACTTCTCGGTGGGAACATTATATACGTCTATATCGTAATAAAACCTAACCTAACCCATCTAGACCCTCGCTGGTAATGTTTTACAGAATCCTGTTCGTGTCGGTCCATACTTCTCGGTGGGGATATTATGTACGTCTATAGCGTTATATATCCTAACCTAAGGCAGCCTAACTCCTCGGATGTAGTATTTACCAACATTCCTGGCGGGTCGGTCCAGACTTCTCGGTGGGAACCTTATATACGTCTATAACGTAATGTAACCTAACCTAACCCATCTAGACACTCGCTGGTAATGTTTTACAGAATCCCGTTCGTGTCGGCCCGTACGTCTCGGTGGGGACATTATATACGTCTATAACGTTAAATATCCAAACCTAAGGCAACTTAACATCTCGGATGTAGTATTTACCACCATTCCCGTCGGGTCGGACTCTACTTCTCGGCGGGAACATTATATACGTCTATAACATGATATAACCTAACCTAACACATCTAGCTCCTCGCTGGTAATGATTTACAGAATCCCGTTCGTGTCGTCCCGTACGTCTCGGTGGGGACATTATATACGTCTATAGCGTTATGTATCCTATCCTAAGGCAGCGTAACACTTCGGATGGAGTATTTACCACCATTCCCGTCGGGTCGGACTCTACTTCTTGGCGGGAACATTATATACGTCTATAACATGATATAACCTAACCTAACACATCTAGCTCCTCGCTGGTAATGATTTACAGAATCCCGTTCTTGTCGTCCCGTACGTCTCGGTGGGGACATTATATACGTCTATAGCGTTATATATCCTAACCTAAGGCAGCCTAACACCTCGGATGCAGTATTTACCAACATTCCTGGCGGGTCGGACCAGACTTCTCGGTGGGAACATTATATACCTCAATATCGTAATGTACCCTAACCTAACCCATCTTGCCCCTCGGTGATAATGTTTTACAGAATGCCAGTCGTATCGGCCCGTACGTCTCGGTGGGGACATTATATACGTCTATAACGTTATATATCCCAACCTAAGGCAACTTAACATCTCGGATGTAGTATTTACCACCATTCCTGGCGGGTCGGACCATACTTCTCGGTGGGAACATTATATACGTCTATAACATGATATAACCTAACCTAACACATCTAGCTCCTCGCTGGTAATGATTTACAGAATCCCGTTCGTGTCGTCCCGTACGTCTCGGTGGGGACATTATATACGTCTATAGCGTTATGTATCCTGACCTAAGGCAGCCTAACACTTCGGATGTAGTATTTACCAACATTCCTGGCGGGTCGGACCAGACTTCTCGGTGGGAACATTACATACGTCAATAACATGATATAACCTAATCTAACCCATCTAGCACCCCGCTGGTAATGATTTACAGAATCCCGCTCGTGTCGTCCCGTACGTCTCGGTGGGGACATTATATAAGTCTATAGCGTTATATATCCTAACCTAAGGCAGGAAGAAATCTTGGATGTTGTATTTACCAACATTCCTGGCGGATCGGCCTCTACTTCTCGGTGGGAAGATTATATACGTCTATAACGTAATATAACCAACCTAACCCTTCTAGACCCTCGCTGGTAATGCTTTATAAAATCCCGTTCGTGTCGTCCCGTACGTCTCCGTGGGGACATTATATACTTCTATAACGTTATATTTCCCAACCCGAGGCAACCTAACATCTCGGATGTAGTATTTACCAACATTCCTGGCGGGTCGGACCAGACTTTTCGGTGGGAACATTATATACGTCTATATCGTAATATACCCTAACCTAACCCATCTTGCCCCTCGGTGATAATGTTTTACAGAATGCCGGTCTTGTCGGCCCGTACGTCCCGGTGGGGACATTATGTACGTCTATAACGTTATATATCCCAACCTAAGGCAGCTTAACATCTCGGATGTGGTACTTACCATCATTCGTGGAGGGTCGGCCCCTACTTCCCGGTGGGAACATTATATACGTCTATAACGTATTATAACCTAGCCCAACCCATCTAGAACCTCGCTGGCAATGTTTTACAAAATACCGGTCGTGTCGGCCTGTACGTCTCGGTGGGGACATTATATACGTCTATAGCGTTATATATCCCAAACTAAGGCAACGTAACATCTCGTTTGTAGTATTTACCACCATTCCTGGCGGGTCGGACCCTACTTCTCGGTGCGAACATTATATGCGTCTATAATATGATATAACCTAACCTAACACATCTAGCTCCTCGCTGGTAATGATTTACAGAATCCCGTTCGTGTCGTCCCGTACGTCTCGGTGGGGACATTATATAAGTCTATAGCGTTATGTATCCTAACCTAAGGCAGCGTAACACTTCGGATGGAGTATTTTCCAACATTCCTGGCGTGTCGGCCCCTATTTCTCGGTGGGAACATTATATACTTCTATAACGTAATGTAACCTAACCTAACCCATTTAGACCCTCGCTGGTAATGTTTTACAGAATCCTGTTCGTGTCGGTCCGTACTTCTCGGTGGGGACATTATGTACGTCTATAGCGTTATATATCCTAACCTAAGGCAGCCTAACTCCTCGGATGTAGTATTTACCAACATTCCTGGCGGGTCGGACCAGACTTCTCGGTGGGAACCTTATATACGTCTATAACGTAATGTAACCTAACCTAACCCATCTAGACACTCGCTGGTAATGTTTTACAGAATCCCGTTCGTGTCGGCCCGTACGTCTCGGTGGGGACATTATATACGTCTATAACGTTAAATATCCAAACCTAAGGCAACTTAACATCTCGGATGTAGTATTTACCACCATTCCTGTCGGGTCGGACCCTACTTCTCGGCGGGAACATTATATACGTCTATAACATGATATAACCTAACCTAACACGTCTAGCTCCTCGCTGGTAATGATTTACAGAATCCCGTTCGTGTCGTCCCGTACGTCTCGGTGGGGACATTATATACGTCTATAACGTTATATATCGGAACCTAAGGCAACTTAACATCTCGGATGTAGTATTTACCACCATTCCCGTCGGGTCGGACTCTACTTCTCGGCGGGAACATTATATACGTCTATAACATGATATAACCTAACCTAACACATCTAGCTCCTCGCTGGTAATGATTTACAGAATCCCGTTCTTGTCGTCCCGTACGTCTCGGTGGGGACATTATATACGTCTATAGCGTTATGTATCCTAACCTAAGGCAGCCTAACACCTCGGATGTAGTATTTACCAACATTCCAGGCGGGTCGGAACGTACTTCTCGGTGGGAACATTATATACGTCTATATCGTAATAAAACCTAACCTAACCCATCTTGCCCCTCGGTGATAATGTTTTACAGAATGCCGGTCGTGTCGGACCGTACTTCGCGGTGGGGACATTATGTACGTCTATAACGTTATATATCCCAAACTAAGGCAACTTAACATCTCGAATGTAGTATTTACCACCATTCCTGTCGGGTCGGACCCCACTTCTCGGCGGGAACATTATATACGTCTATAACATGATATAACCTAACCTAACCCATCTAGCACCCCGCTGGTAATGATTTACAGAATCCCGCTCGTGTCGTCCCGTACGTCTCGGTGCGGACATTATATAAGTCTATAGCGTTATATATCCTAACCTAAGGCAGCCTAACACCTCGGATGCAGTATTTACCAACATTCCTGGCGGGTCGGGCCAGACTTCTCGGTGGGAACATTATATACCTCAATATCGTAATGTACCCTAACCTAACCCATCTTGCCCGTCGGTGATAATGTTTTACAGAATGCCGGTCGTGTCGGCCCGCACGTCTCGGTGGGGACATTATGTACGTCTATAACGTTATATATCCCGACCTAAGGCAACTTAACATCTCGGATGTAGTATTTACCACCATTCCTGGCGGGTCGGACCCTACTTCTCGGTGGGAACATTATATACGTCTATAACATGATATAACCTAACCTAACACATCTAGCTCCTCGCTGGTAATGATTTACAGAATCCCGTTCGTGTCGTCCCGTACTTCTCGGTGGGGACATTATATACGTCTATAGCGTTATGTATCCTAACCTAAGGCAGCCTAACACCTCGGATGTAGTATTTACCAACATTCCAGGCGGGTCGGAACCTACTTCTCGGTGGGAACATTATATACGTCTATATCGTAATAAAACCTAACCTAACCCATCTTGCCCCTCGGTGATAATGTTTTACAGAATGCCGGTCGTGTCGGCCCGTACGTCTCGGTGGGGACATTATATACTTCTATAACGTTGTATATCCCAACTTGAGGCAACCTACCATCTCGGATGTAGTATTTACCAACATTCCCGTCGGTCCGGACCCTACTTCTCGGTGGGAACATTATATACGTCTATAACGTATTATAACCTAACCTAACCCATCTAGACACTCGCTGGTAATGTTTTACAGAATCCCGTTCGTGTCGGCCCGTACTTCTCGTTGGGGACATTATATACGTCTATAGCGTTATGTATCCTAACCTAAGGCAGCGTAACACTTCGGATGGAGTATTTACCAACATTCCTGGCGTGTCGGCCCCTATTTCTCATTGGGAACATTATATACTTCTATAACGTAATGTAACCTAACCTAACCCATCTAGACCCTCGCTGGTAATGTTTTACAGAATCCTGAACGTGTCGGCCCGTACTTCTCGGTGGGGACATTATGTACGTCTATAGCGTTATATATCCTAACCTAAGGCAGCCTAACTCCTCGGATGTAGTATTTACCAACATTCCTGGCGGGTCGGACCAGACTTCTCCGTGGGAACATTATATACGTCTATAACGTAATGTAACCTAACCTAACCCATCTAGACACTCGCTGGTAATGTTTTACAGGATCCCGTTCGTGTCGTACCGTACGTCTCGGTGGGGACATTATATACGTCTATAACGTTATATATCCCAACCTAAGGCAACTTACCATCTCGGATGTAGTATTTACCACCATTCCCGTCGGGTCGGACTCTACTTCTCGGCGGGAACATTATATACGTCTATAACATGATATAACCTAACCTAACCCATCTAGACACTCGCTGGTAATGATTTACAGAATCCCGTTCGTGTCGTCCCGTACGTCTCGGTGGGGACATTATATACGTCTATAGCGTTATGTATCCTAACCTAAGGCAGCGTAACACTTCGGATGGAGTATTTACCACCATTCCCGTCGGGTCGGACTCTACTTCTCGGCGGGAACATTATATACGTCTATAACATGATATAACCTAACCTAACACATCTAGCTCCTCGCTGGTAATGATTTACAGAATCCCGTTCGAGTCGTCCCGTACGTCTCGGCGGGGACATTATATACGTCTATAGCGTTATGTATCCTGACCTAAGGCAGCCTAACACTTCGGATGTAGTATTTACCAACATTCCTGGCGGGCCGGACCAGACTTCTCGGTGGGAACATTACATACGTCAATAACATGATATAACCTAACCTAACCCATCTAGCACCCCGCTGGTAATGATTTACAGAATCCCTCTCGTGTCGTCCCGTACGTCTCGGTGGGGACATTATATAAGTCTATAGCGTTATATATCCTAACCTAAGGCAGGAAGAAATCTTGGATGTTGTGTTTACCAACATTCCTGGCGGATCGGCCTCTACTTCTCGGTGGGAAGATTATATACGTCTATAACGTAATATAACCAACCTAACCCTTCTAGACCCTCGCTGGTAATGCTTTATAAAATCCCGTTCGTGTCGTCCCGTACGTCTCCGTGGGGACATTATGTACTTCTATAACGTTATATTTCCCAACCCGAGGCAACCTAACATCTCGGATGTAGTATTTACCAACATTCCTGGCGGGTCGGACCAGACTTCTCGGTGGGAACATTACATACGTCTATAACGTAATATACCCTAACTTAACCCATCTTGCCCCTCGGTGATAATGTTTTAGAGAATGCCGTTCGTGTCGGCCCGTACGTCTCAGTGGGGACATTATATACGTCTATAACGTTATATAACCCAACCTAAGGCAACTTAACATCTCGGATGTAGTATTTACCACCATTCCCGTCGGGTCGGACTCTACTTCTCGGCGGGAACATTAAATACGTCTATAACATGGTATAACCTAACCTAACACATCTAGCTCCTCGCTGGTAATGATTTACAGAATCCCGTTCGTGTCGTCCCGTACGTCTCGGTGGGGACATTATATACGTCTATAGCGTTATGTATCCTAACCTAAGGCAGCCTAACACCTCGGATGTAGTATTTACCAACATTCCAGGCGGGTCGGAACCTACTTCTCGGTGGGAACATTATATACGTCTATATCGTAATAAAACCTAACCTAACCCATCTTGCCCCTCGGTGATAATGTTTTACAGAATGCCGGTCGTGTCGGACCGTACTTCGCGGTGGGGACATTATGTACGTCTATAACGTTATATATCCCAAACTAAGGCAACTTAACATCTCGAATGTAGTATTTACCACCATTCCTGTCGGGTCGGACCCCACTTCTCGGCGGGAACATTATATACGTCTATAACATGATATAACCTAACCTAACACATCTAGCTCCTCGCTGGTAATGATTTACAGAATCCCGTTCGTGTCGGCCCGTACGTCTCGGTGGGGACATTACATACGTCTATAACGTTATATATCCCAACCTAAGGCAACTTAACATCTCGGATGTAGTATTTACCACCATTCCCGTCGGGTCGGACTCTACTTCTCGGCGGGAACATTATATACGTCTATAACATGATATAACCTAACCTAACACATCTAGCTCCTCGCTGGTAATGATTTACAGAATCCCGTTCGTGTCGTCCCGTACGTCTCGGTGGGGACATTATATACGTCTATAGCGTTATGTATCGTAACCTAAGGCAGCCTAACACCTCGGATGGAGTATTTTCCAACATTCCTGACGTGTCGGCCCCTACTTCTCGGTGGGAACATTATATACGTCTATAGCGTAATGTAACCTAACCTAACGCATCTAGCTCCTCGCTGGTAATGATTTACAGAATCCCGTTCGTGTCGTCCCGTACTTCTCGGTGGGGACATTATATACGTCTATAGCGTTATGTATCCTAACCTAAGGCAGCCTAACACCTCGGATGTAGTATTTACCAACATTCCAGGCGGGTCGGAACCTACTTCTCGGTGGGAACATTATATACGTCTATATCGTAATAAAACCTAACCTAACCCATCTTGCCCCTCGGTGATAATGTTTTACAGAATGCCGGTCGTGTCGGCCCGTACGTCTCGGTGGGGACATTATATACTTCTATAACGTTGTATATCCCAACTTGAGGCAACCTACCATCTCGGATGTAGTATTTACCAACATTCCCGTCGGTCCGGACCCTACTTCTCGGTGGGAACATTATATACGTCTATAACGTATTATAACCTAACCTAACCCATCTAGACACTCGCTGGTAATGTTTTACAGAATCCCGTTCGTGTCGGCCCGTACTTCTCGTTGGGGACATTATATACGTCTATAGCGTTATGTATCCTAACCTAAGGCAGCGTAACACTTCGGATGGAGTATTTACCAACATTCCTGGCGTGTCGGCCCCTATTTCTCATTGGGAACATTATATACTTCTATAACGTAATGTAACCTAACCTAACCCATCTAGACCCTCGCTGGTAATGTTTTACAGAATCCTGAACGTGTCGGCCCGTACTTCTCGGTGGGGACATTATGTACGTCTATAGCGTTATATATCCTGACCTAAGGCAGCCTAACACTTCGGATGTAGTATTTACCAACATTCCTGGCGGGCCGGACCAGACTTCTCGGTGGGAACATTACATACGTCAATAACATGATATAACCTAACCTAACCCATCTAGCACCCCGCTGGTAATGATTTACAGAATCCCTCTCGTGTCGTCCCGTACGTCTCGGTGGGGACATTATATAAGTCTATAGCGTTATATATCCTAACCTAAGGCAGGAAGAAATCTTGGATGTTGTGTTTACCAACATTCCTGGCGGATCGGCCTCTACTTCTCGGTGGGAAGATTATATACGTCTATAACGTAATATAACCAACCTAACCCTTCTAGACCCTCGCTGGTAATGCTTTATAAAATCCCGTTCGTGTCGTCCCGTACGTCTCCGTGGGGACATTATGTACTTCTATAACGTTATATTTCCCAACCCGAGGCAACCTAACATCTCGGATGTAGTATTTACCAACATTCCTGGCGGGTCGGACCAGACTTCTCGGTGGGAACATTACATACGTCTATAACGTAATATACCCTAACTTAACCCATCTTGCCCCTCGGTGATAATGTTTTAGAGAATGCCGTTCGTGTCGGCCCGTACGTCTCAGTGGGGACATTATATACGTCTATAACGTTATATAACCCAACCTAAGGCAACTTAACATCTCGGATGTAGTATTTACCACCATTCCCGTCGGGTCGGACTCTACTTCTCGGCGGGAACATTAAATACGTCTATAACATGGTATAACCTAACCTAACACATCTAGCTCCTCGCTGGTAATGATTTACAGAATCCCGTTCGTGTCGTCCCGTACGTCTCGGTGGGGACATTATATACGTCTATAGCGTTATGTATCCTAACCTAAGGCAGCCTAACACCTCGGATGTAGTATTTACCAACATTCCAGGCGGGTCGGAACCTACTTCTCGGTGGGAACATTATATACGTCTATATCGTAATAAAACCTAACCTAACCCATCTTGCCCCTCGGTGATAATGTTTTACAGAATGCCGGTCGTGTCGGACCGTACTTCGCGGTGGGGACATTATGTACGTCTATAACGTTATATATCCCAAACTAAGGCAACTTAACATCTCGAATGTAGTATTTACCACCATTCCTGTCGGGTCGGACCCCACTTCTCGGCGGGAACATTATATACGTCTATAACATGATATAACCTAACCTAACACATCTAGCTCCTCGCTGGTAATGATTTACAGAATCCCGTTCGTGTCGGCCCGTACGTCTCGGTGGGGACATTACATACGTCTATAACGTTATATATCCCAACCTAAGGCAACTTAACATCTCGGATGTAGTATTTACCACCATTCCCGTCGGGTCGGACTCTACTTCTCGGCGGGAACATTATATACGTCTATAACATGATATAACCTAACCTAACACATCTAGCTCCTCGCTGGTAATGATTTACAGAATCCCGTTCGTGTCGTCCCGTACGTCTCGGTGGGGACATTATATACGTCTATAGCGTTATGTATCGTAACCTAAGGCAGCCTAACACCTCGGATGGAGTATTTTCCAACATTCCTGACGTGTCGGCCCCTACTTCTCGGTGGGAACATTATATACGTCTATAGCGTAATGTAACCTAACCTAACGCATCTAGACCCTCGCTGGTAATGTTTTACAGAATCCTGTTCGTGTCGGCCCGTACTTCTCGGTGGGGATATTATGTACGTCTATAGCGTTATATATCCTAACCTAAGGAAGCCTAACTCCTCGGATGTAGTATTTACCAACATTCAAGGCGGGTCGGGACCTACTTCTCGGTGGGAACATTATATACCTCTATATCGTAATATAACATAACCTAACCCATCTGGCCCCTCGCTGGTATTGTTTTATAAAATCCCGTTCGTGTCGTCCCGTACGTCTCGGTGGGGAGATTATATACTCCTATAAAGTTGTATATCCCAACTTGAGGCAACCTAATATCTCGGATGTAGTATTTGCCAACATTCCAGTCGGTCCGGACCCTACTTCTCGGTGGGAAAATTATATACGTCTATATCGTAATAAAACCTAACCTAACCCATCTTGCCCCTCGGTGATAATGTTTTACAGAATGCCGGTCTTGTCGGCCCGTACGTCCCGGTGGGGACATTATGTACGTCTATAACGTTATATATCCCAACCTAAGGCAGCTTAACATCTCGGATGTAGTACTTACCATCATTCCTGGAGGGTCGGCCCCTACTTCTCGGTGGGAACATTATATACGTCTATAACGTATTATAACCTAGCCTAACCCATCTAGAACCTCGCTGGCAATGTTTTACAAAATCCCGGTCGTGTCGGCCTGTACGTCTCGGTGGGGACATTATATACGTCTATAGCGTTATATATCCCAAACTAAGGCAACTTAACATCTCGTTTGTAGTATTTACCACCATTCCCGTCGGGTCGGACCCTACTTCTCGGCGGGAACATTATATACGTCTATAACATGATATAACCTAACCTAACACATCTAGCTCCTCGCTGGTAATGATTTACAGAATCCCGTTCGTGTCGTCCCGTACGTCTCGGTGGGGACATTATATACGTCTATAACGTTATATATCGGAACCTAAGGCAACTTAACATCTCGGATGTAGTATTTACCACCATTCCCGTCGGGTCGGACTCTACTTCTCGGCGGGAACATTATATACGTCTATAACATGATATAACCTAACCTAACACATCTAGCTCCTCGCTGGTAATGATTTACAGAATCCCGTTCGTATCGTCCCGTACGTCTCGGTGGGGACATTATATACGTATATAGCGTTATGTATCCTAACCTAAGGCAGCGTAACACTTCGGATGGAGTATTTACCACCATTCCCGTCGGGTCGGACTCTACTTCTCGGCGGGAACATTATATACGTCTATAACATGATATAACCTAACCTAACACATCTAGCTCCTCGCTGGTAATGATTTACAGAATCCCGTTCTTGTCGTCCCGTACGTCTCGGTGGGGACATTATATACGTCTATAGCGTTATATATCCTAACCTAAGGCAGCCTAACACCTCGGATGCAGTATTTACCAACATTCCTGGCGGGTCGGACCAGACTTCTCGGTGGGAACATTATATACCTCAATATCGTAATGTACCCTAACATAACCCATCTTGCCCCTCGGTGACAATGTTTTACAGAATGCCAGTCGTATCGGCCCGTACGTCTCGGTGGGGACATTATATACGTCTATAGCGTTATGTATCCTGACCTAAGGCAGCCTAACACTTCGGATGTAGTATTTACCAACATTCCTGGCGGGTTGGACCAGACTTCTCGGTGGGAACATTACATACGTCAATAACATGATATAACCTAACCTAACCCATCTGGCACCCCGCTGGTAATGATTTACAGAATCCCGCTTGTGTCGTCCCGTACGTCTCGGTGGGGACATTATATAAGTCTATAGCGTTATATATCCTAACCTAAGGCAGGAAGAAATCTTGGATGTTGTATTTAACAACATTCCTGGCGGATCGGCCTCTACTTCTCGGTGGGAAGATTATATACGTCTATAACGTAATATAACCAACCTAACCCTTCTAGACCCTCGCTGGTAATGCTTTATAAAATCCCGTTCGTGTCGTCCCGTACGTCTCCGTGGGGACATTATATACTTCTATAACGTTTTATATCCCAACTTGAGGCAACCTAACATCTCGGATGTAGTATTTACCAACATTCCAGTCGGTCCGGACCCTACTTCTCGGTGGGAAAATTATGTACGTCTATATCGTAATAAAACCTAACCTAACCCATCTTGCCCCTCGGTGATAATGTTTTACAGAATGCCGGCCGTGTCGGACCGTACTTCGCGGTGGGGACATTATGTACGTCTATAACGTTATATATCCCAAAGTAAGGCAACTTAACATCTCGTATGTAGTATTTACCACCATTCCTGTCGGGTCGGACCCTACTTCTCGGCGGGAACATTATATACGTCTATAACATGATATAACCTAACCTAACACATCTAGCTCCTCGCTGGTAATGATTTACAGAATCCCGCTCGTGTCGTCCCGTACTTCGCGGTGGGGACATTATGTACGTCTATAACGTTATATATCCCAAACTAAGGCAACTTAACATCTCGTTTGTAGTATTTACCACCATTCCTGGCTGGTCGGACCCTACTTCTCGGTGCGAACATTATATGCGTCTATAACATGATATAACCTAACCTAACACATCTAGCTCCTCGCTGGTAATGATTTACAGAATCCCGTTCGTGTCGTCCCGTACGTCTCGGTGGGGACATTATATACTTCTATAGCGTTATGTATCCTGACCTAAGGCAGCCTAACACCTCGGATGTAGTATTTACCAACATTCCTGGCGGGTCGGACCAGACTTCTCGGTGGGAACATTATATACGTCTATAACATGATATAACCTAACCTAACCCATCTAGCACCTCGCTGGTAATGATTTACAGAATCCCGCTCGTGTCGTCCCGTACGTCTCGGTGGGGACATTATATAAGTCTACAGCGTTATATATCCTAACCTAAGGCAGCCTAACACCTCGGATGCAGTATTTACCAACATTCCTGGCGGGTCGGACCAGACTTCTCGGTGGGAACATTATATACCTCAATATCGTAATGTACCCTAACCTAACCCATCTTGCCCGTCGGTGATAATGTTTTACAGAATGCCGGTCGTGTCGGCCCGCACGTCTCGGTGGGGACATTATGTACGTCTATAACGTTATATATCCCGACCTAAGGCAACTTAACATCTCGGATGTAGTATTTACCACCATTCCAGGCGGGTCGGACCCTACTTCTCGGTGGGAACATTATATAGGTCTATAACATGATATAACCTAACCTAACACATCTAGCTCCTCGCAGGTAATGATTTACAGAATCCCGTTCGTGTCGTCCCGTACGTCTCGGTGGGGACATTATATACGTCTATAGCGTTATGTATCCTAACCTAAGGCAGCGTAACACTTCGGATGGAGTATTTTCCAACATTCCTGGCATGTCGGCCCCTATTTCTCGGTGGGAACATTATATACTTCTATAACATAATGTAACCTAACCTAACACATCTAGCTCCTCGCTGGTAATGATTTACAGAATCCCGTTCGTGTCGTCCCGTACGTCTCGGTGGGGACATTATGTACGTCTATAGCGTTATGAATCCTGACCTAAGGCAGCCTAGCACCTCGGATGTAGTAGTTACCAACATTCCTGGCGGGTCGGACCAGACTTCTCGGTGGGAACATTACATACGTCTATAACATGATATAACCTAACCTAACCCATCTAGCACCTCGCTGGTAATGATTTACAGAATCCCGCTCGTGTCGTCCCGTACGTCTCGGTGGGGACATTATATAAGTCTATAGCGTTATATATCCTAACCTAAGGCAGCCTAACACCTCGGATGCAGTATTTACCAACATTCCTGGCGGGTCGGACCAGACTTCTCGGTGGGAACATTATATACCTCAATATCGTAATGTACCCTAACTTAACCCATCTTGCCCGTCGGTGATAATGTTTTACAGAATGCCGGTCGTGTCGGCCCGCACGTCTCGGTGGGGACATTATGTACGTCTATAACGTTATATATCCCGACCTAAGGCAACTTAACATCTCGGATGTAGTATTTACCACCATTCCTGGCGGGTCGGACCCTACTTCTCGGTGGGAACATTATATACGTCTATAACATGATATAACCTAACCTAACACATCTAGCTCCTCGCTGGTAATGATTTACAGAATCCCGTTCGTGTCGTCCCGTACGTCTGGGTGGGGACATTATATAAGTCTATAGCGTTATATATCCTAACCTAAGGCAGCCTAACACCTCGGATGCAGTATTTACCAACATTCCTGGCGGGTCGGACCAGACTTCTCGGTGGGAACATTATATACCTCAATATCGTAATGTACCCTAACCTAACCCATCTTGCCCCTCGGTGATAATGTTTTACAGAATGCCGGTCGTGTCGGCCCGTACGTCTCGGTGGGGACATTACATACTTCTATAACGTTGTATATCCCAACTTGAGGCAACCTACCGTCTCGGATGTAGTATTTAGCAACATTCCGGTCGGTCCGGACCCTACTTCTCGGTGGGAACATTATATACGTCTATAACGTATTATAACCTAACCTAACCCATCTAGCCCCTCGCTGGTGTTGTTTTATAAAATCCTGTTCGTGCCGTCCCGTAAGTCTCGGTGGGGACATTATATACTTACATAACGTTGTATATCCCAACTTGAGGCAACCTAACATCTCGGATGTAGTATTTACCACCATTCCTGTCGGGTCGGACCCTACTTCTCGGCGGGAACATTATATACGTCTATAACGTAATGTAACCTAACCTAACCCATCTAGACACTCGCTGGTAATGTTTTACAGAATCCCGTTCGTGTCGGCCCGTACTTCTCGTTGGGGACATTATGTACGTCTATAGCGTTATATATCCTAACCTAAGGCAGCCTAACACCTCGGATGTAGTATTTACCAACATTCCTGGCAGGTCGGACCAGACTTCTCGGTGGGAACATTATATACGTCTATATCGTAATATACCCTAACCTAACACATCTAGCTCCTCGCTGGTAATGATTTACAGAATCCCGCTCGTGTCGTCCCGTACTTCGCGGTGGGGACATTATGTACGTCTATAACGTTATATATCCCAAACTAAGGCAACTTAACATCTCGTTTGTAGTATTTACCACCATTCCTGGCTGGTCGGACCCTACTTCTCGGTGCGAACATTATATGCGTCTATAACATGATATAACCTAACCTAACACATCTAGCTCCTCGCTGGTAATGATTTACAGAATCCCGTTCGTGTCGTCCCGTACGTCTCGGTGGGGACATTATATACTTCTATAGCGTTATGTATCCTGACCTAAGGCAGCCTAACACCTCGGATGTAGTATTTACCAACATTCCTGGCGGGTCGGACCAGACTTCTCGGTGGGAACATTATATACGTCTATAACATGATATAACCTAACCTAACCCATCTAGCACCTCGCTGGTAATGATTTACAGAATCCCGCTCGTGTCGTCCCGTACGTCTCGGTGGGGACATTATATAAGTCTATAGCGTTATATGTCCTAACCTAAGGCAGCCTAACACCTCGGATGCAGTATTTACCAACATTCCTGGCGGGTCGGACCAGACTTCTCGGTGGGAACATTATATACCTCAATATCGTAATGTACCCTAACCTAACCCATCTTGCCCGTCGGTGATAATGTTTTACAGAATGCCGGTCGTGTCGGCCCGCACGTCTCGGTGGGGACATTATGTACGTCTATAACGTTATATATCCCGACCTAAGGCAACTTAACATCTCGGATGTAGTATTTACCACCATTCCAGGCGGGTCGGACCCTACTTCTCGGTGGAAACATTATATAGGTCTATAACATGATATAACCTAACCTAACCCATCTAGCACCTCGCTGGTAATGATTTACAGAATCCCGCTCGTGTCGTCCCGTACGTCTCGGTGGGGACATTATATAAGTCTATAGCGTTATATATCCTAACCTAAGGCAGCCTAACACCTCGGATGCAGTATTTACCAACATTCCTGGCGGGTCGGACCAGACTTCTCGGTGGGAACATTATATACCTCAATATCGTAATGTACCCTAACTTAACCCATCTTGCCCGTCGGTGATAATGTTTTACAGAATGCCGGTCGTGTCGGCCCGCACGTCTCGGTGGGGACATTATGTACGTCTATAACGTTATATATCCCGACCTAAGGCAACTTAACATCTCGGATGTAGTATTTACCACCATTCCTGGCGGGTCGGACCCTACTTCTCGGTGGGAACATTATATACGTCTATAACATGATATAACCTAACCTAACACATCTAGCTCCTCGCTGGTAATGATTTACAGAATCCCGTTCGTGTCGTCCCGTACGTCTCGGTGGGGACATTATATAAGTCTATAGCGTTATATATCCTAACCTAAGGCAGCCTAACACCTCGGATGCAGTATTTACCAACATTCCTGGCGGGTCGGACCAGACTTCTCGGTGGGAACATTATATACCTCAATATCGTAATGTACCCTAACCTAACCCATCTTGCCCCTCGGTGATAATGTTTTACAGAATGCCGGTCGTGTCGGCCCGTACGTCTCGGTGGGGACATTACATACTTCTATAACGTTGTATATCCCAACTTGAGGCAACCTACCGTCTCGGATGTAGTATTTAGCAACATTCCAGTCGGTCCGGACCCTACTTCTCGGTGGGAACATTATATACGTCTATAACGTATTATAACCTAACCTAACCCATCTAGCCCCTCGCTGGTGTTGTTTTATAAAATCCTGTTCGTGCCGTCCCGTAAGTCTCGGTGGGGACATTATATACTTACATAACGTTGTATATCCCAACTTGAGGCAACCTAACATCTCGGATGTAGTATTTACCACCATTCCTGTCGGGTCGGACCCTACTTCTCGGCGGGAACATTATATACGTCTATAACGTAATGTAACCTAACCTAACCCATCTAGACACTCGCTGGTAATGTTTTACAGAATCCCGTTCGTGTCGGCCCGTACTTCTCGTTGGGGACATTATGTACGTCTATAGCGTTATATATCCTAACCTAAGGCAGCCTAACACCTCGGATGTAGTATTTACCAACATTCCTGGCAGGTCGGACCAGACTTCTCGGTGGGAACATTATATACGTCTATATCGTAATATACCCTAACCTAACCCATCTTGCCCCCCGGTGATAATGTTTTACAGAATGCCGGTCGTTTCGGCCCGTACGTCTCGGTGGGGACATTATATACGTCTATAACGTTAAACATCCAAACCTAAGGCAACTTAACATCACGGATGTAGTATTTACCACCATTCCTGTCGGGTCGGACACTACTTCTCGGCGGGAACATTATATACGTCTATAACATGATATAACCTAACCTAACACATCTAGCTCCTCGCTGGTAATGATTTACAGAATCCCGTTCGTGTCGTCCCGTACGTTTCGGTGGGGACATTATATACGTCTATAGCGTTATGTATCCTAACCTAAGGCAGCGTAACACTTCGGATGGAGTATTTACCAACATTCCTGGCGTGTCGGCCCCTATTTCTCGGTGGGAACATTATATACCTCTATAACGTAATGTAACCTAACCTAACCCATCTAGACCCTCGCTGGTAATGTTTTACAGAATCCTGATCGTGTCGGCCCGTACTTCTCGGTGGGGACATTATGTACGTCTATAGCGTTATATATCCTAACCTAAGGCAGCCTAACTCCTCGGATGTAGTATTTACCAACATTCCTGGCGGGTCGGACCAGACTTCTCCGTGGGAACATTATATACGTCTATAACGTAATGTAACCTAACCTAACCCATCTAGACACTCGCTGGTAATGTTTTACAGAATCCCGTTCGTGTCGGCCCGTACGTCTCGGTGGGGACATTATATACTTCTATAACGTTATATTTCCCAACCCGAGGCAATCTAACATCTCGGATGTAGTATTTACCAACATTCCTCGCGGGTCGGACCGGACTTCTCGGTGGGAACATTATATTCGTCCATAACGTAATATAACGTAACCTAACCCATCCATCCCCTCACTGTTAATGTTTTACAGAATCCCGGTCGTGTCGGCCCGTACTTCTCGGTGGGGACATTATATACGTCTATAACGTTATATATCCCAACCTATGACAACCTAACATCTCGGATGTAGTATTTTACAACACTCCTGGCGGGTCGGCTCCTACATCTCGGTGGGAACATTATATTCGTCTATAACGTAATATAACGTAACCTAACCCATCCGGCCCCTCGCTGTTAATGTTTTACAGAATCCCGGTCGTGTCGGCCCGTACTTCTCGGTGGAGACGTTATATACGTCTATAAAGTTATATATCCCAACCTAAGACAACCTAAGATCTCGGATGTAGTATTTTACAACACTCCTGGCGGGTCGGCTCCTACATCTCGGTGGGAACATTATATTCGTCTATAACGTAATATAACGTAACCTAACCCATCCATCCCCTCGCTGGTAATGTTTTACAGAATCCCGGTCGTGACAGACCGTACTTCTCGGTGGGGACATTATATACGTCTATAACGTAATATAACGTAATCTAACCCATCCAGCCCCTCGCTGGTAATGTTTTACAGAATCCCGGCCGTGTCATCCGGTACTCCTAGGTGGGGACATTATATACGTCTATAACGTTATATATCCTAACCTAAGGCAACTTAACACTTCGGATGTAGTAGTTTCCAACGTTCCTGGCGGGTCGGCACCTACTTCTCGGTGGGAACATTGTATAAGTCTATGTCGTAATATAACCTAACCTAATCCATCTAGACCCTCGGTGATAATGTTTTACAGAATCCCGTTCGTGTCGGCCGGTACTTCTCCGTGGGGACATTATATACGTCTATAACGTTATATATCCCAACCTAAGGCAACCTAACATCTCGGATGTAGTATTTTACAACATTCCTGGCGTGTAGGCTCCTACTTCTCGGTGGGAACATTATATTCGTCTATAACGTAATATAACGTAACCTAACCCATCCGGCCCCTCACTGTTAATGTTTTACAGAGTCCCGGTCGTGTCGGCCCGTACTTCTCGGTGGGGACATTATATACGTCTATAACGTTATATATCCCAACCTAAGACAACCTAACATCTCGGATGTAGTATTTTACAACACTCCTGGCGGGTCGGCTCCTACATCTCGGTGGGAACATTATATTCGTCTATAACGTAATATAACGTAACCTAACCCATCCATCCCCTCGCTGGTAATGTTTTACAGAATCCCGGTCGTGACAGACCGTACTTCTCGGTGGGGACATTATATACGTCTATAACGTAATATAACGTAATCTAAGCCATCCAGCCCCTCGCTGGTAATGTTTTACAGAATCCCGGCCGTGTCATCCGGTACTTCTAGGTGGGGACATTATATACGTCTATAACGTTATATAGCCTAACCTAAGGCAACATAACACTTCGGATGTAGTAGTTTACAACATTCCTGGCGTGTAGGCTCCTACTTCTCGGTGGGAACATTATATTCGTCTATAACGTAATATAACGTAACCTAACCCATCCGGCCCCTCACTGTTAATGTTTTACAGAATCCCGGTCGTGTCGGCCCGTACTTCTCGGTGGGGACATTATATACGTCTATAACGTTATATATCCCAACCTAAGACAACCTAACATCTCGAATGTAGTATTTTACAACACTCCTGGCGGGTCGGCTCCTACATCTCGGTGGGAACATTATATTCGTCTATAACGTAATATAGCGTAACCTAATCCATCCGGCCTCTCGCTGTTAATGTTTTACAGAATCCCGGTCGTGTCGGCCCGTACTTCTCGGTGGGGACATTATATACGTCTATAACGTTATATATCCCCACCTAAGGCAACCTAACATCTCGGATGTAGTATTTTACAACACTCCTGGCGGGTCGGCTCCTACTTCTCGGTGGGAACATTATATTCGTCTATAACGTAATATAACGTAACCTATCCCATCCAGCCCCTCGCTGGTAATGTTTTACAGAATCCCGGTCGTGTCATCCGGTACTCCTAGGTGGGGACATTATATACGTCTATAACGTTATATATCCTAACCTAAGGCAACCTGACACTTCGGATGTAGTAGTTTCCAACGTTCCTGGCGGGTCGGCTCCAACTTCTCGGTGGGAACATTATATACGTCTATAACGTAATATAACGTAACCTAACCCATCCAGCCCCTCGCTGTTAATGTTTTACAGAATCCCGGTCGTGTCGGCCCGTACCTCTCGGTGGGGACATTATATACGTCTATAACGTTATATATCCCAACCTAAGGCAACCTAACATCTCGGGTGCAGTATTTTACAACACTCCTGGCGGGTCGGCTCCTACTTCTCGTTGGGAACATTATATTCGTCTATAACGTAATATAACGTAACCTAACCCATCCGGCCACTCGCTGTTAATGTTTTACAGAATCCCGGTCGTGTCGGCACGTACTTCTCGGTGGGGACATTATATACGTCTATAACGTTATATATCCTAACCTAAGGCAAACTAACACTTCGGATGTAGTAGTTTCCAACGTTCCTGGCGAGTCGGCACCTACTTCTCGGTGGGAACATTATATAAGTCTATGTCGTAATATAACCTAACCTAATCCATCTAGACCCTCGGTGATAATGTTTTACAGAATCCCGTTCGTGTCGGCCGGTACTTCTCCGTGGGGACATTATATACGTCTATAACGTTATATATCCCAACCTAAGGCAACCTAACACCTCGGATGTAGTATTTTACAACATTCCTGGCGTGTAGGCTCCTACTTCTCGGTGGGAACATTATATTCGTCTATAACCTAATATAACGTAACCTAACCCATCCGGCCCCTCACTGTTAATGTTTTACAGAATCCCGGTCGTGTCGGCCCGTACTTCTCGGTGGGGACATTATATACGTCTATAACGTTATATATCCCAACCTAAGACAACCTAACATCTCGGATGTAGTATTTTACAACACTCCTGGCGGGTCGGCTCCTACATCTCGGTGGGAACATTATATTCGTCTATAACGTAATATAACGTAACCTAACCCATCCGGCCCCTCGCTGTTAATGTTTTACAGAATCCCGGTCGTGTCGGCCCGTACTTCTCGGTGGAGACGTTATATACGTCTATAAAGTTATATATCCCAACCTAAGGCAACCTAACATCTCGGATGTAGTATTTTACAACACTCCTGGCGGGTCGGCTCCTACTTCTCGGTGGGAACATTATATTCGTCTATAACGTAATATAACGTAACCTAACCCATCCAGCCCCTCGCTGGTAATGTTTTACAGAATCCCGGTCGTGTCAGACCGTACTTCTCTGTGGGGACATTATATACGTTTATAACGTAATATAACGTAATCTAACCCATCCAGCCCCTCGCTGGTAATGTTTTACAGAATCCCGGCCGTGTCATCCGGTACTCCTCGGTGGGGACATTATATACGTCTATAACGTTATATATCCTAACCTAAGGCAACATAACACTTCGGATGTAGTAGTTTCCAACGTTCCTGGCGGGTCGGCACCTAATTCTCGGTGGGAACATTATATAAGTCTATGTCGTAATATAACCTAACCTAATCCATCTAGACCCTCGGTGATAATGTTTTACAGAATCCCGTTCGTGTCGGCCGGTACTTCTCCGTGGGGACATTACATACGTCTATAACGTTATATATCCCAACCTGAGGCAACCTAACATCTCGGATGTAGTATTTTACAACATTCCTGGCGTGTAGGCTCCTACTTCTCGGTGGGAACATTATATTCGTCTATAACGTAATATAACGTAACCTAACCCACCCGGCCCCTCACTGTTAATGTTTTACAGAATCCCGGTCGTGTCGGCCCGTACTTCTCGGTGGAGACGTTATATACGTCTATAAAATTATATATCCCAACCTAAGACAACCTAAGATCTCGGATGTAGTATTTTACAACACTCCTGGCGGGTCGGCTCCTACATCTCGGTGGGAACATTATATTCGTCTATAACGTAATATAACGTAACCTAACCCATCCATCCCCTCGCTGGTAATGTTTTACAGAATCCCGGTCGTGACAGACCGTACTTCTCGGTGGGGACATTATATACGTCTATAACGTAATATAACGTAATCTAACCCATCCAGCCCCTCGCTGGTAATGTTTTACAGAATCCCGGCCGTGTCATCCGGTACTTCTAGGTGGGGACATTATATACGTCTATAACGTTATATAGCCTAACCTAAGGCAACATAACACTTCGGATGTAGTAGTTTCCAACGTTCCTGGCGGGTCGGCACCTACTTCTCGGTGGGAACATTATATAAGTCTATGTCGTAATATAACCTAACCTAATCCATCTAGACCCTCGGTGATAATGTTTTACAGAATCCCGTTCGTGTCGGCCGGTACTTCTCCGTGGGGACATTATATACGTCTATAACGTTATATATCCCAACCTAAGGCAACCTAACACCTCGGATGTAGTATTTTACAACATTCCTGGCGTGTAGGCTCCTACTTCTCGGTGGGAACATTATATTCGTCTATAACGTAATATAACGTAACCTAACCCATCCGGCCCCTCACTGTTAATGTTTTACAGAATCCCGGTCGTGTCGGCCCGTACTTCTCGGTGGGGACATTATATACGTCTATAACGTTATATATCCCAACCTGAGGCAACCTAACATCTCGGATGTAGTATTTTACAACATTCCTGGCGTGTAGGCTCCTACTTCTCGGTGGGAACATTATATTCGTCTATAACGTAATATAACGTAACCTAACCCACCCGGCCCCTCACTGTTAATGTCTTACAGAATCCCGGTCGTGTCGGCCCGTACTTCTCGGTGGGGACATTATATACGTCTATAACGTTATATATCCCAACCTATGACAACCTAACATCTCGGATGTAGTATTTTACAACACTCCTGGCGGGTCGGCTCCTACATCTCGGTGGGAACATTATATTCGTCTATAACGTAATATAACGTAACCTAACCCATCCGGCCCCTCGCTGTTAATGTTTTACAGAATCCCGGTCGTGTCGGCCCGTACTTCTCGGTGGAGACGTTATATACGTCTATAAAGTTATATATCCCAACCTAAGGCAACCTAACATCTCGGATGTAGTATTTTACAACACTCCTGGCGGGTCGGCTCCTACTTCTCGGTGGGAACATTATATTCGTCTATAACGTAATGTAACGTAACCTAACCCATCCGGCCCCTCGCTGTTAATGTTTTACAGAATCCCGGTTGTGTCGGCCCGTACTTCTCGGTGGGGACATTATATACGTCTATAACGTTATATATCCCAACCTAAGACAACCTAACATCTCGAATGTAGTATTTTACAACACTCCTGGCGGGTCGGCTCCTACATCTCGGTGGGAACATTATATTCGTCCATAACGTAATATAACGTAACCTAACCCATCCATCCCCTCGCTGGTAATGTTTTACAGAATCCCGGTCGTGTCAGACCGTACTTCTCGGTGGGGACATTATATACGTCAATAACGTAATATAACGTAACCTAACCCATCCAGCCCCTCGCTGGTAATGTTTTACAGAATCCCGGTCGTGTCATCCGGTACTCCTAGGTGCGGACATTATATACGTCTATAACGTTATATATCCTAACCTAAGGCAACCTGACACTTCGGATGCAGTAGTTTCCAACGTTCCTGGCGGGTCGGCACCTACTTCTCGGTGGGAACATTATATAAGTCTATGTCGTAATATAACCTAACCTAATCCATCTAGACCCTCGGTGATAATGTTTTACAGAATCCCGTTCGTGTCGGCCGGTACTTCTCCGTGGGGACATTATATACGTCTATAACGTTATATATCCCAACCTAAGGCAACCTAACATCTCGGATGTAGTATTTTACAACATTCCTGGCGTGTAGGCTCCTACTTCTCGGTGGGAACATTATATTCGTCTATAACGTAATATAACGTAACCTAACCCATCCGGCCCCTCACTGTTAATGTTTTACAGAATCCCGGTCGTGTCGGCCCGTACTTCTCGGTGGGGACATTATATACGTCTATAACGTTATATATCCCAACCTGAGGCAACCTAACATCTCGGATGTAGTATTTTACAACATTCCTGGCGTGTAGGCTCCTACTTCTCGGTGGGAACATTATATTCGTCTATAACGTAATATAACGTAACCTAACCCACCCGGCCCCTCACTGTTAATGTCTTACAGAATCCCGGTCGTGTCGGCCCGTACTTCTCGGTGGGGACATTATATACGTCTATAACGTTATATATCCCAACCTATGACAACCTAACATCTCGGATGTAGTATTTTACAACACTCCTGGCGGGTCGGCTCCTACATCTCGGTGGGAACATTATATTCGTCTATAACGTAATATAACGTAACCTAACCCATCCGGCCCCTCGCTGTTAATGTTTTACAGAATCCCGGTCGTGTCGGCCCGTACTTCTCGGTGGAGACGTTATATACGTCTATAAAGTTATATATCCCAACCTAAGGCAACCTAACATCTCGGATGTAGTATTTTACAACACTCCTGGCGGGTCGGCTCCTACTTCTCGGTGGGAACATTATATTCGTCTATAACGTAATGTAACGTAACCTAACCCATCCGGCCCCTCGCTGTTAATGTTTTACAGAATCCCGGTTGTGTCGGCCCGTACTTCTCGGTGGGGACATTATATACGTCTATAACGTTATATATCCCAACCTAAGACAACCTAACATCTCGAATGTAGTATTTTACAACACTCCTGGCGGGTCGGCTCCTACATCTCGGTGGGAACATTATATTCGTCCATAACGTAATATAACGTAACCTAACCCATCCATCCCCTCGCTGGTAATGTTTTACAGAATCCCGGTCGTGTCAGACCGTACTTCTCGGTGGGGACATTATATACGTCAATAACGTAATATAACGTAACCTAACCCATCCAGCCCCTCGCTGGTAATGTTTTACAGAATCCCGGTCGTGTCATCCGGTACTCCTAGGTGCGGACATTATATACGTCTATAACGTTATATATCCTAACCTAAGGCAACCTGACACTTCGGATGCAGTAGTTTCCAACGTTCCTGGCGGGTCGGCACCTACTTCTCGGTGGGAACATTATATAAGTCTATGTCGTAATATAACCTAACCTAATCCATCTAGACCCTCGGTGATAATGTTTTACAGAATCCCGTTCGTGTCGGCCGGTACTTCTCCGTGGGGACATTATATACGTCTATAACGTTATATATCCCAACCTAAGGCAACCTAACATCTCGGATGTAGTATTTTACAACATTCCTGGCGTGTAGGCTCCTACTTCTCGGTGGGAACATTATATTCGTCTATAACGTAATATAACGTAACCTAACCCATCCGGCCCCTCACTGTTAATGTTTTACAGAATCCCGGTCGTGTCGGCCCGTACTTCTCGGTGGGGACATTATATACGTCTATAACGTTATATATCCCAACCTAAGACAACCTAACATCTCGGATGTAGTATTTTACAACACTCCTGGCGGGTCGGCTCCTACATCTCGGTGGGAACATTATATTCGTCTATAACGTAATATAACGTAACCTAACCCATCCGGCCCCTCGCTGTTAATGTTTTACAGAATCCCGGTCGTGTCGGCCCGTACTTCTCGGTGGAGACGTTATATACGTCTATAAAGTTATATATCCCAACCTAAGACAACCTAAGATCTCGGATGTAGTATTTTACAACACTCCTGGCGGGTCGGCTCCTACATCTCGGTGGAAACATTATATTCGTCTATAACGTAATATAACGTAACCTAACCCATCCATCCCCTCGCTGGTAATGTTTTACAGAATCCCGGTCGTGACAGACCGTACTTCTCGGTGGGGACATTATATACGTCTATAAGGTAATATAACGTAATCTAACCCATCCAGCCCCTCGCTGGTAATGTTTTACAGAATCCCGGCCGTGTCATCCGGTACTCCTAGGTGGGGACATTATATACGTCTATAACGTTATATATCCTAACCTAAGGCAACTTAACACTTCGGATGTAGTAGTTTCCAACGTCCCTGGCGGGTCGGCACCTACTTCTCGGTGGGAACATTGTATAAGTCTATGTCGTAATATAACCTAACCTAATCCATCTAGACCCTCGGTGATAATGTTTTACAGAATCCCGTTCGTGTCGGCCGGTACTTCTCCGTGGGGACATTATATACGTCTATAACGTTATATATCCCAACCTAAGGCAACCTAACATCTCGGATGTAGTATTTTACAACATTCCTGGCGTGTAGGCTCCTACTTCTCGGTGGGAACATTATATTCGTCTATAACGTAATATAACGTAACCTAACCCATCCGGCCCCTCACTGTTAATGTTTTACAGAATCCCGGTCGTGTCGGCCCGTACTTCTCGGTGGGGACATTATATACGTCTATAACGTTATATATCCCAACCTAAGACAACCTAACATCTCGGATGTAGTATTTTACAACACTCCTGGCGGGTCGGCTCCTACATCTCGGTGGGAACATTATATTCGTCTATAACGTAATATAACGTAACCTAACCCATCCGGCCCCTCGCTGTTAATGTTTTACAGAATCCCGGTCGTGTCGGCCCGTACTTCTCGGTGGAGACGTTATATACGTCTATAAAATTATATATCCCAACCTAAGACAACCTAAGATCTCGGATGTAGTATTTTACAACACTCCTGGCGGGTCGGCTCCTACATCTCGGTGGGAACATTATATTCGTCTATAACGTAATATAACGTAACCTAACCCATCCGGCCCCTCGCTGTTAATGTTTTACAGAATCCCGGTCGTGTCGGCCCGTACTTCTCGGTGGAGACGTTATATACGTCTATAAAATTATATATCCCAACCTAAGACAACCTAACATCTCGGACGTAGTATTTTACAACACTCCTGGCGGGTCGGCTCCTACATCTCGGTGGGAACATTATATTCGTCTATAACGTAATATAACGTAACCTAACCCATCCGGCCCCTCACTGTTAATGTTTTACAGAATCCCGGTCGTGTTGGCCCGTACTTCTCGGTGGGGACATTATATACGTCTATAACGTTATATATCCCAACCTAAGACAACCTAACATCTCGGATGTAGCATTTTACCACACTCCTGGCGGGTCGGCTCCTACATCTCGGTGGGAACATTATATTCGTCTATAACGTAATATAACGTAACCTAACCCATCCGGCCCCTCGCTGTTAATGTTTTACAGAATCCCGGTCGTGTCGGCCCGTACTTCTCGGTGGGGACATTATATACGTCTATAACGTTATATATCCCAACCTAAGACAACCTAACATCTCGAATGTAGTATTTTACAACACTCCTGGCGGGTCGGCTCCTACATCTCGGTGGGAACATTATATTCGTCTATAACGTAATATAGCGTAACCTAATCCATCCGGCCTCTCGCTGTTAATGTTTTACAGAATCCCGGTCGTGTCGGCCCGTACTTCTCGGTGGGGACATTATATACGTCTATAACGTTATATATCCCCACCTAAGGCAACCTAACATCTCGGATGTAGTATTTTACAACACTCCTGGCGGGTCGGCTCCTACTTCTCGGTGGGAACATTATATTCGTCTATAACGTAATATAACGTAACCTATCCCATCCAGCCCCTCGCTGGTAATGTTTTACAGAATCCCGGTCGTGTCATCCGGTACTCCTAGGTGGGGACATTATATACGTCTATAACGTTATATATCCTAACCTAAGGCAACCTGACACTTCGGATGTAGTAGTTTCCAACGTTCCTGGCGGGTCAGCTCCAACTTCTCGGTGGGAACATTATATACGTCTATAACGTAATATAACGTAACCTAACCCATCCAGCCCCTCGCTGTTAATGTTTTACAGAATCCCGGTCGTGTCGGCCCGTACCTCTCGGTGGGGACATTATATACGTCTATAACGTTATATATCCCAACCTAAGGCAACCTAACATCTCGGGTGCAGTATTTTACAACACTCCTGGCGGGTCGGCTCCTACTTCTCGGTGGGAACATTATATTCGTCTATAACGTAATATAACGTAACCTAACCCATCCAGCCACTCGCTGTTAATGTTTTACAGAATCCCGGTCGTGTCGGCACGTACTTCTCGGTGGGGACATTATATACGTCTATAACGTTATATATCCTAACCTAAGGCAAACTAACACTTCGGATGTAGTAGTTTCCAACGTTCCTGGCGAGTCGGCACCTACTTCTCGGTGGGAACATTATATAAGTCTATGTCGTAATATAACCTAACCTAATCCATCTAGACCCTCGGTGATAATGTTTTACAGAATCCCGTTCGTGTCGGCCGGTACTTCTCCGTGGGGACATTATATATGTCTATAACGTTATATATCCCAACCTAGGGCAACCTAACACCTCGGATGTAGTATTTTACAACATTCCTGGCGTGTAGGCTCCTACTTCTCGGTGGGAACATTATATTCGTCTATAACCTAATATAACGTAACCTAACCCATCCGGCCCCTCACTGTTAATGTTTTACAGAATCCCGGTCGTGTCGGCCCGTACTTCTCGGTGGGGACATTATATACGTCTATAACGTTATATATCCCAACCTAAGACAACCTAACATCTCGGATGTAGTATTTTACAACACTCCTGGCGGGTCGGCTCCTACATCTCGGTGGGAACATTATATTCGTCTATAACGTAATATAACGTAACCTAACCCATCCGGCCCCTCGCTGTTAATGTTTTACAGAATCCCGGTCGTGTCGGCCCGTACTTCTCGGTGGAGACGTTATATACGTCTATAAAGTTATATATCCCAACCTAAGGCAACCTAACATCTCGGATGTAGTATTTTACAACACTCCTGGCGGGTCGGCTCCTACATCTCGGTGGGAACATTATATTCGTCTATAACGTAATATAACGTAACCTAACCCATCCATCCCCTCGCTGGTAATGTTTTACAGAATCCCGGTCGTGACAGACCGTACTTCTCGGTGGGGACATTATATACGTCTATAACGTAATATAACGTAATCTAACCCATCCAGCCCCTCGCTGGTAATGTTTTACAGAATCCCGGCCGTGTCATCCGGTACTTCTAGGTGGGGACATTATATACGTCTATAACGTTATATAGCCTAACCTAAGGCAACATAACACTTCGGATGTAGTAGTTTCCAACGTTCCTGGCGGGTCGGCACCTACTTCTCGGTGGGAACATTATATAAGTCTATGTCGTAATATAACCTAACCTAATCCATCTAGACCCTCGGTGATAATGTTTTACAGAATCCCGTTCGTGTCGGCCGGTACTTCTCCGTGGGGACATTATATACGTCTATAACGTTATATATCCCAACCTAAGGCAACCTAACACCTCGGATGTAGTATTTTACAACATTCCTGGCGTGTAGGCTCCTACTTCTCGGTGGGAACATTATATTCGTCTATAACGTAATATAACGTAACCTAACCCATCCGGCCCCTCACTGTTAATGTTTTACAGAATCCCGGTCGTGTCGGCCCGTACTTCTCGGTGGGGACATTATATACGTCTATAACGTTATATATCCCAACCTAAGACAACCTAACATCTCGGATGTAGTATTTTACAACACTCCTGGCGGGTCGGCTCCTACATCTCGGTGGGAACATTATATTCGTCTATAACGTAATATAACGTAACCTAACCCATCCGGCCCCTCACTGTTAATGTTTTACAGAATCCCGGTCGTGTTGGCCCGTACTTCTCGGTGGGGACATTATATACGTCTATAACGTTATATATCCCAACATAAGACAACCTAACATCTCGGATGTAGCATTTTACAACACTCCTGGCGGGTCGGCTCCTACATCTCGGTGGGAACATTATATTCGTCTATAACGTAATATAACGTAACCTAACCCATCCGGCCCCTCGCTGTTAATGTTTTACAGAATCCCGGTCGTGTCGGCCCGTACTTCTCGGTGGAGACGTTATATACGTCTATAAAGTTATATATCCCAACCTAAGGCAACCTAACATCTCGGATGTAGTATTTTACAACACTCCTGGCGGGTCGGCTCCTACTTCTCGGTGGGAACATTATATTCGTCTATAACGTAATGTAACGTAACCTAACCCATCCGGCCCCTCGCTGTTAATGTTTTACAGAATCCCGGTTGTGTCGGCCCGTACTTCTCGGTGGGGACATTATATACGTCTATAACGTTATATATCCCAACCTAAGACAACCTAACATCTCGAATGTAGTATTTTACAACACTCCTGGCGGGTCGGCTCCTACATCTCGGTGGGAACATTATATTCGTCCATAACGTAATATAACGTAACCTAACCCATCCATCCCCTCGCTGGTAATGTTTTACAGAATCCCGGTCGTGTCAGACCGTACTTCTCGGTGGGGACATTATATACGTCAATAACGTAATATAACGTAACCTAACCCATCCAGCCCCTCGCTGGTAATGTTTTACAGAATCCCGGTCGTGTCATCCGGTACTCCTAGGTGCGGACATTATATACGTCTATAACGTTATATATCCTAACCTAAGGCAACCTGACACTTCGGATGCAGTAGTTTCCAACGTTCCTGGCGGGTCGGCACCTACTTCTCGGTGGGAACATTATATAAGTCTATGTCGTAATATAACCTAACCTAATCCATCTAGACCCTCGGTGATAATGTTTTACAGAATCCCGTTCGTGTCGGCCGGTACTTCTCCGTGGGGACATTATATACGTCTATAACGTTATATATCCCAACCTAAGGCAACCTAACATCTCGGATGTAGTATTTTACAACATTCCTGGCGTGTAGGCTCCTACTTCTCGGTGGGAACATTATATTCGTCTATAACGTAATATAACGTAACCTAACCCATCCGGCCCCTCACTGTTAATGTTTTACAGAATCCCGGTCGTGTCGGCCCGTACTTCTCGGTGGGGACATTATATACGTCTATAACGTTATATATCCCAACCTAAGACAACCTAACATCTCGGATGTAGTATTTTACAACACTCCTGGCGGGTCGGCTCCTACATCTCGGTGGGAACATTATATTCGTCTATAACGTAATATAACGTAACCTAACCCATCCGGCCCCTCGCTGTTAATGTTTTACAGAATCCCGGTCGTGTCGGCCCGTACTTCTCGGTGGAGACGTTATATACGTCTATAAAGTTATATATCCCAACCTAAGACAACCTAAGATCTCGGATGTAGTATTTTACAACACTCCTGGCGGGTCGGCTCCTACATCTCGGTGGGAACATTATATTCGTCTATAACGTAATATAACGTAACCTAAACCATCCATCCCCTCGCTGGTAATGTTTTACAGAATCCCGGTCGTGACAGACCGTACTTCTCGGTGGGGACATTATATACGTCTATAAGGTAATATAACGTAATCTAACCCATCCAGCCCCTCGCTGGTAATGTTTTACAGAATCCCGGCCGTGTCATCCGGTACTCCTAGGTGGGGACATTATATACGTCTATAACGTTATATATCCTAACCTAAGGCAACTTAACACTTCGGATGTAGTAGTTTCCAACGTTCCTGGCGGGTCGGCACCTACTTCTCGGTGGGAACATTGTATAAGTCTATGTCGTAATATAACCTAACCTAATCCATCTAGACCCTCGGTGATAATGTTTTACAGAATCCCGTTCGTGTCGGCCGGTACTTCTCCGTGGGGACATTATATACGTCTATAACGTTATATATCCCAACCTAAGGCAACCTAACATCTCGGATGTAGTATTTTACAACATTCCTGGCGTGTAGGCTCCTACTTCTCGGTGGGAACATTATATTCGTCTATAACGTAATATAACGTAACCTAACCCATCCGGCCCCTCACTGTTAATGTTTTACAGAATCCCGGTCGTGTCGGCCCGTACTTCTCGGTGGGGACATTATATACGTCTATGACGTTATATATCCCAACCTAAGACAACCTAACATCTCGGATGTAGTATTTTACAACACTCCTGGCGGGTCGGCTCCTACATCTCGGTGGGAACATTATATTCGTCTATAACGTAATATAACGTAACCTAACCCATCCGGCCCCTCGCTGTTAATGTTTTACAGAATCCCGGTCGTGTCGGCCCGTACTTCTCGGTGGAGACGTTATATACGTCTATAAAATTATATATCCCAACCTAAGACAACCTAAGATCTCGGATGTAGTATTTTACAACACTCCTGGCGGGTCGGCTCCTACATCTCGGTGGGAACATTATATTCGTCTATAACGTAATATAACGTAACCTAACCCATCCGGCCCCTCGCTGTTAATGTTTTACAGAATCCCGGTCGTGTCGGCCCGTACTTCTCGGTGGAGACGTTATATACGTCTATAAAATTATATATCCCAACCTAAGACAACCTAAGATCTCGGATGTAGTATTTTACAACACTCCTGGCGGGTCGGCTCCTACATCTCGGTGGGAACATTATATTCGTCTATAACGTAATATAACGTAACCTAACCCATCCATCCCCTCGCTGGTAATGTTTTACAGAATCCCGGTCGTGACAGACCGTACTTCTCGGTGGGGACATTATATACGTCTATAACGTAATATAACGTAATCTAACCCATCCAGCCCCTCGCTGGTAATGTTTTACAGAATCCCGGCCGTGTCATCCGGTACTTCTAGGTGGGGACATTATATACGTCTATAACGTTATATAGCCTAACCTAAGGCAACATAACACTTCGGATGTAGTAGTTTCCAACGTTCCTGGCGGGTCGGCACCTACTTCTCGGTGGGAACATTATATAAGTCTATGTCGTAATATAACCTAACCTAATCCATCTAGACCCTCGGTGATAATGTTTTACAGAATCCCGTTCGTGTCGGCCGGTACTTCTCCGTGGGGACATTATATACGTCTATAACGTTATATATCCCAACCTAAGGCAACCTAACACCTCGGATGTAGTATTTTACAACATTCCTGGCGTGTAGGCTCCTACTTCTCGGTGGGAACATTATATTCGTCTATAACGTAATATAACGTAACCTAACCCATCCGGCCCCTCACTGTTAATGTTTTACAGAATCCCGGTCGTGTCGGCCCGTACTTCTCGGTGGGGACATTATATACGTCTATAACGTTATATATCCCAACCTAAGACAACCTAACATCTCGGACGTAGTATTTTACAACACTCCTGGCGGGTCGGCTCCTACATCTCGGTGGGAACATTATATTCGTCTATAACGTAATATAACGTAACCTAACCCATCCGGCCCCTCACTGTTAATGTTTTACAGAATCCCGGTCGTGTTGGCACGTACTTCTCGGTGGGGACATTATATACGTCTATAACGTTATATATCCCAACCTAAGACAACCTAACATCTCGGATGTAGCATTTTACAACACTCCTGGCGGGTCGGCTCCTACATCTCGGTGGGAACATTATATTCGTCTATAACGTAATATAACGTAACCTAACCCATCCGGCCCCTCGCTGTTAATGTTTTACAGAATCCCGGTCGTGTCGGCCCGTACTTCTCGGTGGGGACATTATATACGTCTATAACGTTATATATCCCAACCTAAGACAACCTAACATCTCGAATGTAGTATTTTACAACACTCCTGGCGGGTCGGCTCCTACATCTCGGTGGGAACATTATATTCGTCTATAACGTAATATAGCGTAACCTAATCCATCCGGCCTCTCGCTGTTAATGTTTTACAGAATCCCGGTCGTGTCGGCCCGTACTTCTCGGTGGGGACATTATATACGTCTATAACGTTATATATCCCCACCTAAGGCAACCTAACATCTCGGATGTAGTATTTTACAACACTCCTGGCGGGTCGGCTCCTACTTCTCGGTGGGAACATTATATTCGTCTATAACGTAATATAACGTAACCTATCCCATCCAGCCCCTCGCTGGTAATGTTTTACAGAATCCCGGTCGTGTCATCCGGTACTCCTAGGTGGGGACATTATATACGTCTATAACGTTATATATCCTAACCTAAGGCAACCTGACACTTCGGATGTAGTAGTTTCCAACGTTCCTGGCGGGTCGGCTCCAACTTCTCGGTGGGAACATTATATACGTCTATAACGTAATATAACGTAACCTAACCCATCCAGCCCCTCGCTGTTAATGTTTTACAGAATCCCGGTCGTGTCGGCCCGTACCTCTCGGTGGGGACATTATATACGTCTATAACGTTATATATCCCAACCTAAGGCAACCTAACATCTCGGGTGCAGTATTTTACAACACTCCTGGCGGGTCGGCTCCTACTTCTCGGTGGGAACATTATATTCGTCTATAACGTAATATAACGTAACCTAACCCATCCAGCCACTCGCTGTTAATGTTTTACAGAATCCCGGTCGTGTCGGCACGTACTTCTCGGTGGGGACATTATATACGTCTATAACGTTATATATCCTAACCTAAGGCAAACTAACACTTCGGATGTAGTAGTTTCCAACGTTCCTGGCGAGTCGGCACCTACTTCTCGGTGGGAACATTATATAAGTCTATGTCGTAATATAACCTAACCTAATCCATCTAGACCCTCGGTGATAATGTTTTACAGAATCCCGTTCGTGTCGGCCGGTACTTCTCCGTGGGGACATTATATATGTCTATAACGTTATATATCCCAACCTAGGGCAACCTAACACCTCGGATGTAGTATTTTACAACATTCCTGGCGTGTAGGCTCCTACTTCTCGGTGGGAACATTATATTCGTCTATAACCTAATATAACGTAACCTAACCCATCCGGCCCCTCACTGTTAATGTTTTACAGAATCCCGGTCGTGTCGGCCCGTACTTCTCGGTGGGGACATTATATACGTCTATAACGTTATATATCCCAACCTAAGACAACCTAACATCTCGGATGTAGTATTTTACAACACTCCTGGCGGGTCGGCTCCTACATCTCGGTGGGAACATTATATTCGTCTATAACGTAATATAACGTAACCTAACCCATCCGGCCCCTCGCTGTTAATGTTTTACAGAATCCCGGTCGTGTCGGCCCGTACTTCTCGGTGGAGACGTTATATACGTCTATAAAGTTATATATCCCAACCTAAGGCAACCTAACATCTCGGATGTAGTATTTTACAACACTCCTGGCGGGTCGGCTCCTACATCTCGGTGGGAACATTATATTCGTCTATAACGTAATATAACGTAACCTAACCCATCCATCCCCTCGCTGGTAATGTTTTACAGAATCCCGGTCGTGACAGACCGTACTTCTCGGTGGGGACATTATATACGTCTATAACGTAATATAACGTAATCTAACCCATCCAGCCCCTCGCTGGTAATGTTTTACAGAATCCCGGCCGTGTCATCCGGTACTTCTAGGTGGGGACATTATATACGTCTATAACGTTATATAGCCTAACCTAAGGCAACATAACACTTCGGATGTAGTAGTTTCCAACGTTCCTGGCGGGTCGGCACCTACTTCTCGGTGGGAACATTATATAAGTCTATGTCGTAATATAACCTAACCTAATCCATCTAGACCCTCGGTGATAATGTTTTACAGAATCCCGTTCGTGTCGGCCGGTACTTCTCCGTGGGGACATTATATACGTCTATAACGTTATATATCCCAACCTAAGGCAACCTAACACCTCGGATGTAGTATTTTACAACATTCCTGGCGTGTAGGCTCCTACTTCTCGGTGGGAACATTATATTCGTCTATAACGTAATATAACGTAACCTAACCCATCCGGCCCCTCACTGTTAATGTTTTACAGAATCCCGGTCGTGTCGGCCCGTACTTCTCGGTGGGGACATTATATACGTCTATAACGTTATATATCCCAACCTAAGACAACCTAACATCTCGGATGTAGTATTTTACAACACTCCTGGCGGGTCGGCTCCTACATCTCGGTGGGAACATTATATTCGTCTATAACGTAATATAACGTAACCTAACCCATCCGGCCCCTCACTGTTAATGTTTTACAGAATCCCGGTCGTGTTGGCCCGTACTTCTCGGTGGGGACATTATATACGTCTATAACGTTATATATCCCAACATAAGACAACCTAACATCTCGGATGTAGCATTTTACAACACTCCTGGCGGGTCGGCTCCTACATCTCGGTGGGAACATTATATTCGTCTATAACGTAATATAACGTAACCTAACCCATCCGGCCCCTCGCTGTTAATGTTTTACAGAATCCCGGTCGTGTCGGCCCGTACTTCTCGGTGGGGACATTATATACGTCTATAACGTTATATATCCCAACCTAAGACAACCTAACATCTCGAATGTAGTATTTTACAACACTCCTAGCGGGTCGGCTCCTACATCTCGGTGGGAACATTATATTCGTCTATAACGTAATATAGCGTAACCTAATCCATCCGGCCTCTCGCTGTTAATGTTTTACAGAATCCCGGTCGTGTCGGCCCGTACTTCTCGGTGGGGACATTATATACGTCTATAACGTTATATATCCCCACCTAAGGCAACCTAACATCTCGGATGTAGTATTTTACAACACTCCTGGCGGGTCGGCTCCTACTTCTCGGTGGGAACATTATATTCGTCTATAACGTAATATAACGTAACCTATCCCATCCAGCCCCTCGCTGGTAATGTTTTACAGAATCCCGGTCGTGTCATCCGGTACTCCTAGGTGGGGACATTATATACGTCTATAACGTTATATATCCTAACCTAAGGCAACCTGACACTTCGGATGTAGTAGTTTCCAACGTTCCTGGCGGGTCGGCTCCAACTTCTCGGTGGGAACATTATATACGTCTATAACGTAATATAACGTAACCTAACCCATCCAGCCCCTCGCTGTTAATGTTTTACAGAATCCCGGTCGTGTCGGCCCGTACCTCTCGGTGGGGACATTATATACGTCTATAACGTTATATATCCCAACCTAAGGCAACCTAACATCTCGGGTGCAGTATTTTACAACACTCCTGGCGGGTCGGCTCCTACTTCTCGGTGGGAACATTATATTCGTCTATAACGTAATATAACGTAACCTAACCCATCCGGCCACTCGCTGTTAATGTTTTACAGAATCCCGGTCGTGTCAGCACGTACTTCTCGGTGGGGACATTATATACGTCTATAACGTTATATATCCTAACCTAAGGCAAACTAACACTTCGGATGTAGTAGTTTCCAACGTTCCTGGCGAGTCGGCACCTACTTCTCGGTGGGAACATTATATAAGTCTATGTCGTAATATAACCTAACCTAATCCATCTAGACCCTCGGTGATAATGTTTTACAGAATCCCGTTCGTGTCGGCCGGTACTTCTCCGTGGGGACATTATATACGTCTATAACGTTATATATCCCAACCTAGGGCAACCTAACACCTCGGATGTAGTATTTTACAACATTCCTGGCGTGTAGGCTCCTACTTCTCGGTGGGAACATTATATTCGTCTATAACCTAATATAACGTAACCTAACCCATCCGGCCCCTCACTGTTAATGTTTTACAGAATCCCGGTCGTGTCGGCCCGTACTTCTCGGTGGGGACATTATATACGTCTATAACGTTATATATCCCAACCTAAGACAACCTAACATCTCGGATGTAGTATTTTACAACACTCCTGGCGGGTCGGCTCCTACATCTCGGTGGGAACATTATATTCGTCTATAACGCAATATAACGTAACCTAACCCATCCGGCCCCTCGCTGTTAATGTTTTACAGAATCCCGGTCGTTTCGGCCCGTACTTCTCGGTGGAGACGTTATATACGTCTATAAAGTTATATATCCCAACCTAAGGCAACCTAACATCTCGGATGTAGTATTTTACAACACTCCTGGCGGGTCGGCTCCTACTTCTCGGTGGGAACATTATATTCGTCTATAACGTAATATAACGTAACCTAACCCATCCAGCCCCTCGCTGGTAATGTTTTACAGAATCCCGGTCGTGTCAGACCGTACTTCTCGGTGGGAACATTATATTCGTCTATAACGTAATATAACGTAACCTAACCCACCCGGCCCCTCACTGTTAATGTTTTACAGAATCCCGGTCGTGTCGGACCGTACTTCTCGGTGGGGACATTATATACGTCTATAACGTTATATATCCCAACCTATGACAACCTAACATCTCGGATGTAGTATTTTACAACACTCCTGGCGGGTCGGCTCCTACATCTCGGTGGGAACATTATATTCGTCTATAACGTAATATAACGTAACCTAACCCATCCGGCCCCTCGCTGTTAATGTTTTACAGAATCCCGGTCGTGTCGGCCCGTACTTCTCGGTGGAGACGTTATATACGTCTATAAAGTTATATATCCCAACCTAAGGCAACCTAACATCTCGGATGTAGTATTTTACAACACTCCTGGCGGGTCGGCTCCTACTTCTCGGTGGGAACATTATATTCGTCTATAACGTAATGTAACGTAACCTAACCCATCCGGCCCCTCGCTGTTAATGTTTTACAGAATCCCGGTTGTGTCGGCCCGTACTTCTCGGTGGGGACATTATATACGTCTATAACGTTATATATCCCAACCTAAGACAACTTAACATCTCGAATGTAGTATTTTACAACACTCCTGGCGGGTCGGCTCCTACATCTCGGTGGGAACATTATATTCGTCTATAACGTAATATAGCGTAACCTAACCCATCCATCCCCTCGCTGTTAATGTTTTACAGAATCCCGGTCGTGTCAGACCGTACTTCTCGATGGGGACATTATATACGTCTATAACGTAATATAACGTAATCTAACCCATCCAGCCCCTCGCTGGTAATGTTTTACAGAATCCCGGCCGTGTCATCCGGTACTTCTAGGTGGGGACATTATATACGTCTATAACGTTATATATCCTAACCTAAGCGAACCTAACACTTCGGATGTAGTAGTTTCCAACGTTCCTGGCGGGTCGGCACCTACTTCTCGGTGGGAACATTATATAAGTCTATGTCGTAATATAACCTAACCTAATCCATCTAGACCCTCGGTGATAATGTTTTACAGAATCCCGTTCGTGTCGGCCGGTACTTCTCCGTGGGGACATTATATACGTCTATAACGTTATATATCCCAACCTAAGGCAACCTAACATCTCGGATGTAGTATTTTACAACATTCCTGGCGTGTAGGCTCCTACATCTCGGTGGGAACATTATATTCGTCTATAACGTAATATAACGTAACCTAACCCATCCGGCCCCTCACTGTTAATGTTTTACAGAATCCCGGTCGTGTCGGCCCGTACTTCTCGGTGGGGACATTATATACGTCTATAACGTTATATATCCCAACCTAAGGCAACCTAACATCTCGGATGTAGTATTTTACAACATTCCTGGCGTGTAGGCTCCAACTTCTCGGTGGGAACATTATATTCGTCTATAACGTAATATAACGTAACCTAACCCATCCGGCCCCTCGCTGTTAATGTTTTACAGAATCCCGGTCGTGTCGGCCCGTACTTCTCGGTGGAGACGTTATATACGTCTATAACGTTATATATCCCAACCTAAGACAACCTAACATCTCGGATGTAGTATTTTACAACACTCCTGGCGGGTCGGCTCCTACATCTCGGTGGGAACATTATATTCGTCTATAACGTAATATAACGTAACCTAACCCATCCGGCCCCTCGCTGTTAATGTTTTACAGAATCCCGGTCGTGTCGGCCCGTACTTCTCGGTGGAGACGTTATATACGTCTATAAAGTTATATATCCCAACCTAAGGCAACCTAACATCTCGGATGTAGTATTTTACAACACTCCTGGCGGGTCGGCTCCTACTTCTCGGTGGGAACATTATATTCGTCTATAACGTAATGTAACGTAACCTAACCCATCCGGCCCCTCGCTGTTAATGTTTTACAGAATCCCGGTCGTGTCGGCCCGTACTTCTCGGTGGGGACATTATATACGTCTATAACGTTATATATCCCAACCTAAGACAACCTAACATCTCGAATGTAGTATTTTACAACACTCCTGGCGGGTCGGCTCCTACATCTCGGTGGGAACATTATATTCGCCTATAACGTAATATAGCGTAACCTAACCCATCCGGCCTCTCGCTGTTAATGTTTTACAGAATCACGGTAGTGTCGGCCCGTACTTCTCGGTGGGGACATTATATACGTCTATAACGTTATATATCCCCACCTAAGGCAACCTAACATCTCGGATGTAGTATTTTACAACACTCCTGGCGGGTCGGCTCCTACTTCTCGGTGGGAACATTATATTCGTCTATAACGTAATATAACGTAACCTATCCCATCCAGCCCCTCGCTGGTAATGTTTTACAGAATCCCGGTCGTGTCATCCGGTACTCCTAGGTGGGGACATTATATACGTCTATAACGTTATATATCCTAACCTAAGGCAACCTGACACTTCGGATGTAGTAGTTTCCAACGTTCCTGGCGGGTCGGCTCCAACTTCTCGGTGGGAACATTATATACGTCTATAACGTAATATAACGTAACCTAACCCATCCAGCCCCTCGCTGTTAATGTTTTACAGAATCCCGGTCGTGTCGGCCCGTACTTCTCGGTGGGGACATTATATACGTCTATAACGTTATATATCCCAACCTAAGGCAACCTAACATCTCGGGTGCAGTATTTTACAACACTCCTGGCGGGTCGGCTCCTACTTCTCGGTGGGAACATTATATTCGTCTATAACGTAATATAACGTAACCTAACCCATCCGGCCACACGCTGTTAATGTTTTACAGAATCCCGGTCGTGTCGGCACGTACTTCTCGGTGGGGACATTATATACGTCTATAACGTTATATATCCTAACCTAAGGCAACCTAACACTTCGGATGTAGTATTTTCCAACGTTCCTGTCGGGTCGGCCCCTACTTCTCGGTGGGAACATTATATACGTCTATGTCGTAATATAACCTAAGCTAACCCATCTAACCCCTCGGTGATAATGCTTTACAGAATCCCGTTCGCGTCGGCCAGTACTTCTCCGTGGGGACATTATATACGTCTATAACGTTATATATCCCAACCTAAGGCAACCTAACATCTCGGATGTAGTATTTTACAACATTCCTGGCGTGTAGGCTCCTACTTCTCGGTGGGAACATTATATTCGTCTATAACGTAATATAACGTAACCTAACCCATCCGGCCCCTCGCTGTTAATGTTTTACAGAATCCCGGTCGTGTCGGCCCGTACTTCTCGGTGGAGACGTTATATACGTCTATAAAGTTATATATCCCAACCTAAGGCAACCTAACATCTCGGATGTAGTATTTTACAACACTCCTGGCGGCGTCGGCTCCTACATCTCGGTGGGAACATTATATTCGTCTATAACGTAATATAACGTAACCTAACCCATCCGGCTCCTCGCTGTTAATGTTTTACAGAATCCCGGTCGTGTCGGCCCGTACTTCTCGGTGGAGACGTTATATACGTCTATAAAGTTATATATCCCAACCTAAGGCAACCTAACATCTCGGATGTAGTATTTTACAACACTCCTGGCGGGTCGGCTCCTACTTCTCGGTGGGAACATTATATTCGTCTATAACGTAATGTAACGTAACCTAACCCATCCGGCCCCTCGCTGTTAATGTTTTACAGAATCCCGGTCGTGTCGGCCCGTACTTCTCGGTGGGGACATTATATACGTCTATTACGTTATATATCCCAACCTAAGACAACCTAAGATCTCGGATGTAGTATTTTACAACACTCCTGGCGGGTCGGCTCCTACATCTCGGTGGGAACATTATATTCGTCTATAACGTAATATAACGTAACCTAACCCATCCATCCCCTCGCTGGTAATGTTTTACAGAATCCCGGTCGTGTCAGACCGTACTTCTCGGTGGGGACATTATATACGTCTATAACGTAATATAACGTAATCTAACCCATCCAGCCCCTCGCTGGTAATGTTTTACAGAATCCCGGCCGTGTCATCCGGTACTTCTAGGTGGGGACATTATATACGTCTATAACGTTATATATCCTAACCTAAGGCAACCTAACACTTCGGATGTAGTAGTTTCCAACGTTCCTGGCGGGTCGGCACCTACTTCTCGGTGGGAACATTATATAAGTCTATGTCGTAATATAACCTAACCTAATCCATCTAGACCCTCGGTGATAATGTTTTACAGAATCCCGTTCGTGTCGGCCGGTACTTCTCCGTGGGGACATTATATACGTCTATAACGTTATATATCCCAATCTAAGGCAACCTAACATATCGGATGTAGTATTTTACAACATTCCTGGCGTGTAGGCTCCTACTTCTCGGTGGGAACATTATATTCGTCTATAACGTAATATAACGAAACCTAACCCATCCGGCCCCTCACTGTTAATGTTTTACAGAATCCCGGTCGTGTCGGCCCGTACTTCTCGGTGGAGACATTATATACGTCTATAACGTTATATATCCCAACCTAAGACAACCTAACATCTCGGATGTAGTATTTTACAACACTCCTGGCGGGTCGGCTCCTACATCTCGGTGGGAACATTATATTCGTCTATAACGTAATATAACGTAACCTAACCCATCCGGCCCCTCGCTGTTAATGTTTTACAGAATCCCGGTCGTGTCGGCCCGTACTTCTCGGTGGAGACGTTATATACGTCTATAAAGTTATATATCCCAACCTAAGGCAACCTAAAATCTCGGATGTAGTATTTTACAACACTCCTGGCGGGTCGGCTCCTACTTCTCGGTGGGAACATTATATTCGTCTATAACATAATACAACGTAACCTATCCCATCCAGCCCCTCGCTGGTAATGTTTTACAGAATCCCGTTCGCGTCGGCCAGTACTTCTCCGTGGGGACATTATATACGTCTATAACGTTATATATCCTAACCTAAGGCAAACTAACACTTCGGATGTAGTATTTTCCAACGTTCCTGGCGGGTCGGCCTCTACTTCTCGGTGGGAACATTATATACGTCTATGTCGTAATATAACCTAAACTAACCCATCTAACCCTCGGTGATAATGCTTTACAGAATCCCGTTTGTGTCGGCCCGTACTTCCCCGTGGGGACATTATATACGTCTATAACGTTATATATCCCAACCTAAGGCAACATAACATCTCGGATGTAGTATTTTACAACACTCCTGGCGGGTCGGCTCCAACTTCTGGGTGGGAACATTATATTCGTCTATAACGTAATATAACCTAACCTAACCCATCCAGCCCCTCGCGGGTAATGTTTTACAGAATCCCGGTCGTGTCAGCCGGTACTTCTAGGTGGGGACATTATATACGTCTATAACGTCATATGTCCTAACCTAAGGCAATTTAACACTTCGGATGTAGTATTTTACAACATTCCTGGCGTGTCGGCCCCTACTTCTCGGTGGGAACATTATATTCGTCTATAACGTTATACATCCTAACCTAAGGCAACCTAACACTTCGGATGTGGTATTCTCCAACGTTCCTGGCGTGTCGGCTCCTACTTCTCGGTGGGAACATTATATTCGTCTATAACGTAATATAACGTAACCTAACCCATCCAGCCCCCGCTGGTACTGTTTTACAGAATTCCGGTCGTGTCAGCCCGTACTTCCCGGTGGGGACATTATATACGTCTATAACGTTATATATCCCAACCTAAGGCAACCTAACACTTCGGATGTAGTATTTTCCAACGTTCCTGTCGGGTCGGCCCATACTTCTCGGTGGGAACATTATATACGTCTATAACGTAATATAACGTAACCTAACCCATCCAGCCCCTCGCTGGTAATGTTTTACAGAATCCCGGTCGTGTCATCCGGTACTCCTAGGTGGGGACATTATATACGTCTATAACGTTATATATCCTAACCTAAGGCAACCTGACACTTCGAATGTAGCAGTTTCCAACGTTCCTGGCGGGTCGGCTCCAACTTCTCGGTGGGAACATTATATACGTCTATAACGTAACGTAACGTAACCTAACCCATCCAGCCCCTCGCTGTTAATGTTTTGCAGAATCCCGGTCGTGTCGGCCCGTACTTCTCGGTGGGGACATTATATACGTCTATAACGTTATATATCCCAACCTAAGGCAACCTAACATCTCGGGTGCAGTATTTTACAACACTCCTGGCGGGTCGGCTCCTACTTCTCGGTGGGAACATTATGTTCGTCTATAACGTAATATAACGTAACCTAACCCATCCGGCCACTCGCTGTTAATGTTTTACAGAATCCCGGTCGTGTCGGCCCGTACTTCTCGGTGGGGACATTATATACGTCTATAACGTTATATATCCTAACCTAAGGCAACCTAACACTTCGGATGTAGTATTTTCCAACGTTCCTGTCGGGTCGGCCCCTACTTCTCGGTGGGAACATTATATACGTCTATGTCGTAATATAACCTAAACTAACCCATCTAACCCCTCGGTGATAATGCTTTACAGAATCCCGTTCGCGTCGGCCCGTACTTCTCCGTGGGGACATTATATACGTCTATAACGTTATATATCCTAACCTAAGGCAAACTAACACTTCGGATGTAGTAGTTTCCAACGTTCCTGGCGGGTCGGAACCTACTTCTCGGTGGGAACATTATATTCGTCTATAACGTAATGTAACGTAACCTAACCCATCCGGCCCCTCGCTGTTAATGTTTTACAGTATCCCGTTCGTGTCGGCCCGTACTTCTCGGTGGGGACATTATATACGTCTATAACGTTATATATCCCAACCTAAGACAACCTAACATCTCGAATGTAGTATTTTACAACACTCCTGGCGGGTCGGCTCCTACATCTCGGTGGGAACATTATATTCGTCTATAACGTAATATAGCGTAACCTAACCCATCCGGCCTCTCGCTGTTAATGTTTTACAGAATCCCGGTCTTGTCGGCCCGTACTTCTCGGCGGGGACATTATATACGTCTATAACGTTATATATCCCAACCTAAGACAACCTAACATCTCGGATGTAGTATTTTACAACACTCCTGGCGGCGTCGGCTCCTACATCTCGGTGGGAACATTATATTCGTCTATAACGTAATATAACGTAACCTAACCCATCCGGCTCCTCGCTGTTAATGTTTTACAGAATCCCGGTCGTGTCGGCCCGTACTTCTCGGTGGAGACGTTATATACGTCTATAAAGTTATATATCCCAACCTAAGGCAACCTAACATCTCGGATGTAGTATTTTACAACACTCCTGGCGGGTCGGCTCCTACTTCTCGGTGGGAACATTATATTCGTCTATAACGTAATGTAACGTAACCTAACCCATCCGGCCCCTCGCTGTTAATGTTTTACAGAATCCCGGTCGTGTCGGCCCGTACTTCTCGGTGGGGACATTATATACGTCTATTACGTTATATATCCCAACCTAAGACAACCTAAGATCTCGGATGTAGTATTTTACAACACTCCTGGCGGGTCGGCTCCTACATCTCGGTGGGAACATTATATTCGTCTATAACGTAATATAACGTAACCTAACCCATCCATCCCCTCGCTGGTAATGTTTTACAGAATCCCGGTCGTGTCAGACCGTACTTCTCGGTGGGGACATTATATACGTCTATAACGTAATATAACGTAATCTAACCCATCCAGCCCCTCGCTGGTAATGTTTTACAGAATCCCGGCCGTGTCATCCGGTACTTCTAGGTGGGGACATTATATACGTCTATAACGTTATATATCCTAACCTAAGGCAACCTAACACTTCGGATGTAGTAGTTTCCAACGTTCCTGGCGGGTCGGCACCTACTTCTCGGTGGGAACATTATATAAGTCTATGTCGTAATATAACCTAACCTAATCCATCTAGACCCTCGGTGATAATGTTTTACAGAATCCCGTTCGTGTCGGCCGGTACTTCTCCGTGGGGACATTATATACGTCTATAACGTTATATATCCCAATCTAAGGCAACCTAACATATCGGATGTAGTATTTTACAACATTCCTGGCGTGTAGGCTCCTACTTCTCGGTGGGAACATTATATTCGTCTATAACGTAATATAACGTAACCTAACCCATCCGGCCCCTCACTGTTAATGTTTTACAGAATCCCGGTCGTGTCGGCCCGTACTTCTCGGTGGAGACATTATATACGTCTATAACGTTATATATCCCAACCTAAGACAACCTAACATCTCGGATGTAGTATTTTACAACACTCCTGGCGGGTCGGCTCCTACATCTCGGTGGGAACATTATATTCGTCTATAACGTAATATAACGTAACCTAACCCATCCGGCCCCTCGCTGTTAATGTTTTACAGAATCCCGGTCGTGTCGGCCCGTACTTCTCGGTGGAGACGTTATATACGTCTATAAAGTTATATATCCCAACCTAAGGCAACCTAAAATCTCGGATGTAGTATTTTACAACACTCCTGGCGGGTCGGCTCCTACTTCTCGGTGGGAACATTATATTCGTCTATAACATAATACAACGTAACCTATCCCATCCAGCCCCTCGCTGGTAATGTTTTACAGAATCCCGTTCGCGTCGGCCAGTACTTCTCCGTGGGGACATTATATACGTCTATAACGTTATATATCCTAACCTAAGGCAAACTAACACTTCGGATGTTGTATTTTCCAACGTTCCTGGCGGGTCGGCCTCTACTTCTCGGTGGGAACATTATATACGTCTATGTCGTAATATAACCTAAACTAACCCATCTAACCCTCGGTGATAATGCTTTACAGAATCCCGTTTGTGTCGGCCCGTACTTCCCCGTGGGGACATTATATACGTCTATAACGTTATATATCCCAACCTAAGGCAACATAACATCTCGGATGTAGTATTTTACAACACTCCTGGCGGGTCGGCTCCAACTTCTGGGTGGGAACATTATATTCGTCTATAACGTAATATAACCTAACCTAACCCATCCAGCCCCTCGCGGGTAATGTTTTACAGAATCCCGGTCGTGTCAGCCGGTACTTCTAGGTGGGGACATTATATACGTCTATAACGTCATATGTCCTAACCTAAGGCAATTTAACACTTCGGATGTAGTATTTTACAACATTCCTGGCGTGTCGGCCCCTACTTCTCGGTGGGAACATTATATTCGTCTATAACGTTATACATCCTAACCTAAGGCAACCTAACACTTCGGATGTGGTATTCTCCAACGTTCCTGGCGTGTCGGCTCCTACTTCTCGGTGGGAACATTATATTCGTCTATAACGTAATATAACGTAACCTAACCCATCCAGCCCCCGCTGGTACTGTTTTACAGAATTCCGGTCGTGTCAGCCCGTACTTCCCGGTGGGGACATTATATACGTCTATAACGTTATATATCCCAACCTAAGGCAACCTAACACTTCGGATGTAGTATTTTCCAACGTTCCTGTCGGGTCGGCCCATACTTCTCGGTGGGAACATTATATACGTCTATAACGTAATATAACGTAACCTAACCCATCCAGCCCCTCGCTGGTAATGTTTTACAGAATCCCGGTCGTGTCATCCGGTACTCCTAGGTGGGGACATTATATACGTCTATAACGTTATATATCCTAACCTAAGGCAACCTGACACTTCGAATGTAGCAGTTTCCAACGTTCCTGGCGGGTCGGCTCCAACTTCTCGGTGGGAACATTATATACGTCTATAACGTAATATAACGTAACCTAACCCATCCAGCCCCTCGCTGTTAATGTTTTGCAGAATCCCGGTCGTGTCGGCCCGTACTTCTCGGTGGGGACATTATATACGTCTATAACGTTATATATCCCAACCTAAGGCAACCTAACATCTCGGGTGCAGTATTTTACAACACTCCTGGCGGGTCGGCTCCTACTTCTCGGTGGGAACATTATGTTCGTCTATAACGTAATATAACGTAACCTAACCCATCCGGCCACTCGCTGTTAATGTTTTACAGAATCCCGGTCGTGTCGGCCCGTACTTCTCGGTGGGGACATTATATACGTCTATAACGTTATATATCCTAACCTAAGGCAACCTAACACTTCGGATGTAGTATTTTCCAACGTTCCTGTCGGGTCGGCCCCTACTTCTCGGTGGGAACATTATATACGTCTATGTCGTAATATAACCTAAACTAACCCATCTAACCCCTCGGTGATAATGCTTTACAGAATCCCGTTCGCGTCGGCCCGTACTTCTCCGTGGGGACATTATATACGTCTATAACGTTATATATCCTAACCTAAGGCAAACTAACACTTCGGATGTAGTAGTTTCCAACGTTCCTGGCGGGTCGGAACCTACTTCTCGGTGGGAACATTATATTCGTCTATAACGTAATGTAACGTAACCTAACCCATCCGGCCCCTCGCTGTTAATGTTTTACAGTATCCCGTTCGTGTCGGCCCGTACTTCTCGGTGGGGACATTATATACGTCTATAACGTTATATATCCCAACCTAAGACAACCTAACATCTCGAATGTAGTATTTTACAACACTCCTGGCGGGTCGGCTCCTACATCTCGGTGGGAACATTATATTCGTCTATAACGTAATATAGCGTAACCTAACCCATCCGGCCTCTCGCTGTTAATGTTTTACAGAATCCCGGTCTTGTCGGCCCGTACTTCTCGGCGGGGACATTATATACGTCTATAACGTTATATATCCCAACCTAAGACAACCTAACATCTCGGATGTAGTATTTTACAACACTCCTGGCGGCGTCGGCTCCTACATCTCGGTGGGAACATTATATTCGTCTATAACGTAATATAACGTAACCTAACCCATCCGGCTCCTCGCTGTTAATGTTTTACAGAATCCCGGTCGTGTCGGCCCGTACTTCTCGGTGGAGACGTTATATACGTCTATAAAGTTATATATCCCAACCTAAGGCAACCTAACATCTCGGATGTAGTATTTTACAACACTCCTGGCGGGTCGGCTCCTACTTCTCGGTGGGAACATTATATTCGTCTATAACGTAATGTAACGTAACCTAACCCATCCGGCCCCTCGCTGTTAATGTTTTACAGAATCCCGGTCGTGTCGGCCCGTACTTCTCGGTGGGGACATTATATACGTCTATTACGATATATATCCCAACCTAAGACAACCTAAGATCTCGGATGTAGTATTTTACAACACTCCTGGCGGGTCGGCTCCTACATCTCGGTGGGAACATTATATTCGTCTATAACGTAATATAACGTAACCTAACCCATCCATCCCCTCGCTGGTAATGTTTTACAGAATCCCGGTCGTGTCAGACCGTACTTCTCGGTGGGGACATTATATACGTCTATAACGTAATATAACGTAATCTAACCCATCCAGCCCCTCGCTGGTAATGTTTTACAGAATCCCGGCCGTGTCATCCGGTACTTCTAGGTGGGGACATTATATACGTCTATAACGTTATATATCCTAACCTAAGGCAACCTAACACTTCGGATGTAGTAGTTTCCAACGTTCCTGGCGGGTCGGCACCTACTTCTCGGTGGGAACATTATATAAGTCTATGTCGTAATATAACCTAACCTAATCCATCTAGACCCTCGGTGATAATGTTTTACAGAATCCCGTTCGTGTCGGCCGGTACTTCTCCGTGGGGACATTATATACGTCTATAACGTTATATATCCCAACCTAAGGCAACCTAACATCTCGGATGTAGTATTTTACAACACTCCTGGCGGGTCGGCTCCTACATCTCGGTGGGAACATTATATTCGTCTATAACGTAATATAACGTAACCTAACCCATCCGGCCCCTCGCTGTTAATGTTTTACAGAATCCCGGTCGTGTCGGCCCGTACTTCTCGGTGGAGACGTTATATACGTCTATAAAGTTATATATCCCAACCTAAGGCAACCTAAAATCTCGGATGTAGTATTTTACAACACTCCTGGCGGGTCGGCTCCTACTTCTCGGTGGGAACATTATATTCGTCTATAACGTAATATAACGTAACCTAACTCATCCGGCCACTCGCTGTTAATGCTTTACAGAATCCCGTTCGCGTCGGCCAGTACTTCTCCGTGGGGACATTATATACGTCTATAACGTTATATATCCTAACCTAAGGCAAACTAACACTTCGGATGTAGTATTTTCCAACGTTCCTGGCGGGTCGGCCTCTACTTCTCGGTAGGAACATTATATACGTCTATGTCGTAATATAACCTAAACTAACCCATCTAACCCTCGGTGATAATGCTTTACAGAATCCCGTTTGTGTCGGCCCGTACTTCCCCGTGGGGACATTATATACGTCTATAACGTTATATATCCTAACCTAAGGCAACCTAACACTTCGGATGTAGTAGTTTCCAACGTTCCTAGCGGGTCGGCACCTACTTCTCGGTGGGAACATTATATACGTCTATGTCGTAATATAACCTAACCTAATCCATCTAGACCCTCGGTGATAATGTTTTACAGAATCCCGTTCGTGTCGGCCCGTACTTCTCTGTGGGGACATTATATACGTCTATAACGTTATATATCCCAACCTAAGGCAACATAACATCTCGGATGTAGTATTTTACAACACTCCTGGCGGGTCGGCTCCTACTTCTCGGTGGGAACATTATATTCGTCTATAACGTAATATAACGTAACCTAACCCATCCAGCCCCCGCTGGTACTGTTTTACAGAATTCCGGTCGTGTCAGCCCGTACTTCCCGGTGGGGACATTATATACGTCTATAACGTTATATATCCCAACCTAAGGCAACCTAACACTTCGGATGTAGTATTTTCCAACGTTCCTGTCGGGTCGGCCCATACTTCTCGGTGGGAACATTATATACGTCTATAACGTAATATAACGTAACCTAACCCATCCAGCCCCTCGCTGGTAATGTTTTACAGAGTCCCGGTCGTGTCATCCGGTACTCCTAGGTGGGGACATTATATACGTCTATAACGTTATATATCCTAACCTAAGGCAACCTGACACTTCGAATGTAGCAGTTTCCAACGTTCCTGGCGGGTCGGCTCCAACTTCTCGGTGGGAACATTATATACGTCTATAACGTAATATAACGTAACCTAACCCATCCAGCCCCTCGCTGTTAATGTTTTACAGAATCCCGGTCGTGTCGGCCCGTACTTCTCGGTGGGGACATTATATACGTCTATAACGTTATATATCCCAACCTAAGGCAACCTAACATCTCGGGTGCAGTATTTTACAACACTCCTGGCGGGTCGGCTCCTACTTCTCGGTGGGAACATTATGTTCGTCTATAACGTAATATAACGTAACCTAACCCATCCGGCCACTCGCTGTTAATATTTTACAGAATCCCGGTCGTGTCGGCCCGTACTTCTCGGTGGGGACATTATATACGTCTATAACGTTATATATCCTAACCTAAGGCAACCTAACACTTCGGATGTAGTATTTTCCAACGTTCCTGTCGGGTCGGCCCCTACTTCTCGGTGGGAACATTATATACGTCTATGTCGTAATATAACCTAAACTAACCCATCTAACCCCTCGGTGATAATGCTTTACAGAATCCCGTTCGCGTCGGCCTGTACTTCTCCGTGGGGACATTATATACGTCTATAACGTTATATATCCTAACCTAAGGCAACCTAACACTTCGGATGTAGTATTTTCCAACGTTCATGTCGGGTCGGCCCCTACTTCTCGGTGGGAACATTATATACGTCTATGTCGTAATATAACCTAAACTAACCCATCTAACCCCTCGGTGATAATGCTTTACAGAATCCCGTTCGCGTCGGCCAGTACTTCTCCGTGGGGACATTATATACGTCTATAACGTTATATATCCTAACCTAAGGCAAACTAACACTTCGGATGTAGTAGTTTCCAACGTTCCTGGCGAGTCGGCACCTACTTCTCGGTGGGAACATTATATAAGTCTATGTCGTAATATAACCTAACCTAATCTATCTAGACCCTCGGTGATAATGTTTTACAGAATCCCGTTCGTGTCGGCCCGTACTTCTCTGTGGGGACATTATATACGTCTATAACGTTATATATCCCAACCTAAGGCAACATAACATCTCGGATGTAGTATTTTACAACGTTCCTGGCGGGTCGGCCTCTACTTCTCGGTGGGAACATTATATACGTCTATGTCGTAATATAACCTAAACTAACCCATCTAACCCTCGGTGATAATGCTTTACAGAATCCCGCTTGTGTCGGCCCGTACTTCCCCGTGGGGACATTATATACGTCTATAACGTTATATATCCTAACCTAAGGCAACCTAACACTTCGGATGTAGTAGTTTCCAACGTTCCTGGCGGGTCGGCACCTACTTCTCGGTGGGAACATTATATAAGTCTATGTCGTAATATAACCTAACCTAATCCATCTAGACCCTCGGTGATAATGTTTTACAGAATCCCGTTCGTGTCGGCCGGTACTTCTCGGTGGGGACATTATATACGTCTATAACGTTATATATCCCAACCTAAGGCAACCTAACATCTCGGATGTAGTATTTTACAACATTCCTGGCGTGTCGGCTCCTACTTCTCGGTGGGAACATTATATTCGTCTATAACGTAATATAACGTAACCTAACCCATCCGGCCCCTCGCTGTTAATGTTTTACAGAATCCCGGTCGTGTCGGCCCGTACTTCTCGGTGGGGACATTATATACGTCTATAACGTTATATATCCCAACCTAAGGCAACCTAACATCTCGGGTGCAGTATTTTACAACACTCCTGGCGGGTCGGCTCCTACTTCTCGGTGGGAACATTATATTCGTCTATAACGTAATATAACGTAACCTAACTCATCCGGCCACTCGCTGTTAATGTTTTACAGAATCCCGGTCGTGTCGGCACGTACTTCTCGGTGGGGACATTATATACGTCTATAACGTTATATATCCTAACCTAAGGCAACCTAACACTTCGGATGTAGTATTTTCCAACGTTCCTGTCGGGTCGGCCCATACTTCTCGGTGGGAACATTATATACGTCTATAACGTAATATAACGTAACCTAACCCATCCAGCCCCTCGCTGGTAATGTTTTACAGAATCCCGGTCGTGTCATCCGGTACTCCTAGGTGGGGACATTATATACGTCTATAACGTTATATATCCTAACCTAAGGCAACCTGACACTTCGAATGTAGCAGTTTCCAACGTTCCTGGCGGGTCGGCTCCAACTTCTCGGTGGGAACATTATATACGTCTATAACGTAATATAACGTAACCTAACCCATCCAGCCCCTCGCTGTTAATGTTTTACAGAATCCCGGTCGTGTCGGCCCGTACTTCTCGGTGGGGACATTATATACGTCTATAACGTTATATATCCCAACCTAAGGCAACCTAACATCTCGGGTGCAGTATTTTACAACACTCCTGGCGGGTCGGCTCCTACTTCTCGGTGGGAACATTATGTTCGTCTATAACGTAATATAACGTAACCTAACCCATCCGGCCACTCGCTGTTAATATTTTACAGAATCCCGGTCGTGTCGGCCCGTACTTCTCGGTGGGGACATTATATACGTCTATAACGTTATATATCCTAACCTAAGGCAACCTAACACTTCGGATGTAGTATTTTCCAACGTTCCTGTCGGGTCGGCCCCTACTTCTCGGTGGGAACATTATATACGTCTATGTCGTAATATAACCTAAACTAACCCATCTAACCCCTCGGTGATAATGCTTTACAGAATCCCGTTCGCGTCGGCCTGTACTTCTCCGTGGGGACATTATATACGTCTATAACGTTATATATCCTAACCTAAGGCAACCTAACACTTCGGATGTAGTATTTTCCAACGTTCATGTCGGGTCGGCCCCTACTTCTCGGTGGGAACATTATATACGTCTATGTCGTAATATAACCTAAACTAACCCATCTAACCCCTCGGTGATAATGCTTTACAGAATCCCGTTCGCGTCGGCCAGTACTTCTCCGTGGGGACATTATATACGTCTATAACGTTATATATCCTAACCTAAGGCAAACTAACACTTCGGATGTAGTAGTTTCCAACGTTCCTGGCGAGTCGGCACCTACTTCTCGGTGGGAACATTATATAAGTCTATGTCGTAATATAACCTAACCTAATCTATCTAGACCCTCGGTGATAATGTTTTACAGAATCCCGTTCGTGTCGGCCCGTACTTCTCTGTGGGGACATTATATACGTCTATAACGTTATATATCCCAACCTAAGGCAACATAACATCTCGGATGTAGTATTTTACAACGTTCCTGGCGGGTCGGCCTCTACTTCTCGGTGGGAACATTATATACGTCTATGTCGTAATATAACCTAAACTAACCCATCTAACCCTCGGTGATAATGCTTTACAGAATCCCGTTTGTGTCGGCCCGTACTTCCCCGTGGGGACATTATATACGTCTATAACGTTATATATCCTAACCTAAGGCAACCTAACACTTCGGATGTAGTAGTTTCCAACGTTCCTGGCGGGTCGGCACCTACTTCTCGGTGGGAACATTATATAAGTCTATGTCGTAATATAACCTAACCTAATCCATCTAGACCCTCGGTGATAATGTTTTACAGAATCCCGTTCGTGTCGGCCGGTACTTCTCGGTGGGGACATTATATACGTCTATAACGTTATATATCCCAACCTAAGGCAACCTAACATCTCGGATGTAGTATTTTACAACATTCCTGGCGTGTCGGCTCCTACTTCTCGGTGGGAACATTATATTCGTCTATAACGTAATATAACGTAACCTAACCCATCCGGCCCCTCGCTGTTAATGTTTTACAGAATCCCGGTCGTGTCGGCCCGTACTTCTCGGTGGGGACATTATATACGTCTATAACGTTATATATCCCAACCTAAGGCAACCTAACATCTCGGGTGCAGTATTTTACAACACTCCTGGCGGGTCGGCTCCTACTTCTCGGTGGGAACATTATATTCGTCTATAACGTAATATAACGTAACCTAACTCATCCGGCCACTCGCTGTTAATGTTTTACAGAATCCCGGTCGTGTCGGCACGTACTTCTCGGTGGGGACATTATATACGTCTATAACGTTATATATCCTAACCTAAGGCAACCTAACACTTCGGATGTAGTATTTTCCAACGTTCCTGTCGGGTCGGCCCCTACTTCTCGGTGGGAACATTATATACGTCTATGTCGTAATATAACCTAAACTAACCCATCTAACCCCTCGGTGATAATGCTTTACAGAATCCCGTTCGCGTCGGCCAGTACTTCTCCGTGGGGACATTATATACGTCTATAACGTTATATATCCTAACCTAAGGCAAACTAACACTTCGGATGTAGTATCTTCCAACGTTCCTGGCGGGTCGGCCTCTACTTCTCGGTGGGAACATTATATACGTCTATGTCGTAATATAACCTAAACTAACCCATCTAACCCTCGGTGATAATGCTTTACAGAATCCCGTTTGTGTCGGCCCGTACTTCCCCGTGGGGACATTATATACGTCTATAACGTTATATATCCTAACCTAAGGCAACCTAACACTTCGGATGTAGTAGTTTCCAACGTTCCTAGCGGGTCGGCACCTACTTCTCGGTGGGAACATTATATACGTCTATGTCGTAATATAACCTAACCTAATCCATCTAGACACTCGGTGATAATGTTTTACAGAATCCCGTTCGTGTCGGCCCGTACTTCTCTGTGGGGACATTATATACGTCTATAACGTAATATATCCCAACCTAAGGCAACATAACATCTCGGATGTAGTATTTTACAACACTCCTGGCGGGTCGGCTCCTACTTCTGGGTGGGAACATTATATTCGTCTATAACGTAATATAACCTAACCCAACCCATCCAGCCCCTCGCTGGTAATGTTTTACAGAATCCCGGTCGTGTCAGCCGGTCCTTCTAGGTGGGGACATTATATACGTCTATAACGTCATGTGTCCTAACCTAAGGCAATTTAACACTTCGGATGTAGTATTTTACAACATTCCTGGCGTGTCGGCCCCTACTTCTCGGTGGGAACATTATATTCGTCTATAACGTTATACATCCTAACCTAAGGCAACCTAACACTTCGGATGTGGTATTCTCCAACGTTCCTGGCGTGTCGGCTCCTACTTCTCGGTGGGAACATTATATTCGTCTATAACGTAATATAACGTAACCTAACCCATCCAGCCCCCGCTGGTACTGTTTTACAGAATTCCGGTCGTGTCAGCCCGTACTTCCCGGTGGGGACATTATGTACGTCTATAACGTTATATATCCCAACCTAAGGCAACCTAACACTTCGGATGTAGTATTTTCCAACGTTCCTGTCGGGTCGGCCCATACTTCTCGGTGGGAACATTATATACGTCTATAACGTAATATAACGTAACCTAACCCATCCAGCCCCTCGCTGGTAATGTTTTACAGAATCCCGGTCGTGTCATCCGGTACTCCTAGGTGGGGACATTATATACGTCTATAACGTTATATATCCTAACCTAAGGCAACCTGACACTTCGAATGTAGCAGTTTCCAACGTTCCTGGCGGGTCGGCTCCAACTTCTCGGTGGGAACATTATATACGTCTATAACGTAATATAACGTAACCTAACCCATCCAGCCCCTCGCTGTTAATGTTTTACAGAATCCCGGTCGTGTCGGCCCGTACTTCTCGGTGGGGACATTATATACGTCTATAACGTTATATATCCCAACCTAAGGCAACCTAACATCTCGGGTGCAGTATTTTACAACACTCCTGGCGGGTCGGCTCCTCCTTCTCGGTGGGAACATTATGTTCGTCTATAACGTAATATAACGTAACCTAACCCATCCGGCCACTCGCTGTTAATGTTTTACAGAATCCCGGTCGTGTCGGCCCGTACTTCTCGGTGGGGACATTATATACGTCTATAACGTTATATATCCTAACCTAAGGCAACCTAACACTTCGGATGTAGTATTTTCCAACGTTCCTGTCGGGTCGGCCCCTACTTCTCGGTGGGAACATTATATACGTCTATGTCGTAATATAACCTAAACTAACCCATCTAACCCCTCGGTGATAATGCTTTACAGAATCCCGTTCGCGTCGGCCCGTACTTCTCCGTGGGGACATTATATACGTCTATAACGTTATATATCCTAACCTAAGGCAAACTAACACTTCGGATGTAGTAGTTTCCAACGTTCCTGGCGGGTCGGAACCCACTTCTCGGTGGGAACAATATATAAGTCTATGTCGTAATATAACCTAACCTAATCCATCTAGACCCTCGGTGATAATGTTTTACAGAATCCCGTTCGTGTCGGCCCGTACTTCTCTGTGGGGACATTATATACATCTATAACGTTATATATCCCAACCCAAGGCAACCTAACATCTCGGATGTAGTATTTTACAACATTCCTGGCGTGTAGGCTCCTACTTCTCGGTGGGAACATTATATTTGTCTATAACGTAATATAACGTAACCACACCCATCCGGCCCCTCGCTGTTAATGTTTTACAGAATCCCGGTCGTGTCGGCCCGTACTTCTCGGTGGGGACATTATATACGTCTATAACGTTATATATCCCAACCTAAGACAACCTAACATCTCGGATGTAGTATTTTACAACACACCTGGCGGCGTCGGCTCCTACATCTCGGTGGGAACATTATATTCGTCTATAACGTAATATAACGTAACCTAACCCGTCCGGCTCCTCGCTGTTAATGTTTTACAGAATCCCGGTCGTGTCGGCCCGTACTTCTCGGTGGAGACGTTATATACGTCTATAAAGTTATATATCCCAACCTAAGGCAACCTAACATCTCGGATGTAGTATTTTACAACACTCCTGGCGGGTCGGCTCCTACTTCTCGGTGGGAACATTATATTCGTCTATAACGTAATATAACGTAACCTAACCCATCCGGCCCCTCGCTGTTAATGTTTTACAGAATCCCGGTCGTGTCGGCCCGTACTTCTCGGTGGGGACATTATATACGTCTATAACGTTATATATCCCAACCTAAGACAACCTAAGATCTCGGATGTAGTATTTTACAACACTCCTGGCGGGTCGGCTCCTACATCTCGGTGGGAACATTATATTCGTCTATAACGTAATATAACGTAACCTAACCCATCCATCCCCTCGCTGGTAATGTTTTACAGAATCCCGGTCGTGTCAGACCGTACTTCTCGGTGGGGACATTATATACGGCTATAACGTAATATAACGTAATCTAACCCATCCAGCCCCTCGCTGGTAATGTTTTACAGAATCCCGGCCGTGTCATCCGGTACTCCTAGGTGGGGACATTATATACGTCTATAACGTTATATATCCTAACCTAAGGCAACCTAACACTTCGGATGTAGTAGTTTCCAACGTTCCTGGCGGGTCGGCACCTACTTCTCGGTGGGAACATCATATAAGTCTATGTCGTAATATAACCTAACCTAATCCATCTAGACCCTCGGTGATAATGTTTTACAGAATCCCGTTCGTGTCGGCCGGTACTTCTCCGTGGGGACATTATATACGTCTATAACGTTATATATCCCAACCTAAGGCAACCTAACATCTCGGATGTAGTATTTTACAACATTCCTGGCGTGTAGGCTCCTACTTCTCGGTGGGAACATTATATTCGTCTATAACGTAATATAACGTAACCTAACCCATCCGGCCACTCGCTGTTAATGTTTTACAGAATCCCGGTCGTGTCGGCACGTACTTCTCGGTGGGGACATTATATACGTCTATAACGTTATATATCCTAACCTAAGGCAACCTAACACTTCGGATGTAGTATTTTCCAACGTTCCTGTCGGGTCGGCCCCTACTTCTCGGTGGGAACATTATATACGTCTATGTCGTAATATAACCTAAACTAACCCATCTAACCCCTCGGTGATAATGCTTTACAGAATCCCGTTCGCGTCGGCCAGTACTTCTCCGTGGGGACATTATATACGTCTATAACGTTATATATCCTAACCTAAGGCAAACTAACACTTCGGATGTAGTATCTTCCAACGTTCCTGGCGGGTCGGCCTCTACTTCTCGGTGGGAACATTATATACGTCTATGTCGTAATATAACCTAAACTAACCCATCTAACCCTCGGTGATAATGCTTTACAGAATCCCGTTTGTGTCGGCCCGTACTTCCCCGTGGGGACATTATATACGTCTATAACGTTATATATCCTAACCTAAGGCAACCTAACACTTCGGATGTAGTAGTTTCCAACGTTCCTAGCGGGTCGGCACCTACTTCTCGGTGGGAACATTATATACGTCTATGTCGTAATATAACCTAACCTAATCCATCTAGACACTCGGTGATAATGTTTTACAGAATCCCGTTCGTGTCGGCCCGTACTTCTCTGTGGGGACATTATATACGTCTATAACGTAATATATCCCAACCTAAGGCAACATAACATCTCGGATGTAGTATTTTACAACACTCCTGGCGGGTCGGCTCCTACTTCTGGGTGGGAACATTATATTCGTCTATAACGTAATATAACCTAACCTAACCCATCCAGCCCCTCGCTGGTAATGTTTTACAGAATCCCGGTCGTGTCAGCCGGTACTTCTAGGTGGGGACATTATATACGTCTATAACGTCATGTGTCCTAACCTAAGGCAATTTAACACTTCGGATGTAGTATTTTACAACATTCCTGGCGTGTCGGCCCCTACTTCTCGGTGGGAACATTATATTCGTCTATAACGTTATACATCCTAACCTAAGGCAACCTAACACTTCGGATGTGGTATTCTCCAACGTTCCTGGCGTGTCGGCTCCTACTTCTCGGTGGGAACATTATATTCGTCTATAACGTAATATAACGTAACCTAACCCATCCAGCCCCCGCTGGTACTGTTTTACAGAATTCCGGTCGTGTCAGCCCGTACTTCCCGGTGGGGACATTATATACGTCTATAACGTTATATATCCCAACCTAAGGCAACCTAACACTTCGGATGTAGTATTTTCCAACGTTCCTGTCGGGTCGGCCCATACTTCTCGGTGGGAACATTATATACGTCTATAACGTAATATAACGTAACCTAACCCATCCAGCCCCTCGCTGGTAATGTTTTACAGAATCCCGGTCGTGTCATCCGGTACTCCTAGGTGGGGACATTATATACGTCTATAACGTTATATATCCTAACCTAAGGCAACCTGACACTTCGAATGTAGCAGTTTCCAACGTTCCTGGCGGGTCGGCTCCAACTTCTCGGTGGGAACATTATATACGTCTATAACGTAATATAACGTAACCTAACCCATCCAGCCCCTCGCTGTTAATGTTTTACAGAATCCCGGTCGTGTCGGCCCGTACTTCTCGGTGGGGACATTATATACGTCTATAACGTTATATATCCCAACCTAAGGCAACCTAACATCTCGGGTGCAGTATTTTACAACACTCCTGGCGGGTCGGCTCCTCCTTCTCGGTGGGAACATTATGTTCGTCTATAACGTAATATAACGTAACCTAACCCATCCGGCCACTCGCTGTTAATGTTTTACAGAATCCCGGTCGTGTCGGCCCGTACTTCTCGGTGGGGACATTATATACGTCTATAACGTTATATATCCTAACCTAAGGCAACCTAACACTTCGGATGTAGTATTTTCCAACGTTCCTGTCGGGTCGGCCCCTACTTCTCGGTGGGAACATTATATACGTCTATGTCGTAATATAACCTAAACTAACCCATCTAACCCCTCGGTGATAATGCTTTACAGAATCCCGTTCGCGTCGGCCCGTACTTCTCCGTGGGGACATTATATACGTCTATAACGTTATATATCCTAACCTAAGGCAAACTAACACTTCGGATGTAGTAGTTTCCAACGTTCCTGGCGGGTCGGAACCCACTTCTCGGTGGGAACAATATATAAGTCTATGTCGTAATATAACCTAACCTAATCCATCTAGACCCTCGGTGATAATGTTTTACAGAATCCCGTTCGTGTCGGCCCGTACTTCTCTGTGGGGACATTATATACATCTATAACGTTATATATCCCAACCCAAGGCAACCTAACATCTCGGATGTAGTATTTTACAACATTCCTGGCGTGTAGGCTCCTACTTCTCGGTGGGAACATTATATTTGTCTATAACGTAATATAACGTAACCACACCCATCCGGCCCCTCGCTGTTAATGTTTTACAGAATCCCGGTCGTGTCGGCCCGTACTTCTCGGTGGGGACATTATATACGTCTATAACGTTATATATCCCAACCTAAGGCAACCTAACACTTCGGATGTAGTATTTTCCAACGTTCCTGTCGGGTCGGCCCCTACTTCTCGGTGGGAACATTATATACGTCTATGTCGTAATATAACCTAAACTAACCCATCTAACCCCTCGGTGATAATGCTTTACAGAATCCCGTTCGCGTCGGCCCATACTTCTCCGTGGGGACATTATATACGTCTATAACGTTATATATCCTAACCTAAGGCAAACTAACACTTCGGATGTAGTAGTTTCCAACGTTCCTGGCGGGTCGGAACCCACTTCTCGGTGGGAACAATATATAAGTCTATGTCGTAATATAACCTAACCTAATCCATCTAGACCCTCGGTGATAATGTTTTACAGAATCCCGTTCGTGTCGGCCCGTACTTCTCTGTGGGGACATTATATACATCTATAACGTTATATATCCCAACCCAAGGCAACCTAACATCTCGGATGTAGTATTTTACAACATTCCTGGCGTGTAGGCTCCTACTTCTCGGTGGGAACATTATATTTGTCTATAACGTAATATAACGTAACCACACCCATCCGGCCCCTCGCTGTTAATGTTTTACAGAATCCCGGTCGTGTCGGCCCGTACTTCTCGGTGGGGACATTATATACGTCTATAACGTTATATATCCCAACCTAAGACAACCTAACATCTCGGATGTAGTATTTTACAACACTCCTGGCGGCGTCGGCTCCTACATCTCGGTGGGAACATTATATTCGTCTATAACGTAATATAACGTAACCTAACCCGTCCGGCTCCTCGCTGTTAATGTTTTACAGAATCCCGGTCGTGTCGGCCCGTACTTCTCGGTGGAGACGTTATATACGTCTATAAAGTTATATATCCCAACCTAAGGCAACCTAACATCTCGGATGTAGTATTTTACAACACTCCTGGCGGGTCGGCTCCTACTTCTCGGTGGGAACATTATATTCGTCTATAACGTAATATAACGTAACCTAACCCATCCGGCCCCTCGCTGTTAATGCTTTACAGAATCCCGTTCGCGTCGGCCCATACTTCTCCGTGGGGACATTATATACGTCTATAACGTTATATATCCTAACCTAAGGCAAACTAACACTTCGGATGTAGTAGTTTCCAACGTTCCTGGCGGGTCGGAACCCACTTCTCGGTGGGAACAATATATAAGTCTATGTCGTAATATAACCTAACCTAATCCATCTAGACCCTCGGTGATAATGTTTTACAGAATCCCGTTCGTGTCGGCCCGTACTTCTCTGTGGGGACATTATATACATCTATAACGTGATATATCCCAACCCAAGGCAACCTAACATCTCGGATGTAGTATTTTACAACATTCCTGGCGTGTAGGCTCCTACTTCTCGGTGGGAACATTATATTTGTCTATAACGTAATATAACGTAACCACACCCATCCGGCCCCTCGCTGTTAATGTTTTACAGAATCCCGGTCGTGTCGGCCCGTACTTCTCGGTGGGGACATTATATACGTCTATAACGTTATATATCCCAACCTAAGACAACGTAACATCTCGGATGTAGTATTTTACAACATTCCTGGCGTGTCGGCTCCTACTTCTCGGTGGGAACATTATATTCGTCTATAACGTAATATAACCTAACCTAATCCATCTAGACCCTCGGTGATAATGTTTTACAGAATCCCGTTCGTGTCGGCCGGTACTTCTCCGTGGGGACATTATATACGTCTATAACGTTATATATCCCAACCTAAGGCAACCTAACATCTCGGATGTAGTATTTTACAACATTCCTGGCGTGTAGGCTCCTACTTCTCGGTGGGAACATTATATTCGTCTATAACGTAATATAACGTAACCTAACCCATCCGGCCCCTCACTGTTAGTGTTTTACAGAATCCCGGTCGTGTCGGCCCGTACTTCTCGGTGGGGACATTATATACGTCTATAACGTTATATATCCCAACCTAAGACAACCTAACATCTCGGATGTAGTATTTTACAACACTCCTGGCGGGTCGGCTCCTACATCTCGGTGGGAACATTATATTCGTCTATAACGTAATATAACGTAACCTAACCCATCCGGCCCCTCGCTGTTAATGTTTTACAGAATCCCGGTCGTGTCGGCACGTACTTCTCGGTGGGGACATTATATACGTCTATAACGTTATATATCCTAACCTAAGGCAACCTAACACTTCGGATGTAGTATTTTCCAACGTTCCTGGCGAGTCGGCACCTACTTCTCGGTGGGAACATTATATAAGTCTATGTCGTAATATAACCTAACCTAATCCATCTAGACCCTCGGTGATAATGTTTTACAGAATCCCGTTCGTGTCGGCCCGTACTTCTCTGTGGGGACATTTTATACGTCTATAACGTTATATATCCTAACCTAAGGCAACCTAACACTTCGGATGTAGTAGTTTCCAACGTTCCTGGCGGGTCGGCACCTACTTCTCGGTGGGAACATTATATAAGTCTATGTCGTAATATAACCTAACCTAATCCATCTAGACCCTCGGTGATAATGTTTTACAGAATCCCGTTCGTGTCGGCCGGTACTTCTCGGTGGGGACATTATATACGTCTATAACGTTATATATCCCAACCTAAGGCAACCTAACATCTCGGATGTAGTATTTTACAACATTCCTGGCGTGTCGGCTCCTACTTCTCGGTGGGAACATTATATTCGTCTATAACGTAATATAACGTAACCTAACCCATCCGGCCCCTAGGTGATAATGTTTTACAGAATCCTGTTCGTGTCGGCCCGTACTTCTCTGTGGGGACATTATATACGTCTATAACGTTATACATCCCAACCTAAGGCAACCTAACATCTGGGATGTAGTATTTTACATCATTCCTGGCGTGTCGGCTCCTACTTCTCGGTGGGAACATTATATTCGTCTATAACGTAATATAACGTAACCTAACCCATCCGGCACCTCGCTGTTAATGTTTTACAAAATCCCGGTCGTGTCGGCCCGTACTTCTCGGTGGGGACATTATATACGTCTATAACGTTATATATCCTAACCTAAGGCAACCTAACACTTCGGATGTAGTATTTTCCAACGTTCCTGTCGGGTCGGCCCCTACTTCTCGGTGGGAACATTATATACGTCTATGTCGTAATATAACCTAAACTAACCCATCTAACCCCTCGGTGATAATGCTTTACAGAATCCCGTTCGCGTCGGCCCGTACTTCTCCGTGGGGACATTATATACGTCTATAACGTTATATATCCTAACCTAAGGCAAACTAACACTTCGGATGTAGTAGTTTCCAACGTTCCTGGCGGGTCGGAACCCACTTCTCGGTGGGAACAATATATAAGTCTATGTCGTAATATAACCTAACCTAATCCATCTAGACCCTCGGTGATAATGTTTTACAGAATCCCGTTCGTGTCGGCCCGTACTTCTCTGTGGGGACATTATATACATCTATAACGTTATATATCCCAACCCAAGGCAACCTAACATCTCGGATGTAGTATTTTACAACATTCCTGGCGTGTAGGCTCCTACTTCTCGGTGGGAACATTATATTTGTCTATAACGTAATATAACGTAACCACACCCATCCGGCCCCTCGCTGTTAATGTTTTACAGAATCCCGGTCGTGTCGGCCCGTACTTCTCGGTGGGGACATTATATACGTCTATAACGTTATATATCCCAACCTAAGGCAACCTAACACTTCGGATGTAGTATTTTCCAACGTTCCTGTCGGGTCGGCCCCTACTTCTCGGTGGGAACATTATATACGTCTATGTCGTAATATAACCTAAACTAACCCATCTAACCCCTCGGTGATAATGCTTTACAGAATCCCGTTCGCGTCGGCCCATACTTCTCCGTGGGGACATTATATACGTCTATAACGTTATATATCCTAACCTAAGGCAAACTAACACTTCGGATGTAGTAGTTTCCAACGTTCCTGGCGGGTCGGAACCCACTTCTCGGTGGGAACAATATATAAGTCTATGTCGTAATATAACCTAACCTAATCCATCTAGACCCTCGGTGATAATGTTTTACAGAATCCCGTTCGTGTCGGCCCGTACTTCTCTGTGGGGACATTATATACATCTATAACGTTATATATCCCAACCCAAGGCAACCTAACATCTCGGATGTAGTATTTTACAACATTCCTGGCGTGTAGGCTCCTACTTCTCGGTGGGAACATTATATTTGTCTATAACGTAATATAACGTAACCACACCCATCCGGCCCCTCGCTGTTAATGTTTTACAGAATCCCGGTCGTGTCGGCCCGTACTTCTCGGTGGGGACATTATATACGTCTATAACGTTATATATCCCAACCTAAGACAACCTAACATCTCGGATGTAGTATTTTACAACACTCCTGGCGGCGTCGGCTCCTACATCTCGGTGGGAACATTATATTCGTCTATAACGTAATATAACGTAACCTAACCCGTCCGGCTCCTCGCTGTTAATGTTTTACAGAATCCCGGTCGTGTCGGCCCGTACTTCTCGGTGGAGACGTTATATACGTCTATAAAGTTATATATCCCAACCTAAGGCAACCTAACATCTCGGATGTAGTATTTTACAACACTCCTGGCGGGTCGGCTCCTACTTCTCGGTGGGAACATTATATTCGTCTATAACGTAATATAACGTAACCTAACCCATCCGGCCCCTCGCTGTTAATGCTTTACAGAATCCCGTTCGCGTCGGCCCATACTTCTCCGTGGGGACATTATATACGTCTATAACGTTATATATCCTAACCTAAGGCAAACTAACACTTCGGATGTAGTAGTTTCCAACGTTCCTGGCGGGTCGGAACCCACTTCTCGGTGGGAACAATATATAAGTCTATGTCGTAATATAACCTAACCTAATCCATCTAGACCCTCGGTGATAATGTTTTACAGAATCCCGTTCGTGTCGGCCCGTACTTCTCTGTGGGGACATTATATACATCTATAACGTTATATATCCCAACCCAAGGCAACCTAACATCTCGGATGTAGTATTTTACAACATTCCTGGCGTGTAGGCTCCTACTTCTCGGTGGGAACATTATATTTGTCTATAACGTAATATAACGTAACCACACCCATCCGGCCCCTCGCTGTTAATGTTTTACAGAATCCCGGTCGTGTCGGCCCGTACTTCTCGGTGGGGACATTATATACGTCTATAACGTTATATATCCCAACCTAAGACAACGTAACATCTCGGATGTAGTATTTTACAACATTCCTGGCGTGTCGGCTCCTACTTCTCGGTGGGAACATTATATTCGTCTATAACGTAATATAACCTAACCTAATCCATCTAGACCCTCGGTGATAATGTTTTACAGAATCCCGTTCGTGTCGGCCGGTACTTCTCCGTGGGGACATTATATACGTCTATAACGTTATATATCCCAACCTAAGGCAACCTAACATCTCGGATGTAGTATTTTACAACATTCCTGGCGTGTAGGCTCCTACTTCTCGGTGGGAACATTATATTCGTCTATAACGTAATATAACGTAACCTAACCCATCCGGCCCCTCACTGTTAGTGTTTTACAGAATCCCGGTCGTGTCGGACCGTACTTCTCGGTGGGGACATTATATACGTCTATAACGTTATATATCCCAACCTAAGACAACCTAACATCTCGGATGTAGTATTTTACAACACTCCTGGCGGGTCGGCTCCTACATCTCGGTGGGAACATTATATTCGTCTATAACGTAATATAACGTAACCTAACCCATCCGGCCCCTCGCTGTTAATGTTTTACAGAATCCCGGTCGTGTCGGCACGTACTTCTCGGTGGGGACATTATATACGTCTATAACGTTATATATCCTAACCTAAGGCAACCTAACACTTCGGATGTAGTATTTTCCAACGTTCCTGGCGAGTCGGCACCTACTTCTCGGTGGGAACATTATATAAGTCTATGTCGTAATATAACCTAACCTAATCCATCTAGACCCTCGGTGATAATGTTTTACAGAATCCCGTTCGTGTCGGCCCGTACTTCTCTGTGGGGACATTTTATACGTCTATAACGTTATATATCCCAACCTAAGGCAACATAACATCTCGGATGTAGTATTTTACAACGTTCCTGGCGGGTCGGCCTCTACTTCTCGGTGGGAACATTATATACGTCTATGTCGTAATATAACCTAAACTAACCCATCTAACCCTCGGTGATAATGCTTTACAGAATCCCGTTTGTGTCGGCCCGTACTTCCCCGTGGGGACATTATATACGTCTATAACGTTATATATCCTAACCTAAGGCAACCTAACACTTCGGATGTAGTAGTTTCCAACGTTCCTGGCGGGTCGGCACCTACTTCTCGGTGGGAACATTATATAAGTCTATGTCGTAATATAACCTAACCTAATCCATCTAGACCCTCGGTGATAATGTTTTACAGAATCCCGTTCGTGTCGGCCGGTACTTCTCGGTGGGGACATTATATACGTCTATAACGTTATATATCCCAACCTAAGGCAACCTAACATCTCGGATGTAGTATTTTACAACATTCCTGGCGTGTCGGCTCCTACTTCTCGGTGGGAACATTATATTCGTCTATAACGTAATATAACGTAACCTAACCCATCCGGCCCCTAGGTGATAATGTTTTACAGAATCCTGTTCGTGTCGGCCCGTACTTCTCTGTGGGGACATTATATACGTCTATAACGTTATACATCCCAACCTAAGGCAACCTAACATCTGGGATGTAGTATTTTACATCATTCCTGGCGTGTCGGCTCCTACTTCTCGGTGGGAACATTATATTCGTCTATAACGTAATATAACGTAACCTAACCCATCCGGCACCTCGCTGTTAATGTTTTACAAAATCCCGGTCGTGTCGGCCCGTACTTCTCGGTGGGGACATTATATACGTCTATAACGTTATATATCCCAACCTAAGGCAACCTAACATCTCGGATATATTATTTTACAACACTCCTTGCGGGTCGGCTCCTACTTCTCGGTGGGAACATTATATTCGCCTATAACGTAATATAACGTAACCTAACCCATCCGGCCCCTCGCTGTTAATGTTTTACAAAATCCCGGTCGTGTCGGCCCGTACTTCTCGGTGGGGACATTATATACGTCTATAACGTTGTATATCCCAACCTAAGGCAACCTAACATCTCGGATGTAGTATTTTACAACACTCCTAGCGGGTCGGCTCCTACTTCTCGGTGGGAACATTATATTCGCCTATAACGTAATATAACGTAACCTAACCCATCCAGCCCATGGCTGGTAATGTTTTACAGAATCCCCGTCGTGTCAGCCGGTACTTCTAGGTGGGGACATTATATACGTCCATAACGTTGTATATCCTAACCTAAGGCAACCTAACACTTCGGATGTAGTAGTTTCCAACGTTCGTGGCGGGTGGGCCCCTACTTCTCGGTGGGAACATTATATACGTCTATAACGTAATATAACCTACCCTAACACATCTAGCCCCTCGCAGGTAATGTTTTACAGAATCCCGGTCGTGTCGGCTCGTACTTCTCGGTGCGGGCATTATATACGTCTATAACGTCATATGTCCTAACCTAAGGCAACTTAACACTTCGGATGTAGTATTTTACAACATTCCTGGCGTGTCGGCTCCTACTTCTCGGTGGGAACATTATATTCGTCTATAACGTAACATAACGTAACCTAATCCATCCGGCCCCTCGGTGATAATGTTTTACAGAATCCTGTTCGTGTCGGCCCGTACTTCTCTGTGGGGACATTATACACGTCTATAACGTTATACATCGCAACCTAAGGCAACCTAACATCTCGGATGTAGTATTTTACAACATTCCTGGCGTGCCGGCTCCTACTTCTCGGTGGGAACATTATATTCGTCTATAACGTAATATAACGTAACCTAACCCATCCGGCCCCTCGGTGATAATGGTTTACAGAATCCCGTTCGTTTCGGCCCGCACTTCTCCGTGGGGACATTATATACGTCTATAACGTTATATATTCTAACCTAAGGCAACCTAACACTTCGGATGTAGTATTTTCCAACGTTCCTGGCGGTTCGGCCCCTACTTCTCGGTGGGAACATTATATACCTCTATAACGTCATATGTCCTAACCTAAGGCAACTTAACACTTCGGATGTAGTATTTTACAACATTCCTGGCGTGTCGGCTCCTACTTCTCGGTGGGAACATTATATTCGTCTATAACGTAATATAACGTAACCTAACCCATCCGGCCCCTCGCTGTTAATGTTTTACAGAATCCCGGTCGTGTCGGCCCGTACTTCTCGGTGGGGACATTATATAAGTCTATAACGTTATATATCCTAACCAAAAGCAACCTAACACTTCGGATGTAGTATTTTCCAACGTTCCTGACGGGTCGGCCCCTACTTCTCGGTGGGAACATTATATACGTCTATGTCGTAATATAACCTAAACTAACCCATCTAACCCCTCGGTGATAATGGTTTACAGAATCCCGTTCGTGTGGGCCCGTACTTCTCCGTGGGGACATTATATACGTCTATAACGTTATATATTCTAACCTAAGGCAAACTAACATCTCGGATGTAGTATTTTACAACACTCCTGGCGGGTCGGCTCCTACTTCTCGGTGGGAACATTATATTCGCCTATAACGTAATATAACGTAACCTAACCCATCCAGCCCCTCGCTGGTAATGTTTTACAGAATCCCGGTCGTGTCAGCCGGTACTTCTAGGTGGGGACATTATATACATCTATAACGTTATATATCCCAACCTAAGGCAACCTAACATCTCGGATGTTGTATTTTACAACACTCCTGGCGGGTCGGCTCCTACTTCTCGGTGGGAACATTATATTCGTCTATAACTTAATATAACGTAACCTAACCCATCCAGCCCCTCGCTGGTAATGTTTTACAGAATCCCGGTCGTGTCAGACCGTACTTATCGGTGGGGACATTATATACGCCTATAACGTTATATATCCCAACCTAAGGCATCATAACACATCGGATTTGGTATTTTACAACAATCCAGGCGGGTCGGCCCCTACTTCTCGGTGGGAACATTATATACGTCTATAACGTGATATAACCTACCCTAACACATGTAGCCCCCCGCAGGTAATGTTTTACAGAATCCCGGTCGTGTCGGCTCGTACTTCTCGGTGCGGACATTATATACGTCTATAACGTTATACATCCTACCCTAACACATCTAGCCCCTCGCAGGTAATGTTTTACAGAATCCCGGTCGTGTCGGCTCGTACTTCTCGGTGCGGACATTATATACGTCTATAACGTCATATGTCCTAACCTAAGGCAACTTAACACTTCGGATGTAGTATTTTACAACATTCCTGGCGTGTCGGCTCCTACTTCTCGGTGGGAACATTATATTCGTCTATAACGTAATATAACGTAACCTAACCCATCCGGCCCCTCGCTGTTAATGTTTTACAGAATCCCGGTCGTGTCGGTCCGTACTTCTCGGTGGGGACATTATATACGTCTATAACGTTATATATCCTAACCAAAAGCAACCTAACACTTCGGATGTAGTATTTTCCAACGTTCCTGACGGGTCGGCCCCTACTTCTCGGTGGGAACATTATATACGTCTATGTCGTAATATAACCTAAACTAACCCATCTAACCCCTCGGTGATAATGGTTTACAGAATTCCGTTCGTGTCGGCCCGTAATTCTCCGTGGGGACATTATATACGTCTATAGCGTTATATATTCTAACCTAAGGCAACCTAACACATCGGATGTAGTATTTTCCAACGTTCCTGGCGGGTCGGCCCCTACTTCTCGGTGGGAACATTATATACGCCTATAACCTAATATAACGTAACCTAACCCATCCAGCCCCTCGCTGGTAATGTTCTACAGAATCCCGGTCGTGTCATCCGGTACTCCTAGGTGGGGACATTATATAAGTCTATAACGTTATATATCCTAACCTAAGGCAACCTGACACTTCGGATGTAGTAGTTTCCAACGTTCCTGGCGGGTCGGCACCTACTTCTCGGTGGGATCATTATATACGTCTATAACGTAATATAACGTAACCTAACCCATCCAGCACCTCGCTGGTAATGTTTTACAGAATCCCGGTCGTATCAGCCGGTACGTCTAGGTGGGGACATTATATACGTCTGTAACTTTATATATCCTAACCTAAGGCAACCTAACACTTCGGATGTAGTGGTTTCCAACGTTCCTGGCGGGTCGGTCCCTACTTCTCGGTGGGAACATTATATACGTCTATAACGTAATATAACCTACCCTAACACATGTAGCCCCTTGCAGGTAATGTTTTACAGAATCCCGGTCGTGTCGGCTCGTACTTCTCGGTGCGGACGTTATATACGTCTATAACGTCATATGTCCTAACCTAAGGCAACTTAACACTTCGGATGTAGTATTTTACAACATTCCTGGCGTGTCGGCTCCTACTTCTCGGTGGGAACATTATATTCGTCTATAACGTAATATAACGTAACCTAACCCATCCGGCCCCTAGGTGATAATGTTCTACAGAATCCTGTTCGTGTCGGCCCGTACTTCTCTGTGGGGACATTATATACGTCTATAACGTTATACATCCCAACCTAAGGCAACCTAACATCTCGGATGTAGTATTTTACAACATTCCCGGCGTATCGGCTCCTACTTCTCGGTGGGAACATTATATTCGTCTATAACGTTATATAACGTAACCTAACCCATCCGGCCCCTCGCTGTTAATGTTTTACTAAATCCCGGTCGTGTCGGCCCGTACTTCTCTGTGGGGACATTATACACGTCTATAACGTTATACATCGCAACCTAAGGCAGCCTAACATCTCGGATGTAGTATTTTACATCATTCCTGGCGTGTCGGCTCCTACTTCTCGGTGGGAACATTATATTCGTCTATAACGTAATATAACGTAACCTAACCCATCCGGCCCCTCGCTGTTAATGTTTTACAAAATCCCGGTCGTGTCGGCCCGTACTTCTCGGTGGGGACATTATATACGTCTATAACGTTATATATCCCAACCTAAGGCAACCTAACATCTCGGATGTAGTATTTTACAACACTCCTGGCGGGTCGGCTCCTACTTCTCGGTGGGAACATTATATTCGCCTATAACGTAATATAACGTAACCTAACCCATCCAGCCCCTGGCTGGTAATGTTTTACAGAATCCCGGTCGTGTCAGCCGGTACTTCTAGGTGGGGACATTATATACGTCCATAACGTTGTATATCCTAACCTAAGGCAACCTAACACTTCGGATGTAATAGTTTCCAACGTTCCTGGCGGGTCGGCCCCTACTTCTCGGTGGGAACATTATATACGTCTATAACGTAATATAACCTACCCTAACACATCTAGCCCCTCGCAGGTAATGTTTTACAGAATCCTGTTCGTGTCGGCCCGTACTTCTCTGTGGGGACATTATATACGTCTATAACGTTATACATCCCAACCTAAGGCAACCTAACATCTCGGATGTAGTATTTTACAACATTCCCGGCGTATCGGCTCCTACTTCTCGGTGGGAACATTATATTCGTCTATAACGTTATATAACGTAACCTAACCCATCCGGCCCCTCGCTGTTAATGTTTTACTAAATCCCGGTCGTGTCGGCCCGTACTTCTCTGTGGGGACATTATACACGTCTATAACGTTATACATCGCAACCTAAGGCAGCCTAACATCTCGGATGTAGTATTTTACATCATTCCTGGCGTGTCGGCTCCTACTTCTCGGTGGGAACATTATATTCGTCTATAACGTAATATAACGTAACCTAACCCATCCGGCCCCTCGCTGTTAATGTTTTACAAAATCCCGGTCGTGTCGGCCCGTACTTCTCGGTGGGGACATTATATACGTCTATAACGTTATATATCCCAACCTAAGGCAACATAACACATCGGATTTGGTATTTTACAACAATCCAGGCGGGTCGGCCCCTACTTCTCGGTGGGAACATTATATACGTCTATAACGTGATATAACCTACCCTAACAAATGTAGCCCCTCGCAGGTAATGTTTTACAGAATCCCGGTCGTGTCGGCTCGTACTTCTCGGTGCGGACATTATATACGTCTATAACGTTATACATCCTACCCTAACACATCTAGCCCCTCGCAGGTAATGTTTTACAGAATCCCGGTCGTGTCGGCTCGTACTTCTCGGTGCGGACATTATATACGTCTATAACGTCATATGTCCTAACCTAAGGCAACTTAACACTTCGGATGTAGTATTTTACAACATTCCTGGCGTGTCGGCTCCTACTTCTCGGTGGGAACATTATAATCGTCTATAACGTAATGTAACGTAACCTAACCCATCCGGCCCCTCGCTGTTAATGTTTTACAGAATCCCGGTCGTGTCGGCCCGTACTTCTCGGTGGGGACATTATATACGTCTATAACGTTATATATCCTAACCAAAAGCAACCTAACACTTCGGATGTAGTATTTTCCAACGTTCCTGACGGGTCGGCCCCTACTTCTCGGTGGGAACATTATATACGTCTATGTCGTAATATAACCTAAACTAACCCATCTAACCCCTCGGTGATAATGGTGTACAGAATTCCGTTCGTGTCGGCCCGTACTTCTCCGTGGGGACATTATATACGTCTATAACGTTATATATTCTAACCTAAGGCAACCTAACACTTCGGATGTAGTATTTTCCAACGTTCCTGGCGGGTCGGCCCCTACTTCTCGGTGGGAACATTATATACGCCTATAACCTAATATAACGTAACCTAACCCATCCAGCACCTCGCTGGTAATGTTCTACAGAATCCCGGTCGTGTCATCCGGTACTCCTAGGTGGGGACATTATATACGTCTATAACGTTATATATCCTAACCTAAGGCAACCTGACACTTCGGATGTAGTAGTTTCCAACGTTCCTGGCGGGTCGGCACCTACTTCTCGGTGGGATCATTATATACGTCTATAACGTAATATAACGTAACCTAACCCATCCAGCCCCTCGCTGGTAATGTTTTACAGAATCCCGGTCGTGTCGGCTCGTACTTCTCGGTGCGGACGTTATATACGTCTATAACGTCATATGTCCTAACCTAAGGCAACTTAACACTTCGGATGTAGTATTTTACAACATTCCTGGCGTGTCGGCTCCTACTTCTCGGTGGGAACATTATATTCGTCTATAACGTAATATAACGTAACCTAACCCATCCGGCCCCTAGGTGATAATGTTCTACAGAATCCTGTTCGTGTCGGCCCGTACTTCTCTGTGGGGACATTATATACGTCTATAACGTTATACATCCCAAACTAAGGCAACCTAACATCTCGGACGTAGTATTTTACAACATTCCTGGCGTGTCGGCTCCTACTTCTCGGTGGGAACATTATATTCGTCTATAACGTTATATAACGTAACCTAACCCATCCGGCCCCTCGCTGTTAATGTTTTACTAAATCCCGGTCGTGTCGGCCCGTACTTCTCTGTGGGGACATTATACACGTCTATAACGTTATACATCGCAACCTAAGGCAGCCTAACATCTCGGATGTAGTATTTCACATCATTCCTGGCGTGTCGGCTCCTACTTCTCGGTGGGAACATTATATTCGTCTATAACGTAATATAACGTAACCTAACCCATCCGGCACCTCGCAGTTAATGTTTTACAAAATCCCGGTCGTGTCGGCCCGTACTTCTCGGTGGGGACATTATATACGTCTATAACGTTATATATCCCAACCTAAGGCAACCTAACATCTCGGATGTATTATTTTACAACTCTACTTGCGGGTCGGCTCCTACTTCTCGGTGGGAACATTATATTCGCCTTTAACGTAATATAACGTAACCTAACCCAATCGGCCCCTCGCTGTTAATGTTTTACAAAATCCCGGTCGTGTCGGCCCGTACTTCTCGGTGGGGACATTATATACGTCTATAACGTTATACATCCCAACCTAAGGCAACCTAACATCTCGGATGTAGTATTTTACAACACTCCTGGCGGGTCGGCTCCTACTTCTCGGTGGGAACATTATATTCGCCTATAACGTAATATAACGTAACCTAACCCATCCAGCCCCTGGCTGGTAATGTTTTACAGAATCCCGGTCGTGTCAGCCGGTACTTCTAGGTGGGGACATTATATACGTCCATAACGTTGTATATCATAACCTAAGGCAACCTAACACTTCGGATGTAGTAGCTTCCAACGTTCCTGGCGGGTCGGCCCCTACTTCTCGGTGGGAACATTATATACGTCTATAACGTAATATAACCTACCCTAACACATCTAGCCCCTCGCAGGTAATGTTTTACAGAATCCCGGTCGTGTCGGCTCGTACTTCTCGGTGCGGACATTATATACGTCTATAACGTCATATGTCCTAACCTAAGGCAACTTAACACTTCGGATGTAGTATTTTACAACATTCCTGGCGTGTCGGCTCCTACTTCTCGGTGGGAACATTATATTCGTCTATAACGTAATATAACGTAACCTAATCCATCCGGCCCCTCGGTGATAATGTTTTACAGAATCCTGTTCGTGTCGGCCCGTACTTCTCGGTGGGGACATTATATACGTCTATAACGTTATATATCCCAACCTAAGGCAACCTAACATCTCGGATGTAGTATTTTACAACATTCCTGGCGTGTCGGCTCCTACTTCTCGGTGGGAACATTATATTCGTCTATAACGTAATATAACGTAACCCAACCCATCCGGCCCCTCGGTGATAATGGTTTACAGAATCCCGGTCGTGTCATCCGGTACTCCTAGGTGGGGACATTATATACGTCTATAACGTTATATATCCTAACCTAAGGCAACCTGACACTTCGGATGTAGTAGTTTCCAACGTTCCTGGCGGGTCGGCACCTACTACTCGGTGGGAACATTATATACGTCTATAACGTAATATAACGTAACCTAACCCATCCAGCCCCTCGCTGGTAATGTTTTACAGAATCCCGGTCGTGTCAGCCGGTACGTCTAGGTGGGGACATTATATACGTCTATAACGTTATACATCCCAACCTAAGGCAACCTAACATCTCGGATGTTGTATTTTCCAACGTGCCTGACGGGTCGGCCCCTACTTCTCGGTGGGAACATTATATTCGCCTATAACGTAATATAACGTAACCTAATCCATCTATATCCACGGTGATAATGTTTTACAGAAACCCGGTCGCGTCGGCCCGTACTTCACTGTGGGGACATTATACACGTCTGTAACGTTATACATCGCAACCTAAGGCAACCTAACACTTCGGATGTAGTATATTCCAACGTTCCTGACGGGTCGGCCCCTACTTCTCGGTGGGAACATTATATACGTCTATGTCGTAATATAACCTAAACTAACCCATCTAACCCCTCGGTGATAATGGTTTACAGAATCCCGTTCGTGTCGGCCCGTACTTCTCCGTGGGGATATTATATACGTCTATAACGTTATATATTCTAACCTAAGGCAACCTAACACTTCGGATGTAGTATTTTCCAACGTTCCTGGCGGGTCGGCCCCTACTTCTCGGTGGGAACATTATATACGTCTATAACGTAATATAACCTACCCTAACACATCTAGCCCCTCGCAGGTAATGTTTTACAGAATCCCGGTCGTGTCGGCTCGTACTTCTCGGTGCGGACATTATATACGTCTATAACGTCATATGTCCTAACCTAAGGCAACTTAACACTTCGGATGTAGTATTTTACAACATTCCTGGCGTGTCGGCTCCTACTTCTCGGTGGGAACATTATATTCGTCTATAACGTAATATAACGTAACCTAATCCATCCGGCCCCTCGGTGATAATGTTTTACAGAATCCTGTTCGTGTCGGCCCGTACTTCTCGGTGGGGACATTATATACGTCTGTAACGTTATATATCCCAACCTAAGGCAACCTAACATCTCGGATGTAGTATTTTACAACATTCCTGGCGTGTCGGCTCCTACTTCTCGGTGGGAACATTATATTCGTCTATAACGTAATATAACGTAACCCAAACCATCCGGCCCCTCGGTGATAATGGTTTACAGAATCCCGGTCGTGTCATCCGGTACTCCTAGGTGGGGACATTATATACGTCTATAACGTTATATATCCTAACCTAAGGCAACCTGACACTTCGGATGTAGTAGTTTCCAACGTTCCTGGCGGGTCGGCACCTACTTCTCGGTGGGATCATTATATACGTCTATAACGTAATATAACGTAACCTAACCCATCCAGCCCCTCGCTGGTAATGTTTTACAGAATCCCGGTCGTGTCGGCTCGTACTTCTCGGTGCGGACGTTATATACGTCTATAACGTTATATATCCTAACCTAAGGCAACCTGACACTTCGGATGTAGTAGTTTCCAACGTTCCTGGCGGGTCGGCACCTACTACTCGGTGGGAACATTATATACGTCTATAACGTAATATAACGTAACCTAACCCATCCAGCCCCTCGCTGGTAATGTTTTACAGAATCCCGGTCGTGTCAGCCGGTACGTCTAGGTGGGGACATTATATACGTCTATAACGTTATACATCCCAACCTAAGGCAACCTAACATCTCGGATGTTGTATTTTCCAACGTGCCTGACGGGTCGGCCCCTACTTCTCGGTGGGAACATTATATTCGCCTATAACGTAATATAACGTAACCTAATCCATCTATATCCACGGTGATAATGTTTTACAGAAACCCGGTCGCGTCGGCCCGTACTTCACTGTGGGGACATTATACACGTCTGTAACGTTATACATCGCAACCTAAGGCAACCTAACACTTCGGATGTAGTATATTCCAACGTTCCTGACGGGTCGGCCCCTACTTCTCGGTGGGAACATTATATACGTCTATGTCGTAATATAACCTAAACTAACCCATCTAACCCCTCGGTGATAATGGTTTACAGAATCCCGTTCGTGTCGGCCCGTACTTCTCCGTGGGGACATTATATACGTCTATAACGTTATATATCCCAACCTAAGGCAACCTAACATCTCGGATGTAGTATTTTACAACACTCCTTGCGGGTCGGCTCCTACTTCTCGGTGGGAAAATTATATTCGCCTATAACGTAATATAACGTAACCTAAACCATCCGGCCCCTCGCTGTTAATGTTTTACAAAATCCCGGTCGTGTCGGCCCGTACTTGTCGGTGGGGACATTATATACGTCTATAACGTTATATATCCCAACCTAAGGCAAGCTAACATTTCGGATGTAGTATTTTACAACACTCCTGGCGCGTGGGCTCCTACTTCTCGGTGGGAACATTATATTCGCCTATAACGTAATATAACGTAACCTAACCCATCCAGCCCCTCGCTGGTAATGTTTTACAGAATCCCGGTCGTGTCAGCCGGTACTTCTAGGTGGGGACATTATATACATCTATAACGTTATATATCCCAACCTAAGGCAACCTAGCATCTCGGATGTAGTATTTTACAACACTCCTGGCGGGTCGGCTCCTACTTCTCGGTGGGAATATTATATTCGTCTATAACGTAATATAACGTAACCTAACCCATCCAGCCCCTCGCTGGTAATGTTTTACAGAATCCCGGTCGTGCCATCCGGTACTAATAGGAGGGGACATTATATACGTCTATAACGTTATATATCCTAACCTAAGGCAATCTAACACTTCGGATGTAGTATTTTCCAACGTTCCTGGCTGGTCGGCCCCTACTTCTCGGTGGGAACATTATATACGTCTATAACGTTATACATCCTACCCTAACACATCTAGCCCCTCGCAGGTAATGTTTTACAGAATCCCGGTCGTGTCGGCTCGTACTTCTCGGTGCGGACATTATACACGTCTATAACGTCATATGTCCTAACCTAAGGCAACTTAACACTTCGGATGTAGTATTTTACAACATTCCTGGCGTGTCGGCTCCTACTTCTCGGTGGGAACATTATGTTCGTCTATAACGTAATATAACGTAACCTAATCCATCCGGCCCCTCGGTGATAATGTTTTACAGAATCCTGTTCGTGTCGGCCCGTACTTCTCTGTGGGGACATTATACACGTCTATAACGTTATACATCGCAACCTAAGGCAACCTAACATCTCGGATGTAGTATTTTACATCATTCCTGGCGTGTCGGCTCCTACTTCTCGGTGGGAACATTATATTCGTCTATAACGTAATATAACGTAACCTAACCCATCCGGCACCTCGCTGTTAATGTTTTACAAAATCCCGGTCGTGTCGGCCCGTACTTCTCGGTGGGGACATTATATACGTCTATAACGTTATATATCCCAACCTAAGGCAACCTAACATCTCGGATGTAGTATTTTACAACACTCCTTGCGGGTCGGCTCCTACTTCTCGGTGGGAACATTATATTCGCCTATAACGTAATATAACGTAACCTAACCCAACCGGCCCCTCGCTGTTAATGTTTTACAAAATCCCGGTCGTGTCGGCCCGTACTTCTCGGTGGGGACATTATATACGTCTATAACGTTATATATCCCAACCTAAGGCAACCTAACATTTCGGATGTAGTATTTTACAACACTCCTGGCGCGTGGGCTCCTACTTCTCGGTGGGAACATTATATTCGCCTATAACGTAATATAACGTAACCTAACCCATCCAGCCCCTCGCTGGTAATGTTTTACAGAATCCCGGTCGTGTCAGCCGGTACTTCTAGGTGGGGACATTATATACATCTATAACGTTATATATCCCAACCTAAGGCAACCTAGCATCTCGGATGTAGTATTTTACAACACTCATGGCGGGTCGGCTCCTACTTCTCGGTGGGAATATTATATTCGTCTATAACGTAATATAACGTAACCTAACCCATCCAGCCCCTCGCTGGTAATGTTTTACAGAATCCCGGTCGTGTCAGACCGTACTTCTCGGTGGGGACATTATATACGTCTATAACGTCATATATCCTAACCTAAGGCAACCTAACACTTCGGATGTAGTATTTTCCAACGTTCCTGGCTGGTCGGCCCCTACTTCTCGGTGGGAACGTTATATACGTCTATAACGTTATACATCCTACCCTAACACATCTAGCCCCTCGCAGGTAATGTTTTACAGAATCCCGGTGGTGTCGGCTCGTACTTCTCGGTGCGGACATTATATACGTCTATAACGTCATATGTCCTAACCTAAGGCAACTTAACACTTCGGATGTAGTATTTTACAACATTCCTGGCGTGTCGGCTCCTACTTCTCGGTGGGAACATTATATTCGTCTATAACGTTATATATCCCAACCTAAGGCAACCTAACATCTCGGATGTATTATTTTACAACACTCCTTGCGGGTCGGCTCCTACTTCTCGGTGGGAACATTATATTCGCCTATAACGTAATATAACGTAACCTAATCCATCTATATCCACGGTGATAATGTTTTACAGAAACCCGGTCGCGTCGGCCCGTACTTCACTGTGGGGACATTATACACGTCTGTAACGTTATACATCGCAACCTAAGGCAACCTAACACTTCGGATGTAGTATATTCCAACGTTCCTGACGGGTCGGCCCCTACTTCTCGGTGGGAACATTATATACGTCTATGTCGTAATATAACCTAAACTAACCCATCTAACCCCTCGGTGATAATGGTTTACAGAATCCCGTTCCTGTCGGCCCGTACTTCTCCGTGGGGATATTATATACGTCTATAACGTTATATATTCTAACCTAAGGCAACCTAACACTTCGGATGTAGTATTTTCCAACGTTCCTGGCGGGTCGGCCCCTACTTCTCGGTGGGAACATTATATACGTCTATAACGTAATATAACCTACCCTAACACATCTAGCCCCTCGCAGGTAATGTTTTACAGAATCCCGGTCGTGTCGGCTCGTACTTCTCGGTGCGGACATTATATACGTCTATAACGTCATATGTCCTAACCTAAGGCAACTTAACACTTCGGATGTAGTATTTTACAACATTCCTGGCGTGTCGGCTCCTACTTCTCGGTGGGAACATTATATTCGTCTATAACGTAATATAACGTAACCTAATCCATCCGGCCCCTCGGTGATAATGTTTTACAGAATCCTGTTCGTGTCGGCCCGTACTTCTCGGTGGGGACATTATATACGTCTGTAACGTTATATATCCCAACCTAAGGCAACCTAACATCTCGGATGTAGTATTTTACAACATTCCTGGCGTGTCGGCTCCTACTTCTCGGTGGGAACATTATATTCGTCTATAACGTAATATAACGTAACCCAACCCATCCGGCCCCTCGGTGATAATGGTTTACAGAATCCCGGTCGTGTCATCCGGTACTCCTAGGTGGGGACATTATATACGTCTATAACGTTATATATCCTAACCTAAGGCAACCTGACACTTCGGATGTAGTAGTTTCCAACGTTCCTGGCGGGTCGGCACCTACTTCTCGGTGGGATCATTATATACGTCTATAACGTAATATAACGTAACCTAACCCATCCAGCCCCTCGCTGGTAATGTTTTACAGAATCCCGGTCGTGTCGGCTCGTACTTCTCGGTGCGGACGTTATATACGTCTATAACGTTATATATCCTAACCTAAGGCAACCTGACACTTCGGATGTAGTAGTTTCCAACGTTCCTGGCGGGTCGGCACCTACTACTCGGTGGGAACATTATATACGTCTATAACGTAATATAACGTAACCTAACCCATCCAGCCCCTCGCTGGTAATGTTTTACAGAATCCCGGTCGTGTCAGCCGGTACGTCTAGGTGGGGACATTATATACGTCTATAACGTTATACATCCCAACCTAAGGCAACCTAACATCTCGGATGTTGTATTTTCCAACGTGCCTGACGGGTCGGCCCCTACTTCTCGGTGGGAACATTATATTCGCCTATAACGTAATATAACGTAACCTAATCCATCTATATCCACGGTGATAATGTTTTACAGAAACCCGGTCGCGTCGGCCCGTACTTCACTGTGGGGACATTATACACGTCTGTAACGTTATACATCGCAACCTAAGGCAACCTAACACTTCGGATGTAGTATATTCCAACGTTCCTGACGGGTCGGCCCCTACTTCTCGGTGGGAACATTATATACGTCTATGTCGTAATATAACCTAAACTAACCCATCTAACCCCTCGGTGATAATGGTTTACAGAATCCCGTTCGTGTCGGCCCGTACTTCTCCGTGGGGACATTATATACGTCTATAACGTTATATATTCTAACCTAAGGCAACCTAACACTTCGGATGTAGTATTTTCCAACGTTCCTGGCGGGTCGGCTCCTACTTCTCGGTGGGAACATTATATTCGTCTATAACGTAATATAACGTAACCTAACCCATCCGGCCCCTAGGTGATAATGTTTTACAGAATCCTGTTCGTGTCTGCCCGTACTTCTCGGTGGGGACATTATATACGTCTATAACGTTATATATCCCAACCTAAGGCAACCTAACATCTCGGATGTAGTATTTTACAACACTCCTTGCGGGTCGGCTCCTACTTCTCGGTGGGAAAATTATATTCGCCTATAACGTAATATAACGTAACCTAAACCATCCGGCCCCTCGCTGTTAATGTTTTACAAAATCCCGGTCGTGTCGGCCCGTACTTGTCGGTGGGGACATTATATACGTCTATAACGTTATATATCCCAACCTAAGGCAAGCTAACATTTCGGATGTAGTATTTTACAACACTCCTGGCGCGTGGGCTCCTACTTCTCGGTGGGAACATTATATTCGCCTATAACGTAATATAACGTAACCTAACCCATCCAGCCCCTCGCTGGTAATGTTTTACAGAATCCCGGTCGTGTCAGCCGGTACTTCTAGGTGGGGACATTATATACATCTATAACGTTATATATCCCAACCTAAGGCAACCTAGCATCTCGGATGTAGTATTTTACAACACTCCTGGCGGGTCGGCTCCTACTTCTCGGTGGGAATATTATATTCGTCTATAACGTAATATAACGTAACCTAACCCATCCAGCCCCTCGCTGGTAATGTTTTACAGAATCCCGGTCGTGCCATCCGGTACTAATAGGAGGGGACATTATATACGTCTATAACGTTATATATCCTAACCTAAGGCAATCTAACACTTCGGATGTAGTATTTTCCAACGTTCCTGGCTGGTCGGCCCCTACTTCTCGGTGGGAACATTATATACGTCTATAACGTTATACATCCTACCCTAACACATCTAGCCCCTCGCAGGTAATGTTTTACAGAATCCCGGTCGTGTCGGCTCGTACTTCTCGGTGCGGACATTATACACGTCTATAACGTCATATGTCCTAACCTAAGGCAACTTAACACTTCGGATGTAGTATTTTACAACATTCCTGGCGTGTCGGCTCCTACTTCTCGGTGGGAACATTATGTTCGTCTATAACGTAATATAACGTAACCTAATCCATCCGGCCCCTCGGTGATAATGTTTTACAGAATCCTGTTCGTGTCGGCCCGTACTTCTCTGTGGGGACATTATACACGTCTATAACGTTATACATCGCAACCTAAGGCAACCTAACATCTCGGATGTAGTATTTTACATCATTCCTGGCGTGTCGGCTCCTACTTCTCGGTGGGAACATTATATTCGTCTATAACGTAATATAACGTAACCTAACCCATCCGGCACCTCGCTGTTAATGTTTTACAAAATCCCGGTCGTGTCGGCCCGTACTTCTCGGTGGGGACATTATATACGTCTATAACGTTATATATCCCAACCTAAGGCAACCTAACATCTCGGATGTAGTATTTTACAACACTCCTTGCGGGTCGGCTCCTACTTCTCGGTGGGAACATTATATTCGCCTATAACGTAATATAACGTAACCTAACCCAACCGGCCTCTCGCTGTTAATGTTTTACAAAATCCCGGTCGTGTCGGCCCGTACTTCTCGGTGGGGACATTATATACGTCTATAACGTTATATATCCCAACCTAAGGCAACCTAACATTTCGGATGTAGTATTTTACAACACTCCTGGCGCGTGGGCTCCTACTTCTCGGTGGGAACATTATATTCGCCTATAACGTAATATAACGTAACCTAACCCATCCAGCCCCTCGCTGGTAATGTTTTACAGAATCCCGGTCGTGTCAGCCGGTACTTCTAGGTGGGGACATTATATACATCTATAACGTTATATATCCCAACCTAAGGCAACCTAGCATCTCGGATGTAGTATTTTACAACACTCATGGCGGGTCGGCTCCTACTTCTCGGTGGGAATATTATATTCGTCTATAACGTAATATAACGTAACCTAACCCATCCAGCCCCTCGCTGGTAATGTTTTACAGAATCCCGGTCGTGTCAGACCGTACTTCTCGGTGGGGACATTATATACGTCTATAACGTCATATATCCTAACCTAAGGCAACCTAACACTTCGGATGTAGTATTTTCCAACGTTCCTGGCTGGTCGGCCCCTACTTCTCGGTGGGAACGTTATATACGTCTATAACGTTATACATCCTACCCTAACACATCTAGCCCCTCGCAGGTAATGTTTTACAGAATCCCGGTGGTGTCGGCTCGTACTTCTCGGTGCGGACATTATATACGTCTATAACGTCATATGTCCTAACCTAAGGCAACTTAACACTTCGGATGTAGTATTTTACAACATTCCTGGCGTGTCGGCTCCTACTTCTCGGTGGGAACATTATATTCGTCTATAACGTTATATATCCCAACCTAAGGCAACCTAACATCTCGGATGTATTATTTTACAACACTCCTTGCGGGTCGGCTCCTACTTCTCGGTGGGAACATTATATTCGCCTATAACGTAATATAACGTAACCTAACCCATCCGGCCCCCCTCTGTTAATGTTTTACAAAATCCCGGTCCTGTCGGCCCGTACTTCTCGGTGGGGACATTATATACGTCTATAACGTTATATATCCTAACCTAAGGCAAACTAACTCTTCGGATGTAGTATTTTCCAACGTTCCTGGCGGGTCGGCCCCTACTTCTCGGTGGGAACATTATATACGTCTATGTCGTAATATAACCTAAACTAACCCATCTAACCCCTCGGTGATAATGGTTTACAGAATCCCGTTCGTGTCGGCCCGCACTTCTCCGTGGGGACATTATATACGTCTATAACGTTATATATTCTAACCTAAGGCAACCTAACACTTCGGATGTAGTATTTTCCAACGTTCCTGGCGGGTCGGCCCCTACTTCTCGGTGGGAACATTATATACGCCTATAACCTAATATAACGTAACCTAACCCATCCAGCCCCTCGCTGGTAATGTTCAACAGAATCCCGGTCTTCTCATCCGGTACTCCTAGGTGGGGACATTATATACGTCTATAACGTTATATATCTTAACCTAAGGCAACCTGACACTTCGGATGTAGTAGTTTCCAACGTTCCTGGCGGGTCGGCACCTACTACTCGGTGGGAACATTATATACGTCTATAACGTAATATAACGTAACCTAACCCATCCAGCCCCTCGCTGGTAATGTTTTACAGAATCCCGGTCGTGTCAGCCCGTACTTCTCTGTGGGGACATTATACACGTCTATAACGTTATACATCGCAACCTAAGGCAACCTAACATCTCGGATGTAGTATTTTACAACATTCCTGGCGTGTCGGCTCCTACTTCTCGGTGGGAACATTATATTCGTCTATAACGTAATATAACGTAACCTAATCCATCCGGCCCCTCGGTGATAAAGTTTTACAGAATCCTGTTCGTGTCGGCCCGTACTTCTCTGTGGGGACATTATACACGTCTATAACGTTATACATCGCAACCTAAGGCAACCTAACATCTCGGATGTAGTATTTTACATCATTCCTGGCGTGTCGGCTCCTACTTCTCGGCGGGAACATTATATTCGTCTATAACGTAATATAACGTAACCTAACCCATCCGGCCCCTCGGTGATAATGTTTTACAGAATCCTGTTCGTGTCGGCCCGTACTTCTCGGCGGGGACATTATATACGTCTATAACGTTATATATCCTAACCTAAGGCAACCTAACACTTCGGATGTAGTATTTTCCAACGTTCCTGGCTGGTCGGCCCCTACTTCTCGGTGGGAACATTATATACGTCTATAACGTTATACATCCTACCCTAACACATCTAGCCCCTCGCAGGTAATGTTTTACAGAATCCCGGTCGTGTCGGCTCGTACTTCTCGGTGCGGACATTATATACGTCTATGTCATATGTCCTAACCTAAGGCAACTTAACACTTCGGATGTAGTATTTTACAACATTGCTGGCGTGTCGGCTCCTACTTCTCGGTGGGAACATTATATTCGTCTATAACGTAATATAACGTAACCTAATCCATCCGGCCCCTCGGTGATAATGTTTTACAGAATCCTGTTCGTGTCGGCCCGTACTTCTCTGTGGGGACATTATACACGTCTATAACGTTATACATCGCAACCTAAGGCAACCTAACATCTCGGATGTAGTATTTTACATCATTCCTGGCGTGTCGGCTCCTACTTCTCGGTGGGAACATTATATTCGTCTATAACGTAATATAACGTAACCTAACCCATCCGGCACCTCGCTGTTAATGTTTTACAAAATCCCGGTCGTGTCGGCCCGTACTTCACGGTGGGGACATTATATACGTCTATAACGTTATATATCCCAACCTAAGGCAACCTAACATCTCGGATGTAGTATTTTACAACACTCCTTGCGGGTCGGCTCCTACTTCTCGGTGGGAACTTTATATTCGCCTATAACGTAATATAACGTAACCTAACCCATCCGGCCCCTCGCTGTTAATGTTTTATAAAATCCCGGTCGTGTCGGCCCGTACTTCTCGGTGGGGACATTATATACGTCTATAACGTTATATATCCCAACCTAAGGCAACCTAACATCTCGGATGTAGTATTTTACAACACTCCTGGCGGGTCGGCTCATACTTCGCGGTGGGAACATTATATTCGCCTATAACGTAATATAACGTAACCTAACCCATCCAGCCCCTCGCTGGTAATGTGCTACAGAATCCCGGTCGTGTCATCCGGTACTCCTAGGTGGGGACATTATATACGTCTATAACGTTATATATCCTAACCTAAGGCAACCTGACACTTCGGATGTAGTAGTTTCCAACGTTCCTGGCGGGTCGGCACCTACTACTCGGTGGGAACATTATATACGTCTATAACGTAATATAACGTAACCTAACCCATCCAGCCCCTCGCTGGTAATGTTTTACAGAATCCCGGTCGTGTTAGACGGTACTTCTAGGAGGGGACATTATATACGTCCATAACGTTATATATCCTAACCTAAGGCAACCTAACACTTCGGATGTAGTAGTTTCCAACGTTCCTGGCGGGTCGGTCCCTACATCTCGGTGGGAACATTATATACGTCTATAACGTAATATAACCTACCCTAACACATCTAGCCCCTCGCAGGTAATGTTTTACAGAATCCCGGTCGTGTCGGCTCGTACTTCTCGGTGCGGACATTATATACGTCTATAACGTCATATGTCCTAACCTAAGGCAACTTAACACTTCGGATGTAGTATTTTACAACATTCCTGGCGTGTCGGCTCCTACTTCTCGGTGGGAACATTATATACGTCTATAACGTAATATAACGTAACCTAACCCATCCAGCCCCTCGCTGGTAATGTTTTACAGAATCCCGGTCGTGTTAGACGGTACTTCTAGGTGGGGACATTATATACGTCCATAACGTTATATATCCTAACCTAAGGCAACCTAACACTTCGGATGTAGTAGTTTCCAACGTTCCTGTCGGGTCGGTCCCTACTTCTCGGTGGGAACATTATATACGTCTATAACGTAATATAACCTACCCTAACACATCTAGCCCCTCGCAGGTAATGTTTTACAGAATCCCGGTCGTGTCGGCTCGTACTTCTCGGTGCGGACATTATATACGTCTATAACGTCATATGTCCTAACCTAAGGCAACTTAACACTTCGGATGTAGTATTTTACAACATTCCTGGCGTGTCGGCTCCTACTTCTCGGTGGGAACATTATATTCGTCTATAACGTAATATAACGAAACCTAATCCATCCGGCCCCTCGGTGATAATGTTTTACAGAATCCTGTTCGTGTCGGCCCGTACTTCTCTGTGGGGACATTATATACGTCTATAACGTTATATATTCTAACCTAAGGCAACCTAGCACTTCGGATGTAGTATTTTCCAACGTTCCTGGCGGGTCGGCCCCTACTTCTCGGTGGGAAAATTATATACGCCTATAACCTAATATAACGTAACCTAACCCATCCAGCCCCTCGCTGGTAATGTTCTACAGAATCCCGGTCGTGTCATCCGGTACTCCTAGATGGGGACATTATATACGTCTATAACGTTATATATCCTAACCTAAGGCAACCTGACACTTCGGATGTAGTAGTTTCCAACGTTCCTGGCGGGTCGGCACCTACTACTCGGTGGGAACATTATATACGTCTATAACGTAATATAACGTAACCTAACCCATCCAGCCCCTCGCTGGTAATGTTTTACAGAATCCCTGTCGTGTCAGCCGGTACGCCTAGGTGGGGACATTATATACGTCTATAACGTTATACATCCCAACCTAAGGCAACCTAACATCTCGGATGTAGTATTTTCCAACGTTCCTGACGGGTCGGCCCCTACTTCTCGGTGGGAACATTATATTCGCCTATAACGTAATATAACGTAACCTAACCCATCCGGCCCCCCTCTGTTAATGTTTTACAAAATCCCGGTCCTCTCGGCCCGTACTTCTCGGTGGGGACATTATATACGTCTATAACGTTATATATCCTAACCTAAGGCAAACTAACTCTTCGGATGTAGTATTTTCCAACGTTCCTGGCGGGTCGGCCCCTACTTCTCGGTGGGAACATTATATACGTCCATGTCGTAATATAACCTAAACTAACCCATCTAACCCCTCGGTGATAATGGTTTACAGAATCCCGTTCGTGTCGGCCCGCACTTCTCCGTGGGGACATTATATACGCCTATAACGTTATATATTCTAACCTAAGGCAACCTAACACTTCGGATGTAGTATTTTCCAACGTTCCTGGCGGGTCGGCCCCTACTTCTCGGTGGGAACATTATATACGCCTATAACCTAATATAACGTAACCTAACCCATCCAGCCCCTCGCTGGTAATGTTCTACAGAATCCCGGTCTTCTCATCCGGTACTCCTAGGTGGGGACATTATATACGTCTATAACGTTATATATCCTAACCTAAGGCAACCTGACACTTCGGATGTAGTAGTTTCCAACGTTCCTGGCGGGTCTGCACCTACTACTCGGTGGGAACATTATATACGTCTATAACGTAATATAACGTAACCTAACCCATCCAGCCCCTCGCTGGTAATGTTTTACAGAATCCCTGTCGTGTCAGCCGGTACGCCTAGGTGGGGACATTATATACGTCTATAACGTTATACATCCCAACCTAAGGCAACCTAACATCTCGGATGTAGTATTTTCCAACGTTCCTGACGTGTCGGCCCCTACTTCTCGGTGGGAACATTATATACGTCTATGTCGTAATATAACCTAAACTAACCCATCTAACCCCTCGGTGATAATGGTTTACAGAATCCCGTTCGTGTCGGCCCGCACTTCTCCGTGGGGACATTATATACGTCTATAACGTTATATATTCTAACCTAAGGCAACCTAACACTTCGGATGTAGTATTTTCCAACGTTCCTGGCGGGTCGGCCCCTACTTCTCGGTGGGAACATTATATACGCCTATAGCGTAATATAACGTAACCTAACCCATCCAGCCCCTCGCTGGTAATGTTCTACAGAATCCCGGTCTTCTCATCCGGTACTCCTAGGTGGGGACATTATATACGTCTATAACGTTATATATCCTAACCTAAGGCAACCTGACACTTCGGATGTAGTAGTTTCCAACGTTCCTGGCGGGTCGGCACCTACTACTCGGTGGGAACATTATATACGTCTATAACGTAATATAACGTAACCTAACCCATCCAGCCCCTCGCTGCTAATGTTTTACAGAATCCCGGTCGTGTCAGCCGGTACGTATAGGTGGGGACATTATATACGTCTATAACTTTATATATCCTAACCTAAGGCAACCTAACACTTCGGATGTAGTGGTTTCCAACGTTCCTGGCGGGTCGGCCCCTACTTCTTGGTGGGAACATTATATACGTCTATAACGTAATATAACCTACCCTAACACATGTAGCCCCTCGCAGGTAATGTTTTACAGAATCCCGGCCGTGTCGGCTCGTACTTCTCGGTGCGGACATTATATACGTCTATAACGTCATATGTCCTAACCTAAGGCAACTTAACACTTCGGATGTAGTATTTTACAACATTCCTGGCGTGTCGGCTCCTACTTCTCGGTGGGAACACTATATTCGTCTATAACGTAATATAACGTAACCTAACCCATCCGGCCCCTCGGTGATAATGTTTTACAGAATCCTGTTCGTGTCGGCCCGTACCTCTCGGCGGGGACATTATATACGTCTATAACGTTATATATCCCAACCTAAGGCAACCTAACATCTCGGATGTAGTATTTTACAACACTCCTTGCGGGTCGGCTCCTACTTCTCGGTGGGAACATTATATTCGTTTATAACGTAATATAACGTAACCTAATCCATCCGACCCCTCGGTGATAATGTTTTACAGAATCCTGTTCGTGTCGGCCCGTACTTCTCTGTGGGGACATTATACACGTCTATAACGTTATACATCGCAACCTAAGGCAACCTAACATCTCGGATGTGGTATTTTACATCATTCCTGGCGTGTCGGCTCCTACTTCTCGGTGGGAACATTATATTCGTCTATAACGTAATATAACGTAACCTAACCCATCCGGCACCTCGCTGTTAATGTTTTACAAAATCCCGGTCGTGTCGGCCCGTACTTCTCGGTGGGGACATTATATACGTCTATAACGTTATATATCCCAACCTAAGGCAACCTAACATCTCGGATGTAGTATTTTACAACACTCCTTGCGGGTCGGCTCCTACTTCTCGGTGGGAACATTATATTCGCCTATAACGTAATATAACGTAACCTAACCCATTCGGCCCCTCGCTCTTAATGTTTTACAAAATCCCGGTCGTGTCGGCCCGTACTTCTCGGTGGGGACATTATATACGTCTATAACGTTATATATCCCAACTTAAGGCAACCTAACATCTCGGATGTAGTATTTTACAACACTCCTGGCGGGTCGGCTCCTACTTCTCGGTGGGAACATTATATTCGCCTATAACGTAATATAACGTAACCTAACCCATCCAGCCCCTGGCTGGTAATGTTTTACAGAATTCCGGTCGTGTCAGCCGGTCCTTCTAGGTGGGGACATTATATACATCTATAACGTTATATATCCCAACCTAAGGCAACCTAACATCTCGGATGTAGTATTTTACAACACTCCTGGCGGGTCGGCTCCTACTTCTCGGTGGGAACATTATATTCGTCTATAACGTAATATAACGTAACCTAACCCATCCAGCCCCTCGCTGGTAATGTTTTACAGAATCCCGGTCGTGTCAGGAGGTACTTCTCGGTGGGGACATTATATACGTCCATAACGTTATATATCCTAACCTAAGGCAACCTAACACTTCGGATGTAGTAGTTTCCAACGTTCCTGGCGGGTCGGCCCCTACTTCTCGGTGGGAACATTATATACGTCTATAACGTAATATAACCTACCCTAACACATCTAGCCCCTCGCAGGTAATGCTTTACAGAATCCCGGTCGTGTCGGCTCCTACTTCTCGGTGCGGACATTATATACGTCTATAACGTCATATGTCCTAACCTAAGGCAACTTAACACTTCGGATGTAGTATTTTACAACGTTCCTGGCGGGTCGGCCCCTACTTCTCGGTGGGAACATTATATACGTCTATGTCGTAATATAACCTAAACTAACCCATCTAACCCCTCGGTGATAATGGTTTACAGAATCCCGTTCGTTTCGGCCCGCACTTCTCCGTGGGGACATTATATACGTCTATAACGTTATATATTCTAACCTAAGGCAACCTAACACTTCGGATGTAGTATTTTCCAACGTTCCTGGCGGGTCGGCCCCTACATCTCGGTGGGAACATTATATACGCCTATAACCTAATATAACGTTACCTAACCCATCCAGTCCCCCGCTGGTAATGTTCTACAGAATCCCGGTCGTGTCATCCGGTGCCCCTAGGTGGCGACATTATATACGTCTATAACGTTATATATCCTAACCTAAGGCAACCTGACACTTCGGATGTAGTAGTTTCCAACGTTCCTGGCGGGTCGGCACCTACTTCTCGGTGGGAACATTATATACGTCTATAACGTAATATAACGTAACCTAACCCATCCAGCCCCTCGCTGGTAATGTTTTACAGAATCCCGGTCGTGTCAGCCGGTACGTATAGGTGGGGACATTATATACGTCTATAACTTTATATATCCGAACCTAAGGCAACCTAACACTTCGGATGTAGTGGTTTCCAACGTTCCTGGCGGGTCGGCCCCTACTTCTCGGTGGGAACGTTATATACGTCTATAACGTAATATAACCTACCCTAACACATGTAGCCCCTCGCAGGTAATGTTTTACAGAATCCCGGCCGTGTCGGCTCGTACTTCTCGGTGCGGACATTATATACGTCTATAACGTCATATGTCCTAACCTAAGGCAACTTAACACTTCGGATGTAGTATTTTCCAACGTTCCTGGCGGGTCGGCCCCTACTTCTCGGTGGGAACATTATATACGCCAATAACCTAATATAACGTAACCTAACCCATCCAGCCCCTCGCTGGTAATGTTCTACAGAATCCCGGTCGTGTCATCCGGTATTCCTAGGTGGGGACATTATATACGTCTATAACTTTATATATCATAATCTAAGGCAACCTAACACTTCGGATGTAGTGGTTTCCAACGTTCCTGGCGGGTCGGCCCCTACTTCTCGGTGGGAACATTATATACGTCTATAACGTAATATAACCTACCCTAACACATCTAGCCCCTCGCAGGTAATGTTTTACAGAATCCCGGTCGTGTCGGCCCGTACTTCTCTGTGGGGACATTATATACGTCTATAACGTTATACATCCCAACCTAAGGCAACCTAACATCTCGGATGTAGTATTTTCCAACGTTCCTGACGGGTCGGCCCCTACTTCTCGGTGGGAACATTAGATTCGCCTATAACGTAATATAACCTACCCTAACACATGTAGCCCCTCGCAGGTAATGTTTTACAGAATCCCGGCCGTGTCGGCTCGTACTTCTCGGTGCGGACATTATATACGTCTATAAAGTCATATGTCCTAACCTAAGGCAACTTAACACTTCGGATGTAGTATTTTCCAACGTTCCTGGCGGGTCGGCCCCTACTTCTCGGTGGGAACATTATATACGCCAATAACCTAATATAACGTAACCTAACCCATCCAGCCCCTCGCTGGTAATGGTTTACAGAATCCCGTTCGTGTCGGCCCGCACTTCTCCGTGGGGACATTATATACGTCTATAACGTTATATATTCTAACCTAAGGCAACCTAACACTTCGGATGTAGTATTTTCCAACGTTCCTGGCGGGTCGGCCCCTACTTCTCGGTGGGAACATTATATACGCCTATAACCTAATATAACGTAACCTAACCCATCCAGCCCCTCGCTGGTAATGTTCTACAGAATCCCGGTCGTGTCATCCGGTACTCCTAGGTGGGGACGTTATATACGACTATAACGTTATATATCCTAACCTAAGGCAACCTGACACTTCGGATGTAGTAGTTTCCAACGTTCCTGGCGGGTCGGCACCTACTTCTCGGTGGGAACATTATATACGTCTATAACGTAATATAACTTAACCTAACCCATCCAGCCCCTCGCTGGTAATGGTTTACAGAATCCCGTTCGTGTCGGCCCGCACTTCTCCGTGGGGACATTATATACGTCTATAACGTTATATATTCTAACCTAAGGCAACCTAACACTTCGGATGTAGTGGTTTCCAACGTTCCTGGCGGGTCGGCCCCTACTTCTCGGTGGGAACATTATATACGTCTATAACGTAATATAACCTACCCTAACACATGTAGCCCCTCGCAGGTAATGTTTTACAGAATCCCGGCCGTGTCGGCTCGTACTTCTCGGTGCGGACATTATATACGTCTATAACGTCATATGTCCTAACCTAAGGCAACTTAACACTTCGGATGTAGTATTTTCCAACGTTCCTGACGGGTCGGCCCCTACTTCTCGGTGGGAACATTATATACGTCTATAACGTAATATAACCTACCCTAACACATCTAGCCCCTCGCAGGTAATGTTTTACAGAATCCCGGTCGTGTCGGCCCGTACTTCTCTGTGGGGACATTATATACGTCTATAACGTTATACATCCCAACCTAAGGCAACCTAACATCTCGGATGTAATATTTTCCAACGTTCCTGACGGGTCGGCCCCTACTTCTCGGTGGGAACATTAGATTCGCCTATAACGTAATATAACCTACTCTAACACATGTAGCCCCTCGCAGGTAATGTTTTACAGAATCCCGGCCGTGTCGGCTCGTACTTCTCGGTGCGGACATTATATACGTCTATAACGTCATATGTCCTAACCTAAGGCAACTTAACACTTCGGATGTAGTATTTTCCAACGTTCCTGGCGGGTCGGCCCCTACTTCTCGGTGGGAACATTATATACGCCAATAACCTAATATAACGTAACCTAACCCATCCAGCCCCTCGCTGGTAATGGTTTACAGAATCCCGTTCGTGTCGGCCCGCACTTCTCCGTGGGGACATTATATACGTCTATAACGTTATATATTCTAACCTAAGGCAACCTAAAACTTCGGATGTAGTATTTTCCAACGTTCCTGGCGGGTCGGCCCCTACTTCTCGGTGGGAACATTATATACGCCTATAACCTAATATAACGTAACCTAACCCATCCAGCCCCTCGCTGGTAATGTTCTACAGAATCCCGGTCGTGTCATCCGGTACTCCTAGGTGGGGACGTTATATACGACTATAACGTTATATATCCTAACCTAAGGCAACCTGACACTTCGGATGTAGTAGTTTCCAACCTTCCTGGCGGGTCGGCACCTACTTCTCGGTGGGAACATTATATACGTCTATAACGTAATATAACTTAACCTAACCCATCCAGCCCCTCGATGGTAATGTTTTACAGAATCCCGGTCGTGTCAGCCGGTACGTATAGGTGGGGACATTATATACGTCTATAACTTTATATATCCTAATCTAAGGCAACCTAACACTTCGGATGTAGTGGTTTCCAACGTTCCTGGCGGGTCTGCCCCTACTTCTCGGTGGGAACATTATATACGTCTATAACGTAATATAACCTACCCTAACACATGTAGCCCCTCGCAGGTAATGTTTTACAGAATCCCGGCCGTGTCGGCTCGTACTTCTCGGTGCGGACATTATATACGTCTGTAACGTCATATGTCCTAACCTAAGGCAACTTAACACTTCGGATGTCGTATTTTCCAACGTTCCTGACGGGTCGGCCCCTACTTCTCGGTGGGAACATTATATACGTCTATAACGTAATATAACCTACCCTAACACATCTAGCCCCTCGCAGGTAATGTTTTACAGAATCCCGGTCGTGTCGGCCCGTACTTCTCTGTGGGGACATTATATACGTCTATAACGTTATACATCCCAACCTAAGGCAACCTAACATCTCGGATGTAGTATTTTCCAACGTTCCTGACGGGTCGGCCCCTACTTCTCGGTGGGAACATTAGATTCGCCTATAACGTAATATAACCTACCCTAACACATGTAGCCCCTCGCAGGTAATGTTTTACAGAATCCCGGCCGTGTCGGCTCGTACTTCTCGGTGCGGACATTATATACGTCTATAACGTCATATGTCCTAACCTAAGGCAACTTAACACTTCGGATGTAGTATTTTCCAACGTTCCTGGCGGGTCGGCCCCTACTTCTCGGTGGGAACATTATATACGCCAATAACCTAATATAACGTAACCTAACCCATCCAGCCCCTCGCTGGTAATGGTTTACAGAATCCCGTTCGTGTCGGCCCGCACTTCTCCGTGGGGACATTATATACGTCTATAACGTTATATATTCTAACCTAAGGCAACCTAACACTTCGGATGTAGTATTTTCCAACGTTCCTGGCGGGTCGGCCCCTACTTCTCGGTGGGAACATTATATACGCCTATAACCTAATATAACGTAACCTAACCCATCCAGCCCCTCGCTGGTAATGTTCTACAGAATCCCGGTCGTGTCATCCGGTACTCCTAGGTGGGGACGTTATATACGACAATAACGTTATATATCCTAACCTAAGGCAACCTGACACTTCGGATGTAGTAGTTTCCAACCTTCCTGGCGGGTCGGCACCTACTTCTCGGTGGGAACATTATATACGTCTATAACGTAATATAACGTAACCTAACCCATCCTGCCCCTCGCTGGTAATGTTTTACAGAATCCCGGTCGTGTCAGCCGGTACGTCTAGGTGGGGACATTATATACGTCTATAACTTTATATATCCTAACCTAAGGCAACCTAACACTTCGGATGTAGTGGTTTCCAACGTTCCTGGCGGGTCGGTCCCTACTTCTCGGTGGGAACATTATATACGTCTATAACGTAATATAACGTAACCTAACCCATCCGGCCCCTCGGTGATAATGTTTTACAGAATCCTATTCGTGTCGGCCCGTACTTCTCTGTGGGGCATTATATACGTCTATAACGTTATACATCCCAACCTAAGGCAACCTAACATCTCGGATGTAGTATTTTCCAACGTTCCTGACGGGTCGGCCCCTACTTGTCGGTGGGAACATTATATTCGCCTATAACGTAATATAACGTAACCTAACCCATCCGGCCCCTCGCTGTTAATGTTTTACAAAATCCCGGTCCTGTCGGCCCGTACTTCGCGGTGGGGACATTATATACGTCTATAACGTTATATATCCTAACCTAAGGCAACCCAACACTTCGGATGTAGTATTTTCCAACGTTCCTGGCTGGTCGGCCCCTACTTCTCGGTGGGAACATTATATACGTCTATAACGTTATACATCCTAATCTAAGGCAACCTAACACTTCGGATGTAGTATTCTCCAACGTTCCTGGCGGGTCGGCCCCTACTTCTCGGTGGGAACATTATATACGTCTATAACGTAATATAACGCAACCTATCCCATCCAGCACCTCGCTGGTAATGTATTACAGAATCCCGGTCGTGTCAGCCGGTACGTCTAGGTGGGGACATTATATTCGTCTATAACTTTATATATCCTAACCTAAGGCAACCTAACACTTCGGATGTAGTGGTTTCCAACGTTCCTGGCGGGTCGGCCCCTACTTCTCGGTGGGAACATTATATATGTCTATAACGTAATATAACCTACCCTAACACATGTAGCCCCTCGCAGGTAATGTTTTACAGAATCCCGGTCGTGTCGGCTCGTACTTCTCGGTGCGGACATTATATACGTCTATAACGTCATATGTCCTAACCTAAGGCAACTTAACACTTCGGATGTAGTATTTTACAACATTCCTGGCGTGTCGGCTCCTACTTCTCGGTGGGAACATTATATTCGTCTATAACGTAATATAACGTAACCTAACCCATCCGGCCCCTCGCTGTTAATGTTTTACAGAATCCCGGTCGTGTCGGCCCGTACTTCTCTGTGGGGACATTATATACGTCTATAACGTTATACATCGCAACCTAAGGCAACCTAACATCTCGGATATAGTATTTTACAACATTCCTGGCGTGTCGGCTCCTACTTCTCGGTGGGAACATTATATTCGTCTATAACGTAATATAACGTAACCTAACCCATCCGGCCCCTCGCTGTTAATGTTTTACAGAATCCCTGTCATGTCGGCCCGTACTTCTCGGTGGGGACATTATATACGTCTATAACGTTATATATCCTAACCAAAAGCAACCTAACACTTCGGATGTAGTATTTTCCAACGTTCCTGGCGGGTCGGCCCCTACTTCTCGGTGGGAACATTATATACGTCTATGTCGTAATATAACCTAAACTAACCCATCTAACCCCTCGGTGATAATGGTTTACAGAATCCCGTTCGTTTCGGCCCGCACTTCTCCGTGGGGACATTATATACGTCTATAACGTTATATATTCTAACCTAAGGCAACCTAACACTTCGGATGTAGTATTTTCCAACGTTCCTGGCGTGTCGGCTCCTACTTCTCGGTGGGAACATTATATTCGTCTATAACGTAATATAACGTAACCTAACCCATCCAGCCCCTCGGTGATAATGTTTTACAGAATCCTGTTCGTGTCGGCCCGTACTTTTCTGTGGGGCATTATATACGTCTATAACGTTATACATCCCAACCTAAGGCAACCTAACATCTCGGATGTAGTATTTTCCAACGTTCCTGACGGGTCGGCCCCTACTTGTCGGTGGGAACATTATATTCGCCTATAACGTAATATAACGTAACCTAACCCATCCAGCCCCTCGCTGGTAATGTTCTACAGAATCCCGGTCGTGTCATCCGGTACTCCTAGGTGGGGACATTATATACGTCTATAACGTTATATATCCCAACCTAAGGCAACCTAGCATTTCGGATGTAGTATTTTACAACACTCCTGGCGCGTGGGCTCCTACTTCTCGGTGGGAACATTATATTCGTCTATAACGTAATATAACGTTACCTATCCCATCCAGCCCCTCGCTGGTAATGTTTTACAGAATCCCTGTCGTGTCAGCCGGTACGCCTAGGTGGGGACATTATATACGTCTATAACGTTATACATCCCAATCTAAGGCAACCTAACATCTCGGATGTAGTATTTTCCAACGTTCCTGACGGGTCGGCCCCTACTTCTCGGTGGGAACATTATATTCGCCTATAACGTAATATAACGTAACCTAACCCATCCGGCCCCCCTCTGTTAATGTTTTACAAAATCCCGGTCCTGCCGGCCCGTACTTCTCGGTGGGGACATTATATACGTCTATAACGTTATATATCCTAACCTAAGGCAAACTAACTCTTCGGATGTAGTATTTTCCAACGTTCCTGGCGGGTCGGCCCCTACTTCTCGGTGGGAACATTATATACGTCTATGTCGTAATATAACCTAAACTAACCCATCTAACCCCTCGGTGATAATGGTTTACAGAATCCCGTTCGTGTCGGCCCGCACTTCTCCGTGGGGACATTATATACGTCTATAACGTTATATATTCTAACCTAAGGCAACCTAACACTTCGGATGTAGTAGTTTCCAACGTTCCTGGCGGGTCGGCACCTACTACTCGGTGGGAACATTATATACGTCTATAACGTAATATAACGTAACCTAACCCATCCAGCCCCTCGCTGGTAATGTTTTACAGAATCCCGGTCGTGTCAGCCCGTACTTCTCTGTGGGGACATTATACACGTCTATGACGTTATACATCGCAACCTAAGGCAACCTAACATCTCGGATGTAGTATTTTACAACATTCCTGGCGTGTCGGCTCCTACTTCTCGGTGGGAACATTATATTCGTCTATAACGTAATATAACGTAACCTAATCCATCCGGCCCCTCGGTGATAATGTTTTACAGAATCCTGTTCGTGTCGGCCCGTACTTCTCTGTGGGGACATTATACACGTCTATAACGTTATACATCGCAACCTAAGGCAACCTAACATCTCGGATGTAGTATTTTACATCATTCCTGGCGTGTCGGCTCCTACTTCTCGGCGGGAACATTATATTCGTCTATAACGTAATATAACGTAACCTAACCCATCCGGCCCCTCGGTGATAATGTTTTACAGAATCCTGTTCGTGTCGGCCCGTACTTCTCGGCGGGGACATTATATACGTCTATAACGTTATATATCCTAACCTAAGGCAACCTAACACTTCGGATGTAGTATTTTCCAACGTTCCTGGCTGGTCGGCCCCTACTTCTCGGTGGGAACATTATATACGTCTATAACGTTATACATCCTACCCTAACACATCTAGCCCCTCGCAGGTAATGTTTTACAGAATCCCGGTCGTGTCGGCTCGTACTTCTCGGTGCGGACATTATATACGTCTATGTCATATGTCCTAACCTAAGGCAACTTAACACTTCGGATGTAGTATTTTACAACATTCCTGGCGTGTCGGCTCCTACTTCTCGGTGGGAACATTATATTCGTCTATAACGTAATATAACGTAACCTAATCCATCCGGCCCCTCGGTGATAATGTTTTACAGAATCCTGTTCGTGTCGGCCCGTACTTCTCTGTGGGGACATTATACACGTCTATAACGTTATACATCGCAACCTAAGGCAACCTAACATCTCGGATGTAGTATTTTACATCATTCCTGGCGTGTCGGCTCCTACTTCTCGGTGGAAACATTATATTCGTCTATAACGTAATATAACGTAACCTAACCCATCCGGCACCTCGCTGTTAATGTTTTACAAAATCCCGGTCGTGTCGGCCCGTACTTCACGGTGGGGACATTATATACGTCTATAACGTTATATATCCCAACCTAAGGCAACCTAACATCTCGGATGTAGTATTTTACAACACTCCTTGCGGGTCGGCTCCTACTTCTCGGTGGGAACTTTATATTCGCCTATAACGTAATATAACGTAACCTAACCCATCCGGCCCCTCGCTGTTAATGTTTTACAAAATCCCGGTCGTGTGGGCCCGTACTTCTCGGTGGGGACATTATATACGTCTATAACGTTATATATCCCAACCTAAGGCAACCTAACATCTCGGATGTAGTATTTTACAACACTCCTGGCGGGTCGGCTCATACTTCGCGGTGGGAACATTATATTCGCCTATAACGTAATATAACGTAACCTAACCCATCCAGCCCCTCGCTGGTAATGTTCTACAGAATCCCGGTCGTGTCATCCGGTACTCCTAGGTGGGGACATTATATACGTCTATAACGTTATATATCCTAACCTAAGGCAACCTGACACTTCGGATGTAGTAGTTTCCAACGTTCCTGGCGGGTCGGCACCTACTACTCGGTGGGAACATTATATACGTCTATAACGTAATATAACGTAACCTAACCCATCCAGCCCCTCGCTGGTAATGTTTTACAGAATCCCGGTCGTGTTAGACGGTACTTCTAGGTGGGGACATTATATACGTCCATAACGTTATATATCCTAACCTAAGGCAACCTAACACTTCGGATGTAGTAGTTTCCAACGTTCCTGGCGGGTCGGTCCCTACTTCTCGGTGGGAATATTATATACGTCTATAACGTAATATAACCTACCCTAACACATCTTGCCCCTCGCAGGTAATGTTTTACAGAATCCCGGTCGTGTCGGCTCGTACTTCTCGGTGCGGACATTATATACGTCTATAACGTCATATGTCCTAACCTAAGGCAACTTAACACTTCGGATGTAGTATTTTACAACATTCCTGGCGTGTCGGCTCCTACTTCTCGGTGGGAACATTATATACGTCTATAACGTAATATAACGTAACCTAACCCATCCAGCCCCTCGCTGGTAATGTTTTACAGAATCCCGGTCGTGTTAGACGGTACTTCTAGGTGGGGACATTATATACGTCCATAACGTTATATATCCTAACCTAAGGCAACCTAACACTTCGGATGTAGTAGTTTCCAACGTTCCTGGCGGGTCGGTCCCTACTTCTCGGTGGGAACATTATATACGTCTATAACGTAATATAACCTACCCTAACACATCTAGCCCCTCGCAGGTAATGTTTTACAGAATCCCGGTCGTGTCGGCTCGTACTACTCGGTGCGGACATTATATACGTCTATAACGTCATATATCCTAACCTAAGGCAACTTAACACTTCGGATGTAGTATTTTACAACATTCCTGGCGTGTCGGCTCCTACTTCTCGGTGGGAACATTATATTCGTCTATAACGTAATATAACGAAACCTAATCCATCCGGCCCCTCGGTGATAATGTTTTACAGAATCCTGTTCGTGTCGGCCCGTACTTCTCTGTGGGGACATTATATACGTCTATAACGTTATATATTCTAACCTAAGGCAACCTAGCACTTCGGATGTAGTATTTTCCAACGTTCCTGGCGGGTCGGCCCCTACTTCTCGGTGGGAAAATTATATACGCCTATAACCAAATATAACGTAACCTAACCCATCCAGCCCCTCGCTGGTAATGTTCTACAGAATCCCGGTCGTGTCATCCGGTACTCCTAGATGGGGACATTATATACGTCTATAACGTTATATATCCTAACCTAAGGCAACCTGACACTTCGGATGTAGTAGTTTCCAACGTTCCTGGCGGGTCGGCACCTACTACTCGGTGGGAACATTATATACGTCTATAACGTAATATAACGTAACCTAACCCATCCAGCCCCTCGCTGGTAATGTTTTACAGAATCCCTGTCGTGTCAGCCGGTACGCCTAGGTGGGGACATTATATACGTCTATAACGTTATACATCCCAACCTAAGGCAACCTAACATCTCGGATGTAGTATTTTCCAACGTTCCTGACGGGTCGGCCCCTACTTCTCGGTGGGAACATTATATTCGCCTATAACGTAATATAACGTAACCTAACCCATCCGGCCCCCCTCTGTTAATGTTTTACAAAATCCCGGTCCTCTCGGCCCGTACTTCTCGGTGGGGACATTATATACGTCTATAACGTTATATATCCTAACCTAAGGCAAACTAACTCTTCGGATGTAGTATTTTCCAACGTTCCTGGCGGGTCGGCCCCTACTTCTCGGTGGGAACATTATATACGTCCATGTCGTAATATAACCTAAACTAACCCATCTAACCCCTCGGTGATAATGGTTTACAGAATCCCGTTCGTGTCGGCCCGCACTTCTCCGTGGGGACATTATATACGCCTATAACGTTATATATTCTAACCTAAGGCAACCTAACACTTCGGATGTAGTATTTTCCAACGTTCCTGGCGGGTCGGCCCCTACTTCTCGGTGGGAACATTATATACGCCTATAACCTAATATAACGTAACCTAACCCATCCAGCCCCTCGCTGGTAATGTTCTACAGAATCCCGGTCTTCTCATCCGGTACTCCTAGGTGGGGACATTATATACGTCTATAACGTTATATATCCTAACCTAAGGCAACCTGACACTTCGGATGTAGTAGTTTCCAACGTTCCTGGCGGGTCTGCACCTACTACTCGGTGGGAACATTATATACGTCTATAACGTAATATAACGTAACCTAACCCATCCAGCCCCTCGCTGGTAATGTTTTACAGAATCCCTGTCGTGTCAGCCGGTACGCCTAGGTGGGGACATTATATACGTCTATAACGTTATACATCCCAACCTAAGGCAACCTAACATCTCGGATGTAGTATTTTCCAACGTTCCTGACGGGTCGGCCCCTACTTCTCGGTGGGAACATTATATACGTCTATGTCGTAATATAACCTAAACTAACCCATCTAACCCCTCGGTGATAATGGTTTACAGAATCCCGTTCGTGTCGGCCCGCACTTCTCGGTGCGGACATTATATACGTCTATAACGTCATATGTCCTAACCTAAGGCAACTTAACACTTCGGATGTAGTATTTTACAACATTCCTGGCGTGTCGGCTCCTACTTCTCGGTGGGAACATTATATTCGTCTATAACGTAATATAACGTAACCTAATCCATCCGGCTCCTCGGTGATAATGTTTTACAGAATCCTGTTCGTGTCGGCCCGTACTTCTATGTGGGGACATTATACACGTCTATAACGTTATACATCGCAACCTAAGGCAACCTAACATCTCGGATGTAGTATTTTACAACATTCCTGGCGTGTCGGCTCCTACTTCTCGGTGGGAACATTATATACGTCTATGTCGTAATATAACCTAAACTAACCCATCTAACCCCTCGGTGATAATGGTTTGCAGAATCCCGTTCGTGTCGGCCCGCACTTCTCCGTGGGAACATTATATACGTCTATAACGTTATACATCCCAATCTAAGGCAACCTAACATCTCGGATGTAGTATTTTCCAACGTTCCTGGCGGGTCGGCCCCTACTTCTCGGTGGGAACATTATATACGTCTATGTCGTCATATAACCTAAACTAACCCATCTAACCCCTCGGTGATAATGGTTTACAGAATCCCGTTCGTGTCGGCCCGCACTTCTCCGTGGGGACATTATATACGTCTATAACGTTATATATTCTAACCTAAGGCAACCTAACACTTCGGATGTAGTATTTTCCAACGTTCCTGGCGGGTCGGCCCCTACATCTCGGTGGGAACATTATATACGCCTATAACCTAATATAACGTTACCTAACCCATCCAGTCCCTCGCTGGTAATGTTCTACAGAATCCCGGTCGTGTCATCCGGTGCCCCTAGGTGGCGACATTATATACGTCTATAACGTTATATATCCTAACCTAAGGCAACCTGACACTTCGGATGTAGTAGTTTCCAACGTTCCTGGCGGGTCGGCACCTACTTCTCGGTGGGAACATTATATACGTCTATAACGTAATATAACGTAACCTAACCCATCCAGCCCCTCGCTGGTAATGTTTTACAGAATCCCGGTCGTGTCAGCCGGTACGTATAGGTGGGGACATTATATACGTCTATAACTTTATATATCCGAACCTAAGGCAACCTAACACTTCGGATGTAGTGGTTTCCAACGTTCCTGGCGGGTCGGCCCCTACTTCTCGGTGGGAACGTTATATACGTCTATAACGTAATATAACCTACCCTAACACATGTAGCCCCTCGCAGGTAATGTTTTACAGAATCCCGGCCGTGTCGGCTCGTACTTCTCGGTGCGGACATTATATACGTCTATAACGTCATATGTCCTAACCTAAGGCAACTTAACACTTCGGATGTAGTATTTTCCAACGTTCCTGGCGGGTCGGCCCCTACTTCTCGGTGGGAACATTATATACGCCAATAACCTAATATAACGTAACCTAACCCATCCAGCCCCTCGCTGGTAATGGTTTACAGAATCCCGTTCGTGTCGGCCCGCACTTCTCCGTGGGGACATTATATACGTCTATAACGTTATATATTCTAACCTAAGGCAACCTAAAACTTCGGATGTAGTATTTTCCAACGTTCCTGGCGGGTCGGCCCCTACTTCTCGGTGGGAACATTATATACGCCTATAACCTAATATAACGTAACCTAACCCATCCAGCCCCTCGCTGGTAATGTTCTACAGAATCCCGGTCGTGTCATCCGGTACTCCTAGGTGGGGACGTTATATACGACTATAACGTTATATATCCTAACCTAAGGCAACCTGACACTTCGGATGTAGTAGTTTCCAACCTTCCTGGCGGGTCGGCACCTACTTCTCGGTGGGAACATTATATACGTCTATAACGTAATATAACTTAACCTAACCCATCCAGCCCCTCGCTGGTAATGTTTTACAGAATCCCGGTCGTGTCAGCCGGTACGTATAGGTGGGGACATTATATACGTCTATAACTTTATATCTCCTAATCTAAGGCAACCTAACACTTCGGATGTAGTGGTTTCCAACGTTCCTGGCGGGTCTGCCCCTACTTCTCGGTGGGAACATTATATACGTCTATAACGTAATATAACCTACCCTAACACATGTAGCCCCTCGCAGGTAATGTTTTACAGAATCCCGGCCGTGTCGGCTCGTACTTCTCGGTGCGGACATTATATACGTCTATAACGTCATATGTCCTAACCTAAGGCAACTTAACACTTCGGATGTAGTATTTTCCAACGTTCCTGACGGGTCGGCCCCTACTTCTCGGTGGGAACATTATATACGTCTATAACGTAATATAACCTACCCTAACACATCTAGCCCCTCGCAGGTAATGTTTTACAGAATCCCGGTCGTGTCGGCCCGTACTTCTCTGTGGGGACATTATATACGTCTATAACGTTATACATCCCAACCTAAGGCATCCTAACATCTCGGATGTAGTATTTTCCAACGTTCCTGACGGGTCGGCCCCTACTTCTCGGTGGGAACATTAGATTCGCCTATAACGTAATATAACCTACCCTAACACATGTAGCCCCTCGCAGGTAATGTTTTACAGGATCCCGGCCGTGTCGGCTCGTACTTCTCGGTGCGGACATTATATACGTCTATAACGTCATATGTCCTAACCTAAGGCAACTTAACACTTCGGATGTAGTATTTTCCAACGTTCCTGGCGGGTCGGCCCCTACTTCTCGGTGGGAACATTATATACGCCAATAACCTAATATAACGTAACCTAACCCATCCAGCCCCTCGCTGGTAATGGTTTACAGAATCCCGTTCGTGTCGGCCCGCACTTCTCCGTGGGGACATTATATACGTCTATAACGTTATATATTCTAACCAAAGGCAACCTAACACTTCGGATGTAGTATTTTCCAACGTTCCTGGCGGGTCGGTCCCTACTTCTCGGTGGGAACATTATATACGCCTATAACCTAATATAACGTAACCTAACCCATCCAGCCCCTCGCTGGTAATGTTCTACAGAATCCCGGTCGTGTCATCCGGTACTCCTAGGTGGGGACGTTATATACGACTATAACGTTATATATCCTAACCTAAGGCAACCTGACACTTCGGATGTAGTAGTTTCCAACCTTCCTGGCGGGTCGGCACCTACTTCTCGGTGGGAACATTATATACGTCTATAACGTAATATAACGTAACCTAACCCATCCAGCCCCTCGCTGGTAATGTTTTACAGAATCCCGGTCGTGTCAGCCGGTACGTCTAGGTGGGGACATTATATACGTCTATAACTTTATATATCCTAACCTAAGGCAACCTAACACTTCGGATGTAGTGGTTTCCAACGTTCCTGGCGGGTCGGTCCCTACTTCTCGGTGGGAACATTATATACGTCTATAACGTAACATAACCTACCCTAACACATGTAGCACCTCGCAGGTAATGTTTTACAGAATCCCGGTCGTGTCGGCTCGTACTTCTCGGTGCGGACATTATATACGTCTATAACGTCATATGTCCTAACCTAAGGCAACTTAACACTTCGAATGTAGTATTTTACAACATTCCTGGCGTGTCGGCTCCTACTTCTCGGTGGGAACATTATATTCGTCTATAACGTAATATAACGTAACCTAACCCATCCGGCCCCTCGGTGATAATGTTTTACAGAATCCTATTCGTGTCGGCCCGTACTTCTCTGTGGGGCATTATATACGTCTATAACGTTATACATCCCAACCTAAGGCAACCTAACATCTCGGATGTAGTATTTTCCAACGTTCCTGACGGGTCGGCCCCTACTTGTCGGTGGGAACATTATATTCGCCTATAACGTAATATAACGTAACCTAACCCATCCGGCCCCTCGCTGTTAATGTTTTACAGAATCCCGGTCGTGTCGGCCCGTACTTCTCTGTGGGGACATTATATACGTCTATAACGTTATACATCCCAACCTAAGGCAACCTAACATCTCGGATGTAGTATTTTACAACATTCCTGGCGGGTGGGCTCCTACTTCTCGGTGGGAACATTATATTCGTCTGTAACGTAATATAACGTAACCTAACCCATCCAGCCCCTCGCTGGTAATGTTTTATAGAATCCCGGTCGTGTCAGCCGGTACTTCTAGGTGGGGACATTATATACGTCTATGTCGTAATATAACCTAAACTAACCCATCTAACCCCTCGGTGATAATGGTTTACAGAATCCCGTTCGTGTCGGCCCGCACTTCTCCGTGGGGACATTATATACGTCTATAACGTTATATATTCTAACCTAAGGCAACCTGACACTTCGGATGTAGTATTTTCCTACGTTCCTGGCGGGTCGGCCCCTACTTCTCGGTGGGAACATTATATACGCCTATAACCTAATATAACGTAACCTAACCCATCCAGCCCCTCGCTGGTAATGTTCTACAGAATCCCGGTCGTGTCATCCGGTACTCCTAGGTGGGGACATTATATACGTCTATAACGTTATATATCCTAACCTAGGGCAACCTGACACTTCGGATGTAGTAGTTTCCAACGTTCCTGGCGGGTCGGCACCTACTTCTCGGTGGGAACATTATATACGTCTGTAACGTAATATAACTTAACCTAACCCATCCAGCCCCTCGCTGGTAATGTTTTACAGAATCCCGGTCGTGTCAGCCGGTACGTCTAGGTGGGGACATTAAATACGTCTATAACTTTATATATCCTAACCTAAGGCAACCTAACACTTCGGATGTAGTGGTTTCCAACGTTCCTGGCGGGTCGGCACCTACTTCTCGGTGGGAACATTATATACGTCTATAACGTAATATAACCTACCCTAACACATGTAGCCCCTCGCAGGTAATGTTTTACAGAATCCCGGCCGTGTCGGCTCGTACTTCTCGGTGCGGACATTATATACGTCTATAACGTCATATGTCCTAACCTAAGGCAACTTAACACTTCGGATGTAGTATTTTCCAACGTTCCTGACGGGTCGGCCCCTACTTCTCGGTGGGAACATTATATACGCCAATAACCTAATATAACGTAACCTAACCCATCCAGCCCCTCGCTGGTAATGGTTTACAGAATCCCGTTCGTGTCGGCCCGCACTTCTCCGTGGGGACATTATATACGTCTATAACGTTATATATTCTAACCTAAGGCAACCTAACACTTCGGATGTAGTATTTTCCAACGTTCCTGGCGGGTCGGCCCCTACTTCTCGGTGGGAACATTATATACGCCTATAACCTAATATAACGTAACCTAACCCATCCAGCCCCTCGCTGGTAATGTTCTACAGAATCCCGGTCGTGTCATCCGGTACTCCTAGGTGGGGACGTTATATACGACTATAACGTTATATATCCTAACCTAAGGCAACCTGACACTTCGGATGTAGTAGTTTCCAACCTTCCTGGCGGGTCGGCACCTACTTCTCGGTGGGAACATTATATACGTCTATAACGTAATATAACGTAACCTAACCCATCCGGCCCCTCGGTGATAATGTTTTACAGAATCCTGTTCGTGTCGGCCCGTACTTCTCTGTGGGGCATTATATACGTCTATAACGTTATACATCCCAACCTAAGGCAACCTAACATCTCGGATGTAGTATTTTCCAACGTTCCTGACGGGTCGGCCCCTACTTGTCGGTGGGAACATTATATTCGCCTATAACGTAATATAACGTAACCTAACCCATCCGGCCCCTCGCTGTTAATGTTTTACAAAATCCCGGTCCTGCCGGCCCGTACTTCGCGGTGGGGACATTATATACGTCTATAACGTTATATATCCTAACCTAAGGCAACCCAACACTTCGGATGTAGTATTTTCCAACGTTCCTGGCTGGTCGGCCCCTACTTCTCGGTGGGAACATTATATACGTCTATAACGTTATACATCCTAATCTAAGGCAACCTAACACTTCGGATGTAGTATTCTCCAACGTTCCTGGCGGGTCGGCCCCTACTTCTCGGTGGGAACATTATATACGTCTATAACGTAATATAACGCAACCTATCCCATCCAGCACCTCGCTGGTAATGTATTACAGAATCCCGGTCGTGTCAGCCGGTACGTCTAGGTGGGGACATTATATACGTCTATAACTTTATATATCCTAACCTAAGGCAACCTAACACTTCGGATGTAGTGGTTTCCAACGTTCCTGGCGGGTCGGCCCCTACTTCTCGGTGGGAACATTATATATGTCTATAACGTAATATAACCTACCCTAACACATGTAGCCCCTCGCAGGTAATGTTTTACAGAATCCCGGTCGTGTCGGCTCGTACTTCTCGGTGCGGACATTATATACGTCTATAACGTCATATGTCCTAACCTAAGGCAACTTAACACTTCGGATGTAGTATTTTACAACATTCCTGGCGTGTCGGCTCCTACTTCTCGGTGGGAACATTATATTCGTCTATAACGTAATATAACGTATCCTAACCCATCCGGCCCCTCGCTGTTAATGTTTTACAGAATCCCGGTCGTGTCGGCCCGTACTTCTCTGTGGGGACATTATATACGTCTATAACGTTATACATCGCAACCTAAGGCAACCTAACATCTCGGATGTAGTATTTTACAACATTCCTGGCGTGTCGGCTCCTACTTCTCGGTGGGAACATTATATTCGTCTATAACGTAATATAACGTAACCTAACCCATCCGGCCCCTCGCTGTTAATGTTTTACAGAATCCCTGTCATGTCGGCCCGTACTTCTCGGTGGGGACATTATATACGTCTATAACGTTATATATCCTAACCAAAAGCAACCTAACACTTCGGATGTAGTATTTTCCAACGTTCCTGGCGGGTCGGCCCCTACTTCTCGGTGGGAACATTATATACGTCTATGTCGTAATATAACCTAAACTAACCCATCTAACCCCTCGGTGATAATGGTTTACAGAATCCCGTTCGTTTCGGCCCGCACTTCTCCGTGGGGACATTATATACGTCTATAACGTTATATATTCTAACCTAAGGCAACCTAACACTTCGGATGTAGTATTTTCCAACGTTCCTGGCGTGTCGGCTCCTACTTCTCGGTGGGAACATTATATTCGTCTATAACGTAATATAACGTAACCTAACCCATCCGGCCCCTCGGTGATAATGTTTTACAGAATCCTGTTCGTGTCGGCCCGTACTTCTCTGTGGGGCATTATATACGTCTATAACGTTATACATCCCAACCTAAGGCAACCTAACATCTCGGATGTAGTATTTTCCAACGTTCCTGACGGGTCGGCCCCTACTTGTCGGTGGGAACATTATATTCGCCTATAACGTAATATAACGTAACCTAACCCATCCGGCCCCTCGCTGTTAATGTTTTACAAAATCCCGGTCCTGTCGGCCCGTACTTCGCGGTGGGGACATTATATACGTCTATAACGTTATATATCCTAACCTAAGGCAACCCAACACTTCGGATGTAGTATTTTCCAACGTTCCTGGCTGGTCGGCCCCTACTTCTCGGTGGGAACATTATATACGTCTATAACGTTATACATCCTAATCTAAGGCAACCTAACACTTCGGATGTAGTATTCTCCAACGTTCCTGGCGGGTCGGCCCCTACTTCTCGGTGGGAGCATTATATACGTCTATAACGTAATATAACGCAACCTATCCTATCCAGCACCTCGCTGGTAATGTATTACAGAATCCCGGTCGTGTCAGCCGGTACGTCTAGGTGGGGACATTATATACGTCTATAACTTTATATATCCTAACCTAAGGCAACCTAACACTTCGGATGTAGTGGTTTCCAACGTTCCTGGCGGGTCGGCCCCTACTTCTCGGTGGGAACATTATATATGTCTATAACGTAATATAACCTACCCTAACACATGTAGCCCCTCGCAGGTAATGTTTTACAGAATCCCGGTCGTGTCGGCTCGTACTTCTCGGTGCGGACATTATATACGCCTATAACCTAATATAACGTAACCTAACCCATCCAGCCCCTCGCTGGTAATGTTCTACAGAATCCCGGTCGTGTCATCCGGTACTCCTAGGTGGGGACATTATATACGTCTATAACGTTATATATCCTAACCTAGGGCAACCTGACACTTCGGATGTAGTAGTTTCCAACGTTCCTGGCGGGTCGGCACCTACTTCTCGGTGGGAACATTATATACGTCTATAACGTAATATAACTTAACCTAACCCATCCAGCCCCTCGCTGGTAATGTTTTACAGAATCCCGGTCGTGTCAGCCGGTACGTCTAGGTGGGGACATTAAATACGTCTATAACTTTATATATCCTAACCTAAGGCAACCTAACACTTCGGATGTAGTGGTTTCCAACGTTCCTGGCGGGTCGGCACCTACTTCTCGGTGGGAACATTATATACGTCTATAACGTAATATAACCTACCCTAACAAATGTAGCCCCTCGCAGGTAATGTTTTACAGAATCCCCGCCGTGTCGGCTCGTACTTCTCGGTGCGGACATTAAATACGTCTATAACTTTATATATCCTAACCTAAGGCAACCTAACACTTCGGATGTAGTGGTTTCCAACGTTCCTGGCGGGTCGGCACCTACTTCTCGGTGGGAACATTATATACGTCTATAACGTAATATAACCTACCCTAACAAATGTAGCCCCTCGCAGGTAATGTTTTACAGAATCCCGGCCGTGTCGGCTCGTACTTCTCGGTGCGGACATTATATACGTCTATAACGTCATATGTCCTAACCTAAGGCAACTTAACACTTCGGATGTAGTATTTTACAACATTCCTGGCGTGTCGGCTCCTACTTCTCGGTGGGAACATTATATTCGTCTATAACGTAATATAACGTAACCTAACCCATCCGGCCCCTCGGTGATAATGTTTTACAGAATCCTGTTCGTGTCGGCCCGTACTTCTCCGTGGGGACATTATATACGTCTATAACGTTATACATCCCAACCTAAGGCAACCTAACATCTCGGATGTAGTATTTTCCAACGTTCCTGACGGGTCGGCCCCTACTTCTCGGTGGGAACATTATATTCGCCTATAACGTAATATAACGTAACCTAACCCATCCGGCCCCTCTCTGTTAATGTTTTACAAAATCCCGGTCATGTCGGCCCGTACTTCTCGGTGGGGACATTATATACGTCTATAACGTTATATATCCTAACCTAAGGCAAACTAACTCTTCGGATGTAGTATTTTCCAACGTTCCTGGCGGGTCGGCCCCTACTTCTCGGTGGGAACATTATATACGTCTATGTCGTAATATAACCTAAACTGACCCATCTAACCCCTCGGTGATAATGGTTTACAGAATCCCGGTCGTGTCAGCCGGTACGTCTAGGTGGGGACATTAAATACGTCTATAACTTTATATATCCTAACCTAAGGCAACCTAACACTTCGGATGTAGTGGTTTCCAACGTTCCTGGCGGGTGGGCACCTACTTCTCGGTGGGAACATTATATACGTCTATAACGTAATATAACCTACCCTAACAAATGTAGCCCCTCGCAGGTAATGTTTTACGGAATCCCGGCCGTGTCGGCTCGTACTTCTCGGTGCGGACATTATATACGTCTATTACGTCATATGTCCTAACCTAAGGCAACTTAACACTTCGGATGTAGTATTTTACAACATTCCTGGCGTGTCGGCTCCTACTTCTCGGTGGGTACATTATATTCGTCTATAACGTAATATAACGTAACCTAACCCATCCGGCCCCTCGGTGATAATGTTTTACAGAATCCTGTTCGTGTCGGCCCGTACTTCTCGGTGGGGACATTATATACGTCTATAACGTTATATATCCTAACCTAAGGCAAACTAACTCTTCGGATGTAGTATTTTCCAACGTTCCTGGCGGGTCGGCCCCTACTTCTCGGTGGGAACATTATATACGTCTATAACGTAATATAACCTACCCTAACACATGTAGCCCCTCGCAGGTAGTGTTTTACAGAATCCCGGTCGTTTCAGACCGTACTTCTCGGTGGGGACATTATATACGTCTATAACGTTATATATCCTAACCTAAGGCAACCTGACACTTCGGATGTAGTGGTTTCCAACGTTCCTGGCGGGTCGGCACCTACTTCTCGGTGGGAACATTATATACGTCTATAACGTAATATAACTTAACCTAACCCATCCAGCCCCTCGCTGGTAATGTTTTACAGAATCCCGGTCGTGTCAGCCGGTACGTCTAGGTGGGGACATTAAATACGTCTATAACTTTATATATCCTAACCTAAGGCAACCTAACACTTCGGATGTAGTGGTTTCCAACGTTCCTGGCGGGTGGGCACCTACTTCTCGGTGGGAACATTATATACGTCTATAACGTAATATAACGTAACCTAACCCATCCGGCACCTCGGTGATAATGTTTTACAGAATCATGTTCGTGTCGGCCCGTACTTCTCGGTGGGGACATTATATACGTCTATAACGTTATATATCCTAACCTAAGGCAAACTAACTCTTCGGATGTAGTATTTTCCAACGTTTCTGGCGGGTCGGCCCCTTCTTCTCGGTGGGAACATTATATACGTCTATAACGTAATATAACCTACCCTAACACATGTAGCCCCTCGCAGGTAATGTTTTACAGAATCCCGGTCGTTTCAGACCGTACTTATCGGTGGGGACATTATATACGTCTATAACGTTATATATCCTAACCTAAGGCAACCTGACACTTCGGATGTAGTGGTTTCCAACGTTCCTGGCGGGTCGGCACCTACTTCTCGGTGGGAACATTATATACGTCTATAACGTAATATAACCTACCCTAACAAATGTAGCCCCTCGCAGGTAATGTTTTACGGAATCCCGGCCGTGTCGGCTCGTACTTCTCGGTGCGGACATTGTATACGTCTATTACGTCATATGTCCTAACCTAAGGCAACTTAACACTTCGGATGTAGTATTTTACAACATTCCTGGCGTGTCGGCTCCTACTTCTCGGTGGGAACATTATATTCGTCTATAACGTAATATAACGTAACCTAACCCATCCGGCCCCTCGGTGATAATGTTTTACAGAATCCTGTTCGTGTCGGCCCGTACTTCTCGGTGGGGACATTATATACGTCTATAACGTTATATATCCTAACCTAAGGCAAACTAACTCTTCGGATGTAGTATTTTCCAACGTTCCTGGCGGGTCGGCCCCTACTTCTCGGTGGGAACATTATATACGTCTATAACGTAATATAACCTACCCTAACACATGTAGCCCCTCGCAGGTAGTGTTTTACAGAATCCCGGTCGTTTCAGACCGTACTTCTCGGTGGGGACATTATATACGTCTATAACGTTATATATCCTAACCTAAGGCAACCTGACACTTCGGATGTAGTAGTTTCCAACGTTCCTGGCGGGTCGGCACCTACTTCTCGGTGGGAACATTATATACGTCTATAACGTAATATAACTTAACCTAACCCATCCAGCCCCTCGCTGGTAATGTTTTACAGAATCCCGGTCGTGTCAGCCGGTACGTCTAGGTGGGGACATTAAATACGTCTATAACTTTATATATCCTAACCTAAGGCAACCTAACACTTCGGATGTAGTGGTTTCCAACGTTCCTGGCGGGTGGGCACCTACTTCTCGGTGGGAACATTATATACGTCTATAACGTAATATAACGTAACCTAACCCATCCGGCACCTCGGTGATAATGTTTTACAGAATCATGTTCGTGTCGGCCCGTACTTCTCGGTGGGGACATTATATACGTCTATAACGTTATATATCCTAACCTAAGGCAAACTAACTCTTCGGATGTAGTATTTTCCAACGTTTCTGGCGGGTCGGCCCCTTCTTCTCGGTGGGAACATTATATACGTCTATAACGTAATATAACCTACCCTAACACATGTAGCCCCTCGCAGGTAATGTTTTACAGAATCCCGGTCGTTTCAGACCGTACTTATCGGTGGGGACATTATATACGTCTATAACGTTATATATCCTAACCTAAGGCAACCTGACACTTCGGATGTAGTAGTTTCCAACGTTCCTGGCGGGTCGGCACCTACTTCTCGGTGGGAACATTATATACGTCTATGTCGTAATATAGCGTAACCTAATCCATCTAGAACCTCGGTGATAATGTTTTACAGAATCCCGTTCGTGTCGGCCCGTATTTCTCTGTGGGGACATTATATACGTCTATAACGTTATATATCCCAACCTAAGGCAACATAACATCTCGGATGTAGTATTTTCCAGCGTTCCTGGCGGGTCGGCCCCTACTTCTCGGTGGGAACATTATATACGCCTATAACCTAATATAACGTAACCTAACCCATCCAGCCCCTCGCTGGTAATGTTCTACAGAATCCCGGTCGTGTCATCCGGTACTCCTAGGTGGGGACATTATATACGTCTATAACGTTACATATCCTAACCTAGGGCAACCTGACACTTCGTATGTAGTAGTTTCCAACGTTCCTGGCGGGTCGGCACCTACTTCTCGGTGGGAACATTATATACGTCTATAACGTAATATAACTTAACCTAACCCATCCAGCCCCTCGCTGGTAATGTTTTACAGAATCCCGGTCGTGTCAGCCGGTACGTCTAGGTGGGGACATTAAATACGTCTATAACTTTATATATCCTAACCTAAGGCAACCTAACACTTCGGATGCAGTGGTTTCCAACGTTCCTGGCGGGTCGGCACTTACTTCTCGGTGGGAACATTATATACGTCTATAACGTAATATAACCTACCCTAACAAATGTAGCCCCTCGCAGGTAATGTTTTACAGAATCCCGGTCGTGTCAGCCGGTACGTCTAGGTGGGGACATTAAATACGTCTATAACTTTATATATCCTAACCTAAGGCAACCTAACACTTCGGATGTAGTGGTTTCCAACGTTCCTGGCGGGTCGGCACCTACTTCTCGGTGGGAACATTATATACGTCTATAACGTAATATAACCTACCCTAACAAATGTAGCCCCTCGCAGGTAATGTTTTACAGAATCCCGGCCGTGTCGGCTCGTACTTCTCGGTGCGGACATTATATACGTCTATAACGTCATATGTCCTAACCTAAGGCAACTTAACACTTCGGATGTAGTATTTTACAACATTCCTGGCGTGTCGGCTCCTACTTCTCGGTGGGAACATTATATTCGTCTATAACGTAATATAACGTAACCTAATCCATCCGGCCCCTCGGTGATAATGTTTTACAGAATCCTGTTCGTGTCGGCCCGTACTTCTCTGTGGGGACATTATATACGTCTATAACGTTATACATCCCAACCTAAGGCAACCTAACATCTCGGATGTAGTATTTTCCAACGTTCCTGACGGGTCGGCCCCTACTTCTCGGTGGGAACATTATATTCGCCTATAACGTAATATAACGTAACCTAACCCATCCGGCCCCTCTCTGTTAATGTTTTACAAAATCCCGGTCATGTCGGCCCGTACTTCTCGGTGGGGACATTATATACGTCTATAACGTTATATATCCTAACCTAAGGCAAACTAACTCTTCGGATGTAGTATTTTCCAACGTTCCTGGCGGGTCGGCCCCTACTTCTCGGTGGGAACATTATATACGTCTATGTCGTAATATAACCTAAACTGACCCATCTAACCCCTCGGTGATAATGGTTTACAGAATCCCGTTCGTGTCGGCCCGCACTTCTCCGTGGGGACATTATATACGTCTATAACGTTATATATTCTAACCTAAGGCAACCTATCACTTCGGATGTAGTATTTTCCAACGTTCCTGGCGGGTCGGCCCCTACTTCTCGGTGGGAACATTATATACGCCTATAACCTAATATAACGTAACCTAACCCATCCAGCCCCTCGCTGGTAATGTTTTACAGAATCCCGGTCGTGTCAGCCGGTACGTCTAGGTGGGGACATTAAATACGTCTATAACTTTATATATCCTAACCTAAGGCAACCTAACACTTCGGATGTAGTGGTTTCCAACGTTCCTGGCGGGTCGGCACCTACTTCTCGGTGGGAACATTATATACGTCTATAACGTAATATAACCTACCCTAACAAATGTAGCCCCTCGCAGGTAATGTTTTACGGAATCCCGGCCGTGTCGGCTCGTACTTCTCGGTGCGGACATTATATACGTCTATTACGTCATATGTCCTAACCTAAGGCAACTTAACACTTCGGATGTAGTATTTTACAACATTCCTGGCGTGTCGGCTCCTACTTCTCGGTGGGAACATTATATTCGTCTATAACGTAATATAACGTAACCTAACCCATCCGGCCCCTCGGTGATAATGTTTTACAGAATCCTGTTCGTGTCGGCCCGTACTTCTCGGTGGGGACATTATATACGTCTATAACGTTATATATCCTAACCTAAGGCAAACTAACTCTTCGGATGTAGTATTTTCCAACGTTCCTGGCGGGTCGGCCCCTACTTCTCGGTGGGAACATTATATACGTCTATAACGTAATATAACCTACCCTAACACATGTAGCCCCTCGCAGGTAGTGTTTTACAGAATCCCGGTCGTTTCAGACCGTACTTCTCGGTGGGGACATTATATACGTCTATAACGTTATACATCCTACCCTAATACATCTAGCCCCTCGCAGGTAATGTTTTACAGAATCCCGGCCGTGTCGGCTCGTACTTCTCGGTGCGGACATTATATACGTCTATAACGTCATATGTCCTATCCTAAGGCAACTTAACACTTCGGATGTAGTATTTTACAACATTCCTGGCGTGTCGGCTCCTACTTCTCGGTGGGAACATTATATTCGTCTATAACGTAATATAACGTAACCTAACCCATCCGGCCCCTCGGTGATAATGTTTTACAGAATCCTGTTCGTGTCGGCCCGTACTTCTCTGTGGGGACATTATATACATCTATAACGTTATACATCCCAACCTAAGGCAACCTAACATCTCGGATGTAGTATTTTCCAACGTTCCTGGCGGGTCGGCCCCTACTTCTCGGTGGGAACATTATATACGTCTATAACGTAATATAACCTACCCTAACAAATGTACCCCCTCGCAGGTAATGTTTTACAGAATCCCGGCCGTGTCGGCTCGTACTTCTCGGTGCGGACATTATATACGTCTATAACGTCATATGTCCTAACCTAAGGCAACTTAACACTTCGGATGTAGTATTTTACAACATTCCTGGCGTGTCGGCTCCTAGTTCTCGGTGGGAACATTATATTCGTCTATAACGTAATATAACGTAACCTAACCCATCCGGCCCCTCGGTGATAATGTTTTACAGAATCCTGTTCGTGTCGGCCCGTACTTCTCTGTGGGGACATTATATACGTCTATAACGTTATATATCCCAACCTAAGGCAACCTAACATCTCGGATGTAGTATTTTACAACACTCCTGGCGGGTCGGCTCCTACTTCTCGGTGGGAACATTATATTCGTCCATAACGTAATATAACGTAACCTAACCCATCCAGCCCCTCGCTGGTAATGTTTTACAGAATCCCGGTCGTGTCAGACCGTACTTCTCGGTGGGGGCATTATATACGTCTATAACGTTATATATCCTAACCTAAGGCAACCTAATACTTCGGATGTAGTATTTTCCAACGTTCCTGGCTGGTCGGCCCCTACTTCTCGGTGGGAACATTATATACGTCTATGACGTTATATATCCCAACGTAAGGCAACCTAACATCTCGGATGTAGTATTTTACAACTCTCCTGGCGGGTCGGCTCCTACTTCTCGGTCGAAACACTATATTCGCCTATAACGTAATATAACGTAACCTAACCCATCCAGCCCCTGGCTGGTAATGTTTTACAGAATCCCGGTCGCGTCAGCCGGTACTTCTAGGTGGGGACATTATATACGTCTATAACGTTATATATCCTAACCTAAGGCAACCTAACACTTCGGATGTAGTATTTTCCAACGTTCCTGGCTGGTCGGCCCCTACTTCTCGGTGGGAACATTATATAAGTCTATAACGTTATACATCCTAACCTAAGGCAACCTAACGCTTCGGATGTAGTATTTTCCTACATTCCTGGCTGGTCGGCCCCTACTTCTCGGTGAGAACATTATATACGTATATAACCTAATATAATATAACCTAACCCATCTAGCCCCTTGCTGGTAATGTTTTACAGAATCACGGTCGTGTCGGCCCGTACTTCTCTTTGAGAACATTATATACATCTATAACGTCATATGTCCTAACCTAAGGCAACCTAACATCTCGGATGTAGTATTTTACAACACACCTGGCGGGTCGGCTCCTACTTCTCGGTGGGAACATTATATTCGTCTATAACGTAATATAACCTAACCTAACCCATCTAGACCCTCGGTGATAATGTTTTACAGAATCCTGTTCGTGTCGGCCCGTACTTCTCTGTGGGGACATCATATACGTCTATAACGTTATACATCCCAACCTAAGGCAACCTAACATCTCGGATGTAGTATTTTACAACTCTCCTGGCGGGTCGGCTCCTACTTCTCGGTCGAAACATTATATTCGCCTATAACGTAATGTAACGTAACCTAACCCATCCAGCCCCTCGCTGGTAATGTTTTACAGAATCCCGGTCGTGTCAGACCGTACTTCTCGGTGGGGACATTATATACGTCTATAACGTAATATAACGTAACCTAACCCATCCGGCCCCTCGCTGTTAATGTTTACAGAATCCCGGTCGTGTCGGCCCGTACTTCTCGGTGGGGACATTATATTCGTCTATAACGTTATATATCCCAACCTAAGACAACCTAACATCTCGGAAGTAGTATTTTACAACACTCCTGGCGGGTCGGCTCCTGCTTTTCGGTGGGAACATTATATTCGTCTATAACGTAATGTAACGTAACCTAACCCATCCAGCCCCTCGCTGGTAATGTTTTACAGAATCCCGGTCGTGTCAGACCGTACTTCTCGGTGGGGACATTATATACGTCTATAACGTAATATAACGTAACCTAACCCATCCGGCCCCTCGCTGTTAATGTTTACAGAATCCCGGTCGTGTCGGCCCGTACTTCTCGGTGGGGACATTATATACGTCTATAACGTTATATATCCCAACCTAAGGCAACCTAACGTCTCGGATGTAGTATTTTACAACACTCCTGGCGGGTCGGCTCCTACTTCTCGGTGGGAACATTATATTCGTCTATAACGTAATATAACCTAACCTAACCCATCTAGACCCTCGGTGATAATGTTTTACAGAATCCTGTTCGTGTCGGCCCGTACTTCTCTGTGGGGACATCATATACGTCTATAACGTTATACATCCCAACCTAAGGCAACCTAACATCTCGGATGTAGTATTTTACAACACTCCTGGCGGGTCGGCTCCTACTTCTCGGTGGAAACACTATACTCGTCTATAACGTAATATAACGTAACCTAACCCATCCGGCCCCTCGCTGTTAATGTTTACAGAATCCCGGTCGTGTCGGCCCGTACTTCTCGGTGGGGACATTATATACGTCTATAACGTTATATATCCCAACCTAAGGCAACCTAACATCTCGGATATAGTATTTTACAACACTCCTGGAGGGTCGGCTCCTACTTCTCGGTGGGAACATTGTATTCGTCTATAACGTAATATAACCTAACCTAACCCATCTAGACCCTCGGTGATAATGTTTTACAGAATACTGTTCGTGTCGGCCCGTACTTCTCTGTGGGGACATCATATACGTCTATAACGTTATACATCCCAACCTAAGGCAACCTAACATCTCGGATGTAGTATTTTACAACACTCCTGGCGGGTCGGCTCCTACTTCTCGGTGGGAACACTATATTCGTCTATAACGTAATATAACGTAACCTAACCCATCCAGCCCCTCGCTGGTAATCTTTTACAGAATCCCCGTCGTGTCGGCCCGTACTTCTCGGCGGGGACATTATATACGTCTATAACGTTATATATCCCAACCTAAGGCAACCTAACACTTCGGATGTAGTGGTTTCCAACGTTCCTGGCGGGTCGGCACCTACTTCTCTGTGGGAACATTATATACGTCTATAACGTAATATAACCTACCCTAACAAATGTAGCCCCTCGCAGGTAATGTTTTACAGAATCCCGGCCGTGTCGGCTCGTACTTCTCGGTGCGGACATTATATACGTCTATAACGTCATATGTCCTAACCTAAGGCAACTTAACACTTCGGATGTAGTATTTTACAACATTCCTGGCGTGTCGGCTCCTACTTCTCGGTGGGAACATTATATTCGTCTATAACGTAATATAACGTAACCTAACCCATCCGGCCCCTCGGTGATAATGCTTTACAGAATCCTGTTCGTGTCGGCCCGCACTTCTCTGTGGGGACATTATATACGTCTATAACGTTATACATCCCAACCTAAGGCAACCTAACATCTCGGATGTAGTATTTTCCAACGTTCCTGACGGGTCGGCCCCTACTCCTCGGTGGGAACATTATATTCGCCTATAACGTAATATAACGTAACCTAACCCATCCGGCCCCTCTCTGTTAATGTTTTACAAAATCCCGGCCCTGTCGGCCCGTACTTCTCGGTGGGGACATTATATACGTCTATAACGTTATATATCCTAACCTAAGGCAAACTAACTCTTCGGATGTAGTATTTTCCAACGTTCCTGGCGGGTCGGCCCCTACTTCTCGGTGGGAACATTATATACGTCTATAACGTAATATAACCTACCCTAACACATGTAACCCCTCGCAGGTAATGTTTTACAGAATCCCGGTCGTGTCAGACCGTACTTCTCGGTGGGGACATTATATACGTCTATAACGTTATATATCCTAACCTAAGGCAACCTAACACTTCGGATGTAGTATTTTCCAACGTTCCTGGCGTGTCCTCCCCTACTTCTCGGTGGGAACATTATATACGCCTATAACGTAATATAACGTAACCTATCCCATCCAGCCCCTCGCTGGTATTGTTTTACATAATCCCGGTCGTGTCATCCGGTACTCCTAGGTGGGCACATTGTATACGTCTATAACGCTATATATATCCTAACCTAAGGCAACCTGACACTTCGGATGTAGTAGTTTCCAACGTTCCTGGCGGGTCGGCAGCTACTTCTCGGTGGGAAAATTATATACGTCTATGTCGTAATATAACCTAACCTAACCCATCTAGACCGTCGGTGATAATGTTTTACAGAATCCCGTTCGTGTCGGCCCGTACCTCTCTGTGGGGACATTATATACGTCTATAACGTTATATATCCTAACCTAAGGCAACCTAACACTTCGGATGTAGTATTTTCCAACGTTCCTGGCGGGCCGGCCCCTACTTCTCGGTGGGAACCTTATATACGCCTATAACGTAATATAACGTAACCTAACCCATCCAGCCCCTCGCTGGTAATGTTTTACAGAATCCCGGTCGTGTCATCCGGTACTCCTAGGTGGGGACATTATATACGTCTATAACGTTATATATCCCAACCTAAGGCAACATAACATCTCGGATGTAGTATTTTACAACACTCCTGGCGGGTCGGCTCCTACATCTCGGTGGGAACATTATATTCATCTATAACGTAATATAACGTAACCTAACCCATCCAGTCCCTCGCTGGTAATGTTTTACAGAATCCCGGTCGTGTCAGACCGTACTTCTCGGTGGGGACATTATATACGTCTATAACGTTATATATCCTAACCTAAGGCAACCTAACACTTCGGATGTAGTATTTTCCAACGTTCCTGGCGGGTCGGCTAGTACTTCTCGGTGGGAACATTATATACGCCTATAACGTAATATAACGTAACCTAACCCATCCAGCCCCTCGCTGGTAATGTTTTACAGAATCCCGGTCGTGTCATCCGGTACTCCTAGGTGGGGACATTATATACGTCTATAACGTTATATATCCCAACCTAAGGCAACATAACATCTCGGATGTAGTATTTTACAACACTCCTGGCGGGTCGGCTCCTACATCTCGGTGGGAACATTATATTCATCTATAACGTAATATAACGTAACCTATCCCATCCAGCCCCTCGCTGGTAATGTTTTACAGAATCCCGGTCGTGTCAGACCGTACTTCTCGGTGGGGACATTATATACGTCTATAACGTTATATATCCTAACCTAAGGCAACCTAACACTTCGGATGTAGTATTTTCCAACATTCCTGGCGTGTCGGCTGCTACTTCCCGGTGGGAACATTATATTCGTCTATAACGTAATATAACGTAACCTAACCCATCCGTCCCCTCGCTGTTAATGTTTTACAAAATCCCGGTCGTGTCGGCCCGTACTTCTCGGTGGGGACATTATATACGCCTATAACGTTATATATCCCAACCTAAGGCAACCTAACACCTCGGATGTAGTATTTTACAACACTCCTGGCGGGTCGGCTCCTACTTCTCGGTGGGAACATTATATTCGCCTATAACGTAATATAACGTAACCTAACCCATCCAGCCACTCGCTGGTAATGTTTTACAGAATTCCGGTCGTGTCAGACGGTACTTCTAGGTGGGGACATTATATACGTCTATAACGTAATATAACGTAACCTAACCCATCCGGCCCCTCGCTGTTAATGTTTACAGAATCCCGGTCGTGTCGGCCCGTACTTCTCGGTGGGGACATTATATACGTCTATAACGTTATATATCCCAACCTAAGGCAACCTAACGTCTCGGATGTAGTATTTTACAACACTCCTGGCGGGTCGGCTCCTACTTCTCGGTGGGAACATTATATTCGTCTATAACGTAATATAACCTAACCTAACCCATCTAGACCCTCGGTGATAATGTTTTACAGAATCCTGTTCGTGTCGGCCCGTACTTCTCTGTGGGGACATCATATACGTCTATAACGTTATACATCCCAACCTAAGGCAACCTAACATCTCGGATGTAGTATTTTACAACACTCCTGGCGGGTCGGCTCCTACTTCTCGGTGGAAACACTATACTCGTCTATAACGTAATATAACGTAACCTAACCCATCCGGCCCCTCGCTGTTAATGTTTACAGAATCCCGGTCGTGTCGGCCCGTACTTCTCGGTGGGGACATTATATACGTCTATAACGTTATATATCCCAACCTAAGGCAACCTAACATCTCGGATATAGTATTTTACAACACTCCTGGAGGGTCGGCTCCTACTTCTCGGTGGGAACATTGTATTCGTCTATAACGTAATATAACCTAACCTAACCCATCTAGACCCTCGGTGATAATGTTTTACAGAATACTGTTCGTGTCGGCCCGTACTTCTCTGTGGGGACATCATATACGTCTATAACGTTATACATCCCAACCTAAGGCAACCTAACATCTCGGATGTAGTATTTTACAACACTCCTGGCGGGTCGGCTCCTACTTCTCGGTGGGAACACTATATTCGTCTATAACGTAATATAACGTAACCTAACCCATCCAGCCCCTCGCTGGTAATCTTTTACAGAATCCCCGTCGTGTCGGCCCGTACTTCTCGGCGGGGACATTATATACGTCTATAACGTTATATATCCCAACCTAAGGCAACCTAACACTTCGGATGTAGTGGTTTCCAACGTTCCTGGCGGGTCGGCACCTACTTCTCTGTGGGAACATTATATACGTCTATAACGTAATATAACCTACCCTAACAAATGTAGCCCCTCGCAGGTAATGTTTTACAGAATCCCGGCCGTGTCGGCTCGTACTTCTCGGTGCGGACATTATATACGTCTATAACGTCATATGTCCTAACCTAAGGCAACTTAACACTTCGGATGTAGTATTTTACAACATTCCTGGCGTGTCGGCTCCTACTTCTCGGTGGGAACATTATATTCGTCTATAACGTAATATAACGTAACCTAACCCATCCGGCCCCTCGGTGATAATGCTTTACAGAATCCTGTTCGTGTCGGCCCGCACTTCTCTGTGGGGACATTATATACGTCTATAACGTTATACATCCCAACCTAAGGCAACCTAACATCTCGGATGTAGTATTTTCCAACGTTCCTGACGGGTCGGCCCCTACTCCTCGGTGGGAACATTATATTCGCCTATAACGTAATATAACGTAACCTAACCCATCCGGCCCCTCTCTGTTAATGTTTTACAAAATCCCGGCCCTGTCGGCCCGTACTTCTCGGTGGGGACATTATATACGTCTATAACGTTATATATCCTAACCTAAGGCAAACTAACTCTTCGGATGTAGTATTTTCCAACGTTCCTGGCGGGTCGGCCCCTACTTCTCGGTGGGAACATTATATACGTCTATAACGTAATATAACCTACCCTAACACATGTAACCCCTCGCAGGTAATGTTTTACAGAATCCCGGTCGTGTCAGACCGTACTTCTCGGTGGGGACATTATATACGTCTATAACGTTATATATCCTAACCTAAGGCAACCTAACACTTCGGATGTAGTATTTTCCAACGTTCCTGGCGTGTCCTCCCCTACTTCTCGGTGGGAACATTATATACGCCTATAACGTAATATAACGTAACCTATCCCATCCAGCCCCTCGCTGGTATTGTTTTACATAATCCCGGTCGTGTCATCCGGTACTCCTAGGTGGGCACATTGTATACGTCTATAACGCTATATATATCCTAACCTAAGGCAACCTGACACTTCGGATGTAGTAGTTTCCAACGTTCCTGGCGGGTCGGCAGCTACTTCTCGGTGGGAAAATTATATACGTCTATGTCGTAATATAACCTAACCTAACCCATCTAGACCGTCGGTGATAATGTTTTACAGAATCCCGTTCGTGTCGGCCCGTACCTCTCTGTGGGGACATTATATACGTCTATAACGTTATATATCCTAACCTAAGGCAACCTAACACTTCGGATGTAGTATTTTCCAACGTTCCTGGCGGGCCGGCCCCTACTTCTCGGTGGGAACCTTATATACGCCTATAACGTAATATAACGTAACCTAACCCATCCAGCCCCTCGCTGGTAATGTTTTACAGAATCCCGGTCGTGTCATCCGGTACTCCTAGGTGGGGACATTATATACGTCTATAACGTTATATATCCCAACCTAAGGCAACATAACATCTCGGATGTAGTATTTTACAACACTCCTGGCGGGTCGGCTCCTACATCTCGGTGGGAACATTATATTCATCTATAACGTAATATAACGTAACCTAACCCATCCAGTCCCTCGCTGGTAATGTTTTACAGAATCCCGGTCGTGTCAGACCGTACTTCTCGGTGGGGACATTATATACGTCTATAACGTTATATATCCTAACCTAAGGCAACCTAACACTTCGGATGTAGTATTTTCCAACGTTCCTGGCGGGTCGGCTAGTACTTCTCGGTGGGAACATTATATACGCCTATAACGTAATATAACGTAACCTAACCCATCCAGCCCCTCGCTGGTAATGTTTTACAGAATCCCGGTCGTGTCATCCGGTACTCCTAGGTGGGGACATTATATACGTCTATAACGTTATATATCCCAACCTAAGGCAACATAACATCTCGGATGTAGTATTTTACAACACTCCTGGCGGGTCGGCTCCTACATCTCGGTGGGAACATTATATTCATCTATAACGTAATATAACGTAACCTATCCCATCCAGCCCCTCGCTGGTAATGTTTTACAGAATCCCGGTCGTGTCAGACCGTACTTCTCGGTGGGGACATTATATACGTCTATAACGTTATATATCCTAACCTAAGGCAACCTAACACTTCGGATGTAGTATTTTCCAACATTCCTGGCGTGTCGGCTGCTACTTCCCGGTGGGAACATTATATTCGTCTATAACGTAATATAACGTAACCTAACCCATCCGTCCCCTCGCTGTTAATGTTTTACAAAATCCCGGTCGTGTCGGCCCGTACTTCTCGGTGGGGACATTATATACGCCTATAACGTTATATATCCCAACCTAAGGCAACCTAACACCTCGGATGTAGTATTTTACAACACTCCTGGCGGGTCGGCTCCTACTTCTCGGTGGGAACATTATATTCGCCTATAACGTAATATAACGTAACCTAACCCATCCAGCCACTCGCTGGTAATGTTTTACAGAATTCCGGTCGTGTCAGACGGTACTTCTAGGTGGGGACATTATATACGTCTATAACGTTATATATTCTAACCTAAGGCAACCTAACACTTCGGATGTAGTATTTTCCAACGTTCCTGGCTGGTCGGCCCCTACTTCTCGGTGGGAACATTATATACGTCTATAACGTTATACATCCTAACCTAAGGCAACCTAACACTACGGATGTAGTATTTTCCTACATTCCTGGCTGGTCGGCCCCTACTTCTCGGTGGGAACATTATATACGTATATAACCTAATATAATATAACCTAACCCATCTAGCCCCTCGCTGGTAATGTTTTACAGAATCACGGTCGTGTCGGCCCGTACTTCTCTTTGCGAACATTATATACGTCTATAACGTCATATGTCCTAACCTAAGGCAACCTAACATCTCGGATGTAGTATTTTCCAACATTCCAGGCGGGTCGGCCCCTATTTCTCGTTGGGAACATTATATACGTCGATATCGTAATATAAACTAACCTAACCCATCTAGACCCTCGCTGCTAACTATTTGCAGAATCCCGATCGTGTCGTCCCGTACGTCTCGGTGGGGACATTATATACGACTATAACGTTATACATCCCAACCTAAGGCAACCTAACATCTCGGATGTAGTATTTTCCAACGTTCCTGACGGGTCGGCCCCTACTTCTCGGTGGGAACATTATATTCGCCTATAACGTAATATAACGTAACCTAACCCATCCGGCCCCTCTCTGTTAATGTTTTACAAAATCCCGGTCCTGTCGGTCCGTACTTCTCGGTGGGGACATTATATACGTCTATAACGTTATATATCCTAACCTAAGGCAAACTAACTCTTCGGATGTAGTATTTTCCAACGTTCCTGGCGGGTCGGCCCCTACTTCTCGGTGGGAACATTATATACGTCTATGTCGTAATATAACCTAAACTAACCCATCTAACCCCTCGGTGATAATGGTTTACAGAATCCCGTTCGTGTCGGCCCGCACTTCTCCGTGGGGACATTATATACGTCTATAACGTTATATATTCTAACGTAAGGCAACCTAACACTTCGGATCTAGTATTTTCCAACGTTCCTGGCGGGTCGGCCCCTACTTCTCGGTGGGAACATTATATACGTCTATAACGTTATATATCCCAACGTAAGGCAACCTAACATCTCGGATGTAGTATTTTACAACACTCCTGGCGGGTCGGCTCCTACTTCTCGGTCGAAACATTATATTCGCCTATAACGTAATATAACGTAACCTAACCCATCCAGCCCCTCGCTGGTAATGTTTTACAGAATCCCGGTCGTGTCAGCCGGTACTTCTAGGTGGGGACATTATATACGTCTATAACGTTATATATCCTAACCTGAGGCAACCTAACACTTCGGATGTAGTATTTTCCAACGTTCCTGGCTGGTCGGCCCCTACTTCTCGGTGGGAACATTATATACGTCTATAACGTTATACATCCTAACCTAAGGCAACCTAACACTTCGGATGTAGTATTTTCCTACATTCCTGGCTGGTCGGCCCCTACTTCTCGGTGGGAACATTATATACGTATATAACCTAATATAATATAACCTAACCCATCTAGCCCCTCGCTGGTAATGTTTTACAGAATCACGGTCGTGTCGGCCCGTACTTCTCTTTGCGAAGATTATATACGTCTATAACGTCATATGTCCTAACCTAAGGCAACCTAACATCTCGGATGTAGTATTTTCCAACATTCCAGGCGGGTCGGCCCCTATTTCTCGTTGGGAACATTATATACGTCGATATCGTAATATAAACTAACCTAACCCATCTAGACCCTCGCTGCTAACTATTTGCAGAATCCCGATCGTGTCGTCCCGTACGTCTCGGTGGGGACATTATATACGACTATAACGTTATATATTCTAACGTAAGGCAACCTAACATCTCGGATGTAGTATTTTCCAACGTTCCTGACGGGTCGGCCCCTACTTCTCGGTGGGAACATTATATTCGCCTATAACGTAATATAACGTAACCTAACCCATCCGGCCCCTCTCTGTTAATGTTTTACAAAATCCCGGTCCTGTCGGCCCGTACTTCTCGGTGGGGACATTATATACGTCTATAACGTTATATATCCTAACCTAAGGCAAACTAACTCTTCGGATGTAGTATTTTCCAACGTTCCTGGCGGGTCGGCCCCTACTTCTCGGTGGGAACATTATATACGTCTATGTCGTAATATAACCTAAACTAACCCATCTAACCCCTCGGTGATAATGGTTTACAGAATCCCGTTCGTGTCGGCCCGCACTTCTCCGTGGGGACATTATATACGTCTATAACGTTATATATTCTAACGTAAGGCAACCTAACACTTCGGATGTAGTATTTTCCAACGTTCCTGGCGGGTCGGCCCCTACTTCTCGGTGGGAACATTATATACGTCTATAACGTTATATATCCCAACGTAAGGCAACCTAACATCTCGGATGTAGTATTTTACAACACTCCTGGCGGGTCGGCTCCTACTTCTCGGTCGAAACATTATATTCGCCTATAACGTAATATAACGTAACCTAACCCATCCAGCCCCTCGCTGGTAATGTTTTACAGAATCCCGGTCGTGTCAGACGGTACTTCTAGGTGGGGACATTATATACGTCTATAACGTTATATATCCTAACCTAAGGCAACCTAACACTTCGGATGTAGTATTTTCCAACGTTCCTGGCTGGTCGGCCCCTACTTCTCGGTGGGAACATTATATACGTCTATAACGTTATACATCCTAACCTAAGGCAACCTAACACTTCGGATGTAGTATTTTCCTACATTCCTGGCTGGTCGGCCCCTACTTCTCGGTGGGAACATTATATACGTATATAACCTAATATAATATAACCTAACCCATCTAGCCCCTCGCTGGTAATGTTTTACAGAATCACGGTCGTGTCGGCCCGTACTTCTCTTTGCGAACATTATATACGTCTATAACGTCATATGTCCTAACCTAAGGCAACCTAACATCTCGGATGTAGTATTTTCCAACATTCCAGGCGGGTCGGCCCCTATTTCTCGTTGGGAACATTATATACGTCGATATCGTAATATAAACTAACCTAACCCATCTAGACCCTCGCTGCTAACTATTTGCAGAATCCCGATCGTGTCGTCCCGTACGTCTCGCTGGGGACATTATATACGACTATAACGTTATACATCCCAACCTAAGGCAACCTAACATCTCGGATGTAGTATTTTCCAACGTTCCTGACGGGTCGGCCCCTACTTCTCGGTGGGAACATTATATTCGCCTATAACGTAATATAACGTAACCTAACCCATCCGGCCCCTCTCTGTTAATGTTTTACAAAATCCCGGTCCTGTCGGCCCGTACTTCTCGGTGGGGACATTATATACGTCTATAACGTTATATATCCTAACCTAAGACAACCTGACACTTCGGATGTAGTAGTTTCCAACGTTCCTGGCGGGTCGGCACCTCCTTCTCGGTGGGAACATTATATACGTCTATGTCGTAATATAACGTAACCTAATCCATCTAGAACCTCGGTGATAATGTTTTACAGAATCCCGTTCGTGTCGGCCCGTACTTCTCTGTGGGGACATTATATACGTCTATAACGTTATATATCCCAACCTAAGGCAACATAACATCTCGGATGTAGTATTTTACAACAATCCTGGCGGGTCGGCTCCTACATCTCGGTGGGAACATTATATTCATCTATAACGTAATATAACGTAACCTAACCCATCCAGCCCCTCGGTGATAATGCTTTACAGAATCCCGTTCGTGTCGGCCCGTACCTCTCTGTGGGGACATTATATACGTCTATAACGTTATATATCCTAACCTAAGGCAACCTAACACTTCGGATGTAGTATTTTCCAACGTTCCTGGCGGGTCGGCCCCTACTTCTCGGTGGGAACATTATATACGTCTATAACGTTATATATCCCAACGTAAGGCAACCTAACATCTCGGATGTAGTATTTTACAACACTCCTGGCGGGTCGGCTCCTACTTCTCGGTCGAAACATTATATTCGCCTATAACGTAATATAACGTAACCTAACCCATCCAGCCCCTCGCTGGTAATGTTTTACAGAATCCCGGTCGTGTCAGCCGGTACTTCTAGGTGGGGACATTATATACGTCTATAACGTTATATATCCTAACCTAAGGCAATCTAACACTTTGGATGTAGTATTTTCCAACGTTCCTGGCTGGTCGGCCCCTACTTCTCGGTGGGAACATTATATACGTCTATAACGTTATACATCCTAACCTAGGGCAACCTAACACTTCGGATGTAGTATTTTCCTACATTCCTGGCTGGTCGGCCCCTACTTCTCGGTGGGAACATTATATACGTATATAACCTAATATAATATAACCTAACCCATCTAGCCCCTCGCTGGTAATGTTTTACAGAATCACGGTCGTGTCGGCCCGTACTTCTCTTTGCGAACATTATATACGTCTATAACGTCATATGTCCTAACCTAAGGCAACCTAACATCTCGGATGTAGTATTTTCCAACATTCCAGGCGGGTCGGCCCCTATTTCTCGTTGGGAACATTATATACGTCGATATCGTAATATAAACTAACCTAACCCATCTAGACCCTCGCTGCTAACTATTTGCAGAATCCCGATCGTGTCGTCCCGTACGTCTCGGTGGGGACATTATATACGACTATAACGTTATACATCCCAACCTAAGGCAACCTAACATCTCGGATGTAGTATTTTCCAACGTTCCTGACGGGTCGGCCCCTACTTCTCGGTGGGAACATTATATACGCCTATAACCTAATATAACGTTACCTAACCCATCCAGCCCCTCGCTGGTAATGTTCTACAGAATCCCGGTCGTGTCATCCGGTACTCCTAGGTGGGGACATTATATACGTCTATAACGTTATATATCCTAACCTAAGGCAACCTGACACTTCGGATGTAGTAGTTTCCAACGTTCCTGGCGGGTCGGCACCTACTTCTCGGTGGGAAAATTATATACGTCTATGTCGTAATATAACCTAACCTAACCCATCTAGACCCTCGGTGATAATGCTTTACAGAATCCCGTTCGTGTCGGCCCGTACCTCTCTGTGGGGACATTATATACGTCTATAACGTTATATATCCTAACCTAAGGCAACCTAACACTTCGGATGTAGTATTTTCCAACGTTCCTGGCGGGTCGGCCCCTACTTCTCGGTGGGAACCTTATACACGCCTATAACGTAATATAACGTAACCTAACCCATCCAGCCCCTCGCTGGTAATGTTTTACAGAATCCCGGTCGTGTCATCCGGTACTCCTAGGTGGGGACATTATATACGTCTATAACGTTATATATCCCAACCTAAGGCAACATAACATCTCGGATGTAGTATTTTACAACACTCCTGGCGGGTCTGCTCCTACATCTCGGTGGGAACATTATATTCATCTATAACGTAATATAACGTAACCTAACCCGTCCAGCCCCTCGCTGGTAATGTTTTACAGAATCCCGGTCGTGTCAGACCGTACTTCTCGGTGGGGACATTATATATGTCTATAACGTTATATATCCTAACCTAAGGCAACCTAACACTTCGGATGTAGTATTTTCCAACGTTCCTGGCGGGTCGGCTAGTACTTCTCGGTGGGAACATTATATTCGCCTATAACGTAATATAACGTAACCTAACCCATCCAGCCCCTCGCTGGTAATGTTTTACAAAATCCCGGTCCTGTCGGCCCGTACTTCTCGGTGGGGACATTATATACGTCTATAACGTTATATATCCTAACCTAAGGCAAACTAACTCTTCGGATGTAGTATTTTCCAACGTTCCTGGCGCGTCGGCCCCTACTTCTCGGTGGGAACATTATATACGTCTATGTCGTAATATAACCTAAACTAACCCATCTAACCCCTCGGTGATAATGGTTTACAGAATCCCGTTCGTGTCGGCCCGCACTTCTCCGTGGGGACATTATATACGTCTATAACGTTATATATTCTAACCTAAGGCAACCTAACACTTCGGATGTAGTATTTTCCAACGTTCCTGGCGGGTCGGCCCATACTTCTCGGTGGGAACATTATATACGCTTATAACCTAATATAACGTTACCTAACCCATCCAGCCCCTCGCTGGTAATGTTCTACAGAATCCTGGTCGTGTCATCCGGTACTCCTAGGTGGGGACATTATATACGTCTATAACGTTATATATCCTAACCTAAGGCAACCTGACACTTCGGATGTAGTAGTTTCCAACGTTCCTGGCGGGTCGGCACCTACTTCTCGGTGGGAACATTATATACGTCTATAACGTAATATAACTTAACCTAACCCATCCAGCCCCTCGCTGGTAATGTTCTACAGAATCCCGGTCGTGTCATCCGGTACTTCTCGGTGCGGACATTATATACGTCTATAACGTCATATGTCCTAACCTAAGGCAACTTAACACTTCGGATGTAGTATTTTACAACATTCCTGGCGTGTCGGCTCCTACATCTCGGTGGGAACATTATATTCGTCTATAACGTAATATAACGTAACCTAACCCATCCGGCCCCTCGGTGATAATGTTTTACAGAATCCTGTTCGTGTCGGCCCGTACTTCTCGGTGGGGACATTATATACGTCTATAACGTTATATATCCTAACCTAAGACAACCTGACACTTCGGATGTAGTAGTTTCCAACGTTCCTGGCGGGTCGGCACCTCCTTCTCGGTGGGAACATTATATACGTCTATGTCGTAATATAACGTAACCTAATCCATCTAGAACCTCGGTGATAATGTTTTACAGAATCCCGTTCGTGTCGGCCCGTACTTCTCTGTGGGGACATTATATACGTCTATAACGTTATATATCCCAACCTAAGGCAACATAACATCTCGGATGTAGTATTTTACAACAATCCTGGCGGGTCGGCTCCTACATCTCGGTGGGAACATTATATTCATCTATAACGTAATATAACGTAACCTAACCCATCCAGCCCCTCGGTGATAATGCTTTACAGAATCCCGTTCGTGTCGGCCCGTACCTCTCTGTGGGGACATTATATACGTCTATAACGTTATATATCCTAACCTAAGGCAACCTAACACTTCGGATGTAGTATTTTCCAACGTTCCTGGCGGGTCGGCCCCTACTTCTCGGTGGGAACATTATATACGTCTATAACGTTATATATCCCAACGTAAGGCAACCTAACATCTCGGATGTAGTATTTTACAACACTCCTGGCGGGTCGGCTCCTACTTCTCGGTCGAAACATTATATTCGCCTATAACGTAATATAACGTAACCTAACCCATCCAGCCCCTCGCTGGTAATGTTTTACAGAATCCCGGTCGTGTCAGCCGGTACTTCTAGGTGGGGACATTATATACGTCTATAACGTTATATATCCTAACCTAAGGCAATCTAACACTTTGGATGTAGTATTTTCCAACGTTCCTGGCTGGTCGGCCCCTACTTCTCGGTGGGAACATTATATACGTCTATAACGTTATACATCCTAACCTAGGGCAACCTAACACTTCGGATGTAGTATTTTCCTACATTCCTGGCTGGTCGGCCCCTACTTCTCGGTGGGAACATTATATACGTATATAACCTAATATAATATAACCTAACCCATCTAGCCCCTCGCTGGTAATGTTTTACAGAATCACGGTCGTGTCGGCCCGTACTTCTCTTTGCGAACATTATATACGTCTATAACGTCATATGTCCTAACCTAAGGCAACCTAACATCTCGGATGTAGTATTTTCCAACATTCCAGGCGGGTCGGCCCCTATTTCTCGTTGGGAACATTATATACGTCGATATCGTAATATAAACTAACCTAACCCATCTAGACCCTCGCTGCTAACTATTTGCAGAATCCCGATCGTGTCGTCCCGTACGTCTCGGTGGGGACATTATATACGACTATAACGTTATACATCCCAACCTAAGGCAACCTAACATCTCGGATGTAGTATTTTCCAACGTTCCTGACGGGTCGGCCCCTACTTCTCGGTGGGAACATTATATACGCCTATAACCTAATATAACGTTACCTAACCCATCCAGCCCCTCGCTGGTAATGTTCTACAGAATCCCGGTCGTGTCATCCGGTACTCCTAGGTGGGGACATTATATACGTCTATAACGTTATATATCCTAACCTAAGGCAACCTGACACTTCGGATGTAGTAGTTTCCAACGTTCCTGGCGGGTCGGCACCTACTTCTCGGTGGGAAAATTATATACGTCTATGTCGTAATATAACCTAACCTAACCCATCTAGACCCTCGGTGATAATGCTTTACAGAATCCCGTTCGTGTCGGCCCGTACCTCTCTGTGGGGACATTATATACGTCTATAACGTTATATATCCTAACCTAAGGCAACCTAACACTTCGGATGTAGTATTTTCCAACGTTCCTGGCGGGTCGGCCCCTACTTCTCGGTGGGAACCTTATACACGCCTATAACGTAATATAACGTAACCTAACCCATCCAGCCCCTCGCTGGTAATGTTTTACAGAATCCCGGTCGTGTCATCCGGTACTCCTAGGTGGGGACATTATATACGTCTATAACGTTATATATCCCAACCTAAGGCAACATAACATCTCGGATGTAGTATTTTACAACACTCCTGGCGGGTCTGCTCCTACATCTCGGTGGGAACATTATATTCATCTATAACGTAATATAACGTAACCTAACCCGTCCAGCCCCTCGCTGGTAATGTTTTACAGAATCCCGGTCGTGTCAGACCGTACTTCTCGGTGGGGACATTATATATGTCTATAACGTTATATATCCTAACCTAAGGCAACCTAACACTTCGGTTGTAGTATTTTCCAACGTTCCTGGCGGGTCGGCTAGTACTTCTCGGTGGGAACATTATATTCGCCTATAACGTAATATAACGTAACCTAACCCATCCAGCCCCTCGCTGGTAATGTTTTACAAAATCCCGGTCCTGTCGGCCCGTACTTCTCGGTGGGGACATTATATACGTCTATAACGTTATATATCCTAACCTAAGGCAAACTAACTCTTCGGATGTAGTATTTTCCAACGTTCCTGGCGCGTCGGCCCCTACTTCTCGGTGGGAACATTATATACGTCTATGTCGTAATATAACCTAAACTAACCCATCTAACCCCTCGGTGATAATGGTTTACAGAATCCCGTTCGTGTCGGCCCGCACTTCTCCGTGGGGACATTATATACGTCTATAACGTTATATATTCTAACCTAAGGCAACCTAACACTTCGGATGTAGTATTTTCCAACGTTCCTGGCGGGTCGGCCCATACTTCTCGGTGGGAACATTATATACGCTTATAACCTAATATAACGTTACCTAACCCATCCAGCCCCTCGCTGGTAATGTTCTACAGAATCCTGGTCGTGTCATCCGGTACTCCTAGGTGGGGACATTATATACGTCTATAACGTTATATATCCTAACCTAAGGCAACCTGACACTTCGGATGTAGTAGTTTCCAACGTTCCTGGCGGGTCGGCACCTACTTCTCGGTGGGAACATTATATACGTCTATAACGTAATATAACTTAACCTAACCCATCCAGCCCCTCGCTGGTAATGTTCTACAGAATCCCGGTCGTGTCATCCGGTACTTCTCGGTGCGGACATTATATACGTCTATAACGTCATATGTCCTAACCTAAGGCAACTTAACACTTCGGATGTAGTATTTTACAACATTCCTGGCGTGTCGGCTCCTACATCTCGGTGGGAACATTATATTCGTCTATAACGTAATATAACGTAACCTAACCCATCCGGCCCCTCGGTGATAATGTTTTACAGAATCCTGTTCGTGTCGGCCCGTACTTCTCTGTGGGGACATTATATACGTCTATAACGTTATACATCCCAACCTAAGGCAACCTAACATCTCGGATGTAGTATTTTCCAACGTTCCTGACGGGTCGGCCCCTATTCCTCGGTGGGAACATTATATTCGCCTATAACGTAATATAACGTAACCTAACCCATCCGGCCCCTCTCTGTTAATGTTTTACAAAATCCCGGTCCTGTCGGCCCGTACTTCTCGGTGGGGACATTATATACGTCTATAACGTTATATATCCTAACCTAAGGCAAACTAACTCTTCGGATGTAGTATTTTCCAACGTTCCTGGCGGGTCGGCCCCTACTTCTCGGTGAGAACATTATATACGTCTATGACGTAATATAACCTACCCTAACACATGTAGCCCCTCGCAGGTAATGTTTTACAGAATCCCGGTCGTGTCAGACCGTACTTCTCGGTGGGGACATTATATACGTCTATAACGTTATATATCCTAACCTAAGGCAACCTGACACTTCGGATGTAGTAGTTTCCAACGTTCCTGGCGGGTCGGCACCTACTTCTCGGTGGGAACATTATATACGTCTATGTCGTAATATAACGTAACCTAACCCATCCAGCCCCTCGCTGGTAATGTTTTACAGAATCCCGGTCGTGTCATCCGGTACTCCTAGGTGGGGACATTATATACGTCTATAACGTTATATATCCCAACCTAAGGCAACATAACATCTCGGATGTAGTATTTTACAACACTCCTGGCGGGTCGGCTCCTACATCTCGGTGGGAACATTATATTCATCTATAACGTAATATAACGTAACCTAACCCATCCAGCCCCTCGCTGGTAATGTTTTACAGAATCCCGGTCGTGTCAGACCGTACTTCTCGGTGGGGACATTATATACGTCTATAACGTTATATATCCTAACCTAAGGCAACCTAACACTTCGGATGTAGTATTTTCCAACGTTCCTGGCGGGTCGGCTAGTACTTCTCGGTGGGAACATTATATTCGCCTATAACGTAATATAACGTAACCTAACCCATCCAGCCCCTCGCTGGTAATGTTTTACAAAATCCCGGTCCTGTCGGCCCGTACTTCTCGGTGGGGACATTATATACGTCTATAACGTTATATATCCTAACCTAAGGCAAACTAACTCTTCGGATGTAGTATTTTCCAACGTTCCTGGCGGGTCGGCCCCTACTTCTCGGTGGGAACATTATATACGTCTATGTCGTAATATAACCTAAACTAACCCATCTAACCCCTCGGTGATAATGGTTTACAGAATCCCGTTCGTGTCGGCCCGCACTTCTCCGTGGGGACATTATATACGTCTATAACGTTATATATTCTAACTTAAGGCAACCTAACACTTCGGATGTAGTATTTTCCAACGTTCCTGGCGGGTCGGCCCATACTTCTCGGTGGGAACATTATATACGCCTATAACCTAATATAACGTTACCTAACCCATCCAGCCCCTCGCTGGTAATGTTCTACAGAATCCTGGTCGTGTCATCCGGTACTCCTAGGTGGGGACATTATATACGTCTATAACGTTATATATCCTAACCTAAGGCAACCTGACACTTCGGATGTAGTAGTTTCCAACGTTCCTGGCGGGTCGGCACCTACTTCTCGGTGGGAACATTATATACGTCTATAACGTAAAATAACTTAACCTAACCCATCCAGCCCCTCGCTGGTAATGTTCTACAGAATCCCGGTCGTGTCATCCGGTACTTCTCGGTGCGGACATTATATACGTCTATAACGTCATATGTCCTAACCTAAGGCAACTTAACACTTCGGATGTAGTATTTTACAACATTCCTGGCGTGTCGGCTCCTACTTCTCGGTGGGAACATTATATTCGTCTATAACGTAATATAACGTAACCTAACCCATCCGGCCCCTCGGTGATAATGTTTTACAGAATCCTGTTCGTGTCGGCCCGTACTTCTCTGTGGGGACATTATATACGTCTATAACGTTATACATCCCAACCTAAGGCAACCTAACATCTCGGATGTAGTATTTTCCAACGTTCCTGACGGGTCGGCCCCTATTCCTCGGTGGGAACATTATATTCGCCTATAACGTAATATAACGTAACCTAACCCATCCGGCCCCTCTCTGTTAATGTTTTACAAAATCCCGGTCCTGTCGGCCCGTACTTCTCGGTGGGGACATTATATACGTCTATAACGTTATATATCCTAACCTAAGGCAAACTAACTCTTCGGATGTAGTATTTTCCAACGTTCCTGGCGGGTCGGCCCCTACTTCTCAGTGGGAACATTATATACGTCTATGACGTAATATAACCTACCCTAACACGTGTAGCCCCTCGCAGGTAATGTTTTACAGAATCCCGGTCGTGTCAGACCGTACTTCTCGGTGGGGACATTATATACGTCTATAACGTTATATATCCTAACCTAAGGCAACCTGACACTTCGGATGTAGTAGTTTCCAACTTTCCTGGCGGGTCGGCACCTACTTCTCGGTGGGAACATTATATACGTCTATGTCGTAATATAACCTAACCTAACCCATCTAGACCCTCGGTGATAATGTTTTACAGAATCCCGTTCGTGTCGGCCCGTACCTCTCTGTGGGGACATTATATACGTCTATAACGTTATATATCCTAACCTAAGGCAACCTAACACTTCGGATGTAGTATTTTCCAACGTTCCTGGCGGGTCGGCCCCTACTTCTCGGTGGGAACCTTATATACGCCTATAACGTAATATAACGTAACCTAACCCATCCAGCCCCTCGCTGGTAATGTTTTACAGAATCCCGGTCGTGTCATCCGGTACTCCTAGGTGGGGACATTATATACGTCTATAACGTTATATATCCCAACCTAAGGCAACATAACATCTCGGATGTAGTACTTTACAACACTCCTGGCGGGTCGGCTCCTACATCTCGGTGGGAACATTATATTCATCTATAACGTAATATAACGTAACCTAACCCATCCAGCCCCTCGCTGGTAATGTTTTACAGAATCCCGGTCGTGTCAGACCGTACTTCTCGGTGGGGACATTATATACGTCTATAACGTTATATATCCTAACCTAAGGCAACCTAACACTTCGGATGTAGTATTTTCCAACGTTCCTGGCGGGTCGGCTAGTACTTCTCGGTGGGAACATTATATACGCCTATAACGTAATATAACGTAACCTAACCCATCCAGCCCCTCGCTGGTAATGTTTTACAGAATCCCGGTCGTGTCATCCGGTACTCCTAGGTGGGGACATTATATACGTCTATAACGTTATATATCCCAACCTAAGGCAACATAACATCTCGGATGTAGTATTTTACAACACTCCTGGCGGGTCGGCTCCTACATCTCGGTGGGAACATTATATTCATCTATAACGTAATATAACGTAACCTATCCCATCCAGCCCCTCGCTGGTAATGTTTTACATAATCCCGGTCGTGTCATCCGGTACTCCTAGGCGGGCACATTGTATACGTCTATAACGCTATATATCCTAACCTAAGGCAACCTGACACTTCGGATGTAGTAGTTTCCAACGTTCCTGGCGGGTCGGCACCTACTTCTCGGTGGGAAAATTATATACGTCTATGTCGTAATATACCCTAACCTAACCCATCTAGACCCTCGGTGATAATGTTTTACAGAATCCCGTTCGTGTCGGCCCGTACCTCTCTGTGGGGACATTATATACGTCTATAACGTTATATATCCTAACCTAAGGCAACCTAACACTTCGGATGTAGTATTTTCCAACGTTCCTGGCGGGTCGGCCCCTACTTCTCGGTGGGAACCTTATATACGCCTATAACGTAATATAACGTAACCTAACCCATCCAGCCACTCGCTGGTAATGTTTTACAGAATCCCGGTCGTGTCATCCGGTACTCCTAGGTGGGGACATTATATACGTCTATAACGTTATATATCCCAACCTAAGGCAACATAACATCTCGGATGTAGTATTTTACAACACTCCTGGCGGGTCGGCTCCTACATCTCGGTGGGAACATTATATTCATCTATAACGTAACATAACGTAACCTAACCCATCCAGCCCCTCGCTGGTAATGTTTTACAGAATCCCGGTCGTGTCAGACCGTACTTCTCGGTGGGGACATTATATACGTCTATAACGTTATATATCCTAACCTAAGGCAACCTAACACTTCGGATGTAGTATTTTCCAACGTTCCTGGCGGGTCGGCTAGTACTTCTCGGTGGGAACATTATATTCGCCTATAACGTAATATAACGTAACCTAACCCATCCAGCCCCTCGCTGGTAATGTTTTACAAAATCCCGGTCCTGTCGGCCCGTACTTCTCGGTGGGGACATTATATACGTCTATAACGTTATATATCCTAACCTAAGGCAAACTAACTCTTCGGATGTAGTATTTTCCAACGTTCCTGGCGGGTCGGCCCCTACTTCTCGGTGGGAACATTATATACGTCTATGTCGTAATATAACCTAAACTAACCCATCTAACCCCTCGGTGATAATGGTTTACAGAATCCCGTTCGTGTCGGCCCGCACTTCTCCGTGGGGACATTATATACGTCTATAACGTTATATATTCTAACTTAAGGCAACCTAACACTTCGGATGTAGTATTTTCCAACGTTCCTGGCGGGTCGGCCCATACTTCTCGGTGGGAACATTATATACGCCTATAACCTAATATAACGTTACCTAACCCATCCAGCCCCTCGCTGGTAATGTTCTACAGAATCCTGGTCGTGTCATCCGGTACTCCTAGGTGGGGACATTATATACGTCTATAACGTTATATATCCTAACCTAAGGCAACCTGACACTTCGGATGTAGTAGTTTCCAACGTTCCTGGCGGGTCGGCACCTACTTCTCGGTGGGAACATTATATACGTCTATAACGTAAAATAACTTAACCTAACCCATCCAGCCCCTCGCTGGTAATGTTCTACAGAATCCCGGTCGTGTCATCCGGTACTTCTCGGTGCGGACATTATATACGTCTATAACGTCATATGTCCTAACCTAAGGCAACTTAACACTTCGGATGTAGTATTTTACAACATTCCTGGCGTGTCGGCTCCTACTTCTCGGTGGGAACATTATATTCGTCTATAACGTAATATAACGTAACCTAACCCATCCGGCCCCTCGGTGATAATGTTTTACAGAATCCTGTTCGTGTCGGCCCGTACTTCTCTGTGGGGACATTATATACGTATATAACGTTATACATCCCAACCTAAGGCAACCTAACATCTCGGATGTAGTATTTTCCAACGTTCCTGACGGGTCGGCCCCTATTCCTCGGTGGGAACATTATATTCGCCTATAACGTAATATAACGTAACCTAACCCATCCGGCCCCTCTCTGTTAATGTTTTACAAAATCCCGGTCCTGTCGGCCCGTACTTCTCGGTGGGGACATTATATACGTCTATAACGTTATATATCCTAACCTAAGGCAAACTAACTCTTCGGATGTAGTATTTTCCAACGTTCCTGGCGGGTCGGCCCCTACTTCTCAGTGGGAACATTATATACGTCTATGACGTAATATAACCTACCCTAACACGTGTAGCCCCTCGCAGGTAATGTTTTACAGAATCCCGGTCGTGTCAGACCGTACTTCTCGGTGGGGACATTATATACGTCTATAACGTTATATATCCTAACCTAAGGCAACCTGACACTTCGGATGTAGTAGTTTCCAACTTTCCTGGCGGGTCGGCACCTACTTCTCGGTGGGAACATTATATACGTCTATGTCGTAATATAACCTAACCTAACCCATCTAGACCCTCGGTGATAATGTTTTACAGAATCCCGTTCGTGTCGGCCCGTACCTCTCTGTGGGGACATTATATACGTCTATAACGTTATATATCCTAACCTAAGGCAACCTAACACTTCGGATGTAGTATTTTCCAACGTTCCTGGCGGGTCGGCCCCTACTTCTGGGTGGGAACCTTATATACGCCTATAACGTAATATAACGTAACCTAACCCATCCAGCCCCTCGCTGGTAATGTTTTACAGAATCCCGGTCGTGTCATCCGGTACTCCTAGGTGGGGACATTATATACGTCTATAACGTTATATATCCCAACCTAAGGCAACATAACATCTCGGATGTAGTACTTTACAACACTCCTGGCGGGTCGGCTCCTACATCTCGGTGGGAACATTATATTCATCTATAACGTAATATAACGTAACCTAACCCATCCAGCCCCTCGCTGGTAATGTTTTACAGAATCCCGGTCGTGTCAGACCGTACTTCTCGGTGGGGACATTATATACGTCTATAACGTTATATATCCTAACCTAAGGCAACCTAACACTTCGGATGTAGTATTTTCCAACATTCCTGGCGGGTCGGCTAGTACTTCTCGGTGGGAACATTATATACGCCTATAACGTAATATAACGTAACCTAACCCATCCAGCCCCTCGCTGGTAATGTTTTACATAATCCCGGTCGTGTCATCCGGTACTCCTAGGCGGGCACATTGTATACGTCTATAACGCTATATATCCTAACCTAAGGCAACCTGACACTTCGGATGTAGTAGTTTCCAACGTTCCTGGCTGGTCGGCACCTACTTCTCGGTGGGAAAATTATATACGTCTATGTCGTAATATAACCTAACCTAACCCATCTAGACCCTCGGTGATAATGTTTTACAGAATCCCGTTCGTGTCGGCCCGTACCTCTCTGTGGGGACATTATATACGTCTATAACGTTATATATCCTAACCTAAGGCAACCTAACACTTCGGATGTAGTATTTTCCAACGTTCCTGGCGGGTCGGCTAGTACTTCTCGGTGGGAACATTATATACGCCTATAACGTAATATAACGTAACCTAACCCATCCAGCCCCTCGCTGGTAATGTTTTACAGAATCCCGGTCGTGTCATCCGGTACTCCTAGGTGGGGACATTATATACGTCTATAACGTTATATATCCCAACCTAAGGCAACATAACATCTCGGATGTAGTATTTTACAACACTCCTGGCGGGTCGGCTCCTACATCTCGGTGGGAACATTATATTCATCTATAACGTAATATAACGTAACCTATCCCATCCAGCCCCTCGCTGGTAATGTTTTACAGAATCCCGGTCGTGTCAGACCGTACTTCTCGGTGGGGACATTACATACGCCTATAACGTTATATGTCCTAACCTAAGGCAACTTAACACTTCGGATGTAGTATTTTACAACATTCCTGGCGTGTCGGCTCCTACTTCTCGGTGGGAACATTATATTCGTCTATAACGTAATATAACGTAACCTAACCCATCCGGCCCCTCGGTGATAATGTTTTACAGAATCCTGTTCGTGTCGGCCCGTACTTCTCTGTGGGGACATTATATACGTCTATAACGTTATACATCCCAACCTAAGGCAACCTAACATCTCGGATGTAGTATTTTCCAACGTTCCTGACGGGTCGGCCCCTATTCCTCGGTGGGAACATTATATTCGCCTATAACGTAATATAACGTAACCTAACCCATCCGGCCCCTCTCTGTTAATGTTTTACAAAATCCCGGTCCTGTCGGCCCGTACTTCTCGGTGGGGACATTATATACGTCTATAACGTTATATATCCTAACCTAAGGCAAACTAACTCTTCGGATGTAGTATTTTCCAACGTTCCTGGCGGGTCGGCCCCTACTTCTCGGTGAGAACATTATATACGTCTATGACGTAATATAACCTACCCTAACACATGTAGCCCCTCGCAGGTAATGTTTTACAGAATCCCGGTCGTGTCAGACCGTACTTCTCGGTGGGGACATTATATACGTCTATAACGTTATATATCCTAACCTAAGGCAACCTGACACTTCGGATGTAGTAGTTTCCAACGTTCCTGGCGGGTCGGCACCTACTTCTCGGTGGGAACATTATATACGTCTATGTCGTAATATAACGTAACCTAACCCATCCAGCCCCTCGCTGGTAATGTTTTACAGAATCCCGGTCGTGTCATCCGGTACTCCTAGGTGGGGACATTATATACGTCTATAACGTTATATATCCCAACCTAAGGCAACATAACATCTCGGATGTAGTATTTTACAACACTCCTGGCGGGTCGGCTCCTACATCTCGGTGGGAACATTATATTCATCTATAACGTAATATAACGTAACCTAACCCATCCAGCCCCTCGCTGGTAATGTTTTACAGAATCCCGGTCGTGTCAGACCGTACTTCTCGGTGGGGACATTATATACGTCTATAACGTTATATATCCTAACCTAAGGCAACCTAACACTTCGGATGTAGTATTTTCCAACGTTCCTGGCGGGTCGGCTAGTACTTCTCGGTGGGAACATTATATTCGCCTATAACGTAATATAACGTAACCTAACCCATCCAGCCCCTCGCTGGTAATGTTTTACAAAATCCCGGTCCTGTCGGCCCGTACTTCTCGGTGGGGACATTATATACGTCTATAACGTTATATATCCTAACCTAAGGCAAACTAACTCTTCGGATGTAGTATTTTCCAACGTTCCTGGCGGGTCGGCCCCTACTTCTCGGTGGGGACATTATATACGTCTATGTCGTAATATAACCTAAACTAACCCATCTAACCCCTCGGTGATAATGGTTTACAGAATCCCGTTCGTGTCGGCCCGCACTTCTCCGTGGGGACATTATATACGTCTATAACGTTATATATCCTAACCTAAGGCAACCTGACACTTCGGATGTAGTAGTTTCCAACGTTCCTGGCGGGTCGGCACCTACTTCTCGGTGGGAACATTATATACGTCTATAACGTAAAATAACTTAACCTAACCCATCCAGCCCCTCGCTGGTAATGTTCTACAGAATCCCGGTCGTGTCATCCGGTACTTCTCGGTGCGGACATTATATACGTCTATAACGTCATATGTCCTAACCTAAGGCAACTTAACACTTCGGATGTAGTATTTTACAACATTCCTGGCGTGTCGGCTCCTACTTCTCGGTGGGAACATTATATTCGTCTATAACGTAATATAACGTAACCTAACCCATCCGGCCCCTCGGTGATAATGTTTTACAGAATCCTGTTCGTGTCGGCCCGTACTTCTCTGTGGGGACATTATATACGTCTATAACGTTATACATCCCAACCTAAGGCAACCTAACATCTCGGATGTAGTATTTTCCAACGTTCCTGACGGGTCGGCCCCTATTCCTCGGTGGGAACATTATATTCGCCTATAACGTAATATAACGTAACCTAACCCATCCGGCCCCTCTCTGTTAATGTTTTACAAAATCCCGGTCCTGTCGGCCCGTACTTCTCGGTGGGGACATTATATACGTCTATAACGTTATATATCCTAACCTAAGGCAAACTAACTCTTCGGATGTAGTATTTTCCAACGTTCCTGGCGGGTCGGCCCCTACTTCTCAGTGGGAACATTATATACGTCTATGACGTAATATAACCTACCCTAACACGTGTAGCCCCTCGCAGGTAATGTTTTACAGAATCCCGGTCGTGTCAGACCGTACTTCTCGGTGGGGACATTATATACGTCTATAACGTTATATATCCTAACCTAAGGCAACCTGACACTTCGGATGTAGTAGTTTCCAACTTTCCTGGCGGGTCGGCACCTACTTCTCGGTGGGAACATTATATACGTCTATGTCGTAATATAACCTAACCTAACCCATCTAGACCCTCGGTGATAATGTTTTACAGAATCCCGTTCGTGTCGGCCCGTACCTCTCTGTGGGGACATTATATACGTCTATAACGTTATATATCCTAACCTAAGGCAACCTAACACTTCGGATGTAGTATTTTCCAACGTTCCTGGCGGGTCGGCCCCTACTTCTCGGTGGGAACCTTATATACGCCTATAACGTAATATAACGTAACCTAACCCATCCAGCCCCTCGCTGGTAATGTTTTACAGAATCCCGGTCGTGTCATCCGGTACTCCTAGGTGGGGACATTATATACGTCTATAACGTTATATATCCCAACCTAAGGCAACATAACATCTCGGATGTAGTACTTTACAACACTCCTGGCGGGTCGGCTCCTACATCTCGGTGGGAACATTATATTCATCTATAACGTAATATAACGTAACCTAACCCATCCAGCCCCTCGCTGGTAATGTTTTACAGAATCCCGGTCGTGTCAGACCGTACTTCTCGGTGGGGACATTATATACGTCTATAACGTTATATATCCTAACCTAAGGCAACCTAACACTTCGGATGTAGTATTTTCCAACGTTCCTGGCGGGTCGGCTAGTACTTCTCGGTGGGAACATTATATACGCCTATAACGTAATATAACGTAACCTAACCCATCCAGCCCCTCGCTGGTAATGTTTTACAGAATCCCGGTCGTGTCATCCGGTACTCCTAGGTGGGGACATTATATACGTCTATAACGTTATATATCCCAACCTAAGGCAACATAACATCTCGGATGTAGTATTTTACAACACTCCTGGCGGGTCGGCTCCTACATCTCGGTGGGAACATTATATTCATCTATAACGTAATATAACGTAACCTATCCCATCCAGCCCCTCGCTGGTAATGTTTTACATAATCCCGGTCGTGTCATCCGGTACTCCTAGGCGGGCACATTGTATACGTCTATAACGCTATATATCCTAACCTAAGGCAACCTGACACTTCGGATGTAGTAGTTTCCAACGTTCCTGGCGGGTCGGCACCTACTTCTCGGTGGGAAAATTATATACGTCTATGTCGTAATATACCCTAACCTAACACATCTAGACCCTCGGTGATAATGTTTTACAGAATCCCGTTCGTGTCGGCCCGTACCTCTCTGTGGGGACATTATATACGTCTATAACGTTATATATCCTAACCTAAGGCAACCTAACACTTCGGATGTAGTATTTTCCAACGTTCCCGGCGGGTCGGCCCCTACTTCTCGGTGGGAACCTTATATACGCCTATAACGTAATATAACGTAACCTAACCCATCCAGCCACTCGCTGGTAATGTTTTACAGAATCCCGGTCGTGTCATCCGGTACTCCTAGGTGGGGACATTATATACGTCTATAACGTTATATATCCCAACCTAAGGCAACATAACATCTCGGATGTAGTATTTTACAACACTCCTGGCGGGTCGGCTCCTACATCTCGGTGGGAACATTATATTCATCTATAACGTAATATAACGTAACCTAACCCATCCAGCCCCTCGCTGGTAATGTTTTACAGAATCCCGGTCGTGTCAGACCGTACTTCTCGGTGGGGACATTATATACGTCTATAACGTTATATATCCTAACCTAAGGCAACCTAACACTTCGGATGTAGTATTTTCCAACGTTCCTGGCGGGTCGGCTAGTACTTCTCGGTGGGAACATTATATTCGCCTATAACGTAATATAACGTAACCTAACCCATCCAGCCCCTCGCTGGTAATGTTTTACAAAATCCCGGTCCTGTCGGCCCGTACTTCTCGGTGGGGACATTATATACGTCTATAACGTTATATATCCTAACCTAAGGCAAACTAACTCTTCGGATGTAGTATTTTCCAACGTTCCTGGCGGGTCGGCCCCTACTTCTCGGTGGGAACATTATATACGTCTATGTCGTAATATAACCTAAACTAACCCATCTAACCCCTCGGTGATAATGGTTTACAGAATCCCGTTCGTGTCGGCCCGCACTTCTCCGTGGGGACATTATATACGTCTATAACGTTATATATTCTAACTTAAGGCAACCTAACACTTCGGATGTAGTATTTTCCAACGTTCCTGGCGGGTCGGCCCATACTTCTCGGTGGGAACATTATATACGCCTATAACCTAATATAACGTTACCTAACCCATCCAGCCCCTCGCTGGTAATGTTCTACAGAATCCTGGTCGTGTCATCCGGTACTCCTAGGTGGGGACATTATATACGTCTATAACGTTATATATCCTAACCTAAGGCAACCTGACACTTCGGATGTAGTAGTTTCCAACGTTCCTGGCGGGTCGGCACCTACTTCTCGGTGGGAACATTATATACGTCTATAACGTAAAATAACTTAACCTAACCCATCCAGCCCCTCGCTGGTAATGTTCTACAGAATCCCGGTCGTGTCATCCGGTACTTCTCGGTGCGGACATTATATACGTCTATAACGTCATATGTCCTAACCTAAGGCAACTTAACACTTCGGATGTAGTATTTTACAACATTCCTGGCGTGTCGGCTCCTACTTCTCGGTGGGAACATTATATTCGTCTATAACGTAATATAACGTAACCTAACCCATCCGGCCCCTCGGTGATAATGTTTTACAGAATCCTGTTCGTGTCGGCCCGTACTTCTCTGTGGGGACATTATATACGTCTATAACGTTATACATCCCAACCTAAGGCAACCTAACATCTCGGATGTAGTATTTTCCAACGTTCCTGACGGGTCGGCCCCTATTCCTCGGTGGGAACATTATATTCGCCTATAACGTAATATAACGTAACCTAACCCATCCGGCCCCTCTCTGTTAATGTTTTACAAAATCCCGGTCCTGTCGGCCCGTACTTCTCGGTGGGGACATTATATACGTCTATAACGTTATATATCCTAACCTAAGGCAAACTAACTCTTCGGATGTAGTATTTTCCAACGTTCCTGGCGGGTCGGCCCCTACTTCTCAGTGGGAACATTATATACGTCTATGACGTAATATAACCTACCCTAACACGTGTAGCCCCTCGCAGGTAATGTTTTACAGAATCCCGGTCGTGTCAGACCGTACTTCTCGGTGGGGACATTATATACGTCTATAACGTTATATATCCTAACCTAAGGCAACCTGACACTTCGGATGTAGTAGTTTCCAACTTTCCTGGCGGGTCGGCACCTACTTCTCGGTGGGAACATTATATACGTCTATGTCGTAATATAACCTAACCTAACCCATCTAGACCCTCGGTGATAATGTTTTACAGAATCCCGTTCGTGTCGGCCCGTACCTCTCTGTGGGGACATTATATACGTCTATAACGTTATATATCCTAACCTAAGGCAACCTAACACTTCGGATGTAGTATTTTCCAACGTTCCTGGCGGGTCGGCCCCTACTTCTCGGTGGGAACCTTATATACGCCTATAACGTAATATAACGTAACCTAACCCATCCAGCCCCTCGCTGGTAATGTTTTACAGAATCCCGGTCGTGTCATCCGGTACTCCTAGGTGGGGACATTATATACGTCTATAACGTTATATATCCCAACCTAAGGCAACATAACATCTCGGATGTAGTACTTTACAACACTCCTGGCGGGTCGGCTCCTACATCTCGGTGGGAACATTATATTCATCTATAACGTAATATAACGTAACCTAACCCATCCAGCCCCTCGCTGGTAATGTTTTACAGAATCCCGGTCGTGTCAGACCGTACTTCTCGGTGGGGACATTATATACGTCTATAACGTTATATATCCTAACCTAAGGCAACCTAACACTTCGGATGTAGTATTTTCCAACGTTCCTGGCGGGTCGGCTAGTACTTCTCGGTGGGAACATTATATACGCCTATAACGTAATATAACGTAACCTAACCCATCCAGCCCCTCGCTGGTAATGTTTTACAGAATCCCGGTCGTGTCATCCGGTACTCCTAGGTGGGGACATTATATACGTCTATAACGTTATATATCCGAACCTAAGGCAACATAACATCTCGGATGTAGTATTTTACAACACTCCTGGCGGGTCGGCTCCTACATCTCGGTGGGAACATTATATTCATCTATAACGTAATATAACGTAACCTATCCCATCCAGCCCCTCGCTGGTAATGTTTTACAGAATCCCGGTCGTGTCAGACCGTACTTCTCGGTGGGGACATTATATACGTCTATAACGTTATATATCCTAACCTAAGGCAACCTAACACTTCGGATGTAGTATTTTCCAACGTTCCTGGCGTGTCCTCCCCTACTTCTCGGTGGGAACATTATATACGCCTATAACGTAATATAACGTAACCTATCCCATCCAGCCCCTCGCTGGTAATGTTTTACATAATCCCGGTCGTGTCATCCGGTACTCCTAGGCGGGCACATTGTATACGTCTATAACGCTATATATCCTAACCTAAGGCAACCTGACACTTCGGATGTAGTAGTTTCCAACGTTCCTGGCGGGTCGGCACCTACTTCTCGGTGGGAAAATTATATACGTCTATGTCGTAATATAACCTAACCTAACCCATCTAGACCCTCGGTGATAATGTTTTACAGAATCCCGTTCGTGTCGGCCCGTACCTCTCTGTGGGGACATTATATACGTCTATAACGTTATATATCCTAACCTAATGCAACCTAACACTTCGGATGTAGTATTTTCCAACGTTCCTGGCGGGTCGGCTAGTACTTCTCGGTGGGAACATTATATACGCCTATAACGTAATATAACGTAACCTAACCCATCCAGCCCCTCGCTGGTAATGTTTTACAGAATCCCGGTCGTGTCATCCGGTACTCCTAGGTGGGGACATTATATACGTCTATAACGTTATATATCCCAACCTAAGGCAACATAACATCTCGGATGTAGTATTTTACAACACTCCTGGCGGGTCGGCTCCTACATCTCGGTGGGAACATTATATTCATCTATAACGTAATATAACGTAACCTATCCCATCCAGCCCCTCGCTGGTAATGTTTTACAGAATCCCGGTCGTGTCAGACCGTACTTCTCGGTGGGGACATTACATACGCCTATAACGTTATATGTCCTAACCTAAGGCAACTTAACACTTCGGATGTAGTATTTTACAACATTCCTGGCGTGTCGGCTCCTACTTCTCGGTGGGAACATTATATTCGTCTATAACGTAATATAACGTAACCTAACCCATCCGGCCCCTCGGTGGTAATGTTTTACAGAATCCTGTTCGTGTCGGCCCGTACTTCTCTGTGGGGACATTATATACGTCTATAACGTTATACATCCCAACCTAAGGCAACCTAACATCTCGGATGTAGTATTTTCCAACGTTCCTGACGGGTCGGCCCCTATTCCTCGGTGGGAACATTATATTCGCCTATAACGTAATATAACGTAACCTAACCCATCCGGCCCCTCTCTGTTAATGTTTTACAAAATCCCGGTTCTGTCGTCCCGTACTTCTCGGTGGGGACATTATATACGTCTATAACGTTATATATCCTAACCTAAGGCAAACTAACTCTTCGGATGTAGTATTTTCCAACGTTCCTGGCGGGTCGGCCCCTACTTCTCGGTGAGAACATTATATACGTCTATGACGTAATATAACCTACCCTAACACATGTAGCCCCTCGCAGGTAATGTTTTACAGAATCCCGGTCGTGTCAGACCGTACTTCTCGGTGGGGACATTATATACGTCTATAACGTTATATATCCTAACCTAAGGCAACCTGACACTTCGGATGTAGTAGTTTCCAACGTTCCTGGCGGGTCGGCACCTACTTCTCGGTGGGAACATTATATACGTCTATGTCGTAATATAACGTAACCTAACCCATCCAGCCCCTCGCTGGTAATGTTTTACAGAATCCCGGTCGTGTCATCCGGTACTCCTAGGTGGGGACATTATATACGTCTATAACGTTATATATCCCAACCTAAGGCAACATAACATCTCGGATGTAGTATTTTACAACACTCCTGGCGGGTCGGCTCCTACATCTCGGTGGGAACATTATATTCATCTATAACGTAATATAACGTAACCTAACCCATCCAGCCCCTCGCTGGTAATGTTTTACAGAATCCCGGTCGTGTCAGACCGTACTTCTCGGTGGGGACATTATATACGTCTATAACGTTATATATCCTAACCTAAGGCAACCTAACACTTCGGATGTAGTATTTTCCAACGTTCCTGGCGTGTCCTCCCCTACTTCTCGGTGGGAACATTATATACGCCTATAACGTAATATAACGTAACCTATCCCATCCAGCCCCTCGCTGGTAATGTTTTACATAATCCCGGTCGTGTCATCCGGTACTCCTAGGCGGGCACATTGTATACGTCTATAACGCTATATATCCTAACCTAAGGCAACCTGACACTTCGGATGTAGTAGTTTCCAACGTTCCTGGCGGGTCGGCACCTACTTCTCGGTGGGAAAATTATATACGTCTATGTCGTAATATAACCTAACCTAACCCATCTAGACCCTCGGTGATAATGTTTTACAGAATCCCGTTCGTGTCGGCCCGTACCTCTCTGTGGGGACATTATATACGTCTATAACGTTATATATCCTAACCTAAGGCAACCTAACACTTCGGATGTAGTATTTTCCAACGTTCCTGGCGGGTCGGCCCCTACTTCTCGGTGGGAACCTTATATACGCCTATAACGTAATATAACGTAACCTAACCCATCCAGCCCCTCGCTGGTAATGTTTTACAGAATCCCGGTCGTGTCATCCGGTACTCCTAGGTGGGGACATTATATACGTCTATAACGTTATATATCCCAACCTAAGGCAAGATAACATCTCGGATGTAGTATTTTACAACACTCCTGGCGGGTCGGCTCCTACATCTCGGTGGGAACATTATATTCACCTATAACGTAATATAACGTAACCTAACCCATCCAGCCCCTCGCTGGTAATGTTTTACAGAATCCCGGTCGTGTCAGACCGTACTTCTCGGTGGGGACATTATATACGTCTATAACGTTATATATCCTAACCTAAGGCAACCTAACACTTCGGATGTAGTATTTTCCAACGTTCCTGGCGGGTCGGCTAGTACTTCTCGGTGGGAACATTATATACGCCTATAACGTAATATAACGTAACCTAACCCATCCAGCCCCTCGCTGGTAATGTTTTACAGAATTCCGGTCGTGTCAGACGGTACTTCTAGGTGGGGACATTATATACGTCTATAACGTTATATATCCTAACCTAAGGCAACCTAACACTTCGGATGTAGTATTTTCCAACGTTCCTGGCTGGTCGGCCCCTACTTCTCGGTGCGAACATTATATACGTCTATAACGTTATATATCCCAACGTAAGGCAACCTAACATCTCGGATGTAGTATTTTACAACCCTCCTGGCGGGTCGGCTCCTACTTCTCGGTCGAAACATTATATTCGCCTATAACGTAATATAACGTAACCTAACCCATCCAGCCCCTCGCTGGTAATGTTTTACAGAATCCCGGTCGTGTCAGCCGGTACTTCTAGGTGGGGACATTATATACGTCTATAACGTTATATATCCTAACCTAAGGCAACCTAACACTTCGGATGTAGTATTTTCCAACGTTCCTGGCTGGTCGGCCCCTACTTCTCGGTGGGAACATTATATACGTATATAACCTAATATAATATCACCTAACCCATCTAGCCCCTCGCTGGTAATGTTTTACAGAATCACGGTCGTGTCGGCCCGTACTTCTCTTTGCGAACATTATATACGTCTCTAACGTCATATGTCCTAACCTAAGGCAACCTAACATCTCGGATGTAGTATTTTCCAACATTCCAGGCGGGTCGGCCCCTATTTCTCGTTGGGAACATTATATACGTCGATATCGTAATATAAACTAACCTAACCCATCTAGACCCTCGCTGCTAACTATTTGCAGAATCCTGTTCGTGTCGGCACGTACTTCTCTGTGGGGACATTATATACGTCTATAACGTTATACATCCCAACCTAAGCCAACCTAACATCTCGGATGTAGTATTTTCCAACGTTCCTGACGGGTCGGCCCCTACTTCTCGGTGGGAACATTATATTCGCCTATAACGTAATATAACGTAACCTAACCCATCCGGCCCCTCTCTGTTAATGTTTTACAAAATCCCGGTCCTGTCGGCCCGTACTTCTCGGTGGGGACATTATATACGTCTATAACCTTATATATCTTAACCTAAGGCAAACTAACTCTTCGGATGTAGTATTTTCCAACGTTCCTGGCGGGTCGGCCCCTACTTCTCGGTGGGAACACTATATACGTCTATAACGTAATATAATCTACCCTAACATATGTAGCCCCCCGCAGGTAATGTTTTACAGAATCCCGGTCGTGTCAGACCGTACTTCTCGGTGGGGACATTATATACGTCTATAACGTTATATATCCTAACCTAAGGCAACCTGACACTTCAGATGTAGTAGTTTCCAACGTTCCTGGCGGGTCGGCACCTACTTCTCGGTGGGAACATTATATACGTCTATGTCGTAATATATCGTAACCTAATCCATCTAGAACCTCGGTGATAATGTTTTACAGAATCCCGTTCGTGTCGGCCCGTACTTCTCTGTGGGGACATTATATACGTCTATAACGTTATATATCCCAACCTAAGGCAACATAACATCTCCGATGTAGTATTTTCCAACGTTCCTGGCGGGTCGGCCCCTACTTCTCGGTGGGAACATTATATACGCCTATAACCTAATATAACGTAACATAACCCATCCAGCCCCTCGCTGGTAATGTTCTACAGAATCCCGGTCGTGTCATCCGGTACTCCTAGGTGGGGACATTATATACGTCTATAACGTTATATATCCTAACCTAAGGCAACCTAACACTTCGGATGTAGTATTTTCCAACGTTCCTGGCGTGTCGGCCCCTACTTCTCGGTGGGAACATTATCTACGCCTATAACGTAATATAACGTAACCTATCCCATCCAGACCCTCGCTGGTAATGTTTTACAGAATCCCGGTCGTGTCATCCGGTACTCCTAGGTGGGCACATTGTATACGTCTATAACGTTATATATCCTAACCTAAGGCAACCTGACACTTCGGATGTAGTAGTTTCCAACGTTCCTGGCGGGTCGGCACCTACTTCTCGGTGGGAAAATTATATACGTCTATGTCGTAATATAACCTAACCTAACCCATCTAGACCCTCGGTGATAATGTTTTACAGAATCCCGTTCGTGTCGGCCCGTACCTCTCTGTGGGGACATTATATACGTCTATAACGTTATATATCCTAACCTAAGGCAACCTAACACTTCGGATGTAGTATTTTCCAACGTTCCTGGCGGGTCGGCCCCTACTTCTCGGTGGGAACATTATATACGCCTATAACGTAATATAACGTAACCTAACCCATCCAGCCCCTCGCAGGTAATGTTTTACAGAATCCCGGTCGTGTCATCCGGTACTCCTAGGTGGGGACATTATATACGTCTATAACGTTATATATCCTAACCTAAGGCAACCTGACACTTCGGATGTAGTAGCTTCCAACGTTCCTGGCGGGTCGGCACCTACTTCTCGGTAGGAACATTATATACGTCTATGTCGTAATATAACCCAACCTAATCCATCTAGACCCTCGGTGATAATGTTTTACAGAATCCCGTTCGTGACGGCCAGTACTTCTCTGTGGGGACATTATATACGTCTATAACGTTATATATCCTAACCTAAGGCAACCTAACACTTCGGATGTAGTATTTACCAACATTCAAGGCGGGTCGGAACCTACTTCTCGGTGGGAACATTATATACGTCTATATCGTAATATAACATAACCTAACCCATCTGGCCCCTCGCTGGTATTGTTTTATAAAATCCCGTTCGTGTCGTCCCGTACGTCTCGGTGGGGAGATTATATACTCCTATAAAGTTGTATATCCCAACTTGAGGCAACCTAATATCTCGGATGTAGTATTTACCAACATTCCAGTCGGTCCGGACCCTACTTCTCGGTGGGAAAATTATATACGTCTATATCGTAATAAAACCTAACCTAACCCATCTTGCCCCTCGGTGATAATGTTTTACAGAATGCCGGTCGTGTCGGACCGTACTTCGCGGTGGGGACATTATGTACGTCTATAACGTTATATATCCCAAACTAAGGCAACTTAACATCTCGTTTGTAGTATTTACCACCATTCCTGGCTGGTCGGACCCTACTTCTCGGTGCGAACATTATATACATCAATATCGTAATGTACCCTAACCTAACCCATCTTGCCCGTCGGTGATAATGTTTTACAGAATGCCGGTCGTGTCGGCCCGCACGTCTCGGTGGGGACATTATGTACGTCTATAACGTTATATATCCCGACCTAAGGCAACTTAACATCTCGGATGTAGTATTTACCACCATTCCAGGCGGGTCGGACCCTACTTCTCGGTGGGAACATTATATACGTCTATAACATGATATAACCTAACCTAACACATCTAGCTCCTCGCTGGTAATGATTTACAGAATCCCGTTCGTGTCGTCCCGTACGTCTCGGTGGGGACATTATATACGTCTATAGCGTTATGTATCCTAACCTAAGGCAGCGTAACACTTCGGATGGAGTATTTTCCAACATTCCTGGCGTGTCGGCCCCTATTTCTCGGTGGGAACATTATATACTTCTATAACATAATGTAACCTAACCTAACACATCTAGACCCTCGCTGGTAATGTTTTACAGAATCCTGTTCGTGTCGGTCCGTACTTCTTGGTGGGGACATTATGTACGTCTATAGCGTTATATATCCTAACCTAAGGCAGCCTAACACCTCGGATGTAGTATTTACCAACATTCCTGGCAGGTCGGAGCAGACTTCTCGGTAGGAACATTATATACGTCTATATCGTAATATACCCTAACCTAACCCATCTTGCCCCCCGGTGATAATGTTTTACAGAATCCCGTTCGTGTCGGCCCGTACTTCTCGTTGGGGACATTATGTACGTCTATAGCGTTATACATCCTAACCTAAGGCAGCCTAACACCTCGGATGTACTATTTACCAACATTCCTTTCAGGTCGGACCAGACTTCTCGATGGGAACATTATATACGTCTATATCGTAATATACCCTAACCTAACCCATCTTGCCCCCGGTGATAATGTTTTACAGAATGCCGGTCGTGTCGGCCCGTACGTCTCGGTGGGGACATTATATACTTCTATAACGTTGTATATCCCAACTTGAGGCAACCTAACATCTCGGATGTAGTATTTACCAACATTCCTGGCGGGTCGGACCCTACTTCTCGGTGGGAACATTATATACGTCTATAACATGATATAACCTAACCTAACCCATCTAGCTCCACGCTGGTAATGATTTACAGAATCCCGCTCTTGTCGTCCCGTACGTCTCGGTGAGGACATTATATACGTCTATAGCGTTATATATCCTAACCTAAGGCAGCCTAACACCTCGGATGTAGTATTTACCAACATTCCTGGCGGGTCGGACCCTACTTCTCGGTGGGAACATTATATACGTCTATATCGTAATAAAACCTAACCTAACCCATCTTGCCCCTCGGTGATAATGTTTTACAGAATGCCGGTCGTGTCGGCCCGTACGTCTCGGCGGGAACATTATATACGTCTATAACATGATATAACCTAACCTAACACATCTAGTTCCTCGCTGGTAATGATTTACAGAATCCCGTTCGTGTCGTCCCGTACGTCACGGTGGGGACATTATATACGTCTATAGCGTTATGTATCCTAACCTAAGGCAGCCTAACACCTCGGATGTAGTATTTACCAACATTCCAGGCGGGTCGGAACCTACTTCTCGGTGGGAACATTATATACGTCTATATCGTAATAAAACCTAACCTAACCCATCTTGCCCCTCGGTGATAATGTTTTACAGAATGCCGGTCGTGTCGGACCGTACTTCGCGGTGGGGACATTATGTACGTCTATAACGTTATATATCCCAACCTAAGGCAACTTAACATCTCGGATGTAGTATTTACCACCATTCCCGTCGGTTCGGACTCTACTTCTCGGCGGGAACATTATATACGTCTATAACATGATATAACCTAACCTAACACATCTAGCTCCTCGCTGGTAATGATTTACAGAATCCCGTTCGTGTCGTCCCGTACGTCTCGGTGGGGACATTATATAAGTCTATAGCGTTATGTATCCTAACCTAAGGCAGCGTAACACTTCGGATGGAGTATTTTCCAACATTCCTGGCGTGTCGGCCCCTATTTCTCGGTGGGAACATTATATACTTCTATAACGTAATGTAACCTAACCTAACCCATTTAGACCCTCGCTGGTAATGTTTTACAGAATCCTGTTCGTGTCGGTCCGTACTTCTCGGTGGGGACATTATGTACGTCTATAGCGTTATATATCCTAACCTAAGGCAGCCTAACTCCTCGGATGTAGTATTTACCAACATTCCTGGTGGGTCGGACCAGACTTCTCGGTGGGAACCTTATATACGTCTATAACGTAATGCAACCTAACCTAACCCATCTAGACACTCGCTGGTAATGATTTACAGAATCCCGTTCGTGTCGTCCCGTACGTCTCGGCGGGGACATTATATACGTCTATAGCGTTATGTATCCTGACCTAAGGCAGCCTAACACTTCGGATGTAGTATTTACCAACATTCCTGGCGGGTCGGACCAGACTTCTCGGTGGGAACATTATATACGTCTATAACATGATATAACCTAACCTAACACATCTAGCTCCTCGCTGGTAATGATTTACAGAATCCCGTTCGTGTCGTCCCGTACGTCTCGGTGGGGACATTATATACGTCTATAGCGTTATGTATCCTAACCTAAGGCAGCCTAACACCTCGGATGTAGTATTTACCAACATTCCAGGCGGGTCGGAACCTACTTCTCGGTGGGAACATTATATACGTCTATATCGTAATAAAACCTAACCTAACCCATCTTGCCCCTCGGTGATAATGTTTTACAGAATGCCGGTCGTGTCGGCCCGTACGTCTCGGTGGGGACATTATATACTTCTATAACGTTGTATATCCCAACTTGAGGCAACCTACCATCTCGGATGTAGTATTTACCAACATTCCAGTCGGTCCGGACCCTACTTCTCGGTGGGAACATTATATACGTCTATAACGTATTATAACCTAACCTAACCCATCTAGACACTCGCTGGTAATGTTTTACAGAATCCCGTTCGTGTCGGCCCGTACTTCTCGTTGGGGACATTATATACGTCTATAGCGTTATGTATCCTAACCTAAGGCAGCGTAACACTTCGGATGGAGTATTTACCAACATTCCTGGCGTGTCGGCCCCTATTTCTCATTGGGAACATTATATACTTCTATAACGTAATGTAACCTAACCTAACCCATCTAGACCCTCGCTGGTAATGTTTTACAGAATCCTGATCGTGTCGTCCCGTACGTCTCGGTGGGGACATTATATACGTCTATAACGTTATATATCCCAACCTAAGGCAACTTACCATCTCGGATGTAGTATTTACCACCATTCCCGTCGGGTCGGACTCTACTTCTCGGCGGGAACATTATATACGTCCATAACATGATATAACCTAACCTAACACATCTAGCTCCTCGCTGGTAATGATTTACAGAATCCCGTTCGTGTCGTCCCGTACGTCTCGGTGGGGACATTATATACGTCTATAGCGTTATGTATCCTAACCTAAGGCAGCGTAACACTTCGGATGGAGTATTTACCACCATTCCCGTCGGGTCGGACTCTACTTCTCGGCGGGAACATTATATACGTCTATAACATGATATAACCTAACCTAACACATCTAGCTCCTCGCTGGTAATGATTTACAGAATCCCGTTCGTGTCGTCCCGTACGTCTCGGTGGGGACATTATATACGTCTATAGCGTTATGTATCCTAACCTAAGGCAGCCTAACACCTCGGATGTAGTATTTACCAACATTCCCGTCGGGTCGGACTCTACTTCTCGGCGGGAACATTATATACGTCTATATCGTAATAAAACCTAACCTAACCCATCTTGCCCCTCGGTGATAATGTTTTACAGAATGCCGGTCGTGTCGGACCGTACTTCGCGGTGGGGACATTATGTACGTCTATAACGTTATATATCCCAAACTAAGGCAACTTAACATCTCGAATGTAGTATTTACCACCATTCCTGTCGGGTCGGACCCTACTTCTCGGCGGGAACATTATATACGTCTATATCGTAATAAAACCTAACCTAACCCATCTTGCCCCTCGGTGATAATGTTTTACAGAATGCCGGTCGTGTCGGACCGTACTTCGCGTTGGGGACATTATGTACGTCTATAACGTTATATATCCCAAACTAAGGCAACTATACATCTCGTTTGTAGTATTTACCACCATTCCTGGCGGGTCGGACCCTACTTCTCGGTGCGAACATTATATGCGTCTATAACATGATATAACCTAACCTAACACATCTAGCTTCTCGCTGGTAATGATTTACAGAATCCCGTTCGTGTCGTCCCGTACGTCTCGGTGGGGACATTATATACGTCTATAGCGTTATATATCCTAACCTAAGGCAGGAAGAAATCTTGGATGTTGTATTTACCAACATTCCTGGCGGATCGGCCTCTACTTCTCGGTGGGAAGATTATATACGTCTATAACGTAATATAACCAACCTAACCCTTCTAGACCCTCGCTGGTAATGCTTTATAAAATCCCGTTCGTGTCGTCCCGTACGTCTCCGTGGGGACATTATGTACTTCTATAACGTTATATTTCCCAACCCGAGGCAACCTAACATCTCGGATGTAGTATTTACCAACATTCCTGGCGGGTCGGACCAGACTTCTCGGTGGGAACATTACATACGTCTATAACGTAATATACCCTAACTTAACCCATCTTGCCCCTCGGTGATAATGTTTTAGAGAATGCCGTTCGTGTCGGCCCGTACGTCTCAGTGGGGACATTATATACGTCTATAACGTTATATATCCCAACCTAAGGCAACTTAACATCTCGGATGTAGTATTTACCACCATTCCCGTCGGGTCGGACTCTACTTCTCGGCGGGAACATTAAATACGTCTATAACATGATATAAACTAACCTAACACATCTAGCTCCTTGCTGGTAATGATTTACAGAATCCCGTTCGTGTCGTCCCGTACGTCTCGGTGGGGACATTATATACGTCTATAACGTTATATATCCCAACCTAAGGCAACTTAACATCTCGGATGTAGTATTTACCACCATTCCCGTCGGGTCGGACTCTACTTCTCGGCGGGAACATTATATACGTCTATAACATGATATAACCTAACCTAACACATCTAGCTCCTCGCTGGTAATGATTTACAGAATCCCGTTCGTGTCGTCCCGTACGTCTCGGTGGGGACATTATATACGTCTATAGCGTTATGTATCCTAACCTAAGACAGCGTAACACTTCGGATGGAGTATTTACCACCATTCCCGTCGGGTCGGACTCTACTTCTTGGCGGGAACATTATATACGTCTATAACATGATATAACCTAACCTAACACATCTAGCTCCTCGCTGGTAATGATTTACAGAATCCCGTTCTTGTCGTCCCGTACGTCTCGGTGGGGACATTATATACGTCTATAGCGTTATATATCCTAACCTAAGGCAGCCTAACACCTCGGATGCAGTATTTACCAACATTCCTGGCGGGTCGGACCAGACTTCTCGGTGGGAACATTATATACCTCAATATCGTAATGTACCCTAACCTAACCCATCTTGCCCCTCGGTGATAATGTTTTACAGAATGCCAGTCGTATCGGCCCGCACGTCTCGGTGGGGACATTATATACGTCTATAACGTTATATATCCCAACCTAAGGCAACTTAACATCTCGGATATAGTATTAACCACCATTCCTGGCGGGTCGGACCATACTTCTCGGTGGGAACATTATATACGTCTATAACATGATATAACCTAACCTAACACATCTAGCTCCTCGCTGGTAATGATTTACAGAATCCCGTTCGTGTCGTCCCGTACGTCTCGGTGGGGACATTATATACGTCAATAACATGATATAACCTAACCTAACCCATCTAGCACCCCGCTGGTAATGATTTACAGAATCCCGCTCGTGTCGTCCCGTACGTCTCGGTGGGGACATTATATACGTCTATAGCGTTATATATCCTAACCTAAGGCAGCCTAACACCTCGGATGCAGTATTTACCAACATTCCTGGCGGGTCGGACCAGACTTCTCGGTGGGAACATTATATACCTCAATATCGTAATGTACCCTAACCTAACCCATCTTGCCCCTCGGTGATAATGTTTTACAGAATGCCAGTCGTATCGGCCCGTACGTCTCGGTGGGGACATTATATACGTCTATAACGTTATATATCCCAACCTAAGGCAACTTAACATTTCGGATGTAGTATTTACCACCATTCCTGGCGGGTCGGACCATACTTCTCGGTGGGAACATTATATACGTCTATAACATGATATAACCTAACCTAACACATCTAGCTCCTCGCTGGTAATGATTTACAGAATCCCGTTCGTGTCGTCCCGTACGTCTCGGTGGGGACATTATATACGTCAATAACATGATATAACCTAACCTAACCCATCTAGCACCCCGCTGGTAATGATTTACAGAATCCCGCTCGTGTCGTCCCGTACGTCTCGGTGGGGACATTATATAAGTCTATAGCGTTATATATCCTAACCTAAGGCAGGAAGAAATCTTGGATGTTGTATTTACCAACATTCCTGGCGGATCGGCCTCTACTTCTCGGTGGGAAGATTATATACGTCTATAACGTAATATAACCAACCTAACCCTTCTAGACCCTCGCTGGTAATGCTTTATAAAATCCCGTTCGTGTCGTCCCGTACGTCTCCGTGGGGACATTATATACTTCTATAACGTTATATTTCCCAACCCGAGGCAACCTAACATCTCGGATGTAGTATTTACCAACATTCCTGGCGGGTCGGACCAGACTTCTCGGTGGGAACATTATATACGTCTATATCGTAATATACCCTAACCTAACCCATCTTGCCCCTCGGTGATAATGTTTTACAGAATGCCGGTCTTGTCGGCCCGTACGTCCCGGTGGGGACATTATGTACGTCTATAACGTTATATATCCCAACCTAAGGCAGCTTAACATCTCGGATGTAGTACTTACCATCATTCCTGGAGGGTCGGCCCCTACTTCTCGGTGGGAACATTATATACGTCTATAACGTATTATAACCTAGCCTAACCCATCTAGAACCTCGCTGGCAATGTTTTACAAAATCCCGGTCGTGTCGGCCTGTACGTCTCGGTGGGGACATTATATACGTCTATAGCGTTATATATCCCAAACTAAGGCAACTTAACATCTCGTTTGTAGTATGTACCACCATTCCTGGCGGGTCGGACCCTACTTCTCGGTGCGAACATTATATGCGTCTATAACACGATATAACCTAACCTAACACATCTAGCTCCTCGCTGGTAATGATTTACAGAATCCCGTTCGTGTCGTCCCGTACGTCTCGGTGGGGACATTATATAAGTCTATAGCGTTATGTATCCTAACCTAAGGCAGCCTAACTCCTCGGATGTAGTATTTACCAACATTCCTGGCGGGTCGGACCAGACTTCTCGGTGGGAACATTACATACGTCTATAACGTAATATACCCTAACTTAACCCATCTTGCCCCTCGGTGATAATGTTTTAGAGAATGCCGTTCGTGTCGGCCCGTACGTCTCAGTGGGGACATTATATACGTCTATAACGTTATATATCCCAACCTAAGGCAACTTAACATCTCGGATGTAGTATTTACCATCATTCCCGTCGGGTCGGACTCTACTTCTCGGCGGGAACATTAAATACGTCTATAACATGATATAACCTAACCTAACACATCTAGCTCCTCGCTGGTAATGATTTACAGAATCCCGTTCGTGTCGTCCCGTACGTCTCGGTGGGGACATTATATACGTCTATAGCGTTATGTATCCTAACCTAAGGCAGCGTAACACTTCGGATGGAGTATTTACCACCATTCCCGTCGGGTCGGACTCTACTTCTCGGCGGGAACATTATATACGTCTATAACATGATATAACCTAACCTAACACATCTAGCTCCTCGCTGGTAATGATTTACAGAATCCCGTTCGTGTCGTCCCGTACGTCTCGGTGTGGACATTATATACGTCTATAGCGTTATGTATCCTAACCTAAGGCAGCCTAACACCTCGGATGTAGTATTTACCAACATTCCCGTCGGGTCGGACTCTACTTCTCGGCGGGAACATTATATACGTCTATATCGTAATAAAACCTAACCTAACCCATCTTGCCCCTCGGTGATAATGTTTTACAGAATGCCGGTCGTGTCGGACCGTACTTCGCGGTGGGGACATTATGTACGTCTATAACGTTATATATCCCAAACTAAGGCAACTTAACATCTCGAATGTAGTATTTACCACCATTCCTGTCGGGTCGGACCCTACTTCTCGGCGGGAACATTATATACGTCTATATCGTAATAAAACCTAACCTAACCCATCTTGCCCCTCGGTGATAATGTTTTACAGATTGCCGTTCGTGTCGGACCGTACTTCGCGTTGGGGACATTATGTACGTCTATAACGTTATATATCCCAAACTAAGGCAACTATACATCTCGTTTGTAGTATTTACCACCATTCCTGGCGGGTCGGACCCTACTTCTCGGTGCGAACATTATATGCGTCTATAACATGATATAACCTAACCTAACACATCTAGCTTCTCGCTGGTAATGATTTACAGAATCCCGTTCGTGTCGTCCCGTACGTCTCGGTGGGGACATTATATACGTCTATAGCGTTATATATCCTAACCTAAGGCAGGAAGAAATCTTGGATGTTGTATTTACCAACATTCCTGGCGGATCGGCCTCTACTTCTCGGTGGGAAGATTATATACGTCTATAACGTAATATAACCAACCTAACCCTTCTAGACCCTCGCTGGTAATGCTTTATAAAATCCCGTTCGTGTCGTCCCGTACGTCTCCGTGGGGACATTATGTACTTCTATAACGTTATATTTCCCAACCCGAGGCAACCTAACATCTCGGATGTAGTATTTACCAACATTCCTGGCGGGTCGGACCAGACTTCTCGGTGGGAACATTACATACGTCTATAACGTAATATACCCTAACTTAACCCATCTTGCCCCTCGGTGATAATGTTTTAGAGAATGCCGTTCGTGTCGGCCCGTACGTCTCGGTGGGGACATTATATACGTCTATAGCGTTATATATCCCAAACTAAGGCAACTTAACATCTCGTTTGTAGTATGTACCACCATTCCTGGCGGGTCGGACCCTACTTCTCGGTGCGAACATTATATGCGTCTATAACACGATATAACCTAACCTAACACATCTAGCTCCTCGCTGGTAATGATTTACAGAATCCCGTTCGTGTCGTCCCGTACGTCTCGGTGGGGACATTATATAAGTCTATAGCGTTATGTATCCTAACCTAAGGCAGCGTAACACTTCGGATGGAGTATTTTCCAACATTCCTGGCGTGTCGGCCCCTATTTCTCGGTGGGAACATTATATACTTCTATAACGTAATGTAACCTAACCTAACCCATTTAGACCCTCGCTGGTAATGTTTTACAGAATCCTGTTCGTGTCGGTCCGTACTTCTCGGTGGGGACATTATGTACGTCTATAGCGTTATATATCCTAACCTAAGGCAGCCTAACTCCTCGGATGTAGTATTTACCAACATTCCTGGCGGGTCGGACCAGACTTCTCGGTGGGAACCTTATATACGTCTATAACGTAATGCAACCTAACCTAACCCATCTAGACACTCGCTGGTAATGATTTACAGAATCCCGTTCGTGTCGTCCCGTACGTCTCGGCGGGGACATTATATACGTCTATAGCGTTATGTATCCTGACCTAAGGCAGCCTAACACTTCGGATGTAGTATTTACCAACATTCCTGGCGGGTCGGACCAGACTTCTCGGTGGGAACATTACATACGTCTATAACATGATATAACCTAACCTAACCCATCTAGCACCTCGCTGGTAATGATTTACAGAATCCCGCTCGTGTCGTCCCGTACGTCTCGGTGCGGACATTATATAAGTCTATAGCGCTATATATCCTAACCTAAGGCAGCCTAACACCTCGGATGCAGTATTTACCAACATTCCTGGCGGGTCGGACCAGACTTCTCGGTGGGAACATTATATACCTCAATATCGTAATGTACCCTAACCTAACCCATCTTGCCCGTCGGTGATAATGTTTTACAGAATGCCGGTCGTGTCGGCCCGTACGTCTCGGTGGGGACATTATATACGTCTATAGCGTTATGTATCCTAACCTAAGGCAGCCTAACACCTCGGATGTAGTATTTACCAACATTCAAGGCGGTTCGGAACCTACTTCTCGGTGGGAACATTATATACGTCTATATCGTAATAAAACCTAACCTAACCCATCTTGCCCCTCGGTGATAATGTTTTACAGAATGCCGGTCGTGTCGGCCCGTACGTCTCGGTGGGGACATTATATACTTCTATAACGTTGTATATCCCAACTTGAGGCAACCTACCATCTCGGATGTAGTATTTACCAACATTCCAGTCGGTCCGGACCCTACTTCTCGGTGGGAACATTATATACGTCTATAACGTATTATAACCTAACCTAACCCATCTAGACACTCGCTGGTAATGTTTTACAGAATCCCGTTCGTGTCGGCCCGTACTTCTCGTTGGGGACATTATATACGTCTATAGCGTTATGTATCCTAACCTAAGGCAGCGTAACACTTCGGATGGAGTATTTACCAACATTCCTGGCGTGTCGGCCCCTATTTCTCATTGGGAACATTATATACTTCTATAACGTAATGTAACCTAACCTAACCCATCTAGACCCTCGCTGGTAATGTTTTACAGAATCCTGATCGTGTCGTCCCGTACGTCTCGGTGGGGACATTATATACGTCTATAACGTTATATATCCCAACCTAAGGCAACTTACCATCTCGGATGTAGTATTTACCACCATTCCCGTCGGGTCGGACTCTACTTCTCGGCGGGTACATTATATACGTCTATAACATGATATAACCTAACCTAACACATCTAGCTCCTCGCTGGTAATGATTTACAGAATCCCGTTCGTGTCGTCCCGTACGTCTCGGTGGGGACATTATATACGTCTATAGCGTTATGTATCCTAACCTAAGGCAGCGTAACACTTCGGATGGAGTATTTACCACCATTCCCGTCGGGTCGGACTCTACTTCTCGGCGGGAACATTATATACGTCTATAACATGATATAACCTAACCTAACACATCTAGCTCCTCGCTGGTAATGATTTACAGAATCCCGTTCGTGTCGTCCCGTACGTCTCGGCGGGGACATTATATACGTCTATAGCGTTATGTATCCTGACCTAAGGCAGCCTAACACTTCGGATGTAGTATTTACCAACATTCCTGGCGGGCCGGACCAGACTTCTCGGTGGGAACATTACATACGTCAATAACATGATATAACCTAACCTAACCCATCTAGCACCCCGCTGGTAATGATTTACAGAATCCCTCTCGTGTCGTCCCGTACGTCTCGGTGGGGACATTATATAAGTCTATAGCGTTATATATCCTAACCTAAGGCAGGAAGAAATCTTGGATGTTGTATTTACCAACATTCCTGGCGGATCGGCCTCTACTTCTCGGTGGGAAGATTATATACGTCTATAACGTAATATAACCAACCTAACCCTTCTAGACCCTCGCTGGTAATGCTTTATAAAATCCCGTTCGTGTCGTCCCGTACGTCTCCGTGGGGACATTATGTACTTCTATAACGTTATATTTCCCAACCCGAGGCAACCTAACATCTCGGATGTAGTATTTACCAACATTCCTGGCGGGTCGGACCAGACTTCTCGGTGGGAACATTACATACGTCTATAACGTAATATACCCTAACTTAACCCATCTTGCCCCTCGGTGATAATGTTTTAGAGAATGCCGTTCGTGTCGGCCCGTACGTCTCAGTGGGGACATTATATACGTCTATAGCGTTATATATCCCAAACTAAGGCAACTTAACATCTCGTTTGTAGTATGTACCACCATTCCTGGCGGGTCGGACCCTACTTCTCGGTGCGAACATTATATGCGTCTATAACACGATATAACCTAACCTAACACATCTAGCTCCTCGCTGGTAATGATTTACAGAATCCCGTTCGTGTCGTCCCGTACGTCTCGGTGGGGACATTATATAAGTCTATAGCGTTATGTATCCTAACCTAAGGCAGCGTAACACTTCGGATGGAGTATTTTCCAACATTCCTGGCGTGTCGGCCCCTATTTCTCGGTGGGAACATTATATACTTCTATAACGTAATGTAACCTAACCTAACCCATTTAGACCCTCGCTGGTAATGTTTTACAGAATCCTGTTCGTGTCGGTCCGTACTTCTCGGTGGGGACATTATGTACGTCTATAGCGTTATATATCCTAACCTAAGGCAGCCTAACTCCTCGGATGTAGTATTTACCAACATTCCTGGCGGGTCGGACCAGACTTCTCGGTGGGAACCTTATATACGTCTATAACGTAATGCAACCTAACCTAACCCATCTAGACACTCGCTGGTAATGATTTACAGAATCCCGTTCGTGTCGTCCCGTACGTCTCGGCGGGGACATTATATAAGTCTATAGCGCTATATATCCTAACCTAAGGCAGCCTAACACCTCGGATGCAGTATTTACCAACATTCCTGGCGGGTCGGACCAGACTTCTCGGTGGGAACATTATATACCTCAATATCGTAATGTACCCTAACCTAACCCATCTTGCCCGTCGGTGATAATGTTTTACAGAATGCCGGTCGTGTCGGCCCGCACGTCTCGGTGGGGACATTATGTACGTCTATAACGTTATATATCCCGACCTAAGGCAACTTAACATCTCGGATGTAGTATTTACCACCATTCCTGGCGGGTCGGACCCTACTTCTCGGTGGGAACATTATATACGTCTATAACATGATATAACCTAACCTAACACATCTAGCTCCTCGCTGGTAATGATTTACAGAATCCCGTTCGTGTCGTCCCGTACGTCTCGGTGGGGACATTATATACGTCTATAGCGTTATGTATCCTAACCTAAGGCAGCCTAACACCTCGGATGTAGTATTTACCAACATTCAAGGCGGTTCGGAACCTACTTCTCGGTGGGAACATTATATACGTCTATATCGTAATAAAACCTAACCTAACCCATCTTGCCCCTCGGTGATAATGTTTTACAGAATGCCGGTCGTGTCGGCCCGTACGTCTCGGTGGGGACATTATATACTTCTATAACGTTGTATATCCCAACTTGAGGCAACCTACCATCTCGGATGTAGTATTTACCAACATTCCAGTCGGTCCGGACCCTACTTCTCGGTGGGAACATTATATACGTCTATAACGTATTATAACCTAACCTAACCCATCTAGACACTCGCTGGTAATGTTTTACAGAATCCCGTTCGTGTCGGCCCGTACTTCTCGTTGGGGACATTATATACGTCTATAGCGTTATGTATCCTAACCTAAGGCAGCGTAACACTTCGGATGGAGTATTTACCAACATTCCTGGCGTGTCGGCCCCTATTTCTCATTGGGAACATTATATACTTCTATAACGTAATGTAACCTAACCTAACCCATCTAGACCCTCGCTGGTAATGTTTTACAGAATCCTGATCGTGTCGTCCCGTACGTCTCGGTGGGGACATTATATACGTCTATAACGTTATATATCCCAACCTAAGGCAACTTACCATCTCGGATGTAGTATTTACCACCATTCCCGTCGGGTCGGACTCTACTTCTCGGCGGGTACATTATATACGTCTATAACATGATATAACCTAACCTAACACATCTAGCTCCTCGCTGGTAATGATTAACAGAATCCCGTTCGTGTCGTCCCGTACGTCTCGGTGGGGACATTATATACGTCTATAGCGTTATGTATCCTAACCTAAGGCAGCGTAACACTTCGGATGGAGTATTTACCACCATTCCCGTCGGGTCGGACTCTACTTCTCGGCGGGAACATTATATACGTCTATAACATGATATAACCTAACCTAACACATCTAGCTCCTCGCTGGTAATGATTTACAGAATCCCGTTCGTGTCGTCCCGTACGTCTCGGCGGGGACATTATATACGTCTATAGCGTTATGTATCCTGACCTAAGGCAGCCTAACACTTCGGATGTAGTATTTACCAACATTCCTGGCGGGCCGGACCAGACTTCTCGGTGGGAACATTACATACGTCAATAACATGATATAGCCTAACCTAACCCATCTAGCACCCCGCTGGTAATGATTTACAGAATCCCTCTCGTGTCGTCCCGTACGTCTCGGTGGGGACATTATATAAGTCTATAGCGTTATATATCCTAACCTAAGGCAGGAAGAAATCTTGGATGTTGTATTTACCAACATTCCTGGCGGATCGGCCTCTACTTCTCGGTGGGAAGATTATATACGTCTATAACGTAATATAACCAACCTAACCCTTCTAGACCCTCGCTGGTAATGCTTTATAAAATCCCGTTCGTGTCGTCCCGTACGTCTCCGTGGGGACATTATGTACTTCTATAACGTTATATTTCCCAACCCGAGGCAACCTAACATCTCGGATGTAGTATTTACCAACATTCCTGGCGGGTCGGACCAGACTTCTCGGTGGGAACATTACATACGTCTATAACGTAATATACCCTAACTTAACCCATCTTGCCCCTCGGTGATAATGTTTTAGAGAATGCCGTTCGTGTCGGCCCGTACGTCTCAGTGGGGACATTATATACGTCTATAACGTTATATATCCCAACCTAAGGCAACTTAACATCTCGGATGTAGTATTTACCATCATTCCCGTCGGGTCGGACTCTACTTCTCGGCGGGAACATTAAATACGTCTATAACATGATATAACCTAACCTAACACATCTAGCTCCTCGCTGGTAATGATTTACAGAATCCCGTTCGTGTCGTCCCGTACGTCTCGGTCTGGACATTATATACGCCTATAGCGTTATGTATCCTAACCTAAGGCAGCGTAACACTTCGGATGGAGTATTTACCACCATTCCCGTCGGGTCGGACTCTACTTCTCGGCGGGAACATTATATACGTCTATAACATGATATAACCTAACCTAACACATCTAGCTCCTCGCTGGTAATGATTTACAGAATCCCGTTCGTGTCGTCCCGTACGTCTCGGTGGGGACATTATATACGTCTATAGCGTTATGTATCCTAACCTAAGGCAGCCTAACACCTCGGATGTAGTATTTACCAACATTCCCGTCGGGTCGGACTCTACTTCTCGGCGGGAACATTATATACGTCTATATCGTAATAAAACCTAACCTAACCCATCTTGCCCCTCGGTGATAATGTTTTACAGAATGCCGGTCGTGTCGGACCGTACTTCGCGTTGGGGACATTATGTACGTCTATAACGTTATATATCCCAAACTAAGGCAACTATACATCTCGTTTGTAGTATTTACCACCATTCCTGGCGGGTCGGACCCTACTTCTCGGTGCGAACATTATATGCGTCTATAACATGATATAACCTAACCTAACACATCTAGCTTCTCGCTGGTAATGATTTACAGAATCCCGTTCGTGTCGTCCCGTACGTCTCGGTGGGGACATTATATACGTCTATAGCGTTATATATCCTAACCTAAGGCAGGAAGAAATCTTGGATGTTGTATTTACCAACATTCCTGGCGGATCGGCCTCTACTTCTCGGTGGGAAGATTATATACGTCTATAACGTAATATAACCAACCTAACCCTTCTAGACCCTCGCTGGTAATGCTTTATAAAATCCCGTTCGTGTCGTCCCGTACGTCTCCGTGGGGACATTATGTACTTCTATAACGTTATATTTCCCAACCCGAGGCAACCTAACATCTCGGATGTAGTATTTACCAACATTCCTGGCGGGTCGGACCAGACTTCTCGGTGGGAACATTATATACGTCTATATCGTAATATACCCTAACCTAACCCATCTTGCCCCTCGGTGATAATGTTTTACAGAATGCCGGTCTTGTCGGCCCGTACGTCCCGGTGGGGACATTATGTACGTCTATAACGTTATATATCCCAACCTAAGGCAGCTTAACATCTCGGATGTAGTACTTACCATCATTCCTGGAGGGTCGGCCCCTACTTCTCGGTGGGAACATTATATACGTCTATAACGTATTATAACCTAGCCTAACCCATCTAGAACCTCGCTGGCAATGTTTTACAAAATCCCGGTCGTGTCGGCCTGTACGTCTCGGTGGGGACATTATATACGTCTATAGCGTTATATATCCCAAACTAAGGCAACTTAATATCTCGTTTGTAGTATGTACCACCATTCCTGGCGGGTCGGACCCTACTTCTCGGTGCGAACATTATATGCGTCTATAACACGATATAACCTAACCTAACACATCTAGCTCCTCGCTGGTAATGATTTACAGAATCCCGTTCGTGTCGTCCCGTACGTCTCGGTGGGGACATTATATACGTCTATAGCGTTATGTATCCTAACCTAAGGCAGCGTAACACTTCGGATGGAGTATTTACCACCATTCCCGTCGGGTCGGACTCTACTTCTTGGCGGGAACATTATATACGTCTATAACATGATATAACCTAACCTAACACATCTAGCTCCTCGCTGGTAATGATTTACAGAATCCCGTTCTTGTCGTCCCGTACGTCTCGGTGGGGACATTATATACGTCTATAGCGTTATATATCCTAACCTAAGGCAGCCTAACACCTCGGATGCAGTATTTACCAACATTCCTGGCGGGTCGGACCAGACTTCTCGGTGGGAACATTATATACCTCAATATCGTAATGTACCCTAACCTAACCCATCTTGCCCCTCGGTGATAATGTTTTACAGAATGCCAGTCGTATCGGCCCGTACGTCTCGGTGGGGACATTATATACGTCTATAACGTTATATATACCAACCTAAGGCAACTTAACATCTCGGATGTAGTATTAACCACCATTCCTGGCCGGTCGGACCATACTTCTCGGTGGGAACATTATATACGTCTATAACATGATATAACCTAACCTAACACATCTAGCTCCTCGCTGGTAATGATTTACAGAATCCCGTTCGTGTCGTCCCGTACGTCTCGGTGGGGACATTATATACGTCAATAACATGATATAACCTAACCTAACCCATCTAGCACCCCGCTGGTAATGATTTACAGAATCCCGCTCGTGTCGTCCCGTACGTCTCGGTGGGGACATTATATACGTCTATAGCGTTATATATCCTAACCTAAGGCAGCCTAACACCTCGGATGCAGTATTTACCAACATTCCTGGCGGGTCGGACCAGACTTCTCGGTGGGAACATTATATACCTCAATATCGTAATGTACCCTAACCTAACCCATCTTGCCCCTCGGTGATAATGTTTTACAGAATGCCAGTCGTATCGGCCCGTACGTCTCGGTGGGGACATTATATACGTCTATAACGTTATATATCCCAACCTAAGGCAACTTAACATTTCGGATGTAGTATTTACCACCATTCCTGGCGGGTCGGACCATACTTCTCGGTGGGAACATTATATACGTCTATAACATGATATAACCTAACCTAACACATCTAGCTCCTCGCTGGTAATGATTTACAGAATCCCGTTCGTGTCGTCCCGTACGTCTCGGTGGGGACATTATATACGTCAATAACATGATATAACCTAACCTAACCCATCTAGCACCCCGCTGGTAATGATTTACAGAATCCCGCTCGTGTCGTCCCGTACGTCTCGGTGGGGACATTATATAAGTCTATAGCGTTATGTATCCTAACCTAAGGCAGCGTAACACTTCGGATGGAGTATTTTCCAACATTCCTGGCGTGTCGGCCCCTATTTCTCGGTGGGAACATTATATACTTCTATAACGTAATGTAACCTAACCTAACCCATTTAGACCCTCGCTGGTAATGTTTTACAGAATCCTGTTCGTGTCGGTCCGTACTTCTCGGTGGGGACATTATGTACGTCTATAGCGTTATATATCCTAACCTAAGGCAGCCTAACTCCTCGGATGTAGTATTTACCAACATTCCTGGCGGGTCGGACCAGACTTCTCGGTGGGAACCTTATATACGTCTATAACGTAATGCAACCTAACCTAACCCATCTAGACACTCGCTGGTAATGATTTACAGAATCCCGTTCGTGTCGTCCCGTACGTCTCGGCGGGGACATTATATACGTCTATAGCGTTATGTATCCTGACCTAAGGCAGCCTAACACTTCGGATGTAGTATTTACCAACATTCCTGGCGGGTCGGACCAGACTTCTCGGTGGGAACATTACATACGTCTATAACATGATATAACCTAACCTAACCCATCTAGCACCTCGCTGGTAATGATTTACAGAATCCCGCTCGTGTCGTCCCGTACGTCTCGGTGCGGACATTATATAAGTCTATAGCGCTATATATCCTAACCTAAGGCAGCCTAACACCTCGGATGCAGTATTTACCAACATTCCTGGCGGGTCGGACCAGACTTCTCGGTGGGAACATTATATACCTCAATATCGTAATGTACCCTAACCTAACCCATCTTGCCCGTCGGTGATAATGTTTTACAGAATGCCGGTCGTGTCGGCCCGCACGTCTCGGTGGGGACATTATGTACGTCTATAACGTTATATATCCCGACCTAAGGCAACTTAACATCTCGGATGTAGTATTTACCACCATTCCTGGCGGGTCGGACCCTACTTCTCGGTGGGAACATTATATACGTCTATAACATGATATAACCTAACCTAACACATCTAGCTCCTCGCTGGTAATGATTTACAGAATCCCGTTCGTGTCGTCCCGTACGTCTCGGTGGGGACATTATATACGTCTATAGCGTTATGTATCCTAACCTAAGGCAGCCTAACACCTCGGATGTAGTATTTACCAACATTCCAGGCGGTTCGGAACCTACTTCTCGGTGGGAACATTATATACGTCTATATCGTAATAAAACCTAACCTAACCCATCTTGCCCCTCGGTGACAATGTTTTACAGAATGCCGGTCGTGTCGGCCCGTACGTCTCGGTGGGGACATTATATACTTCTATAACGTTGTATATCCCAACTTGAGGCAACCTACCATCTCGGATGTAGTATTTACCAACATTCCAGTCGGTCCGGACCCTACTTCTCGGTGGGAACATTATATACGTCTATAACGTATTATAACCTAACCTAACCCATCTAGACACTCGCTGGTAATGTTTTACAGAATCCCGTTCGTGTCGGCCCGTACTTCTCGTTGGGGACATTATATACGTCTATAGCGTTATGTATCCTAACCTAAGGCAGCGTAACACTTCGGATGGAGTATTTACCAACATTCCTGGCGTGTCGGCCCCTATTTCTCATTGGGAACATTATATACTTCTATAACGTAATGTTACCTAACCTAACCCATCTAGACCCTCGCTGGTAATGTTTTACAGAATCCTGATCGTGTCGTCCCGTACGTCTCGGTGGGGACATTATATACGTCTATAACGTTATATATCCCAACCTAAGGCAGGAAGAAATCTTGGACGTTGTATTTACCAACATTCCTGGCGGATCGGCCTCTACTTCTCGGTGGGAAGATTATATACGTCTATAACGTAATATAACCAACCTAACCCTTCTAGACCCTCGCTGGTAATGCTTTATAAAATCCCGTTCGTGTCGTCCCGTACGTCTCCGTGGGGACATTATGTACTTCTATAACGTTATATTTCCCAACCCGAGGCAACCTAACATCTCGGATGTAGTATTTACCAACATTCCTGGCGGGTCGGACCAGACTTCTCGGTGGGAACATTACATACGTCTATAACGTAATATACCCTAACTTAACCCATCTTGCCCCTCGGTGATAATGTTTTAGAGAATGCCGTTCGTGTCGGCCCGTACGTCTCAGTGGGGACATTATATACGTCTATAACGTTATATATCCCAACCTAAGGCAACTTAACATCTCGGATGTAGTATTTACCATCATTCCCGTCGGGTCGGACTCTACTTCTCGGCGGGAACATTAAATACGTCTATAACATGATATAACCTAACCTAACACATCTAGCTCCTCGCTGGTAATGATTTACAGAATCCCGTTCGTGTCGTCCCGTACGTCTCGGTGGGGACATTATATACGTCTATAGCGTTATGTATCCTAACCTAAGGCAGCGTAACACTTCGGATGGAGTATTTACCACCATTCCCGTCGGGTCGGACTCTACTTCTCGGCGGGAACATTATATACGTCTATAACATGATATAACCTAACCTAACACATCTAGCTCCTCGCTGGTAATGATTTACAGAATCCCGTTCGTGTCGTCCCGTACGTCTCGGTGGGGACATTATATACGTCTATAGCGTTATGTATCCTAACCTAAGGCAGCCTAACACCTCGGATGTAGTATTTACCAACATTCCCGTCGGGTCGGACTCTACTTCTCGGCGGGAACATTATATACGTCTATATCGTAATAAAACCTAACCTAACCCATCTTGCCCCTCGGTGATAATGTTTTACAGAATGCCGGTCGTGTCGGACCGTACTTCGCGGTGGGGACATTATGTACGTCTATAACGTTATATATCCCAAACTAAGGCAACTTAACATCTCGAATGTAGTATTTACCACCATTCCTGTCGGGTCGGACCCTACTTCTCGGCGGGAACATTATATACGTCTATATCGTAATAAAACCTAACCTAACCCATCTTGCCCCTCGGTGATAATGTTTTACAGAATGCCGGTCGTGTCGGACCGTACTTCGCGTTGGGGACATTATGTACGTCTATAACGTTATATATCCCAAACTAAGGCAACTATACATCTCGTTTGTAGTATTTACCACCATTCCTGGCGGGTCGGACCCTACTTCTCGGTGCGAACATTATATGCGTCTATAACATGATATAACCTAACCTAACACATCTAGCTTCTCGCTGGTAATGATTTACAGAATCCCGTTCGTGTCGTCCCGTACGTCTCGGTGGGGACATTATATACGTCTATAGCGTTATATATCCTAACCTAAGGCAGGAAGAAATCTTGGATGTTGTATTTACCAACATTCCTGGCGGATCGGCCTCTACTTCTCGGTGGGAAGATTATATACGTCTATAACGTAATATAACCAACCTAACCCTTCTAGACCCTCGCTGGTAATGCTTTATAAAATCCCGTTCGTGTCGTCCCGTACGTCTCCGTGGGGACATTATGTACTTCTATAACGTTATATTTCCCAACCCGAGGCAACCTAACATCTCGGATGTAGTATTTACCAACATTCCTGGCGGGTCGGACCAGACTTCTCGGTGGGAACATTATATACGTCTATATCGTAATATACCCTAACCTAACCCATCTTGCCCCTCGGTGATAATGTTTTACAGAATGCCGGTCTTGTCGGCCCGTACGTCCCGGTGGGGACATTATGTACGTCTATAACGTTATATATCCCAACCTAAGGCAGCTTAACATCTCGGATGTAGTACTTACCATCATTCCTGGAGGGTCGGCCCCTACTTCTCGGTGGGAACATTATATACGTCTATAACGTATTATAACCTAGCCTAACCCATCTAGAACCTCGCTGGCAATGTTTTACAAAATCCCGGTCGTGTCGGCCTGTACGTCTCGGTGGGGACATTATATACGTCTATAGCGTTATATATCCCAAACTAAGGCAACTTAACATCTCGTTTGTAGTATGTACCACCATTCCTGGCGGGTCGGACCCTACTTCTCGGTGCGAACATTATATGCGTCTATAACACGATATAACCTAACCTAACACATCTAGCTCCTCGCTGGTAATGATTTACAGAATCCCGTTCGTGTCGTCCCGTACGTCTCGGTGGGGACATTATATAAGTCTATAGCGTTATGTATCCTAACCTAAGGCAGCGTAACACTTCGGATGGAGTATTTTCCAACATTCCTGGCGTGTCGGCCCCTATTTCTCGGTGGGAACATTATATACTTCTATAACGTAATGTAACCTAACCTAACCCATTTAGACCCTCGCTGGTAATGTTTTACAGAATCCTGTTCGTGTCGGTCCGTACTTCTCGGTGGGGACATTATGTACGTCTATAGCGTTATATATCCTAACCTAAGGCAGCCTAACTCCTCGGATGTAGTATTTACCAACATTCCTGGCGGGTCGGACCAGACTTCTCGGTGGGAACCTTATATACGTCTATAACGTAATGCAACCTAACCTAACCCATCTAGACACTCGCTGGTAATGATTTACAGAATCCCGTTCGTGTCGTCCCGTACGTCTCGGCGGGGACATTATATACGTCTATAGCGTTATGTATCCTGACCTAAGGCAGCCTAACACTTCGGATGTAGTATTTACCAACATTCCTGGCGGGTCGGACCAGACTTCTCGGTGGGAACATTACATACGTCTATAACATGATATAACCTAACCTAACCCATCTAGCACCTCGCTGGTAATGATTTACAGAATCCCGCTCGTGTCGTCCCGTACGTCTCGGTGCGGACATTATATAAGTCTATAGCGCTATATATCCTAACCTAAGGCAGCCTAACACCTCGGATGCAGTATTTACCAACATTCCTGGCGGGTCGGACCAGACTTCTCGGTGGGAACATTATATACCTCAATATCGTAATGTACCCTAACCTAACCCATCTTGCCCGTCGGTGATAATGTTTTACAGAATGCCGGTCGTGTCGGCCCGCACGTCTCGGTGGGGACATTATGTACGTCTATAACGTTATATATCCCGACCTAAGGCAACTTAACATCTCGGATGTAGTATTTACCACCATTCCTGGCGGGTCGGACCCTACTTCTCGGTGGGAACATTATATACGTCTATAACATGATATAACCTAACCTAACACATCTAGCTCCTCGCTGGTAATGATTTACAGAATCCCGTTCGTGTCGTCCCGTACGTCTCGGTGGGGACATTATATACGTCTATAGCGTTATGTATCCTAACCTAAGGCAGCCTAACACCTCGGATGTAGTATTTACCAACATTCCAGGCGGTTCGGAACCTACTTCTCGGTGGGAACATTATATACGTCTATATCGTAATAAAACCTAACCTAACCCATCTTGCCCCTCGGTGATAATGTTTTACAGAATGCCGGTCGTGTCGGCCCGTACGTCTCGGTGGGGACATTATATACTTCTATAACGTTGTATATCCCAACTTGAGGCAACCTACCATCTCGGATGTAGTATTTACCAACATTCCAGTCGGTCCGGACCCTACTTCTCGGTGGGAACATTATATACGTCTATAACGTATTATAACCTAACCTAACCCATCTAGACACTCGCTGGTAATGTTTTACAGAATCCCGTTCGTGTCGGCCCGTACTTCTCGTTGGGGACATTATATACGTCTATAGCGTTATGTATCCTAACCTAAGGCAGCGTAACACTTCGGATGGAGTATTTACCAACATTCCTGGCGTGTCGGCCCCTATTTCTCATTGGGAACATTATATACTTCTATAACGTAATGTTACCTAACCTAACCCATCTAGACCCTCGCTGGTAATGTTTTACAGAATCCTGATCGTGTCGTCCCGTACGTCTCGGTGGGGACATTATATACGTCTATAACGTTATATATCCCAACCTAAGGCAGGAAGAAATCTTGGACGTTGTATTTACCAACATTCCTGGCGGATCGGCCTCTACTTCTCGGTGGGAAGATTATATACGTCTATAACGTAATATAACCAACCTAACCCTTCTAGACCCTCGCTGGTAATGCTTTATAAAATCCCGTTCGTGTCGTCCCGTACGTCTCCGTGGGGACATTATGTACTTCTATAACGTTATATTTCCCAACCCGAGGCAACCTAACATCTCGGATGTAGTATTTACCAACATTCCTGGCGGGTCGGACCAGACTTCTCGGTGGGAACATTACATACGTCTATAACGTAATATACCCTAACTTAACCCATCTTGCCCCTCGGTGATAATGTTTTAGAGAATGCCGTTCGTGTCGGCCCGTACGTCTCAGTGGGGACATTATATACGTCTATAACGTTATATATCCCAACCTAAGGCAACTTAACATCTCGGATGTAGTATTTACCATCATTCCCGTCGGGTCGGACTCTACTTCTCGGCGGGAACATTAAATACGTCTATAACATGATATAACCTAACCTAACACATCTAGCTCCTCGCTGGTAATGATTTACAGAATCCCGTTCGTGTCGTCCCGTACGTCTCGGTGGGGACATTATATACGTCTATAGCGTTATGTATCCTAACCTAAGGCAGCGTAACACTTCGGATGGAGTATTTACCACCATTCCCGTCGGGTCGGACTCTACTTCTCGGCGGGAACATTATATACGTCTATAACATGATATAACCTAACCTAACACATCTAGCTCCTCGCTGGTAATGATTTACAGAATCCCGTTCGTGTCGTCCCGTACGTCTCGGTGGGGACATTATATACGTCTATAGCGTTATGTATCCTAACCTAAGGCAGCCTAACACCTCGGATGTAGTATTTACCAACATTCCCGTCGGGTCGGACTCTACTTCTCGGCGGGAACATTATATACGTCTATATCGTAATAAAACCTAACCTAACCCATCTTGCCCCTCGGTGATAATGTTTTACAGAATGCCGGTCGTGTCGGACCGTACTTCGCGGTGGGGACATTATGTACGTCTATAACGTTATATATCCCAAACTAAGGCAACTATACATCTCGTTTGTAGTATTTACCACCATTCCTGGCGGGTCGGACCCTACTTCTCGGTGCGAACATTATATGCGTCTATAACATGATATAACCTAACCTAACACATCTAGCTTCTCGCTGGTAATGATTTACAGAATCCCGTTCGTGTCGTCCCGTACGTCTCGGTGGGGACATTATATACGTCTATAGCGTTATATATCCTAACCTAAGGCAGGAAGAAATCTTGGATGTTGTATTTACCAACATTCCTGGCGGATCGGCCTCTACTTCTCGGTGGGAAGATTATATACGTCTATAACGTAATATAACCAACCTAACCCTTCTAGACCCTCGCTGGTAATGCTTTATAAAATCCCGTTCGTGTCGTCCCGTACGTCTCCGTGGGGACATTATGTACTTCTATAACGTTATATTTCCCAACCCGAGGCAACCTAACATCTCGGATGTAGTATTTACCAACATTCCTGGCGGGTCGGACCAGACTTCTCGGTGGGAACATTATATACGTCTATATCGTAATATACCCTAACCTAACCCATCTTGCCCCTCGGTGATAATGTTTTACAGAATGCCGGTCTTGTCGGCCCGTACGTCCCGGTGGGGACATTATGTACGTCTATAACGTTATATATCCCAACCTAAGGCAGCTTAACATCTCGGATGTAGTACTTACCATCATTCCTGGAGGGTCGGCCCCTACTTCTCGGTGGGAACATTATATACGTCTATAACGTATTATAACCTAGCCTAACCCATCTAGAACCTCGCTGGCAATGTTTTACAAAATCCCGGTCGTGTCGGCCTGTACGTCTCGGTGGGGACATTATATACGTCTATAGCGTTATATATCCCAAACTAAGGCAACTTAACATCTCGTTTGTAGTATGTACCACCATTCCTGGCGGGTCGGACCCTACTTCTCGGTGCGAACATTATATGCGTCTATAACACGATATAACCTAACCTAACACATCTAGCTCCTCGCTGGTAATGATTTACAGAATCCCGTTCGTGTCGTCCCGTACGTCTCGGTGGGGACATTATATAAGTCTATAGCGTTATGTATCCTAACCTAAGGCAGCGTAACACTTCGGATGGAGTATTTTCCAACATTCCTGGCGTGTCGGCCCCTATTTCTCGGTGGGAACATTATATACTTCTATAACGTAATGTAACCTAACCTAACCCATTTAGACCCTCGCTGGTAATGTTTTACAGAATCCTGTTCGTGTCGGTCCGTACTTCTAGGTGGGGACATTATGTACGTCTATAGCGTTATATATCCTAACCTAAGGCAGCCTAACTCCTCGGATGTAGTATTTACCAACATTCCTGGCGGGTCGGACCAGACTTCTCGGTGGGAACATTACATACGTCTATAACGTAATATACCCTAACTTAACCCATCTTGCCCCTCGGCGATAATGTTTTAGAGAATGCCGTTCGTGTCGGCCCGTACGTCTCAGTGGGGACATTATATACGTCTATAACGTTATATATCCCAACCTAAGGCAACTTAACATCTCGGATGTAGTATTTACCATCATTCCCGTCGGGTCGGACTCTACTTCTCGGCGGGAACATTAAATACGTCTATAACATGATATAACCTAACCTAACACATCTAGCTCCTCGCTGGTAATGATTTACAGAATCCCGTTCGTGTCGTCCCGTACGTCTCGGTGGGGACATTATATACGTCTATAGCGTTATGTATCCTAACCTAAGGCAGCGTAACACTTCGGATGGAGTATTTACCACCATTCCCGTCGGGTCGGACTCTACTTCTCGGCGGGAACATTATATACGTCTATAACATGATATAACCTAACCTAACACATCTAGCTCCTCGCTGGTAATGATTTACAGAATCCCGTTCGTGTCGTCCCGTACGTCTCGGTGGGGACATTATATACGTCTATAGCGTTATATATCCTAACCTAAGGCAGCCTAACACCTCGGATGTAGTATTTACCAACATTCCCGTCGGGTCGGACTCTACTTCTCGGCGGGAACATTATATACCTCAATATCGTAATGTACCCTAACCTAACCCATCTTGCCCCTCGGTGATAATGTTTTACAGAATGCCGGTCGTGTCGGACCGTACTTCGCGGTGGGGACATTATGTACGTCTATAACGTTATATATCCCAAACTAAGGCAACTTAACATCTCGAATGTAGTATTTACCACCATTCCTGTCGGGTCGGACCCTACTTCTCGGCGGGAACATTATATACGTCTATATCGTAATAAAACCTAACCTAACCCATCTTGCCCCTCGGTGATAATGTTTTACAGATTGCCGGTCGTGTCGGACCGTACTTCGCGTTGGGGACATTATGTACGTCTATAACGTTATATATCCCAAACTAAGGCAACTATACATCTCGTTTGTAGTATTTACCACCATTCCTGGCGGGTCGGACCCTACTTCTCGGTGCGAACATTATATGCGTCTATAACATGATATAACCTAACCTAACACATCTAGCTTCTCGCTGGTAATGATTTACAGAATCCCGTTCGTGTCGTCCCGTACGTCTCGGTGGGGACATTATATACGTCTATAGCGTTATATATCCTAACCTAAGGCAGGAAGAAATCTTGGATGTTGTATTTACCAACATTCCTGGCGGATCGGCCTCTACGTCTCGGTGGGAAGATTATATACGTCTATAACGTAATATAACCAACCTAACCCTTCTAGACCCTCGCTGGTAATGCTTTATAAAATCCCGTTCGTGTCGTCCCGTACGTCTCCGTGGGGACATTATGTACTTCTATAACGTTATATTTCCCAACCCGAGGCAACCTAACATCTCGGATGTAGTATTTACCAACATTCCTGGCGGGTCGGACCAGACTTCTCGGTGGGAACATTACATACGTCTATAACGTAATATACCCTAACTTAACCCATCTTGCCCCTCGGTGATAATGTTTTAGAGAATGCCGTTCGTGTCGGCCCGTACGTCTCAGTGGGGACATTATATACGTCTATAACGTTATATATCCCAACCTAAGGCAACTTAACATCTCGGATGTAGTATTTACCACCATTCCCGTCGGGTCGGACTCTACTTCTCGGCGGGAACATTAAATACGTCTATAACATGATATAAACTAACCTAACACATCTAGCTCCTTGCTGGTAATGATTTACAGAATCCCGTTCGTGTCGTCCCGTACGTCTCGGTGGGGACATTATATACGTCTATAAAGTTATATATCCCAACCTAAGGCAACTTAACATCTCGGATGTAGTATTTACCACCATTCCCGTCGGGTCGGACTCTACTTCTCGGCGGGAACATTATATACGTCTATAACATGATATAACCTAACCTAACACATCTAGCTCCTCGCTGGTAATGATTTACAGAATCCCGTTCGTGTCGTCCCGTACGTCTCGGTGGGGACATTATATACGTCTATAGCGTTATGTATCCTAACCTAAGGCAGCGTAACACTTCGGATGGAGTATTTACCACCATTCCCGTCGGGTCGGACTCTACTTCTTGGCGGGAACATTATATACGTCTATAACATGATATAACCTAACCTAACACATCTAGCTCCTCGCTGGTAATGATTTACAGAATCCCGTTCTTGTCGTCCCGTACGTCTCGGTGGGGACATTATATACGTCTATAGCGTTATATATCCTAACCTAAGGCAGCCTAACACCTCGGATGCAGTATTTACCAACATTCCTGGCGGGTCGGACCAGACTTCTCGGTGGGAACATTATATACCTCAATATCGTAATGTACCCTAACCTAACCCATCTTGCCCCTCGGTGATAATGTTTTACAGAATGCCAGTCGTATCGGCCCGTACGTCTCGGTGGGGACATTATATACGTCTATAACGTTATATATCCCAACCTAAGGCAACTTAACATCTCGGAAGTAGTATTAACCACCATTCCTGGCGGGTCGGACCATACTTCTCGGTGGGAACATTATATACGTCTATAACATGATATAACCTAACCTAACACATCTAGCTCCTCGCTGGTAATGATTTACAGAATCCCGTTCGTGTCGTCCCGTACGTCTCGGTGGGGACATTATATACGTCAATAACATGATATAACCTAACCTAACCCATCTAGCACCCCGCTGGTAATGATTTACAGAATCCCGCTCGTGTCGTCCCGTACGTCTCGGTGGGGACATTATATACGTCTATAGCGTTATATATCCTAACCTAAGGCAGCCTAACACCTCGGATGCAGTATTTACCAACATTCCTGGCGGGTCGGACCAGACTTCTCGGTGGGAACATTATATACCTCAATATCGTAATGTACCCTTACCTAACCCATCTTGCCCCTCGGTGATAATGTTTTACAGAATGCCAGTCGTATCGGCCCGTACGTCTCGGTGGGGACATTATATACGTCTATAACGTTATATATCCCAACCTAAGGCAACTTAACATTTCGGATGTAGTATTTACCACCATTCCTGCCGGGTCGGACCATACTTCTCGGTGGGAACATTATATACGTCTATAACATGATATAACCTAACCTAACACATCTAGCTCCTCGCTGGTAATGATTTACAGAATCCCGTTCGTGTCGTCCCGTACGTCTCGGTGGGGACATTATATACGTCAATAACATGATATAACCTAACCTAACCCATCTAGCACCCCGCTGGTAATGATTTACAGAATCCCGCTCGTGTCGTCCCGTACGTCTCGGTGGGGACATTATATAAGTCTATAGCGTTATATATCCTAACCTAAGGCAGGAAGAAATCTTGGATGTTGTATTTACCAACATTCCTGGCGGATCGGCCTCTACTTCTCGGTGGGAAGATTATATACGTCTATAACGTAATATAACCAACCTAACCCTTCTAGACCCTCGCTGGTAATGCTTTATAAAATCCCATTCGTGTCGTCCCGTACGTCTCCGTGGGGACATTATATACTTCTATAACGTTATATTTCCCAACCCGAGGCAACCTAACATCTCGGATGTAGTATTTACCAACATTCCTGGCGGGTCGGACCAGACTTCTCGGTGGGAACATTATATACGTCTATATCGTAATATACCCTAACCTAACCCATCTTGCCCCTCGGTGATAATGTTTTACAGAATGCCGGTCTTGTCGGCCCGTACGTCCCGGTGGTGACATTATGTACGTCTATAACGTTATATATCCCAACCTAAGGCAGCTTAACATCTCGGATGTAGTACTTACCATCATTCCTGGAGGGTCGGCCCCTACTTCTCGGTGGGAACATTATATACGTCTATAACGTATTATAACCTAGCCTAACCCATCTAGAACCTCGCTGGCAATGTTTTACAAAATCCCGGTCGTGTCGGCCTGTACGTCTCGGTGGGGACATTATATACGTCTATAGCGTTATATATCCCAAACTAAGGCAACTTAACATCTCGTTTGTAGTATGTACCACCATTCCTGGCGGGTCGGACCCTACTTCTCGGTGCGAACATTATATGCGTCTATAACACGATATAACCTAACCTAACACATCTAGCTCCTCGCTGGTAATGATTTACAGAATCCCGTTCGTGTCGTCCCGTACGTCTCGGTGGGGACATTATATAAGTCTATAGCGTTATGTATCCTAACCTAAGGCAGCGTAACACTTCGGATGGAGTATTTTCCAACATTCCTGGCGTGTCGGCCCCTATTTCTCGGTGGGAACATTATATACTTCTATAACGTAATGTAACCTAACCTAACCCATTTAGACCCTCGCTGGTAATGTTTTACAGAATCCTGTTCGTGTCGGTCCGTACTTCTCGGTGGGGACATTATGTACGTCTCTAGCGTTATATATCCTAACCTAAGGCAGCCTAACTCCTCGGATGTAGTATTTACCAACATTCCTGGCGGGTCGGACCAGACTTCTCGGTGGGAACCTTATATACGTCTATAACGTAATGTAACCTAACCTAACCCATCTAGACACTCGCTGGTAATGTTTTACAGAATCCCGTTCGTGTCGGCCCGTACGTCTCGGTGGGGACATTATATACGTCTATAACGTTAAATATCCAAACCTAAGGCAACTTAACATCTCGGATGTAGTATTTACCACCATTCCTGTCGGGTCGGACCCTACTTCTCGGCGGGAACATTATATACGTCTATAACATGATATAACCTAACCTAACATATCTAGCTCCTCGCTGGTAATGATTTACAGAATCCCGTTCGTGTCGTCCCGTACGTCTCGGTGGGGACATTATATACGTCTATAACGTTATATATCGGAACCTAAGGCAACATAACACCTCGGATGTAGTATTTACCAACATTCCAGGCGGGTCGGAACCTACTTCTCGGCGGGAACATTATATACGTCTATAACATGATATAACCTAACCTAACACATCTAGCTCCTCGCTGGTAATGATTTACAGAATCCCGTTCGTGTCGTCCCGTACGTCTCGGTGGGGACATTATATACGTCTATAGCGTTATGTATCCTAACCTAAGGCAGCCTAACACCTCGGATGTAGTATTTACCAACATTCCTGGCGGGTCGGACCAGACTTCTCGGTGGGAACCTTATATACGTCTATAACGTAATGTAACCTAACCTAACCCATCTAGACACTCGCTGGTAATGTTTTACAGAATCCCGTTCGTGTCGGCCCGTACGTCTCGGTGGGGACATTATATACGTCTATAACGTTAAATATCCAAACCTAAGGCAACTTAACATCTCGGATGTAGTATTTACCACCATTCCTGTCGGGTCGGACCCTACTTCTCGGCGGGAACATTATATACGTCTATAACATGATATAACCTAACCTAACATATCTAGCTCCTCGCTGGTAATGATTTACAGAATCCCGTTCGTGTCGTCCCGTACGTCTCGGTGGGGACATTATATACGTCTATAACGTTATATATCGGAACCTAAGGCAACTTAACACCTCGGATGTAGTATTTACCAACATTCCAGGCGGGTCGGAACCTACTTCTCGGCGGGAACATTATATACGTCTATAACATGATATAACCTAACCTAACACATCTAGCTCCTCGCTGGTAATGATTTACAGAATCCCGTTCGTGTCGTCCCGTACGTCTCGGTGGGGACATTATATACGTCTATAGCGTTATGTATCCTAACCTAAGGCAGCCTAACACCTCGGATGTAGTATTTACCAACATTCCAGGCGGGTCGGAACCTACTTCTCGGTGGGAACATTATATACGTCTATATCGTAATAAAACCTAACCTAACCCATCTTGCCCCTCGGTGATAATGTTTTACAGAATGCCGGTCGTGTCGGCCCGTACGTCTCGGTGGGGACATTATATACTTCTATAACGTTGTATATCCCAACTTGAGGCAACCTACCATCTCGGATGTAGTATTTACCAACATTCCAGTCGGTCCGGACCCTACTTCTCGGTGGGAACATTATATACGTCTATAACGTATTATAACCTAACCTAACCCATCTAGACACTCGCTGGTAATGTTTTACAGAATCCCGTTCGTGTCGGCCCGTACTTCTCGTTGGGGACATTATATACGTCTATAGCGTTATGTATCCTAACCTAAGGCAGCGTAACACTTCGGATGGAGTATTTACCAACATTCCTGGCGTGTCGGCCCCTATTTCTCATTGGGAACATTATATACTTCTATAACGTAATGTAACCTAACCTAACCCATCTAGACCCTCGCTGGTAATGTTTTACAGAATCCTGATCGTGTCGTCCCGTACGTCTCGGTGGGGACATTATATACGTCTATAACGTTATATATCCCAACCTAAGGCAACTTACCATCTCGGATGTAGTATTTACCACCATTCCCGTCGGGTCGGACTCTACTTCTCGGCGGGTACATTATATACGTCTATAACATGATATAACCTAACCTAACACATCTAGCTCCTCGCTGGTAATGATTTACAGAATCCCGTTCGTGTCGTCCCGTACGTCTCGGTGGGGACATTATATACGTCTATAGCGTTATGTATCCTAACCTAAGGCAGCGTAACACTTCGGATGGAGTATTTACCACCATTCCCGTCGGGTCGGACTCTACTTCTCGGCGGGAACATTATATACGTCTATAACATGATATAACCTAACCTAACACATCTAGCTCCTCGCTGGTAATGATTTACAGAATCCCGTTCGTGTCGTCCCGTACGTCTCGGCGGGGACATTATATACGTCTATAGCGTTATGTATCCTGACCTAAGGCAGCCTAACACTTCGGATGTAGTATTTACCAACATTCCTGGCGGGCCGGACCAGACTTCTCGGTGGGAACATTACATACGTCAATAACATGATATAACCTAACCTAACCCATCTAGCACCACGCTGGTAATGATTTACAGAATCCCTCTCGTGTCGTCCCGTACGTCTCGGTGGGGACATTATATAAGTCTATAGCGTTATATATCCTAACCTAAGGCAGGAAGAAATCTTGGATGTTGTATTTACCAACATTCCTGGCGGATCGGCCTCTACTTCTCGGTGGGATGATTATATACGTCTATAACGTAATATAACCAACCTAACCCTTCTAGACCCTCGCTGGTAATGCTTTATAAAATCCCGTTCGTGTCGTCCCGTACGTCTCCGTGGGGACATTATGTACTTCTATAACGTTATATTTCCCAACCCGAGGCAACCTAACATCTCGGATGTAGTATTTACCAACATTCCTGGCGGGTCGGACCAGACTTCTCGGTGGGAACATTACATACGTCTATAACGTAATATACCCTAACTTAACCCATCTTGCCCCTCGGTGATAATGTTTTAGAGAATGCCGTTCGTGTCGGCCCGTACGTCTCAGTGGGGACATTATATACGTCTATAACGTTATATATCCCAACCTAAGGCAACTTAACATCTCGGATGTAGTATTTACCATCATTCCCGTCGGGTCGGACTCTACTTCTCGGCGGGAACATTAAATACGTCTATAACATGATATAACCTAACCTAACACATCTAGCTCCTCGCTGGTAATGATTTACAGAATCCCGTTCGTGTCGTCCCGTACGTCTCGGTGGGGACATTATATACGTCTATAGCGTTATGTATCCTAACCTAAGGCAGCGTAACACTTCGGATGGAGTATTTACCACCATTCCCGTCGGGTCGGACTCTACTTCTCGGCGGGAACATTATATACGTCTATATCGTAATAAAACCTAACCTAACCCATCTTGCCCCTCGGTGATAATGTTTTACAGAATGCCGGTCGTGTCGGACCGTACTTCGCGGTGGGGACATTATGTACGTCTATAACGTTATATATCCCAAACTAAGGCAACTTAACATCTCGAATGTAGTATTTACCACCATTCCTGTCGGGTCGGACCCTACTTCTCGGCGGGAACATTATATACGTCTATATCGTAATAAAACCTAACCTAACCCATCTTGCCCCTCGGTGATAATGTTTTACAGAATGCCGGTCGTGTCGGACCGTACTTCGCGTTGGGGACATTATGTACGTCTATAACGTTATATATCCCAAACTAAGGCAACTATACATCTCGTTTGTAGTATTTACCACCATTCCTGGCGGGTCGGACCCTACTTCTCGGTGCGAACATTATATGCGTCTATAACATGATATAACCTAACCTAACACATCTAGCTTCTCGCTGGTAATGATTTACAGAATCCCGTTCGTGTCGTCCCGTACGTCTCGGTGGGGACATTATATACGTCTATAGCGTTATGTATCCTAACCTAAGGCAGCGTAACACTTCGGATGGAGTATTTACCACCATTCCCGTCGGGTCGGACTCTACTTCTTGGCGGGAACATTATATACGTCTATAACATGATATAACCTAACCTAACACATCTAGCTCCTCGCTGGTAATGATTTACAGAATCCCGTTCTTGTCGTCCCGTACGTCTCGGTGGGGACATTATATACGTCTATAGCGTTATATATCCTAACCTAAGGCAGCCTAACACCTCGGATGCAGTATTTACCAACATTCCTGGCGGGTCGGACCAGACTTCTCGGTGGGAACATTATATACCTCAATATCGTAATGTACCCTAACCTAACCCATCTTGCCCCTCGGTGATAATGTTTTACAGAATGCCAGTCGTATCGGCCCGTACGTCTCGGTGGGGACATTATATACGTCTATAACGTTATATATCCCAACCTAAGGCAACTTAACATCTCGGAAGTAGTATTAACCACCATTCCTGGCGGGTCGGACCATACTTCTCGGTGGAAACATTATATACGTCTATAACATGATATAACCTAACCTAACACATCTAGCTCCTCGCTGGTAATGATTTACAGAATCCCGTTCGTGTCGTCCCGTACGTCTCGGTGGGGACATTATATACGTCAATAACATGATATAACCTAACCTAACCCATCTAGCACCCCGCTGGTAATGATTTACAGAATCCCGCTCGTGTCGTCCCGTACGTCTCGGTGGGGACATTATATACGTCTATAGCGTTATATATCCTAACCTAAGGCAGCCTAACACCTCGGATGCAGTATTTACCAACATTCCTGGCGGGTCGGACCAGACTTCTCGGTGGGAACATTATATACCTCAATATCGTAATGTACCCTTACCTAACCCATCTTGCCCCTCGGTGATAATGTTTTACAGAATGCCAGTCGTATCGGCCCGTACGTCTCGGTGGGGACATTATATACGTCTATAACGTTATATATCCCAACCTAAGGCAACTTAACATTTCGGATGTAGTATTTACCACCATTCCTGCCGGGTCGGACCATACTTCTCGGTGGGAACATTATATACGTCTATAACATGATATAACCTAACCTAACACATCTAGCTCCTCGCTGGTAATGATTTACAGAATCCCGTTCGTGTCGTCCCGTACGTCTCGGTGGGGACATTATATACGTCAATAACATGATATAACCTAACCTAACCCATCTAGCACCCCGCTGGTAATGATTTACAGAATCCCGCTCGTGTCGTCCCGTACGTCTCGGTGGGGACATTATATAAGTCTATAGCGTTATATATCCTAACCTAAGGCAGGAAGAAATCTTGGATGTTGTATTTACCAACATTCCTGGCGGATCGGCCTCTACTTCTCGGTGGGAAGATTATATACGTCTATAACGTAATATAACCAACCTAACCCTTCTAGACCCTCGCTGGTAATGCTTTATAAAATCCCATTCGTGTCGTCCCGTACGTCTCCGTGGGGACATTATATACTTCTATAACGTTATATTTCCCAACCCGAGGCAACCTAACATCTCGGATGTAGTATTTACCAACATTCCTGGCGGGTCGGACCAGACTTCTCGGTGGGAACATTATATACGTCTATATCGTAATATACCCTAACCTAACCCATCTTGCCCCTCGGTGATAATGTTTTACAGAATGCCGGTCTTGTCGGCCCGTACGTCCCGGTGGTGACATTATGTACGTCTATAACGTTATATATCCCAACCTAAGGCAGCTTAACATCTCGGATGTAGTACTTACCATCATTCCTGGAGGGTCGGCCCCTACTTCTCGGTGGGAACATTATATACGTCTATAACGTATTATAACCTAGCCTAACCCATCTAGAACCTCGCTGGCAATGTTTTACAAAATCCCGGTCGTGTCGGCCTGTACGTCTCGGTGGGGACATTATATACGTCTATAGCGTTATATATCCCAAACTAAGGCAACTTAACATCTCGTTTGTAGTATGTACCACCATTCCTGGCGGGTCGGACCCTACTTCTCGGTGCGAACATTATATGCGTCTATAACACGATATAACCTAACCTAACACATCTAGCTCCTCGCTGGTAATGATTTACAGAATCCCGTTCGTGTCGTCCCGTACGTCTCGGTGGGGACATTATATAAGTCTATAGCGTTATGTATCCTAACCTAAGGCAGCGTAACACTTCGGATGGAGTATTTTCCAACATTCCTGGCGTGTCGGCCCCTATTTCTCGGTGGGAACATTATATACTTCTATAACGTAATGTAACCTAACCTAACCCATTTAGACCCTCGCTGGTAATGTTTTACAGAATCCTGTTCGTGTCGGTCCGTACTTCTCGGTGGGGACATTATGTACGTCTCTAGCGTTATATATCCTAACCTAAGGCAGCCTAACTCCTCGGATGTAGTATTTACCAACATTCCTGGCGGGTCGGACCAGACTTCTCGGTGGGAACCTTATATACGTCTATAACGTAATGTAACCTAACCTAACCCATCTAGACACTCGCTGGTAATGTTTTACAGAATCCCGTTCGTGTCGGCCCGTACGTCTCGGTGGGGACATTATATACGTCTATAACGTTAAATATCCAAACCTAAGGCAACTTAACATCTCGGATGTAGTATTTACCACCATTCCTGTCGGGTCGGACCCTACTTCTCGGCGGGAACATTATATACGTCTATAACATGATATAACCTAACCTAACATATCTAGCTCCTCGCTGGTAATGATTTACAGAATCCCGTTCGTGTCGTCCCGTACGTCTCGGTGGGGACATTATATACGTCTATAGCGTTATGTATCCTAACCTAAGGCAGCCTAACACCTCGGATGTAGTATTTACCAACATTCCAGGCGGGTCGGAACCTACTTCTCGGTGGGAACATTATATACGTCTATATCGTAATAAAACCTAACCTAACCCATCTTGCCCCTCGGTGATAATGTTTTACAGAATGCCGGTCGTGTCGGCCCGTACGTCTCGGTGGGGACATTATATACTTCTATAACGTTGTATATCCCAACTTGAGGCAACCTACCATCTCGGATGTAGTATTTACCAACATTCCAGTCGGTCCGGACCCTACTTCTCGGTGGGAACATTATATACGTCTATAACGTATTATAACCTAACCTAACCCATCTAGACACTCGCTGGTAATGTTTTACAGAATCCCGTTCGTGTCGGCCCGTACTTCTCGTTGGGGACATTATATACGTCTATAGCGTTATGTATCCTAACCTAAGGCAGCGTAACACTTCGGATGGAGTATTTACCAACATTCCTGGCGTGTCGGCCCCTATTTCTCATTGGGAACATTATATACTTCTATAACGTAATGTAACCTAACCTAACCCATCTAGACCCTCGCTGGTAATGTTTTACAGAATCCTGATCGTGTCGTCCCGTACGTCTCGGTGGGGACATTATATACGTCTATAACGTTATATATCCCAACCTAAGGCAACTTACCATCTCGGATGTAGTATTTACCACCATTCCCGTCGGGTCGGACTCTACTTCTCGGCGGGTACATTATATACGTCTATAACATGATATAACCTAACCTAACACATCTAGCTCCTCGCTGGTAATGATTTACAGAATCCCGTTCGTGTCGTCCCGTACGTCTCGGTGGGGACATTATATACGTCTATAGCGTTATGTATCCTAACCTAAGGCAGCGTAACACTTCGGATGGAGTATTTACCACCATTCCCGTCGGGTCGGACTCTACTTCTCGGCGGGAACATTATATACGTCTATAACATGATATAACCTAACCTAACACATCTAGCTCCTCGCTGGTAATGATTTACAGAATCCCGTTCGTGTCGTCCCGTACGTCTCGGCGGGGACATTATATACGTCTATAGCGTTATGTATCCTGACCTAAGGCAGCCTAACACTTCGGATGTAGTATTTACCAACATTCCTGGCGGGCCGGACCAGACTTCTCGGTGGGAACATTACATACGTCAATAACATGATATAACCTAACCTAACCCATCTAGCACCACGCTGGTAATGATTTACAGAATCCCTCTCGTGTCGTCCCGTACGTCTCGGTGGGGACATTATATAAGTCTATAGCGTTATATATCCTAACCTAAGGCAGGAAGAAATCTTGGATGTTGTATTTACCAACATTCCTGGCGGATCGGCCTCTACTTCTCGGTGGGATGATTATATACGTCTATAACGTAATATAACCAACCTAACCCTTCTAGACCCTCGCTGGTAATGCTTTATAAAATCCCGTTCGTGTCGTCCCGTACGTCTCCGTGGGGACATTATGTACTTCTATAACGTTATATTTCCCAACCCGAGGCAACCTAACATCTCGGATGTAGTATTTACCAACATTCCTGGCGGGTCGGACCAGACTTCTCGGTGGGAACATTACATACGTCTATAACGTAATATACCCTAACTTAACCCATCTTGCCCCTCGGTGATAATGTTTTAGAGAATGCCGTTCGTGTCGGCCCGTACGTCTCAGTGGGGACATTGTATACGTCTATAACGTTATATATCCCAACCTAAGGCAACTTAACATCTCGGATGTAGTATTTACCATCATTCCCGTCGGGTCGGACTCTACTTCTCGGCGGGAACATTAAATACGTCTATAACATGATATAACCTAACCTAACACATCTAGCTCCTCGCTGGTAATGATTTACAGAATCCCGTTCGTGTCGTCCCGTACGTCTCGGTGGGGACATTATATACGTCTATAGCGTTATGTATCCTAACCTAAGGCAGCGTAACACTTCGGATGGAGTATTTACCACCATTCCCGTCGGGTCGGACTCTACTTCTCGGCGGGAACATTATATACGTCTATATCGTAATAAAACCTAACCTAACCCATCTTGCCCCTCGGTGATAATGTTTTACAGAATGCCGGTCGTGTCGGACCGTACTTCGCGGTGGGGACATTATGTACGTCTATAACGTTATATATCCCAAACTAAGGCAACTTAACATCTCGAATGTAGTATTTACCACCATTCCTGTCGGGTCGGACCCTACTTCTCGGCGGGAACATTATATACGTCTATATCGTAATAAAACCTAACCTAACCCATCTTGCCCCTCGGTGATAATGTTTTACAGAATGCCGGTCGTGTCGGACCGTACTTCGCGTTGGGGACATTATGTACGTCTATAACGTTATATATCCCAAACTAAGGCAACTATACATCTCGTTTGTAGTATTTACCACCATTCCTGGCGGGTCGGACCCTACTTCTCGGTGCGAACATTATATGCGTCTATAACATGATATAACCTAACCTAACACATCTAGCTTCTCGCTGGTAATGATTTACAGAATCCCGTTCGTGTCGTCCCGTACGTCTCGGTGGGGACATTATATACGTCTATAGCGTTATATATCCTAACCTAAGGCAGGAAGAAATCTTGGATGTTGTATTTACCAACATTCCTGGCGGATCGGCCTCTACTTCTCGGTGGGAAGATTATATACGTCTATAACGTAATATAACCAACCTAACCCTTCTAGACCCTCGCTGGCAATGCTTTATAAAATCCCGTTCGTGTCGTCCCGTACGTCTCCGTGGGGACATTATGTACTTCTATAACGTTATATTTCCCAACCCGAGGCAACCTAACATCTCGGATGTAGTATTTACCAACATTCCTGGCGGGTCGGACCAGACTTCTCGGTGGGAACATTACATACGTCTATAACGTAATATACCCTAACTTAACCCATCTTGCCCCTCGGTGATAATGTTTTAGAGAATGCCGTTCGTGTCGGCCCGTACGTCTCAGTGGGGACATTATATACGTCTATAACGTTATATATCCCAACCTAAGGCAACTTAACATCTCGGATGTAGTATTTACCATCATTCCCGTCGGGTCGGACTCTACTTCTCGGCGGGAACATTAAATACGTCTATAACATGATATAACCTAACCTAACACATCTAGCTCCTCGCTGGTAATGATTTACAGAATCCCGTTCGTGTCGTCCCGTACGTCTCGGTGGGGACATTATATACGTCTATAGCGTTATGTATCCTAACCTAAGGCAGCCTAACACCTCGGATGTAGTATTTACCAACATTCCAGGCGGGTCGGAACCTACTTCTCGGTGGGAACATTATATACGTCTATATCGTAATAAAACCTAACCTAACCCATCTTGCCCCTCGGTGATAATGTTTTACAGAATGCCGGTCGTGTCGGCCCGTACGTCTCGGTGGGGACATTATATACTTCTATAACGTTGTATATCCCAACTTGAGGCAACCTACCATCTCGGATGTAGTATTTACCAACATTCCAGTCGGTCCGGACCCTACTTCTCGGTGGGAACATTATATACGTCTATAACGTATTATAACCTAACCTAACCCATCTAGACACTCGCTGGTAATGTTTTACAGAATCCCGTTCGTGTCGGCCCGTACTTCTCGTTGGGGACATTATATACGTCTATAGCGTTATGTATCCTAACCTAAGGCAGCGTAACACTTCGGATGGAGTATTTACCAACATTCCTGGCGTGTCGGCCCCTATTTCTCATTGGGAACATTATATACTTCTATAACGTAATGTAACCTAACCTAACCCATCTAGACCCTCGCTGGTAATGTTTTACAGAATCCTGATCGTGTCGTCCCGTACGTCTCGGTGGGGACATTATATACGTCTATAACGTTATATATCCCACCCTAAGGCAACTTACCATCTCGGATGTAGTATTTACCACCATTCCCGTCGGGTCGGACTCTACTTCTCGGCGGGTACATTATATACGTCTATAACATGATATAACCTAACCTAACACATCTAGCTCCTCGCTGGTAATGATTTACAGAATCCCGTTCGTGTCGTCCCGTACGTCTCGGTGGGGACATTATATACGTCTATAGCGTTATGTATCCTAACCTAAGGCAGCGTAACACTTCGGATGGAGTATTTACCACCATTCCCGTCGGGTCGGACTCTACTTCTCGGCGGGAACATTATATACGTCTATAACATGATATAACCTAACCTAACACATCTAGCTCCTCGCTGGTAATGATTTACAGAATCCCGTTCGTGTCGTCCCGTACGTCTCGGCGGGGACATTATATACGTCTATAGCGTTATGTATCCTGACCTAAGGCAGCCTAACACTTCGGATGTAGTATTTACCAACATTCCTGGCGGGCCGGACCAGACTTCTCGGTGGGAACATTACATACGTCAATAACATGATATAACCTAACCTAACCCATCTAGCACCACGCTGGTAATGATTTACAGAATCCCTCTCGTGTCGTCCCGTACGTCTCGGTGGGGACATTATATAAGTCTATAGCGTTATATATCCTAACCTAAGGCAGGAAGAAATCTTGGATGTTGTATTTACCAACATTCCTGGCGGATCGGCCTCTACTTCTCGGTGGGATGATTATATACGTCTATAACGTAATATAACCAACCTAACCCTTCTAGACCCTCGCTGGTAATGCTTTATAAAATCCCGTTCGTGTCGTCCCGTACGTCTCCGTGGGGACATTATGTACTTCTATAACGTTATATTTCCCAACCCGAGGCAACCTAACATCTCGGATGTAGTATTTACCAACATTCCTGGCGGGTCGGACCAGACTTCTCGGTGGGAACATTACATACGTCTATAACGTAATATACCCTAACTTAACCCATCTTGCCCCTCGGTGATAATGTTTTAGAGAATGCCGTTCGTGTCGGCCCGTACGTCTCAGTGGGGACATTATATACGTCTATAACGTTATATATCCCAACCTAAGGCAACTTAACATCTCGGATGTAGTATTTACCACCATTCCCGTCGGGTCGGACTCTACTTCTCGGCGGGAACATTATATACGTCTATAACATGATATAACCTAACCTAACACATCTAGCTCCTCGCTGGTAATGATTTACAGAATCCCGTTCGTGTCGTCCCGTACGTCTCGGTGGGGACATTATATACGTCTATAGCGTTATGTATCCTAACCTAAGGCAGCCTAACACCTCGGATGTAGTATTTACCAACATTCCCGTCGGGTCGGACTCTACTTCTCGGCGGGAACATTATATACGTCTATATCGTAATAAAACCTAACCTAACCCATCTTGCCCCTCGGTGATAATGTTTTACAGAATGCCGGTCGTGTCGGACCGTACTTCGCGGTGGGGACATTATGTACGTCTATAACGTTATATATCCCAAACTAAGGCAACTTAACATCTCGAATGTAGTATTTACCACCATTCCTGTCGGGTCGGACCCTACTTCTCGGCGGGAACATTATATACGTCTATATCGTAATAAAACCTAACCTAACCCATCTTGCCCCTCGGTGATAATGTTTTACAGAATGCCGGTCGTGTCGGACCGTACTTCGCGTTGGGGACATTATGTACGTCTATAACGTTATATATCCCAAACTAAGGCAACTATACATCTCCTTTGTAGTATTTACCACCATTCCTGGCGGCTCGGACCCTACTTCTCGGTGCGAACATTATATGCGTCTATAACATGATATAACCTAACCTAACACATCTAGCTTCTCGCTGGTAATGATTTACAGAATCCCGTTCGTGTCGTCCCGTACGTCTCGGTGGGGACATTATATACGTCTATAGCGTTATATATCCTAACCTAAGGCAGGAAGAAATCTTGGATGTTGTATTTACCAACATTCCTGGCGGATCGGCCTCTACTTCTCGGTGGGAAGATTATATACGTCTATAACGTAATATAACCAACCTAACCCTTCTAGACCCTCGCTGGTAATGCTTTATAAAATCCCGTTCGTGTCGTCCCGTACGTCTCCGTGGGGACATTATGTACTTCTATAACGTTATATTTCCCAACCCGAGGCAACCTAACATCTCGGATGTAGTATTTACCAACATTCCTGGCGGGTCGGACCAGACTTCTCGGTGGGAACATTACATACGTCTATAACGTAATATACCCTAACTTAACCCATCTTGCCCCTCGGTGATAATGTTTTAGAGAATGCCGTTCGTGTCGGCCCGTACGTCTCAGTGGGGACATTATATACGTCTATAACGTTATATATCCCAACCTAAGGCAACTTAACATCTCGGATGTAGTATTTACCATCATTCCCGTCGGGTCGGACTCTACTTCTCGGCGGGAACATTAAATACGTCTATAACATGATATAACCTAACCTAACACATCTAGCTCCTCGCTGGTAATGATTTACAGAATCCCGTTCGTGTCGTCCCGTACGTCTCGGTGGGGACATTATATACGTCTATAGCGTTATGTATCCTAACCTAAGGCAGCGTAACACTTCGGATGGAGTATTTACCACCATTCCCGTCGGGTCGGACTCTACTTCTCGGCGGGAACATTATATACGTCTATAACATGATATAACCTAACCTAACACATCTAGCTCCTCGCTGGTAATGATTTACAGAATCCCGTTCGTGTCGTCCCGTACGTCTCGGTGGGGACATTATATACGTCTATAGCGTTATGTATCCTAACCTAAGGCAGCCTAACACCTCGGATGTAGTATTTACCAACATTCCAGGCGGGTCGGAACCTACTTCTCGGTGGGAACATTATATACGTCTATATCGTAATAAAACCTAACCTAACCCATCTTGCCCCTCGGTGATAATGTTTTACAGAATGCCGGTCGTGTCGGACCGTACTTCGCGGTGGGGACATTATGTACGTCTATAACGTTATATATCCCAAACTAAGGCAACTTAACATCTCGAATGTAGTATTTACCACCATTCCTGTCGGGTCGGACCCTACTTCTCGGCGGGAACATTATATACGTCTATATCGTAATAAAACCTAACCTAACCCATCTTGCCCCTCGGTGATAATGTTTTACAGAATGCCGGTCGTGTCGGACCGTACTTCGCGTTGGGGACATTATGTACGTCTATAACGTTATATATCCCAAACTAAGGCAACTATACATCTCGTTTGTAGTATTTACCACCATTCCTGGCGGGTCGGACCCTACTTCTCGGTGCGAACATTATATGCGTCTATAACATGATATAACCTAACCTAACACATCTAGCTTCTCGCTGGTAATGATTTACAGAATCCCGTTCGTGTCGTCCCGTACGTCTCGGTGGGGACATTATATACGTCTATAGCGTTATGTATCCTAACCTAAGGCAGCCTAACACCTCGGATGGAGTATTTTCCAACATTCCTGACGTGTCGGCCCCTACTTCTCGGTGGGAACATTGTATACGTCTATAGCGTAATGTAACCTAACCTAACCCATCTAGACCCTCGCTGGTAATGTTTTACAGAATCCTGTTCGTGTCGGCCCGTACTTCTCGGTGGGGATATTATGTACGTCTATAGCGTTATATATCCTAACCTAAGGAAGCCTAACTCCTCGGATGTAGTATTTACCAACATTCAAGGCGGGTCGGGACCTACTTCTCGGTGGGAACATTATATACGTCTATATCGTAATATAACATAACCTAACCCATCTGGCCCCTCGCTGGTATTGATTTATAAAATCCCGGTCGTGTCGTCCCGTACGTCTCGGTGGGGAGATTATATACTCCTATAAAGTTGTATATCCCAACTTGAGGCAACCTAATATCTCGGATGTAGTATTTGCCAACATTCCAGTCGGTCCGGACCCTACTTCTCGGTGGGAAAATTATATACGTCTATATCGTAATAAAACCTAACCTAACCCATCTTGCCCCTCGGTGATAATGTTTTACAGAATGCCGGTCGTGTCGGACCGTACTTCGCGTTGGGGACATTATGTACGTCTATAACGTTATATATCCCAAACTAAGGCAACTATACATCTCGTTTGTAGTATTTACCACCATTCCTGGCGGGTCGGACCCTACTTCTCGGTGCGAACATTATATGCGTCTATAACATGATATAACCTAACCTAACACATCTAGCTTCTCGCTGGTAATGATTTACAGAATCCCGTTCGTGTCGTCCCGTACGTCTCGGTGGGGACATTATATAAGTCTATAGCGTTATGTATCCTAACCTAAGGCAGCGTAACACTTCGGATGGAGTATTTTCCAACATTCCTGGCGTGTCGGCCCCTATTTCTCGGTGGGAACATTATATACTTCTATAACGTAATGTACCCTAACCTAACCCATCTAGACCCTCGCTGGTAATGTTTTACAGAATCCTGTTCGTGTCGGTCCATACTTCTCGGTGGGGACATTATGTACGTCTATAGCGTTATATATCCTAACCTAAGGCAGCCTAACTCCTCGGATGTAGTATTTACCAACATTCCTGGCGGGTCGGACCCTACTTCTCGGCGGGAACATTATATACGTCTATAACATGATATAACCTAACCTAACACATCTAGCTCCTTGCTGGTAATGATTTACAGAATCCCGTTCGTGTCGTCCCGTACGTCTCGGTGGGGACATTATATACGTCAATAACATGATATAACCTAACCTAACCCATCTAGCACCCCGCTGGTAATGATTTACAGAATCCCGTTCGTGTCGTCCCGTACGTCTCGGTGGGGACATTATATAAGTCTATAGCGTTATGTATCCTAACCTAAGGCAGCGTAACACTTCGGATGGAGTATTTTCCAACATTCCTGGCGTGTCGGCCCCTATTTCTCGGTGGGAACATTATATACTTCTATAACGTAACGTAACCTAACCTAACCCATTTAGACCCTCGCTGGTAATGTTTTACAGAATCCTGTTCGTGTCGGTCCGTACTTCTCGGTGGGGACATTATGTACGTCTATAGCGTTATATATCCTAACCTAAGGCAGCCTAACTCCTCGGATGTAGTATTTACCAACATTCCTGGCGGGTCGGACCAGACTTCTCGGTGGGAACCTTATATACGTCTATAACGTAATGTAACCTAACCTAACCCATCTAGACACTCGCTGGTAATGTTTTACAGAATCCCGTTCGTGTCGGCCCGTACGTCTCGGTGGGGACATTATATACGTCTATAACGTTAAATATCCAAACCTAAGGCAACTTAACATCTCGGATGTAGTATTTACCACCATTCCTGTCGGGTCGGACCCTACTTCTCGGCGGGAACATTATATACGTCTATAACATGATATAACCTAACCTAACACATCTAGCTCCTCGCTGGTAATGATTTACAGAATCCCGTTCGTGTCGTCCCGCACGTCTCGGTGGGGACATTATATACGTCTATAACGTTATATATCGGAACCTAAGGCAACTTAACACCTCGGATGTAGTATTTACCAACATTCCAGGCGGGTCGGACCCTACTTCTCGGCGGGAACATTATATACGTCTATAACATGATATAACCTAACCTAACACATCTAGCTCCTCGCTGGTAATGATTTACAGAATCCCGTTCGTGTCGTCCCGTACGTCTCGGTGGGGACATTATATACGTCTATAGCGTTATGTATCCTAACCTAAGGCAGCGTAACACTTCGGATGGAGTATTTACCACCATTCCCGTCGGGTCGGACTCTACTTCTTGGCGGGAACATTATATACGTCTATAACATGATATAACCTAACCTAACACATCTAGCTCCTCGCTGGTAATGATTTACAGAATCCCGTTCTTGTCGTCCCGTACGTCTCGGTGGAGACATTATATACGTCTATAGCGTTATGTATCCTGACCTAAGGCAGCCTAACACTTCGGATGTAGTATTTACCAACATTCCTGGCGGGTCGGACCAGACTTCTCGGTGGGAACATTACATACGTCAATAACATGATATAACCTAACCTAACCCATCTAGCACCCCGCTGGTAATGATTTACAGAATCCCGCTCGTGTCGTCCCGTACGTCTCGGTGGGGACATTATATAAGTCTATAGCGTTATATATCCTAACCTAAGGCAGGAAGAAATCTTGGATGTTGTATTTACCAACATTCCTGGCGGATCGGCCTCTACTTCTCGGTGGGAAGATTATATACGTCTATAACGTAATATAACCAACCTAACCCTTCTAGAACCTCGCTGGTAATGCTTTATAAAATCCCGTTCGTGTCGTCCCGTACGTCTCCGTGGGGACATTATATACTTCTATAACGTTATATTTCCCAACCCGAGGCAACCTAACATCTCGGATGTAGTATTTACCAACATTCCTGGCGGGTCGGACCAGACTTTTCGGTGGGAACATTATATACGTCTATATCGTAATATACCCTAACCTAACCCATCTTGCCCCTCGGTGATAATGTTTTACAGAATGCCGGTCTTGTCGGCCCGTACGTCCCGGTGGGGACATTATGTACGTCTATAACGTTATATATCCCAACCTAAGGCAGCTTAACATCTCGGATGTGGTACTTACCATCATTCCTGGAGGGTCGGCCCCTACTTCTCGGTGGGAACATTATATACGTCTATAACGTATTATAACCTAGCCTAACCCATCTAGAACCTCGCTGGCAATGTTTTACAAAATACCGGTCGTGTCGGCCTGTACGTCTCGGTGGGGACATTATATACGTCTATAGCGTTATATATCCCAAACTAAGGCAACTTAACATCTCGTTTGTAGTATTTACCACCACCTGGCGGGTCGGACCCTACTTCTCGGTGCGAACATTATATGCGTCTATAACATGATATAACCTAACCTAACACATCTAGCTCCTCGCTGGTAGTGATTTACAGAATCCCGTTCGTGTCGTCCCGTACGTCTCGGTGGGGACATTATATAAGTCTATAGCGTTATGTATCCTAACCTAAGGCAGCGTAACACTTCGGATGGAGTATTTTCCAACATTCCTGGCGTGTCGGCCCCTATTTCTCGGTGGGAACATTATATACTTCTATAACGTAATGTAACCTAACCTAACCCATTTAGACCCTCGCTGGTAATGTTTTACAGAATCCTGTTCGTGTCGGTCCGTACTTCTCGGTGGGGACATTATGTACGTCTATAGCGTTATATATCCTAACCTAAGGCAGCCTAACTCCTCGGATGTAGTATTTACCAACATTCCTGGCGGGTCGGACCAGACTTCTCGGTGGGAACCTTATATACGTCTATAACGTAATGTAACCTAACCTAACCCATCTAGACACTCGCTGGTAATGTTTTACAGAATCCCGTTCGTGTCGGCCCGTACGTCTCGGTGGGGACATTATATACGTCTATAACGTTAAATATCCAAACCTAAGGCAACTTAACATCTCGGATGTAGTATTTACCACCATTCCTGTCGGGTCGGACCCTACTTCTCGGCGGGAACATTATATAAGTCTATAACATGATATAACCTAACCTAACACATCTAGCTCCTCGCTGGTAATGATTTACAGAATCCCGTTCGTGTCGTCCCGCACGTCTCGGTGGGGACATTATATACGTCTATAACGTTATATATCGGAACCTAAGGCAACTTAACACCTCGGATGTAGTATTTACCAACATTCCAGGCGGGTCGGAACCTACTTCTCGGCGGGAACATTATATACGTCTATAACATGATATAACCTAACCTAACACATCTAGCTCCTCGCTGGTAATGATTTACAGAATCCCGTTCGTGTCGTCCCGTACGTCTCGGTGGGGAGATTATATACTCCTATAAAGTTGTATATCCCAACTTGAGGCAACCTAATATCTCGGATGTAGTATTTGCCAACATTCCAGTCGGTCCGCACCCTACTTCTCGGTGGGAAAATTATATACGTCTATATCGTAATAAAACCTAACCTAACCCATCTTGCCCCTCGGTGATAATGTTTTACAGAATGCCGGTCGTGTCGTCCCGTACGTCTCGGTGGGGACATTATATAAGTCTATAGCGTTATATATCCTAACCTAAGGCAGGAAGAAATCTTGGATGTTGTATTTACCAACATTCCTGGCGGATCGGCCTCTACTTCTCGGTGGGAAGATTATATACGTCTATAACGTAATATAACCAACCTAACCCTTCTAGACCCTCGCTGGTAATGCTTTGTAAAATCCCGTTCGTGTCGTCCCGTACGTCTCCGTGGGGACATTATATACTTCTATAACGTTATATTTCCCAACCCGAGGCAACCTAACATCTCGGATGTAGTATTTACCAACATCCCTGGCGGGTCGGACCAGACTTTTCGGTGGGAACATTATATACGTCTATATCGTAATATACCCTAACCTAACCCATCTTGCCCCTCGGTGATAATGTTTTACAGAATGCCGGTCTTGTCGGCCCGTACGTCCCGGTGGGGACATTATGTACGTCTATAACGTTATATATCCCAACCTAAGGCAGCTTAACATCTCGGATGTGGTACTTACCATCATTCCTGGAGGGTCGGCCCCTACTTCTCGGTGGGAACATTATATACGTCTATAACGTATTATAACCTAGCCTAACCCATCTAGAACCTCGCTGGCAATGTTTTACAAAATACCGGTCGTGTCGGCCTGTACGTCTCGGAGGGGACATTATATACGTCTATAGCGTTATATATCCCAAACTAAGGCAACTTAACATCTCGTTTGTAGTATTTACCACCACCTGGCGGGTCGGACCCTACTTCTCGGTGCGAACATTATATGCGTCTATAACATGATATAACCTAACCTAACACATCTAGCTCCTCGCTGGTAATGATTTACAGAATCCCGTTCTTGTCGTCCCGTACGTCTCGGTGGGGACATTATATACGTCTATAGCGTTATATATCCTAACCTAAGGCAGCCTAACACCTCGGATGCAGTATTTACCAACATTCCTGGCGGGTCGGACCAGACTTCTCGGTGGGAACATTATATACCTCAATATCGTAATGTACCCTAACATAACCCATCTTGCCCCTCGGTGATAATGTTTTACAGAATGCCAGTCGTATCGGCCCGTACGTCTCGGTGGGGACATTATATTCGTCTATAACGTTATATATCCCAACCTAAGGCAACTTAACACCTCGGATGTAGTATTTACCACCATTCCCGTCGGGTCGGACTCTACTTCTCGGCGGGAACATTATATACGTCTATAACATGATATAACCTAACCTAACACATCTAGCTCCTCGCTGGTAATGATTTACAGAATCCCGTTCGTGTCGTCCCGTACGTCTCGGCGGGGACATTATATACGTCTATAGCGTTATGTATCCTGACCTAAGGCAGCCTAACACTTCGGATGTAGTATTTACCAACATTCCTGGCGGGTCGGACCAGACTTCTCGGTGGGAACATTACATACGTCTATAACATGATATAACCTAACCTAACCCATCTAGCACCTCGCTGGTAATGATTTACAGAATCCCGCTCGTGTCGTCCCGTACGTCTCGGTGGGGACATTATATAAGTCTATAGCGTTATATATCCTAACCTAAGGCAGGAAGAAATCTTGGATGTTGTATTTAACAACATTCCTGGCGGATCGGCCTCTACTTCTCGGTGGGAAGATTATATACGTCTATAACGTAATATAACCAACCTAACCCTTCTAGACCCTCGCTGGTAATGCTTTATAAAATCCCGTTCGTGTCGTCCCGTACGTCTCCGTGGGGACATTATGTACTTCTATAACGTTATATTTCCCAACCCGAGGCAACCTAACATCTCGGATGTAGTATTTACCAACATTCCTGGCGGGTCGGACCAGACTTCTCGGTGGGAACATTACATACGTCTATAACGTAATATACCCTAACTTAACCCATCTTGCCCCTCGGTGATAATGTTTTAGATAATGCCGTTCGTGTCGGCCCGTACATCTCAGTGGGGACATTATATACGTCTATAACGTTATATAACCCAACCTAAGGCAACTTAACATCTCGGATGTAGTATTTACCACCATTCCCGTCGGGTCGGACTCTACTTCTCGGCGGGAACATTAAATACGTCTATAACATGATATAACCTAACCTAACACATCTAGCTCCTCGCTGGTAATGATTTACAGAATCCCGTTCGTGTCGTCCCGTACGTCTCGGTGGGGACATTATATACGTCTATAACGTTATGTATCCTAACCTAAGGCAGCGTAACACTTCGGATGGAGTCTTTACCACCATTCCCGTCGGGTCGGACTCTACTTCTCGGCGGGAACATTATATACGTCTATAACATGATATAACCTAACCTAACACATCTAGCTCCTCGCTGGTAATGATTTACAGAATCCCGTTCGTGTCGTCCCGTACGTCTCGGTGGGGACATTATATACGTCTATAGCGTTATGTATCCTAACCTAAGGCAGCCTAACACCTCGGATGTAGTATTTACCAACATTCCAGGCGGGTCGGAACCTACTTCTCGGTGGGAACATTATATACGTCTATATCGTAATAAAACCTAACCTAACCCATCTTGCCCCTCGGTGATAATGTTTTACAGAATGCCAGTCGTATCGGCCCGTACGTCTCGGTGGGGACATTATATTCGTCTATAACGTTATATATCCCAACCTAAGGCAACTTAACACCTCGGATGTAGTATTTACCACCATTCCCGTCGGGTCGGACTCTACTTCTCGGCGGGAACATTATATACGTCTATAACATGATATAACCTAACCTAACACATCTAGCTCCTCGCTGGTAATGATTTACAGAATCCCGTTCGTGTCGTCCCGTACGTCTCGGCGGGGACATTATATACGTCTATAGCGTTATGTATCCTGACCTAAGGCAGCCTAACACTTCGGATGTAGTATTTACCAACATTCCTGGCGGGTCGGACCAGACTTCTCGGTGGGAACATTACATACGTCTATAACATGATATAACCTAACCTAACCCATCTAGCACCTCGCTGGTAATGATTTACAGAATCCCGCTCGTGTCGTCCCGTACGTCTCGGTGGGGACATTATATAAGTCTATAGCGTTATATATCCTAACCTAAGGCAGGAAGAAATCTTGGATGTTGTATTTAACAACATTCCTGGCGGATCGGCCTCTACTTCTCGGTGGGAAGATTATATACGTCTATAACGTAATATAACCAACCTAACCCTTCTAGACCCTCGCTGGTAATGCTTTATAAAATCCCGTTCGTGTCGTCCCGTACGTCTCCGTGGGGACATTATGTACTTCTATAACGTTATATTTCCCAACCCGAGGCAACCTAACATCTCGGATGTAGTATTTACCAACATTCCTGGCGGGTCGGACCAGACTTCTCGGTGGGAACATTACATACGTCTATAACGTAATATACCCTAACTTAACCCATCTTGCCCCTCGGTGATAATGTTTTAGATAATGCCGTTCGTGTCGGCCCGTACATCTCAGTGGGGACATTATATACGTCTATAACGTTATATAACCCAACCTAAGGCAACTTAACATCTCGGATGTAGTATTTACCACCATTCCCGTCGGGTCGGACTCTACTTCTCGGCGGGAACATTAAATACGTCTATAACATGATATAACCTAACCTAACACATCTAGCTCCTCGCTGGTAATGATTTACAGAATCCCGTTCGTGTCGTCCCGTACGTCTCGGTGGGGACATTATATACGTCTATAACGTTATGTATCCTAACCTAAGGCAGCGTAACACTTCGGATGGAGTCTTTACCACCATTCCCGTCGGGTCGGACTCTACTTCTCGGCGGGAACATTATATACGTCTATAACATGATATAACCTAACCTAACACATCTAGCTCCTCGCTGGTAATGATTTACAGAATCCCGTTCGTGTCGTCCCGTACGTCTCGGTGGGGACATTATATACGTCTATAGCGTTATGTATCCTAACCTAAGGCAGCCTAACACCTCGGATGTAGTATTTACCAACATTCCAGGCGGGTCGGAACCTACTTCTCGGTGGGAACATTATATACGTCTATATCGTAATAAAACCTAACCTAACCCATCTTGCCCCTCGGTGATAATGTTTTACAGAATGCCGGTCGTGTCGGACCGTACTTCGCGGTGGGGACATTATGTACGTCTATAACGTTATATATCCCAAACTAAGGCAACTTAACATCTCGAATGTAGTATTTACCACCATTCCTGTCGGGTCGGACCCCACTTCTCGGCGGGAACATTATATACGTCTATAACATGATATAACCTAACCTAACCCATTTAGCACCCCGCTGGTAATGATTTACAGAATCCCGCTCGTGTCGTCCCGTACGTCTCGGTGCGGACATTATATAAGTCTATAGCGTTATATATCCTAACCTAAGGCAGCCTAACACCTCGGATGCAGTATTTACCAACATTCCTGGCGGGTCGGACCAGACTTCTCGGTGGGAACATTATATACCTCAATATCGTAATGTACCCTAACCTAACCCATCTTGCCCGTCGGTGATAATGTTTTACAGAATGCCGGTCGTGTCGGCCCGCACGTCTCGGTGGGGACATTATGTACGTCTATAACGTTATATATCCCGACCTAAGGCAACTTAACATCTCGGATGTAGTATTTACCAACATTCCAGTCGGTCCGGACCCTACTTCTCGGTGGGAACATTATATACGTCTATAACGTATTATAACCTAACCTAACCCATCTAGACACTCGCTGGTAATGTTTTACAGAATCCCGTTCGTGTCGGCCCGTACTTCTCGTTGGGGACATTATATACGTCTATAGCGTTATGTATCCTAACCTAAGGCAGCGTAACACTTCGGATGGAGTATTTACCAACATTCCTGGCGTGTCGGCCCCTATTTCTCATTGGGAACATTATATACTTCTATAACGTAATGTAACCTAACCTAACCCATCTAGACCCTCGCTGGTAATGTTTTACAGAATCCTGATCGTGTCGGCCCGTACTTCTCGGTGGGGACATTATGTACGTCTATAGCGTTATATATCCTAACCTAAGGCAGCCTAACTCCTCGGATGTAGTATTTACCAACATTCCTGGCGGGTCGGACCAGACTTCTCCGTGGGAACATTATATACGTCTATAACGTAATGTAACGTAACCTAACCCATCTAGACACTCGCTGGTAATGTTTTACAGAATCCCGTTCGTGTCGTCCCGTACGTCTCGGTGGGGACATTATATACGTCTATAACGTTATATATCCCAACCTAAGGCAACTTACCATGTCGGATGTAGTATTTACCACCATTCCCGTCGGGTCGGACTCTACTTCTCGGCGGGAACATTATATACGTCTATAACATGATATAACCTAACCTAACCCATCTAGACACTCGCTGGTAATGATTTACAGAATCCCGTTCGTGTCGTCCCGTACGTCTCGGTGGGGACATTATATACGTCTATAGCGTTATGTATCCTAACCTAAGGCAGCGTAACACTTCGGATGGTGTATTTACCACCATTCCCGTCGGGTCGGACTCTACTTCTCGGCGGGAACATTATATACGTCTATAACATGATATAACCTAACCTAACACATCTAGCTCCTCGCTGGTAATGATTTACAGAATCCCGTTCGAGTCGTCCCGTACGTCTCGGCGGGGACATTATATACGTCTATAGCGTTATGTATCCTGACCTAAGGCAGCCTAACACTTCGGATGTAGTATTTACCAACATTCCTGGCGGGCCGGACCAGACTTCTCGGTGGGAACATTACATACGTCAATAACATGATATAACCTAACCTAACCCATCTAGCACCCCGCTGGTAATGATTTACAGAATCCCTCTCGTGTCGTCCCGTACGTCTCGGTGGGGACATTATATAAGTCTATAGCGTTATATATCCTAACCTAAGGCAGGAAGAAATCTTGGATGTTGTATTTACCAACATTCCTGGCGGATCGGCCTCTACTTCTCGGTGGGAAGATTATATACGTCTATAACGTAATATAACCAACCTAACCCTTCTAGACCCTCGCTGGTAATGCTTTATAAAATCCCGTTCGTGTCGTCCCGTACGTCTCCGTGGGGACATTATGTACTTCTATAACGTTATATTTCCCAACCCGAGGCAACCTAACATCTCGGATGTAGTATTTACCAACATTCCTGGCGGGTCGGACCAGACTTCTCGGTGGGAACATTACATACGTCTATAACGTAATATACCCTAACTTAACCCATCTTGCCCTTCGGTGATAATGTTTTAGAGAATGCCGTTCGTGTCGGCCCGTACGTCTCAGTGGGGACATTATATACGTCTATAACGTTATATAACCCAACCTAAGGCAACTTAACATCTCGGATGTAGTATTTACCACCATTCCCGTCGGGTCGGACTCTACTTCTCGGCGGGAACATTAAATACGTCTATAACATGATATAACCTAACCTAACACATCTAGCTCCTCGCTGGTAATGATTTACAGAATCCCGTTCGTGTCGTCCCGTACGTCTCGGTGGGGACATTATATACGTCTATAACGTTATGTATCCTAACCTAAGGCAGCGTAACACTTCGGATGGAGTCTTTACCACCATTCCCGTCGGGTCGGACTCTACTTCTCGGCGGGAACATTATATACGTCTATAACATGATATAACCTAACCTAACACATCTAGCTCCTCGCTGGTAATGATTTACAGAATCCCGTTCGTGTCGTCCCGTACGTCTCGGTGGGGACATTATATACGTCTATAGCGTTATGTATCCTAACCTAAGGCAGCCTAACACCTCGGATGTAGTATTTACCAACATTCCAGGCGGGTCGGAACCTACTTCTCGGTGGGAACATTATATACGTCTATATCGTAATAAAACCTAACCTAACCCATCTTGCCCCTCGGTGATAATGTTTTACAGAATGCCGGTCGTGTCGGACCGTACTTCGCGGTGGGGACATTATGTACGTCTATAACGTTATATATCCCAAACTAAGGCAACTTAACATCTCGAATGTAGTATTTACCACCATTCCTGTCGGGTCGGACCCCACTTCTCGGCGGGAACATTATATACGTCTATAACATGATATAACCTAACCTAACCCATCTAGCACCCCGCTGGTAATGATTTACAGAATCCCGCTCGTGTCGTCCCGTACGTCTCGGTGCGGACATTATATAAGTCTATAGCGTTATATATCCTAACCTAAGGCAGCCTAACACCTCGGATGCAGTATTTACCAACATTCCTGGCGGGTCGGACCAGACTTCTCGGTGGGAACATTATATACCTCAATATCGTAATGTACCCTAACCTAACCCATCTTGCCCGTCGGTGATAATGTTTTACAGAATGCCGGTCGTGTCGGCCCGCACGTCTCGGTGGGGACATTATGTACGTCTATAACGTTATATATCCCGACCTAAGGCAACTTAACATCTCGGATGTAGTATTTACCAACATTCCAGTCGGTCCGGACCCTACTTCTCGGTGGGAACATTATATACGTCTATAACGTATTATAACCTAACCTAACCCATCTAGACACTCGCTGGTAATGTTTTACAGAATCCCGTTCGTGTCGGCCCGTACTTCTCGTTGGGGACATTATATACGTCTATAGCGTTATGTATCCTAACCTAAGGCAGCGTAACACTTCGGATGGAGTATTTACCAACATTCCTGGCGTGTCGGCCCCTATTTCTCATTGGGAACATTATATACTTCTATAACGTAATGTAACCTAACCTAACCCATCTAGACCCTCGCTGGTAATGTTTTACAGAATCCTGATCGTTTCGGCCCGTACTTCTCGGTGGGGACATTATGTACGTCTATAGCGTTATATATCCTAACCTAAGGCAGCCTAACTCCTCGGATGTAGTATTTACCAACATTCCTGGCGGGTCGGACCAGACTTCTCCGTGGGAACATTATATACGTCTATAACGTAATGTAACGTAACCTAACCCATCTAGACACTCGCTGGTAATGTTTTACAGAATCCCGTTCGTGTCGTCCCGTACGTCTCGGTGGGGACATTATATACGTCTATAACGTTATATATCCCAACCTAAGGCAACTTACCATGTCGGATGTAGTATTTACCACCATTCCCGTCGGGTCGGACTCTACTTCTCGGCGGGAACATTATATACGTCTATAACATGATATAACCTAACCTAACCCATCTAGACACTCGCTGGTAATGATTTACAGAATCCCGTTCGTGTCGTCCCGTACGTCTCGGTGGGGACATTATATACGTCTATAGCGTTATGTATCCTAACCTAAGGCAGCGTAACACTTCGGATGGTGTATTTACCACCATTCCCGTCGGGTCGGACTCTACTTCTCGGCGGGAACATTATATACGTCTATAACATGATATAACCTAACCTAACACATCTAGCTCCTCGCTGGTAATGATTTACAGAATCCCGTTCGAGTCGTCCCGTACGTCTCGGCGGGGACATTATATACGTCTATAGCGTTATGTATCCTGACCTAAGGCAGCCTAACACTTCGGATGTAGTATTTACCAACATTCCTGGCGGGCCGGACCAGACTTCTCGGTGGGAACATTACATACGTCAATAACATGATATAACCTAACCTAACCCATCTAGCACCCCGCTGGTAATGATTTACAGAATCCCTCTCGTGTCGTCCCGTACGTCTCGGTGGGGACATTATATAAGTCTATAGCGTTATATATCCTAACCTAAGGCAGGAAGAAATCTTGGATGTTGTATTTACCAACATTCCTGGCGGATCGGCCTCTACTTCTCGGTGGGAAGATTATATACGTCTATAACGTAATATAACCAACCTAACCCTTCTAGACCCTCGCTGGTAATGCTTTATAAAATCCCGTTCGTGTCGTCCCGTACGTCTCCGTGGGGACATTATGTACTTCTATAACGTTATATTTCCCAACCCGAGGCAACCTAACATCTCGGATGTAGTATTTACCAACATTCCTGGCGGGTCGGACCAGACTTCTCGGTGGGAACATTACATACGTCTATAACGTAATATACCCTAACTTAACCCATCTTGCCCTTCGGTGATAATGTTTTAGAGAATGCCGTTCGTGTCGGCCCGTACGTCTCAGTGGGGACATTATATACGTCTATAACGTTATATAACCCAACCTAAGGCAACTTAACTTCTCGGATGTAGTATTTACCACCATTCCCGTCGGGTCGGACTCTACTTCTCGGCGGGAACATTAAATACGTCTATAACATGATATAACCTAACCTAACACATCTAGCTCCTCGCTGGTAATGATTTACAGAATCCCGTTCGTGTCGTCCCGTACGTCTCGGTGGGGACATTATATACGTCTATAGCGTTATGTATCGTAACCTAAGGCAGCCTAACACCTCGGATGGAGTATTTTCCAACATTCCTGACGTGTCGGCCCCTACTTCTCGGTGGGAACATTATATACGTCTATAGCGTAATGTAACCTAACCTAACCCATCTAGACCCTCGCTGGTAATGTTTTACAGAATCCTGTTCGTGTCGGCCCGTACTTCTCGGTGGGGATATTATGTACGTCTATAGCGTTATATATCCTAACCTAAGGAAGCCTAACTCCTCGGATGTAGTATTTACCAACATTCAAGGCGGGTCGGGACCTACTTCTCGGTGGGAACATTATATACGTCTATATCGTAATATAACATAACCTAACCCATCTGGCCCCTCGCTGGTATTGTTTTATAAAATCCCGTTCGTGTCGTCCCGTACGTCTCGGTGGGGAGATTATATACTCCTATAAAGTTGTATATCCCAACTTGAGGCAACCTAATATCTCGGATGTAGTATTTGCCAACATTCCAGTCGGTCCGGACCCTACTTCTCGGTGGGAAAATTATATACGTCTATATCGTAATAAAACCTAACCTAACCCATCTTGCCCCTCGGTGATAATGTTTTACAGAATGCCGGTCGTGTCGGACCGTACTTCGCGTTGGGGACATTATGTACGTCTATAACGTTATATATGCCAAACTAAGGCAACTATACATCTCGTTTGTAGTATTTACCACCATTCCTGGCGGGTCGGACCCTACTTCTCGGTGCGAACATTATATGCGTCTATAACATGATATAACCTAACCTAACACATCTAGCTTCTCGCTGGTAATGATTTACAGAATCCCGTTCGTGTCGTCCCGTACGCCTCGGTGGGGACATTATATAAGTCTATAGCGTTATGTATCGTAACCTAAGGCAGCCTAACACCTCGGATGGAGTATTTTCCAACATTCCTGACGTGTCGGCCCCTACTTCTCGGTGGGAACATTATATACGTCTATAGCGTAATGTAACCTAACCTAACCCATCTAGACCCTCGCTGGTAATGTTTTACAGAATCCTGTTCGTGTCGGCCCGTACTTCTCGGTGGGGATATTATGTACGTCTATAGCGTTATATATCCTAACCTAAGGAAGCCTAACTCCTCGGATGTAGTATTTACCAACATTCAAGGCGGGTCGGGACCTACTTCTCGGTGGGAACATTATATACGTCTATATCGTAATATAACATAACCTAACCCATCTGGCCCCTCGCTGGTATTGTTTTATAAAATCCCGTTCGTGTCGTCCCGTACGTCTCGGTGGGGAGATTATATACTCCTATAAAGTTGTATATCCCAACTTGAGGCAACCTAATATCTCGGATGTAGTATTTGCCAACATTCCAGTCGGTCCGGACCCTACTTCTCGGTGGGAAAATTATATACGTCTATATCGTAATAAAACCTAACCTAACCCATCTTGCCCCTCGGTGATAATGTTTTACAGAATGCCGGTCGTGTCGGACCGTACTTCGCGTTGGGGACATTATGTACGTCTATAACGTTATATATGCCAAACTAAGGCAACTATACATCTCGTTTGTAGTATTTACCACCATTCCTGGCGGGTCGGACCCTACTTCTCGGTGCGAACATTATATGCGTCTATAACATGATATAACCTAACCTAACACATCTAGCTTCTCGCTGGTAATGATTTACAGAATCCCGTTCGTGTCGTCCCGTACGCCTCGGTGGGGACATTATATAAGTCTATAGCGTTATGTATCGTAACCTAAGGCAGCCTAACACCTCGGATGGAGTATTTTCCAACATTCCTGACGTGTCGGCCCCTACTTCTCGGTGGGAACATTATATACGTCTATAGCGTAATGTAACCTAACCTAACCCATCTAGACCCTCGCTGGTAATGTTTTACAGAATCCTGTTCGTGTCGGCCCGTACTTCTCGGTGGGGATATTATGTACGTCTATAGCGTTATATATCCTAACCTAAGGAAGCCTAACTCCTCGGATGTAGTATTTACCAACATTCAAGGCGGGTCGGGACCTACTTCTCGGTGGGAACATTATATACGTCTATATCGTAATATAACATAACCTAACCCATCTGGCCCCTCGCTGGTATTGTTTTATAAAATCCCGTTCGTGTCGTCCCGTACGTCTCGGTGGGGAGATTATATACTCCTATAAAGTTGTATATCCCAACTTGAGGCAACCTAATATCTCGGATGTAGTATTTGCCAACATTCCAGTCGGTCCGGACCCTACTTCTCGGTGGGAAAATTATATACGTCTATATCGTAATAAAACCTAACCTAACCCATCTTGCCCCTCGGTGATAATGTTTTACAGAATGCCGGTCGTGTCGGACCGTACTTCGCGTTGGGGACATTATGTACGTCTATAACGTTATATATGCCAAACTAAGGCAACTATACATCTCGTTTGTAGTATTTACCACCATTCCTGGCGGGTCGGACCCTACTTCTCGGTGCGAACATTATATGCGTCTATAACATGATATAACCTAACCTAACACATCTAGCTTCTCGCTGGTAATGATTTACAGAATCCCGTTCGTGTCGTCCCGTACGCCTCGGTGGGGACATTATATAAGTCTATAGCGTTATGTATCCTAACCTAAGGCAGCGTAACACTTCGGATGGAGTATTTTCCAACATTCCTGGCGTGTCGGCCCCTATTTCTCGGTGGGAACCTTATATACTTCTATAACGTAATGTAACCTAACCTAACCCATCTAGACACTCGCTGGTAATGTTTTACAGAATCCCGTTCGTGTCGGCCCGTACGTCTCGGTGGGGACATTATATACGTCTATAACGTTAAATATCCAAACCTAAGGCAACTTAACATCTCGGATGTAGTATTTACCACCATTCCTGTCGGGTCGGACCCTACTTCTCGGCGGGAACATTATATACGTCTATAACATGATATAACCTAACCTAACACATCTAGCTCCTCGCTGGTAATGATTTACAGAATCCCGTTCGTGTCGTCCCGTACGTCTCGGTGGGGACATTATATACGTCTATAACGTTATATATCGGAACCTAAGGCAACTTAGCATCTCGGATGTAGTATTTACCACCATTCCCGTCGGGTCGGACTCTACTTCTCGGCGGGAACTTTATATACGTCTATAACATGATATAACCTAACCTAACACATCTAGCTCCTCGCTGGTAATGATTTACAGAATCCCGTTCGTGTCGTCCCGTACGTCTCGGTGGGGACATTATATACGTCTATAGCGTTATGTATCCTAACCTAAGGCAGCGTAACACTTCGGATGGAGTATTTACCACCATTCCCGTCGGGTCGGACTCTACTTCTCGGCGGGAACATTATATACGTCTATGACATGATATAACCTAACCTAACACATCTAGCTCCTCGCTGGTAATGATTTACAGAATCCCGTTCTTGTCGTCCCGTACGTCTCGGTGGGGACATTATATACGTCTATAGCGTTATATATCCTAACCTAAGGCAGCCTAACACCTCGGATGCAGTATTTACCAACATTCCTGGCGGGTCGGACCAGACTTCTCGGTGGGAACATTATATACGTCTATAACATGATATAACCTAACCTAACACATCTAGCTCCTCGCTGGTAATGATTTACAGAATCCCGTTCGTGTCGTCCCGTACGTCTCGGTGGGGACATTATATACGTCTATAGCGTTATGTATCCTAACCTAAGGCAGCGTAACACTTCGGATGGAGTATTTACCAACATTCCTGGCGTGTCGGCCCCTATTTCTCATTGGGAACATTATATACTTCTATAACGTAATGTAACCTAACCTAACCCATCTAGACCCTCGCTGGTAATGTTTTACAGAATCCTGATCGTGTCGGCCCGTACTTCTCGGTGGGGACATTAAGTACGTCTATAGCGTTATATATCCTAACCTAAGGCAGCCTAACTCCTCGGATGTAGTATTTACCAACATTCCTGGCGGGTCGGACCAGACTTCTCCGTGGGAACATTATATACGTCTATAACGTAATGTAACCTAACCTAACCCATCTAGACACTCGCTGGTAATGTTTTACAGAATCCCGTTCGTGTCGTCCCGTACGTCTCGGTGGGGACATTATATACGTCTATAACGTTATATATCCCAACCTAAGGCAACTTACCATCTCGGATGTAGTATTTACCACCATTCCCGTCGGGTCGGACTCTACTTCTCGGCGGGAACATTATATACGTCTATAACATGATATAACCTAACCTAACCCATCTAGACACTCGCTGGTAATGATTTACAGAATCCCGTTCGTGTCGTCCCGTACGTCTCGGTGGGGACATTATATACGTCTATAGCGTTATGTATCCTAACCTAAGGCAGCGTAACACTTCGGATGGAGTATTTACCACCATTCCCGTCGGGTCGGACTCTACTTCTCGGCGGGAACATTATATACGTCTATAACATGATATAACCTAACCTAACACATCTAGCTCCTCGCTGGTAATGATTTACAGAATCCCGTTCGAGTCGTCCCGTACGTCTCGGCGGGGACATTATATACGTCTATAGCGTTATGTATCCTGACCTAAGGCAGCCTAACACTTCGGATGTAGTATTTACCAACATTCCTGGCGGGCCGGACCAGACTTCTCGGTGGGAACATTACATACGTCAATAACATGATATAACCTAACCTAACCCATCTAGCACCCCGCTGGTAATGATTTACAGAATCCCTCTCGTGTCGTCCCGTACGTCTCGGTGGGGACATTATATAAGTCTATAGCGTTATATATCCTAACCTAAGGCAGGAAGAAATCTTGGATGTTGTATTTACCAACATTCCTGGCGGATCGGCCTCTACTTCTCGGTGGGAAGATTATATACGTCTATAACGTAATATAACCAACCTAACCCTTCTAGACCCTCGCTGGTAATGCTTTATAAAATCCCGTTCGTGTCGTCCCGTACGTCTCCGTGGGGACATTATGTACTTCTATAACGTTATATTTCCCAACCCGAGGCAACCTAACATCTCGGATGTAGTATTTACCAACATTCCTGGCGGGTCGGACCAGACTTCTCGGTGGGAACATTACATACGTCTATAACGTAATATACCCTAACTTAACCCATCTTGCCCCTCGGTGATAATGTTTTAGAGAATGCCGTTCGTGTCGGCCCGTACGTCTCAGTGGGGACATTATATACGTCTATAACGTTATATAACCCAACCTAAGGCAACTTAACATCTCGGATGTAGTATTTACCACCATTCCCGTCGGGTCGGACTCTACTTCTCGGCGGGAACATTAAATACGTCTATAACATGATATAACCTAACCTAACACATCTAGCTCCTCGCTGGTAATGATTTACAGAATCCCGTTCGTGTCGTCCCGTACGTCTCGGTGGGGACATTATATACGTCTATAGCGTTATGTATCGTAACCTAAGGCAGCGTAACACTTCGGATGGAGTATTTACCACCATTCCCGTCGGGTCGGACTCTACTTCTCGGCGGGAACATTATATACGTCTATAACATGATATAACCTAACCTAACACATCTAGCTCCTCGCTGGTAATGATTTACAGAATCCCGTTCGAGTCGTCCCGTACGTCTCGGCGGGGACATTATATACGTCTATAGCGTTATGTATCCTGACCTAAGGCAGCCTAACACTTCGGATGTAGTATTTACCAACATTCCTGGCGGGCCGGACCAGACTTCTCGGTGGGAACATTACATACGTCAATAACATGATATAACCTAACCTAACCCATCTAGCACCCCGCTGGTAATGATTTACAGAATCCCTCTCGTGTCGTCCCGTACGTCTCGGTGGGGACATTATATAAGTCTATAGCGTTATATATCCTAACCTAAGGCAGGAAGAAATCTTGGATGTTGTATTTACCAACATTCCTGGCGGATCGGCCTCTACTTCTCGGTGGGAAGATTATATACGTCTATAACGTAATATAACCAACCTAACCCTTCTAGACCCTCGCTGGTAATGCTTTATAAAATCCCGTTCGTGTCGTCCCGTACGTCTCCGTGGGGACATTATGTACTTCTATAACGTTATATTTCCCAACCCGAGGCAACCTAACATCTCGGATGTAGTATTTACCAACATTCCTGGCGGGTCGGACCAGACTTCTCGGTGGGAACATTACATACGTCTATAACGTAATATACCCTAACTTAACCCATCTTGCCCCTCGGTGATAATGTTTTAGAGAATGCCGTTCGTGTCGGCCCGTACGTCTCAGTGGGGACATTATATACGTCTATAACGTTATATAACCCAACCTAAGGCAACTTAACATCTCGGATGTAGTATTTACCACCATTCCCGTCGGGTCGGACTCTACTTCTCGGCGGGAACATTAAATACGTCTATAACATGATATAACCTAACCTAACACATCTAGCTCCTCGCTGGTAATGATTTACAGAATCCCGTTCGTGTCGTCCCGTACGTCTCGGTGGGTACATTATATACGTCTATAGCGTTATGTATCGTAACCTAAGGCAGCCTAACACCTCGGATGGAGTATTTTCCAACATTCCTGGCGTGTCGGCCCCTACTTCTCGGTGGGAACATTATATACGTCTATAGCGTAATGTAACCTAACCTAACCCATCTAGACCCTCGCTGGTAATGTTTTACAGAATCCTGTTCGTGTCGGCCCGTACTTCTCGGTGGGGATATTATGTACGTCTATAGCGTTATATATCCTAACCTAAGGAAGCCTAACTCCTCGGATGTAGTATTTACCAACATTCAAGGCGGGTCGGGACCTACTTCTCGGTGGGAACATTATATACGTCTATATCGTAATATAACATAACCTAACCCATCTGGCCCCTCGCTGGTATTGTTTTATAAAATCCCGTTCGTGTCGTCCCGTACGTCTCGGTGGGGAGATTATATACTCCTATAAAGTTGTATATCCCAACTTGAGGCAACCTAATATCTCGGATGTAGTATTTGCCAACATTCCAGTCGGTCCGGACCCTACTTCTCGGTGGGAAAATTATATACGTCTATATCGTAATAAAACCTAACCTAACCCATCTTGCCCCTCGGTGATAATGTTTTACAGAATGCCGGTCGTGTCGGACCGTACTTCGCGTTGGGGACATTATGTACGTCTATAACGTTATATATGCCAAACTAAGGCAACTATACATCTCGTTTGTAGTATTTACCACCATTCCTGGCGGGTCGGACCCTACGTCTCGGTGCGAACATTATATGCGTCTATAACATGATATAACCTAACCTAACACATCTAGCTTCTCGCTGGTAATGATTTACAGAATCCCGTTCGTGTCGTCCCGTACGTCTCGGTGGGGACATTATATAAGTCTATAGCGTTATGTATCCTAACCTAACGCAGCGTAACACTTCGGATGGAGTACTTTCCAACATTCCTGGCGTGTCGGCCCCTATTTCTCGGTGGGAACATTATATACTTCTATAACGTAATGTAACCTAACCTAACCCATCTAGACCCTCGCTGGTAATGTTTTACAGAATCCTGTTCGTGTCGGTCCATACTTCTCGGTGGGGACATTATGTACGTCTATAGCGTTATATATCCTAACCTAAGGCAGCCTAACTCCTCGGATGTAGTATTTACCAACATTCCTGGCGGGTCGGACCAGACTTCTCGGTGGGAACCTTATATACGTCTATAACGTAATGTAACCTAACCTAACCCATCTAGACACTCGCTGGTAATGTTTTACAGAATCCCGTTCGTGTCGGCCCGTACGTCTCGGTGGGGACATTATATACGTCTATAACGTTAAATATCCAAACCTAAGGCAACTTAACATCTCGGATGTAGTATTTACCACCATTCCCGTCGGGTCGGACTCTACTTCTCGGCGGGAACATTATATACGTCTATAACATGATATAACCTAACCTAACACATCTAGCTCCTCGCTGGTAATGATTTACAGAATCCCGTTCGTGTCGTCCCGTACGTCTCGGTGGGGACATTATATACGTCTATAGCGTTATGTATCCTAACCTAAGGCAGCGTAACACTTCGGATGGAGTATTTACCACCATTCCCGTCGGGTCGGACTCTACTTCTTGGCGGGAACATTATATACGTCTATAACATGATATAACCTAACCTAACACATCTAGCTCCTCGCTGGTAATGATTTACAGAATCCCGTTCTTGTCGTCCCGTACGTCTCGGTGGGGACATTATATACGTCTATAGCGTTATATATCCTAACCTAAGGCAGCCTAACACCTCGGATGCAGTATTTACCAACATTCCTGGCGGGTCGGACCAGACTTCTCGGTGGGAACATTATATACCTCAATATCGTAATGTACCCTAACCTAACCCATCTTGCCCCTCGGTGATAATGTTTTACAGAATGCCAGTCGTATCGGCCCGTACGTCTCGGTGGGGACATTATATACGTCTATAACGTTATATATCCCAACCTAAGGCAACTTAACATCTCGGATGTAGTATTTACCACCATTCCTGGCGGGTCGGACCATACTTCTCGGTGGGAACATTATATACGTCTATAACATGATATAACCTAACCTAACACATCTAGCTCCTCGCTGGTAATGATTTACAGAATCCCGTTCGTGTCGTCCCGTACGTCTCGGTGGAGACATTATATACGTCTATAGCGTTATGTATCCTGACCTAAGGCAGCCTAACACTTCGGATGTAGTATTTACCAACATTCCTGGCGGGTCGGACCAGACTTCTCGGTGGGAACATTACATACGTCAATAACATGATATAACCTAACCTATCCCATCTAGCACCCCGCTGGTAATGATTTACAGAATCCCGCTCGTGTCGTCCCGTACGTCTCGGTGGGGACATTATATAAGTCTATAGCGTTATATATCCTAACCTAAGGCAGGAAGAAATCTTGGATGTTGTATTTACCAACATTCCTGGCGGATCGGCCTCTACTTCTCGGTGGGAAGATTATATACGTCTATAACGTAATATAACCAACCTAACCCTTCTAGACCCTCGCTGGTAATGCTTTATAAAATCCCGTTCGTGTCGTCCCGTACGTCTCCGTGGGGACATTATATACTTCTATAACGTTATATTTCCCAACCCGAGGCAACCTAACATCTCGGATGTAGTATTTACCAACATTCCTGGCGGGTCGGACCAGACATTTCGGTGGGAACATTATATACGTCTATATCGTAATATACCCTAACCTAACCCATCTTGCCCCTCGGTGATAATGTTTTACAGAATGCCGGTCTTGTCGGCCCGTACGTCCCGGTGGGGACATTATGTACGTCTATAACGTTATATATCCCAACCTAAGGCAGCTTAACATCTCGGATGTGGTACTTACCATCATTCCTGGAGGGTCGGCCCCTACTTCTCGGTGGGAACATTATATACGTCTATAACGTATTATAACCTAGCCTAACCCATCTAGAACCTCGCTGGCAATGTTTTACAAAATACCGGTCGTGTCGGCCTGTACGTCTCGGTGGGGACATTATATACGTCTATAGCGTTATATATCCCAAACTAAGGCAACTTAACATCTCGTTTGTAGTATTTACCACCATTCCTGGCGGGTCGGACTCTACTTCTCGGTGCGAACATTATATGCGTCTATAACATGATATAACCTAACTTAACACATCTAGCTCCTCGCTGGTAATGATTTACAGAATCCCGTTCGTGTCGTCCCGTACGTCTCGGTGGGGACATTATATACGTCTATAACGTTATGTATCGGAACCTAAGGCAACTTAACATCTCGGATGTAGTATTTACCACCATTCCCGTCGGGTCGGACTCTACTTCTCGGCGGGAACATTATATACGTCTATAACATGATATAACCTAACCTAACACATCTAGCTCCTCGCTGGTAATGATTTACAGAATCCCGTTCGTGTCGTCCCGTACGTCTCGGTGGGGACATTATATACGTCTATAGCGTTATGTATCCTAACCTAAGGCAGCGTAACACTTCGGATGGAGTATTTACCACCATTCCCGTCGGGTCGGACTCTACTTCTGGGCGGGAACATTATATACGTCTATAACATGATATAACCTAACCTAACACATCTAGCTCCTCGCTGGTAATGATTTACAGAATCCCGTTCTTGTCGTCCCGTACGTCTCGGTGGGGACATTATATACGTCTATAGCGTTATATATCCTAACCTAAGGCAGCCTAACACCTCGGATGCAGTATTTACCAACATTCCTGGCGGGTCGGACCAGACTTCTCGGTGGGAACATTATATACCTCAATATCGTAATGTACCCTAACATAACCCATCTTGCCCCTCGGTGATAATGTTTTACAGAATGCCAGTCGTATCGGCCCGTACGTCTCGGTGGGGACATTATATTCGTCTATAACGTTATATATCCCAACCTAAGGCAACTTAACATCTCGGATGTAGTATTTACCACCATTCCCGTCGGGTCGGACTCTACTTCTCGGCGGGAACATTATATACGTCTATAACATGATATAACCTAACCTAACACATCTAGCTCCTCGCTGGTAATGATTTACAGAATCCCGTTCGTGTCGTCCCGTACGTCTAGGTGGGGACATTATATACGTCTATAGCGTTATGTATCCTAACCTAAGGCAGCGTAACACTTCGGATGGAGTATTTACCACCATTCCCGTCGGGTCGGACTCTACTTCTCGGCGGGAACATTATATACGTCTATAACATGATATAACCTAACCTAACACATCTAGCTCCTCGCTGGTAATGATTTACAGAATCCCGTTCGTGTCGTCCCGTACGTCTCGGTGGGGACATTATATACGTCTATAGCGTTATGTATCCTAACCTAAGGCAGGCTAACCCCTCGGATGTAGTATTTACCACCATTCCCGTCGGGTCGGACTCTACTTCTCGGCGGGAACATTATATACGTCTATAACATGATATAACCTAACCTAACACATCTAGCTCCTCGCTGGTAATGATTTACAGAATCCCGTTCGTGTCGTCCCGTACGTCTCGGCGGGGACATTATATACGTCTATAGCGTTATGTATCCTGACCTAAGGCAGCCTAACACTTCGGATGTAGTATTTACCAACATTCCTGGCGGGTCGGACCAGACTTCTCGGTGGGAACATTACATACGTCTATAACATGATATAACCTAACCTAACCCATCTAGCACCTCGCTGGTAATGATTTACAGAATCCCGCTCGTGTCGTCCCGTACGTCTCGGTGGGGACAGTATATAAGTCTATAGCGTTATATATCCTAACCTAAGGCAGGAAGAAATCTTGGATGTTGTATTTACCAACATTCCTGGCGGATCGGCCTTTACTTCTCGGTGGGAAGATTATATACGTCTATAACGTAATATAACCAACCTAACCCTTCTAGACCCTCGCTGGTAATGCTTTATAAAATCCCGTTCGTGTCGTCCCGTACGTCTCCGTGGGGACATTATGTACTTCTATAACGTTATATTTCCCAACCCGAGGCAACCTAACATCTCGGATGTAGTATTTACCAACATTCCTGGCGGGTCGGACCAGACTTCTCGGTGGGAACATTACATACGTCTATAACGTAATATACCCTAACTTAACCCATCTTGCCCCTCGGTGATAATGTTTTAGAGAATGCCGTTCGTGTCGGCCCGTACATCTCAGTGGGGACATTATATACGTCTATAACGTTATATAACCCAACCTAACGCAACTTAACATCTCGGATGTAGTATTTACCACCATTCCCGTCGGGTCGGACTCCACTTCTCGGCGGGAACATTAAATACGTCTATAACATGATATAACCTAACCTAACACATCTAGCTCCTCGCTGGTAATGATTTACAGAATCCCGTTCGTGTCGTCCCGTACGTCTCGGTGGGGACATTATATACGTCTATAGCGTTATGTATCCTAACCTAAGGCAGCGTAACACTTCGGATGGAGTATTTACCACCATTCCCGTCGGGTCGGACTCTACTTCTCGGCGGGAACATTATATACGTCTATAACATGATATAACCTAACCTAACACATCTAGCTCCTCGCTGGTAATGATTTACAGAATCCCGTTCGTGTCGTCCCGTACGTCTCGGTGGGGACATTATATACGTCTATAGCGTTATGTATCCTAACCTAAGGCAGCCTAACCCCTCGGATGTAGTATTTACCAACATTCCAGGCGGGTCGGAACCTACTTCTCGGTGGGAACATTATATACGTCTATATCGTAATAAAACCTAACCTAACCCATCTTGCCCCTCGGTGATAATGTTTTACAGAATGCCGGTCGTGTCGGCCCGTACTTCGCGGTGGGGACATTATGTACGTCTATAACGTTATATATCCCAAACTAAGGCAACCTAACATCTCGAATGTAGTATTTACCACCATTCCTGTCGGGTCGGACCCCACTTCTCGGCGGGAACATTATATACGTCTATAACATGATATAACCTAACCTAACCCATCTAGCACCCCGCTGGTAATGATTTACAGAATCCCGCTCGTGTCGTCCCGTACGTCTCGGTGCGGACATTATATAAGTCTATAGCGTTATATATCCTAACCTAAGGCAGCCTAACACCTCGGATGCAGTATTTACCAACATTCCTGGCGGGTCGGACCAGACTTCTCGGTGGGAACATTATATACCTCAATATCGTAATGTACCCTAACCTAACCCATCTTGCCCGTCGGTGATAATGTTTTACAGAATGCCGGTCGTGTCGGCCCGCACGTCTCGGTGGGGACATTATGTACGTCTATAACGTTATATATCCCGACCTAAGGCAACTTAACATCTCGGATGTAGTATTTACCAACATTCCAGTCGGTCCGGAGCCTACTTCTCGGTGGGAACATTATATACGTCTATAACGTAATGTAACCTAACCTAACCCATCTAGACTCTCGCTGGTAATGTTTTACAGAATCCCGTTCGTGTCGTCCCGTACGTCTCGGTGGGGACATTATATACGTCTATAACGTTATATATCCCAACCTAAGGCAACTTACCATCTCGGATGTAGTATTTACCACCATTCCCGTCGGGTCGGACTCTACTTCTCGGCGGGAACATTATATACGTCTATAACATGATATAACCTAACCTAACACATCTAGCTCCTCGCTGGTAATGATTTACAGAATCCCGTTCGTGTCGTCCCGTACGTCTCGGTGGGGACATTATATACGTCTATAGCGTTATGTATCCTAACCTAAGGCAGCGTAACACTTCGGATGGAGTATTTACCACCATTCCCGTCGGGTCGGACTCTACTTCTCGGCGGGAACATTATATACGTCTATAACATGATATAACCTAACCTAACACATCTAGCTCCTCGCTGGTAATGATTTACAGAATCCCGTTCGTGTCGTCCCGTACGTCTCGGTGGGGACATTATATACGTCTATAGCGTTATGTATCCTAACCTAAGGCAGCGTAACACCTCGGATGTAGTATTTACCAACATTCCAGGCGGGTCGGAACCTACTTCTCGGTGGGAACATTATATACGTCTATATCGTAATAAAACGTAACCTAACCCATCTTGCCCCTCGGTGATAATGTTTTACAGAATGCCGGTCGTGTCGGACCGTACTTCGCGGTGGGGACATTATGTACGTCTATAACGTTATATATCCCAAACTAAGGCAACTTAACATCTCGAATGTAGTATTTACCACCATTCCTGTCGGGTCGGACCCCACTTCTCGGCGGGAACATTATATACGTCTATAACATGATATAACCTAACCTAACACATCTAGCTCCTCGCTGGTAATGATTTACAGAATCCCGTTCGTGTCGTCCCGTACGTCTCGGTGGGGACATTACATACGTCTATAACGTTATATATCCCAACCTAAGGCAACTTAACATCTCGGATGTAGTATTTACCACCATTCCCGTCGGGTCGGACTCTACTTCTCGGCGGGAACATTATATACGTCTATAACATGATATAACCTAACCTAACACATCTAGCTCCTCGCTGGTAATGATTTACAGAATCCCGTTCGTGTCGTCCCGTACGTCTCGGTGGGGACATTATATACGTCTATAGCGTTATGTATCGTAACCTAAGGCAGCCTAACACCTCGGATGGAGTATTTTCCAACATTCCTGACGTGTCGGCCCCTACTTCTCGGTGGGAACATTATATACGTCTATAGCGTAATGTAACCTAACCTAACCCATCTAGACCCTCGCTGGTAATGTTTTACAGAATCCTGTTCGTGTCGGCCCGTACTTCTCGGTGGGGATATTATGTACGTCTATAGCGTTATATATCCTAACCTAAGGAAGCCTAACTCCTCGGATGTAGTATTTACCAACATTCAAGGCGGGTCGGGACCTACTTCTCGGTGGGAACATTATATACGTCTATATCGTAATATAACATAACCTAACCCATCTGGCCCCTCGCTGGTATTGTTTTATAAAATCCCGTTCGTGTCGTCCCGTACGTCTCGGTGGGGAGATTATATACTCCTATAAAGTTGTATATCCCAACTTGAGGCAACCTAATATCTCGGATGTAGTATTTGCCAACATTCCAGTCGGTCCGGACCCTACTTCTCGGTGGGAAAATTATATACGTCTATATCGTAATAAAACCTAACCTAACCCATCTTGCCCCTCGGTGATAATGTTTTACAGAATGCCGGTCGTGTCGGACCGTACTTCGCGTTGGGGACATTATGTACGTCTATAACGTTATATATGCCAAACTAAGGCAACTATACATCTCGTTTGTAGTATTTACCACCATTCCTGGCGGGTCGGACCCTACGTCTCGGTGCGAACATTATATGCGTCTATAACATGATATAACCTAACCTAACACATCTAGCTTCTCGCTGGTAATGATTTACAGAATCCCGTTCGTGTCGTCCCGTACGTCTCGGTGGGGACATTATATAAGTCTATAGCGTTATGTATCCTAACCTAACGCAGCGTAACACTTCGGATGGAGTACTTTCCAACATTCCTGGCGTGTCGGCCCCTATTTCTCGGTGGGAACATTATATACTTCTATAACGTAATGTAACCTAACCTAACCCATCTAGACCCTCGCTGGTAATGTTTTACAGAATCCTGTTCGTGTCGGTCCATACTTCTCGGTGGGGACATTATGTACGTCTATAGCGTTATATATCCTAACCTAAGGCAGCCTAACTCCTCGGATGTAGTATTTACCAACATTCCTGGCGGGTCGGACCAGACTTCTCGGTGGGAACCTTATATACGTCTATAACGTAATGTAACCTAACCTAACCCATCTAGACACTCGCTGGTAATGTTTTACAGAATCCCGTTCGTGTCGGCCCGTACGTCTCGGTGGGGACATTATATACGTCTATAACGTTAAATATCCAAACCTAAGGCAACTTAACATCTCGGATGTAGTATTTACCACCATTCCCGTCGGGTCGGACTCTACTTCTCGGCGGGAACATTATATACGTCTATAACATGATATAACCTAACCTAACACATCTAGCTCCTCGCTGGTAATGATTTACAGAATCCCGTTCGTGTCGTCCCGTACGTCTCGGTGGGGACATTATATACGTCTATAGCGTTATGTATCCTAACCTAAGGCAGCGTAACACTTCGGATGGAGTATTTACCACCATTCCCGTCGGGTCGGACTCTACTTCTTGGCGGGAACATTATATACGTCTATAACATGATATAACCTAACCTAACACATCTAGCTCCTCGCTGGTAATGATTTACAGAATCCCGTTCTTGTCGTCCCGTACGTCTCGGTGGGGACATTATATACGTCTATAGCGTTATATATCCTAACCTAAGGCAGCCTAACACCTCGGATGCAGTATTTACCAACATTCCTGGCGGGTCGGACCAGACTTCTCGGTGGGAACATTATATACCTCAATATCGTAATGTACCCTAACCTAACCCATCTTGCCCCTCGGTGATAATGTTTTACAGAATGCCAGTCGTATCGGCCCGTACGTCTCGGTGGGGACATTATATACGTCTATAACGTTATATATCCCAACCTAAGGCAACTTAACATCTCGGATGTAGTATTTACCACCATTCCTGGCGGGTCGGACCATACTTCTCGGTGGGAACATTATATACGTCTATAACATGATATAACCTAACCTAACACATCTAGCTCCTCGCTGGTAATGATTTACAGAATCCCGTTCGTGTCGTCCCGTACGTCTCGGTGGAGACATTATATACGTCTATAGCGTTATGTATCCTGACCTAAGGCAGCCTAACACTTCGGATGTAGTATTTACCAACATTCCTGGCGGGTCGGACCAGACTTCTCGGTGGGAACATTACATACGTCAATAACATGATATAACCTAACCTATCCCATCTAGCACCCCGCTGGTAATGATTTACAGAATCCCGCTCGTGTCGTCCCGTACGTCTCGGTGGGGACATTATATAAGTCTATAGCGTTATATATCCTAACCTAAGGCAGGAAGAAATCTTGGATGTTGTATTTACCAACATTCCTGGCGGATCGGCCTCTACTTCTCGGTGGGAAGATTATATACGTCTATAACGTAATATAACCAACCTAACCCTTCTAGACCCTCGCTGGTAATGCTTTATAAAATCCCGTTCGTGTCGTCCCGTACGTCTCCGTGGGGACATTATATACTTCTATAACGTTATATTTCCCAACCCGAGGCAACCTAACATCTCGGATGTAGTATTTACCAACATTCCTGGCGGGTCGGACCAGACTTTTCGGTGGGAACATTATATACGTCTATATCGTAATATACCCTAACCTAACCCATCTTGCCCCTCGGTGATAATGTTTTACAGAATGCCGGTCTTGTCGGCCCGTACGTCCCGGTGGGGACATTATGTACGTCTATAACGTTATATATCCCAACCTAAGGCAGCTTAACATCTCGGATGTGGTACTTACCATCATTCCTGGAGGGTCGGCCCCTACTTCTCGGTGGGAACATTATATACGTCTATAACGTATTATAACCTAGCCTAACCCATCTAGAACCTCGCTGGCAATGTTTTACAAAATACCGGTCGTGTCGGCCTGTACGTCTCGGTGGGGACATTATATACGTCTATAGCGTTATATATCCCAAACTAAGGCAACTTAACATCTCGTTTGTAGTATTTACCACCATTCCTGGCGGGTCGGACTCTACTTCTCGGTGCGAACATTATATGCGTCTATAACATGATATAACCTAACTTAACACATCTAGCTCCTCGCTGGTAATGATTTACAGAATCCCGTTCGTGTCGTCCCGTACGTCTCGGTGGGGACATTATATACGTCTATAACGTTATATATCGGAACCTAAGGCAACTTAACATCTCGGATGTAGTATTTACCACCATTCCCGTCGGGTCGGACTCTACTTCTCGGCGGGAACATTATATACGTCTATAACATGATATAACCTAACCTAACACATCTAGCTCCTCGCTGGTAATGATTTACAGAATCCCGTTCGAGTCGTCCCGTACGTCTCGGTGGGGACATTATATACGTCTATAGCGTTATGTATCCTAACCTAAGGCAGCGTAACACTTCGGATGGAGTATTTACCACCATTCCCGTCGGGTCGGACTCTACTTCTGGGCGGGAACATTATATACGTCTATAACATGATATAACCTAACCTAACACATCTAGCTCCTCGCTGGTAATGATTTACAGAATCCCGTTCTTGTCGTCCCGTACGTCTCGGTGGGGACATTATATACGTCTATAGCGTTATATATCCTAACCTAAGGCAGCCTAACACCTCGGATGCAGTATTTACCAACATTCCTGGCGGGTCGGACCAGACTTCTCGGTGGGAACATTATATACCTCAATATCGTAATGTACCCTAACATAACCCATCTTGCCCCTCGGTGATAATGTTTTACAGAATGCCAGTCGTATCGGCCCGTACGTCTCGGTGGGGACATTATATTCGTCTATAACGTTATATATCCCAACCTAAGGCAACTTAACATCTCGGATGTAGTATTTACCACCATTCCCGTCGGGTCGGACTCTACTTCTCGGCGGGAACATTATATACGTCTATAACATGATATAACCTAACCTAACACATCTAGCTCCTCGCTGGTAATGATTTACAGAATCCCGTTCGTGTCGTCCCGTACGTCTAGGTGGGGACATTATATACGTCTATAGCGTTATGTATCCTAACCTAAGGCAGCGTAACACTTCGGATGGAGTATTTACCACCATTCCCGTCGGGTCGGACTCTACTTCTCGGCGGGAACATTATATACGTCTATAACATGATATAACCTAACCTAACACATCTAGCTCCTCGCTGGTAATGATTTACAGAATCCCGTTCGTGTCGTCCCGTACGTCTCGGTGGGGACATTATATACGTCTATAGCGTTATGTATCCTAACCTAAGGCAGGCTAACCCCTCGGATGTAGTATTTACCACCATTCCCGTCGGGTCGGACCAGACTTCTCGGTGGGAACATTATATACCTCAATATCGTAATGTACCCTAACCTAACCCATCTTGCCCCTCGGTGATAATGTTTTACAGAATGCCAGTCGTATCGGCCCGTACGTCTCGGTGGGGACATTATATACGTCTATAACGTTATATATCCCAACCTAAGGCAACTTAACATCTCGGATGTAGTATTTACCACCATTCCCGTCGGGTCGGACTCTACTTCTCGGCGGGAACATTATATACGTCTATAACATGATATAACCTAACCTAACACATCTAGCTCCTCGCTGGTAATGATTTACAGAATCCCGTTCGTGTCGTCCCGTACGTCTCGGTGGGGACATTATATACGTCTATAGCGTTATGTATCCTAACCTAAGGCAGCGTAACACTTCGGATGGAGTATTTACCACCATTCCCGTCGGGTCGGACTCTACTTCTGGGCGGGAACATTATATACGTCTATAACATGATATAACCTAACCTAACACATCTAGCTCCTCGCTGGTAATGATTTACAGAATCCCGTTCTTGTCGTCCCGTACGTCTCGGTGGGGACATTATATACGTCTATAGCGTTATATATCCTAACCTAAGGCAGCCTAACACCTCGGATGCAGTATTTACCAACATTCCTGGCGGGTCGGACCAGACTTCTCGGTGGGAACATTATATACCTCAATATCGTAATGTACCCTAACATAACCCATCTTGCCCCTCGGTGATAATGTTTTACAGAATGCCAGTCGTATCGGCCCGTACGTCTCGGTGGGGACATTATATTCGTCTATAACGTTATATATCCCAACCTAAGGCAACTTAACATCTCGGATGTAGTATTTACCACCATTCCCGTCGGGTCGGACTCTACTTCTCGGCGGGAACATTATATACGTCTATAACATGATATAACCTAACCTAACACATCTAGCTCCTCGCTGGTAATGATTTACAGAATCCCGTTCGTGTCGTCCCGTACGTCTAGGTGGGGACATTATATACGTCTATAGCGTTATGTATCCTAACCTAAGGCAGCGTAACACTTCGGATGGAGTATTTACCACCATTCCCGTCGGGTCGGACTCTACTTCTCGGCGGGAACATTATATACGTCTATAACATGATATAACCTAACCTAACACATCTAGCTCCTCGCTGGTAATGATTTACAGAATCCCGTTCGTGTCGTCCCGTACGTCTCGGTGGGGACATTATATACGTCTATAGCGTTATGTATCCTAACCTAAGGCAGGCTAACCCCTCGGATGTAGTATTTACCACCATTCCCGTCGGGTCGGACTCTACTTCTCGGCGGGAACATTATATACGTCTATAACATGATATAACCTAACCTAACACATCTAGCTCCTCGCTGGTAATGATTTACAGAATCCCGTTCGTGTCGTCCCGTACGTCTCGGCGGGGACATTATATACGTCTATAGCGTTATGTATCCTGACCTAAGGCAGCCTAACACTTCGGATGTAGTATTTACCAACATTCCTGGCGGGTCGGACCAGACTTCTCGGTGGGAACATTACATACGTCTATAACATGATATAACCTAACCTAACCCATCTAGCACCTCGCTGGTAATGATTTACAGAATCCCGCTCGTGTCGTCCCGTACGTCTCGGTGGGGACATTATATAAGTCTATAGCGTTATATATCCTAACCTAAGGCAGGAAGAAATCTTGGATGTTGTATTTACCAACATTCCTGGCGGATCGGCCTTTACTTCTCGGTGGGAAGATTATATACGTCTATAACGTAATATAACCAACCTAACCCTTCTAGACCCTCGCTGGTAATGCTTTATAAAATCCCGTTCGTGTCGTCCCGTACGTCTCCGTGGGGACATTATGTACTTCTATAACGTTATATTTCCCAACCCGAGGCAACCTAACATCTCGGATGTAGTATTTACCAACATTCCTGGCGGGTCGGACCAGACTTCTCGGTGGGAACATTACATACGTCTATAACGTAATATACCCTAACTTAACCCATCTTGCCCCTCGGTGATAATGTTTTAGAGAATGCCGTTCGTGTCGGCCCGTACATCTCAGTGGGGACATTATATACGTCTATAACGTTATATAACCCAACCTAACGCAACTTAACATCTCGGATGTAGTATTTACCACCATTCCCGTCGGGTCGGACTCCACTTCTCGGCGGGAACATTAAATACGTCTATAACATGATATAACCTAACCTAACACATCTAGCTCCTCGCTGGTAATGATTTACAGAATCCCGTTCGTGTCGTCCCGTACGTCTCGGTGGGGACATTATATACGTCTATAGCGTTATGTATCCTAACCTAAGGCAGCGTAACACTTCGGATGGAGTATTTACCACCATTCCCGTCGGGTCGGACTCTACTTCTCGGCGGGAACATTATATACGTCTATAACATGATATAACCTAACCTAACACATCTAGCTCCTCGCTGGTAATGATTTACAGAATCCCGTTCGTGTCGTCCCGTACGTCTCGGTGGGGACATTATATACGTCTATAGCGTTATGTATCCTAACCTAAGGCAGCCTAACCCCTCGGATGTAGTATTTACCAACATTCCAGGCGGGTCGGAACCTACTTCTCGGTGGGAACATTATATACGTCTATATCGTAATAAAACCTAACCTAACCCATCTTGCCCCTCGGTGATAATGTTTTACAGAATGCCGGTCGTGTCGGCCCGTACTTCGCGGTGGGGACATTATGTACGTCTATAACGTTATATATCCCAAACTAAGGCAACCTAACATCTCGAATGTAGTATTTACCACCATTCCTGTCGGGTCGGACCCCACTTCTCGGCGGGAACATTATATACGTCTATAACATGATATAACCTAACCTAACCCATCTAGCACCCCGCTGGTAATGATTTACAGAATCCCGCTCGTGTCGTCCCGTACGTCTCGGTGCGGACATTATATAAGTCTATAGCGTTATATATCCTAACCTAAGGCAGCCTAACACCTCGGATGCAGTATTTACCAACATTCCTGGCGGGTCGGACCAGACTTCTCGGTGGGAACATTATATACCTCAATATCGTAATGTACCCTAACCTAACCCATCTTGCCCGTCGGTGATAATGTTTTACAGAATGCCGGTCGTGTCGGCCCGCACGTCTCGGTGGGGACATTATGTACGTCTATAACGTTATATATCCCGACCTAAGGCAACTTAACATCTCGGATGTAGTATTTACCAACATTCCAGTCGGTCCGGAGCCTACTTCTCGGTGGGAACATTATATACGTCTATAACGTAATGTAACCTAACCTAACCCATCTAGACTCTCGCTGGTAATGTTTTACAGAATCCCGTTCGTGTCGTCCCGTACGTCTCGGTGGGGACATTATATACGTCTATAACGTTATATATCCCAACCTAAGGCAACTTACCATCTCGGATGTAGTATTTACCACCATTCCCGTCGGGTCGGACTCTACTTCTCGGCGGGAACATTATATACGTCTATAACATGATATAACCTAACCTAACACATCTAGCTCCTCGCTGGTAATGATTTACAGAATCCCGTTCGTGTCGTCCCGTACGTCTCGGTGGGGACATTATATACGTCTATAGCGTTATGTATCCTAACCTAAGGCAGCGTAACACTTCGGATGGAGTATTTACCACCATTCCCGTCGGGTCGGACTCTACTTCTCGGCGGGAACATTATATACGTCTATAACATGATATAACCTAACCTAACACATCTAGCTCCTCGCTGGTAATGATTTACAGAATCCCGTTCGTGTCGTCCCGTACGTCTCGGTGGGGACATTATATACGTCTATAGCGTTATGTATCCTAACCTAAGGCAGCGTAACACCTCGGATGTAGTATTTACCAACATTCCAGGCGGGTCGGAACCTACTTCTCGGTGGGAACATTATATACGTCTATATCGTAATAAAACGTAACCTAACCCATCTTGCCCCTCGGTGATAATGTTTTACAGAATGCCGGTCGTGTCGGACCGTACTTCGCGGTGGGGACATTATGTACGTCTATAACGTTATATATCCCAAACTAAGGCAACTTAACATCTCGAATGTAGTATTTACCACCATTCCTGTCGGGTCGGACCCCACTTCTCGGCGGGAACATTATATACGTCTATAACATGATATAACCTAACCTAACACATCTAGCTCCTCGCTGGTAATGATTTACAGAATCCCGTTCGTGTCGTCCCGTACGTCTCGGTGGGGACATTACATACGTCTATAACGTTATATATCCCAACCTAAGGCAACTTAACATCTCGGATGTAGTATTTACCACCATTCCCGTCGGGTCGGACTCTACTTCTCGGCGGGAACATTATATACGTCTATATCGTAATATAACATAACCTAACCCATCTGGCCCCTCGCTGGTATTGTTTTATAAAATCCCGTTCGTGTCGTCCCGTACGTCTCGGTGGGGAGATTATATACTCCTATAAAGTTGTATATCCCAACTTGAGGCAACCTAATATCTCGGATGTAGTATTTGCCAACATTCCAGTCGGTCCGGACCCTACTTCTCGGTGGGAAAATTATATACGTCTATATCGTAATAAAACCTAACCTAACCCATCTTGCCCCTCGGTGATAATGTTTTACAGAATGCCGGTCGTGTCGGACCGTACTTCGCGTTGGGGACATTATGTACGTCTATAACGTTATATATCCCAAACTAAGGCAACTATACATCTCGTTTGTAGTATTTACCACCATTCCTGGCGGGTCGGACCCTACTTCTCGGTGCGAACATTATATGCGTCTATAACATGATATAACCTAACCTAACACATCTAGCTCCTCGCTGGTAATGATTTACAGAATCCCGTTCTTGTCGTCCCGTACGTCTCGGTGGGGACGTTATATACATCTATAGCGTTATATATCCTAACCTAAGGCAGCCTAACTCCTCGGATGTAGTATTTACCAACATTCCTGGCGGGTCGGACCAGACTTCTCCGTGGGAACATTATATACGTCTATAACGTAATGTAACGTAACCTAACCCATCTAGACACTCGCTGGTAATGTTTTACAGAATCCCGTTCGTGTCGTCCCGTACGTCTCGGTGGGGACATTATATACGTCTATAACGTTATATATCCCAACCTAAGGCAACTTACCATCTCGGATGTAGTATTTACCACCATTCCCGTCGGGTCGGACTCTACTTCTCGGCGGGAACATTATATACGTCTATAACATGATATAACCTAACCTAACCCATCTAGACACTCGCTGGTAATGATTTACAGAATCCCGTTCGTGTCGTCCCGTACGTCTCGGTGGGGACATTATATACGTCTATAGCGTTATGTATCCTAACCTAAGGCAGCGTAACACTTCGGATGGAGTATTTACCACCATTCCCGTCGGGTCGGACTCTACTTCTCGGCGGGAACATTATATACGTCTATAACATGATATAACCTAACCTGACACATCTAGCTCCTCGCTGGTAATGATTTACAGAATCCCGTTCGAGTCGTCCCGTACGTCTCGGCGGGGACATTATATACGTCTATAGCGTTATGTATCCTGACCTAAGGCAGCCTAACACTTCGGATGTAGTATTTACCAACATTCCTGGCGGGCCGGACCAGACTTCTCGGTGGGAACATTACATACGTCAATAACATGATATAACCTAACCTAACCCATCTAGCACCCCGCTGGTAATGATTTACAGAATCCCTCTCGTGTCGTCCCGTACGTCTCGGTGGGGACATTATATATGTCTATAGCGTTATATATCCTAACCTAAGGCAGGAAGAAATCTTGGATGTTGTATTTACCAACATTCCTGGCGGATCGGCCTCTACTTCTCGGTGGGAAGATTATATACGTCTATAACGTAATATAACGAACCTAACCCTTCTAGACCCTCGCTGGTAATGCTTTATAAAATCCCGTTCGTGTCGTCCCGTACGTCTCCGTGGGGACATTATGTACTTCTATAACGTTATATTTCCCAACCCGAGGCAACCTAACATCTCGGATGTAGTATTTACCAACATTCCTGGCGGGTCGGACCAGACTTCTCGGTGGGAACATTACATACGTCTATAACGTAATATACCCTAACTTAACCCATCTTGCCCCTCGGTGATAATGTTTTAGAGAATGCCGTTCGTGTCGGCCCGTACGTCTCAGTGGGGACATTATATACGTCTATAACGTTATATAACCCAACCTAAGGCAACTTAACATCTCGGATGTAGTATTTACCACCATTCCCGTCGGGTCGGACTCTACTTCTCGGCGGGAACATTAAATACGTCTATAACATGATATAACCTAACCTAACACATCTAGCTCCTCGCTGGTAATGATTTACAGAATCCCGTTCGTGTCGTCCCGTACGTCTCGGTGGGGACATTATATACGTCTATAGCGTTATGTATCCTAACCTAAGGCAGCGTAACACTTCGGATGGAGTATTTACCACCATTCCCGTCGGGTCGGACTCTACTTCTCGGCGGGAACATTATATACGTCTATAACATGATATAACCTAACCTAACACATCTAGGTCCTCGCTGGTAATGATTTACAGAATCCCGTTCGTGTCGTCCCGTACGTCTCGGTGGGGACATTATATACGTCTATAGCGTTATGTATCCTAACCTAAGGCAGCCTAACACCTCGGATGTAGTATTTACCAACATTCCAGGCGGGTCGGAACCTACTTCTCGGTGGGAACATTATATACGTCTATATCGTAATAAAACCTAACCTAACCCATCTTGCCCCTCGGTGATAATGTTTTACAGAATGCCGGTCGTGTCGGACCGTACTTCGCGGTGGGGACATTATGTACGTCTATAACGTTATATATCCCAAACTAAGGCAACTTAACATCTCGAATGTAGTATTTACCACCATTCCTGTCGGGTCGGACCCCACTTCTCGGCGGGAACATTATATACGTCTATAACATGATATAACCTAACCTAACACATCTAGCTCCTCGCTGGTAATGATTTACAGAATCCCGTTCGTGTCGTCCCGTACGTCTCGGTGGGGACATTACATACGTCTGTAACGTTATATATCCCAACCTAAGGCAACTTAACATCTCGGATGTAGTATTTACCACCATTCCCGTCGGGTCGGACTCTACTTCTCGGCGGGAACATTATATACGTCTATAACATGATATAACCTAACCTAACACATCTAGCTCCTCGCTGGTAATGATTTACAGAATCCCGTTCGTGTCGTCCCGTACGTCTCGGTGGGGACATTATATACGTCTATAGCGTTATGTATCGCAACCTAAGGCAGCCTAACACCTCGGATGGAGTATTTTCCAACATTCCTGACGTGTCGGCCCCTACTTCTCGGTGGGAACATTATATACGTCTATAGCGTAATGTAACCTAACCTAACCCATCTAGACCCTCGCTGGTAATGTTTTACAGAATCCTGTTCGTGTCGGCCCGTACTTCTCGGTGGGGATATTATGTACGTCTATAGCGTTATATATCCTAACCTAAGGAAGCCTAACTCCTCGGATGTAGTATTTACCAACATTCAAGGCGGGTCGGGACCTACTTCTCGGTGGAAACATTATATACGTCTATATCGTAATATAACATAACCTAACCCATCTGGCCCCTCGCTGGTATTGTTTTATAAAATCCCGTTCGTGTCGTTCCGTACGTCTCGGTGGGGAGATTATATACTCCTATAAAGTTGTATATCCCAACTTGAGGCAACCTAATATCTCGGATGTAGTATTTGCCAACATTCCAGTCGGTCCGGACCCTACTTCTCGGTGGGAAAATTATATACGTCTATATCGTAATAAAACCTAACCTAACCCATCTTGCCCCTCGGTGATAATGTTTTACACAATGCCGGTCGTGTCGGACCGTACTTCGCGTTGGGGACATTATGTACGTCTATAACGTTATATATCCCAAACTAAGGCAACTATACATCTCGTTTGTAGTATTTACCACCATTCCTGGCGGGTCGGACCCTACTTCTCGGTGCGAACATTATATGCGTCTATAACATGATATAACCTAACCTAACACATCTAGCTTCTCGCTGGTAATGATTTACAGAATCCCGTTCGTGTCGTCCCGTACGTCTCGGTGGGGACATTATATAAGTCTATTGCGTTATGTATCCTAACCTAAGGCAGCGTAACACTTCGGATGGAGTGTTTTCCAACATTCCTGGCGTGTCGGCCCCTATTTCTCGGTGGGAACATTATATACTTCTATAACGTAATGTAACCTAACCTAACCCATCTAGACCCTCGCTGGTAATGTTTTACAGAATCCTGTTCGTGTCGGTCCATACTTCTCGGTGGGGACATTATGTACGTCTATAGCGTTATATATCCTAACCTAAGGCAGCCTAACTCCTCGGATGTAGTATTTACCAACATTCCTGGCGGGTCGGACCAGACTTCTCGGTGGGAACCTTATATACGTCTATAACGTAATGTAACCTAACCTAACCCATCTAGACACTCGCTGGTAATGTTTTACAGAATCCCGTTCGAGTCGGCCCGTACGTCTCGGTGGGGACATTATATACGTCTAGAACGTTAAATATCCAAACCTAAGGCAACTTAACATCTCGGATGTAGTATTTACCACCATTCCTGTCGGGTCGGACCCTACTTCTCGGCGGGAACATTATATACGTCTATAACATGATATAACCTAACCTAACACATCTAGCTCCTTGCTGGTAATGATTTACAGAATCCCGTTCGTGTCGTCCCGTACGTCTCGGTGGGGACATTATATACGTCTATAACGTTATATATCCCAACCTAAGGCAACTTAACATCTCGGATGTAGTATTTACCACCATTCCCGTCGGGTCGGACTCTACTTCTCGGCGGGAACATTATATACGTCTATAACATGATATAACCTAACCTAACACATCTAGCTCCTCGCTGGTAATGATTTACAGAATCCCGTTCGTGTCGTCCCGTACGTCTCGGTGGGGACATTATATACGTCTATAGCGTTATGTATCCTAACCTAAGGCAGCGTAACACTTCGGATGGAGTATTTACCACCATTCCCGTCGGGTCGGACTCTACTTCTTGGCGGGAACATTATATACGTCTATAACATGATATAACCTAACCTAACACATCTAGCTCCTCGCTGGTAATGATTTACAGAATCCCGTTCTTGTCGTCCCGTACGTCTCGGTGGGGACATTATATACATCTATAGCGTTATATATCCTAACCTAAGGCAGCCTAACACCTCGGATGCAGTATTTACCAACATTCCTGGCGGGTCGGACCAGACTTCTCGGTGGGAACATTATATACCTCAATATCGTAATGTACCCTAACCTAACCCATCTTGCCCCTCGGTGATAATGTTTTACAGAATGCCAGTCGTATCGGCCCGTACGTCTCGGTGGGGACATTATATACGTCTATAACGTTATATATCCCAACCTAAGGCAACTTAACATCTCGGATGTAGTATTTACCACCATTCCCGTCGGGTCGGACTCTACTTCTCGGCGGGAACATTATATACGTCTATAACATGATATAACCTAACCTAACACATCTAGCTCCTCGCTGGTAATGATTTACAGAATCCCGTTCGTGTCGTCCCGTACGTCTCGGCGGGGACATTATATACGTCTATAGCGTAATGTATCCTGACCTAAGGCAGCCTAACACTTCGGATGTAGTATTTACCAACATTCCTGGCGGGTTGGACCAGACTTCTCGGTGGGAACATTACATACGTCAATAACATGATATAACCTAACCTAACCCATCTGGCACCCCGCTGGTAATGATTTACAGAATCCCGCTTGTGTCGTCCCGTACGTCTCGGTGGGGACATTATATAAGTCTATAGCGTTATATATCCTAACCTAAGGCAGCCTAACACCTCGGATGCAGTATTTACCAACATTCCTGGCGGGTCGGACCAGACTTCTCGGTGGGAACATTATATACCTCAATATCGTAATGTACCCTAACCTAACCCATCTTGCCCCTCGGTGATAATGTTTTACAGAATGCCGGTCGTGTCGGCCCGTACGTCTCGGTGGGGACATTACATACTTCTATAACGTTGTATATCCCAACTTGAGGCAACCTACCATCTCGGATGTAGTATTTAGCAACATTCCAGTCGGTCCGGACCCTACTTCTCGGTGGGAACATTATATACGTCTATAACGTATTATAACCTAACCTAACCCATCTAGCCCCTCGCTGGTGTTGTTTTATAAAATCCTGTTCGTGCCGTCCCGTAAGTCTCGGTGGGGACATTATATACTTATATAACGTTGTATATCCCAACTTGAGGCAACCTAACATCTCGGATGTAGTATTTACCACCATTCCTGTCGGGTCGGACCCTACTTCTCGGCGGGAACATTATATACGTCTATAACGTAATGTAACCTAACCTAACCCATCTAGACACTCGCTGGTAATGTTTTACAGAATCCCGTTCGTGTCGGCCCGTACTTCTCGTTGGGGACATTATGTACGTCTATAGCGTTATATATCCTAACCTAAGGCAGCCTAACACCTCGGATGTAGTATTTACCAACATTCCTGGCAGGTCGGACCAGACTTCTCGGTGGGAACATTATATACGTCTATATCGTAATATACCCTAACCTAACCCATCTTGCCCCCCGGTGATAATGTTTTACAGAATGCCGGTCGTTTCGGCCCGTACGTCTCGGTGGGGACATTATATACGTCTATAACGTTAAACATCCAAACCTAAGGCAACTTAACATCACGGATGTAGTATTTACCACCATTCCTGTCGGGTCGGACACTACTTCTCGGCGGGAACATTATATACGTCTATAACATGATATATCCTAACCTAACACATCTAGCTCCTCGCTGGTAATGATTTACAGAATCCCGTTCGTGTCGTCCCGTACGTTTCGGTGGGGACATTATATACGTCTATAGCGTTATGTATCCTAACCTAAGGCAGCGTAACACTTCGGATGGAGTATTTACCAACATTCCTGGCGTGTCGGCCCCTATTTCTCGGTGGGAACATTATATACCTCTATAACGTAATGTAACCTAACCTAACCCATCTAGACCCTCGCTGGTAATGTTTTACAGAATCCTGATCGTGTCGGCCCGTACTTCTCGGTGGGGACATTATGTACGTCTATAGCGTTATATATCCTAACCTAAGGCAGCCTAACTCCTCGGATGTAGTATTTACCAACATTCCTGGCGGGTCGGACCAGACTTCTCCGTGGGAACATTATATACGTCTATAACGTAATGTAACCTAACCTAACCCATCTAGACACTCGCTGGTAATGTTTTACAGAATCCCGTTCGTGTCGGCCCGTACGTCTCGGTGGGGACATTATATACGTCTATAACTTTAAATATCCAAACCTAAGGCAACTTAACATCTCGGATGTAGTATTTACCACCATTCCTGTCGGGTCGGACCCTTCTTCTCGGCGGAAACATTATATACGTCTATAACATGATATAACCTAACCTAACACATCTAGCTCCTCGCTGGTAATGATTTACAGAATCCCGTTCGTGTCGTCCCGTACGTCTCGGTGGGGACATTATATACGTCTATAACGTTATATATCCCAACCTAAGGCAACTTAACATCTCGGATGTAGTATTTACCACCATTCCCGTCGGGTCGGACTCTACTTCTCGGCGGGAACATTATATACGTCTATAACATGATATAACCTAACCTAACACATCTAGCTCCTCGCTGGTAATGATTTACAGAATCCCGTTCTTGTCGTCCCGTACGTCTCGGTGGGGACATTATATACGTCTATAGCGTTATATATCCTAACCTAAGGCAGCCTAACACCTCGGATGCAGTATTTACCAACATTCCTGGCGGGTCGGACCAGACTTCTCGGTGGGAACATTATATACCTCAATATCGTAATGTACCCTAACTTAACCCATCTTGCCCGTCGGTGATAATGTTTTACAGAATGCCGGTCGTGTCGGCCCGCACGTCTCGGTGGGGACATTATGTACGTCTATAACGTTATATATCCCGACCTAAGGCAACTTAACATCTCGGATGTAGTATTTACCACCATTCCTGGCGGGTCGGACCCTACTTCTCGGTGGGAACATTATATACGTCTATAACATGATATAACCTAACCTAACACATCTAGCTCCTCGCTGGTAATGATTTACAGAATCCCGTTCGTGTCGTCCCGTACGTCTCGGTGGGGACATTATATACGTCTATAGCGTTATGTATCCTGACCTAAGGCAGCCTAACACCTCGGATGTAGTATTTACCAACATTCCTTTCCGGTCGGACCAGACTCCTCGGTGGGAACATTACATACGTCAATAACATGATATAACCTAACCTAACCCATCTAGCACCCCGCTGGTAATGATTTACAGAATCCCGCTCGTGTCGTCCCGTACGTCTCGGTGGGGACATTATATAAGTCTATAGCGTTATATATCCTAACCTAAGGCAGGATGAAATCTTGGATGTTGTATTTACCAACATTCCTGGCGGATCGGCCTCCACTTCTCGGTGGGAAGATTATATACGTCTATAACGTAATATAACCAACCTAACCCTTCTAGACCCTCGCTGGTAATGCTTTATAAAATCCCGTTCGTGTCGTCCCGTACGTCTCGGTGGGGACATTATATACTTCTATAACGTTATATTTCCCAACCCGAGGCAACCTAACATCTCGGATGTAGTATTTACCAACATTCCTGGCGGGTCGGACCAGACTTCTCGGTGGGAACATTACATACGTCTATAACGTAATATACCCTAACTTAACCCATCTTTCCCCTCGGTGATAATGTTTTAGAGAATGCCGTTCGTGTCGGCCCGTACGTCTCAGTGGGGACATTATATACGTCTATAACGTTATATATCCCAACCTAAGGCAACTTAACATCTCGGATGTAGTATTTACCACCATTCCTGTCGGGTCGGACCCTACTTCTCGGTGGGAACATTAAACACGTCTATAACATGATATAACCTAACCTAACACATCTAGCTCCTCGCTGGTAATGATTTACAGAATCCCGTTCGTGTCGTCCCGTACGTCTCGGTGGGTACATTATATACGTCTATAGCGTTATGTATCATAACCTAAGGCAGCCTAACACCTCGGATGGAGTATTTTCCAACATTCCTGACGTGTCGGCCCCTACTTCTCGGTGGGAACATTATATACGTCTATAGCGTTATATATCCTAACCTAAGGCAGCCTAACTCCTCGGATGTAGTATTTACCAACATTCCTGGCAGGTCGGACCAGACTTCTCGGTGGGAACATTATATACGTCTCTATCGTAATATACCCTAACCTAACCCATCTTGCCCCTCGGTGATAATGTTTTACAGAATGCCGGTCTTGTCGGCCCGTACGTCCCGGTGGGCACATTATGTACGTCCATAACGTTATATATCCCAACCTAAGGCAGCTTAACATCTCGGATGTAGTACTTACCATCATTCCTGGAGGGTCGGCCCCTACTTCTCGGTGGGAACATTATATACGTCTATAACGTATTATAACCTAGCCTAACCCATCTAGAACCTCGCTGGCAATGTTTTACAAAATCCCGGTCGTGTCGGCCTGTACGTCTCGGTGGGGACATTATATACGTCTATAGCGTTATATATCCTAACCTAAGGCAGGAAGAAATCTTGGATGTTGTATTTACCAACATTCCTGGCGGATCGGCCTCTACTTCTCGGTGGGAAGATTATATACGTCTATAACGTAATATAACCAACCTAACCCTTCTAGACCCCCGCTGGTAATGCTTTATAAAATCCCGTTCGTGTCGTCCCGTACGTCTCGGTGGGGACATTATATACTTCTATAACGTTATATTTCCCAACCCGAGGCAATCTAACATCTCGGATGTAGTATTTACCAACATTCCTCGCGGGTCGGACCGGACTTCTCGGTGGGAACATTATATTCGTCCATAACGTAATATAACGTAACCTAACCCATCCATCCCCTCGCTGGTAATGTTTTACAGAATCCCGGTCGTGTCAGACCGTACTTCTCGGTGGGGACATTATATACGTCAATAACGTAATATAACGTAACCTAACCCATCCAGCCCCTCGCTGGTAATGTTTTACAGAATCCCGGTCGTGTCATCCGGTACTCCTAGGTGCGGACATTATATACGTCTATAACGTTATATATCCTAACCTAAGGCAACCTGACACTTCGGATGCAGTAGTTTTCAACGTTCCTGGCGGGTCGGCACCTACTTCTCGGTGGGAACATTATATACGTCTATGTCGTAATATAACCTAACCTAATCCATCTAGACCCTCGGTGATAATGTTTTACAGAATCCCGGTCGTGTCATCCGGTACTCCTAGGTGGGGACATTATATACGTCTATAACGTTATATATCCTAACCTAAGGCAACCTGACACTTCGGATGTAGTAGTTTCCAACGTTCCTGGCGGGTCGGCTCCAACTTCTCGGTGGGAACATTATATACGTCTATAACGTAATATAACGTAACCTAACCCATCCAGCCCCTCGCTGTTAATGTTTTACAGAATCCCGGTCGTGTCGGCCCGTACTTCTCGGTGGGGACATTATATACGTCTATAACGTTATATATCCCAACCTAAGGCAACCTAACATCTCGGGTGCAGTATTTTACAACACTCCTGGCGGGTCGGCTCCTACTTCTCGGTGGGAACATTATATTCGTCTATAACGTAATATAACGTAACCTAACCCATCCGGCCACTCGCTGTTAATGTTTTACAGAATCCCGGTCGTGTCATCCGGTACTCCTAGGTGGGGACATTATATACGTCTATAACGTTATATATCCTAACCTAAGGCAAACTAACACTTCGGATGTAGTAGTTTCCAACATTCCTGGCGAGTCGGCACCTACTTCTCGGTGGGAACATTATATAAGTCTATGTCGTAATATAACCTAACCTAATCCATCTAGACCCTCGGTGATAATGTTTTACAGAATCCCGTTCGTGTCGGCCCGTACTTCTCTGTGGGGACATTATATACATCTATAACGTTATATATCCCAACCTAAGGCAACCTAACTTCTCGGATGTAGTATTTTACAACATTCCTGGCGTGTAGGCTCCTACTTCTCGGTGGGAACATTATATTCGTCTATAACGTAATATAACGTAACCTCACCCATCCGGCCCCTCGCTGTTAATGTTTTACAGAATCCCGGTCTTGTCGGCCCGTACTTCTCGGTGGGGACATTATATACGTCTATAACGTTATACATCCCAACCTAAGACAACCTAACATCTCGGATGTAGTATTTTACAACACTCCTGGCGGCGTCGGCTCCTACATCTCGGTGGGAACATTATATTCGTCTATAACGTAATATAACGTAACCTAACCCACCCGGCTCCTCGCTGTTAATGTTTTACAGAATCCCGGTCGTGTCGGCCCGTACTTCTCGGTGGAGACGTTATATACGTCTATAAAGTTATATATCCCAACCTAAGGCAACCTAACATCTCGGATGTAGTATTTTACAACACTCCTGGCGGGTCGGCTCCTACTTCTCGGTGGGAACATTATATTCGTCTATAACGTAATGTAACGTAACCTAACCCATCCGGCCCCTCGCTGTTAATGTTTTACAGAATCCCGGTCGCGTCGGCCCGTACTTCTCGGTGGGGACATTATATACGTCTATTACGTTATATATCCCAACCTAAGACAACCTAAGATCTCGGATGTAGTATTTTACAACACTCCTGGCGGGTCGGCTCCTACATCTCGGTGGGAACATTATATTCGTCTATAACGTAATATAACGTAACCTAACCCATCCATCCCCTCGCTGGTAATGTTTTACAGAATCCCGGTCGTGTCAGACCGTACTTCTCGGTGGGGACATTATATACGTCTATAACGTAATATAACGTAATCTAACCCATCCAGCCCCTCGCTGGTAATGTTTTACAGAATCCCGGCCGTGTCATCCGGTATTTCTAGGTGGGGACATTATATACGTCTATAACGTTATATATCCTAACCTAAGGCAACCTAACACTTCGGATGTAGTAGTTTCCAACGTTCCTGGCGGGTCGGCACCTACTTCTCGGTGGGAACATTATATAAGTCTATGTCGTAATATAACCTAACCTAATCCATCTAGACCCTCGGTGATAATGTTTTACAGAATCCCGTTCGTGTAGGCCGGTACTTCTCCGTGGGGAAATTATATACGTCTATAACGTTATATATCCCAACCTAAGGCAACCTAACATCTCGGATGTAGTATTTTACAACATTCCTGGCGTGTAGGCTCCTACTTCTCGGTGGGAACATTATATTCGTCTATAACGTAATATAACGTAACCTAACCCATCCGGCCCCTCACTGTTAATGTTTTACAGAATCCCGGTCGTGTCGGCCCGTACTTCTCGGTGGGGACATTATATACGTCTATAACGTTATATATCCCAACCTAAGACAACCTAACATCTCGGATGTAGTATTTTACAACACTCCTGGCGGGTCGGCTCCTACATCTCGGTGGGAACATTATATTCGTCTATAACGTAATATAACGTAACCTAACCCATCCGGCCCCTCGCTGTTAATGTTTTACAGAATCCCGGTCGTGTCGGCCCGTACTTCTCGGTGGAGACGTTATATACGTCTATAAAGTTATATATCCCAACCTAAGGCAACCTAACATCTCGGATGTAGTATTTTACAACACTCCTGGCGGCGTCGGCTCCTACATCTCGGTGGGAACATTATATTCGTCTATAACGTAATATAACGTAACCTAACCCATCCGGCTCCTCGCTGTTAATGTTTTACAGAATCCCGGTCGTGTCGGCCCGTACTTCTCGGTGGAGACGTTATATACGTCTATAAAGTTATATATCCCAACCTAAGGCAACCTAACATCTCGGATGTAGTATTTTACAACACTCCTGGCGGGTCGGCTCCTACTTCTCGGTGGGAACATTATATTCGTCTATAACGTAATGTAACGTAACCTAACCCATCCGGCCCCTCGCTGTTAATGTTTTACAGAATCCCGGTCGTGTCGGCCCGTACTTCTCGGTGGGGACATTATATACGTCTATTACGTTATATATCCCAACCTAAGACAACCTAAGATCTCGGATGTAGTATTTTACAACACTCCTGGCGGGTCGGCTCCTACATCTCGGTGGGAACATTATATTCGTCTATAACGTAATATAACGTAACCTAACCCATCCATCCCCTCGCTGGTAATGTTTTACAGAATCCCGGTCGTGTCAGACCGTACTTCTCGGTGGGGACATTATATACGTCTATAACGTAATATAACGTAATCTAACCCATCCAGCCCCTCGCTGGTAATGTTTTACAGAATCCCGGCCGTGTCATCCGGTACTTCTAGGTGGGGACATTATATACGTCTATAACGTTATATATCCTAACCTAAGGCAACCTAACCCTTCGGATGTAGTAGTTTCCAACGTTCCTGGCGGGTCGGCACCTACTTCTCGGTGGGAACATTATATAAGTCTATGTCGTAATATAACCTAACCTAATCCATCTAGACCCTCGGTGATAATGTTTTACAGAATCCCGTTCGTGTCGGCCGGTACTTCTCCGTGGGGACATTATATACGTCTATAACGTTATATATCCCAACCTAAGGCAACCTAACATCTCGGATGTAGTATTTTACAACATTCCTGGCGTGTAGGCTCCTACTTCTCGGTGGGAACATTATATTCGTCTATAACGTAATATAACGTAACCTAACCCATCCGGCCCCTCACTGTTAATGTTTTACAGAATCCCGGTCGTGTCGGCCCGTACTCCTCGGTGGGGACATTATATACGTCTATAACGTTATATATCCCAACCTAAGACAACCTAACATCTCGGATGTAGTATTTTACAACACTCCTGGCGGGTCGGCTCCTACATCTCGGTGGGAACATTATATTCGTCTATAACGTAATATAACGTAACCTAACCCATCCGGCCCCTCGCTGTTAATGTTTTACAGAATCTCGGTCGTGTCGGCCCGTACTTCTCCGTGGAGACGTTATATACGTCTATAAAGTTATATATCCCAACCTAAGGCAACCTAAAATCTCGGATGTAGTATTTTACAACACACCTGGCGGGTCGGCTCCTACTTCTCGGTGGGAACATTATATTCGTCTATAACGTAATGTAACGTAACCTAACCCATCCGGCCCCTCGCTGTTAATGTTTTACAGAATCCCGTTCGTGTCGGCCCGTACTTCTCGGTGGGGACATTATATACGTCTATAACGTTATATATCCCAACCTAAGACAACCTAACATCTCGAATGTAGTATTTTACAACACTCCTGGCGGGTCGGCTCCTACATCTCGGTGGGAACATTATATTCGTCTATAACGTAATATAGCGTAACCTAACCCATCCGGCCTCTCGCTGTTAATGTTTTACAGAATCCCGGTCGTGTCGGCCCGTACTTCTCGGTGGGGACATTATATACGTCTATAACGTTATATATCCCCACCTAAGGCAACCTAACATCTTGGATGTAGTATTTTACAACACTCCTGGCGGGTCGGCTCCTACTTCTCGGTGGGAACATTATATTCGTCTATAACGTAATATAACGTAACCTATTCCATCCAGCCCCTCGCTGGTAATGTTTTACAGAATCCCGGTCGTGTCATCCGGTACTCCTAGGTGGGGACATTATATACGTCTATAACGTTATATATCCTAACCTAAGGCAACCTGACACTTCGGATGTAGTAGTTTCCAACGTTCCTGGCGGGTCGGCTCCAACTTCTCGGTGGGAACATTATATACGTCTATAACGTAATATAACGTAACCTAACCCATCCAGCCCCTCGCTGTTAATGTTTTACAGAATCCCGGTCGTGTCGGCCCGTACTTCTCGGTGGGGACATTATATACGTCTATAACGTTATATATCCCAACCTAAGGCAACCTAACATCTCGGGTGCAGTATTTTACAACACTCCTGGCGGGTCGGCTCCTACTTCTCGGTGGGAACATTATATTCGTCTATAACGTAATATAACGTAACCTAACTCATCCGGCCACTCGCTGTTAATGTTTTACAGAATCCCGGTCGTGTCGGCACGTACTTCTCGGTGGGGACATTATATACGTCTATAACGTTATATATCCTAACCTAAGGCAACCTAACACTTCGGATGTAGTATTTTCCAACGTTCCTGTCGGGTCGGCCCCTACTTCTCGGTGGGAACATTATATACGTCTATGTCGTAATATAACCTAAACTAACCCATCTAACCCCTCGCTGGTAATGTTTTACAGAATCCCGGTCGTGTCATCCGGTACTCCTAGGTGGGGACATTATATACGTCTATAACGTTATATATCCTAACCTAAGGCAACCTGACACTTCGAATGTAGCAGTTTCCAACGTTCCTGGCGGGTCGGCTCCAACTTCTCGGTGGGAACATTATATACGTCTATAACGTAATATAACGTAACCTAACCCATCCAGCCCCCGCTGGTACTGTTTTACAGAATTCCGGTCGTGTCAGCCCGTACTTCCCGGTGGGGACATTATATACGTCTATAACGTTATATATCCTAACCTAAGGCAACCTAACACTTCGGATGTAGTATTTTCCAACGTTCCTGTCGGGTCGGCCCCTACTTCTCGGTGGGAACATTATATACGTCTATGTCGTAATATAACCTAAACTAACCCATCTAACCCCTCGGTAATAATGCTTTACAGAATCCCGTTCGCGTCGGCCCGTACTTCTCCGTGGGGACATTATATACGTCTCTAACGTTATATATCCCAACCTAAGACAACCTAACATCTCGAATGTAGTATTTTACAACACTCCTGGCGGGTTGGCTCCTACATCTCGGTGGGAACATTATATTCGTCTATAACGTAATATAGCGTAACCTAACCCATCCGGCCTCTCGCTGTTAATGTTTTACAGAATCCCGGTCTTGTCGGCCCGTACTTCTCGGTGGGGACATTATATACGTCTATAACGTTATATATCCCAACCTAAGACAACCTAACATCTCGGATGTAGTATTTTACAACACTCCTGGCGGCGTCGGCTCCTACATCTCGGTGGGAACATTATATTCGTCTATAACGTAATATAACGTAACCTAACCCATCCGGCTCCTCGCTGTTAATGTTTTACAGAATCCCGGTCGTGTCGGCCCGTACTTCTCGGTGGAGACGTTATATACGTCTATAAAGTTATATATCCCAACCTAAGGCAACCTAACATCTCGGATGTAGTATTTTACAACACTCCTGGCGGGTCGGCTCCTACTTCTCGGTGGGAACATTATATTCGTCTATAACGTAATGTAACGTAACCTAACCCATCCGGCCCCTCGCTGTTAATGTTTTACAGAATCCCGGTCGTGTCGGCCCGTACTTCTCGGTGGGGACATTATATACGTCTATAACGTTATATATCCCAACCTAAGACAACCTAACATCTCGGATGTAGTATTTTACAACACTCCTGGCGGGTCGGCTCCTACATCTCGGTGGGAACATTATATTCGTCTATAACGTAATATAACGTAACCTAACCCATCCGGCCCCTCGCTGGTAATGTTTTACAGAATCCCGGTCGTGTCGGCCCGTACTTCTCGGTGGAGACGTTATATACGTCTATAAAGTTATATATCCCAACCTAAGGCAACCTAAAATCTCGGATGTAGTATTTTACAACACTCCTGGCGGGTCGGCTCCTACTTCTCGGTGGGAACATTATATTCGTCTATAACGTAATATAACGTAACCTATCCCATCCAGCCCCTCGCTGGTAATGTTTTACAGTATCCCGGTCGTGTCATCCGGTACTCCTAGGTGGGGACATTATATACGTCTATAACGTTATATATCCTAACCTAAGGCAACCTGACACTTCGGATGTAGTAGTTTCCAACACTCCTGGCGGGTCGGCTCCTACATCTCGGTGGGAACATTATATTCGTCTATAACGTAATATAGCGTAACCTAACCCATCCGGCCTCTCGCTGTTAATGTTTTACAGAATCCCGGTCGTGTCGGCCCGTTCTTCTCGGTGGGGACATTATATACGTCTATAACGTTATATATCCCCACCTAAGGCAACCTAACATCTCGGGTGCAGTATTTTACAACACTCCTGGCGGGTCGGCTCCTACTTCTCGGTGGGAACATTATATTCGTCTATAACGTAATATAACGTAACCTAACCCATCCGGCCACTCGCTGTTAATGTTTTACAGAATCCCGGTCGTGTCGGCACGTACTTCTCGGTGGGGACATTATATACGTCTATAACGTTATATATCCTAACCTAAGGCAACCTAACACTTCGGATGTAGTATTTTCCAACGTTCCTGTCGGGTCGGCCCCTACTTCTCGGTGGGAACATTATATACGTCTATGTCGTAATATAACCTAAACTAACCCATCTAACCCCTAGGTGATAATGCTTTACAGAATCCCGTTCGCGTCGGCCATTACTTCTCCGTGGGGACATTATATACGTCTATAACGTTATATATCCTAACCTAAGGCAAACTAACACTTCGGATGTAGTAGTTTCCAACGTTCCTGGCGAGTCGGCACCTACTTCTCGGTGGGAACATTATATAAGTCTATGTCGTAATATAACCTAACCTAATCCATCTAGACCCTCGGTGGTAATGTTTTACAGAATCCCGTTCGTGTCGGCCCGTACTTCTCTGTGGGGACATTATATACGTCTATAACGTTATATATCCCAACCTAAGACAACCTAACATCTCGGATGTAGTATTTTACAACACTCCTGGCGGGTCGGCTCCTACATCTCGGTGGGAACATTATATTCGTCTATAACGTAATATAACGTAACCTAACCCATCCGGCCCCTCGCTGGTAATGTTTTACAGAATCCCGGTCGTGTCGGCCCGTACTTCTCGGTGGAGACGTTATATACGTCTATAAAGTTATATATCCCAACCTAAGGCAACCTAAAATCTCGGATGTAGTATTTTACAACACTCCTGGCGGGTCGGCTCCTACTTCTCGGTGGGAACATTATATTCGTCTATAACGTAATATAACGTAACCTATCCCATCCAGCCCCTCGCTGGTAATGTTTTACAGTATCCCGGTCGTGTCATCCGGTACTCCTAGGTGGGGACATTATATACGTCTATAACGTTATATATCCTAACCTAAGGCAACCTGACACTTCGGATGTAGTAGTTTCCAACACTCCTGGCGGGTCGGCTCCTACATCTCGGTGGGAACATTATATTCGTCTATAACGTAATATAGCGTAACCTAACCCATCCGGCCTCTCGCTGTTAATGTTTTACAGAATCCCGGTCGTGTCGGCCCGTACTTCTCGGTGGGGACATTATATACGTCTATAACGTTATATATCCCCACCTAAGGCAACCTAACATCTCGGGTGCAGTATTTTACAACACTCCTGGCGGGTCGGCTCCTACTTCTCGGTGGGAACATTATATTCGTCTATAACGTAATATAACGTAACCTAACCCATCCGGCCACTCGCTGTTAATGTTTTACAGAATCCCGGTCGTGTCGGCACGTACTTCTCGGTGGGGACATTATATACGTCTATAACGTTATATATCCTAACCTAAGGCAACCTAACACTTCGGATGTAGTATTTTCCAACGTTCCTGTCGGGTCGGCCCCTACTTCTCGGTGGGAACATTATATACGTCTATGTCGTAATATAACCTAAACTAACCCATCTAACCCCTAGGTGATAATGCTTTACAGAATCCCGTTCGCGTCGGCCATTACTTCTCCGTGGGGACATTATATACGTCTATAACGTTATATATCCTAACCTAAGGCAAACTAACACTTCGGATGTAGTAGTTTCCAACGTTCCTGGCGAGTCGGCACCTACTTCTCGGTGGGAACATTATATAAGTCTATGTCGTAATATAACCTAACCTAATCCATCTAGACCCTCGGTGGTAATGTTTTACAGAATCCCGTTCGTGTCGGCCCGTACTTCTCTGTGGGGACATTATATACGTCTATAACGTTATATATCCCAACCTAAGGCAACATAACATCTCGGATGTAGTATTTTACAACGTTCCTGGCGGGTCGGCCTCTACTTCTCGGTGGGAACATTATATACGTCTATGTCGTAATATAACCTAAACTAACCCATCTAACCCTCGGTGATAATGCTTTACAGAATCCCGTTTGTGGCGGCCCGTACTTCCCCGTGGGGACATTATATACGTCTATAACGTTATATATCCTAACCTGAGGCAACCTAACACTTCGGATGTAGTAGTTTCCAACGTTCCTGGCGGGTCGGCACCTACTTCTCGGTGGGAACATTATATAAGTCTATGTCGTAATATAACCTAACCTAATCCATCTAGACCCTCGGTGATAATGTTTTACAGAATCCCGTTCGTGTCGGCCGGTACTTCTCGGTGGGGACATTATATACGTCTATAACGTTATATATCCCAACCTAAGGCAACCTAACATCTCGGATGTAGTATTTTACAACATTCCTGGCGTGTAGGCTCCTACTTCTCGGTGGGAACATTATATTCGTCTATAACGTAATATAACGTAACCTAACCCATCCGGTCCCTCGCTGTTAATGTTTTACAGAATCCCAGTCGTGTCGGCCCGTACTTCTCGGTGGGGACATTATATACGTCTATAACGTTATATATCCTAACCTAAGGCAACCTAACACTTCGGATGTAGTATTTTCCAACGTTCCTGGCGGGTCGGCCTCTACTTCTCGGTGGGAACATTATATACGTCTATGTCGTAATATAACCTAAACTAACCCATCTAACCCTCGGTGATAATGCTTTACAGAATCCCGTTTGTGTCGGCCCGTACTTCCCCGTGGGGACATTATATACGTCTATAACGTTATATATCCTAACCTAAGGCAACCTAACACTTCGGATGTAGTAGTTTCCAACGTTCCTAGCGGGTCGGCACCTACTTCTCGGTGGGAACATTATATACGTCTATGTCGTAATATAACCTAACCTAATCCATCTAGACCCTCGGTGATAATGTTTTACAGAATCCCGTTCGTGTCGGCCCGTACTTCTCTGTGGGGACATTATATACGTCTATAACGTTATATATCCCAACCTAAGGCAACCTAACATCTCGGATGTAGTATTTTACAACACTCCTGGCGGGTCGGCTCCTACTTCTGGGTGGGAACATTATATTCGTCTATAACGTAATATAACCTAACCTAACCCATCCAGCCCCTCGCTGGTAATGTTTTACAGAATCCCGGTCGTGTCAGCCGGTACTTCTAGGTGGGGACATTATATACGTCTATAACGTCATATGTCCTAACCTAAGGCAATTTAACACTTCGGATGTAGTATTTTACAACATTCCTGGCGTGTCGGCCCCTACTTCTGGGTGGGAACATTATATTCGTCTATAACGTAATATAACCTAACCTAACCCATACAGCCCCTCGCGGGTAATGTTTTACAGAATCCCGGTCGTGTCAGCCGGTACTTCTAGGTGGGGACATTATATACGTCTATAACGTCATATGTCCTAACCTAAGGCAATTTAACACTTCGGATGTAGTATTTTATAACATTCCTGGCGTGTCGGCCCCTACTTCTCGGTGGGAACATTATATTCGTCTATAATGTTATACATCCTAACCTAAGGCAACCTAACACTTCGGATGTGGTATTCTCCAACGTTCCTGGCGTGTCGGCTCCTACTTCTCGGTGGGAACATTATATTCGTCTATAACGTAATATAACGTAACCTAACCCATCCAGCCCCCGCTGGTACTGTTTTACAGAATTCCGGTCGTGTCAGCCCGTACTTCCCGGTGGGGACATTATATACGTCTATAACGTTATATATCCCAACCTAAGGCAACCTAACACTTCGGATGTAGTATTTTCCAACTTTCATGTCGGGTCGGCACATACTTCTCGGTGGGAACATTATATACGTCTATAACGTAATATAACGTAACCTAACCCATCCAGCCCCTCGCTGGTAATGTTTTACAGAATCCCGGTCGTGTCATCCGGTACTCCTAGGTGGGGACATTATATACGTCTATAACGTTATATATCCTAACCTAAGGCAACCTAACACTTCGGATGTAGTAGTTTCCAACGTTCCTGGCGGGTCGGCACCTACTTCTCGGTGGGAACATCATATAAGTCTATGTCATAATATAACCTAACCTAATCCATCTAGACCCTCGGTGATAATGTTTTACAGAATCCCGTTCGTGTCGGCCGGTACTTCTCCGTGGGGACATTATATACGTCTATAACGTTATATATCCCAACCTAAGGCAACCTAACATCTCGGATGTAGTATTTTACAACATTCCTGGCGTGTAGGCTCCTACTTCTCGGTGGGAACATTATATTCGTCTATAACGTAATATAACGTAACCTAACCCATCCGGCCCCTCACTGTTAGTGTTTTACAGAATCCCGGTCGTGTCGGCCCGTACTTCTCGGTGGGGACATTATATACGTCTATAACGTTATATATCCCAACCTAAGACAACCTAACATCTCGGATGTAGTATTTTACAACACTCCTGGCGGGTCGGCTCCTACATCTCGTTGGGAACATTATATTCGTCTATAACGTAATATAACGTAACCTAACCCATCCGGCCCCTCGCTGTTAATGTTTTACAGAATCCCGGTCGTGTCGACCCGTACTGCTCGGTGGAGACGTTATATACGTCTATAAAGTTATATATCCCAACCTAAGGCAACCTAACATCTCGGGTGCAGTATTTTACAACACTCCTGGCGGGTCGGCTCCTACTTCTCGGTGGGAACATTATATTCGTCTATAACGTAATATAACGTAACCTAACCCATCCGGCCACTCGCTGTTAATGTTTTACAGAATCCCGGTCGTGTCGGCACGTACTTCTCGGTGGGGACATTATATACGTCTATAACGTTATATATCCTAACCTAAGGCAACCTAACACTTCGGATGTAGTATTTTCCAACGTTCCTGTCGGGTCGGCCCCTACTTCTCGGTGGGAACATTATATACGTCTATGTCGTAATATAACCTAAACTAACCCATCTAACCCCTAGGTGATAATGCTTTACAGAATCCCGTTCGCGTCGGCCATTACTTCTCCGTGGGGACATTATATACGTCTATAACGTTATATATCCTAACCTAAGGCAAACTAACACTTCGGATGTAGTAGTTTCCAACGTTCCTGGCGAGTCGGCACCTACTTCTCGGTGGGAACATTATATAAGTCTATGTCGTAATATAACCTAACCTAATCCATCTAGACCCTCGGTGGTAATGTTTTACAGAATCCCGTTCGTGTCGGCCCGTACTTCTCTGTGGGGACATTATATACGTCTATAACGTTATATATCCCAACCTAAGGCAACATAACATCTCGGATGTAGTATTTTACAACGTTCCTGGCGGGTCGGCCTCTACTTCTCGGTGGGAACATTATATACGTCTATGTCGTAATATAACCTAAACTAACCCATCTAACCCTCGGTGATAATGCTTTACAGAATCCCGTTTGTGGCGGCCCGTACTTCCCCGTGGGGACATTATATACGTCTATAACGTTATATATCCTAACCTGAGGCAACCTAACACTTCGGATGTAGTAGTTTCCAACGTTCCTGGCGGGTCGGCACCTACTTCTCGGTGGGAACATTATATAAGTCTATGTCGTAATATAACCTAATCTAATCCATCTAGACCCTCGGTGATAATGTTTTACAGAATCCCGTTCGTGTCGGCCGGTACTTCTCGGTGGGGACATTATATACGTCTATAACGTTATATATCCCAACCTAAGGCAACCTAACATCTCGGATGTAGTATTTTACAACATTCCTGGCGTGTAGGCTCCTACTTCTCGGTGGGAACATTATATTCGTCTATAACGTAATATAACGTAACCTAACCCATCCGGTCCCTCGCTGTTAATGTTTTACAGAATCCCAGTCGTGTCGGCCCGTACTTCTCGGTGGGGACATTATATACGTCTATAACGTTATATATCCTAACCTAAGGCAACCTAACACTTCGGATGTAGTATTTTCCAACGTTCCTGGCGGGTCGGCCTCTACTTCTCGGTGGGAACATTATATACGTCTATGTCGTAATATAACCTAAACTAACCCATCTAACCCTCGGTGATAATGCTTTACAGAATCCCGTTTGTGTCGGCCCGTACTTCCCCGTGGGGACATTATATACGTCTATAACGTTATATATCCTAACCTAAGGCAACCTAACACTTCGGATGTAGTAGTTTCCAACGTTCCTAGCGGGTCGGCACCTACTTCTCGGTGGGAACATTATATACGTCTATGTCGTAATATAACCTAACCTAATCCATCTAGACCCTCGGTGATAATGTTTTACAGAATCCCGTTCGTGTCGGCCCGTACTTCTCTGTGGGGACATTATATACGTCTATAACGTTATATATCCCAACCTAAGGCAACCTAACATCTCGGATGTAGTATTTTACAACACTCCTGGCGGGTCGGCTCCTACTTCTGGGTGGGAACATTATATTCGTCTATAACGTAATATAACCTAACCTAACCCATCCAGCCCCTCGCTGGTAATGTTTTACAGAATCCCGGTCGTGTCAGCCGGTACTTCTAGGTGGGGACATTATATACGTCTATAACGTCATATGTCCTAACCTAAGGCAATTTAACACTTCGGATGTAGTATTTTACAACATTCCTGGCGTGTCGGCCCCTACTTCTGGGTGGGAACATTATATTCGTCTATAACGTAATATAACCTAACCTAACCCATACAGCCCCTCGCGGGTAATGTTTTACAGAATCCCGGTCGTGTCAGCCGGTACTTCTAGGTGGGGACATTATATACGTCTATAACGTCATATGTCCTAACCTAAGGCAATTTAACACTTCGGATGTAGTATTTTACAACATTCCTGGCGTGTCGGCCCCTACTTCTCGGTGGGAACATTATATTCGTCTATAACGTTATACATCCTAACCTAAGGCAACCTAACACTTCGGATGTGGTATTCTCCAACGTTCCTGGCGTGTCGGCTCCTACTTCTCGGTGGGAACATTATATTCGTCTATAACGTAATATAACGTAACCTAACCCATCCAGCCCCCGCTGGTACTGTTTTACAGAATTCCGGTCGTGTCAGCCCGTACTTCCCGGTGGGGACATTATATACGTCTATAACGTTATATATCCCAACCTAAGGCAACCTAACACTTCGGATGTAGTATTTTCCAACTTTCATGTCGGGTCGGCACATACTTCTCGGTGGGAACATTATATACGTCTATAACGTAATATAACGTAACCTAACCCATCCAGCCCCTCGCTGGTAATGTTTTACAGAATCCCGGTCGTGTCATCCGGTACTCCTAGGTGGGGACATTATATACGTCTATAACGTTATATATCCTAACCTAAGGCAACCTGACACTTCGAATGTAGCAGTTTCCAACGTTCCTGGCGGGTCGGCTCCAACTTCTCGGTGGGAACATTATATACGTCTATAACGTAATATAACGTAACCTAACCCATCCAGCCCCTCGCTGTTAATGTTTTACAGAATCCCGGTCGTGTCGGCCCGTACTTCTCGGTGGGGACATTATATACGTCTATAACGTTATATATCCCAACCTAAGGCAACCTAACATCTCGGGTGCAGTATTTTACAACACTCCTGGCGGGTCGGCACCTACTTCTCGGTGGGAATATTATGTTCGTCTATAACGTAATATAACGTAACCTAACCCATCCGGCCACTCGCTGTTAATGTTTTACAGAATCCCGGTCGTGTCGGCCCGTACTTCTCGGTGGGGACATTATATACGTCTATAACGTTATATATCCTAACCTAAGGCAACCTAACACTTCGGATGTAGTATTTTCCAACGTTCCTGTCGGGTCGGCCCCTACTTCTCGGTGGGAACATTATATACGTCTATGTCGTAATATAACCTAAACTAACCCATCTAACCCCTCGGTGATAATGCTTTACAGAATCCCGTTCGCGTCGGCCCGTACTTCTCCGTGGGGACATTATATACGTCTATAACGTTATATATCCTAACCTAAGGCAAACTAACACTTCGGATGTAGTAGTTTCCAACGTTCCCGGCGGGTCGGAACCTACTTCTCGGTGGGAACATTATATTCGTCTATAACGTAATGTAACGTAACCTAACCCATCTGGCCCCTCGCTGTTAATGTTTTACAGAATCCCGTTCGTGTCGGCCCGTACTTCTCGGTGGGGACATTATATACGTCTATAACGTTATATATCCCAACCTAAGACAACCTAACATCTCGAATGTAGTATTTTACAACACTCCTGGCGGGTCGGCTCCTACATCTCGGTGGGAACATTATATTCGTCTATAACGTAATATAGCGTAACCTAACCCATCCGGCCTCTCGCTGTTAATGTTTTACAGAATCCCGGTCGTGTCGGCCCGTACTTCTCGGTGGGGACATTATATACGTCTATAACGTTATATATCCCCACCTAAGGCAACCTAACATCTTGGATGTAGTATTTTACAACACTCCTGGCGGGTCGGCTCCTACTTCTGGGTGGGAACATTATATTCGTCTATAACGTAATATAACCTAACCTAACCCATCCAGCCACTCGCTGGTAATGTTTTACAGAATCCCGGTCGTGTCAGCCGGTACTTCTAGGTGGGGACATTATATACGTCTATAACGTCATATGTCCTAACCTAAGGCAATTTAACACTTCGGATGTAGTATTTTACAACATTCCTGGCGTGTCGGCCCCTACTTCTGGGTGGGAACATTATATTCGTCTATAACGTAATATAACCTAACCTAACCCATCCAGCCCCTCGCGGGTAATGTTTTACAGAATCCCGGTCGTTTCAGCCGGTACTTCTAGGTGGGGACATTATATACGTCTATAACGTCATATGTCCTAACCTAAGGCAACCTGACACTTCGAATGTAGCAGTTTCCAACGTTCCTGGCGTGTCGGCTCCAACTTCTCGGTAGGAACATTATATACGTCTATAACGTAATATAACGTAACCTAACCCATCCAGCCCCTCGCTGTTAATGTTTTACAGAATCCCGGTCGTGTCGGCCCGTACTTCTCGGTGGGGACATTATATACGTCTATAACGTTATATATCCCAACCTAAGGCAACCTAACATCTCGGGTGCAGTATTTTACAACACTCCTGGCGGGTCGGCTCCTACTTCTCGGTGGGAACATTATATTCGTCTATAACGTAATATAACGTAACCTAACTCATCCGGCCACTCGCTGTTAATGTTTTACAGAATCCCGGTCGTGTCGGCACGTACTTCTCGGTGGGGACATTATATACGTCTATAACGTTATATATCCTAACCTAAGGCAACCTAACACTTCGGATGTAGTATTTTCCAACGTTCCTGTCGGGTCGGCCCCTACTTCTCGGTGGGAACATTATATACGTCTATGTCGTAATATAACCTAAACTAACCCATCTAACCCCTCGGTGATAATGCTTTACAGAATCCCGTTCGCGTCGGCCAGTACATCTCCGTGGGGACATTATATACGTCTATAACGTTATAGATCCTAACCTAAGGCAAACTAACACTTCGGATGTAGTATTTTCCAACGTTCCTGGCGGGTCGGCCTCTACTTCTCGGTGGGAACATTATATACGTCTATGTCGTAATATAACCTAAACTAACCCATCTAACCCTCGGTGATAATGCTTTACAGAATCCCGTTTGTGTCGGCCCGTACTTCCCCGTGGGGACATTATATACGTCTATAACGTTATATATCCTAACCTAAGGCAAACTAACACTTCGGATGTAGTATTTTACAACATTCCTGGCGTGTCGGCCCCTACTTCTCGGTGGGAACATTATATTCGTCTATAACGTTATACATCCTAACCTAAGGCAACCTAACACTTCGGATGTGGTATTCTCCAACGTTCCTGGCGTGTCGGCTCCTACTTCTCGGTGGGAACATTATATTCGTCTATAACGTAATATAACGTAACCTAACCCATCCAGCCCCCGCTGGTACTGTTTTACAGAATTCCGGTCGTGTCAGCCCGTACTTCCCGGTGGGGACATTATATACGTCTATAACGTTATATATACCAACCTAAGGCAACCTAACACTTCGGATGTAGTATTTTCCAACTTTCATGTCGGGTCGGCCCATACTTCTCGGTGGGAACATTATATACGTCTATAACGTAATATAACGTAACCTAACCCATCCAGCCCCTCGCTGGTAATGTTTTACAGAATCCCGGTCGTGTCATCCGGTACTCCTAGGTGGGGACATTATATACGTCTATAACGTTATATATCCTAACCTAAGGCAACCTGACACTTCGAATGTAGCAGTTTCCAACGTTCCTGGCGTGTCGGCTCCAACTTCTCGGTAGGAACATTATATACGTCTATAACGTAATATAACGTAACCTAACCCATCCAGCCCCTCGCTGTTAATGTTTTACAGAATCCCGGTCGTGTCGGCCCGTACTTCTCGGTGGGGACATTATATACGTCTATAACGTTATATATCCCAACCTAAGGCAACCTAACATCTCGGGTGCAGTATTTTACAACACTCCTGGCGGGTCGGCTCCTACTTCTCGGTGGGAATATTATGTTCGTCTATAACGTAATATAACGTAACCTAACCCATCCGGCCACTCGCTGTTAATGTTTTACAGAATCCCGGTCGTGTCGGCCCGTACTTCTCGGTGGGGACATTATATACGTCTATAACGTTATATATCCTAACCTAAGGCAACCTAACACTTCGGATGTAGTATTTTCCAACGTTCCTGTCGGGTCGGCCCCTACTTCTCGGTGGGAACATTATATACGTCTATGTCGTAATATAACCTAAACTAACCCATCTAACCCCTCGGTGATAATGCTTTACAGAATCCCGTTCGCGTCGGCCCGTACTTCTCCGTGGGGACATTATATACGTCTATAACGTTATATATCCTAACCTAAGGCAAACTAACACTTCGGATGTAGTAGTTTCCAACGTTCCTGGCGGGTCGGAACCTACTTCTCGGTGGGAACATTATATTCGTCTATAACGTAATGTAACGTAACCTAACCCATCCGGCCCCTCGCTGTTAATGTTTTACAGAATCCCGTTCGTGTCGGCCCGTACTTCTCGGTGGGGACATTATATACGTCTATAACGTTATATATCCCAACCTAAGACAACCTAACATCTCGAATGTAGTATTTTACAACACTCCTGGCGGGTCGGCTCCTACATCTCGGTGGGAACATTATATTCGTCTATAACGTAATATAGCGTAACCTAACCCATCCGGCCTCTCGCTGTTAATGTTTTACAGAATCCCGGTCGTGTCGGCCCGTACTTCTCGGTGGGGACATTATATACGTCTATAACGTTATATATCCCCACCTAAGGCAACCTAACATCTTGGATGTAGTATTTTACAACACTCCTGGCGGGTCGGCTCCTACTTCTCGGTGGGAACATTATATTCGTCTATAACGTAATATAACGTAACCTATCCCATCCAGCCCCTCGCTGGTAATGTTTTACAGAATCCCGATCGTGTCATCCGGTACTCCTACGTGGGGACATTATATACGTCTATAACGTTATATATCCTAACCTAAGGCAACCTGACACTTCGGATGTAGTAGTTTCCAACGTTTCTGGCGGGTCGGCTCCAACTTCTCGGTGGGAACATTATATACGTCTATAACGTAATATAACGTAACCTAACCCATCCAGCCCCTCGCTGTTAATGTTTTACAGAATCCCGGTCGTGTCGGCCCGTACTTCTCGGTGGGGACATTATATACGTCTATAACGTTATATATCCCAACCTAAGGCAACCTAACATCTCGGGTGCAGTATTTTACAACACTCCTGGCGGGTCGGCTCCTACTTCTCGGTGGGAACATTATATTCGTCTATAACGTAATATAACGTAACCTAACTCATCCGGCCACTCGCTGTTAATGTTTTACAGAATCCCGGTCGTGTCGGCACGTACTTCTCGGTGGGGACATTATATACGTCTATAACGTTATATATCCTAACCTAAGGCAACCTAACACTTCGGATGTAGTATTTTCCAACGTTCCTGTCGGGTCGGCCCCTACTTCTCGGTGGGAACATTATATACGTCTATGTCGTAATATAACCTAAACTAACCCATCTAACCCCTCGGTGATAATGCTTTACAGAATCCCGTTCGCGTCGGCCAGTACATCTCCGTGGGGACATTATATACGTCTATAACGTTATAGATCCTAACCTAAGGCAAACTAACACTTCGGATGTAGTATTTTCCAACGTTCCTGGCGGGTCGGCCTCTACTTCTCGGTGGGAACATTATATACGTCTATGTCGTAATATAACCTAAACTAACCCATCTAACCCTCGGTGATAATGCTTTACAGAATCCCGTTTGTGTCGGCCCGTACTTCCCCGTGGGGACATTATATACGTCTATAACGTTATATATCCTAACCTAAGGCAACCTAACACTTCGGATGTAGTAGTTTCCAACGTTCCTAGCGGGTCGGCACCTACTTCTCGGTGGGAACATTATATACGTCTATGTCGTAATATAACCTAACCTAATCCATCTAGACCCTCGGTGATAATGTTTTACAGAATCCCGTTCGTGTCGGCCCGTACTTCTCTGTGGGGACATTATATACGTCTATAACGTTATATATCCCAACCTAAGGCAACATAACATCTCGGATGTAGTATTTTACAACACTCCTGGCGGGTCGGCTCCTACTTCTGGGTGGGAACATTATATTCGTCTATAACGTAATATAACCTAACCTAACCCATCCAGCCCCTCGCTGGTAATGTTTTACAGAATCCCGGTCGTGTCAGCCGGTACTTCTAGGTGGGGACATTATATACGTCTATAACGTCATATGTCCTAACCTAAGGCAATTTAACAGTTCGGATGTAGTATTTTACAACATTCCTGGCGTGTCGGCCCCTACTTCTCGGTGGGAACATTATATTCGTCTATAACGTTATACATCCTAACCTAAGGCAACCTAACACTTCGGATGTGGTATTCTCCAACGTTCCTGGCGTGTCGGCTCCTACTTCTCGGTGGGAACATTATATTCGTCTATAACGTAATATAACGTAACCTAACCCATCCAGCCCCCGCTGGTACTGTTTTACAGAATTCCGGTCGTGTCAGCCCGTACTTCCCGGTGGGGACATTATATACGTCTATAACGTTATATATCCCAACCTAAGGCAACCTAACACTTCGGATGTAGTATTTTCCAACGTTCCTGTCGGGTCGGCCCATACTTCTCGGTGGGAACATTATATACGTCTATAACGTAATATAACGTAACCTAACCCATCCAGCCCCTCGCTGGTAATGTTTTACAGAATCCCGGTCGTGTCATCCGGTACTCCTAGGTGGGGACATTATATACGTCTATAACGTTATATATCCTAACCTAAGGCAACCTGACACTTCGAATGTAGCAGTTTCCAACGTTCCTGGCGGGTCGGCACCTACTTCTCGGTGGGAACATCATATAAGTCTATGTCGTAATATAACCTAACCTAATCCATCTAGACCCTCGGTGATAATGTTTTACAGAATCCCGTTCGTGTCGGCCGGTACTTCTCCGTGGGGACATTATATACGTCTATAACGTTATATATCCCAACCTAAGGCAACCTAACATCTCGGATGTAGTATTTTACACCATTCCTGGCGTGTAGGCTCCTACTTCTCGGTGGGAACATTATATTCGTCTATAACGTAATATAACGTAACCTAACCCATCCGGCCCCTCACTGTTAGTGTTTTACAGAATCCCGGTCGTGTCGGCCCGTACTTCTCGGTGGGGACATTATATACGTCTATAACGTTATATATCCCAACCTAAGACAACCTAACATCTCGGATGTAGTATTTTACAACACTCCTGGCGGGTCGGCTCCTACATCTCGGTGGGAACATTATATTCGTCTATAACGTAATATAACGTAACCTAACCCATCCGGCCCCTCGCTGTTAATGTTTTACAGAATCCCGGTCGTGTCGACCCGTACTGCTCGGTGGAGACGTTATATACGTCTATAAAGTTATATATCCCAACCTAAGGCAACCTAACATCTCGGGTGCAGTATTTTACAACACTCCTGGCGGGTCGGCTCCTACTTCTCGGTGGGAACATTATATTCGTCTATAACGTAATATAACGTAACCTAACCCATCCGGCCACTCGCTGTTAATGTTTTACAGAATCCCGGTCGTGTCGGCACGTACTTCTCGGTGGGGACATTATATACGTCTATAACGTTATATATCCTAACCTAAGGCAACCTAACACTTCGGATGTAGTATTTTCCAACGTTCCTGTCGGGTCGGCCCCTACTTCTCGGTGGGAACATTATATACGTCTATGTCGTAATATAACCTAAACTAACCCATCTAACCCCTAGGTGATAATGCTTTACAGAATCCCGTTCGCGTCGGCCATTACTTCTCCGTGGGGACATTATATACGTCTATAACGTTATATATCCTAACCTAAGGCAAACTAACACTTCGGATGTAGTAGTTTCCAACGTTCCTGGCGAGTCGGCACCTACTTCTCGGTGGGAACATTATATAAGTCTATGTCGTAATATAACCTAACCTAATCCATCTAGACCCTCGGTGATAATGTTTTACAGAATCCCGTTCGTGTCGGCCCGTACTTCTCTGTGGGGACATTATATACGTCTATAACGTTATATATCCCAACCTAAGGCAACATAACGTCTCGGATGTAGTATTTTACAACGTTCCTGGCGGGTCGGCCTCTACTTCTCGGTGGGAACATTATATACTTCTATGTCGTAATATAACCTAAACTAACCCATCTAACCCTCGGTGATAATGCTTTACAGAATCCCGTTTGTGGCGGCCCGTACTTCCCCGTGGGGACATTATATACGTCTATAACGTTATATATCCTAACCTGAGGCAACCTAACACTTCGGATGTAGTAGTTTCCAACGTTCCTGGCGGGTCGGCACCTACTCCTCGGTGGGAACATTATATAAGTCTATGTCGTAATATAACCTAACCTAATCCATCTAGACCCTCGGTGATAATGTTTTACAGAATCCCGTTCGTGTCGGCCGGTACTTCTCGGTGGGGACATTATATACGTCTATAACGTTATATATCCTAACCTAAGGCAACCTAACACTTCGGATGTAGTATTTTCCAACGTTCCTGGCGGGTCGGCCTCTACTTCTCGGTGGGAACATTATATACGTCTATGTCGTAATATAACCTAAACTAACCCATCTAAACCTCGGTGATAATGCTTTACAGAATCCCGTTTGTGTCGGCCCGTACTTCCCCGTGGGGACATTATATACGTCTATAACGTTATATATCCTAACCTAAGGCAGCCTAACACTTCGGATGTAGTAGTTTCCAACGTTCCTAGCGGGTCGGCACCTACTTCTCGGTGGGAACATTATATACGTCTATGTCGTAATATAACCTAACCTATTCCATCTAGACCCTCGGTGATAATGTTTTACAGAATCCCGTTCGTGTCGGCCCGTACTTCTCTGTGGGGACATTATATACGTCTATAACGTTATATATCCCAACCTAAGGCAACCTAACATCTCGGATGTAGTATTTTACAACACTCCTGGCGGGTCGGCTCCTACTTCTGGGTGGGAACATTATATTCGTCTATAACGTAATATAACCTAACCTAACCCATCCAGCCCCTCGCTGGTAATGTTTTACAGAATCCCGGTCGTGTCAGCCGGTACTTCTAGGTGGGGACATTATATACGTCTATAACGTCATATGTCCTAACCTAAGGCAATTTAACACTTCGGATGTAGTATTTTACAACATTCCTGGCGTGTCGGCCCCTACTTCTCGGTGGGAACATTATATTCGTCTATAACGTTATACATCCTAACCTAAGGCAACCTAACACTTCGGATGTAGGATTCTCCAACGTTCCTGGCGTGTCGGCTCCTACTTCTCGGTGGGAACATTATATTCGTCTATAACGTAATATAACGTAACCTAACCCATCCAGCCCCCGCTGGTACTGTTTTACAGAATTCCGGTCGTGTCAGCCCGTACTTCCCGGTGGGGACATTAATTACGTCTATAACGTTATATATCCCAACCTAAGGCAACCTAACACTTCGGATGTAGTATTTTCCAACGTTCCTGTCGGGTCGGCCCCTACTTCTAGGTGGGAACATTATATACGTCTATGTCGTAATATAACCTAAACTAACCCATCTAACCCCTCGGTGATAATGCTTTACAGAATCCCGTTCGCGTCGGCCCGTACTTCTCCGTGGGGACATTATATACGTCTATAACGTTATATATCCTAACCTAAGGCAAACTAACACTTCGGATGTAGTAGTTTCCAACGTTCCTGGCGGGTCGGAACCTACTTCTCGGTGGGAACAATATATAAGTCTATGTCGTAATATAACCTAAACTAATCCATCTAGACCCTCGGTGATAATGTTTTACAGAATCCCGTTCGTGTCGGCCCGTACTTCTCTGTGGGGACATTATATACATCTATAACGTTATATATCCCAACCTAAGGCAACCTAACATCTCGGATGTAGTAGTTTCCAACGTTCCTGGCGGGTCGGAACCTACTTCTCGGTGGGAACAATATATAAGTCTATGTCGTAATATAACCTAAACTAATCCATCTAGACCCTCGGTGATAATGTTTTACAGAATCCCGTTCGTGCCGGCCCGTACTTCTCTGTGGGGACATTATATACATCTATAACGTTATATATCCCAACCTAAGGCAACCTAACATCTCGGATGTAGTATTTTACAACATTCCTGGCGTGTAGGCTCCTACTTCTCGGTGGGAACATTATATTTGTCTATAACGTAATATAACGTAACCACACCCATCCGGCCCCTCGCTGTTAATGTTTTTCAGAATCCCGGTCGTGTCGGCCCGTACTTCTCGGTGGGGACATTATATACGTCTATAACGTTATATATCCCAACCTAAGACAACCTAACATCTCGGATGTAGTATTTTACAACACTCCTGGCGGCGTCGGCTCCTACATCTCGGTGGGAACATTATATTCGTCTATAACGTAATATAACGTAACCTAACCCGTCCGGCTCCTCGCTGTTAATGTTTTACAGAATCCCGGTCGTGTCGGTCCGTACTTCTCGGTGGAGACGTTGTATACGTCTATAAACTTATATATCCGAACCTAAGGCAACCTAACATCTCGGATGTAGTATTTTACAACACTCCTGGCGGGTCGGCTCCTACTTCTCGGTGGGAACATTATATTCGTCTATAACGTAATATAACGTAACTTAACCCATCCGGCCCCTCGCTGTTAATGTTTTACAGAATCCCGGTCGTGTCGGCCCGTACTTCTCGGTGGGGACATTATATACGTCTATAACGTTATATATCCCAACCTAAGACAACCTAAGATCTCGGATGTAGTATTTTACAACACTCCTGGCGGGTCGGCTCCTACATCTCGGTGGGAACATTATATTCGTCTATAACGTAATATAACGTAACCTAACCCATCCATCCCCTCGCTGGTAATGTTTTACAGAATCCCGGTCGTGTCAGACCGTACTTCTCGGTGGGGACATTATATACGTCTATAACGTAATATAACGTAATCTAACCCATCCAGCCCCTCGCTGGTAATGTTTTACAGAATCCCGGCCGTGTCATCCGGTACTCCTAGGTGGGGACATTATATACGTCTATAACGTTATATATCCTAACCTAAGGCAACCTAACACTTCGGATGTAGTAGTTTCCAACGTTCCTGGCGGGTCGGCACCTACTTCTCGGTGGGAACATTATATAAGTCTATGTCGTAATATAACCTAACCTAATCCATCTAGACCCTCGGTGATAATGTTTTACAGAATCCCGTTCGTGTCGGCCGGTACTTCTCCGTGGGGACATTATATACGTCTATAACGTTATATATCCCAACCTAAGGCAACCTAACATCTCGGATGTAGTATTTTACAACATTCCTGGCGTGTAGGCTCCTACTTCTCGGTGGGAACATTATATTCGTCTATAACGTAATATAACGTAACCTAACCCATCCGGCCCCTCACTGTTAATGTTTTACAGAATCCCGGTCGTGTCGGCCCGTACTTCTCGGTGGGGACATTATATACGTCTATAACGTTATATATCCCAACCTAAGACAACCTAACATCTCGGATGTAGTATTTTACAACACTCCTGGCGGGTCGGCTCCTACATCTCGGTGGGAACATTATATTCGTCTATAACGTAATATAACGTAACCTAACCCATCCGGCCCCTCGCTGTTAATGTTTTACAGAATCCCGGTCGTGTCGGCCCGTACTTCTCGGTGGGGACATTATATACGTCTATAACGTTATATATCCCAACCTAAGACAACCTAACATCTCGGATGTAGTATTTTACAACACTCCTGGCGGCGTCGGCTCCTACATCTCGGTGGGAACATTATATTCGTCTATAACGTAATATAACGTAACCTAACCCGTCCGGCTCCTCGCTGTTAATGTTTTACAGAATCCCGGTCGTGTCGGCCCGTACTTCTCGGTGGAGACGTTATATACGTCTATAAAGTTATATATCCCAACCTAAGGCAACCTAACATCTCGGATGTAGTATTTTACAACACTCCTGGCGGGTCGGCTCCTACTTCTCGGTGGGAACAATATATTCGTCTATAACGTAATATAACGTAACTTAACCCATCCGGCCCCTCGCTGTTAATGTTTTACAGAATCCCGGTCGTGTCGGCCCGTACTTCTCGGTGGGGACATTATATACGTCTATAACGTTATATATCCCAACCTAAGACAACCTAAGATCTCGGATGTAGTATTTTACAACACTCCTGGCGGGTCGGCTCCTACATCTCGGTGGGAACATTATATTCGTCTATAACGTAATATAACGTAACCTAACCCATCCGGCCCCTCGCTGTTAATGTTTTACAGAATCCCGGTCGTGTCGGCCCGTACTTCTCGGTGGAGACGTTATATACGTCTATAAAGTTATATATCCCAACCTAAGGCAACCTGACATCTCGGATGTAGTATTTTACAACACTCCTGGCGGGTCGGCTCCTACATCTCGGTGGGAACATTATATTCGTCTATAACGTAATATAACGTAACCTAACCCATCCATCCCCTCGCTGGTAATGTTTTACAGAATCCCGGTCGTGTCAGACCGTACTTCTCGGTGGGGACATTATATACGTCTATAACGTAATATAACGTAATCTAACCCATCCAGCCCCTCGCTGGTAATGTTTTACAGAATCCCGGCCGTGTCATCCGGTACTCCTAGGTGGGGACATTATATACGTCTATAACGTTATATATCCTAACCTAAGGCAAACTAACACTTCGGATGTAGTAGTTTCCAACGTTCCTGGCGGGTCGGAACCTACTTCTCGGTGGGAACAATATATAAGTCTATGTCGTAATATAACCTAAACTAATCCATCTAGACCCTCGGTGATAATGTTTTACAGAATCCCGTTCGTGTCGGCCCGTACTTCTCTGTGGGGACATTATATACATCTATAACGTTATATATCCCAACCTAAGGCGACCTAACATCTCGGATGTAGTATTTTACAACATTCCTGGCGTGTAGACTCCTACTTCTCGGTGGGAACATTCTATTTGTCTATAACGTAATATAACGTAACCACACCCATCCGGCCCCTCGCTGTTAATGTTTTACAGAATCCCGGTCGTGTCGGCCCGTACTTCTCGGTGGGGACATTATATACGTCTATAACGTTATATATCCCAACCTAAGACAACCTAACATCTCGGATGTAGTATTTTACAACACTCCTGGCGGCGTCGGCTCCTACATCTCGGTGGGAACATTATATTCGTCTATAACGTAATATAACGTAACCTAACCCATCCGGCCCCTCGCTGTTAATGTTTTACAGAATCCCGGTCGTGTCGGCCCGTACTTCTCGGTGGGGACATTATATACGTCTATAACGTTATATATCCCAACCTAAGACAACCTAACATCTCGGATGTAGTATTTTACAACACTCCTGGCGGCGTCGGCTCCTACATCTCGGTGGGAACATTATATTCGTCTATAACGTAATATAACGTAACCTAACCCGTCCGGCTCCTCGCTGTTAATGTTTTACAGAATCCCGGTCGTGTCGGCCCGTACTTCTCGGTGGGGACATTATATACGTCTATAACGTTATATATCCCAACCTAAGACAACCTAAGATCTCGGATGTAGTATTTTACAACACTCCTGGCGGGTCGGCTCCTACATCTCGGTGGGAACATTATATTCGTCTATAACGTAATATAACGTAACCTAACCCATCCGGCCCCTCGCTGTTAATGTTTTACAGAATCCCGGTCGTGTCGGCCCGTACTTCTCGGTGGAGACGTTATATACGTCTATAAAGTTATATATCCCAACCTAAGGCAACCTGACATCTCGGATGTAGTATTTTACAACACTCCTGGCGGGTCGGCTCCTACATCTCGGTGGGAACATTATATTCGTCTATAACGTAATATAACGTAACCTAACCCATCCATCCCCTCGCTGGTAATGTTTTACAGAATCCCGGTCGTGTCAGACCGTACTTCTCGGTGGGGACATTATATACGTCTATAACGTAATATAACGTAATCTAACCCATCCAGCCCCTCGCTGGTAATGTTTTACAGAATCCCGGCCGTGTCATCCGGTACTCCTAGGTGGGGACATTATATACGTCTATAACGTTATATATCCTAACCTAAGGCAAACTAACACTTCGGATGTAGTAGTTTCCAACGTTCCTGGCGGGTCGGAACCTACTTCTCGGTGGGAACAATATATAAGTCTATGTCGTAATATAACCTAAACTAATCCATCTAGACCCTCGGTGATAATGTTTTACAGAATCCCGTTCGTGTCGGCCCGTACTTCTCTGTGGGGACATTATATACATCTATAACGTTATATATCCCAACCTAAGGCGACCTAACATCTCGGATGTAGTATTTTACAACATTCCTGGCGTGTAGACTCCTACTTCTCGGTGGGAACATTCTATTTGTCTATAACGTAATATAACGTAACCACACCCATCCGGCCCCTCGCTGTTAATGTTTTACAGAATCCCGGTCGTGTCGGCCCGTACTTCTCGGTGGGGACATTATATACGTCTATAACGTTATATATCCCAACCTAAGACAACCTAACATCTCGGATGTAGTATTTTACAACACTCCTGGCGGCGTCGGCTCCTACATCTCGGTGGGAACATTATATTCGTCTATAACGTAATATAACGTAACCTAACCCGTCCGGCTCCTCGCTGTTAATGTTTTACAGAATCCCGGTCGTGTCGGTCCGTACTTCTCGGTGGAGACGTTATATACGTCTATAAAGTTATATATCCCAACCTAAGGCAACCTAACATCTCGGATGTAGTATTTTACAACACTCCTGGCGGGTCGGCTCCTACTTCTCGGTGGGAACATTATATTCGTCTATAACGTAATATAACGTAACTTAACCCATCCGGCCCCTCGCTGTTAATGTTTTACAGAATCCCGGTCGTGTCGGCCCGTACTTCTCGGTGGGGACATTATATACGTCTATAACGTTATATATCCCAACCTAAGACAACCTAAGATCTCGGATGTAGTATTTTACAACACTCCTGGCGGGTCGGCTCCTACATCTCGGTGGGAACATTATATGCGTCTATAACGTAATATAGCGTAACCTAACCCATCCATCCCCTCGCTGGTAATGTTTTACAGAATCCCGGTCGTGTCAGACCGTACTTCTCGGTGGGGACATTATATACGTCTATAACGTAATATAACGTAATCTAACCCATCCAGCCCCTCGCTGGTAATGTTTTACAGAATCCCGGCCGTGTCATCCGGTACTCCTAGGTGGGGACATTATATACGTCTATAACGTTATATATCCTAACCTAAGGCAACCTAACACTTCGGATGTAGTAGTTTCCAACGTTCCTGGCGGGTCGGCACCTACTTCTCGGTGGGAACATTATATAAGTCTATGTCGTAATATAACCTAACCTAATCCATCTAGACCCTCGGTGATAATGTTTTACAGAATCCCGGTCGTGGGGGCCCGTACTTCTCGGTGGAGACGTTATATACGTCTATAAAGTTATATATCCCAACCTAAGGCAACCTAACATCTCGGGTGCAGTATTTTACAACACTCCTGGCGGGTCGGCTCCTACTTCTCGGTGGGAACATTATATTCGTCTATAACGTAATATAACGTAACCTAACCCATCCGGCCACTCGCTGTTAATGTTTTACAGAATCCCGGTCGTGTCGGCACGTACTTCTCGGTGGGGACATTAAATACGTCTATAACGTTATATATCCTAACCTAAGGCAACCTAACACTTCGGATGTAGTATTTTCCAACGTTCCTGTCGGGTCGGCCCCTACTTCTCGGTGGGAACATTATATACGTCTATGTCGTAATATAACCTAAACTAACCCATCTAACCCCTCGGTGATAATGCTTTACAGAATCCCGTTCGCGTCGGCCAGTACTTCTCCGTGGGGACATTATATACATCTATAACGTTATATATCCTAACCTAAGGCAAACTAACACTTCGGATGTAGTAGTTTCCAACGTTCCTGGCGAGTCGGCACCTACTTCTCGGTGGGAACATTATATAAGTCTATGTCGTAATATAACCTAACCTAATCCATCTAGACCCTCGGTGATAATGTTTTACAGAATCCCGTTCGTGTCGGCCCGTACTTCTCTGTGGGGACATTATATACATCTATAACGTTATATATCCCAACCTAAGGCAACCTAACATCTCGGATGTAGTATTTTACAACATTCCTGGCGTGTAGGCTCCTACTTCTCGGTGGGAACATTATATTCGTCTATAACGTAATGTAACGTAACCTAACCCATCCGGCCCCTCGCTGTTAATGTTTTACAGAATCCCGGTCGTGTCGGCCCGTACTTCTCGGTGGGGACATTATATACGTCTATAACGTTATATATCCGAACCTAAGACAACCTGACATCTCGGATGTAGTATTTTACAACACTCCTGGCGGGTCGGCTCCTACATCTCGGTGGGAACATTATATTCGTCTATAACGTAATATAACGTAACCTAACCCATCCATCCCCTCGCTGGTAATGTTTTACAGAATCCCGGTCGTGTCAGACCGTACTTCTCGGTGGGGACATTATATACGTCTATAACGTAATATACCGTAATCTAACCCATCCAGCCCCTCGCTGGTAATGTTTTACAGAATCCCGGCCGTGTCATCCGGTACTCCTAGGTGGGGACATTATATACGTCTATAACGTTATATATCCTAACCTAAGGCAAACTAACACTTCGGATGTAGTAGTTTCCAACGTTCCTGGCGGGTCGGAACCTACTTCTCGGTGGGAACAATATATAAGTCTATGTCGTAATATAACCTAAACTAATCCATCTAGACCCTCGGTGATAATGTTTTACAGAATCCCGTTCGTGTCTGCCCGTACTTCTCTGTGGGGACATTATATACATCTATAACGTTATATATCCCAACCTAAGGCAACCTAACATCTCGGATGTAGTATTTTACAACATTCCTGGCGTGTAGACTCCTACTTCTCGGTGGGAACATTCTATTTGTCTATAACGTAATATAACGTAACCTAACCCGTCCGGCTCCTCGCTGTTAATGTTTTACAGAATCCCGGTCGTGTCGGTCCGTACTTCTCGGTGGAGACGTTATATACGTCTATAAAGTTATATATCCCAACCTAAGGCAACCTAACATCTCGGATGTAGTATTTTACAACACTCCTGGCGGGTCGGCTCCTACTTCTCGGTGGGAACATTATATTCGTCTATAACGTAATATAACGTAACTTAACCCATCCGGCCCCTCGCTGTTAATGTTTTACAGAATCCCGGTCGTGTCGGCCCGTACTTCTCGGTGGGGACATTATATACGTCTATAACGTTATATATCCCAACCTAAGACAACCTAAGATCTCGGATGTAGTATTTTACAACACTCCTGGCGGGTCGGCTCCTACATCTCGGTGGGAACATTATATTCGTCTATAACGTAATATAACGTAACCTAACCCATCCATCCCCTCGCTGGTAATGTTTTACAGAATCCCGGTCGTGTCAGACCGTACTTCTCGGTGGGGACATTATATACGTCTATAACGTAATATAACGTAATCTAACCCATCCAGCCCCTCGCTGGTAATGTTTTACAGAATCCCGGCCGTGTCATCCGGTACTCCTAGGTGGGGACATTATATACGTCTATAACGTTATATATCCTAACCTAAGGCAACCTAACACTTCGGATGTAGTAGTTTCCAACGTTCCTGGCGGGTCGGCACCTACTTCTCGGTGGGAACATTATATAAGTCTATGTCGTAATATAACCTAACCTAATCCATCTAGACCCTCGGTGATAATGTTTTACAGAATCCCGTTCGTGTCGGCCGGTACTTCTCCGTGGGGACATTATATACGTCTATAACGTTATATATCCCAACCTAAGGCAACCTAACATCTCGGATGTAGTATTTTACAACATTCCTGGCGTGTAGGCTCCTACTTCTCGGTGGGAACATTATATTCGTCTATAACGTAATATAACGTAACCTAACCCATCCGGCCCCTCACTGTTAATGTTTTACAGAATCCCGGTCGTGTCGGCCCGTACTTCTCGGTGGGGACATTATATACGTCTATAACGTTATATATCCCAACCTAAGACAACCTAACATCTCGGATGTAGTATTTTACAACACTCCTGGCGGGTCGGCTCCTACATCTCGGTGGGAACATTATATTCGTCTATAACGTAATATAACGTAACCTAACCCATCCGGCCCCTCGCTGTTAATGTTTTACAGAATCCCGGTCGTGTCGGCCCGTACTTCTCGGTGGGGACATTATATACGTCTATAACGTTATATATCCTAACCTAAGGCAACCTAACACTTCGGATGTAGTATTTTCCAACGTTCCTGTCGGGTCGGCCCCTACTTCTCGGTGGGAACATTATATACGTCTATGTCGTAATATAACCTAAACTAACCCATCTAACCCCTCAGTGATAATGCTTTACAGAATCCCGTTCGCGTCGGCCCGTACTTCTCCGTGGGGACATTATATACGTCTATAACGTTATATATCCTAACCTAAGGCAAACTAACACTTCGGATGTAGTAGTTTCCAACGTTCCTGGCGGGTCGGAACCTACTTCTCGGTGGGAACAATATATAAGTCTATGTCGTAATATAACCTAAACTAATCCATCTAGACCCTCGGTGATAATGTTTTACAGAATCCCGTTCGTGTCGGCCCGTACTTCTCTGTGGGGACATTATATACATCTATAACGTTATATATCCCAACCTAAGGCAACCTAACATCTCGGATGTAGTATTTTACAACATTCCTGGCGTGTAGGCTCCTACTTCTCGGTGGGAACATTATATTTGTCTATAACGTAATATAACGTAACCACACCCATCCGGCCCCTCGCTGTTAATGTTTTACAGAATCCCTGTCGTGTCGGCCCGTACTTCTCGGTGGGGACATTATATACGTCTATAACGTTATATATCCCAACCTAAGACAACCTAACATCTCGGATGTAGTATTTTACAACACTCCTGGCGGGTCGGCTCCTACTTCTCGGTGGGAACATTATATTCGTCTATAACGTAATATAACGTAACTTAACCCATCCGGCCCCTCGCTGTTAATGTTTTACAGAATCCCGGTCGTGTCGGCCCGTACTTCTCGGTGGGGACATTATATACGTCTATAACGTTATATATCCCAACCTAAGACAACCTAAGATCTCGGATGTAGTATTTTACAACACTCCTGGCGGGTCGGCTCCTACATCTCGGTGGGAACATTATATTCGTCTATAACGTAATATAACGTAACCTAACCCATCCATCCCCTCGCTGGTAATGTTTTACAGAATCCCGGTCGTGTCAGACCGTACTTCTCGGTGGGGACATTATATACGTCTATAACGTAATATAACGTAATCTAACCCATCCAGCCCCTCGCTGGTAATGTTTTACAGAATCCCGGCCGTGTCATCCGGTACTCCTAGGTGGGGACATTATATACGTCTATAACGTTATATATCCTAACCTAAGGCAACCTAACACTTCGGATGTAGTAGTTTCCAACGTTCCTGCCGGGTCGGCACCTACTTCTCGGTGGGAACATTATATAAGTCTATGTCGTAATATAACCTAACCTAATCCATCTAGACCCTCGGTGATAATGTTTTACAGAATCCCGTTCGTGTCGGCCGGTACTTCTCCGTGGGGACATTATATACGTCTATAACGTTATATATCCCAACCTAAGGCAACCTAACATCTCGGATGTAGTATTTTACAACATTCCTGGCGTGTAGGCTCCTACTTCTCGGTGGGAACATTATATTCGTCTATAACGTAATATAACGTAACCTAACCCATCCGGCCCCTCACTGTTAATGTTTTACAGAATCCCGGTCGTGTCGGCCCGTACTTCTCGGTGGGGACATTATATACGTCTATAACGTTATATATCCCAACCTAAGACAACCTAACATCTCGGATGTAGTATTTTACAACACTCCTGGCGGGTCGGCTCCTACATCTCGGTGGGAACATTATATTCGTCTATAACGTAATATAACGTAACCTAACCCATCCGGCCCCTCGCTGTTAATGTTTTACAGAATCCCGGTCGTGTCGGCCCGTACTTCTCGGTGGGGACATTATATACGTCTATAACGTTATATATCCTAACCTAAGGCAACCTAACACTTCGGATGTAGTATTTTCCAACGTTCCTGTCGGGTCGGCCCCTACTTCTCGGTGGGAACATTATATACGTCTATGTCGTAATATAACCTAAACTAACCCATCTAACCCCTCAGTGATAATGCTTTACAGAATCCCGTTCGCGTCGGCCCGTACTTCTCCGTGGGGACATTATATACGTCTATAACGTTATATATCCTAACCTAAGGCAAACTGACACTTCGGATGTAGTAGTTTCCAACGTTCCTGGCGGGTCGGAACCTACTTCTCGGTGGGAACAATATATAAGTCTATGTCGTAATATAACCTAAACTAATCCATCTAGACCCTCGGTGATAATGTTTTACAGAATCCCGTTCGTGTCGGCCCGTACTTCTCTGTGGGGACATTATATACATCTATAACGTTATATATCCCAACCTAAGGCAACCTAACATCTCGGATGTAGTATTTTACAACATTCCTGGCGTGTAGGCTCCTACTTCTCGGTGGGAACATTATATTTGTCTATAACGTAATATAACGTAACCACACCCATCCGGCCCCTCGCTGTTAATGTTTTACAGAATCCCTGTCGTGTCGGCCCGTACTTCTCGGTGGGGACATTATATACGTCTATAACGTTATATATCCCAACCTAAGACAACCTAACATCTCGGATGTAGTATTTTACAACACTCCTGGCGGGTCGGCTCCTACATCTCGGTGGGAACATTATATTCGTCTATAACGTAATATAACGTCACCTAACCCATCCGGCCCCTCGCTGTTAATGTTTTACAGAATCCCGGTCGTGTCGGCCCGTACTCCTCGGTGGAGACGTTATATACGTCTATAAAGTTATATATCCCAACCTAAGGCAACCTAACATCTCGGGTGCAGTATTTTACAACACTCCTGGCGGGTCGGCTCCTACTTCTCGGTGGGAACATTATATTCGTCTATAACGTAATATAACGTAACCTACCCCATCCGGCTACTCGCTGTTAATGTTTTACAGAATCCCGGTCGTGTCGGCACGTACTTCTCGGTGGGGACATTAAATACGTCTATAACGTTATATATCCTAACCTAAGGCAACCTAACACTTCGGATGTAGTATTTTCCAACGTTCCTGTCGGGTCGGCCCCTACTTCTCGGTGGGAACATTATATACGTCTATGTCGTAATATAACCTAAACTAACCCATCTAACCCCTCGGTGATAATGCTTTACAGAATCCCGTTCGCGTCGGCCCGTACTTCTCCGTGGGGACATTATATACGTCTATAACGTTATATAGCCTAACATAAGGCAAACTAACACTTCGGATGTAGTAGTTTCCAACGTTCCTGGCGGGTCGGAACCTACTTCTCGGTGGGAACAATATATAAGTCTATGTCGTAATATAACCTAAACTAATCCATCTAGACCCTCGGTGATAATGTTTTACAGAATCCCGTTCGTGTCGGCCCGTACTTCTCTGTGGGGACATTACATACATCTATAACGTTATATATCCCAACCTAAGGCAACCTAACATCTCGGATGTAGTATTTTACAACATTCCTGGCGTGTAGGCTCCTACTTCTCGGTGGGAACATTATATTCGTCTATAACGTAATGTAACGTAACCTAACCCATCCGGCCCCTCGCTGTTAATGTTTTACAGAATCCCGGTCGTGTCGGCCCGTACTTCTCGGTGGGGACATTATATACGTCTATAACGTTATATATCCGAACCTAAGACAACCTGACATCTCGGATGTAGTATTTTACAACACTCCTGGCGGGTCGGCTCCTACATCTCGGTGGGAACATTATATTCGTCTATAACGTAATATAACGTAACCTAACCCATCCATCCCCTCGCTGGTAATGTTTTACAGAATCCCGGTCGTGTCAGACCGTACTTCTCGGTGGGGACATTATATACGTCTATAACGTAATATAACGTAATCTAACCCATCCAGCCCCTCGCTGGTAATGTTTTACAGAATCCCGGCCGTGTCATCCGGTACTCCTAGGTGGGGACATTATATACGTCTATAACGTTATATATCCTAACCTAAGGCAACCTAACACTTCGGATGTAGTAGTTTCCAACGTTCCTGGCGGGTCGGCACCTACTTCTCGGTGGGAACATTATATAAGTCTATGTCGTAATATAACCTAACCTAATCCATCTAGACCCTCGGTGATAATGTTTTACAGAATCCCGGTCGTGTCGGCCCGTACTTCTCGGTGGGGACATTATATACGTCTATAACGTTATATATCCGAACCTAAGACAACCTGACATCTCGGATGTAGTATTTTACAACACTCCTGGCGGGTCGGCTCCTACATCTCGGTGGGAACATTATATTCGTCTATAACGTAATATAACGTAACCTAACCCATCCATCCCCTCGCTGGTAATGTTTTACAGAATCCCGGTCGTGTCAGACCGTACTTCTCGGTGGGGACATTATATACGTCTATAACGTAATATAACGTAATCTAACCCATCCAGCCCCTCGCTGGTAATGTTTTACAGAATCCCGGCCGTGTCATCCGGTACTCCTAGGTGGGGACATTATATACGTCTATAACGTTATATATCCTAACCTAAGGCAACCTAACACTTCGGATGTAGTAGTTTCCAACGTTCCTGGCGGGTCGGCACCTACTTCTCGGTGGGAACATTATATAAGTCTATGTCGTAATATAACCTAACCTAATCCATCTAGACCCTCGGTGATAATGTTTTACAGAATCCCGTTCGTGTCGGCCGGTACTTCTCCGTGGGGACATTATATACGTCTATAACGTTATATATCCCAACCTAAGGCAACCTAACATCTCGGATGTAGTATTTTACAACATTCCTGGCGTGTAGGCTCTTACTTCTCGGTGGGAACATTATATTCGTCTATAACGTAATATAACGTAACCTAACCCATCCGGCCCCTCACTGTTAATGTTTTACAGAATCCCGGTCGTGTCGGCCCGTACTTCTCGGTGGGGACATTATATACGTCTATAACGTTATATATCCCAACCTAAGACAACCTAACATCTCGGATGTAGTATTTTACAACACTCCTGGCGGGTCGGCTCCTACATCTCGGTGGGAACATTATACTCGTCTATAACGTAATATAACGTCACCTAACCCATCCGGCCCCTCGCTGTTAATGTTTTACAGAATCCCCGTCGTGTCGGCCCGTACTTCTCGGTGGAGACGTTATATACGTCTATAAAGTTATATATCCCAACCTAAGGCAACCTAACATCTCGGGTGCAGTATTTTACAACACTCCTGGCGGGTCGGCTCCTACTTCTCGGTGGGAACATTATATTCGTCTATAACGTAATATAACGTAACCTAACCCATCCGGCCACTCGCTGTTAATGTTTTACAGAATCCCGGTCCTGTCGGCACGTACTTCTCGGTGGGGACATTAAATACGTCTATAACGTTATATATCCTAACCTAAGGCAACCTAACACTTCGGATGTAGTATTTTCCAACGTTCCTGTCGGGTCGGCACCTACTTCTCGGTGGGAACATTATATACGTCTATGTCGTAATATAACCTAAACTAACCCATCTAACCCCTCGGTGATAATGCTTTACAGAATCCCGTTCGCGTCGGCCAGTACTTCTCCGTGGGGACATTATATACATCTATAACGTTATATATCCTAACCTAAAGCAAACTAACACTTCGGATGTAGTAGTTTCCAACGTTCCTGGCGAGTCGGCACCTACTTCTCGGTGGGAACATTATATAAGTCTATGTCGTAATATAACCTAACCTAATCCATCTAGACCCTCGGTGATAATGTTTTACAGAATCCCGTTCGTGTCGGCCCGTACTTCTCTGTGGGGACATTATATACATCTATAACGTTATATATCCCAACCTAAGGCAACCTAACATCTCGGATGTAGTATTTTACAACATTCCTGGCGTGTAGGCTCCTACTTCTCGGTGGGAACATTATATTCGTCTATAACGTAATGTAACGTAACCTAACCCATCCGGCCCCTCGGTGATAATGTTTTACAGAATCCCGTTCGTGTCGGCCGGTACTTCTCCGTGGGGACATTATATACGTCTATAACGTTATATATCCCAACCTAAGGCAACCTAACATCTCGGATGTAGTATTTTACAACATTCCTGGCGTGTAGGCTCCTACTTCTCGGTGGGAACATTATATTCATCTATAACGTAATATAACGTAACCTAACCCATCCAGCCCCTCGCTGGTAATGTTTTACAGAATCCCGGTCGTGTCGGCCCGTACTTCTCGGTGGGGACATTATATACGTCTATAACGTTATATATCCTAACCTAAGGCAACCTAACATCTCGGATGCAGTATTTTACAACACTCCTGGCGGGTCGGGTCCAACTTCGCGGTGGGAACATTATATTCGTCTATAACGTAATATAACGTAACCTAATCCATCCAGCCCCTCGCTGGTACTGTTTTACAGAATTCCGGTCGTGTCAGCCCGTACTTCCCGGTGGGGAAATTATATACGTCTATAACGTTATATATCCCAACCTAAGGCAACCTAACATCTCGGATGTAGTATTTTACAACACTCCTGGCGGGTCGGCTCCTACTTCTCGGTGGGAACATTATGTTCGTCTATAACGTAATATAACGTAACCTAACCCATCCGGCCACTCGCTGTTAATGTTTTACAGAATCCCGGTCGTGTCGGCCCGTACTTCTCGGTGGGGACATTATATACGTCTATAACGTTATATATCCTAACCTAAGGCAACCTAACACTTCGGATGTAGTATTTTCCAACGTTCCTGTTGGGTCGGCCCCTACTTCTCGGTGGGAACATTATATACGTCTATGTCGTAATATAACCTAAACTAACCCATCTAACCCCTCGGTGATAATGCTTTACAGAATCCCGTTCGCGTCGGCCCGTACTTCTCCGTGGGGACATTATATACGTCTATAACGTTATATATCCTAACCTATGGCAAACTAACACTTCGGATGTAGTAGTTTCCAACGTTCCTGGCGGGTCGGAACCCACTTCTCGGTGGGAACAATATATAAGTCTATGTCGTAATATAACCTAACCTAATCCATCTAGACCCTCGGTGATAATGTTTTACAGAATCCCGTTCGTGTCGGCCCGTACTTCTCGGTGGAGACGTTATATACGTCTATAAAGTTATATATCCCAACCTAAGGCAACCTAACATCTCGGATGTAGTATTTTACAACACTCCTGGCGGGTCGGCTCCTACTTCTCGGTGGGAACATTATATTCGTCTATAACGTAATATAACGTAACCTCACCCATCCGGCCTCTCGCTGTTAATGTTTACAGAATCCCGGTCGTGTCGGCCCGTACTTCTCGGTGGGGACATTATATACGTCTATAACGTTATATATCCCAACCTAAGACAACCTAACATCTCGGATGTAGTATTTTACAACACTCCTGGCGGCGTCGGCTGCTACATCTCGGTGGGAACATTATATTCGTCTATAACGTAATATAACGTAACCTAACCCATCCGGCTCCTCGCTGTTAATGTTTTACAGAATCCCGGTCGCGTCGGCCCGTACTTCTCGGTGGAGACGTTATATACGTCTATAAAGTTATATATCCCAACCTAAGACAACCTAACATCTCGGATGTAGTATTTTACAACACTCCTGGCGGCGTCGGCTCCTACATCTCGGTGGGAACATTATATTCGTCTATAACGTAATATAACGTAACCTAACCCATCCGGCTCCTCGCTGTTAATGTTTTACAGAATCCCGGTCGCGTCGGCCCGTACTTCTCGGTGGGGACATTATATACGTCTATAACGTTATATATCCCAACCTAAGACAACCTGACATCTCGGATGTAGTATTTCACAACACTCCTGGCGGGTCGGCTCCTACATCTCGGTGGGAACATTATATTCGTCTATAACGTAATATAACGTAACCTAACCCATCCATCCCCTCGCTGGTAATGTTTTACAGAATCCCGGTCGTGTCAGACCGTACTTCTCGGTGGGGATATTATATACGTCTATAACGTTATATATCCCAACCTAAGGCAACCTAACATCTCGGATGTAGTATTTTACAACATTCCTGGCGTGTAGGCTCCTACTTCTCGGTGGGAACATTATATTCGTCTATAACGTAATATAACGTAACCTAACCCATCCGGCCCCACGCTGTTAATGTTTTACAGAATCCCAGTCGTGTCGGCCCGTACTTCTCGGTGGGGACATTATATACGTCTATAACGTTATATATCCTAACCTAAGGCAACCTAACACTTCGGATGTAGTATTTTCCAACGTTCGTGGCGGGTCGGCCTCTACTTCTCGGTGGGAACATTATATACGTCTATGTCGTAATATAACCTAAACTAACCCATCTAACCCTCGGTGATAATGCTTTACAGAATCCCGTTTGTGTCGGCCCGTACTTCCCCGTGGGGACATTATATACGTCTATAACGTTATATATCCTAACCTAAGGCAACCTAACACTTCGGATGTAGTAGTTTCCAACGTTCCTGGCGGGTCGGCACCTACTTCTCGGTGGGAACATTATATTCGTCTATAACGTAATATAACGTAACCTAACCCATCCGGCCCCTCACTGTTAATGTTTTACAGAATCCCGGTCGTGTCGGCCCGTACTTCTCGGTGGGGACATTATATACGTCTATAACGTTACATATACCAACCTAAGACAACCTAACATCTCGGATGTAGTATTTTACAACACTCCTGGCGGGTCGGCTCCTACTTCTCGGTGGGAACATTATATTCGTCTATAACGTAATGTAACGTAACCTAACCCATCCGTCCCCTCGCTGTTAATGTTTTACAGAATCCCGGTCGTGTCGGCCCGTACTTCTCGGTGGGGACATTATATACGTCTATAACGTTATATATCCCAACCTAAGACAACCTAACATCTCGATTGTAGTATTTTACAACACTCCTGGCGGGTCGGCTCCTACATCTCGCTGGGAACATTATATTCGTCTATAACGTAATATAGCGTAACCTAACCCATCCGGCCTCTCGCTGTTAATGTTTTACAGAATCCCGGTCGTGTCGGCCCGTACTTCTCGGTGGGGACATTATATACGTCTATAACGTTATATATACCCACCTAAGGCAACCTCACATCTCGGATGTAGTATTTTACAACACTCCTGGCGGGTCGGCTCCTACTTCTCGGTGGGAACATTATATTCGTCTATAACGTAATATAACGTTACCTATCCCATCCAGCCCCTCGCTGGTAATGTTTTACAGAATCCCGGTCGTGTCATCCGGTACTCCTAGGTGGGGACATTATATACGTCTATAACGTTATATATCCTAACCTAAGGCAACCTGACACTTCGGATGTAGTAGTTTCCAACGTTCCTGGCGGGTCGGCTCCTACTTCTCGGTGGGAACATTATATTCGTCTATAACGTAATATAACGTAACCTAACCCATCCGGCCACTCGCTGTTAATGTTTTACAGAATCCCGGTCGTGTCGGCCCGTACTTCTCGGTGGGGACATTATATACGTCTATAACGTTATATATCCTAACCTAAGGCAACCTAACACTTCGGATGTAGTATTTTCCAACGTTCCTGTCGGGTCGGCCCCTACTTCTCGGTGGGAACATTATATACGTCTATGTCGTAATATAACGTAACCTAACCCATCCAGCCCCTCGCTGGTAATGTTTTACAGAATACCGGTCGTGTCAGCCGGTACTTCTAGGTGGGGACATTATATACGTCTATAACGTTATACATCCTAACCTAAGGCAACCTAACACTTCGGATGTAGTATTTTCCAACGTTCCTGGCGTGTCGGCTCCTACTTCTCGGTGGGAACATTATATTCGTCTATAACGTAATATAACGTAACCTAACCCATCCGTCCCCTCGCTGTTAATGTTTTACAAAATCACGGTCGTGTCGGCCCGTACTTCTCGGTGGGGATATTATATACGTCTATAACGTTATATATCCCAACCTAAGGCAACCTAACACTTCGGATGTAGTATTTTCCAACGTTCCTGTCGGGTCGGCCCCTACTTCTCGGTGGGAACATTATATACGTCTATGTCGTAATATAACGTAACCTAACCCATCCAGCCCCTCGCTGGTAATGTTTTACAGAATACCGGTCGTGTCAGCCGGTACTTCTAGGTGGGGACATTATATACGTCTATAACGTTATACATCCTAACCTAAGGCAACCTAACACTTCGGATGTAGTATTTTCCAACGTTCCTGGCGTGTCGGCTCCTACTTCTCGGTGGGAACATTATATTCGTCTATAACGTAATATAACGTAACCTAACCCATCCGTCCCCTCGCTGTTAATGTTTTACAAAATCACGGTCGTGTCGGCCCGTACTTCTCGGTGGGGATATTATATACGTCTATAACGTTATATATCCCAACCTAAGGCAACCCAACATCTCGGATGTAGTATTTTACAACACTCCTGGCTGGTCGGCTCCTACTTCTCGGTGGGAACATTATATTCGCCTATAACGTAAAATAACGTAACCTAACCCATCCAGCCCCTCGCTGGTAATGTTTTACAGAATACCGGTCGTGTCAGCCGGTACTTCTAGGTGGGGACATTATATACGTCTATAACGTTATACATCCTAACCTAAGGCAACCTAACACTTCGGATGTAGTATTCTCTAACGTTCCTGGCGTGTCGGCTCCTACTTCTCGGTGCGAACATTATATTTGTCTATAACGTAATATAACGTAACCTAACCCATCCGTACCCCCGCTGTTAATGTTTTACAAAATCACGGTCGTGTCGGCCCGTACTTCTCGGTGGGGATATTATATACGTCTATAACGTTATATATCCCAACCTAAGGCAACCCAACATCTCGGATGTAGTACTTTACAACACTCCTGGCGGGTCGGCTCCTACTTCTCGGTGGGAACATTATATTCGCCTATAACGTAATATAACGTAACCTAACCCATCCAGCCCCTCGCTGTTAATGTTTTACAGAATCCCGGTCGTGTCGGCCCGTACTTCTCGGTGGGGACATTATATACGTCTATAACGTTATATATCCCAACCTAAGACAACCTAACATCTCGAATGTAGTATTTTACAACACTCCTGGCGGGTCGGCTCCTACTTCTCGGTGGGAACATTATATTCGTCTATAACGTAATATAACGTAACCTAACCTATCCGGCCACTCGCTGTTAATGTTTTACAGAATCCCGGTCGTGTCGGCCCGTACTTCTCGGTGGGGACATTATATACGTCTATAACGTTATATATCCTAACCTAAGGCAACCTAACACTTCGGATGTAGTATTTTCCAACGTTCCTGCCGGGTCGGCCCCTACTTCTCGGTGGGAACATTATATACGTCTATGTCGTAATGTAACCTAAAGTAACCCATCTAACCCCTCGGTGATAATGCTTTACAGAATCCCGGTCGTGTCAGCCCGTACTTCTCGGTGGGGACATTATATACGTCTATAACGTCATATGTCCTAACCTAAGGCAACTTAACACTTCGGATGTAGTATTTTACAACATTCCTGGCGTGTCGGCCCCTACTTCTCGGTGGGAACATTATATTCGTCTATAACGTTATACATCCTAACCTAAGGCAACCTAACACTTCGGATGTAGTATTCTCCAACGTTCCTGGCGTGTCGGCTCCTACTTCTCGGTGGGAACATTATATTCGTCTATAACGTAATATAACGTAACCTAACCCATCCGGCCCCTCACTGTTAATGTTTTACAGAATCCCGGTCGTGTCGGCCCGTACTTCTCGGTGGGGACATTATATACGTCTATAACGTTACATATCCCAACCTAAGACAACCTAACATCTCGGATGTAGTATTTTACAACACTCCTGGCGGGTCGGCTCCTACATCTCGGTGGGAACATTATATTCGTCTATAACGTAATATAGCGTAACCTAACCCATCCGGCCTCTCGCTGTTAATGTTTTACAGAATCCCGGTCGTGTCGGCCCGTACTTCTCGGTGGGGACATTATATACGTCTATAACGTTATATATACCCACCTAAGGCAACCTAACATCTCGGATGTAGTATTTTACAACACTCCTGGCGGGTCGGCTCCTACTTCTCGGTGGGAACATTATATTCGTCTATAACGTAATATAACGTTACCTATCCCATCCAGCCCCTCGCTGGTAATGTTTTACAGAATCCCGGTCGTGTCATCCGGTACTCCTAGGTGGGGACATTATATACGTCTATAACGTTATATATCCTAACCTAAGGCAACCTGACACTTCGGATGTAGTAGTTTCCAACGTTCCTGGCGGGTCGGCTCCTACTTCTCGGTGGGAACATTATATTCGTCTATAACGTAATATAACGTAACCTAACCCATCCGGCCACTCGCTGTTAATGTTTTACAGAATCCCGGTCGTGTCGGCCCGTACTTCTCGGTGGGGACATTATATACGTCTATAACGTTATATATCCTAACCTAAGGCAACCTAACACTTCGGATGTAGTATTTTCCAACGTTCCTGTCGGGTCGGCCCCTACTTCTCGGTGGGAACATTATATACGTCTATGTCGTAATATAACGTAACCTAACCCATCCAGCCCCTCGCTGGTAATGTTTTACAGAATACCGGTCGTGTCAGCCGGTACTTCTAGGTGGGGACATTATATACGTCTATAACGTTATACATCCTAACCTAAGGCAACCTAACACTTCGGATGTAGTATTTTCCAACGTTCCTGGCGTGTCGGCTCCTACTTCTCGGTGGGAACATTATATTCGTCTATAACGTAATATAACGTAACCTAACCCATCCGTCCCCTCGCTGTTAATGTTTTACAAAATCACGGTCGTGTCGGCCCGTACTTCTTGGTGGGGATATTATATACGTCTATAACGTTATATATCCCAACCTAAGGCAACCCAACATCTCGGATGTAGTATTTTACAACACTCCTGGCTGGTCGGCTCCTACTTCTCGGTGGGAACATTATATTCGCCTATAACGTAAAATGACGTAACCTAACCCATCCAGCCCCTCGCTGGTAATGTTTTACAGAATACCGGTCGTGTCAGCCGGTACTTCTAGGTGGGGACATTATATACGTCTATAACGTTATACATCCTAACCTAAGGCAACCTAACACTTCGGATGTAGTATTCTCTAACGTTCCTGGCGTGTCGGCTCCTACTTCTCGGTGCGAACATTATATTTGTCTATAACGTAATATAACGTAACCTAACCCATCCGTACCCCCGCTGTTAATGTTTTACAAAATCACGGTCGTGTCGGCCCGTACTTCTCGGTGGGGATATTATATACGTCTATAACGTTATATATCCCAACCTAAGGCAACCCAACATCTCGGATGTAGTACTTTACAACACTCCTGGCGGGTCGGCTCCTACTTCTCGGTGGGAACATTATATTCGCCTATAACGTAATATAACGTAACCTAACCCATCCAGCCCCTCGCTGTTAATGTTTTACAGAATCCCGGTCGTGTCGGCCCGTACTTCTCGGTGGGGATATTATATACGTCTATAACGTTATATATCCCAACCTAAGACAACCTAACATCTCGAATGTAGTATTTTACAACACTCCTGGCGGGTCGGCTCCTACTTCTCGGTGGGAACATTATATTCGTCTATAACGTAATATAACGTAACCTAACCTATCCGGCCACTCGCTGTTAATGTTTTACAGAATCCCGGTCGTGTCGGCCCGTACTTCTCGGTGGGGACATTATATACGTCTATAACGTTATATATCCTAACCTAAGGCAACCTAACACTTCGGATGTAGTATTTTCCAACGTTCCTGCCGGGTCGGCCCCTACTTCTCGGTGGGAACATTATATACGTCTATGTCGTAATGTAACCTAAAGTAACCCATCTAACCCCTCGGTGATAATGCTTTACAGAATCCCGGTCGTGTCAGCCCGTACTTCTCGGTGGGGACATTATATACGTCTATAACGTCATATGTCCTAACCTAAGGCAACTTAACACTTCGGATGTAGTATTTTACAACATTCCTGGCGTGTCGGCCCCTACTTCTCGGTGGGAACATTATATTCGTCTATAACGTTATACATCCTAACCTAAGGCAACCTAACACTTCGGATGTAGTATTCTCCAACGTTCCTGGCGTGTCGGCTCCTACTTCTCGGTGGGAACATTATATTCGTCTATAAGGTAATATAACGTAACCTAACCCATCCGGCACCTCACTGTTAATGTTTTACAGAATCCCGGTCGTGTCGGCCCGTACTTCTCGGTGGGGACATTATATACGTCTATAACGTTACATATCCCAACCTAAGACAACCTAACATCTCGGATGTAGTATTTTACAACACTCCTGGCGGGTCGGCTCCTACATCTCGGTGGGAACATTATATTCGTCTATAACGTAATATAACGTAACCTAACCCATCCGGCCCCTCGCTGTTAATGTTTTACAGAATCCCGGTCGTGTCGGCCCGTACTTCTCGGTGGAGACGTTATATACGTCTATAAAGTTATATATCCCAACCTAAGACAACCTAACATCTCGATTGTAGTATTTTACAACACTCCTGGCGGGTCGGCTCCTACATCTCGGTGGGAACATTATATTCGTCTATAACGTAATATAGCGTAACCTAACCCATCCGGCCTCTCGCTGTTAATGTTTTACAGAATCCCGGTCGTGTCGGCCCGTACCTCTCTGTGGGGACATTATATACGTCTATAACGTTATATATACCCACCTAAGGCAACCTAACATCTCGGATGTAGTATTTTACAACACTCCTGGCGGGTCGGCTCCTACTTCTGGGTGGGAACATTATATTCGTCTATAACGTAATATAACCTAACCTAACCCATCCAGCCCCTCGCTGGTAATGTTTTACAGAATACCGGTCGTGTCAGCCGGTACTTCTAGGTGGGGACATTATATACGTCTATAACGTTATATATCCTAACCGAAGGCAACCTAACACTTCGGATGTAGTATTTTACAACACTCCTGGCGGGTCGGCTCCTACATCTCGGTGGGAACATTATATTCATCTATAACGTAATATAACGTAACCTAACCCATCCGGCCCCTCGCTGTTAATGTTTTACAGAATCCCGGTCGTGTCGGCCCGTACTTCTCTGTGGGGACATTATATACGTCTATAACGTTATATGTCCCAACCTAAGGCAACTTAACATCTCGGATGTAGTATTTTACAACATTCCTGGCGTGTAGGCTCCTACTTCTCGGTGGGAACATTATATTCGTCTATAACGTAATATAACGTAACCTAACCGATCCGGCCCCTCACTGTTAATGTTTTACAGAATCCCGGTCGTGTCGGCCCGTACTTCTCGGTGGGGACATTATATACGTCTATAACGTTACATATCCCAACCTAAGACAACCTAACATCTCGGATGTAGTATTTTACAACACACCTGGCGGGTCGGCTCCTACATCTCGGTGGGAACATTATATTCGTCTATAACGTAATATAACGTAACCTAACCCATCGGGCCCCTCGCTGTTAATGTTTTACAGAATCCCGGTCGTGTCGGCCCGTACTTCTCGGTGGAGACGTTATATACGTCTATAAAGTTATATATCCCAACCTAAGGCAACCTAACATCTCGGATGTAGTATTTTACAACACTCCTGGCGGTTCGGCTCCTACTTCTCGGTGGGAACATTATATTCGTCTATAACGTAATGTAACGTAACCTAACCCATCCGTCCCCTCGCTGTTAATGTTTTACAGAATCCCGGTCGTGTCGGCCCGTACTTCTCGGTGGGTACATTATATACGTCTATAACGTTATATATCCCAACCTAAGACAACCTAACATCTCGATTGTAGTATTTTACAACACTACTGGCGGGTCGGCTCCTACATCTCGGTGGGAACATTATATTCGTCTATAACGTAATATAGCGTAACCTAACCCATCCGGCATCTCGCTGTTAATGTTTTACAGAATCCCGGTCGTGTCGGCCCGTACTTCTCGGTGGGGACATTATATACGTCTATAACGTTATATATCCTAACCTAAGGCAACCTAACACTTCGGATGTAGTATTTTCCAACGTTCCTGTAGGGTCGGCCCCTACTTCTCGGTGGGAACATTATATACGTCTATGTCGTAATATAACCTAAAAGAACCCATCTAACCCCTCGGTGATAATGCTTTACAGAATCCCGGTCGTGTCGGCCCGTACTTCTCGGTGGGGACATTATATACGTCTATAACGTCATATGTCCTAACCTAAGGCAACTTAACACTTCGGATGTAGTATTTTACAACATTCCTGGCGTGTCGGCCCCTACTTCTCGGTGGGGACATTATATACGTCTATAACGTTATACATCCTAACCTAAGGCAACCTAACACTTCGGATGTAGTATTCTCTAACGTTCCTGGCGTGTCGGCTCCTACTTCTCGGTGCGAACATTATATTTGTCTATAACGTAATATAACGTAACCTAACCCATCCGTTCCCCCGCTGTTAATGTTTTACAAAATCACGGTCGTGTCGGCCCGTACTTCTCGGTGGGGATATTATATACGTCTATAACGTTATATATCCCAACCTAAGGCAACCCAACATCTCGGATGTAGTATTTTACAACACTCCTGGCGGGTCGGCTCCTACTTCTCGGTGGGAACATTATATTCGCCTATAACGTAATATAACGTAACCTAACCTATCCGGCCACTCGCTGTTAATGTTTTACAGAATCCCAGTCGTGTCGGCCCGTACTTCTCGGTGTGGACATTATATACGTCTATAAGGTTATATATCCTAACCTAAGGCAACCTAACACTTCGGATGTAGTATTTTCCAACGTTCCTGTCGGGTCGGCCCCTACTTCTCGGTGGGAACATTATATACGTCTATGTCGTAATGTAACCTAAAGTAACCCATCTAACCCCTCGGTGATAATGCTTTACAGAATCCCGGTCGTGTCAGCCCGTACTTCTCGGTGGGAACATTATATTCGTCTATAACGTTATACATCCTAACCTAAGGCAACCTAACACTTCGGATGTAGTAGTTTCCAACGTTCCTGGCGGGTCGGCACCTACTTCTCGGTGGGAACATTATATACGTCTATGTCGTAATATAACCTAACCTAACCCTACTAGACCCTCGGTGATAATGTTTTACAGAATCCCGTTCGTGTCGGCCCGTACCTCTCTGTGGGGACATTGTTTACGTCTATAACGTTATATATCCCAAACTAAGGCAACCTAACATCTCGGATGTAGTATTTTACAACACTCCTGGCGGGTCGGCTCCTACTTCTGGGTGGGAACATTATATTCGTCTATAACGTAATATAACCTAACCTAACCCATCCAGCCCCTCGCTGGTAATGTTTTACAGAATACCGGTCGTGTCAGCCGGTACTTCTAGGTGGGGACATTATATACGTCTATAACGTTATATATCCTAACCGAAGGCAACCTAACACTTCGGATGTAGTATTTTACAACACTCCTGGCGGGTCGGCTCCTACATCTCGGTGGGAACATTATATTCATCTATAACGTAATATAACGTAACCTAACCCATCCAGCCCCTCACTGGTAATGTTTTACAGAATCCCGGTCGTGTCAGACCGTACTTCTCGGTGGGGACATTGTATACGACTATAACGTTATATATCCTAACTTAAGGCAACCTAACACATCGGATGTAGTATTTTACAGCATGCCAGGCGGGTCGGCCCCTACTTCTCGTTGGGAAAATTATATACGTCTATAACGTAATATAACGTAACCTAACCCATCCAGCCCCTCGCTGGTAATGTTTTACAGAATTCCGGTCGTGTCATCCGGTACTCCTAGGTGGGGACATTATATACGTCTATAACGTTATATATCCTAACCTAAGGCAACCTAACACTTCGGATGTAGTATTTTACAGCATGCCAGGCGGGTCGGCCCCTACTTCTCGGTGGGAACATTATATACGTCTATAACGTAATATAACGTAACCTAACCCATCCAGCCCCTCGCTGTTAATGTTTTACAGAATCCCGGTCGTGTCGGCCCGTACTTCTCGGTGGGGACATTATATACGTCTATAAAGTTATATATCCCAACCTAAGGCAACCTAACATCTCGGGTGCAGTATTTTACAACACTCCTGGCGGGTCGGCTCCTACTTCTCGGTGGGAACATTATATTCGTCTATAACGTAATATAACGTAACCTAACCCATCCGGCCACTCGCTGTTAATGTTTTACAGAATCCCGGTCGTGTCGGCACGTACTTCTCGGTGGGGACATTATATACGTCTATAACGTTATATATCCTAACCTAAGGCAACCTAACACTTCGGATGTAGTATTTTACAACGTTCCTGGCGTGTAGGCACCTACTTCTCGGTGGGAGCATTATATTCGTCTATAACGTAATATAACGTAACCTCACCCATCCGGCCCCTCGCTGTTAATGTTTTACAGAATCCCGGTCGTGTCGGCCCGTAATTCGCGGTGGGGACATTATATACGTCTATAACGTTATATATCCCAACCTAAGACAACCTAACATCTCGGATGTAGTATTTTACAACACTCCTGGCGGCGTCGGCTCCTACATCTCGGTGGGAACATTATATTCGTCTATAACGTAATATAACGTAACCTAACCCATCCGGCTCCTCGCTGTTAATGTTTTACAGAATCCCGGTCGTTTCGGCCCGTACTTCTCGGTGGAGACGTTATATACGTCTATAAAGTTATATATCCCAACCTAAGGCAACCTAACATCTCGGATGTAGTATTTTACAACAGTCCTGGCGGGTCGGCTCCTACTTCTCGGTGGGAACATTATATTCGTCTATAACGTAATGTAACGTAACCTAACCCATCCGGCCCCTCGCTGTTAATGTTTTACAGAATCCCGGTCGTGTCGGCCCGTACTTCTCGGTGGGGACATTATATACGTCTATAACGTTATATATCCCAACCTAAGACAACCTGACATCTCGGATGTAGTATTTTACAACACTCCTGGCGGGTCGGCTCCTACATCTCGGTGGGAACATTATATTCGTCTATAACGTAATATAACGTAACCTAACCCATCCATCCCCTCGCTGGTAATGTTTTACAGAATCCCGGTCGTGTCAGACCGTACTTCTCGGTGGGGACATTATATACGTCTATAACGTAATACAAAGTAATCTAACCCATCCAGCCCCTCGCTGGTAATGTTTTACAGAATCCCGGCCGTGTCATGCGGTACTCCTAGGTGGGGACATTATATACGTCTATAACGTTATATATCCTAACCTAAGGCAACCTAACACTTCGGATGTAGTAGTTTCCAACGTTCCTGGCGGGTCGGCACCTACTTCTCGGTGGGAACATTATATAAGTCTATGTCGTAATATAACCTAACCTAATCCATCTAGAACCTCGGTGATAATGTTTTACAGAATCCCGTTCGTGTCGGCCCGTACTTCTCTGTGGGGACATTATATACGTCTATAACGTTATATATCCCAACCTAAGGCAACCTAACATCTCGGATGTAGTATTTTACAACATTCCTGGCGTGTAGGCTCCTACTTCTTGGTGGGAACATTATATTCGTCTATAACGTAATATAACGTAACCTAACCCATCCGGCCCCTCACTGTTAATGTTTTACAGAATCCCGGTCGTGTCGGCCCGTACTTCTCGGTGGGGACATTATATACGTCTATAACGTTATATATCCCAACCTAAGACAACCTAACATCTCGGATGTAGTATTTTACAACACTCCTGGCGGGTCGGCTCCTACATCTCGGTGGGAACATTATATTCGTCTATAACGTAATATAACGTAACCTAACCCATCCGGCCCCTCGCTGTTAATGTTTTACAGAATCCCGGTCGTGTCGGCCCGTACTTCTCGGTGGAGACGTTATATACGTCTATAAAGTTATATATCCCAACCTAAGGCAACCTAACATCTCGGATGTAGTATTTTACAACATTCCTGGCGTGTCGGCCCCCACTTCTCGGTGGGAACATTATATTCGTCCATAACGTTATACATCCTAACCTAAGGCAACCTAACACTTCGGATGTAGTATTCTCCAACGTTCCTGGCGTGTCGGCTCCTACTTCTCGGTGGGAACATTATATTCGTCTATAACATAATATAACGTAACCTAACCCATCCGTCCCCTCGCTGTTAATGTTTTACAAAATCACGGTCGTGTCGGCACGTACTTCTCGGTGGGGATATTATATACGTCTATAACGTTATATATCCCAACCTAAGGCAACCCAACATCATGGATGTAGTATTTTACAACACTCCTGGCGGGTCGGCTCCTACTTCTCGGTGGGAACATTATATTCGCCTATAACGTAATATAACGTAACCTAACCCATCCAGCCCCTCGCTGGTAATGTTTTACAGAATACCGGTCGTGTCAGCCGGTACTTCTAGGTGGGGACATTATATACGTCTATAACGTTATACATCCTAACCTAAGGCAACCTAACACTTCGGATGTAGTATTCTCCAACGTTCCTGGCGTGTCGGCTCCTACTTCTCGGTGGGAACATTATATTCGTCTATAACGTAATATAACGTAACCTAACCCATCCGTCCCCCCGCTGTTAATGTTTTACAAAATCACGGTCGTGTCGGCCCGTACTTCTCGGTGGGGATATTATATACGTCTATGACGTTATATATCCCAACCTAAGGCAACCCAACATCTCGGATGTAGTATTTTACAACACTCCTGGCGGGTCGGCTCCTACTTCTCGGTGGGAACATTATATTCGCCTATAACGTAATATACCGTAACCTAACCCATCCAGCCCCTCGCTGGTAATGTTTTACAGAATACCGGTCGTGTCAGCCGGTACTTCTAGGTGGGGACATTATATACGTCTATAACGTTATATATCCCAACCTAAGGCAACCTAACATCTCGGATGTAGTATTTTACAACACTCCTGGCGGGTCGGCTCCTACATCTCGGTGGGAACATTATATTCGTCCATAACGTAATATAACGTAACCTAACCCATCCATCCCCTCGCTGGTAATGTTTTACAGAATCCCGGTCGTGTCAGACCGTACTTCTCGGTGGGGACATTATATACGTCTATAACGTAATATAACGTAACCTAATCCATCCAGCCCCTCGCTGGTAATGTTTTACAGAATCCCGGTCGTGTCATCCGGTACTCCTAGGTGGGGACATTATATACGTCTATAACGTTATATATCCTAACCTAAGGAAACCTGACACTTCGGATGTAGTAGTTTCCAACGTTCCTGGCGGGTCGGCACCTACTTCTCGGTGGGAACATTATATACGTCTATGTCGTAATATAACCTAACCTAACCCTACTAGACCCTCGGTGATAATGTTTTACAGAATCCCGTTCGTGTCGGCCCGCACCTCTCTGTGGGGACATTATATACGTCTATAACGTTATATATCCCAAACTAAGGCAACCTAACATCTCGGATGTAGTATTTTACAACACTCCTGGCGGGTCGGCTCCTACTTCTCGGTGGGAACATCATATTCGTCTATAACGTAATATAACGTAACCTAACCCATCCAGCCCCTCGCTGGTAATGTTTTACAGAATACCGGTCGTGTCAGCCGGTACTTCTAGGTGGGGACATTATATACGTCTATAACGTTATATATCCCAACCTAAGGCAACCTAACATCTCGGATGTAGTATTTTACAACACTCCTGGCGTGTCGGCTCCTACTTCTCGGTGGGAACATTATATTCGTCTACAACGTAATATAACGTAACCTAACCCATCCAGCCCCTCGCTGGTACTGTTTTACTGAATTCCGGTTGTGTCAGCCCGTACTACCCGGTGGGGACATTATACACGTCTATAACGTTATACATCCCAACCTAAGGCAAACTAACATCTCGGATGTAGAATTTTCCAACATTCCTTGCTTGTCGGCCTCTACTCCTCGGTGGGAACATTATATACGTCTATGTCGTAATATAACCTAACCTAACCCATCTAGACCCTCGGTAATAATGTTTTACAGAATCCTGTTCGTGTCGGCCCGTACTTTTCTGTGGGAACATCATATACGTCTATAACGTTATACATCCCAACCTAAGGCAACCTAACATCTCGGATGTAGTATTTTACAACATTCCTGGCGTGTAGGCTCGTACTTCTCGGTGGGAACATTATATACGTCTATAACGTAATATAACGTAACCTTACCCATCCAGCCCTTCGCTGGTAATGTTTTACAGAATCCCGGTCGTGTCATCCGGTACTCCTAGGTGGGGACATTATATACGTCTATAACGTTATATATCCTAACCTAAGGCAACCTAACACTTCGGATGTAGTATTTTCCAACGTTCCTGTCGGGTCGGCCCCTACTTCTCGGTGGGAACATTATATACGTCTATGTCGTAATATAACTTAACCTAACCCATCCAGCCCCTCGCTGGTAATGTTTTACAGAATACCGGTCGTGTCAGCCGGTACTTCTAGGTGGGGACATTATATACGTCTATAACGTTATACATCCTAACCTAAGGCAACCTAACACTTCGGATGTAGTATTTTCCAACGTTCCTGGCGTGTCGGCTCCTACTTCTCGGTGGGAACATTATATTCGTCTATAACGTAATATAACGTAACCTAACCCATCCGTCCCCTCGCTGTTAATGTTTTACAAAATCACGGTCGTGTCGGCCCGTACTTCTTGGTGGGGATATTATATACGTCTATAACGTTATATATCCCAACCTAAGGCAACCCAACATCTCGGATGTAGTATTTTACAACACTCCTGGCTGGTCGGCTCCTACTTCTCGGTGGGAACATTATATTCGCCTATAACGTAAAATGACGTAACCTAACCCATCCAGCCCCTCGCTGGTAATGTTTTACAGAATACCGGTCGTGTCAGCCGGTACTTCTAGGTGGGGACATTATATACGTCTATAACGTTATACATCCTAACCTAAGGCAACCTAACACTTCGGATGTAGTATTCTCTAACGTTCCTGGCGTGTCGGCTCCTACTTCTCGGTGCGAACATTATATTTGTCTATAACGTAATATAACGTAACCTAACCCATCCGTACCCCCGCTGTTAATGTTTTACAAAATCACGGTCGTGTCGGCCCGTACTTCTCGGTGGGGATATTATATACGTCTATAACGTTATATATCCCAACCTAAGGCAACCCAACATCTCGGATGTAGTACTTTACAACACTCCTGGCGGGTCGGCTCCTACTTCTCGGTGGGAACATTATATTCGCCTATAACGTAATATAACGTAACCTAACCCATCCAGCCCCTCGCTGTTAATGTTTTACAGAATCCCGGTCGTGTCGGCCCGTACTTCTCGGTGGGGATATTATATACGTCTATAACGTTATATATCCCAACCTAAGACAACCTAACATCTCGAATGTAGTATTTTACAACACTCCTGGCGGGTCGGCTCCTACTTCTCGGTGGGAACATTATATTCGTCTATAACGTAATATAACGTAACCTAACCTATCCGGCCACTCGCTGTTAATGTTTTACAGAATCCCGGTCGTGTCGGCCCGTACTTCTCGGTGGGGACATTATATACGTCTATAACGTTATATATCCTAACCTAAGGCAACCTAACACTTCGGATGTAGTATTTTCCAACGTTCCTGCCGGGTCGGCCCCTACTTCTCGGTGGGAACATTATATACGTCTATGTCGTAATGTAACCTAAAGTAACCCATCTAACCCCTCGGTGATAATGCTTTACAGAATCCCGGTCGTGTCAGCCCGTACTTCTCGGTGGGGACATTATATACGTCCATAACGTCATATGTCCTAACCTAAGGCAACTTAACACTTCGGATGTAGTATTTTACAACATTCCTGGCGTGTCGGCCCCTACTTCTCGGTGGGAACATTATATTCGTCTATAACGTTATACATCCTAACCTAAGGCAACCTAACACTTCGGATGTAGTATTCTCCAACGTTCCTGGCGTGTCGGCTCCTACTTCTCGGTGGGAACATTATATTCGTCTATAAGGTAATATAACGTAACCTAACCCATCCGGCACCTCACTGTTAATGTTTTACAGAATCCCGGTCGTGTCGGCCCGTACTTCTCGGTGGGGACATTATATACGTCTATAACGTTACATATCCCAACCTAAGACAACCTAACATCTCGGATGTAGTATTTTACAACACTCCTGGCGGGTCGGCTCCTACATCTCGGTGGGAACATTATATTCGTCTATTACGTAATATAACGTAACCTAACCCATCCGGCCCCTCGCTGTTAATGTTTTACAGAATCCCGGTCGTGTCGGCCCGTACTTCTCGGTGGAGACGTTATATACGTCTATAAAGTTATATATCCCAACCTAAGACAACCTAACATCTCGATTGTAGTATTTTACAACACTCCTGGCGGGTCGGCTCCTACATCTCGGTGGGAACATTATATTCGTCTATAACGTAATATAGCGTAACCTAACCCATCCGGCCTCTCGCTGTTAATGTTTTACAGAATCCCGGTCGTGTCGGCCCGTACCTCTCTGTGGGGACATTATATACGTCTATAACGTTATATATACCCACCTAAGGCAACCTAACATCTCGGATGTAGTATTTTACAACACTCCTGGCGGGTCGGCTCCTACTTCTGGGTGGGAACATTATATTCGTCTATAACGTAATATAACCTAACCTAACCCATCCAGCCCCTCGCTGGTAATGTTTTACAGAATACCGGTCGTGTCAGCCGGTACTTCTAGGTGGGGACATTATATACGTCTATAACGTTATATATCCTAACCGAAGGCAACCTAACACTTCGGATGTAGTATTTTACAACACTCCTGGCGGGTCGGCTCCTACATCTCGGTGGGAACATTATATTCATCTATAACGTAATATAACGTAACCTAACCCATCCGGCCCCTCGCTGTTGATGTTTTACAGAATCCCGGTCGTGTCGGCCCGTACTTCTCTGTGGGGACATTATATACGTCTATAACGTTATATATCCCAACCTAAGGCAACCTAACATCTCGGATGTAGTATTTTACAACATTCCTGGCGTGTAGGCTCCTACTTCTCGGTGGGAACATTATATTCGTCTATAACGTAATATAACGTAACCTAACCGATCCGGCCCCTCACTGTTAATGTTTTACAGAATCCCGGTCGTGTCGGCCCGTACTTCTCGGTGGGGACATTATATACGTCTATAACGTTACATATCCCAACCTAAGACAACCTAACATCTCGGATGTAGTATTTTACAACACACCTGGCGGGTCGGCTCCTACATCTCGGTGGGAACATTATATTCGTCTATAACGTAATATAACGTAACCTAACACATCCAGCCCCTCGCTGGTAATGTTTTACAGAATACCGGTCGTGTCAGCCGGTACTTCTAGGTGGGGACATTATATACGTCTATAACGTTATACATCCTAACCTAAGGCAACCTAACACTTCGGATGTAGTATTTTCCAACGTTCCTGGCGTGTCGGCTCCTACTTCTCGGTGGGAACATTATATTCGTCTATAACGTAATATAACGTAACCTAACCCATCCGTCCCCTCGCTGTTAATGTTTTACAAAATCACGGTCGTGTCGGCCCGTACTTCTCGGTGGGGATATTATATACGTCTATAACGTTATATATCCCAACCTAAGGCAACCCAACATCTCGGATGTAGTATTTTACAACACTCCTGGCTGGTCGGCTCCTACTTCTCGGTGGGAACATTATATTCGCCTATAACGTAAAATAACGTAACCTAACCCATCCAGCCCCTCGCTGGTAATGTTTTACAGAATACCGGTCGTGTCAGCCGGTACTTCTAGGTGGGGACATTATATACGTCTATAACGTTATACATCCTAACCTAAGGCAACCTAACACTTCGGATGTAGTATTCTCTAACGTTCCTGGCGTGTCGGCTCCTACTTCTCGGTGCGAACATTATATTTGTCTATAACGTAATATAACGTAACCTAACCCATCCGTTCCCCCGCTGTTAATGTTTTACAAAATCACGGTCGTGTCGGCCCGTACTTCTCGGTGGGGATATTATATACGTCTATAACGTTATATATCCCAACCTAAGGCAACCCAACATCTCGGATGTAGTATTTTACAACACTCCTGGCGGGTCGGCTCCTACTTCTCGGTGGGAACATTATATTCGCCTATAACGTAATATAACGTAACCTAACCTATCCGGCCACTCGCTGTTAATGTTTTACAGAATCCCAGTCGTGTCGGCCCGTACTTCTCGGTGTGGACATTATATACGTCTATAAGGTTATATATCCTAACCTAAGGCAACCTAACACTTCGGATGTAGTATTTTCCAACGTTCCTGTCGGGTCGGCCCCTACTTCTCGGTGGGAACATTATATACGTCTATGTCGTAATGTAACCTAAAGTAACCCATCTAACCCCTCGGTGATAATGCTTTACAGAATCCCGGTCGTGTCAGCCCGTACTTCTCGGTGGGAACATTATATTCGTCTATAACGTTATACATCCTAACCTAAGGCAACCTAACACTTCGGATGTAGTAGTTTCCAACGTTCCTGGCGGGTCGGCACCTACTTCTCGGTGGGAACATTATATACGTCTATGTCGTAATATAACCTAACCTAACCCTACTAGACCCTCGGTGATAATGTTTTACAGAATCCCGTTCGTGTCGGCCCGTACCTCTCTGTGGGGACATTGTTTACGTCTATAACGTTATATATCCCAAACTAAGGCAACCTAACATCTCGGATGTAGTATTTTACAACACTCCTGGCGGGTCGGCTCCTACTTCTGGGTGGGAACATTATATTCGTCTATAACGTAATATAACCTAACCTAACCCATCCAGCCCCTCGCTGGTAATGTTTTACAGAATACCGGTCGTGTCAGCCGGTACTTCTAGGTGGGGACATTATATACGTCTATAACGTTATATATCCTAACCGAAGGCAACCTAACACTTCGGATGTAGTATTTTACAACACTCCTGGCGGGTCGGCTCCTACATCTCGGTGGGAACATTATATTCATCTATAACGTAATATAACGTAACCTAACCCATCCAGCCCCGCACTGGTAATGTTTTACAGAATCCCGGTCGTGTCAGACCGTACTTCTCGGTGGGGACATTGTATACGACTATAACGTTATATATCCTAACTTAAGGCAACCTAACACATCGGATGTAGTATTTTACAGCATGCCAGGCGGGTCGGCCCCTACTTCTCGTTGGGAAAATTATATACGTCCATAACGTAATATAACGTAACCTAACCCATCCAGCCCCTCGCTGGTAATGTTTTACAGAATTCCGGTCGTGTCATCCGGTACTCCTAGGTGGGGACATTATATACGTCTATAACGTTATATATCCTAACCTAAGGCAACCTAACACTTCGGATGTAGTATTTTACAGCATGCCAGGCGGGTCGGCCCCTACTTCTCGGTGGGAACATTATATACGTCTATAACGTAATATAACGTAACCTAACCCATCCAGCCCCTCGCTGTTAATGTTTTACAGAATCCCGGTCGTGTCGGCCCGTACTTCTCGGTGGGGACATTATATACGTCTATAAAGTTATATATCCCAACCTAAGGCAACCTAACATCTCGGGTGCAGTATTTTACAACACTCCTGGCGGGTCGGCTCCTACTTCTCGGTGGGAACATTATATTCGTCTATAACGTAATATAACGTAACCTAACCCATCCGGCCACTCGCTGTTAATGTTTTACAGAATCCCGGTCGTGTCAGCCGGTACTTCTAGGTGGGGACATTATATACGTCTATAACGTTATATATCCTAACCTAAGGCAACCTAACACTTCGGATGTAGTATTTTACAACGTTCCTGGCGTGTAGGCACCTACTTCTCGGTGGGAGCATTATATTCGTCTATAACGTAATATAACGTAACCTCACCCATCCGGCCCCTCGCTGTTAATGTTTTACAGAATCCCGGTCGTGTCGGCCCGTAATTCGCGGTGGGGACATTATATACGTCTATAACGTTATATATCCCAACCTAAGACAACCTAACATCTCGGATGTAGTATTTTACAACACTCCTGGCGGCGTCGGCTCCTACATCTCGGTGGGAACATTATATTCGTCTATAACGTAATATAACGTAACCTAACCCATCCGGCTCCTCGCTGTTAATGTTTTACAGAATCCCGGTCGTTTCGGCCCGTACTTCTCGGTGGAGACGTTATATACGTCTATAAAGTTATATATCCCAACCTAAGGCAACCTAACATCTCGGATGTAGTATTTTACAACACTCCTGGCGGGTCGGCTCCTACATCTCGGTGGGAACATTATATTCGTCCATAACGTAATATAACGTAACCTAACCCATCCATCCCCTCGCTGGTAATGTTTTACAGAATCCCGGTCGTGTCAGACCGTACTTCTCGGTGGGGACATTATATACGTCTATAACGTAATATAACGTAACCTAATCCATCCAGCCCCTCGCTGGTAATGTTTTACAGAATCCCGGTCGTGTCATCCGGTACTCCTAGGTGGGGACATTATATACGTCTATAACGTTATATATCCTAACCTAAGGAAACCTGACACTTCGGATGTAGTAGTTTCCAACGTTCCTGGCGGGTCGGCACCTACTTCTCGGTGGGAACATTATATACGTCTATGTCGTAATATAACCTAACCTAACCCTACTAGACCCTCGGTGATAATGTTTTACAGAATCCCGTTCGTGTCGGCCCGCACCTCTCTGTGGGGACATTATATACGTCTATAACGTTATATATCCCAAACTAAGGCAACCTAACATCTCGGATGTAGTATTTTACAACACTCCTGGCGGGTCGGCTCCTACTTCTCGGTGGGAACATCATATTCGTCTATAACGTAATATAACGTAACCTAACCCATCCAGCCCCTCGCTGGTAATGTTTTACAGAATACCGGTCGTGTCAGCCGGTACTTCTAGGTGGGGACATTATATACGTCTATAACGTTATATATCCCCACCTAAGGCAACCTAACATCTCGGATGTAGTATTTTACAACACTCCTGGCGTGTCGGCTCCTACTTCTCGGTGGGAACATTATATTCGTCTACAACGTAATATAACGTAACCTAACCCATCCAGCCCCTCGCTGGTACTGTTTTACTGAATTCCGGTTGTGTCAGCCCGTACTACCCGGTGGGGACATTATACACGTCTATAACGTTATACATCCCAACCTAAGGCAAACTAACATCTCGGATGTAGAATTTTCCAACATTCCTTGCTTGTCGGCCTCTACTCCTCGGTGGGAACATTATATACGTCTATGTCGTAATATAACCTAACCTAACCCATCTAGACCCTCGGTAATAATGTTTTACAGAATCCTCTTCGTGTCGGCCCGTACTTTTCTGTGGGAACATCATATACGTCTATAACGTTATACATCCCAACCTAAGGCAACCTAACATCTCGGATGTAGTATTTTACAACATTCCTGGCGTGTAGGCTCGTACTTCTCGGTGGGAACATTATATACGTCTATAACGTAATATAACGTAACCTTACCCATCCAGCCCTTCGCTGGTAATGTTTTACAGAATCCCGGTCGTGTCATCCGGTACTCCTAGGTGGGGACATTATATACGTCTATAACGTTATATATCCTAACCTAAGGCAACCTGACACTTCGGATGTAGTAGTTTCCAACGTTCCTGGCGGGTCGGCACCTACTTCTCGGTGGGAACATTATATACGTCTATGTCGTAATATAACCTAACCTAACCCTACTAGACCCTCGGTGATAATGTTTTACAGAATCCCGTTCGTGTCGGCCCGCACCTCTCTGTGGGGACATTATATACGTCTATAACGTTATATATCCCAAACTAAGGCAACCTAACATCTCGGATGTAGTATTTTACAACACTCCTGGCGGGTCGGCTCCTACTTCTGGGTGGGAACATTATATTCATCTATAACGTAATATAACCTAACCTAACCCATCCAGCCCCTCGCTGGTAATGTTTTACAGAATACCGGACGTGTCAGCCGGTACTTCTAGGTGGGGACATTATATACGTCTATAACGTTATATATCCTAACCGAAGGCAACCTAACACTTCGGATGTAGTATTTTACAACACTCCTGGCGGGTCGGCTCCTACATCTCGGTGGGAACATTATATTCATCTATAACGTAATATAACGTAACCTAACCCATCCAGCCCCTCGCTGGTAATGTTTTACAGAATCCCGGTCGTGTCAGACCGTACTTCTCGGTGGGGACATTATATACGACTATAACGTTATATATCCTAACTTAAGGCAACCTAACACATCGGATGTAGTATTTTACAGCATGCCAGGGGGGTCGGCCCCTACTTCTCGGTGGGAAAATTATATACGTCTATAACGTAATATAACGTAACCTAACCCATCCAGCCCCTCGCTGGTAATGTTTTACAGAATTCCGGTCGTGTCATCCGGTACTCCTAGGTGGGGACATTATATACGTCTATAACGTTATATATCCTAACCTAAGGCAACCTGACATCTCGGGTGTAGTATTTTACAACACTCCTGGCGGGTTGGCTCCTACTTCTCGGTGGGAACATTATATTCGTCTATAACGTAATGTAACGTAACCTAACCCATCCAGCCCCTCGCTGGTAATGTTTTACAGAATCCCGATCGTGTCAGACCGTACTTCTCTTTGGGACATTATATACGTCTATAACGTTATATATCCTAATCTAAGGCAACCTAACACTTCGGATGTGGTATTTTCCAACTTTCCTGGCGGGTCGGCCCGTACTTCTCGGTGGGAACATTATATACGTCTATAACGTAATGTAACGTACCCTAACCCATCCAGCCCCTCGCTGGTAATGTTTTACAGAATCCCGGTCGTGTCAGACGGTACTTCTAGGTGGGGACATTATATACGTCTATAACGTTATATATCCTAACCTAAGGCAACCTAACACTTCGGATGTAGTATTTTACAGCATGCCAGGCGGGTCGGCTCCTACTTCTCGGTGGGAACATTATATTCGTCTATAACGTAATATAACGTAACCTAACCCATCCGTCCCCCCGCTGTTAATGTTTTACAAAATCACGGTCGTGTCGGCCCGTACTTCTCGGTGGGGATATTATATACGTCTATGACGTTATATATCCCAACCTAAGGCAACCCAACATCTCGGATGTAGTATTTTACAACACTCCTGGCGGGTCGGTTCCTACTTCTCGGTGGGAACATTATATTCGCCTATAACGTAATATAACGTAACCTAACCCATCCAGCCCCTCGCTGGTAATGTTTTACAGAATACCGGTCGTGTCAGCCGGTACTTCTAGGTGGGGACATTATATACGTCTATAACGTTATATATCCCAACCTAAGGCAACCTAACATCTCGGATGTAGTATTTTACAACACTCCTGGCGGGTCGGCTCCTACATCTCGGTGGGAACATTATATTCGTCCATAACGTAATATAACGTAACCTAACCCATCCATCCCCTCGCTGGTAATGTTTTACAGAATCCCGGTCGTGTCAGACCGTACTTCTCGGTGGGGACATTATATACGTCTATAACGTAATATAACGTAACCTAACCCATCCAGCCCCTCGCTGGTAATGTTTTACAGAATCCCGGTCGTGTCATCCGGTACTCCTAGGTGGGGACATTATATACGTCTATAACGTTATATATCCTAACCTAAGGAAACCTGACACTTCGGATGTAGTAGTTTCCAACGTTCCTGGCGGGTCGGCACCTACTTCTCGGTGGGAACATTATATACGTCTATGTCGTAATATAACCTAACCTAACCCTACTAGACCCTCGGTGATAATGTTTTACAGAATCCCGTTCGTGTCGGCCCGCACCTCTCTGTGGGGACATTATATACGTCTATAACGTTATATATCCCAAACTAAGGCAACCTAACATCTCGGATGTAGTATTTTACAACACTCCTGGCGGGTCGGCTCCTACTTCTCGGTGGGAACATCATATTCGTCTATAACGTAATATAACGTAACCTAACCCATCCAGCCCCTCGCTGGTAATGTTTTACAGAATATCGGTCGTGTCAGCCGGTACTTCTAGGTGGGGACATTATATACGTCTATAACGTTATATATCCCCACCTAGGGCAACCTAACATCTCGGATGTAGTATTTTACAACACTCCTGGCGTGTCGGCTCCTACTTCTCGGTGGGAACATTATATTCGTCTACAACGTAATATAACGTAACCTAACCCATCCAGCCCCTCGCTGGTGATGTTTTACAGAATACCGGTCGTGTCAGCCGGTACTTCTAGGTGGGGACATTATATACGTCTATAACGTTATATATCCCCACCTAGGGCAACCTAACATCTCGGATGTAGTATTTTACAACACTCCTGGCGTGTCGGCTCCTACTTCTCGGTGGGAACATTATATTCGTCTACAACGTAATATAACGTAACCTAACCCATCCAGCCCCTCGCTGGTAATGTTTTACAGAATCCCGGTCGTGTCAGACCGTACTTCTCGGTGGGGACATTATATACGTCTATAACGTTATATATCCTAACCTAAGGCAACCTAACACTTCGGATGTAGTATTTTCCAACGTTCCTGGCGGGTCGGCCCCAACTTCTCGGTGGGAACATTATATACGTCTATAACGTAATATAACGTAACCTTACCCATCCAGCCCTTCGCTGGTAATGTTTTACAGAATCCCGGTCGTGTCATCCGGTACTCCTAGGTGGGGACATTATATACGTCTATAACGTTATATATCCTAACCTAAGGCAACCTGACACTTCGGATGTAGTAGTTTGAACGTTCCTGGCGGGTCGGCACCTACTTCTCGGTGGGAACATTATATACGTCTATGTCGTAATATAACCTAACCTAACCCATCCAGCCCCTCGCTGGTAATGTTTTACAGAATCCCGGTCGTGTCGGCCCGTACTTCTCGGTGGGGACATTATATACGTCTATAACGTTATATATCCCAACCTAAGGCAACCTAACATCTCGGGTGCAGTATTTTACAACACTCCTGGCGGGTCGGCTCCTACTTCTCGGTGGGAACATTATATTCGTCTATAACGTAATATAACGTAACCTAACCCATCCGGCCACTCGCTGTTAATGTTTTACAGAATCCCGGTCGTGTCGGCCCGTACTTCTCGGTGGGGACATTATATACGTCTATAACGTTATATATCCCAACCTAAGGCAACCTAACATCTCGGGTGCAGTATTTTACAACACTCCTTGCGGGTCGGCTCCTACTTCTCGGTGGGAACATTATATTCGTCTATAACGTAATATAACGTAACCTCACCCATCCGGCCCCTCGCTGTTAATGTTTTACAGAATCCCGGTCGTGTCGGCCGGTACTTCTAGGCGGGGACATTATATACGTCTATAACGTCATATGTCCTAACCTAAGGCAACTTAACACTTCGGATGTAGTATTTTACAACATTCCTGGCGTGTCGGCCCATACTTCTCGGTGGGAACATTATATTCGTCTATAACGTTATACATCCTAACTTACTGCAACCTAACACTTCGGATGTAGTATTCTCCAACGTTCCTGGCGTGTCGGCTCCTACTTCTCGGTGGGAACATTATATTCGTCTATAACGTAATATAACGTAACCTAACCCATCCGTCCCCTCGCTGTTAATGTTTTACAAAATCACGGTCGTGTCGGCACGTACTTCTCGGTGGGGATATTATATACGTCTATAACGTTATATATCCCAACCTAAGGCAACCCAACATCTCGGATGTAGTATTTTACAACACTCCTGGCGGGTCGGCTCCTACTTCTCGGTGGGAACATTATATTCGCATATAACGTAATATAACGTAACCTAACCCATCCAGCCCCTCGCTGGTAATGTTTTACAGAATACCGGGCGTGTCAGCCGGTACTTCTAGGTGGGGACATTATATACGTCTATAACGTTATACATCCTAACCTAAGGCAACCTAACACCTCGGATGTAGTATTCTCCAACGTTCCTGGCGTGTCGGCTCCTACTACTCGGTGGGAACATTATATTCGTCTATAACGTAATATAACGTAACCTAACCCATTCGTCCCCTCGCTGTTAATGTTTTACAAAATCACGGTCGTGTCGGCCCGTACTTCTCGGTGGGGATATTATATACGTCTATAACGTTATATATCCCAACCTAAGGCAACCCAACTTTTCGGATGTAGTATTTTACAACACTCCTGGCGGGTCGGCTCCTACTTCTCGGTGGGAACATTATATTCGCCTATAACGTAATATGACGTAACCTAACCCATCCAGCCCCTCGCTGGTAATGTTTTACAGAATACCGGTCGTGTCAGCCGGTACTTCTAGGTGGGGACATTATATACGTCTATAACGTTATATATCCCAACCTAAGGCAACCTAACATCTCGGATGTAGTATTTTACAACACTCCTGGCGGGTCGGCTCCTACATCTCGGTGGGAACATTATATTCGTTCATAACGTAATATAACGTAACCTAACCCATCCATCCCCTCGCTGGTAATGTTTTACAGAATCCCGGTCGTGTCAGACCGTACTTCTCGGTGGGGACATTATATACGTCTATAACGTAGTATAACGTAACCTAACCCATCCAGCCCCTCGCTGGTAATGTTTTACAGAATCCCGGTCGTGTCATCCGGTACTCCTAGGTGGGGACATTATATACGTCTATAACGTTATATATCCTAACCTAAGGCAACCTGACACTTCGGATGTAGTAGTTTCCAACGTTCCTGGCGGGTCGGCACCTACTTCTCGGTGGGAACATTATATACGTCTATGTCGTAATATAACCTAACTTAACCCTACTAGACCCTCGGTGATAATGTTTTACAGAATCCCGTTCGTGTCGGCCCGCACCTCTCTGTGGGGACATTATATACGTCTATAACGTTATATATCCCAAACTAAGGCAACCTAACTTCTCGGATGTAGTATTTTACAACACTCCTGGCGGGTCGGCTCCTACTTCTCGGTGGGAACATCATATTCGTCTATAACGTAATATAACCTAACCTAACCCATCCAGCCCCTCGCTGGTAATGTTTTACAGAATACCGGTCGTGTCAGCAGGTACTTCTAGGTGGGGACATTATATACGTCTATAACGTTATATATCCCAACCTAAGGCAACCCAACATCTCGGATGTAGTATTTTACAACACTCCTGGCGGGTCGGCTCCTACTTCTCGGTGGGAACATTATATTCGCCTATAACGTAATATAACGTAACCTAACCCATCCAGCCCCTCGCTGGTAATGTTTTACAGAATACCGGTCGTGTCAGCCGGTACTTCTAGGTGGGGACATTATATACGTCTATAACGTTATATATCCCAACCTAAGGCAACCTAACATCTCGGATGTAGTATTTTACAACACTCCTGGCGGGTCGGCTCCTACATCTCGGTGGGAACATTATATTCGTCCATAACGTAATATAACGTAACCTAACCCATCCATCCCCTCGCTGGTAATGTTTTACAGAATCCCGGTCGTGTCAGACCGTACTTCTCGGTGGGGACATTATATACGTCTATAACGTAATATAACGTAACCTAACCCATCCAGCCCCTCGCTGGTAATGTTTTACAGAATCCCGGTCGTGTCATCCGGTACTCCTAGGTGGGGACATTATATACGTCTATAACGTTATATATCCTAACCTAAGGCAACCTGACACTTCGGATGTAGTAGTTTCCAACGTTCCTGGCGGGTCGGCACCTACTTCTCGGTGGGAACATTATATACGTCTATGTCGTAATATAACCTAACCTAACCCTACTAGACCCTCGGTGATAATGTTTTACAGAATCCCGTTCGTGTCGGCCCGCACCTCTCTGTGGGGACATTATATACGTCTATAACGTTATATATCCCAAACTAAGGCAACCTAACTTCTCGGATGTAGTATTTTACAACACTCCTGGCGGGTCGGCTCCTACTTCTCCGTGGGAACATCATATTCGTCTATAACGTAATATAACCTAACCTAACCCATCCAGCCCCTCGCTGGTAATGTTTTACAGAATACCGGTCGTATCAGCCGGTACTTCTAGGTGGGGACATTATATACGTCTATAACGTTATATATCCCCACCTAAGGCAACCTAACATCTCGGATGTAGTATTTTACAACACTCCTGGCGTGTCGGCTCCTACTTCTCGGTGGGAACATTATATTCGTCTACAACGTAATATAACGTAACCTAACCCATCCAGCCCCTCGCTGGTACTGTTTTACAGAATTCCGGTTGTGTCAGCCCGTACTACCCGGTGGGGACATTATACACGTCTATAACGTTATACATCCCAACCTAAGGCAAACTAACATCTCGGATGTAGAATTTTCCAACATTCCTTGCTTGTCGGCCTCTATTCCTCGGTGGGAACATTATATACGTCTATGTCGTAATATAACCTAACCTAACCCATCCAGCCCCTCGCTGGTAATGTTTTACAGAATCCCGGTCGTGTCGGCCCGTACTTCTCGGTGGGGACATTATATACGTCTATAACGTTATATATCCTAACCTAAGGCAACCTAACACTTCGGATGTAGTATTTTCCAACGTTCCTGTCGGGTCGGCCCCTACTTCTCGGTGAGAACATTATATACGTCTATGTCGTAATATAACCTAAACTAACCCATCTAACCCCTCGGTGATAATGCTTTACAGAATCCCGTTCGCGTCGGCCCGTACTTCTCCGTGGGGACATTATATACGTCTATAACGTTATATATCCTAACCTAAGGCAAACCAACACTTCGGATGTAGTAGTTTCCAACGTTCCTGGCGGGTCGGCACCTACTTCTCGGTGGGAACATTATATAAGTCTATGTCGTAATATAACCTAACCTAATCCATCTAAACCCTCGGTGATAATGTTTTACAGAATCCCGTTTGTGTCGGCCCGTACTTCTCTGTGTGGACATTATATACATCTATAACGTTATATATCCCAACCTAAGGCAACCTAACATCTCGGATGTAGTATTTTACAACATTCCTGGCGTGTAGGCTCCTACTTCACGGTGGGAACATTATATTCGTCTATAACGTAATATAACGTAACCTCACCCATCCGGCCCCTCGCTGTTAATGTTTTACAGAATCCCGGTCGTGTCGGCCGGTACCTCTAGGTGGGGACATTATATACGTCTATAACGTCATATGTCCTAACCTAAGGCAACCCAACATCTCGGATGTAGTATTTTACAACACTCCTGGCGGGTCGGTTCCTACTTCTCGGTGGGAACATTATATTCGCCTATAACGTAATATAACGTAACCTAACCCATCCAGCCCCTCGCTGGTATTGTTTTACAGAATACCGGTCGTGTCAGCCGGTACTTCTAGGTGGGGACATTATATACGTCTATAACGTTATACATCCTAACCTAAGGCAACATAACACTTCGGATGTAGTATTCTCCAACGTTCCTGGCGTGTCGGCTCCTACTTCTCGGTGGGAACATTATATTCGTCTATAACGTAATATAACGTAACCTAACCCATCCGTCCCCTCGCTGTTAATGTTTTACAAAATCACGGTCGTGTCGGCCCGTACTTCTCGGTGGGGATATTATATACGTCTATAACGTTATATATCCCAACCTAAGGCAACCCAACATCTCGGATGTAGTATTTTACAACACTCCTGGCGGGTCGGCTCCTACTTCTCGGTGGAAACATTATATTCGCCTATAACGTAATATAACGTAACCTAACCCATCCAGCACCTCGCTGGTAATGTTTTACAGAATACCGGTCGTGTCAGCCGGTACTTCTAGGTGGGGACATTATATACGTCTATAACGTTATATATCCCAACCTAAGGCAACCTAACATCTCGGATGTAGTATTTTACAACACTCCTGGCGGGTCGGCTCCTACATCTCGGTGGGAACATTATATTCGTCCATAACGTAATATAACGTAACCTAACCCATCCATCCCCTCGCTGGTAATGTTTTACAGAATCCCGGTCGTGTCAGACCGTACTTCTCGGTGGGGACATTAAATACGACTATAACGTTATATATCCTAACTTAAGGCAACCTAACACATCGGATGTAGTATTTTACAGCATGCCAGGCGGGTCGGCCCCTACTTCTCGGTGGGAAAATTATATACGTCTATAACGTAATATAACGTAACCTAACCCATCCAGCCCCTCGCTGGTAACGTTTTACAGAATTCCGGTCGTGTCATCCGGTACTCCTAGGTGGGGACATTATATACGTCTATAACGTTATATATCCTAACCTAAGGCAACCTAACACTTCGGATGTAGTATTTTACAGCATGCCAGGCGGGTCGGCCCCTACTTCTCGGTGGGAACATTATATACGTCTATAACGTAATATAACGTAACCTAACCCATCCAGCCCCTCGCTGGTAATGTTTTACAGAATCCCGGTCGTGTCGGCCCGTACTTCTCGGTGGGGACATTATATACGTCTATAACGTTATATATCCCAACCTAAGGCAACCTAACATCTCGGGTGCAGTATTTTACAACACTCCTGGCGGGTCGGCTCCTACTTCTCGGTGGGAACATTATATTCGTCTATAACGTAATATAACGTAACCTAACCCATCCGGCCACTCGCTGTTAATGTTTTACAGAATCCCGGTCGTGTCAGACCGTACTTCTCGGTGGAGACATTATATACGTCTATAACGTAATATAACGTAACCTAACCCATCCAGCCCCTCGCTGGTAATGTTTTACAGAATCCCGGTCGTGTCATCCGGTACTCCTAGGTGGGGACATTATATACGTCTATAACGTTATATTTCCTAACCTAAGGCAACCTGACACTTCGGATGTAGTAGTTTCCAACGTTCCTGGCGGGTCGGCACCTACTTCTCGGTGGGAACATTATATACGTCTATGTCGTAATATAACCTAACCTAACCCTACTAGACCCTCGGTGATAATGTTTTACAGAATCCCGTTCGTGTCGGCCCGCACCTCTCTGTGGGGACATTATATACGTCTATATCGTTATATATCCCAAACTAAGGCAACCTAACATCTCGGATGTAGTATTTTACAACACTCCTGGCGGGTCGGCTCCTACTTCTCGGTGGGAACATTATATTCGTCTATAACGTAATGTAACGTAACCTAACCCATGCAGCCCCTCGCTGGTAATGTTTTACAGAATCCCGGTCGTGTCAGACCGTACTTCTCTTTGGGACATTATATACGTCTATAACGTTATATATCCTAACCTAAGGCAACCTAACACTTCGGATGTGGTACTTTCCAACTTTCCTGGCGGGTCGGCCCGTACTTCTCGGTGGGAACATTATATACGTCTATAACGTAATGTAACGTACCCTAACCCATCCAGCCCCTCGCTGGTAATGTTTTACAGAATCCCGGTCGTGTCAGACGGTACTTCTAGGTGGGGACATTATATACGTCTATAACGTTATATATCCTAACCTAAGGCAACCTAACACTTCGGATGTAGTATTTTACAGCATGCCAGGCGGGTCGGCCCCTACTTCTCGGTGGGAAAATTATATACGTCTATAACGTAATATAACGTAACCTAACCCATCCAGCCCCTCGCTGGTAACGTTTTACAGAATTCCGGTCGTGTCATCCGGTACTCCTAGGTGGGGACATTATATACGTCTATAACGTTATATATCCTAACCTAAGGCAACCTGACATCTCGGGTGTAGTATTTTACAACACTCCTGGCGGGTCGGCTCCTACTTCTCGGTGGGAACATTATATTCGTCTATAACGTAATGTAAGGTAACCTAACCCATCCAGCCCCTCGCTGGTAATGTTTTACAGAATCCCGGTCGTGTCAGACCGTACTTCTCTTTGGGACATTATATACGTCTATAACGTTATATATCCTAATCTAAGGCAACCTAACACTTCGGATGTGGTATTTTCCAACTTTCCTGGCGGGTCGGCCCGTACTTCTCGGTGGGAACATTATATACGTCTATAACGTAATGTAACGTACCCTAACCCATCCAGCCCCTCGCTGGCAATGTTTTACAGAATCCCGGTCGTGTCAGACGGTACTTCTAGGTGGGGACATTATATACGTCTATAACGTTATATATCCTAACCTAAGGCAACCTAACACTTCGGATGTAGTATTTTACAGCATGCCAGGCGGGTCGGCCCCTACTTCTCGGTGGGAACATTATATACGTCTATAACGTAATATAACGTAACCTTACCCATCCAGCCCTTCGCTGGTAATGTTTTACAGAATCCCGGTCGTGTCATCCGGTACTCCTAGGTGGGGACATTATATACGTCTATAACGTTATATATCCTAACCTAAGGCAACCTGACACTTCGGATGTAGTAGTTTCCAACGTTCCTGGCGGGTCGGCACCTACTTCTCGGTGGGAACATTATATACGTCTATGTCGTAATATAACCTAACCTAACCCTACTAGACCCTCGGTGATAATGTTTTACAGAATCCCGTTCGTGTCGGCCCGTACCTCTCTGTGGGGACATTGTATACGTCTATAACGTTATATATCCCAAACTAAGGCAACCTAACATCTCGGATGTAGTATTTTACAACACTCCTGGCGGGTCGGCTCCTACTTCTGGGTGGGAACATTATATTCGTCTATAACGTAATATAACCTAACCTAACCCATCCAGCCCCTCGCTGGTAATGTTTTACAGAATACCGGTCGTGTCAGCCGGTACTTCTAGGTGGGGACATTATATACGTCTATAACGTTATATATCCTAACCGAAGGCAACCTAACACTTCGGATGTAGTATTTTACAACACTCCTGGCGGGTCGGCTCCTACATCTCGGTGGGAACATTATATTCATCTATAACGTAATATAACGTAACCTAACCCATCCAGCCCCTCGCTGGTAATGTTTTACAGAATCCCGGTCGTGTCAGACCGTACTTCTCGGTGGGGACATTATATACGACTATAACGTTATATATCCTAACTTAAGGCAACCTAACACATCGGATGTAGTATTTTACAGCATGCCAGGCGGGTCGGCCCCTACTTCTCGGTGGGAAAATTATATACGTCTATAACGTAATATAACGTAACCTAACCCATCCAGCCCCTCGCTGGTAACGTTTTACAGAATTCCGGTCGTGTCATCCGGTACTCCTAGGTGGGGACATTATATACGTCTATAACGTTATATATCCCCACCTAAGGCAACCTAACATCTCGGATGTAGTATTTTACAACACTCCTGGCGTGTCGGCTCCTACTTCTCGGTGGGAACATTATATTCGTCTACAACGTAATATAACGTAACCTAACCCATCCAGCCCCTCGCTGGTACTGTTTTACAGAATTCCGGTTGTGTCAGCCCGTACTACCTGGTGGGGACATTATACACGTCTATAACGTTATACATCCCAACCTAAGGCAAACTAACATCTCGGATGTAGAATTTTCCAACATTCCTTGCTTGTCGGCCTCTACTCCTCGGTGGGAACATTATATACGTCTATGTCGTAATATAACCTAACCCAACCAATCTAGACCCTCGGTGATAATGTTTTACAGAATCCTGTACGTGTCGGCCCGTACTTTTCTGTGGGAACATCATATACGTCTATAACGTTATACATCCCAACCTAAGGCAACCTAACATCTCGGATGTAGTATTTTACAACATTCCTGGCGTGTAGGCTCGTACTTCTCGGTGGGAACATTATATACGTCTATAACGTAATATAACGTAACCTTACCCATCCAGCCCTTCGCTGGTAATGTTTTACAGAATCCCGGTCGTGTCATCCGGTACTCCTAGGTGGGGACATTATATACGTCTATAACGTTATATATCCTAACCTAAGGCAACCTGACACTTCGGATGTAGTGGTTTCCAACGTTCCTGGCGGGTCGGCACCTACTTCTCGGTGGGAACATTATATACGTCTATGTCGTAATATAACCTAACCTAACCCTACTAGACCCTCGGTGATAATGTTTTACAGAATCCCGTTCGTGTCGGCCCGCACCTCTCTGTGGGGACATTATATACGTCTATAACGTTATATATCCCAAACTAAGGCAACCTAACTTCTCGGATGTAGTATTTTACAACACTCCTGGCGGGTCGGCTCCTACTTCTCGGTGGGAACATCATATTCGTCTATAACGTAATATAACCTAACCTAACCCATCCAGCCCCTCGCTGGTAATGTTTTACAGAATACCGGTCGTGTCAGCCGGTACTTCTAGGTGGGGACATTATATACGTCTATAACGTTATATATCCCCACCTAAGGCAACCTAACATCTCGGATGTAGTATTTTACAACACTCCTGGCGTGTCGGCTCCTACTTCTCGGTGGGAACATTATATTCGTCTACAACGTAATATAACGTAACCTAACCCATCCAGCCCCTCGCTGGTACTGTTTTACAGAATTCCGGTCGTGTCAGACCGTACTTCTCGGTGGGGACATTATATACGACTATAACGTTATATATCCTAACTTAAGGCAACCTAACACATCGGATGTAGTATTTTACAGCATGCCAGGGGGGTCGGCCCCTACTTCTCGGTGGGAAAATTATATACGTCTATAACGTAATATAACGTAACCTAACCCATCCAGCCCCTCGCTGGTAATGTTTTACAGAATTCCGGTCGTGTCATCCGGTACTCCTAGGTGGGGACATTATATACGTCTATAACGTTATATATCCTAACCTAAGGCAACCTGACATCTCGGGTGTAGTATCTTACAACACTCCTGGCGGGTCGGCTCCTACTTCTCGGTGGGAACATTATATTCGTCTATAACGTAATGTAACGTAACCTAACCCATCCAGCCCCTCGCTGGTAATGTTTTACAGAATCCCGATCGTGTCAGACCGTACTTCTCTTTGGGACATTATATACGTCTATAACGTTATATATCCTAATCTAAGGCAACCTAACACTTCGGATGTGGTATTTTCCAACTTTCCTGGCGGGTCGGCCCGTACTTCTCGGTGGGAACATTATAAACGTCTATAACGTAATGTAACGTACCCTAACCCATCCAGCCCCTCGCTGGTAATGTTTTACAGAATCCCGGTCGTGTCAGACGGTACTTCTAGGTGGGGTCATTATATACGTCTATAACGTTATATATCCTAACCTAAGGCAACCTAACACTTCGGATGTAGTATTTTACAGCATGCCAGGCGGGTCGGCCCCTACTTCTCGGTGGGAACATTATATACGTCTATAACGTAATATAACGTAACCTAACCCATCCAGCCCCTCGCTGGTAATGTTTTACAGAATCCCGGTCGTGTCGGCCCGTACTTCTCGGTGGGGACATTATATACGTCTATAACGTTATATATCCCAACCTAAGGCAACCTAACATCTCGGGTGCAGTATTTTACAACACTCCTGGCGGGTCGGCTCCTACTTCTCGGTGGGAACATTATTTTCGTCTATAACGTAATATAACGTAACCTAACCCATCCGGCCACTCGCTGTTAATGTTTTACAGAATCCCGGTCGTGTCGGCCCGTACTTCTCGGTGGGGACATTATATACGTCTATAACGTTATATATCCTAACCTAAGGCAACCTAACACTTCGGATGTAGTATTTTCCAACGTTCCTGTCGGGTCGGCCCCTACTTCTCGGTGAGAACATTATATACGTCTATGTCGTAATATAACCTAAACTAACCCATCTAACCCCTCGGTGATAATGCTTTACAGAATCCCGTTCGCGTCGGCCCGTACTTCTCCGTGGGGACATTATATACGTCTATAACGTTATATATCCTAACCTAAGGCAAACTAACACTTCGGATGTAGTAGTTTCCAACGTTCCTGGCGGGTCGGCACCTACTTCTCGGTGGGAACATTATATACGTCTATGTCGTAATATAACCTAACCTAACCCTACTAGACCCTCGGTGATAATGTTTTACAGAATCCCGTTCGTGTCGGCCCGCACCTCTCTGTGGGGACATTATATACGTCTATAACGTTATATATCCCAAACTAAGGCAACCTAACTTCTCGGATGTAGTATTTTACAACACTCCTGGCGGGTCGGCTCCTACTTCTCGGTGGGAACATCATATTCGTCTATAACGTAATATAACCTAACCTAACCCATCCAGCCCCTCGCTGGTAATGTTTTACAGAATACCGGTCGTGTCAGCCGGTACTTCTAGGTGGGGACATTATATACGTCTATAACGTTATATATCCCCACCTAAGGCAACCTAACATCTCGGATGTAGTATTTTACAACACTCCTGGCGTGTCGGCTCCTACTTCTCGGTGGGAACATTATATTCGTCTACAACGTAATATAACGTAACCTAACCCATCCAGCCCCTCGCTGGTACTGTTTTACAGAATTCCGGTTGTGTCAGCCCGTACTACCCGGTGGGGACATTATACACGTCTATAACGTTATACATCCCAACCTAAGGCAAACTAACATCTCGGATGTAGAATTTTCCAACATTCCTTGCTTGTCGGCCTCTACTCCTCGGTGGGAACATTATATACGTCTATGTCGTAATATAACCTAACCTAACCAATCTAGACCCTCGGTGATAATGTTTTACAGAATCCTGTACGTGTCGGCCCGTACTTTTCTGTGGGAACATCATATACGTCTATAACGTTATACATCCCAACCTAAGGCAACCTAACATCTCGGATGTAGTATTTTACAACATTCCTGGCGTGTAGGCTCGTACTTCTCGGTGGGAACATTATATACGTCTATAACGTAATATAACGTAACCTTACCCATCCAGCCCTTCGCTGGTAATGTTTTACAGAATCCCGGTCGTGTCATCCGGTACTCCTAGGTGGGGACATTATATACGTCTATAACATTATATATCCTAACCTAAGGCAACCTGACACTTCGGATGTAGTGGTTTCCAACGTTCCTGGCGGGTCGGCACCTACTTCTCGGTGGGAACATTATGTACGTCTATGTCGTAATATAACCTAACCTAACCCTACTAGACCCTCGGTGATAATGTTTTACAGAATCCCGTTCGTGTCGGCCCGCACCTCTCTGTGGGGACATTATATACGTCTATAACGTTATATATCCCAAACTAAGGCAACCTAACTTCTCGGATGTAGTATTTTACAACACTCCTGGCGGGTCGGCTCCTACTTCTCGGTGGGAACATCATATTCGTCTATAACGTAATATAACCTAACCTAACCCATCCAGCCCCTCGCTGGTAATGTTTTACAGAATACCGGTCGTGTCAGCCGGTACTTCTAGGTGGGGACATTATATACGTCTATAACGTTATATATCCCCACCTAAGGCAACCTAACATCTCGGATGTAGTATTTTACAACACTCCTGGCTTGTCGGCTCCTACTTCTCGGTGGGAACATTATATTCGTCTACAACGTAATATAACGTAACCTAACCCATCCAGCCCCTCGCTGGTACTGTTTTACAGAATTCCGGTTGTGTCAGCCCGTACTACCCGGTGGGGCCATTATACACGTCTATAATGTTATACATCCCAACCTAAGGCAAACTAACATCGCGGATGTAGAATTTTCCAACATTCCTTGCTTGTCGGCCTCTACTCCTCGGTGGGAACATTATATACGTCTATGTCGTAATATAACCTAACCTAACCCATCTAGACCCTCGGTGATAATGTTTTACAGAATCCTGTTCGTGTCGGCCCGTACTTTTCTGTGGGAACATCATATACGTCTATAACGTTATACATCTCAACCTAAGGCAACCTAACATCTCGGATGTAGTATTTTACAACATTCCTGGCGTGTAGGCTCGTACTTCTCGGTGGGAACATTATATACGTCTATAACGTAATATAACGTAACCTTACCCATCCAGCCCTTCGCTGGTAATGTTTTACAGAATCCCGGTCGTGTCATCCGGTACTCCTAGGTGGGGACATTATATACGTCTATAACGTTATATATCCTAACCTAAGGCAACCTGACACTTCGGATGTAGTAGTTTCCAACGTTCCTGGCGGGTCGGCACCTACTTCTCGGTGGGAACATTATATACGTCTATGTCGTAATATAACCTAACCTAACCCTACTAGACTCTCGGTGATAATGTTTTACAGAATCCCGTTCGTGTCGGCCCGTACCTCTCTGTGGGGACATTGTATACGTCTATAACGTTATATATCCCAAACTAAGGCAACCTAACATCTCGGATGTAGTATTTTACAACACTCCTGGCGGGTCGGCTCCTACTTCTGGGTGGGAACATTATATTCGTCTATAACGTAATATAACCTAACCTAACCCATCCAGCCCCTCGCTAGTAATGTTTTACAGAATACCGGACGTGTCAGCCGGTACTTCTAGGTGGGGACATTATATACGTCTATAACGTTATATATCCTAACCGAAGGCAACCTAACACTTCGGATGTAGTATTTTACAACACTCCTGGCGGGTCGGCTCCTACATCTCGGTGGGAACATTATATTCATCTATAACGTAATATAACGTAACCTAACCCATCCAGCCCCTCGCTGGTAATGTTTTACAGAATCCCGGTCGTGTCAGACCGTACTTCTCGGTGGGGACATTATATACGACTATAACGTTATATATCCTAACTTAAGGCAACCTAACACATCGGATGTAGTATTTTACAGCATGCCAGGGGGGTCGGCCCCTACTTCTCGGTGGGAAAATTATATACGTCTATAACGTAATATAACGTAACCTAACCCATCCAGCCCCTCGCTGGTAATGTTTTACAGAATCCCGGTCGTGTCATCCGGTACTCCTAGGTGGGGACATTATATACGTCTATAACGTTATATTTCCTAACCTAAGGCAACCTGACACTTCGGATGTAGTAGTTTCCAACGTTCCTGGCGGGTCGGCACCTACTTCTCGGTGGGAACATTATATACGTCTATGTCGTAATATAACCTAACCTAACCCTACTAGACCCTCGGTGATAATGTTTTACAGAATCCCGTTCGTGTCGGCCCGCACCTCTCTGTGGGGACATTATATACGTCTATATCGTTATATATCCCAAACTAAGGCAACCTAACATCTCGGATGTAGTATTTTACAACACTCCTGGCGGGTCGGCTCCTACTTCTCGGTGGGAACATTATATTCGTCTATAACGTAATGTAACGTAACCTAACCCATCCAGCCCCTCGCTGGTAATGTTTTACAGAATCCCGGTCGTGTCAGACCGTACTTCTCTTTGGGACATTATATACGTCTATAACGTTATATATCCTAACCTAAGGCAACCTAACACTTCGGATGTGGTATTTTCCAACTTTCCTGGCGGGTCGGCCCGTACTTCTCGGTGGGAACATTATATACGTCTATAACGTAATGTAACGTACCCTAACCCATCCAGCCCCTCGCTGGTAATGTTTTACAGAATCCCGGTCGTGTCAGACGGTACTTCTAGGTGGGGACATTATATACGTCTATAACGTTATATATCCTAACCTAAGGCAACCTAACACTTCGGATGTAGTATTTTACAGCATGCCAGGCGGGTCGGCCCCTACTTCTCGGTGGGAACATTATATACGTCTATAACATAATATAACGTAACCTAACCCATCCAGCCCCTCGCTGGTAATGTTTTACAGAATCCCGGTCGTGTCGGCCCGTACTTCTCGGTGGGGACATTATATACGTCTATAACATTATATATCCCAACCTAAGGCAACCTAACATCTCGGGTGCAGTATTTTACAACACTCCTCGCGGGTCGGCTCCTACTTCTCGGTGGGAACATTATATTCGTCTATAACGTAATATAACGTAAGCTAACCCATCCGGCCACTCGCTGTTAATGTTTTACAGAATCCCGGTCGTGTCGGCCCGTACTTCTCGGTGGGGACATTATATACGTCTATAACGTTATATATCCCAACCTAAGACAACCTAACATCTCGGATGTAGTATTTTACAACTCTCCTGGCGGGTCGGTTCCTACTTCTCGGTGGGAACATTATATTCGCCTATAACGTAATATAACGTAACCTAACCCATCTAACCCCTCGGTGATAATGCTTTACAGAATCCGGTTCGTGTCGGCTCGTACTTCTCCGTGGGGACATTATATACGTCTATAACGTTATACATCCTAACCTAAGGCAACCTAACACTTCGGATGCAGTATTTTCCAACGTTCCTGGCCGGTCGGCCCCTACTTCTCGGTGGGGACATTATATACGTCTATAACGTTATATATCCTAACCTAAGGCAACCTAACACTTCGGATGTAGTATTTTCCGACGTTCCTGGCGGGTCGGCCCCTACTTCTCGGTGGGAACGTTATATACGTCTATAACGTAATATAACGTAACCTAACCCATCCAGCCCCTCGCTGGTAATGTTTTACAGAATCCCGGTCGTGTCATTCGGTACTCCTAGGTGGGGACATTATATACGTCTATAACGTTATATATCCTAACATAAGGCAACCTGACACTTCGGATGTAGTAGTTTCCAACGTTCCTGGCGGGTCGGCACCTACTTCTCGGTGGGAACATTATATACGTCTATGTCGTAATATAACCTAACCTAACCCTACTCGACCCTCGGTGATAATGTTTTACAGAATCCCGTTCGTGTCGGCCCGCACCTCTCTATGGGGACATTATATACGTCTATAACGTTATATATCCCAAACTAAGGCAACCTAACATCTCGGATGTAGTATTTTACAACACTCCTGGCGGGTCGGCTCCTACTTCTCGGTGGGAACATTATATTCGTCTACAACGTAATATAACGTATCCTAACCCATCCAGCCCCTCGCTGGTACTGTTTTACAGAATTCCGGTTGTGTCAGCCCGTACTTCTCGGTGGGAACATTATATACGTCTATGTCGTAATATAACCTAACCTAACCCATCTAGACCCTCGGTGATAATGTTTTACAGAATCCAGTTCGTGTCGGCCCGTACTTCTCCGTGGGGACATTACATACGTCTATAACGTTATATATCCTAACCTAAGGCAACCTAACACTTCGGATGTAGTATTTTACAACACTCCTGGCGGGTCGGCTCCTACATCTCGGTGGGAACATTATATTCATCTATAACGTAATATAACGTAACCTAACCATTCCTGCCCCTCGCTGGTAATGTTTTACAGAATCCCGGTCGTGTCAGACCGTACTTCTCGGTGGGGACATTATATACGTCTATAACGTTATATATCCTAACCTAAGGCAACCTAACACTTCGGATGTAGTATTTTCCAACGTTCCTGGCGGGTCGGCCCCTACTTCTCGGCGGGAACATTATGTAAGTCTATAACGTAATATAACCTAACCTAACCCATCCAGCCCCTCGCTGGTAATGTTTTACAGAATCCCGGTCGTGTCAGCCGGTACTTCTAGGTGGGGACATTATATACGTCTATAACGTCATATGTCCTAACCTAAGGCAACTTAGCACTTCGGATGTAGTATTTTACAACATTCCTGGCGTGTCGGTCCCTACTTCTCGGTGGGAACATTATTTTCGTCTATAACGTTATACATCCTAACCTAAGGCAACCTAACACTTCGGATGTATTATTTTACAACACTCCTGGCGGGTCGGCTCCTACATCTCGGTGGGAACATTATTTTCGTCTGTAACGTTATACATCCTAACCTAAGGCAACCTAACACTTCGGATGTAGTATTTTACAACACTCCTGGCGGGTCGGCTCCTACATCTCGGTGGGAACACTATATTCATCTATAACGTAATATAACGTAACCTAACCCATCCTGCCCCTCGCTGGTAATGTTTTACAGAATCCCGGTCGTGTCAGACCGTACTTCTCGGTGGGGAAATTATATACGTCTATAACGTTATATATCCTAACCTAAGGCAACCTAACACTTCGGATGTAGTATTTTCCAACGTTCCTGGCCGGTCGGCCCCTACTTCTCGGTGGGGACATTATATACGTCTATAACGTTATATATCCTAACCTAAGGCAACCTAACACTTCGGATGTAGTATTTTCCAACGTTCCTGGCGGGTCGGCCCCTACTTCTCGGTGGGAACGTTATATACGTCTATAACGTAATATAACGTAACCTAACCCATCCAGCCCCTCGCTGGTAATGTTTTACAGAATCCCGGTCGTGTCATTCGGTACTCCTAGGTTCGGACATTATATACGTCTATAACGTTATATATCCTAACCTAAGGCAACCTGACACATCGGATGTAGTAGTTTCCGACGTTCCTGGCGGGTCGGCACCTACTTCTCGGTGGGAACATTATATACGTCTATGTCGTAATATAACCTAACCTAACCCTACTAGACCCTCGGTGATAATGTTTTACAGAATCCCGTTCGTGTCGGCCCGCACCTCTCTATGGGGACATTATATACGTCTATAACCTTATATATCCCAAACTAAGGCAACCTAACATCTCGGATGTAGTATTTTACAACACTCCTGGCGGGTCGGCCCCTACTCCTCGGTGGGAACATTATATACGTCTATGTCGTAATATAACCTAACCTAACCCATCTAGACCCTCGGTGATAATGTTTTACAGAATCCTGTTCGTGTCGGCCCGTACTTTTCTGTGGGAACATCATATACGTCTATAACGTTATACATCCCAACCTAAGGCAACCTAATATCTCGGATGTAGTATTTTACAACATTCCTGGCGTGTAGGCTCGTACTTCTCGGTGGGAATATTATATTCGTCTATAACGTAATATAACGTAACCTAACCCATCCAGCCCCTCGCTGGTACTGTTTTACAGAATCCCGGTCGTGTCGGCCCGTACTTCTCGGTGGGGACATTATATACGTCTATAACGTTATATATCCCAACCTAAGGCAACCTAACTTCTCGGATGTAGAATTTTCCAACATTCCTTGCTTGTCGGCCCCTACTCCTCGGTGGGAACATTATATACGTCTATGTCGTAATATAACCTAACCTAACCCATCTAGACCCTCGGTGATAATGTTTTACAGAATCCTGTTCGTGTCGGCCCGTACTTTTCTGTGGGAACATCATATACGTCTATAACGTTATACATCCCAACCTAAGGCAACCTAACATCTCGGATGTAGTATTTTACAACATTCCTGGCGTGTAGGCTCGTACTTCTCGGTGGGAACATTATCTACGTCTATAACGTAATATAACGTAACCTAACCCATCCAGCCCCTCGCTGGTACTGTTTTACAGAATTCCGGTCGTGTCAGCCAGTACTTCCCGGTGGAGACATTATATACGTCTATAACGTTTTATATCCCAACCTGAGGCAACCTAACTTCTCGGATGTAGAATTTTCCAACATTCCTTGCTTGTCGGCCCCTACTCCTCGGTGGGAACATTATATACGTCTATGTCGTAATATAACCTAACCTAACCCATCTAGACCCTCGGTGATAATGTTTTACAGAATCCTGTTCGTGTCGGCCCGTACTTTTCTGTGGGAACATCATATACGTCCCTAACGTTATACATCCCAACCTAAGGCAACCTAGCATCTCGGATGTAGTATTTTACAACATTCCTGGCGTGTAGGCTCGTACTTCTCGGTGGGAACATTATATTCGTCTATAACGAAATATAACGTAACCTAACCCATCCAGCCCCTCGCTGGTACTGTTTGACAGAATCCCGGTCGTGTCAGACCGTACTTCTCGTTGGGGACATTATATGTCTATAACGTTATATATCCCAACGTAAGGCAACCTAACATCTCGGATGTAGTATTTTACAACACTCGTGGCGGGTCGGCTCCTACTTCTCGGTGGGAACATTATATTCGTCTATAACGTAATGTAACGTAACCTAACCCATCCAGCCTCTCGCTGGTAATGTTTTACAGAATCCCGGTCGTGTCATCCGGTACTCCTAGGTGGGGACATTATATACGTCTATAACGTTATATATCATAACCTAAGGCAACCTGACACTTCGGATGTAATAGTTTCCAACGTTCCTGGCGGGTCGGCTCCTACTTCTCGGTGGGAACATTATATACGTCTATAACGTAATATAACGTAACCTAACCCATCCGGCCCCTCGCTGTTAATGTTTTACAGAATCCCGGTCGTGTCGGCCCGTACTTCTCGGTGGGGACATTATATACGTCTATAACGTTATATATCCCAACCTAAGGCAACCTAACATCTCGGGTGCAGTATTTTACAACACTCCTGGCGGGTCGGCTCCTACTTCTCGGTCGGAACATTATATTCGTCTATAACGTAATATAACGTAACCTAACCCATCTAGCCCCTCGCTGGTACTGTTTTACAGAATTCCGGTCGTGTCAGCCCGTACTTCCCGGTGGGGACATTATATACGTCTATAACGTTATATATCCCAACCTAAGGCAACCTAACATCTCGGATGTAGAATTTTACAACACTCCTGGCGGGTCGGCTCCTACATCTCGGTGGGAACATTATATTCGTCCATAACGTAATATAACGTAACCTAACCCATCCATCCCCTCGCTGGTAATGTTTTACAGAATCACGGTCGTGTCAGACCGTACTTCTCGGTGGGAACATTATATTCGTCCATAACGTAATATAACGTAACCTAACCCATCCATCCCCTCGCTGGTAATGTTTTACAGAATCCCGGTCGTGTCAGACCGTACTTCTCGGTGGGGACATTATATACGTCTATAACGTAATATAACGTAACCTAACCCATCCAGCCCATCGCTGGTAATGTTTTACAGAATCCCGGTCGTGTCATCCGGTACTCCTAGGTGGGGACATTATATACGTCTATAACGATATATATCCTAACCTAAGGCAACCTGACACTTCGGATGTAGTAGTTTCCAACGTTCCTGGCGGGTCGGCACCTACTTCTCGGTGGGAACATTATATACGTCTATGTCGTAATATAACCTAACCTAACCCTACTAGACCCTCGGTGATAATGTTTTACAGAATCCCGTTCGTGTCGGCCCGCACTTCTCTATGGGGACATTATATACGTCTATAACGTTATATATCCCAAACTAAGGCAACCTAACATCTCGGATGTAGTATTTTACAACACTCCTGGCGGGTCGGCTCCTACTTCTCGGTGGGAACATCATGTTCGTCTATAACGTCTTATAACCTAACCTAACCAATCCAGCCCCTCGCTGGTAATGTTTTACAGAATACCGGTCGTGTCAGCCGGTACTTCTAGGTGGGGACATTATATACGTCTATAACGTTATATATCCCCACCTAAGGCAACCTAACATCTCGGACGTAGTATTTTACAACACTCCTGGCGTGTCGGCTCCTACTTCTCGGTGGGAACATTATATTCGTCTACAACGTAATATAACGTATCCTAACCCATCCAGCCCCTCGCTGGTACTGTTTTACAGAATTCCGGTTGTGTCAGCCCGTACTTCCCGGGGGGGACATTATATACGTCCATAACGTTATACATCCCAACCTAAGGCAACCTAACATCGCGGATGTAGAATTTTCCAACATTCCTTGCTTGTCGGCCCCTACTCCTCGGTGGGAACATTATATACGTCTATGTCGTAATATAACCTAACCTAACCCATCTAGACCCTCGGTGATAATGTTTTACAGACTCCTGTTCGTGTCGGCCCGTACTTTTCTGTGGGAACATCATATACGTCTATAACGTTATACATCCCAACCTAAGGCAACCTAACATCTCGGATGTAGTATTTTACAACATTCCTGGCGTGTAGGCTCGTACTTCTCGGTGGGAACATTATATTCGTCTATAACGTAATATAACGTAACCTAACCCATCCAGACCCTCGCTGGTACTGTTTTACAGAATCCCGGTCGTGTCGGCCCGTACTTCTCGGTGGGGACATTATATACGTCTATTACGTTATATATCCCAACCTAAGACAACCTAACATCTCGGATGTAGTATTTTACAACACTCCTGGCGGGTCGGCTCCTACTTCTCGGTGGGAACATTATATTCGCCTATAACGTAATATAACGTAACCTAACCCATCTAACCCCTCGGTGATAATGTTTTACAGAATCCCGGTCATGTCAGACCGTACTTCTCGGTGGGGACATTATATACGTCTATAACGTTACATATCCTAACCTAAGGCAACCTAACACTTCGGATGTGGTATTTTCCAACTTTCCTGGCGGGTCGGCCCGTACTTCTCGGTGGGAACATTATATACGTCTATAACGTAATATAACGTACCCTAACCCATCCAGCCCTCGCTGGTAATGTTTCACAGAATCCCGGTCGTGTCAGACGGTACTTCTAGGTGGGGACATTATATACATCTATAGCGTTATATATCCTAACCTAAGGCAACCTAACACTTCGGATGTAGTATTTTACAGCATGCCAGGCGGGTCGGCCCCTACTTCTCGGTGGGAACATTATATACGTCTATAACGTAATGTAACGTAACCTAACCCATCCAGCCTCTCGCTGGTAATGTTTTACAGAATCCCGGTCGTGTCATCCGGTACTCCTAGGTGGGGACATTATATACGTCTATAACGTTATATATCATAACCTAAGGCAACCTGACACTTCGGATGTAATAGTTTCCAACGTTCCTGGCGGGTCGGCTCCTACTTCTCGGTGGGAACATTATATACGTCTATAACGTAATATAACGTAACCTAACCCATCCGACCCCTCGCTGTTAATGTTTTACAGAATCCCGGTCGTGTCGGCCCGTACTTCTCGGTGGGGACATTATATACGTCTATAACGTTATACATCCCAACCTAAGGCAACCTAACATATCGGATGTAGTATTTTACAACATTCCTGGCGTGTAGGCTCCTACTTCTCGGTGGGAACATTATATTCGTCCATAACGTAAAATAACGTAACCTAAGCCTTCCATCCCCTCGCTGGTAATGTTTTACAGATTCCCGGTCGTGTCAGACCGTACTTCTCGGTGGGAACATTATATTCGTCCATAACGTAATATAACGTAACCTAACCCATCCATCCCCTCGCTGGTAATGTTTTACAGAATCCGGTTCGTGTCGGCCCGTACTTTTCTGTGGGGACATCATATACGTCTATATCGTTATACATCCCAACCTAAGGCAACCTAACATATCGGATGTAGTATTTTACAACATTCCTGGCGTGTAGGCTCCTACTTCTCGGTGGGAACATTATATTCGCCTATAACGTAATATAACGTAACCTAACCCATCCAGCCCCTCGCTGGTAATGTTTTACAGAATACCGGTCGTGTCAGCCGGTACTTCTAGGTGGGGACATTATATACGTCTATAACGTTATATATCCTAACCTAAGGCAACCTGACACTTCGGATGTAGTAGTTTCCAACGTTCCTGGCGGGTCGGCTCCTACTTCTCGGTGGGAACATTATATACGTCTATGTCGTAATATAGCCTAACCTAACCCATCTAGACCCTCGGTGATAATGTTTTACAGAATCCCGTTCGTGTCGGCCCGTACATCTCTGTGGGGACATTATATACGTCTATAACTTTATATATTCCAAACTAAGGCAACCTAACATCTCGGATGTAGTATTTTACAACATTCCTGGCGTGTCGGCTCCTACTTCTCGGTGGGAACTTTATATTCGTCTATAACGTAATATAACGTAACCTATCCCATCCGACCCCTCGCTGTTAATGTTTTACAGAATCCCGGTCGTGTCGGCCCGTACTTCTCGGTGGGGACATTATATACGTCTATAACGTTATATATCCCAACCTAAGACAACCTAACATCTCGGATGTAGTATTTTACAACACTCCTGGCGGGTCGGCTCCTACTTCTCGGTGGGAACATTATATTCGCCTATAACGTAATATAACGTAACCTAACCCATCTAACCCCGCGGTGATAATGCTTTACAGAAAACAGTTCGTGTCGGCCCGTACTTCTCCGTGGGGATATTATATACGTCTATAACGTTATATATCCTAACCTAAGGCAACCTAACACTTCGGATGTAGTATTTTACAACACTCCTGGCGGGTCGGCTCCTACATCTCGGTGGGAACATTATATTCATCTATAACTTAATATAACGTAACCTAACCCATCCAGCCCCTCGCTGGTAATGTTTTACAGAATCCCGGTCATGTCAGACCGTACTTCCCGGTGGGGACATTATATACGTCTATAACGTTATATATCCCAACCTAAGGCAACCTAACATCTCGGATGTAGAATTTTCCAACATTCCTTGCTTGTCGGCCCCTACTCCTCGGTGGGAACATTATATACGTCTATGTCGTAATATAACCTAACCTAACCCATCTAGACCCTCGGTGATAGTGTTTTACAGAATCCTGTTCGTGTCGGCCCGTACTTTTCTGTGGGAACATCATATACGTCTATAACGTTATACATCCCAACCTAAGGCAACCTAACATTTCGGATGTAGTATTTTACAACATTCCTGGCGTGTAGGCTCGTACTTCTCGGTGGGAACATTATATTCGTCTATAACGAAATATAACGTAACCTAACCCATCCAGCCGCTCGCTGGTACTGTTTTACAGAATCCCGGTCGTGTCAGACCGTACTTCTCGTTGGGGACATTATACGTCTATAACGTTATATATCCCAACCTAAGGCAACCTAACATCTCGGATGTAGTATTTTCCAACTTTCCTGGCGGGTCGGCCCGTACTTCTCGGTGGGAACATTATATACGTCTATAACGTAATATAACGTACCCTAACCCATCCAGCCCCTCGCTGGTAATGTTTTACAGAATCCCGGTCGTGTCAGACGGTACTTCTAGGTGGGGACATTATATACGTCTATAGCGTTATATATCCTAACCTAAGGCAACCTAACACATCGGATGTAGTATTTTACAGCATGCCAGGCGGGTCGGCCCCTACTTCTCGGTGGGAACATTATATACGTCTATAACGTAATGTAACGTAACCTAACCCATCCAGCCCCTCGCTGGTAATGTTTTACAGAATCCCGGTCGTGTCATCCGGTACTCCTAGGTGGGGACATTATATACGTCTATAACGTTATATATCCCAACCTAAGGCAACCTAACATCTCGGGTGCAGTATTTTACAACACTCCTGGCGGGTCGGCTCCTACTTCTCGGTCGGAACATTATATGCGTCTATAACGTAATATAACGTAACCTAACCCATCCAGCCCCTCGCCGGTATTGTTTTACAGAATTCCGGTCGTGTCAGCCCGTACTTCCCGGTGGGGACATTATATACGTCTATAACGTTATATATCCCAACCTAAGGCAACCTAACTTCTCGGATGTACAATTTTCCAACATTCCTTGCTTGTCGGCCCCTACTCCTCGGTGGGAACATTATATACGTCTATGTCGTAATATAACCTAACCTAACCCATCTAGACCCTCGGTGATAATGTTTTACAGACTCCTGTTCGTGTCGGCCCGTACTTTTCTGTGGGAACATCATATACGTCTATAACGTTATACATCCCAACCTAAGGCAACCTAACATTTCGGATGTAGCATTTTACAACATTCCTGACGTGTAGGCTCGTACTTCTCGGTGGGAACATTATATTCGTCTATAACGAAATATAACGTAACCTAACCCATCCAGCCGCTCGCTGGTAATGTTTTACAGAATCCCGGTCGTGTCAGCCGGTACTTCTAGGTGGGGACATTATATACGTCTATAACGTTATATATCCCAACCTAAGGCAACCTAACATCTCGGATGTAGTATTTTACAACACTCCTGGCGGGTCGGCCCGTACTTCTCGGTGGGAACATTATATACGTCTATAACGTAATATAACGTACCCTAACCCATCCAGCCCTCGCTGGTAATGTTTCACAGAATCCCGGTCGTGTCAGACGGTACTTCTAGGTGGGGACATTATATACATCTATAGCGTTATATATCCTAACCTAAGGCAACCTAACACTTCGGATGTAGTATTTTACAGCATGCCAGGCGGGTCGGCCCCTACTTCTCGGTGGGAACATTATATACGTCTATAACGTAATGTAACGTAACCTAACCCATCCAGCCTCTCGCTGGTAATGTTTTACAGAATCCCGGTCGTGTCATCCGGTACTCCTAGGTGGGGACATTATATACGTCTATAACGTTATATATCATAACCTAAGGCAACCTGACACTTCGGATGTAATAGTTTCCAACGTTCCTGGCGGGTCGGCTCCTACTTCTCGGTGGGAACATTATATACGTCTATAACGTAATATAACGTAACCTAACCCATCCGACCCCTCGCTGTTAATGTTTTACAGAATCCCGGTCGTGTCGGCCAGTACTTCTCGGTGGGGACATTATATACGTCTATAACGTTATACATCCCAACCTAAGGCAACCTAACATATCGGATGTAGTATTTTACAACATTCCTGGCGTGTAGGCTCCTACTTCTCGGTGGGAACATTATATTCGTCCATAACGTAAAATAACGTAACCTAAGCCTTCCATCCCCTCGCTGGTAATGTTTTACAGATTCCCGGTCGTGTCAGACCGTACTTCTCGGTGGGAACATTATATTCGTCCATAACGTAATATAACGTAACCTAACCCATCCATCCCCTCGCTGGTAATGTTTTACAGAATCCGGTTCGTGTCGGCCCGTACTTTTCTGTGGGGACATCATATACGTCTATATCGTTATACATCCCAACCTAAGGCAACCTAACATATCGGATGTAGTATTTTACAACATTCCTGGCGTGTAGGCTCCTACTTCTCGGTGGGAACATTATATTCGCCTATAACGTAATATAACGTAACCTAACCCATCCAGCCCCTCGCTGGTAATGTTTTACAGAATACCGGTCGTGTCAGCCGGTACTTCTAGGTGGGGACATTATATACGTCTATAACGTTATATATCCTAACCTAAGGCAACCTGACACTTCGGATGTAGTAGTTTCCAACGTTCCTGGCGGGTCGGCTCCTACTTCTCGGTGGGAACATTATATACGTCTATGTCGTAATATAGCCTAACCTAACCCATCTAGACCCTCGGTGATAATGTTTTACAGAATCCCGTTCGTGTCGGCCCGTACATCTCTGTGGGGACATTATATACGTCTATAACGTTATATATCCCAAACTAAGGCAACCTAACATCTCGGATGTAGTATTTTACAACATTCCTGGCGTGTCGGCTCCTACTTCTCGGTGGGAACTTTATATTCGTCTATAACGTAATATAACGTAACCTATCCCATCCGACCCCTCGCTGTTAATGTTTTACAGAATCCCGGTCGTGTCGGCCCGTACTTCTCGGTGGGGACATTATATACGTCTATAACGTTATATATCCCAACCTAAGACAACCTAACATCTCGGATGTAGTATTTTACAACACTCCTGGCGGGTCGGCTCCTACTTCTCGGTGGGAACATTATATTCGCCTATAACGTAATATAACGTAACCTAACCCATCTAACCCCGCGGTGATAATGCTTTACAGAAAACAGTTCGTGTCGGCCCGTACTTCTCCGTGGGGACATTATATACGTCTATAACGTTATATATCCTAACCTAAGGCAACCTAACACTTCGGATGTAGTATTTTACAACACTCCTGGCGGGTCGGCTCCTACATCTCGGTGGGAACATTATATTCATCTATAACTTAATATAACGTAACCTAACCCATCCAGCCCCTCGCTGGTAATGTTTTACAGAATCCCGGTCGTGTCAGACCGTACTTCTCGGTGGGGACATTATATACGTCTATAGCGTTATATATCCTAACCTAAGGCAACCTAACACTTCGGATGTAGTATTTTCCAACGTTCCTGGCGGGTCGGCCCCTACTTCTCGGTGGGAACATTATATACGTCTATAACGTAATATAACGTAACCTAACCCATCCAGCCCCTCGCTGGTAATGTTTTACAGAATCCCGGTCGTGTCATCCGGTACTCCTAGGTGGGGACATTATATACGTCTATAACGTTATATATCCTAACCTAAGGCAACCTGACACTTCGGATGTAGTAGTTTCCAACGTTCCCGGCGGGGCGGCACCTACTTCTCGGTGGGAACATTATATACGTCTATGTCGTAATATAACCTAACCTAACCCTACTAGACCCTCGGCGATAATGTTTTACAGAATCCTGTTCGTGTCGGCCCGCACCTCTCTGTGGGGACATTATATACGTCTATAACGTTATATATCCCAAACTAAGGCAACCTAACATCTCGGGTGCAGTATTTTACAACACTCCTGGTGGGTCGGCTCCTACTTCTCGGTCGGAACATTAAATTCGTCTATAACGTAATATAACGTAACCTAACCCATCCAGCCCCTCGCTGGTACTGTTTTACAGAATCCGGTTCGTGTCGGCCCGTACTTTTCTGTGGGGACATCATATACGTCTATAACGTTATACATCCCAACCTAAGGCAACCTAAGATCTCGGATGTAGTATTTTACAACATTCCTGGCGTGTAGGCTCCTACTTCTCGGTGGGAACATTATATTCGCCTATAACGTAATATAACGTAACCTAACCCATCCAGCCCCTCGCTGGTAATGTTTTACAGAATACCGGTCGTGTCAGCCGGTACTTCTAGGTGGGGACATTATATACGTCTATAACGTTATATATCCCAACCTAAGGCAACCTAACATCTCGGATGTAGTATTTTACAACACTCCTGGCGGGTCGGCTCCTACATCTCGGTGGGAACATTATATTCGTCCATAACGTAATATAACGTAACCTAACCCATCCAGCCCCTCGCTGTTAATGTTTTACAGAATCCCGGTCGTGTCGGCCCGTACTTCTCGGTGGAGACGTTATATACGTCTATAAAGTTATATATCCCAACCTAAGGCAACCTAACATCTCGGATGTAGTATTTTACAACACTCCTGGCGGGTCGGCTCCTACTTCTCGGTGGGAACATTATATTCGTCTGTAACGTAATGTAACGTAACCTAACCCATCCAGCCCCTCGCTGGTAATGTTTTACAGAATCCCGGTCATGTCAGACCGTACTTCTCGGTGGGGACATTATATACGTCTATAACGTTATATATCCTAACCTAAGGCAACATAACAACTCGGATGTGGTATTTTACAACACTCCTGGCGGGTCGGCTCCTACATCTCGGTGGGAACATTATATTCATCTATAACGTAATATAACGTAACCTAACCCATCCAGCCCCTCGCTGGTAATGTTTTACAGAATCCCGGTCGTGTCAGCCCGTACTTCCCGGTGGGGACATTATATACGTCTATAACGTTATATCTCCCAACCTAAGGCAACCTAACATCTCGGATGTAGAATTTTCCAACATTCCTTGCTTGTCGGCCCCTACTCCTCGGTGGGAACATTATATACGTCTATGTCGTAATATAACCTAACCTAACCCATCTAGACCCTCGGTGATAATGTTTTACAGAATCCTGTTCGTGTCGGCCCGTACTTTTCTGTGGGAACATCATATACGTCTATAACGTTATACATCCCAACCTAAGGCAACCTAACATCTCGGATGTAGTATTTTACAACATTCCTGGCGTGTAGGCACGTACTTCTCGGTGGGAACATTATATTCGCCTATAACGTAATATAACGTAACCTAACCCATCCAGCCCCTCGCTGGTAATGTTTTACAGAATACCGGTCGTGTCAGCCGGTACTTCTAGGTGGGGACATTATATACGTCTATAACGTTATATATCCCAACCTAAGGCAACCTAACATCTCGGATGTAGTATTTTACAACACTCCTGGCGGGTCGGCTCCTACATCTCGGTGGGAACATTATATTCGTCCATAACGTAATATAACGTAACCTAACCCATCCAGCCCCTCGCTGTTAATGTTTTACAGAATCCCGGTCGTGTCGGCCCGTACTTCTCGGTGGAGACGTTATATACGTCTATAAAGTTATATATCCCAACCTAAGGCAACCTAACATCTCGGATGTAGTATTTTACAACACTCCTGGCGGGTCGGCTCCTACTTCTCGGTGGGAACATTATATTCGTCTGTAACGTAATGTAACGTAACCTAACCCATCCAGCCCCTCGCTGGTAATGTTTTACAGAATCCCGGTCATGTCAGACCGTACTTCTCGGTGGGGACATTATATACGTCTATAACGTTATATATCCTAACCTAAGGCAACATAACAACTCGGATGTGGTATTTTACAACACTCCTGGCGGGTCGGCTCCTACATCTCGGTGGGAACATTATATTCATCTATAACGTAATATAACGTAACCTAACCCATCCAGCCCCTCGCTGGTAATGTTTTACAGAATCCCGGTCGTGTCAGCCCGTACTTCCCGGTGGGGACATTATATACGTCTATAACGTTATATATCCCAACCTAAGGCAACCTAACATCTCGGATGTAGAATTTTCCAACATTCCTTGCTTGTCGGCCCCTACTCCTCGGTGGGAACATTATATACGTCTATGTCGTAATATAACCTAACCTAACCCATCTAGACCCTCGGTGATAATGTTTTACAGAATCCTGTTCGTGTCGGCCCGTACTTTTCTGTGGGAACATCATATACGTCTATAACGTTATACATCCCAACCTAAGGCAACCTAACATCTCGGATGTAGTATTTTACAACATTCCTGGCGTGTAGGCACGTACTTCTCGGTGGGAACATTATATTCGTCTATAACGTAATATAACGTAACCTAACCCATCCAGCCCCTCGCTGGTACAGTTTTACAGAATCCCGGTCGTGTCGGCCCGTACTTATCGGTGGGGACATTATATACGTCTATAACGTTATATATCCCAACCTAAGACAACCTAACATCTAGGATGTAGTATTTTACAACACTCCTGGCGGGTCGGCTCCTACTTCTCGGTGGGAACATTATATTCGTCTATAACGTAATATAACCTAACCTAACTCATCCAGCCCCTCGCTGGTAATGTTTTACAGAATACCGGTCGTGTCAGCCGGTACTTCTAGGTGGGGACATTATATACGTCTATAACGTTATATATCCCAACCTAAGGCAACCTAACTTCTCGGATGTACAATTTTCCAACATTCCTTGCTTGTCGGCCCCTACTCCTCGGTGGGAACATTATATACGTCTATGTCGTAATATAACCTAACCTAACCCATCTAGACCCTCGGTGATAGTGTTTTACAGAATCCTGTTCGTGTCGGCCCGTACTTTTCTGTGGGAACATCATATACGTCTATAACGTTATACATCCCAACCTAAGGCAACCTAACATTTCGGATGTAGTATTTTACAACATTCCTGGCGTGTAGGCTCGTACTTCTCGGTGGGAACATTATATTCGTCTATAACGAAATATAACGTAACCTAACCCATCCAGCCGCTCGCTGGTACTGTTTTACAGAATCCCGGTCGTGTCAGACCGTACTTCTCGTTGGGGACATTATACGTCTATAACGTTATATATCCCAACCTAAGGCAACCTAACATCTCGGATGTAGTATTTTCCAACTTTCCTGGCGGGTCGGCCCGTACTTCTCGGTGGGAACATTATATACGTCTATAACGTAATATAACGTACCCTAACCCATCCAGCCCCTCGCTGGTAATGTTTTACAGAATCCCGGTCGTGTCAGACGGTACTTCTAGGTGGGGACATTATATACGTCTATAGCGTTATATATCCTAACCTAAGGCAACCTAACACATCGGATGTAGTATTTTACAGCATGCCAGGCGGGTCGGCCCCTACTTCTCGGTGGGAACATTATATACGTCTATAACGTAATGTAACGTAACCTAACCCATCCAGCCCCTCGCTGGTAATGTTTTACAGAATCCCGGTCGTGTCATCCGGTACTCCTAGGTGGGGACATTATATACGTCTATAACGTTATATATCCCAACCTAAGGCAACCTAACATCTCGGGTGCAGTATTTTACAACACTCCTGGCGGGTCGGCTCCTACTTCTCGGTCGGAACATTATATGCGTCTGTAACGTAATATAACGTAACCTAACCCATCCAGCCCCTCGCCGGTATTGTTTTACAGAATTCCGGTCGTGTCAGCCCGTACTTCCCGGTGGGGACATTATATACGTCTATAACGTTATATATCCCAACCTAAGGCAACCTAACTTCTCGGATGTACAATTTTCCAACATTCCTTGCTTGTCGGCCCCTACTCCTCGGTGGGAACATTATATACGTCTATGTCGTAATATAACCTAACCTAACCCATCTAGACCCTCGGTGATAATGTTTTACAGACTCCTGTTCGTGTCGGCCCGTACTTTTCTGTGGGAACATCATATACGTCTATAACGTTATACATCCCAACCTAAGGCAACCTAACATTTCGGATGTAGCATTTTACAACATTCCTGACGTGTAGGCTCGTACTTCTCGGTGGGAACATTATATTCGTCTATAACGAAATATAACGTAACCTAACCCATCCAGCCGCTCGCTGGTAATGTTTTACAGAATCCCGGTCGTGTCAGCCGGTACTTCTAGGTGGGGACATTATATACGTCTATAACGTTATATATCCCAACCTAAGGCAACCTAACATCTCGGATGTAGTATTTTACAACACTCCTGGCGGGTCGGCTCCTACTTCTCGGTGGGAACATTATATTCGTCCATAACGTAATATAACGTAACCTAACCCATCCAGCCCCTCGCTGGTAATGTTTTACAGAATCCCGGTCGTGTCAGACCGTACTTCTCGGTGGGGACATTATATGCGTCTATAACGTAATATAACGTAACCTAACCCATCGAGCCCCTCGCTGGTAATGTTTTACAGAATCCCGGTCGTGTCAGCCGGTACGTCTAGGTAGGGACATTATATACGACTATAACTTTACATATCCTAACCTAAGGCAACATAACACTTCGGATGTAGTATTTTACAACATTCCTGGCGTGTCGGCCCCTACTTCTCGGTGGGAACATTATATACGTCTATAACGTAATATAACGTAACCTAACCCATCCAGCCCCTCGCTGGTAATGTTTTACAGAATCCCGGTCGTGTCATCCGGTACTCCTAGGTGGGGACATTATATACGTCTATAACGTTATATATCCTAACCTAAGGCAACCTGACACTTCGGATGTAGTAGTTTCCAACGTTCCTGGCGGGTCGGCTCCTACTTCTCGGTGGGAACATTATATACGTCTATAACGTAATATAACGTAACCTAACCCATCCGGCACCTCGCTGTTAATGTTTTAAAGAATCCCGGTAGTGTCGGCCCGTACTTCTCGTTGGGGACATTATATACGTCTATAACGTTATATATCCCAACCTAAGGCAACCTAACATCTCGGGTGCAGTATTTTACAACACTCCTGGCGGGTCGGCTCCTACTTCTCGGTGGGAACATTATATTCGTCTATAACGTAATATAACGTAACCTAATCCATCGGGCCCCTCGCTGTTAATGTTTTACAGAATCCCGGTCGTGTCGGCCCGTACTTCTCGGTGGGGACATTATATACGTCTATAACGTTATATATCCCAACCTAAGACAACCTAACATCTCGGATGTAGTATTTTACAACACTCCTGGCGGGTCGGCTCCTACATCTCGGTGGGAACATTATATTCGTCTATAACGTAATATAACGTAACCTAACCCATCCGGCCGCTCGCTGTTAATGTTTTACAGAATCCCGGTCATGTCGGCCCGTACTTCTCGGTGGAGACGTTATATACGTCTATAAAGTTATATATCCCAACCTAAGGCAACCTAACATCTCGGATGTAGTATTTTACAACACTCCTGGCGGGTCGGCTCCTACTTCTCGGTGGGAACATTATATTCGTCTGTAACGTAATGTTACGTAACCTAACCCATCCAGCCCCTCGCTGGTAATGTTTTACAGAATCCCGGTCGTGTCAGACCGTACTTCTCGGTGGGGACATTATATACGTCTATAAAGTTATATATCCCCACCTAAGGCAACCTAACATCTCGGACGTAGTATTTTACAACACTCCTGGCGTGTCGGCTCCTACTTCTCGGTGGGAACATAATATTCGTCTACAACGTAATATAACGTAACCTAACCCATCCAGCCCCTCGCTGGTACTGTTTTACAGAATTCCGGTCGTGTCAGCCCGTACTTCCCGGTGCGGACATTATATACGTCTATAACGTTATATATCCCAACCTAAGGCAACCTAACATCTCGGATGTAGAATTTTCCAACATTCCTTGCTTGTCGGCCCCTACTCCTCGGTGGGAACATTATATACGTCTATGTCGTAATATAACCTAACCTAACCCATCTAGACCCTCGGTGATAATGTTTTACAGAATCCTGTTCGTGTCGGCCCGTACTTTTCTGTGGGAACATCATATACGTCTATAACGTTATACATCCCAACCTAAGGCAACCTAACATCTCGGATGTAGTATTTTACAACATTCCTGGCGTGTAGGCTCGTACTACTCGGTGGGAACATTATATTCGTCTATAACGTAATATAAAGTAACCTAACCCATCCAGCCCCTCGCTGGTACTGTTTTACAGAATGCCGGTCGTGTCAGACCGTACTTCTCGTTGGGGACATTATATGTCTATAACGTTATATATCCCAACCTAAGGCAACCTAACATCTCGGATGTAGTATTTTACAACACTCCTGGCGGGTCGGATCCTACTTCTCGGTGGGAACATTATATTCGTCCATAACGTAATATAACGTAACCTAACCCATCCAGCCCCTCGCTGGTAATGTTTTACAGAATCCCGGTCGTGTCAGACCGTACTTCTCGGTGGGGACATTATATGCGTCTATAACGTAATATAACGTAACCTAACCCATCGAGCCCCTCGCTGGTAATGTTTTACAGAATCCCGGTCGTGTCAGCCGGTACGTCTAGGTAGGGACACTATATACGTCTATAACTTTACATATCCTAACCTAAGGCAACTTAACACTTCGGATGTAGTTGTTTCCAACGTTCCTGGCGGGTCGGCCCCTACTTCCCGGTGGGAACATTATATACGTCTATAACGTAATATAACCTACCCTAACACATCTAGCCCCTCGCTGGTAATGTTTTACAGAATCCCGGTCGCGTCAGCCGGTACTTCTAGGTGGGGACATTATATACGTCTATAACGTCATATGTCCTAACCTAAGGCAACTTAACACTTCGGATGTAGTAGTTTCCAACGTTCCTGGCGGGTCGGCTCCTACTTCTCGGTGGGAACATTATATACGTCTATAACGTAATATAACGTAACCTAACCCATCCGGCCCCTCGCTGTTAATGTTTTAAAGAATCCCGGTAGTGTCGGCCCGTACTTCTCGGTGGGGACATTATATACGTCTATAACGTTATATATCCCAACCTAAGACAACCTAACATCTCGGATGTAGTATTTTACAACACTCCTGGCGGGTCGGCTCCTACTTCTCGGTGGGAACATTATATTCGTCTATAACGTAATATAACGTAACCTAACCAATCCAGCCCCTCGCTGGTAATGTTTTACAGAATCCCGGTCGTGTCAGACCGAACTTCTCGGTGGGGACATTATATACGTCTATAACGTTATATATCCTAACCTAAGGCAACCTAACACTTCGGATGTGGTATTTTCCAACATTCCTTGCTTGTCGGCCCCTACTCCTCGGTGGGAACATTATATACGTCTATGTCGTAATATAACCTAACCTAACCCATCTAGACCCTCGGTGATAATGTTTTACAGAATCCTGTTCGTGTCGGCCCGTACTTTTCTGTGGGAACATCATATACGTCTATAACGTTATACATCCCAACCTAAGGCAACCTAACATCTCGGATGTAGTATTTTACAACATTCCTGGCGTGTAGGCTCGTACTACTCGGTGGGAACATTATATTCGTCTATAACGTAATATAAAGTAACCTAACCCATCCAGCCCCTCGCTGGTACTGTTTTACAGAATGCCGGTCGTGTCAGACCGTACTTCTCGTTGGGGACATTATATGTCTATAACGTTATATATCCCAACCTAAGGCAACCTAACATCTCGGATGTAGTATTTTACAACACTCCTGGCGGGTCGGATCCTACTTCTCGGTGGGAACATTATATTCGTCCATAACGTAATATAACGTAACCTAACCCATCCAGCCCCTCGCTGGTAATGTTTTACAGAATCCCGGTCGTGTCAGACCGTACTTCTCGGTGGGGACATTATATGCGTCTATAACGTAATATAACGTAACCTAACCCATCGAGCCCCTCGCTGGTAATGTTTTACAGAATCCCGGTCGTGTCAGCCGGTACGTCTAGGTAGGGACACTATATACGTCTATAACTTTACATATCCTAACCTAAGGCAACTTAACACTTCGGATGTAGTTGTTTCCAACGTTCCTGGCGGGTCGGCCCCTACTTCCCGGTGGGAACATTATATACGTCTATAACGTAATATAACCTACCCTAACACATCTAGCCCCTCGCTGGTAATGTTTTACAGAATCCCGGTCGCGTCAGCCGGTACTTCTAGGTGGGGACATTATATACGTCTATAACGTCATATGTCCTAACCTAAGGCAACTTAACACTTCGGATGTAGTAGTTTCCAACGTTCCTGGCGGGTCGGCTCCTACTTCTCGGTGGGAACATTATATACGTCTATAACGTAATATAACGTAACCTAACCCATCCGGCCCCTCGCTGTTAATGTTTTAAAGAATCCCGGTAGTGTCGGCCCGTACTTCTCGGTGGGGACATTATATACGTCTATAACGTTATATATCCCAACCTAAGACAACCTAACATCTCGGATGTAGTATTTTACAACACTCCTGGCGGGTCGGCTCCTACATCTCGGTGGGAACATTATATTCGTCTATAACGTAATATAACGTAACCTAACCCATCCGGCCCCTCGCTGTTAATGTTTTACAGAATCCCGGTCGTGTCGGCCCGTACTTCTCGGTGGAGACGTTATATACGTCTATAAAGTTATATATCCCAACCTAAGGCAACCTAACATCTCGGATGTAGTATTTTACAACACTCCTGGCGGGTCGGCTCCTACTTCTCGGTGGGAACATTATATTCGTCTATAACGTAATATAACGTAACCTAACCAATCCAGCCCCTCGCTGGTAATGTTTTACAGAATCCCGGTCGTGTCAGACCGAACTTCTCGGTGGGGACATTATATACGTCTATAACGTTATATATCCTAACCTAAGGCAACCTAACACTTCGGATGTGGTATTTTACAACATTCCAGGCGGGTCGGGCCCTACTTCTCGGCGGGAACATTATATAAGTCTATAACGTTATATAACCTAACCTAACCCATCCAGCCCCTCGCTGGTAATGTTTTACAGAAACCCGGTCGCGTCAGCCGGTACTTCTAGGTGGGGACATTATATACGTCTATAACGTCATATGTCCTAACCTAAGGCAACTTAACACTTCGGATGTAGTATTTTACAACATTCCTGGCGTGTCGGCCCCTACTTCTCGGTGGGAACATTATATTCGTCTATAACGTTATACATCCTAACCTAAGGCAACCTAACACTTCGGATGTAGTATTCTCCAACGTTCCTGGCGTGTCGGCTCCTACTTCTCGGTGGGAACATTATATTCGTCTATAACGTAATATAACGTAACCTAACTCATCCGTCCCCTCGCTGTTAATGTTTTACAAAATCACGGTCGTGTCGGCCCGTACTTCTCGGTGGGGATATTATATACGTCTATGTCGTAATATAACCTAACCTAATCCATCTAGACCATCGGTGATAATGTTTTACAGAATCCCGTTCGTGTCGGCCCGTTCTTCTCTGTGGGGGCATTACATACGCCTATAACGTTATATATCCCAACCTAAGGCAACCTAACATCTCGGATGCAGTATTTTACAACACTCCTGGCGGGTCGGCTCCTACTTCTCGGTGGGAACATTATGTTCGTCTATAACGTAATATAACGTAACCTAACCCATCCAGCCCCTCGCTGGTAATGTTTTACAGAATCCCGGTCGTGTCGGCCCGTACTTCTCGGTGGGGACATTATATACGTCTATAACGTTATATATCCCCACCTAAGGCAACCTAATATCTCGGATGTAGTATTTTACAACACTCCTGGCGGGTCGGCTCCTACTTCTCGGTGGGAACATTATATTCGTCTATAACGTAATATAACGTAACCTAACCAATCCAGCCCCTCGCTGGTAATGTTTTACAGAATCCCGGTCGTGTCAGACCGAACTTCTCGGTGGGGACATTATATACGTCTATAACGTTATATATCCTAACCTAAGGCAACCTAACACTTCGGATGTGGTATTTTCCAACTTTCCTGGCGGGTCGGCCCGTACTTCTCGGTGGGAACATTATATACGTCTATAACGTAATATAACGTACCCTATCCCATCCAGCCCCTCGCTGGTAATGTTTTACAGAATCCCGGTCTTGTCAGACGGTACTCCTAGGTGGGGACATTATATACGTCTATAACGTTATATATCCTAACCTAAGGCAACCTGACACTTCGGATGTAGTAGTTTCCAACGTTCCTGGCGGGTCGGCACCTACTTCTCGGTGGGAACAATATATACGTCTATGTCGTAATATAACCTAACCTAACCCTACTAGACCCTCGGTGATAATGTTTTACAGAATCCCGTTCGGGTCGGCCCGTACTTCTCGGTGGGGACATTATATACGTCTATAACGTTATATATCCCAAACTAAGGCAACCTAACATCTCGGATGTAGTATTTTACAACACTCCTGGCGGGTCGGCTCCTACTTCTCGGTGGGAACATTATATACGTCTATAACGTAATATAACGTAACCTAACCCATCGAGCCCCTCGCTGGTAATGTTTTACAGAATCCCGGTCGTGTCAGCCGGTACGTCTAGGTGGGGACATTATATACGTCTATAACGTTATATATCCTAACCTAAGGCAACATAACAACTCGGATGTGGTATTTTACAACATTCCAGGCAGGTCGGGCCCTACTTCTCGGCGGGAACATTATATAAGTCTATAACGTTATATAACCTAACCTAACCCATCCAGCCCCTCGCTGGTAATGTTTTACAGAAACCCGGTCGCGTCAGACGGTACTTCTAGGTGGGGACATTATATACGTCTATAACGTCATATGTCCTAACCTAAGGCAACTTAACACTTCGGATGTAGTATTTTACAACATTCCTGGCGTGTCGGCCCCTACTTCTCGGTGGGAACATTCTATTCGTCTATAACGTTATACATCCTAACCTAAGGCAACCTAACACTTCGGATGTAGTATTCTCCAACGTTCCTGGCGTGTCGGCTCCTACTTCTCGGTGGGAACATTATATTCGTCTATAACGTAATATAACGTAACCTAACTCATCCGTCCCCTCGCTGTTAATGTTTTACAAAATCACGGTCGTGTCGGCCCGTACTTCTCGGTGGGGATATTATATACGTCTATGTCGTAATATAACCTATCCTAATCCATCTAGACCCTCGGTGACAATGTTTTACAGAATCCCGTTCGTGTCGGCCCGTTCTTCTCTGTGGGGGCATTATATACGCCTATAACGTTATATATCCCAACCTAAGGCAACCTAACATCTCGGATGCAGTATTTTACAACACTCCTGGCGGGTCGGCTCCTACTTCTCGGTGGGAACATTATATTCGTCTATAACGTAATATAACGTAACCTAACCCATCCAGCCCCTCGCTGGTAATGTTTTACAGAATCCCGGTCGTGTCGGCCCGTACTTCTCGGTGGGGACATTATATACGTCTATAACGTTATATATCCCCACCTAAGGCAACCTAATATCTCGGATGTAGTATTTTACAACACTCCTGGCGGGTCGGCTCCTACTTCTAGGTGGGAACATTGTATACGTCTATAACGTAACATAACGTAACCTAACCCATCGAGCCCCTCGCTGGTAATGTTTTACAGAATCCCGGTCGTGTCAGACCGTACTTCTCGGTGGGGACATTATATGCGTCTATAACGTAATATAACGTAACCTAACCCATCGAGCCCCTCGCTGGTAATGTTTTACAGAATCCCGGTCGTGTCAGCCGGTACGTCTAGGTAGGGACATTATATACGTCTATAACTTTACATATCCTAACCTAAGGCAACTTAACACTTCGGATGTAGTTGTTTCCAACGTTCCTGGCGGGTCGGCCCCTACTTCTCGGTGGGAACATTATATACGTCTATAACGTAATATAACCTACCCTAACACATCTAGCCCCTCGCTGGTAATGTTTTACAGAATCCCGGTCGCGTCAGCCGGTACTTCTAGGTGGGGACATTATATACGTCTATAACGTCATATGTCCTAACCTAAGGCAACTTAACACTTCGGATGTAGTATTTTACAACATTCCTGGCGTGTCGGCCCCTACTTCTCGGTGGGAACATTATATACGTCTATAACGTAATATAACGTAACCTAACCCATCCAGCCCCTCGCTGGTAATGTTTTACAGAATCCCGGTCGTGTCGGCCCGTACTTCTCGGTGAGGACAATATATACGTCTATAACGTTATATATCCCCACCTAAGGCAACCTAATATCTCGGATGTAGTATTTTGCAACACTCCTGGCGGGTCGGCTCCTACTTCTCGGTGGGAACATTATATTCGTCTATAACGTAATATAACGTAACCTAACCCATCCAGCCCCTCGCTGGTACTGTTTTACAGAATACCGGTCGTGTCAGCCCGTACATCCAGGTGGGGACATTATATACGTCTATAACGTTATATATCCCAACCTAAGGCAACCTAACATCTCGGATGTAGAATTTTCCAACATTCCTTGGTCGTCGGCCCCTACTCCTCGGTGGGAACATTATATACGTCTATGTCGTAATATAACCTAACCTAACCCATCTAGACCCTCGGTGATAATGTTTTACAGAATCCTGTTCGTGTCGGCCCGTACTTTTCTGTGGGAACATCATATACGTCTATAACGTTATACATCCCAACCTAAGGCAACCTAACATCTCGGATGTAGTATTTTACAACATTACTGGCGCGTAGGCTCGTACTTCTCGGTGGGAACATTATATTCGTCTATAACGTAATATAACCTAACCTAACCCATCGGGCCCCTCGCTGTTAATGTTTTACAGAATCCCGGTCGTGTCGGCCCGTACTTCTCGGTGGGGACATTATATACGTCTATAACGTTATATATCCCAACCGAAGACAACCTAACATCTCGGATGTAGTATTTTACAACACTCCTGGCGGGTCGGCTCCTACATCTCGGTGGGAACATTATATTCGTCTATAACGTAATATAACGTAACCTAACGCATCCGGCCCCTCGCTGTTAATGTGTTACAGAATCCCGGTCGTGTCGGCCCGTACTTCTCGGTGGAGACGTTATATACGTCTATAAAGTTATATATCCCAACCTAAGGCAACCTAACATCTCGGATGTAGTATTTTACAACACTCCTGGCGGGTCGGCTCCTACTTCTCGGTGGGAACATTATATACGTCTATAACGTAATATAACGTACCCTAACCCATCCAGCCCCTCGCTGGTAATGTTTTACAGAATCCCGGTCGTGTCAGACGGTACTCCTAGGTGGGGACATTATATACGTCTATAACGTTATATATCCTAACCTAAGGCAACCTGACACTTCGGATGTAGTAGTTTCCAACGTTCCTGGCGGGTCGGCACCTACTTCTCGGTGGGAACATTATATACGTCTATGTCGTAATATAACCTAACCTAACCCTACTAGACCCTCGGTTATAATGTTTTACAGAATCCCGTTCGTGTCGGACCGTACCTCTCTGTGGGGACATTGTATACGTCTATAACGTTATATATCCCAAACAAAGGCAACCTAACATCTCGGATGTAGTATTTTACAACACTGCTGGCGGGTCGGCTCCTACTTCTCGGTGGGAACATTATATACGTCTATAACGTAATATAACGTAACCTAACCCATCGAGCCCCTCGCTGGTAATGTTTTACAGAATCCCGGTCGTGTCAGCCGGTACGTCTAGGTGGGGACATTATATACGTCTATAACGTTATATATCCCAACCTAAGGCAACCTAACATCTCGGATGTAGTATTTTACAACACTCCTGGCGGGTCGGCTCCTACTTCTCGGTGGGAACATTATATTCGTCTATAACGTAATATAACGTAACCTAACGCATCCAGCCCCTCGCTGGTAATGTTTTACAGAATCCCGGTCGTGTCAGACCGTACTTCTCGGTGGGGAAATTATATACGTCTATAACGTTATATATCCCCACCTAAGGCAACCTAACATCTCGGACGTAGTATTTTACAACACTCCTGGCGTGTCGGCTCCTACTTCTCGGTGGGAACATTATATTCGTCTACAACGTAATATAACGTAACCTAACCCATCCAGCCCCTCGCTGGTACTGTTTTACAGAATTCCGGTCGTGTCAGCCCGTACTTCCCGGTGTGGACATTATATACGTCTATAACGTTATATATCCCAACCTAAGGCAACCTAACACCTCGGATGTAGAATTTTCCAACATTCCTTGCTTGTCGGCCCCTACTCCTCGGTGGGAACATTATATACGTCTATGTCGTAATATAACCTAACCTAACACATCTAGACCCTCGGTGATAATGTTTTACAGAATCCTGTTCCTGTCGGCCCGTACATTTCTGTGGGAACATCATATACGTCTATAACGTTATACATCCCAACCTAAGGCAACCTAACATCACGGATGTAGTATTTTACAACATTCCTGGCGTGTAGGCTCGTACTTCTCGGTGGGAACATTATATTCGTCTATAACGTAATATAACGTAACCTAACCCATCCAGCCCCTCGCTGGTACTGTTTTACAGAATCCCGGTCGTGTCAGACCGTACTTCTCGTTGGGGACATTATATGTCTATAACGTTATATATCCCAACCTAAGGCAACCTAACATCGCGGATGTAGTATTTTACAACACTCCTGGCGGGCCGGCTCCTACTTCTCGGTGGGAACATTATATTCGTCTATAACGTAATATAACGTAACCTAACCCATCCAGCCCCTCGCTGGTAATGTTTTACAGAATCCCGGTCGTGTCATCCGGTACTCCTAGGTGGGGACATTATATACGTCTATAACGTTATATATCCTAACCTAAGGCAACCTGACACTTCGGATGTAGTAGTTTCCAACGTTCCTGGCGGGTCGGCACCTACTTCTCGGTGGGAACATTATATACGTCTATGTCGTAATATAACCTAACCTAACCCTACTAGAACCTCGGTTATAATGTTTTACAGAATCCCGTTCGTGTCGGACCGTACCTCTCTGTGGGGACATTGTATACGTCTATAACGTTATATATCCCAAACTAAGGCAATCTAACATCTCGGATGTAGTATTTTACAACACTGCTGGCGGGTCGGCTCCTACTTCTCGGTGGGAACATTATATACGTCTATAACGTAATATAACGTAACCTAACCCATCGAGCCCCTCGCTGTTAATGTTTTACAGAATCCGGTCGTGTCGGCCCGTACTTCTCGGTGGAGACGTTATATACGTCTATAAAGTTATATATCCCAACCTAAGGCAACCTAACATCTCGGATGTAGTATTTTACAACACTCCTGGCGGGTCGGCTCCTACTTCTCGGTGGGAACATTATATACGTCTATAACGTAATATAACGTACCCTAACCCATCCAGCCCCTCGCTGGTAATGTTTTACAGAATCCCGGTCGTGTCAGACGGTACTCCTAGGTGGGGACATTATATACGTTTATAACGTTATATATCCTAACCTAAGGCAACCTGACACTTCGGATGTAGTAGTTTCCAACGTTCCTGGCGGGTCGGCACCTACTTCTCGGTGGGAACATTATATACGTCTATGTCGTAATATAATCTAACCTAACCCTACTAGACCCTCGGTTATAATGTTTTACAGAATCCCGTTCGTGTCGGAACGTACCTCTCTGTGGGGACATTGTATACGTCTATAACGTTATATATCCCAAACTAAGGCAACCTAACATCTCGGATGTAGTATTTTACAACACTGCTGGCGGGTCGGCTCCTACTTCTCGGTGGGAACATTATATACGTCTATAACGTAATATAACGTAACCTAACCCATCGAGCCCCTCGCTGGTAATGTTTTACAGAATCCCGGTCGTGTCAGACCGTACTTCTCGGTGGGGACATTATATGCGTCTATAACGTAATATAACGTAACCTAACCCATCGAGCCCCTCGCTGGTAATGTTTTACAGAATCCCGGTCGTGTCAGCCGGTACGTCTAGGTAGGGACATTATATACGTCTATAACTTTACATATCCTAACCTAAGGCAACTTAACACTTCGGATGTAGTTGTTTCCAACGTTCCTGGCGGGTCGGCCCCTACTTCTCGGTGGGAACATTATATACGTCTATAACGTAATATAACCTACCCTAACACATCTAGCCCCTCGCTGGTAATGTTTTACAGAATCCCGGTCGCGTCAGCCGGTACTTCTAGGTGGGGACATTATATACGTCTATAACGTCATATGTCCTAACCTAAGGCAACTTAACACTTCGGATGTAGTATTTTACAACATTCCTGGCGTGTCGGCCCCTACTTCTCGGTGGGAACATTATATACGTCTATAACGTAATATAACGTAACCTAACCCATCGGGCCCCTCGCTGTTAATGTTTTACAGAATCCCGGTCGTGTCGGCCCGTACTTCTCGGTGGGGACATTATATACGTCTATAACGTTATATATCCCAACCGAAGACAACCTAACATCTCGGATGTAGTATTTTACAACACTCCTGGCGGGTCGGCTGCTACATCTCGGTGGGAACATTATATTCGTCTATAACGTAATATAACGTAACCTAACGCATCCGGCCCCTCGCTGTTAATGTGTTACAGAATCCCGGTCGTGTCGGCCCGTACTTCTCGGTGGAGACGTTATATACGTCTATAAAGTTATATATCCCAACCTAAGGCAACCTAACATCTCGGATGTAATATTTTACAACACTCCTGGCGGGTCGGCTCCTACTTCTCGGTGGGAACATTATATACGTCTATAACGTAATATAACGTACCCTAACCCATCCAGCCCCTCGCTGGTAATGTTTTACAGAATCCCGGTCGTGTCAGACGGTACTCCTAGGTGGGGACATTATATACGTCTATAACGTTATATATCCTAACCTAAGGCAACCTGACACTTCGGATGTAGTAGCTTCCAACGTTCCTGGCGGGTCGGCACCTACTTCTCGGTGGGAACATTATATACGTCTATGTCGTAATATAAATTAACCTAACCCTACTAGACCCTCGGTTATAATGTTTTACAGAATCCCGTTCGTGTCGGACCGTACCTCTCTGTGGGGACATTGTATACGTCTATAACGTTATATATCCCAAACTAAGGCAACCTAACATCTCGGATGTAGTATTTTACAACACTGCTGGCGGGTCGGCTCCTACTTCTCGGTGGGAACATTATATACGTCTATAACGTAATATAACGTAACCTAACCCATCGATCCCCTCGCTGGAAATGTTTTACAGAATCCCGGTCGTGTCAGCCGGTACGTCTAGGTGGGGACATTATATACGTCTATAACGTTATATATCCCAACCTAAGGCAACCTAACACCTCGGATGTAGAATTTTCCAACATTCCTTGCTTGTCAGCCCCTACTCCTCGGTGGGAACATTATATTCGTCTATGTCGTAATATAACCTAACCTAACCCATCTAGACCCTCGGTGATAATGTTTTACAGAATCCTGTTCGTGTCGGCCCGTACTTTTCTGTGGGAACATCATATACGTCTATAACGTTATACATCCCAACCTAAGGCAACCTAACATCACGGATGTAGTATTTTACAACATTCCTGGCGTGTAGGCTCGTACTTCTCGGTGGGAACATTATATTCGTCTATAACGTAATATAACGTAACCTAACCCATCCAGCCCCTCGCTGGTACTGTTTTACAGAATCCCGGTCGTGTCAGACCGTACTTCTCGTTGGGGACATTATATGTCTATAACGTTATATATCCCAACCTAAGGCAACCTAACATCGCGGATGTAGTATTTTACAACACTCCTGGCGGGCCGGCTCCTACTTCTCGGTGGGAACATTATATTCGTCTATAACGTAATATAACGTAACCTAACCCATCCAGCCCCTCGCTGGTACTGTTTTACAAAATCCCCTTCGTGTCAGACCGTACTTCTCGGTGGGGACATTATATACGTCTATAACGTTATATATCCTAACCTAAGGCAACATAACAACTCGGATGTGGTATTTTACAACATTCCAGGCGGGTCGGCCCCTACTTCTCGGCGGGAACATTATATAAGTCTATAACGTAATATAACCTAACCTAACCCATCCAGCCCCTCGCTGGTAATGTTTTACAGAATCCCGGTCGTGTCAGCCGGTACTTCTAGGTGGGGACATTATATACGTCTATAACTTTATATATCCCAACCTAAGGCAACCTAACATCTCGGATGTAGTATTTTACAACACTCCTGGCGGGTCGGCTCCTACTTCTCGGTGGGAACATTATATTCGTCCATAACGTAATATAACGTAACCTAACCCATCCAGCCCCTCGCTGGTAATGTTTTACAGAATCCCGGTCGTGTCAGACCGTACTTCTCGGTGGGGACATTATATGCGTCTATAACGTAATATAACGTAACCTAACCCATCGAGCCCCTCGCTGGTAATGTTTTACAGAATCCCGGTCGTGTCAGCCGGTACGTCTAGGTAGGGACATTATATACGTCTATAACGTCATATGTCCTAACCTAAGGCAACTTAACACTTCGGATGTAGTATTTTACAACATTCCTGGCGTGTCGGCCCCTACTTCTCGGTGGGAACATTATATACGTCTATAACGTAATATAACGTAACCTAACCCATCCAGCCCCTCGCTGGTAATGTTTTACAGAATCCCGGTCGTGTCATCCGGTACTCCTAGGTGGGGACATTATATACGTCTATAACGTTATATATCCTAACCTAAGGCAACCTGACACTTCGGATGTAGTAGTTTCCAACGTTCCTGGCGGGTCGGCTCCTACTTCTCGGTCGGAACATTATATACGTCTATAACGTAATATAACGTAACCTAACCCATCCGGCCCCTCGCTGTTAATGTTTTAAAGAATCCCGGTAGTGTCGGCCCGTACTTCTCGGTGGGGACATTATATACGTCTATAACGTTATATATCCCAACCTAAGGCAACCTAACATCTCGGGTGCAGTATTTTACAACACTCCTGGCGGGTCGGCTCCTACTTCTCGGTGGGAACATTATATTCGTCTATAACGTAATATAACGTAACCTAACCCATCGGGCCCCTCGCTGTTAATGTTTTACAGAATCCCGGTCGTGTCGGCCCGTACTTCTCGGCGGGGACATTATATACGTCTATAACGTTATATATCCCAACCTAAGACAACCTAACATCTCGGATGTAGTATTTTACAACACTCCTGGCGGGTCGGCTCCTACTTCTCGGTGGGAACATTATATACGTCTATAACGTAATATAACGTACCCTAACCCATCCAGCCCCTCGCTGGTAATGTTTTACAGAATCCCGGTCGTGTCAGACGGTACTCCTAGGTGGGGACATTATATACGTCTATAACGTTATATATCCTAACCTGAGGCAACCTGACACTTCGGATGTAGTAGTTTCCAACGTTCCTGGCGGGTCGGCACCTACTTCTCGGTGGGAACATTATATACGTCTATGTCGTAATATAAATTAACCTAACCCTACTAGACCCTCGGTTATAATGTTTTACAGAATCCCGTTCGTGTCGGACCGTACCTCTCTGTGGGGACATTGTATACGTCTATAACGTTATATATCCCAAACTAAGGCAACCTAACATCTCGGATGTAGTATTTTACAACACTGCTGGCGGGTCGGCTCCTACTTCTCGGTGGGAACATTATATACGTCTATAACGTAATATAACGTAACCTAACCCATCGAGCCCCTCGCTGGTAATGTTTTACAGAATCCCGGTCGTGTCAGCCGGTACGTCTAGGTGGGGACATTATATACGTCTATAACGTTATATATCCCAACCTAAGGCAACCTAACACCTCGGATGTAGAATTTTCCAACATTCCTTGCTTGTCAGCCCCTACTCCTCGGTGGGAACATTATATACGTCTATGTCGTAATATAACCTAACCTAACCCATCTAGACCCTCGGTGATAATGTTTTACAGAATCCTGTTCGTGTCGGCCCGTACTTTTCTGTGGGAACATCATATACGTCTATAACGTTATACATCCCAACCTAAGGCAACCTAACATCACGGATGTAGTATTTTACAACACTCCTGGCGGGTCGGCTCCTACTTCTCGGTGGGAACATTATATTCGTCCATAACGTAATATAACGTAACCTAACCCATCCAGCCCCTCGCTGGTAATGTTTTACAGAATCCCGGTCGTGTCAGACCGTACTTCTCGGTGGGGACATTATATGCGTCTATAACGTAATATAACGTAACCTAACCCATCGAGCCCCTCGCTGGTAATGTTTTACAGAATCCCGGTCGTGTCAGCCGGTACGTCTAGGTAGGGACATTATATACGTCTATAACTTTACATATCCTAACCTAAGGCAACTTAACACTTCGGATGTAGTTGTTTCCAACGTTCCTGGCGGGTCGGCCCCTACTTCTCGGTGGGAACATTATATACGTCTATAACGTAATATAACCTACCCTAACACATCTAGCCCCTCGCTGGTAATGTTTTACAGAATCCCGGTCGCGTCAGCCGGTACTTCTAGGTGGGGACATTATATACGTCTATAACGTCATATGTCCTAACCTAAGGCAACTTAACACTTCGGATGTAGTATTTTACAACATTCCTGGCGTGTCGGCCCCTACTTCTCGGTGGGAACATTATATACGTCTATAACGTAATATAACGTAACCTAACCCATCCAGCCCCTCGCTGGTAATGTTTTACAGAATCCCGGTCGTGTCATCCGGTACTCCTAGGTGGGGACATTATATACGTCTATAACGTTATATATCCTAACCTAAGGCAACCTGACACTTCGGATGTAGTAGTTTCCAACGTTCCTGGCGGGTCGGCTCCTACTTCTCGGTCGGAACATTATATACGTCTATAACGTAATATAACGTAACCTAACCCATCCGGCCCCTCGCTGTTAATGTTTTACAGAATCCCGGTCGTGTCGGCCCGTACTTCTCGGTGGGGACATTATATACGTCTATAACGTTATATATCCCAACCTAAGACAACCTAACATCTCGGATGTAGTATTTTACAACACTCCTGGCGGGTCGGCTCCTACATCTCGGTGGGAACATTATATTCGTCTATAACGTAATATAACGTAACCTAACCCATCGGGCCCCTCGCTGTTAATGTTTTACAGAATCCCGGTGATGTCGGCCCGTACTTCTCGGTGGAGACGTTATATACGTCTATAAAGTTATATATCCCAACCTAAGGCAACCTAACATCTCGGACGTAGTATTTTACAACACTCCTGGCGTGTCGGCTCCTACTTCTCGGTGGGAACATTATATTCGTCTACAACGTAATATAACGTAACCTAACCCATCCAGCCCCTCGCTGGTACTGTTTTACAGAATTCCGGTCGTGTCAGCCCGTACTTCCCGGTGTGGACATTATATACGTCTATAACGTTATATATCCCAACCTAAGGCAACCTAACACCTCGGATGTAGAATTTTCCAACATTCCTTGCTTGTCGGCCCCTACTCCTCGGTGGGAACATTATATACGTCTATGTCGTAATATAACCTAACCTAACACATCTAGACCCTCGGTGATAATGTTTTACAGAATCCTGTTCCTGTCGGCCCGTACATTTCTGTGGGAACATCATATACGTCTATAACGTTATACATCCCAACCTAAGGCAACCTAACATCACGGATGTAGTATTTTACAACATTCCTGGCGTGTAGGCTCGTACTTCTCGGTGGGAACATTATATTCGTCTATAACGTAATATAACGTAACCTAACCCATCGAGCCCCTCGCTGTTAATGTTTTACAGAATCCGGTCGTGTCGGCCCGTACTTCTCGGTGGAGACGTTATATACGTCTATAAAGTTATATATCCCAACCTAAGGCAACCTAACATCTCGGATGTAGTATTTTACAACACTCCTGGCGGGTCGGCTCCTACTTCTCGGTGGGAACATTATATACGTCTATAACGTAATATAACGTACCCTAACCCATCCAGCCCCTCGCTGGTAATGTTTTACAGAATCCCGGTCGTGTCAGACGGTACTCCTAGGTGGGGACATTATATACGTTTATAACGTTATATATCCTAACCTAAGGCAACCTGACACTTCGGATGTAGTAGTTTCCAACGTTCCTGGCGGGTCGGCACCTACTTCTCGGTGGGAACATTATATACGTCTATGTCGTAATATAATCTAACCTAACCCTACTAGACCCTCGGTTATAATGTTTTACAGAATCCCGTTCGTGTCGGAACGTACCTCTCTGTGGGGACATTGTATACGTCTATAACGTTATATATCCCAAACTAAGGCAACCTAACATCTCGGATGTAGTATTTTACAACACTGCTGGCGGGTCGGCTCCTACTTCTCGGTGGGAACATTATATACGTCTATAACGTAATATAACGTAACCTAACCCATCGAGCCCCTCGCTGGTAATGTTTTACAGAATCCCGGTCGTGTCAGACCGTACTTCTCGGTGGGGACATTATATGCGTCTATAACGTAATATAACGTAACCTAACCCATCGAGCCCCTCGCTGGTAATGTTTTACAGAATCCCGGTCGTGTCAGCCGGTACGTCTAGGTAGGGACATTATATACGTCTATAACTTTACATATCCTAACCTAAGGCAACTTAACACTTCGGATGTAGTTGTTTCCAACGTTCCTGGCGGGTCGGCCCCTACTTCTCGGTGGGAACATTATATACGTCTATAACGTAATATAACCTACCCTAACACATCTAGCCCCTCGCTGGTAATGTTTTACAGAATCCCGGTCGCGTCAGCCGGTACTTCTAGGTGGGGACATTATATACGTCTATAACGTCATATGTCCTAACCTAAGGCAACTTAACACTTCGGATGTAGTATTTTACAACATTCCTGGCGTGTCGGCCCCTACTTCTCGGTGGGAACATTATATACGTCTATAACGTAATATAACGTAACCTAACCCATCGGGCCCCTCGCTGTTAATGTTTTACAGAATCCCGGTCGTGTCGGCCCGTACTTCTCGGTGGGGACATTATATACGTCTATAACGTTATATATCCCAACCGAAGACAACCTAACATCTCGGATGTAGTATTTTACAACACTCCTGGCGGGTCGGCTGCTACATCTCGGTGGGAACATTATATTCGTCTATAACGTAATATAACGTAACCTAACGCATCCGGCCCCTCGCTGTTAATGTGTTACAGAATCCCGGTCGTGTCGGCCCGTACTTCTCGGTGGAGACGTTATATACGTCTATAAAGTTATATATCCCAACCTAAGGCAACCTAACATCTCGGATGTAGTATTTTACAACACTCCTGGCGGGTCGGCTCCTACTTCTCGGTGGGAACATTATATACGTCTATAACGTAATATAACGTACCCTAACCCATCCAGCCCCTCGCTGGTAATGTTTTACAGAATCCCGGTCGTGTCAGACGGTACTCCTAGGTGGGGACATTATATACGTCTATAACGTTATATATCCTAACCTAAGGCAACCTGACACTTCGGATGTAGTAGCTTCCAACGTTCCTGGCGGGTCGGCACCTACTTCTCGGTGGGAACATTATATACGTCTATGTCGTAATATAAATTAACCTAACCCTACTAGACCCTCGGTTATAATGTTTTACAGAATCCCGTTCGTGTCGGACCGTACCTCTCTGTGGGGACATTGTATACGTCTATAACGTTATATATCCCAAACTAAGGCAACCTAACATCTCGGATGTAGTATTTTACAACACTGCTGGCGGGTCGGCTCCTACTTCTCGGTGGGAACATTATATACGTCTATAACGTAATATAACGTAACCTAACCCATCGAGCCCCTCGCTGGAAATGTTTTACAGAATCCCGGTCGTGTCAGCCGGTACGTCTAGGTGGGGACATTATATACGTCTATAACGTTATATATCCCAACCTAAGGCAACCTAACACCTCGGATGTAGAATTTTCCAACATTCCTTGCTTGTCAGCCCCTACTCCTCGGTGGGAACATTATATACGTCTATGTCGTAATATAACCTAACCTAACCCATCTAGACCCTCGGTGATAATGTTTTACAGAATCCTGTTCGTGTCGGCCCGTACTTTTCTGTGGGAACATCATATACGTCTATAACGTTATACATCCCAACCTAAGGCAACCTAACATCACGGATGTAGTATTTTACAACATTCCTGGCGTGTAGGCTCGTACTTCTCGGTGGGAACATTATATTCGTCTATAACGTAATATAACGTAACCTAACCCATCCAGCCCCTCGCTGGTACTGTTTTACAGAATCCCGGTCGTGTCAGACCGTACTTCTCGTTGGGGACATTATATGTCTATAACGTTATATATCCCAACCTAAGGCAACCTAACATCGCGGATGTAGTATTTTACAACACTCCTGGCGGGCCGGCTCCTACTTCTCGGTGGGAACATTATATTCGTCTATAACGTAATATAACGTAACCTAACCCATCCAGCCCCTCGCTGGTACTGTTTTACAAAATCCCGTTCGTGTCAGACCGTACTTCTCGGTGGGGACATTATATACGTCTATAACGTTATATATCCTAACCTAAGGCAACATAACAACTCGGATGTGGTATTTTACAACATTCCAGGCGGGTCGGCCCCTACTTCTCGGCGGGAACATTATATAAGTCTATAACGTAATATAACCTAACCTAACCCATCCAGCCCCTCGCTGGTAATGTTTTACAGAATCCCGGTCGTGTCAGCCGGTACTTCTAGGTGGGGACATTATATACGTCTATAACTTTATATATCCCAACCTAAGGCAACCTAACATCTCGGATGTAGTATTTTACAACACTCCTGGCGGGTCGGCTCCTACTTCTCGGTGGGAACATTATATTCGTCCATAACGTAATATAACGTAACCTAACCCATCCAGCCCCTCGCTGGTAATGTTTTACAGAATCCCGGTCGTGTCAGACCGTACTTCTCGGTGGGGACATTATATGCGTCTATAACGTAATATAACGTAACCTAACCCATCGAGCCCCTCGCTGGTAATGTTTTACAGAATCCCGGTCGTGTCAGCCGGTACGTCTAGGTAGGGACATTATATACGTCTATAACGTCATATGTCCTAACCTAAGGCAACTTAACACTTCGGATGTAGTATTTTACAACATTCCTGGCGTGTCGGCCCCTACTTCTCGGTGGGAACATTATATACGTCTATAACGTAATATAACGTAACCTAACCCATCCAGCCCCTCGCTGGTAATGTTTTACAGAATCCCGGTCGTGTCATCCGGTACTCCTAGGTGGGGACATTATATACGTCTATAACGTTATATATCCTAACCTAAGGCAACCTGACACTTCGGATGTAGTAGTTTCCAACGTTCCTGGCGGGTCGGCTCCTACTTCTCGGTCGGAACATTATATACGTCTATAACGTAATATAACGTAACCTAACCCATCCGGCCCCTCGCTGTTAATGTTTTAAAGAATCCCGGTAGTGTCGGCCCGTACTTCTCGGTGGGGACATTATATACGTCTATAACGTTATATATCCCAACCTAAGGCAACCTAACATCTCGGGTGCAGTATTTTACAACACTCCTGGCGGGTCGGCTCCTACTTCTCGGTGGGAACATTATATTCGTCTATAACGTAATATAACGTAACCTAACCCATCGGGCCCCTCGCTGTTAATGTTTTACAGAATCCCGGTCGTGTCGGCCCGTACTTCTCGGCGGGGACATTATATACGTCTATAACGTTATATATCCCAACCTAAGACAACCTAACATCTCGGATGTAGTATTTTACAACACTCCTGGCGGGTCGGCTCCTACTTCTCGGTGGGAACATTATATACGTCTATAACGTAATATAACGTACCCTAACCCATCCAGCCCCTCGCTGGTAATGTTTTACAGAATCCCGGTCGTGTCAGACGGTACTCCTAGGTGGGGACATTATATACGTCTATAACGTTATATATCCTAACCTGAGGCAACCTGACACTTCGGATGTAGTAGTTTCCAACGTTCCTGGCGGGTCGGCACCTACTTCTCGGTGGGAACATTATATACGTCTATGTCGTAATATAAATTAACCTAACCCTACTAGACCCTCGGTTATAATGTTTTACAGAATCCCGTTCGTGTCGGACCGTACCTCTCTGTGGGGACATTGTATACGTCTATAACGTTATATATCCCAAACTAAGGCAACCTAACATCTCGGATGTAGTATTTTACAACACTGCTGGCGGGTCGGCTCCTACTTCTCGGTGGGAACATTATATACGTCTATAACGTAATATAACGTAACCTAACCCATCGAGCCCCTCGCTGGTAATGTTTTACAGAATCCCGGTCGTGTCAGCCGGTACGTCTAGGTGGGGACATTATATACGTCTATAACGTTATATATCCCAACCTAAGGCAACCTAACACCTCGGATGTAGAATTTTCCAACATTCCTTGCTTGTCAGCCCCTACTCCTCGGTGGGAACATTATATACGTCTATGTCGTAATATAACCTAACCTAACCCATCTAGACCCTCGGTGATAATGTTTTACAGAATCCTGTTCGTGTCGGCCCGTACTTTTCTGTGGGAACATCATATACGTCTATAACGTTATACATCCCAACCTAAGGCAACCTAACATCACGGATGTAGTATTTTACAACACTCCTGGCGGGTCGGCTCCTACTTCTCGGTGGGAACATTATATTCGTCCATAACGTAATATAACGTAACCTAACCCATCCAGCCCCTCGCTGGTAATGTTTTACAGAATCCCGGTCGTGTCAGACCGTACTTCTCGGTGGGGACATTATATGCGTCTATAACGTAATATAACGTAACCTAACCCATCGAGCCCCTCGCTGGTAATGTTTTACAGAATCCCGGTCGTGTCAGCCGGTACGTCTAGGTAGGGACATTATATACGTCTATAACTTTACATATCCTAACCTAAGGCAACTTAACACTTCGGATGTAGTTGTTTCCAACGTTCCTGGCGGGTCGGCCCCTACTTCTCGGTGGGAACATTATATACGTCTATAACGTAATATAACCTACCCTAACACATCTAGCCCCTCGCTGGTAATGTTTTACAGAATCCCGGTCGCGTCAGCCGGTACTTCTAGGTGGGGACATTATATACGTCTATAACGTCATATGTCCTAACCTAAGGCAACTTAACACTTCGGATGTAGTATTTTACAACATTCCTGGCGTGTCGGCCCCTACTTCTCGGTGGGAACATTATATACGTCTATAACGTAATATAACGTAACCTAACCCATCCAGCCCCTCGCTGGTAATGTTTTACAGAATCCCGGTCGTGTCATCCGGTACTCCTAGGTGGGGACATTATATACGTCTATAACGTTATATATCCTAACCTAAGGCAACCTGACACTTCGGATGTAGTAGTTTCCAACGTTCCTGGCGGGTCGGCTCCTACTTCTCGGTCGGAACATTATATACGTCTATAACGTAATATAACGTAACCTAACCCATCCGGCCCCTCGCTGTTAATGTTTTACAGAATCCCGGTCGTGTCGGCCCGTACTTCTCGGTGGGGACATTATATACGTCTATAACGTTATATATCCCAACCTAAGACAACCTAACATCTCGGATGTAGTATTTTACAACACTCCTGGCGGGTCGGCTCCTACATCTCGGTGGGAACATTATATTCGTCTATAACGTAATATAACGTAACCTAACCCATCGGGCCCCTCGCTGTTAATGTTTTACAGAATCCCGGTGATGTCGGCCCGTACTTCTCGGTGGAGACGTTATATACGTCTATAAAGTTATATATCCCAACCTAAGGCAACCTAACATCTCGGACGTAGTATTTTACAACACTCCTGGCGTGTCGGCTCCTACTTCTCGGTGGGAACATTATATTCGTCTACAACGTAATATAACGTAACCTAACCCATCCAGCCCCTCGCTGGTACTGTTTTACAGAATTCCGGTCGTGTCAGCCCGTACTTCCCGGTGTGGACATTATATACGTCTATAACGTTATACATCCCAACCTAAGGCAACCTAACATCTCGGATGTAGTATTTTACAACATTCCTGGCGTGTAGGTTTGTACTTCTCGGTGGGAACATTATATACGTCTATAACGTAATATAACGTACCCTAACCCATCCAGCCCCTCGCTGGTAATGTTTTACAGAATCCCGGTCGTGTCAGACGGTACTCCTAGGTGGGGACATTATATACGTCTATAACGTTATATATCCTAACCTAAGGCAACCTGACACTTCGGATGTAGTAGTTTCCAACGTTCCTGGCGGGTCGGCACCTACTTCTCGGTGGGAACATTATATACGTCTATGTCGTAATATAACCTAACCTAACCCTACTAGAACCTCGGTTATAATGTTTTACAGAATCCCGTTCGTGTCGGACCGTACCTCTCTGTGGGGACATTGTATACGTCTATAACGTTATATATCCCAAACTAAGGCAATCTAACATCTCGGATGTAGTATTTTACAACACTGCTGGCGGGTCGGCTCCTACTTCTCGGTGGGAACATTATATACGTCTATAACGTAATATAACGTAACCTAACCCATCGAGCCCCTCGCTGTTAATGTTTTACAGAATCCCGGTCGTGTCGGCCCGTACTTCTCGGTGGAGACGTTATATACGTCTATAAAGTTATATATCCCAACCTAAGGCAACCTAACATCTCGGATGTAGTATTTTACAACACTCCTGGCGGGTCGGCTCCTACTTCTCGGTGGGAACATTATATACGTCTATAACGTAATATAACGTACCCTAACCCATCCAGCCCCTCGCTGGTAATGTTTTACAGAATCCCGGTCGTGTCAGACGCTACTCCTAGGTGGGGACATTATATACGTCTATAACGTTATATATCCTAACCTAAGGCAACCTGACACTTCGGATGTAGTAGTTTCCAACGTTCCTGGCGGGTCGGCACCTACTTCTCGGTGGGAACATTATATACGTCTATGTCGTAATATAACCTAACCTAACCCTACTAGACCCTCGGTTATAATGTTTTACAGAATCCCGTTCGTGTCGGACCGTACCTCTCTGTGGGGACATTGTATACGTCTATAACGTTATATATCCCAAACTAAGGCAACCTAACATCTCGGATGTAGTATTTTACAACACTGCTGGCGGGTCGGCTCCTACTTCTCGGTGGGAACATTATATACGTCTATAACGTAATATAACGTAACCTAACCCATCGAGCCCCTCGCTGGTAATGTTTTACAGAATCCCGGTCGTGTCAGCCGGTACGTCTAGGTGGGGACATTATATACGTCTATAACGTTATATATCCCAACCTAAGGCAACCTAACATCTCGGATGTAGTATTTTACAACACTCCTGGCGGGTCGGCTCCTACTTCTCGGTGGGAAAATTATATTCGTCTATAACGTAATATAACGTAACCTAACCCATCCAGCCCCTCGCTGGTAATGTTTTACAGAATCCCGGTCGTGTCAGACCGTACTTCTCGGTGGGGACATTATATACGTCTATAACGTTATATGTCCTAACCTAAGGCAACCTAACACTTCGGATGTGGTATTTTCCAACTTTCCTGGCGGGTCGGCCCGTACTTCTCGGTGGGAACATTATATACGTCTATAACGTAATATAACGTACCCTAACCCATCCAGCCCCTCGCTGGTAATGTTTTACAGAATCACGGTCGTGTCAGACGGTACTCCTAGGTGGGGACATTATATACGTCTATAACGTTATATATCCTAACCTAAGGCAACCTGACACTTCGGATGTAGTAGTTTCCAACGTTCCTGGCGGGTCGGCACCTACTTCTCGGTGGGAACATTATATACGTCTATGTCGTAATATAACCTAACCTAACCCTACTAGACCCTCGGTTATAATGTTTTACACAATCCCGTTCGTGTCGGCCCGTACATCTCTGTGGGGACATTGTATACGTCTATAACGTTATATATCACAAACTAAGGCAACCTAACATCTCGGATGTAGTATTTTACAACACTCCTGGCGGGTCGGCTCCTACTTCTCGGTGGGAACATTATATACGTCTATAACGTAATATAACGTAACCTAACCCATCGAGCCCCTCGCTGGTAATGTTTTACAGAATCCCGGTCGTGTCAGCCGGTACGTCTAGGTGAGGACATTATATACGTCTATAACGTTATATATCCCAACCTAAGGCAACCTAACATCTCGGATGTAGTATTTTACAACACTGCTGGCGGGTCGGCTCCTACTTCTCGGTGGGAACATTATATACGTCTATAACGTAATATAACGTAACCTAACCCATCGAGCCCCTCGCTGGAAATGTTTTACAGAATCCCGGTCGTGTCAGCCGGTACGTCTAGGTGGGGACATTATATACGTCTATAACGTTATATATCCCAACCTAAGGCAACCTAACACCTCGGATGTAGAATTTTCCAACATTCCTTGCTTGTCAGCCCCTACTCCTCGGTGGGAACATTATATACGTCTATGTCGTAATATAACCTAACCTAACCCATCCAGCCCCTCGCTGGTAATGTTTTACAGAATCCCGGTCGTGTCAGACGGTACTCCTAGGTGGGGACATTATATACGTCTATAACGTTATATATCCTAACCTAAGGCAACCTGACACTTCGGATGTAGTAGCTTCCAACGTTCCTGGCGGGTCGGCACCTACTTCTCGGTGGGAACATTATATACGTCTATGTCGTAATATAAATTAACCTAACCCTACTAGACCCTCGGTTATAATGTTTTACAGAATCCCGTTCGTGTCGGACCGTACCTCTCTGTGGGGACATTGTATACGTCTATAACGTTATATATCCCAAACTAAGGCAACCTAACATCTCGGATGTAGTATTTTACAACACTGCTGGCGGGTCGGCTCCTACTTCTCGGTGGGAACATTATATACGTCTATAACGTAATATAACGTAACCTAACCCATCGAGCCCCTCGCTGGAAATGTTTTACAGAATCCCGGTCGTGTCAGCCGGTACGTCTAGGTGGGGACATTATATACGTCTATAACGTTATATATCCCAACCTAAGGCAACCTAACACCTCGGATGTAGAATTTTCCAACATTCCTTGCTTGTCAGCCCCTACTCCTCGGTGGGAACATTATATACGTCTATGTCGTAATATAACCTAACCTAACCCATCTAGACCCTCGGTGATAATGTTTTACAGAATCCTGTTCGTGTCGGCCCGTACTTTTCTGTGGGAACATCATATACGTCTATAACGTTATACATCCCAACCTAAGGCAACCTAACATCACGGATGTAGTATTTTACAACATTCCTGGCGTGTAGGCTCGTACTTCTCGGTGGGAACATTATATTCGTCTATAACGTAATATAACGTAACCTAACCCATCCAGCCCCTCGCTGGTACTGTTTTACAGAATCCCGGTCGTGTCAGACCGTACTTCTCGTTGGGGACATTATATGTCTATAACGTTATATATCCCAACCTAAGGCAACCTAACATCGCGGATGTAGTATTTTACAACACTCCTGGCGGGCCGGCTCCTACTTCTCGGTGGGAACATTATATTCGTCTATAACGTAATATAACGTAACCTAACCCATCCAGCCCCTCGCTGGTACTGTTTTACAAAATCCCGTTCGTGTCAGACCGTACTTCTCGGTGGGGACATTATATACGTCTATAACGTTATATATCCTAACCTAAGGCAACATAACAACTCGGATGTGGTATTTTACAACATTCCAGGCGGGTCGGCCCCTACTTCTCGGCGGGAACATTATATAAGTCTATAACGTAATATAACCTAACCTAACCCATCCAGCCCCTCGCTGGTAATGTTTTACAGAATCCCGGTCGTGTCAGCCGGTACTTCTAGGTGGGGACATTATATACGTCTATAACTTTATATATCCCAACCTAAGGCAACCTAACATCTCGGATGTAGTATTTTACAACACTCCTGGCGGGTCGGCTCCTACTTCTCGGTGGGAACATTATATTCGTCCATAACGTAATATAACGTAACCTAACCCATCCAGCCCCTCGCTGGTAATGTTTTACAGAATCCCGGTCGTGTCAGACCGTACTTCTCGGTGGGGACATTATATGCGTCTATAACGTAATATAACGTAACCTAACCCATCGAGCCCCTCGCTGGTAATGTTTTACAGAATCCCGGTCGTGTCAGCCGGTACGTCTAGGTAGGGACATTATATACGTCTATAACGTCATATGTCCTAACCTAAGGCAACTTAACACTTCGGATGTAGTATTTTACAACATTCCTGGCGTGTCGGCCCCTACTTCTCGGTGGGAACATTATATACGTCTATAACGTAATATAACGTAACCTAACCCATCCAGCCCCTCGCTGGTAATGTTTTACAGAATCCCGGTCGTGTCATCCGGTACTCCTAGGTGGGGACATTATATACGTCTATAACGTTATATATCCTAACCTAAGGCAACCTGACACTTCGGATGTAGTAGTTTCCAACGTCCCTGGCGGGTCGGCTCCTACTTCTCGGTCGGAACATTATATACGTCTATAACGTAATATAACGTAACCTAACCCATCCGGCCCCTCGCTGTTAATGTTTTAAAGAATCCCGGTAGTGTCGGCCCGTACTTCTCGGTGGGGACATTATATACGTCTATAACGTTATATATCCCAACCTAAGGCAACCTAACATCTCGGGTGCAGTATTTTACAACACTCCTGGCGGGTCGGCTCCTACTTCTCGGTGGGAACATTATATTCGTCTATAACGTAATATAACGTAACCTAACCCATCGGGCCCCTCGCTGTTAATGTTTTACAGAATCCCGGTCGTGTCGGCCCGTACTTCTCGGCGGGGACATTATATACGTCTATAACGTTATATATCCCAACCTAAGACAACCTAACATCTCGGATGTAGTATTTTACAACACTCCTGGCGGGTCGGCTCCTACTTCTCGGTGGGAACATTATATACGTCTATAACGTAATATAACGTACCCTAACCCATCCAGCCCCTCGCTGGTAATGTTTTACAGAATCCCGGTCGTGTCAGACGGTACTCCTAGGTGGGGACATTATATACGTCTATAACGTTATATATCCTAACCTGAGGCAACCTGACACTTCGGATGTAGTAGTTTCCAACGTTCCTGGCGGGTCGGCACCTACTTCTCGGTGGGAACATTATATACGTCTATGTCGTAATATAAATTAACCTAACCCTACTAGACCCTCGGTTATAATGTTTTACAGAATCCCGTTCGTGTCGGACCGTACCTCTCTGTGGGGACATTGTATACGTCTATAACGTTATATATCCCAAACTAAGGCAACCTAACATCTCGGATGTAGTATTTTACAACACTGCTGGCGGGTCGGCTCCTACTTCTCGGTGGGAACATTATATACGTCTATAACGTAATATAACGTAACCTAACCCATCGAGCCCCTCGCTGGTAATGTTTTACAGAATCCCGGTCGTGTCAGCCGGTACGTCTAGGTGGGGACATTATATACGTCTATAACGTTATATATCCCAACCTAAGGCAACCTAACACCTCGGATGTAGAATTTTCCAACATTCCTTGCTTGTCAGCCCCTACTCCTCGGTGGGAACATTATATACGTCTATGTCGTAATATAACCTAACCTAACCCATCTAGACCCTCGGTGATAATGTTTTACAGAATCCTGTTCGTGTCGGCCCGTACTTTTCTGTGGGAACATCATATACGTCTATAACGTTATACATCCCAACCTAAGGCAACCTAACATCACGGATGTAGTATTTTACAACACTCCTGGCGGGTCGGCTCCTACTTCTCGGTGGGAACATTATATTCGTCCATAACGTAATATAACGTAACCTAACCCATCCAGCCCCTCGCTGGTAATGTTTTACAGAATCCCGGTCGTGTCAGACCGTACTTCTCGGTGGGGACATTATATGCGTCTATAACGTAATATAACGTAACCAAACCCATCGAGCCCCTCGCTGGTAATGTTTTACAGAATCCCGGTCGTGTCAGCCGGTACGTCTAGGTAGGGACATTATATACGTCTATAACTTTACATATCCTAACCTAAGGCAACTTAACACTTCGGATGTAGTTGTTTCCAACGTTCCTGGCGGGTCGGCCCCTACTTCTCGGTGGGAACATTATATACGTCTATAACGTAATATAACCTACCCTAACACATCTAGCCCCTCGCTGGTAATGTTTTACAGAATCCCGGTCGCGTCAGCCGGTACTTCTAGGTGGGGACATTATATACGTCTATAACGTCATATGTCCTAACCTAAGGCAACTTAACACTTCGGATGTAGTATTTTACAACATTCCTGGCGTGTCGGCCCCTACTTCTCGGTGGGAACATTATATACGTCTATAACGTAATATAACGTAACCTAACCCATCCAGCCCCTCGCTGGTAATGTTTTACAGAATCCCGGTCGTGTCATCCGGTACTCCTAGGTGGGGACATTATATACGTCTATAACGTTATATATCCTAACCTAAGGCAACCTGACACTTCGGATGTAGTAGTTTCCAACGTTCCTGGCGGGTCGGCTCCTACTTCTCGGTCGGAACATTATATACGTCTATAACGTAATATAACGTAACCTAACCCATCCGGCCCCTCGCTGTTAATGCTTTACAGAATCCCGGTCGTGTCGGCCCGTACTTCTCGGTGGGGACATTATATACGTCTATAACGTTATATATCCCAACCTAAGACAACCTAACATCTCGGATGTAGTATTTTACAACACTCCTGGCGGGTCGGCTCCTACATCTCGGTGGGAACATTATATTCGTCTATAACGTAATATAACGTAACCTAACCCATCGGGCCCCTCGCTGTTAATGTTTTACAGAATCCCGGTGATGTCGGCCCGTACTTCTCGGTGGAGACGTTATATACGTCTATAAAGTTATATATCCCAACCTAAGGCAACCTAACATCTCGGACGTAGTATTTTACAACATTCCTGGCGTGTAGGTTTGTACTTCTCGGTGGGAACATTATATACGTCTATAACGTAATATAACGTACCCTAACCCATCCAGCCCCTCGCTGGTAATGTTTTACAGAATCCCGGTCGTGTCAGACGGTACTCCTAGGTGGGGACATTATATACGTCTATAACGTTATATATCCTAACCTAAGGCAACCTGACACTTCGGATGTAGTAGTTTCCAACGTTCCTGGCGGGTCGGCACCTACTTCTCGGTGGGAACATTATATACGTCTATGTCGTAATATAACCTAACCTAACCCTACTAGAACCTCGGTTATAATGTTTTACAGAATCCCGTTCGTGTCGGACCGTACCTCTCTGTGGGGACATTGTATACGTCTATAACGTTATATATCCCAAACTAAGGCAATCTAACATCTCGGATGTAGTATTTTACAACACTGCTGGCGGGTCGGCTCCTACTTCTCGGTGGGAACATTATATACGTCTATAACGTAATATAACGTAACCTAACCCATCGAGCCCCTCGCTGTTAATGTTTTACAGAATCCCGGTCGTGTCGGCCCGTACTTCTCGGTGGAGACGTTATATACGTCTATAAAGTTATATATCCCAACCTAAGGCAACCTAACATCTCGGATGTAGTATTTTACAACACTCCTGGCGGGTCGGCTCCTACTTCTCGGTGGGAACATTATATACGTCTATAACGTAATATAACGTACCCTAACCCATCCAGCCCCTCGCTGGTAATGTTTTACAGAATCCCGGTCGTGTCAGACGCTACTCCTAGGTGGGGACATTATATACGTCTATAACGTTATATATCCTAACCTAAGGCAACCTGACACTTCGGATGTAGTAGTTTCCAACGTTCCTGGCGGGTCGGCACCTACTTCTCGGTGGGAACATTATATACGTCTATGTCGTAATATAACCTAACCTAACCCTACTAGACCCTCGGTTATAATGTTTTACAGAATCCCGTTCGTGTCGGACCGTACCTCTCTGTGGGGACATTGTATACGTCTATAACGTTATATATCCCAAACTAAGGCAACCTAACATCTCGGATGTAGTATTTTACAACACTGCTGGCGGGTCGGCTCCTACTTCTCGGTGGGAACTTTATATACGTCTATAACGTAATATAACGTAACCTAACCCATCGAGCCCCTCGCTGGTAATGTTTTACAGAATCCCGGTCGTGTCAGCCGGTACGTCTAGGTGGGGACATTATATACGTCTATAACGTTATATATCCCAACCTAAGGCAACCTAACATCTCGGATGTAGTATTTTACAACACTCCTGGCGGGTCGGCTCCTACTTCTCGGTGGGAAAATTATATTCGTCTATAACGTAATATAACGTAACCTAACCCATCCAGCCCCTCGCTGGTAATGTTTTACAGAATCCCGGTCGTGTCAGACCGTACTTCTCGGTGGGTACATTATATACGTCTATAACGTTATATGTCCTAACCTAAGGCAACCTAACACTTCGGATGTGGTATTTTCCAACTTTCCTGGCGGGTCGGCCCGTACTTCTCGGTGGGAACATTATATACGTCTATAACGTAATATAACGTACCCTAACCCATCCAGCCCCTCGCTGGTAATGTTTTACAGAATCACGGTCGTGTCAGACGGTACTCCTAGGTGGGGACATTATATACGTCTATAACGTTATATATCCTAACCTAAGGCAACCTGACACTTCGGATGTAGTAGTTTCCAACGTTCCTGGCGGGTCGGCACCTACTTCTCGGTGGGAACATTATATACGTCTATGTCGTAATATAACCTAACCTAACCCTACTAGACCCTCGGTTATAATGTTTTACACAATCCCGTTCGTGTCGGCCCGTACATCTCTGTGGGGACATTGTATACGTCTATAACGTTATATATCACAAACTAAGGCAACCTAACATCTCGGATGTAGTATTTTACAACACTCCTGGCGGGTCGGCTCCTACTTCTCGGTGGGAACATTATATACGTCTATAACGTAATATAACGTAACCTAACCCATCGAGCCCCTCGCTGGTAATGTTTTACAGAATCCCGGTCGTGTCAGCCGGTACGTCTAGGTGAGGACATTATATACGTCTATAACGTTATATATCCCAACCTAAGGCAACCTAACATCTCGGATGTAGTATTTTACAACACTCCTGGCGGGTCGGTTCCTACTTCTCGGTGGGAACATTATATTCGTCTATAACGTAATATAACGTAACCTAACGCATCCAGCCCCTCGCTGGTACTGTTTTACAGAATCCCGGTCGTGTCAGACCGTACTTCTCGGTGGAGACATTATATACGTCTATAACGTTATATATCCTAACCTAAGGCAACATAACAACTCGGATGTGGTATTTTACAACATTCCAGGCGGGTCGGGCCCTACTTCTCGGCGGGAACATTATATAAGTCTATAACGTTATATAACCTAACCTAACCCATCCAGCCCCTCGCTGGTAATGTTTTACAGAATCCCGGTCGCGTCAGCCGGTACTTCTAGGTGGGGACATTATATACGTCTATAACGTCATATGTCCTAACCTGAGGCAACTTAACACTTCGGATGTAGTATTTTACAACATTCCTGGCGTGTCGGCCCCTACTTCTCGGTGGGAACATTATATTCGTCTATAACGTTATACATCCTAACCTAAGGCAACCTAACACTTCGGATGTAGTATTCTCCAACGTTCCTGGCGTGTCGGCTCCTACTTCTCGGTGGGAACATTATATTCGTCTATAACGTAATATAACGTAACCTAACTCATCCGTCCCCTCGCTGTTAATGTTTTACAAAATCACGGTCGTGTCGGCCCGTACTTCTCGGTGGGGATATTCTATACGTCTATGTCGTAATATAACCTAACCTAATCCATCTAGACCCTCGGTGATAATGTTTTACAGAATCCCGTTCGTGTCGGCACGTTCTTCTCTGTGGGGACATTATATACGCCTATAACGTTATATATCCCAACCTAAGGCAACCTAACATCTCGGATGCAGTATTTTACAACACTCCTGGCGGGTCGGCTCCTACTTCTCGGTGGGAACATTATATTCGTCTATAACGTAATATAACGTAACCTAACCCATCCAGCCCCTCGCTGGTAATGTTTTACAGAATCCCGGTCGTGTCGGCCCGTACTTCTCGGTGGGGACATTATATACGTCTATAACGTTATATATCCCCACCTAAGGCAACCTAATATCTCGGATGTAGTATTTTACAACACTCCTGGCGGGTCGGCTCCTACTTCTCGGTGGGAACATTATATTCGTCTATAACGTAATATAACGTAACCTAACCCATCGGGCCCCTCGCTGTTAATGTTTTACAGAATCCCGGTCGTGTCGGCACCTACTTCTCGGTGGGAACATTATATACGTCTATAAAGTTATATATCCCAACCTAAGGCAACCTAACATCTCGGATGTAGTATTTTACAACACTCCTGGCGGGTCGGCTCCTACTTCTCGGTGGGAACATTATATACGTCTATAACGTAATATAACGTACCCTAACCCATCCACCCCCTCGCTGGTAATGTTTTACAGAATCCCGGTCGTGTCAGACGGTACTCCTAGGTGGGGACATTATATACGTCTATAACGTTATATATCCTAACCTAAGGCAACCTGACACTTCGGATGTAGTAGTTTCCAACGTTCCTGGCGGGTCGGCACCTACTTCTCGGTGGGAACATTATATACGTCTATGTCGTAACATAACCTAACCTAACCCTACTAGACCCTCGGTTATAATGTTTTACAGAATCCCGTTCGTGTCCGCCCGTACCTCTCTGTGGGGACATTGTATACGTCTATAACGTTATATATCCCAAACTAAGGCAACCTAACATCTCGGATGTAGTATTTTACAACACTCCTGGCGGGTCGGCTCCTACTTCTCGGTGGGAACATTATATACGTCTATAACGTAATATAACGTAACCTAACCCATCGAGCCCCTCGCTGGTAATGTTTTACAGAATCCCGGTCGTGTCAGCCGGTACGTCTAGGTGGGGACATTATATACGTCTATAACGTTATATATCCCAACCTAAGGCAACCTAACATCTCGGATGTAGTATTTTACAACACTCCTGGCGGGTCGGCTCCTACTTCTCGGTGGGAACATTATATTCGTCTATAACGTAATATAACGTAACCTAACGCATCCAGCCCCTCGCTGGTACTGTTTTACGGAATCCCGGTCGTGTCAGACCGTACTTCTCGGTGGAGACATTATATACGTCTATAACGTTATATATCCTAACCTAAGGCAACATAACAACTCGGATGTGGTATTTTACAACATTCCAGGCGGGTCGGGCCCTACTTCTCGGCGGGAACATTATATAAGTCTATAACGTTATATAACCTAACCTAACCCATCCAGCCCCTCGCTGGTAATGTTTTACAGAATCCCGGTCGCGTCAGCCGGTACTTCTAGGTGGGGACATTATATACGTCTATAACGTCATATGTCCTAACCTAAGGCAACTTAACACTTCGGATGTAGTATTTTACAACATTCCTGGCGTGTCGGCCCCTACTTCTCGGTGGGAACATTATATTCGTCTATAACGTTATACATCCTAACCTAAGGCAACCTAACACTTCGGATGTAGTATTCTCCAACGTTCCTGGCGTGTCGGCTCCTACTTCTCGGTGGGAACATTATATTCGTCTATAACGTAATATAACGTAACCTAACTCATCCGTGCCCTCGCTGTTAATGTTTTACAAAATCACGGTCGTGTCGGCCCGTACTTCTCGGTGGGGATATTATATACGTCTATGTCGTAATATAACCTAACCTAATCCATCTAGACCCTCGGTGATAATGTTTTACAGAATCCCGTTCGTGTCGGCCCGTACTTCTCGGTGGGAACATTATATTCGTCTATAACGTAATATAACGTAACCTAACCCATCCAGCCCCTCGCTGGTAATGTTTTACAGAATCCCGGTCGTGTCAGACCGTACTTCTCGGTGGGGACATTATATACGTCTATAACGTTATATATCCTAACCTAAGGCAACCTAACACTTCGGATGTGGTATTTTCCAACTTTCCTGGCGGGTCGGCCCGTACTTCTCGGTGGGAACATTATATACGTCTATAACGTAATATAACGTACCCTAACCCATCCAGCCCCTCGCTGGTAATGTTTTACAGAATCCCGGTCGTGTCAGACGGTACTCCTAGGCGGGGACATTATATACGTCTATAACGTTATATATCCTAACCTAAGGCAACCTAACACTTCGGATGTAGTAGTTTCCAACGTTCCTGGCGGGTCGGCACCTACTTCTCGGTGGGAACATTAAATACGTCTATGTCGTAATATAACCTAACCTAACCCTACTAGACCCTCGGTTATAATGTTTTACAGAATCCCGTTCGTGTCCGCCCGTACCTCTCTGTGGGGACATTGTATACGTCTATAACGTTATATATCCCAAACTAAGGCAACCTAACATCTCGGATGTAGTATTTTACAACACTCCTGGCGGGTCGGCTCCTACTTCTCGGTGGGAACATTATATACGTCTATAACGTAATATAACGTAACCTAACCCATCGAGCCCCTCGCTGGTAATGTTTTACAGAATCCCGGTCGTGTCAGCCGGTACGTCTAGGTGGGGACATTATATACGTCTATAACGTTATATATCCCAACCTAAGGCAACCTAACATCTCGGATGTAGTATTTTACAACACTCCTGGCGGGTCGGCTCCTACTTCTCGGTGGGAACATTATATTCGTCTATAACGTAATATAACGTAACCTAACGCACCCAGCCCCTCGCTGGTACTGTTTTACGGAATCCCGGTCGTGTCAGACCGTACTTCTCGGTGGAGACATTATATACGTCTATAACGTTATATATCCTAACCTAAGGCAACATAACAACTCGGATGTGGTATTTTACAACATTCCAGGCGGGTCGGGCCCTACTTCTCGGCGGGAACATTATATAAGTCTATAACGTTATATAACCTAACCTAACCCATCCAGCCCCTCGCTGGTAATGTTTTACAGAATCCCGGTCGCGTCAGCCGGTACTTCTAGGTGGGGACATTATATACGTCTATAACGTCATATGTCCTAACCTAAGGCAACTTAACACTTCGGATGTAGTAGTTTCCAACGTTCCTGGCGGGTCGACACCTACTTCTATGTGGGAACATTATATAAGTCTATGTCGTAATATAACCTAACCTAATCCATCTAGACCCTCGGTGATAATGTTTTACAGAATCCCGTTCGTGTCGGCCCGTACTTCTCTGTGGGGACATTATATACGTCTATAACGTTATATATCCCAACCTAAGGCAACATAACATCTCGGATGTAGTATTTTACAACACTCCTGGCGGGTCGGCTCCTACTTCTCGGTGGGAACTATATATTCGTCTATAACGTAATATAACGTAACCTAACCCATCCAGCCCCTCGCTGGTACAGTTTTACAGAATTCCGGTCGTGTCAGCCCGTACTTCCCGGTGGGGACATTATATACGTCTATAACGTTATATATCCCAACCTAAGGCAACCTAACATCTCGGATGTAGAATTTTACAACACTCCTGGCAGGTCGGCTCCTACTTCTCGGTGGGAACATTATATACGTCTATAACGTAATATAACGTACCCTAACCCATCCACCCCCTCGCTGGTAATGTTTTACAGAATCCCGGTCGTGTCAGACGGTACTCCTAGGTGGGGACATTATATACGTCTATAACGTTATATATCCTAACCTAAGGCAACCTGACACTTCGGATGTAGTAGTTTCCAACGTTCCTGGCGGGTCGGCACCTACTTCTCGGTGGGAACATTAAATACGTCTATGTCGTAATATAACCTAACCTAACCCTACTAGACCCTCGGTTATAATGTTTTACAGAATCCCGTTCGTGTCCGCCCGTACCTCTCTGTGGGGACATTGTATACGTCTATAACGTTATATATCCCAAACTAAGGCAACCTAACATCTCGGATGTAGTATTTTACAACACTCCTGGCGGGTCGGCTCCTACTTCTCGGTGGGAACATTATATACGTCTATAACGTAATATAACGTAACCTAACCCATCGAGCCCCTCGCTGGTAATGTTTTACAGAATCCCGGTCGTGTCAGCCGGTACGTCTAGGTGGGGACATTATATACGTCTATAACGTTATATATCCCAACCTAAGGCAACCTAACATCTCGGATGTAGTATTTTACAACACTCCTGGCGGGTCGGCTCCTACTTCTCGGTGGGAACATTATATTCGTCTATAACGTAATATAACGTAACCTAACGCACCCAGCCCCTCGCTGGTACTGTTTTACGGAATCCCGGTCGTGTCAGACCGTACTTCTCGGTGGAGACATTATATACGTCTATAAAGTTATATATCCTAACCTAAGGCAACATAACAACTCGGATGTGGTATTTTACAACATTCCAGGCGGGTCGGGCCCTACTTCTCGGCGGGAACATTATATAAGTCTATAACGTTATATAACCTAACCTAACCCATCCAGCCCCTCGCTGGTAATGTTTTACAGAATCCCGGTCGCGTCAGCCGGTACTTCTAGGTGGGGACATTATATACGTCTATAACGTCATATGTCCTAACCTAAGGCAACTTAACACTTCGGATGTAGTATTTTACAACATTCCTGGCGTGTCGGCCCCTACTTCTCGGTGGGAACATTATATTCGTCTATAACGTTATACATCCTAACCTAAGGCAACCTAACACTTCGGATGTAGTATTCTCCAACGTTCCTGGCGTGTCGGCTCCTACTTCTCGGTGGGAACATTATATTCGTCTATAACGTAATATAACGTAACCTAACTCATCCGTCCCCACGCTGTTAATGTTTTACAAAATCACGGTCGTGTCGGCCCGTACTTCTCGGTGGGGATATTATATACGTCTATGTCGTAATATAACCTAACCTAATCCATCTAGACCCTCGGTGATAATGTTTTACAGAATCCCGTTCGTGTCGGCCCGTACTTCTCTGTGGGGACATTATATACGTCTATAACGTTATATATCCCAACCTAAGGCAACATAACATCTCGGATGTAGTATTTTACAACACTCCTGGCGGGTCGGCTCCTACTTCTCGGTGGGAACATTATATTCGTCTATAACGTAATATAACGTAACCTAACCCATCCAGCCCCTCGCTGATACAGTTTTACAGAATTCCGGTCGTGTCAGCCCGTACTTCCCGGTGGGGACATTATATACGTCTATAACGTTATATATCCCAACCTAAGGCAACCTAACATCTCGGATGTAGAATTTTCCAACATTCCTTGCTTGTCGGCCCCTACTCCTCGGTGGGAACATTATATACGTCTATGTCGTAATATAACCTAACCTAATCCATCTAGACCCTCGGTGATAATGTTTTACAGAATCCCGTTCGTGTCGGCCCGTACTTCTCTGTGGGGACATTATATACGTCTATAACGTTATATATCCCAACCTAAGGCAACATAACATCTCGGATGTAGTATTTTACAACACTCCTGGCGGGTCGGCTCCTACTTCTCGGTGGGAACATTATATTCGTCTATAACGTAATATAACGTAACCTAACCCATCCAGCCCCTCGCTGGTACAGTTTTACAGAATTCCGGTCGTGTCAGCCCGTACTTCCCGGTGGGGACATTATATACGTCTATAACGTTATATATCCCAACCTAAGGCAACCTAACATCTCGGATGTAGAATTTTCCAACATTCCTTGCTTGTCGGCCCCTACTCCTCGGTGGGAACATTATATACGTCTATGTCGTAATATAACCTAACCTAACCCATCTAGACCCTCGGTGATAATGTTTTACAGTATACTGTTCGTGTCGGCCCGTACTTTTCTGTGGGGAGATCATATACGTCTATAACGTTATACATCACAACCTAAGGCAACCTAACATCTCGGATGTAGTATTTTACAACATTCCTAGCGTGTTGGCTCCTACTTCTCGGTGGGAACATTATATTCGTCTATAACGTAATATAACGTAACCTAACCCATCCAGCCCCTCGCTGGTAATGTTTTACAGAATCCCGGTCGTGTCGGCCCGTACTTCTCGGTGGGGACATTATATACGTCTATAACGTTATATATCCCCACCTAAGGCAACCTAATATCTCGGATGTAGTATTTTACAACACTCCTGGCGGGTCGGCTCCTACTTCTCGGTGGGAACATTATATTCGTCTATAACGTAATATAACGTAACCTAACCCATCGGGCCCCTCGCTGTTAATGTTTTACAGAATCCCGGTCGTGTCGGCACCTACTTCTCGGTGGGAACATTATATACGTCTATAAAGTTATATATCCCAACCTAAGGCAACCTAACATCTCGGATGTAGTATTTTACAACACTCCTGGCAGGTCGGCTCCTACTTCTCGGTGGGAACATTATATACGTCTATAACGTAATATAACGTACCCTAACCCATCCACCCCCTCGCTGGTAATGTTTTACAGAATCCCGGTCGTGTCAGACGGTACTCCTAGGTGGGGACATTATATACGTCTATAACGTTATATATCCTAACCTAAGGCAACCTGACACTTCGGATGTAGTAGTTTCCAACGTTCCTGGCGGGTCGGCACCTACTTCTCGGTGGGAACATTAAATACGTCTATGTCGTAATATAACCTAACCTAACCCTACTAGACCCTCGGTTATAATGTTTTACAGAATCCCGTTCGTGTCCGCCCGTACCTCTCTGTGGGGACATTGTATACGTCTATAACGTTATATATCCCAAACTAAGGCAACCTAACATCTCGGATGTAGTATTTTACAACACTCCTGGCGGGTCGGCTCCTACTTCTCGGTGGGAACATTATATACGTCTATAACGTAATATAACGTAACCTAACCCATCGAGCCCCTCGCTCGTAATGTTTTACAGAATCCCGGTCGTGTCAGCCGGTGCGTCTAGGTGGGGACATTATATACGTCTATAACGTTATATATCCCAACCTAAGGCAACCTAACATCTCGGATGTAGTATTTTACAACACTCCTGGCGGGTCGGCTCCTACTTCTCGGTGGGAACATTATATTCGTCTATAACGTAATATAACGTAACCTAACGCACCCAGCCCCTCGCTGGTACTGTTTTACGGAATCCCGGTCGTGTCAGACCGTACTTCTCGGTGGAGACATTATATACGTCTATAAAGTTATATATCCTAACCTAAGGCAACATAACAACTCGGATGTGGTATTTTACAACATTCCAGGCGGGTCGGGCCCTACTTCTCGGCGGGAACATTATATAAGTCTATAACGTTATATAACCTAACCTAACCCATCCAGCCCCTCGCTGGTAATGTTTTACAGAATCCCGGTCGCGTCAGCCGGTACTTCTAGGTGGGGACATTATATACGTCTATAACGTCATATGTCCTAACCTAAGGCAACTTAACACTTCGGATGTAGTATTTTACAACATTCCTGGCGAGTCGGCCCCTACTTCTCGGTGGGAACATTATATTCGTCTATAACGTTATACATCCTAACCTAAGGCAACCTAACACTTCGGATGTAGTATTCTCCAACGTTCCTGGCGTGTCGGCTCCTACTTCTCGGTGGGAACATTATATTCGTCTATAACGTAATATAACGTAACCTAACTCATCCGTCCCCACGCTGTTAATGTTTTACAAAATCACGGTCGTGTCGGCCCGTACTTCTCGGTGGGGATATTATATACGTCTATGTCGTAATATAACCTAACCTAATCCATCTAGACCCTCGGTGATAATGTTTTACAGAATCCCGTTCGTGTCGGCCCGTACTTCTCTGTGGGGACATTATATACGTCTATAACGTTATATATCCCAACCTAAGGCAACATAACATCTCGGATGTAGTATTTTACAACACTCCTGGCGGGTCGGCTCCTACTTCTCGGTGGGAACATTATATTCGTCTATAACGTAATATAACGTAACCTAACCCATCCAGCCCCTCGCTGATACAGTTTTACAGAATTCCGGTCGTGTCAGCCCGTACTTCCCGGTGGGGACATTATATACGTCTATAACGTTATATATCCCAACCTAAGGCAACCTAACATCTCGGATGTAGTATTTTACAACATTCCTAGCGTGTTGGCTCCTACTTCTCGGTGGGAACATTATATTCGTCTATAACGTAATATAACGTAACCTAACCCATCCAGCCCCTCGCTGGTAATGTTTTACAGAATCCCGGTCGTGTCGGCCCGTACTTCTCGGTGGGGACATTATATACGTCTATAACGTTATATATCCCCACCTAAGGCAACCTAATATCTCGGATGTAGTATTTTACAACACTCCTGGCGGGTCGGCTCCTACTTCTCGGTGGGAACATTATATTCGTCTATAACGTAATATAACGTAACCTAACCCATCGGGCCCCTCGCTGTTAATGTTTTACAGAATCCCGGTCGTGTCGGCACCTACTTCTCGGTGGGAACATTATATACGTCTATAAAGTTATATATCCCAACCTAAGGCAACCTAACATCTCGGATGTAGTATTTTACAACACTCCTGGCAGGTCGGCTCCTACTTCTCGGTGGGAACATTATATACGTCTATAACGTAATATAACGTACCCTAACCCATCCACCCCCTCGCTGGTAATGTTTTACAGAATCCCGGTCGTGTCAGACGGTACTCCTAGGTGGGGACATTATATACGTCTATAACGTTATATATCCTAACCTAAGGCAACCTGACACTTCGGATGTAGTAGTTTCCAACGTTCCTGGCGGGTCGGCACCTACTTCTCGGTGGGAACATTATATACGTCTATGTCGTAATATAACCTAACCTAACCCTACTAGACCATCGGTTATAATGTTTTACAGAATCCCGTTCGTGTCCGCCCGTACCTCTCTGTGGGGTCATTGTATACGTCTATAACGTTATATATCCCAAACTAAGGCAACCTAACATCTCGGATGTAGTATTTTACAACACTCCTGGCGGGTCGGCTCCTACTTCTCGGTGGGAACATTATATACGTCTATAACGTAATATAACGTAACCTAACCCATCGAGCCCCTCGCTGGTAATGTTTTACAGAATCCCGGTCGTGTCAGCCGGTACGTCTAGGTGGGGACATTATATACGTCTATAACGTTATATATCCCAACCTAAGGCAACCTAACATCTCGGATGTAGTATTTTACAACACTCCTGGCGGGTCGGCTCCTACTTCTCGGTGGGAACATTATATTCGTCTATAACGTAATATAACGTAACCTAACGCATCCAGCCCCTCGCTGGTACTGTTTTACGGAATCCCGGTCGTGTCAGACCGTACTTCTCGGTGGAGACATTATATACGTCTATAACGTTATATATCCTAACCTAAGGCAACATAACAACTCGGATGTGGTATTTTACAACATTCCAGGCGGGTCGGGCCCTACTTCTCGGCGGGAACATTATATAAGTCTATAACGTTATATAACCTAACCTAACCCATCCAGCCCCTCGCTGGTAATGTTTTACAGAATCCCGGTCGCGTCAGCCGGTACTTCTAGGTGGGGACATTATATACGTCTATAACGTCATATGTCCTAACCTAAGGCAACTTAACACTTCGGATGTAGTATTTTACAACATTCCTGGCGTGTCGGCCCCTACTTCTCGGTGGGAACATTATATTCGTCTATAACGTTATACATCCTAACCTAAGGCAACCTAACACTTCGGATGTAGTATTCTCCAACGTTCCTGGCGTGTCGGCTCCTACTTCTCGGTGGGAACATTATATTCGTCTATAACGTAATATAACGTAACCTAACTCATCCGTCCCCTCGCTGTTAATGTTTTACAAAATCACGGTCGTGTCGGCCCGTACTTCTCGGTGGGGATATTATATACGTCTATGTCGTAATATAACCTAACCTAACCCATCTAGACCCTCGGTGATAATGTTTTACAGTATCCTGTTCGTGTCGGCCCGTACTTTTCTGTGGGGAGATCATATACGTCTATAACGTTATACATCACAACCTAAGGCAACCTAACATCTCGGATGTAGTATTTTACAACATTCCTGGCGGGTCGGCACCTACTTCTCGGTGGGAACATTATATACGTCTATAACGTAATATAACGTAACCTAACCCATCGAGCCCCTCGCTGGTAATGTTTTACAGAATCCCGGTCGTGTCAGCCGGTACGTCTAGGTGGGGACATTATATACGTCTATAACGTTATATATCCCAACCTAAGGCAACCTAACATCTCGGATGTAGTATTTTACAACACTCCTGGCGGGTCGGCTCCTACTTCTCGGTGGGAACATTATATTCGTCTATAACGTAATATAACGTAACCTAACGCATCCAGCCCATCGCTGGTACTGTTTTACAGAATCCCGGGCGTGTCAGACCGTACTTCTCGGTGGAGACATTATATACGTCTATAACGTTATATATCCTAACCTAAGGCAACATAACAACTCGGATGTGGTATTTTACAACATTCCAGGCGGGTCGGGCCCTACTTCTCGGCGGGAACATTATATAAGTCTATAACGTTATATAACCTAACCTAACCCATCCAGCCCCTCGCTGGTAATGTTTTACAGAATCCCGGACGTGTCAGCCGGTACGTCTAGGTGGGGACATTATATACGTCTATAACGTTATATATCCCAACCTAAGGCAACCTAACATCTCGGTTGTAGTATTTTACAACACTCCTGGCGGGTCGGCTCCTACTTCTCGGTGGGAACATTATATTCGTCTATAACGTAATATAACGTAACCTAACGCATCCAGCACCTCGCTGGTACTGTTTTACAGAATCCCGGTCGTGTCAGACCGTACTTCTCGGTGGAGACATTATATACGTCTATAACGTTATATATCCTAACCTAAGGCAACATAACAACTCGGGTGTGGTATTTTACAACATTCCAGGCGGGTCGGGCCCTACTTCTCGGCGGGAACATTATATAAGTCTATAACGTTATATAACCTAACCTAACCCATCCAGCCCCTCGCTGGTAATGTTTTACAGAATCCCGGTCGCGTCAGCCGGTACTTCTAGGTGGGGACATTATATACGTCTATAACGTCATATGTCCTAAGCTAAGGCAACTTAACACTTCGGATGTAGTATTCTCCAACGTTCCTGGCGTGTCGGCTCCTACTTCTCGGTGGGAACATTATATTCATCTATAACGTAATATAACGTAACCTAACTCATCCGTCCCCTCGCTGTTAATGTTTTACAAAATCACGGTCGTGTCGGCCCGTACTTCTCGGTGGGGATATTATATACGTCTATGTCGTAATATAACCTAACCTAATCCATCTAGACCCTCGGTGATAATGTTTTACAGAATCCCGTTCGTGTCGGCCCGTACTTCTCTGTGGGGTCATTATATACGCCTATAACGTTATATATCCCAACCTAAGGCAACCTAACACTTCGGATGTAGTAGTTTCCAACGTTCCTGGCGGGTCGGCACCTACTTCTCGGTGGGAACATTATATAAGTCTATGTCGTAATATAACCTAACCTAATCCATCTAGACCCTCGGTGATAATGTTTTACAGAATCCCGTTCGTGTCGGCCGGTACTTCTCTGTGGGGACATTATATACGTCTATAACGTTATATATCCCAACCTAAGGCAACATAACATCTCGGATGTAGTATTTTACAACACTCCTGGCGGGTCGGCCCCTACTTCTCGGTGGGAACATTATATACGTCTATAACGTAATATAACGTAAGCCAACCCATCCAGCCCCTCGCTGGTACTGTTTTACAGAATCCCGGTCGTGTCATCCGGTACTCCTAGGTGGGGACATTATATACGTCTATGACGTTATATACCCTAACCTAAGGCAACCTGACACTTCGGATGTAGTAGTTTCCAACGTTCCTGGCGGGTCGGCACCTACTTCTCGGTGGGAACATTATATACGTCTATGTCGTAATATAACCTAACCTAACCCTACTAGACCCTCGGTGATAATGTTTTACAGAATCCCGTTCGTGTCGGCCCGTACCTCTCTGTGGGGACATTATATACGTCTATAACGTTATATATCCCAAACTAAGGCAACCTAACATCTCGGATGTAGTATTTTACAACATTCCTGGCGTGTCGGCATCTACTTCTCGGTGGGAACATTATATTCGTCTATAACGTAATATAACGTAACCTAACCCATCCGGCCCCTCGCTGTTAATGTTTTACAGAATCCCGGTCGCGTCGGCCCGTACTTCTCGGTGGGGACATTATATACGTCTATAACGTTATATATCCTAACCTAAGGCAACCTGACACTTCGGATGTAGTAGTGTCCAACGTTCCTGGCGGGTCGGCTCCTACTTCTCGGTGGGAACAGTATATACGTCTATAACGTAATATAACGTGACCTAACCCATCCGGCCCCTCGCTGTTAATGTTTTACAGAATCCCGGTCATGTCGGCCCGTACTTCTCGGTTGGGACATTATATACGTCTATAACATTATATATTCCAACCTAAGGCAACCTAACATCTCGGATGTAGTATTTTCCAACATTCCTGGCGGGTCGGCCCTTACTTCTCGGTGGGAACATTATATACGTTTATGTCGTAATATAACCTAACCTAACCCATCTAGACCCTCGGTGATAATGTTTTGCAGAATCCCGTTCGTGTCGGCCCGTATTTCTCGGTGGGGACATTATATACGTCTATAACGTTATATATCCGAACCTAAGGCAACCTAACATCTCGGATGTAGTATTTTACAACATTCCTGGCGGGTCGGCTCCTACTTCTCGGTGGGAACACTATATTCTTCTATAACGTAATATAACGTAATCTAACCCATCCGGCCCCTCGCTGTTCATGTTTTATAGAATCCCGTTCGTGTCGGCCCGTACTTCTCGGTGGGGACATTATATACGTCTATAACGTTATATATCCCAACCTAAGACAACCTAACATCTCGGATGTAGAATTTTCCAACATTCCTTGCTTGTCGGCCCCTACTCCTCGGTGGGAACATTATATACGTCTATGTCGTAATATAACCTAACCTAACCCATCTAGACCCTCGGTGATAATGTTTTACAGAATCCCGTTCGCGTCGGCCCGTACTTCTCGGTATGGACATTATATACGTCTATAACGTTATATATCCTAACCTAAGGCAACCTAACATCTCGGATGTGGTATTTTACAACATTCCAGGCGGGTCGGCCCCTACTTCTCGGTGAGAAAATTATATACGTCTATAACGTTACATATCCTAACCTAAGGCAACCTAACACTTCGGATGTAGTATTCTGCAACGTTCCTGGCGGGTCGACCCTTACTTCTCGGTGGGAACATTATATACGTCTATAACGTAACAAAACCTAACCTAACCCATCCAGCCATTCGCTGGTAATGTTTTACAGAATCCCGGTCGTGTCGGCCCGTGCTTCTCGGTGGGGACATTATATACGTCTATAACGTTATATATCCCAACCTAAGGCAACCTAACATCTCGGATGTAGCATTTTACAACACTCCTGGCGCGTCGGCTCCTACTTCTCGGTGAGAACATTATATTCGTCCATAACGTAATATAACGTAACCTAACCCATCCAGCCCCTCGCTGGTAATGTTTTACAGAATCCCGTTCGTGTCGGCCCGTACTTCTCGGTGGGGACATTATATACGTCTATAACGTTATATATCCCAACCTAAGGCAATCTAACATCTCGGATGTAGTATTTTACAACACTCCTGGCGGGTCGGCTACTACTTCTCGGTGGGAACATTATATTCGTCTATAACGTAATATAACGTAACCTAATCCATCTATACCCTCGGTGATAATGTTTTACAGAATCCCGTTCGTGTCGGCCCGTACTTCTCGGTGGGGACATTATATACGTCTATAACGTTATATATCCCAACCTAAGACAACCTAACATCTCGGATGTAGTATTTTACAACACTCCTGGCGGGTCGGCTCCTACATCTCGGGGGGAACATTATATTCGTCTATAACGTAATATAACGTAACCTAACCCACCCGGCCCCTCGCTGTTAATGTTTTACAGAATCCCGGTCGTGTCGGCCCGTACTTCTCGGTGGGGACGTTATATACGTCTATAAAGTTATATATCCCAACCTAAGGCAACCTAACATCTCGGATGTAGCATTTTACAAAACTCCTGGCGGGTCGGCTCCTACTGCTCGGTGGGAACATTATATTCGTCCATAACGTAATATAACGTAACCTAACCCATACAGCCCCTCGCTGGTAATGTTTTACAGAATCCCGTTCGTGTCGGCCCGTACTTCTCGGTGGGGACATTATATACGTCTATAACGTTATATATCCCAACCTAAGGCAACCTAACCTCTCGGATGTAGTATTTTACAACACTCCTTGCGGGTCGGCTCCTACTTCTCGGTGGGAACATTATATTCGTATATAACGTAATATAACGTAATATAACGTAACCTAACCCATCCAGCCCCTCGCTGTTAATGTTTTACAGAATCCCGGTCGTGTCGGCCCGTACTTCTCGGTGGGGACATTATATACGTCTATAACGTTATATATCCTAACCAAAAGCAACCTAACACTTCGGATGTAGTATTTTCCAACGTTCCTGACGGGTCGGCCCCTACTTCTCGGTGGGAACATTATATACGTCTATGTCGTAATATAACCTAAACTAACCCATCTAACCCCTCGGTGATAATGGTTTACAGAATCCCGTTCGTGTCGGCCCGTACTTCTCCGTGGGGACATTATATACGTCTATAACGTTATATATTCTAACCTAAGGCAACCTAACATCTCGGATGTAGTATTTTACAACACTCCTGGCGGGTCGGTGCCTACTTCTCGGTGGGAACATTATATTCGCCTATAACGTAATATAACGTAACCTAACCCATCCAGCCCCTCGCTGGTAATGTTTTACAGAATCCCGGTCGTGTCAGCCGGTACTTCTAGGTGGGGACATTATATACATCTATAACGTTATATATCCCAACCTAAGGCAACCTAACATCTCGGATGTTGTATTTTACAACACTCCTGGCGGGTCGGCTCCTACTTCTCGGTGGGAACATTATATTCGTCTATAACGTAATATAACGTAACCTAACCCATCCAGCCCCTCGCTGGTAATGTTTTACAGAATCCCGGTCGTGTCAGACCGTACTTATCGGTGGGGACATTATATACGCCTATAACGTTATATATCCCAACCTAAGGCAACATAACACATCGGATTTGGTATTTTACAACAATCCAGGCGGGTCGGCCCCTACTTCTCTGTGGGAACATTATATACGTCTATAACGTGATATAACCTACCCTAACACATGTAGCCCCTCGCAGGTAATGTTTTACAGAATCCCGGTCGTGTCGGCTCGTACTTCTCGGTGCGGACATTATATACGTCTATAACGTTATACATCCTACCCTAACACATCTAGCCCCTCGCAGGTAATGTTTTACAGAATCCCGGTCGTGTCGGCTCGTACTTCTCGGTGCGGACATTATATACGTCTATAACGTCATATGTCCTAACCTAAGGCAACTTAACACTTCGGATGTAATATTTTACAACATTCCTGGCGTGTCGGCTCCTACTTCTCGGTGGGAACATTATATTCGTCTATAACGTAATATAACGTAACCTAACCCATTCGGCCCCTCGCTGTTAATGTTTTACAGAATCCCGGTCGTGTCGGCCCGTACTTCTCGGTGGGGACATTATATACGTCTATAACGTTATATATCCTAACCAAAAGCAACCTAACACTTCGGATGTAGTATTTTCCAACGTTCCTGGCGGGTCGGTCCCTACTTCTCGGTGGGAACATTATATACGTCTATAACGTAATATAACCTACCCTAACACATGTAGCCCCTTGCAGGTAATGTTTTACAGAATCCCGGTCGTGTCGGCTCGTACTTCTCGGTGCGGACGTTATATACGTCTATAACGTCATATGTCCTAACCTAAGGCAACTTAACACTTCGGATGTAGTATTTTACAACATTCCTGGCGTGTCGGCTCCTACTTCTCGGTGGGAACATTATATTCGTCTATAACGTAATATAACGTAACCTAACCCATCCGGCCCCTAGGTGATAATGTTTTACAGAATCCTGTTCGTGTCGGCCCGTACTTCTCTGTGGGGACATTATATACGTCTATAACGTTATACATCCCAACCTAAGGCAACCTAACATCTCGGATGTAGTATTTTACAACATTCCTGGCGTGTCGGCTCCTACTTCTCGGTGGGAACATTATATTCGTCTATAACGTTATATAACGTAACCTAACCCATCCGGCCCCTCGCTGTTAATGTTTTACTAAATCCCGGTCGTGTCGGCCCGTACTTCTCTGTGGGGACATTATACACGTCTATAACGTTATACATCGCAACCTAAGGCAGCCTAACATCTCGGATGTAGTATTTTACATCATTCCTGGCGTGTCGGCTCCTACTTCTCGGTGGGAACATTATATTCGTCTATAACGTAATATAACGTAACCTAACCCATCCGGCACCTCGCTGTTAATGTTTTACAAAATCCCGGTCGTGTCGGCCCGTACTTCTCGGTGGGGACATTATATACGTCTATAACGTTATATATCCCAACCTAAGGCAACCTAACATCTCGGATGTATTATTTTACAACACTCCTTGCGGGTCGGCTCCTACTTCTCGGTGGGAACATTATATTCGCCTATAACGTAATATAACGTAACCTAACCCATCCGGCCCCTCGCCGTTAATGTTTTACAAAATCCCGGTCGTGTCGGCCCGTACTTCTCGGTGGGGACATTATATACGTCTATAACGTTATATATCCCAACCTAAGGCAACCTAACATCTCGGATGTAGTATTTTACAACACTCCTGGCGGGTCGGCTCCTACTTCTCGGTGGGAACATTATATTCGCCTATAACGTAATATAACCTACCCTAACACATGTAGCCCCTTGCAGGTAATGTTTTACAGAATCCCCGTCGTGTCGGCTCGTACTTCTCGGTGCGGACGTTATATACGTCTATAACGTCATATGTCCTAACCTAAGGCAACTTAACACTTCGGATGTAGTATTTTACAACATTCCTGGCGTGTCGGCTCCTACTTCTCGGTGGGAACATTATATTCGTCTATAACGTAATATAACGTAACCTAACCCATCCGGCCCCTAGGTGATAATGTTTTACAGAATCCTGTTCGTGTCGGCCCGTACTTCTCTGTGGGGACATTATATACGTCTGTAACGTTATACATCCCAACCTAAGGCAACCTAACATCTCGGATGTAGTATTTTACAACATTCCTGGCGTGTCGGCTCCTACTTCTCGGTGGGAACATTATATTCGTCTATAACGTTATATAACGTAACCTAACCCATCCGGCCCCTCGCTGTTAATGTTTTACTAAATCCCGGTCGTGTCGGCCCGTACTTCTCTGTGGGGACATTATACACGTCTATAACGTTATACATCGCAACCTAAGGCAGCCTAACATCTCGGATGTAGTATTTTACATCACTCCTGGCGTGTCGGCTCCTACTTCTCGGTGGGAACATTATATTCGTCTATAACGTAATATAACGTAACCTAACCCATCCGGCACCTCGCTGGTAATGTTTTACAGAATCCCGGTCGTGTCAGCCGGTACTTCTAGGTGGGGACATTATATACATCTATAACGTTATATATCCCAACCTGAGGCAACCTAACATCTCGGATGTTGTATTTTACAACACTCCTGGCGGGTCGGCTCCTACTTCTCGGTGGGAACATTATATACGTCTATAACGTGATATAACCTACCCTAACACATGTAGCCCCTCGCAGGTAATGTTTTACAGAATCCCGGTCGTGTCGGCTCGTACTTCTCGGTGCGGACATTATATACCTCTATAACGTCATATGTCCTAACCTAAGGCAACTTAACACTTCGGATGTAGTATTTTACAACATTCCTGGCGTTTCGGCTCCTACTTCTCGGTGGGAACATTATATTCGTCTATAACGTAATATAACGTAACCTAACCCATCCGGCCCCTCGCTGTTAATGTTTTACAGAATCCCGGTCGTGTCGGCCCGTACTTCTCGGTGGGGACATTATATACGTCTATAACGTTATATATCCTAACCAAAAGCAACCTAACACTTCTGATGTAGTATTTTCCAACGTTCCTGACGGGTCGGCCCCTACTTCTCGGTGGGAACATTATATACGCGTTATGTCGTAATATAACCTAAACTAACCCATCTAACCCCTCGGTGATAATGGTTTACAGAATCCCGTTCGTGTCGGCCCGTACTTCTCCGTGGGGACATTATATACGTCTATAACGTTATATATTCTAACCTAAGGCAACCTAACATCTCGGATGTAGTATTTTACAACACTCCTGGCGGGTCGGCTCCTACTTCTCGGTGGGAACATTATATTCGCCTATAACGTAATATAACGTAACCTAACCCATCCAGCCCCTCGCTGGTAATGTTTTACAGAATCCCGGTCGTGGCAGCCGGTACTTCTAGGTGGGGACATTATATACATCTATAACGTTATATATCCCAACCTAAGGCAACCTAACATCTCGGATGTTGTATTTTACAACACTCCTGGCGGGTCGGCTCCTACTTCTCGGTGGGAACATTGTATTCGTCTATAACGTAATATAACGTAACCTAACCCATCCAGCCCTTCGCTGGTAATGTTTTACAGAATCCCGGTCGTGTCAGACCGTACTTATCGGTGGGGACATTATATACGCCTATAACGTTATATATCCCAACCTAAGGCAACATAACACATCGGATTTGGTATTTTACAACAATCCAGGCGGGTCGGCCCCTACTTCTCGGTGGGAACATTATATACGTCTATAACGTGATATAACCTACCCTAACAAATGTAGCCCTTCGCAGGTAATATTTTACAGAATCCCGGTCGTGTCGGCTCGTACTTCTCGGTGCGGACATTATATACGTCTATAACGTTATACATCCTACCCTAACACATCTAGCCCCTCGCAGGTAATGTTTTACAGAATCCCGGTCGTGTCGGCTCGTACTTCTCGGTGCGGACATTATATACGTCTATAACGTCATATGTCCTAACCTAAGGCAACTTAACACTTCGGATGTAGTATTTTACAACATTCCTGGCGTGTCGGCTGCTACTTCTCGGTGGGAACATTAAATTCGTCTATAACGTAATATAACGTAACCTAACCCATCCGGCCCTTCGCTGTTAATGTTTTACAGAATCCCGGTCGTGTCGGCCCGTACTTCTCGGTGGGGACATTATATACGTCTATAACGTTATATATCCCAACTTAAGGCAACCTAACATCTCGGATGTAGTATTTTACAACACTCCTGGCGGGTCGGCTCCTACTTCTCGGTGGGAACATTATATTCGCCTATAACGTAATATAACGTAACCTAACCCATCCAGCCCCTGGCTGGTAATGTTTTACAAAATCCCGGTCGTGTCGGCCCGTACTTCTCGGTGGGGACATTATATACGTCTATAACGTTATATATCCCAACCTAAGGCAACCTAACATCTCGGATGTAGTATTTTACAACACTCCTGGCGGGTCGGCTCCTACTTCTCGGTGGGAACATTATATTCGCCTATAACGTAATATAACCTACCCTAACACATGTAGCCCCTTGCAGGTAATGTTTTACAGAATCCCCGTCGTGTCGGCTCGTACTTCTCGGTGCGGACGTTATATACGTCTATAACGTCATATGTCCTAACCTAAGGCAACTTAACACTTCGGATGTAGTATTTTACAACATTCCTGGCGTGTCGGCTCCTACTTCTCGGTGGGAACATTATATTCGTCTATAACGTAATATAACGTAACCTAACCCATCCGGCCCCTAGGTGATAATGTTTTACAGAATCCTGTTCGTGTCGGCCCGTACTTCTCTGTGGGGACATTATATACGTCTGTAACGTTATACATCCCAACCTAAGGCAACCTAACATCTCGGATGTAGTATTTTACAACATTCCTGGCGTGTCGGCTCCTACTTCTCGGTGGGAACATTATATTCGTCTATAACGTTATATAACGTAACCTAACCCATCCGGCCCCTCGCTGTTAATGTTTTACTAAATCCCGGTCGTGTCGGCCCGTACTTCTCTGTGGGGACATTATACACGTCTATAACGTTATACATCGCAACCTAAGGCAGCCTAACATCTCGGATGTAGTATTTTACATCACTCCTGGCGTGTCGGCTCCTACTTCTCGGTGGGAACATTATATTCGTCTATAACGTAATATAACGTAACCTAACCCATCCGGCACCTCGCTGGTAATGTTTTACAGAATCCCGGTCGTGTCAGCCGGTACTTCTAGGTGGGGACATTATATACATCTATAACGTTATATATCCCAACCTGAGGCAACCTAACATCTCGGATGTTGTATTTTACAACACTCCTGGCGGGTCGGCTCCTACTTCTCGGTGGGAACATTATATACGTCTATAACGTGATATAACCTACCCTAACACATGTAGCCCCTCGCAGGTAATGTTTTACAGAATCCCGGTCGTGTCGGCTCGTACTTCTCGGTGCGGACATTATATACCTCTATAACGTCATATGTCCTAACCTAAGGCAACTTAACACTTCGGATGTAGTATTTTACAACATTCCTGGCGTTTCGGCTCCTACTTCTCGGTGGGAACATTATATTCGTCTATAACGTAATATAACGTAACCTAACCCATCCGGCCCCTCGCTGTTAATGTTTTACAGAATCCCGGTCGTGTCGGCCCGTACTTCTCGGTGGGGACATTATATACGTCTATAACGTTATATATCCTAACCAAAAGCAACCTAACACTTCTGATGTAGTATTTTCCAACGTTCCTGACGGGTCGGCCCCTACTTCTCGGTGGGAACATTATATACGCGTTATGTCGTAATATAACCTAAACTAACCCATCTAACCCCTCGGTGATAATGGTTTACAGAATCCCGTTCGTGTCGGCCCGTACTTCTCCGTGGGGACATTATATACGTCTATAACGTTATATATTCTAACCTAAGGCAACCTAACATCTCGGATGTAGTATTTTACAACACTCCTGGCGGGTCGGCTCCTACTTCTCGGTGGGAACATTATATTCGCCTATAACGTAATATAACGTAACCTAACCCATCCAGCCCCTCGCTGGTAATGTTTTACAGAATCCCGGTCGTGGCAGCCGGTACTTCTAGGTGGGGACATTATATACATCTATAACGTTATATATCCCAACCTAAGGCAACCTAACATCTCGGATGTTGTATTTTACAACACTCCTGGCGGGTCGGCTCCTACTTCTCGGTGGGAACATTGTATTCGTCTATAACGTAATATAACGTAACCTAACCCATCCAGCCCTTCGCTGGTAATGTTTTACAGAATCCCGGTCGTGTCAGACCGTACTTATCGGTGGGGACATTATATACGCCTATAACGTTATATATCCCAACCTAAGGCAACATAACACATCGGATTTGGTATTTTACAACAATCCAGGCGGGTCGGCCCCTACTTCTCGGTGGGAACATTATATACGTCTATAACGTGATATAACCTACCCTAACAAATGTAGCCCTTCGCAGGTAATATTTTACAGAATCCCGGTCGTGTCGGCTCGTACTTCTCGGTGCGGACATTATATACGTCTATAACGTTATACATCCTACCCTAACACATCTAGCCCCTCGCAGGTAATGTTTTACAGAATCCCGGTCGTGTCGGCTCGTACTTCTCGGTGCGGACATTATATACGTCTATAACGTCATATGTCCTAACCTAAGGCAACTTAACACTTCGGATGTAGTATTTTACAACATTCCTGGCGTGTCGGCTGCTACTTCTCGGTGGGAACATTAAATTCGTCTATAACGTAATATAACGTAACCTAACCCATCCGGCCCTTCGCTGTTAATGTTTTACAGAATCCCGGTCGTGTCGGCCCGTACTTCTCGGTGGGGACATTATATACGTCTATAACGTTATATATCCCAACTTAAGGCAACCTAACATCTCGGATGTAGTATTTTACAACACTCCTGGCGGGTCGGCTCCTACTTCTCGGTGGGAACATTATATTCGCCTATAACGTAATATAACGTAACCTAACCCATCCAGCCCCTGGCTGGTAATGTTTTACAGAATCCCGGTCGTGTCAGCCGGTACTTCTAGGTGGGGACATTATATACGTCCATAACGTTGTATATCCTAACCTAAGGCAACCTAACACTTCGGATGTAGTATTTTCCAACGTTCCTGGCGGGTCGGCCCCTACTTCTCGGTGGGAACATTATATACGCCTATAACCTAATATAACGTAACCTAACCCATCCAGCCCCTCGCTGGTAATGTTCTACAGAATCCCGGTCGTGTCATCCGGTACTCCTAGGTGGGGACATTATATACGTCTATAACGTTATATATCCTAACCTAAGGCAACCTGACACTTCGGATGTAGTAGTTTCCAACGTTCCTGGCCGGTCGGCACCTACTTCTCGGTGGGCACATTATATTCGTCTATAACGTAATATAACGTAACCTAACCCATCCGGCCCCTAGGTGATAATGTTTTACAGAATCCTGTTCGTGTCGGCCCGTACTTCTCTGTGGGGACATTATATACGTCTATAACGTTATACATCCCAACCTAAGGCAACCTAACATCTCGGATGTAGTATTTTACAACATTCCTGGCGTGTCGGCTCCTACTTCTCGGTGGGAATATTATATTCGTCTATAACGTAATATAACGTAACCTAAACCATCCGGCCCCTAGGTGATAATGTTTTACAGAATCCTGTTCGTGTCGGCCCGTACTTCTCTGTGGGGACATTATATACGTCTATAACGTTATACATCCCAACCTAAGGCAACCTAACATCTCGGATGTAGTATTTTACAACATTCCTGGCGTGTCGGCTCCTACTTCTCGGTGGGAACATTATATTCGTCTATAACGTTATATAACGTAACCTAACCCATCCGGCCCCTCGCTGTTAATGTTTTACTAAATCCCGGTCGTGTCGGCCCGTACTTCTCTGTGGGGACATTATACACGTCTATAACGTTATACATCGCAACCTAAGGCAACCTAACATCTCGGATGTAGTATTTTACATCATTCCTGGCGTGTCGGCTCCTACTTCTCGGTGGGAACATTATATTCGCCTATAACGTAATATAACGTAACCTAACCCATCCGGCCCCTCGCTGTTAATGTTTTACAAAATCCCGGTCGTGTCGGCCCGTACTTCTCGGTGGGGACATTATACACGTCTATAACGTTATACATCGCAGCCTAAGACAACCTAACATCTCGGATGTAGTATTTTACATCATTCCTGGCGTGTCGGCTCCTACATCTCGGTGGGAACATTATATTCGTCTATAACGTAATATAACGTAACCTAACCCATCCGGCACCTCGCTGTTAATGTTTTACAAAATCCCGGTCGTGTCGGCCCGTACTTTTCGGTGGGGACATTATATACGTCTATAACGTTATATATCCCAACCTAAGGCAACCTAACATCTCGGATGTATTATTTTACAACACTCCTTGCGGGTCGGCTCCTACTTCTCGGTGGGAACATTATATTCGCCTATAACGTAATATAACGTAACCTAACGCATCCGGCCCCTCGCTGTTAATGTTTTACAAAATCCCGGTCGTGTCGGCCCGTACTTCTCGGTGGGGACATTATATACGTCTATAACGTTATATATCCCAACCTAAGGCAACCTAACATCTCGGATGTAGTATTTTACAACACTCCTTGCGGGTCGGCTCCTACTTCTCGGTGGGAACATTATATTCGCCTATAACGTAATATAACGTAACCTAACCCATCCGGCCCCTCGCTGTTAATGTTTTACAAAATCCCGGTCGTGTCAGCCGGTACTTCTAGGTGGGGACATTATATACATCTATAACGTTATATATCCCAACCTAACGCAACCTAACATCTCGGATGTTGTATTTTACAACACTCCTGGCGGGTCGGCTCCTACTTCTCGGTGGGAACATTGTATTCGTCTATAACGTAATATAACGTAACCTAACCCATCCAGCCCCTCGCTGGTAATGTTTTACAGAATCCCGGTCGTGTCAGACCGTACTTATCGGTGGGGACATTATATACGCCTATAACGTTATATATCCCAACCTAAGGCAACATAACACATCGGATTTGGTATTTTACAACAATCCAGGCGGGTCGGCCCCTACTTCTCGGTGCGGACATTATATACGTCTATAACGTTATACATCCTACCCTAACACATCTAGCCCCTCGCAGGTAATGTTTTACAGAATCCCGGTCGTGTCGGCTCGTACTTCTCGGTGCGGACATTATATACGTCTATAACGTTATACATCCTACCCTAACACATCTAGCCCCTCGCAGGTAATGTTTTACAGAATCCCGGTCGTGTCGGCTCGTACTTCTCGGTGCGGACATTATATACGTCTATAACGTCATATGTCCTAACCTAAGGCAACTTAACACTTCGGATGTAGTATTTTACAACATTCCTGGCGTGTCGGCTCCTACTTCTCGGTGGGAACATTATATTCGTCTATAACGTAATATAACGTAACCTAACCCATCCGGCCCATCGCTGTTAATGTTTTACAGAATCCCGGTCGTGTCGGCCCGTACTTCTCGGTGGGGACATTATATACGTCTATAACGTTATATATCCTAACCAAAAGCAACCTAACACTTCGGATGTAGTATTTTCCAACGTTGCTGACGGGTCGGCCCCTACTTCTCGGTGGGAACATTATATACGTCTATGTCGTAATATAACCTAAACTAACCCATCTAACCCCTCGGTGATAATGGTTTACAGAATTCCGTTCGTGTCGGCCCGTACTTCTCCGTGGGGACATTATATACGTCTATAACGTTATATATTCTAACCTAAGGCAACCTAACACTTCGGATGTAGTATTTTCCAACGTTCCTGGCGGGTCGGCCCCTACTTCTCGGTGGGAACATTATATACGCCTATAACCTAATATAACGTAACCTAACCCATCCAGGCCCTCGCTGGTAATGTTCTACAGAATCCCGGTCGTGTCATCCGGTACTCCTAGGTGGGGACATTATATACGTCTATAACGTTATATATCCTAACCTAAGGCAACCTGACACTTCGGATGTAGTAGTTTCCAACGTTCCTGGCGGGTCGGCACCTACTTCTCGGTGGGATCATTATATACGTCTATAACGTAATATAACGTAACCTAACCCATCCAGCCCCTCGCTGGTAATGTTTTACAGAATCCCGGTCGTGTCAGCCGGTACGTCTACGTGGGGACATTATATACGTCTATAACTTTATATATCCTAACCTAAGGCAACCTAACACTTCGGATGTAGTGGTTTCCAACGTTCCTGGCGGGTCGGTCCCTACTTCTCGGTGGGAACATTATATACGTCTATAACGTAATATAACCTACCCTAACACATGTAGCCCCTTGCAGGTAATGTTTTACAGAATCCCGGTCGTGTCGGCTCGTACTTCTCGTTGCGGACGTTTTTACCGTTATAACGTCATATGTCCTAACCTAAGGCAACTTAACACTTCGGATGTAGTATTTTACAACATTCCTGGCGTGTCGGCTCCTACTTCTCGGTGGGAACATTATATTCGTCTATAACGTAATATAACGTAACCTAACCCATCCGGCCCCTAGGTGATAATGTTTTACAGAATCCTGTTCGTGTCGGCCCGTACTTCTCTGTGGGGACATTATATACGTCTATAACGTTGTACATCCCAACCTAAGGCAACCTAACATCTCGGATGTAGTATTTTACAACATTCCTAGCGTGTCGGCTCCTACTTCTCGGTGGGAACATTATATTCGTCTATAACGTTATATAACGTAACCTAACCCATCCGTCCCCTCGCTGTTAATGTTTTACTAAATCCCGGTCGTGTCGGCCCGTACTTCTCGGTGGGGACATTATATACGTCTATAACGTTATATATCCCTACCTAAGGCAACCTAACATCTCGGATGTATTATTTTACAACACTCCTTGCGGGTCGGCTCCTACTTCTCGGTGGGAACATTATATTCGCCTATAACGTAATATAACGTAACCTAACCCATCCGGCCCCTCGCTGTTAATGTTTTACAAAATCCCGGTCGTGTCGGCCCGTACTTCTCGGTGGGGACATTATATACGTCTATAACGTTATATATCCCAACTTAAGGCAACCTAACATCTCGGATGTAGTATTTTACAACACTCCTGGCGGGTCGGCTCCTACTTCTCGGTGGGGACATTATATACGTCTATAACGTTATACATCCCAACCTAAGGCAACCTAACATCTCGGATGTAGTATTTTACAACATTCCTGGCGTGTCGGCTCCTACTTCTCGGTGGGAACATTATATTCGTCTATAACGTAATATAACGTAACCTAAACCATCCGGCCCCTAGGTGATAATGTTTTACAGAATCCTGTTCGTGTCGGCCCGTACTTCTCTGTGGGGACATTATATACGTCTATAACGTTATACATCCCAACCTAAGGCAACCTAACATCTCGGATGTAGTATTTTACAACATTCCTGACGGGTCGGCCCCTACTTCTCGGTGGGAACATTATATACGTCTATGTCGTAATATAACCTAAACTAACCCATCTAACCCCTCGGTGATAATGGTTTACAGAATCCCGTTCGTGTCGGCCCGTACTTCTCCGTGGGAACATTATATTCGCCTATAACGTAATATAACGTAACCTAACCCATCCGGCCCCTCGCTGTTAATGTTTTACAAAATCCCGGTCGTGTCGGCCCGTACTTCTCGGTGGGGACATTATACACGTCTATAACGTTATACATCGCAGCCTAAGACAACCTAACATCTCGGATGTAGTATTTTACATCATTCCTGGCGTGTCGGCTCCTACATCTCGGTGGGAACATTATATTCGTCTATAACGTAATATAACGTAACCTAACCCATCCGGCACCTCGCTGTTAATGTTTTACAAAATCCCGGTCGTGTCGGCCCGTACTTTTCGGTGGGGACATTATATACGTCTATAACGTTATATATCCCAACCTAAGGCAACCTAACATCTCGGATGTATTATTTTACAACACTCCTTGCGGGTCGGCTCCTACTTCTCGGTGGGAACATTATATTCGCCTATAACGTAATATAACGTAACCTAACGCATCCGGCCCCTCGCTGTTAATGTTTTACAAAATCCCGGTCGTGTCGGCCCGTACTTCTCGGTGGGGACATTATATACGTCTATAACGTTATATATCCCAACCTAAGGCAACCTAACATCTCGGATGTAGTATTTTACAACACTCCTTGCGGGTCGGCTCCTACTTCTCGGTGGGAACATTATATTCGCCTATAACGTAATATAACGTAACCTAACCCATCCGGCCCCTCGCTGTTAATGTTTTACAAAATCCCGGTCGTGTCGGCCCGTACTTCTCGGTGGGGACATTATATACGTCTATAACGTTATATATCCCAACCTAAGGCAACCTAACATCTCGGATGTAGTATTTTACAACACTCCTTCCGGGTCGGCTCCTACTTCTCGGTGGGAACATTATATTCGCCTATAACGTAATATAACGTAACCTAACCCATCCAGCCCCTGGCTGGTAATGTTTTACAGAATCCCGGTCGTGTCAGCCGGTACTTCTAGGTGGGGACATTATATACGTCCATAACGTTGTATATCCTAACCTAAGGCAACCTAACACTTCGGATGTAGTATTTTCCAACGTTCCTGGCGGGTCGGCACCTACTTCTCGGTGGGAACATTATATACCTCTATAACGTCATATGTCCTAACCTAAGGCAACTTAACACTTCGGATGTAGTATTTTACAACATTCCTGGCGTGTCGGCTCCTACTTCTCGGTGGGAACATTATATTCGTCTATAACGTAATATAACGTAACCTAACCCATCCGGCCCCTCGCTGTTAATGTTTTACAGAATCCCGGTCGTGTCGGCCCGTACTTCTCGGTGGGGACATTATATAAGTCTATAACGTTATATATCCTAACCAAAAGCAACCTAACACTTCGGATGTAGTATTTTCCAACGTTCCTGACGGGTCGGCCCCTACTTCTCGGTGGGAACATTATATACGTCTATGTCGTAATATAACCTAAACTAACCCATCTAACCCCTCGGTGATAATGGTTTACAGAATCCCGTTCGTGTCGGCCCGTACTTCTCCGTGGGGACATTATATACGTCTATAACGTTATATATTCTAACCTAAGGCAACCTAACATCTCGGATGTAGTATTTTACAACACTCCTGGCGGGTCGGCTCCTACTTCTCGGTGGGAACATTATATTCGCCTATAACGTAATATAACGTAACCTAACCCATCCAGCCCCTCGCTGGTAATGTTTTACAGAATCCCGGTCGTGTCAGCCGGTACTTCTAGGTGGGGACATTATATACATCTATAACGTTATATATCCCAACCTAACGCAACCTAACATCTCGGATGTTGTATTTTACAACACTCCTGGCGGGTCGGCTCCTACTTCTCGGTGGGAACATTGTATTCGTCTATAACGTAATATAACGTAACCTAACCCATCCAGCCCCTCGCTGGTAATGTTTTACAGAATCCCGGTCGTGTCAGACCGTACTTATCGGTGGGGACATTATATACGCCTATAACGTTATATATCCCAACCTAAGGCAACATAACACATCGGATTTGGTATTTTACAACAATCCAGGCGGGTCGGCCCCTACTTCTCGGTGCGGACATTATATACGTCTATAACGTTATACATCCTACCCTAACACATCTAGCCCCTCGCAGGTAATGTTTTACAGAATCCCGGTCGTGTCGGCTCGTACTTCTCGGTGCGGACATTATATACGTCTATAACGTTATACATCCTACCCTAACACATCTAGCCCCTCGCAGGTAATGTTTTACAGAATCCCGGTCGTGTCGGCTCGTACTTCTCGGTGCGGACATTATATACGTCTATAACGTCATATGTCCTAACCTAAGGCAACTTAACACTTCGGATGTAGTATTTTACAACATTCCTGGCGTGTCGGCTCCTACTTCTAGGTGGGAACATTATATTCGTCTATAACGTAATATAACGTAACCTAACCCATCCGGCCCATCGCTGTTAATGTTTTACAGAATCCCGGTCGTGTCGGCCCGTACTTCTCGGTGGGGACATTATATACGTCTATAACGTTATATATCCTAACCAAAAGCAACCTAACACTTCGGATGTAGTATTTTCCAACGTTGCTGACGGGTCGGCCCCTACTTCTCGGTGGGAACATTATATACGTCTATGTCGTAATATAACCTAAACTAACCCATCTAACCCCTCGGTGATAATGGTTTACAGAATTCCGTTCGTGTCGGCCCGTACTTCTCCGTGGGGACATTATATACGTCTATAACGTTATATATTCTAACCTAAGGCAACCTAACACTTCGGATGTAGTATTTTCCAACGTTCCTGGCGGGTCGGCCCCTACTTCTCGGTGGGAACATTATATACGCCTATAACCTAATATAACGTAACCTAACCCATCCAGGCCCTCGCTGGTAATGTTCTACAGAATCCCGGTCGTGTCATCCGGTACTCCTAGGTGGGGACATTATATACGTCTATAACTTTATATATCCTAACCTAAGGCAACCTAACACTTCGGATGTAGTGGTTTCCAACGTTCCTGGCGGGTCGGTCCCTACTTCTCGGTGGGAACATTATATACGTCTATAACGTAATATAACCTACCCTAACACATGTAGCCCCTTGCAGGTAATGTTTTACAGAATCCCGGTCGTGTCGGCTCGTACTTCTCGTTGCGGACGTTTTTACCGTTATAACGTCATATGTCCTAACCTAAGGCAACTTAACACTTCGGATGTAGTATTTTACAACATTCCTGGCGTGTCGGCTCCTACTTCTCGGTGGGAACATTATATTCGTCTATAACGTAATATAACGTAACCTAACCCATCCGGCCCCTAGGTGATAATGTTTTACAGAATCCTGTTCGTGTCGGCCCGTACTTCTCTGTGGGGACATTATATACGTCTATAACGTTGTACATCCCAACCTAAGGCAACCTAACATCTCGGATGTAGTATTTTACAACATTCCTAGCGTGTCGGCTCCTACTTCTCGGTGGGAACATTATATTCGTCTATAACGTTATATAACGTAACCTAACCCATCCGTCCCCTCGCTGTTAATGTTTTACTAAATCCCGGTCGTGTCGGCCCGTACTTCTCGGTGGGGACATTATATACGTCTATAACGTTATATATCCCTACCTAAGGCAACCTAACATCTCGGATGTATTATTTTACAACACTCCTTGCGGGTCGGCTCCTACTTCTCGGTGGGAACATTATATTCGCCTATAACGTAATATAACGTAACCTAACCCATCCGGCCCCTCGCTGTTAATGTTTTACAAAATCCCGGTCGTGTCGGCCCGTACTTCTCGGTGGGGACATTATATACGTCTATAACGTTATATATCCCAACTTAAGGCAACCTAACATCTCGGATGTAGTATTTTACAACACTCCTGGCGGGTCGGCTCCTACTTCTCGGTGGGGACATTATATACGTCTATAACGTTATACATCCCAACCTAAGGCAACCTAACATCTCGGATGTAGTATTTTACAACATTCCTGGCGTGTCGGCTCCTACTTCTCGGTGGGAACATTATATTCGTCTATAACGTAATATAACGTAACCTAAACCATCCGGCCCCTAGGTGATAATGTTTTACAGAATCCTGTTCGTGTCGGCCCGTACTTCTCTGTGGGGACATTATATACGTCTATAACGTTATACATCCCAACCTAAGGCAACCTAACATCTCGGATGTAGTATTTTACAACATTCCTGGCGTGTCGGCTCCTACTTCTCGGTGGGAACATTATATTCGTCTATAACGTTATATAACGTAACCTAACCCATCCGGCCCCTCGCTGTTAATGTTTTACTAAATCCCGGTCGTGTCGGCCCGTACTTCTCTGTGGGGACATTATACACGTCTATAACGTTATACATCGCAACCTAAGGCAACCTAACATCTCGGATGTAGTATTTTACATCATTCCTGGCGTGTCGGCTCCTACTTCTCGGTGGGAACATTATATTCGCCTATAACGTAATATAACGTAACCTAACCCATCCGGCCCCTCGCTGTTAATGTTTTACAAAATCCCGGTCGTGTCGGCCCGTACTTCTCGGTGGGGACATTATACACGTCTATAACGTTATACATCACAACCTAAGACAACCTAACATCTCGGATGTAGTATTTTACATCATTCCTGGCGTGTCGGCTCCTACATCTCGGTGGGAACATTATATTCGTCTATAACGTAATATAACGTAACCTAACCCATCCGGCACCTCGCTGTTAATGTTTTACAAAATCCCGGTCGTGTCGGCCCGTACTTTTCGGTGGGGACATTATATACGTCTATAACGTTATATATCCCAACCTAAGGCAACCTAACATCTCGGATGTATTATTTTACAACACTCCTTGCGGGTCGGCTCCTACTTCTCGGTGGGAACATTATATTCGCCTATAACGTAATATAACGTAACCTAACCCATCCGGCCCCTCGCTGTTAATGTTTTACAAAATCCCGGTCGTGTCGGCCCGTACTTCTCGGTGGGGACATTATATACGTCTATAACGTTATATATCCCAACCTAAGGCAACCTAACATCTCGGATGTAGTATTTTACAACACTCCTTGCGGGTCGGCTCCTACTTCTCGGTGGGAACATTATATTCGCCTATAACGTAATATAACGTAACCTAACCCATCCAGCCCCTGGCTGGTAATGTTTTACAGAATCCCGGTCGTGTCAGCCGGTACTTCTAGGTGGGGACATTATATACGTCCATAACGTTGTATATCCTAACCTAAGGCAACCTAACACTTCGGATGTAGTATTTTCCAACGTTCCTGGCGAGTCGGCACCTACTTCTCGGTGGGAACATTATATACCTCTATAACGTCATATGTCCTAACCTAAGGCAACTTAACACTTCGGATGTAGTATTTTACAACATTCCTGGCGTGTCGGCTCCTACTTCTCGGTGGGAACATTATATTCGTCTATAACGTAATATAACGTAACCTAACCCATCCGGCCCCTCGCTGTTAATGTTTTACAGAATCCCGGTCGTGTCGGCCCGTACTTCTAGGTGGGGACATTATATACGTCCATAACGTTGTATATCCTATCCTAAGGCAACCTAACACTTCGGATGTAGTATTTTCCAACGTTCCTGGCGGGTCGGCACCTACTTCTCGGTGGGAACATTATATACCTCTATAACGTCATATGTCCTAACCTAAGGCAACTTAACACTTCGGATGTAGTATTTTACAACATTCCTGGCGTGTCGGCTCCTACTTCTCGGTGGGAACATTATATTCGTCTATAACGTAATATAACGTAACCTAACCCATCCGGCCCCTCGCTGTTAATGTTTTACAGAATCCCGGTCGTGTCGGCCCGTACTTCTCGGTGGGGACATTATATAAGTCTATAACGTTATATATCCTAACCAAAAGCAACCTAACACTTCGGATGTAGTATTTTCCAACGTTCCTGACGGGTCGGCCCCTACTTCTCGGTGGGAACATTATATACGTCTATGTCGTAATATAACCTAAACTAACCCATCTAACCCCTCGGTGATAATGGTTTACAGAATCCCGTTCGTGTCGGCCCGTACTTCTCCGTGGGGACATTATATACGTCTATAACGTTATATATTCTAACCTAAGGCAACCTAACATCTCGGATGTAGTATTTTACAACACTCCTGGCGGGTCGGCTCCTACTTCTCGGTGGGAACATTATATTCGCCTATAACGTAATATAACGTAACCTAACCCATCCAGCCCCTCGCTGGTAATGTTTTACAGAATCCCGGTCGTGTCAGCCGGTACTTCTAGGTGGGGACATTATATACATTTATAACGTTATATATCCCAACCTAAGGCAACCTAACATCTCGGATGTTGTATTTTACAACACTCCTGGCGGGTCGGCTCCTACTTCTCGGTGGGAACATTGTATTCGTCTATAACGTAATATAACGTAACCTAACCCATCCAGCCCCTCGCTGGTAATGTTTTACAGAATCCGGGTCGTGTCAGACCGTACTTATCTGTGGGGACATTATATACGCCTATAACGTTATATATCCCAACCTAAGGCAACATAACACATCGGATTTGGTATTTTACAACAATCCAGGCGGGTCGGCCCCTACTTCTCGGTGGGAACATTATATACGTCTATAACGTGATATAACCTACCCTAACAAATGTAGCCCCTCGCAGGTAATGTTTGACAGAATCCCGGTCGTGTCGGCTCGTACTTCTCGGTGCGGACATTATATACGTCTATAACGTTATACATCCTACCCTAACACATCTAGCCCCTCGCAGGTAATGTTTTACAGAATCCCGGTTGTGTCGGCTCGTACTTCTCGGTGCGCACATTATATACGTCTATAACGTCATATGTCCTAACCTAAGGCAACTTAACACTTCGGATGTAGTATTTTACAACATTCCTGGCGTGTCGGCTCCTACTTCTCGGTGGGAACATTATATTCGTCTATAACGTAATATAACGTAACCTAACCCATCCGGCCCCTAGGTGATAATGTTTTACAGAATCCTGTTCGTGTCGGCCCGTGCTTCTCTGTGGGGACATTATATACGTCTATAACGTTGTACATCCCAACCTAAGGCAACCTAACATCTCGGATGTAGTATTTTACAACATTCCTAGCGTGTCGGCTCCTACTTCTCGGTGGGAACATTATATTCGTCTATAACGTTATATAACGTAACCTAACCCATCCGTCCCCTCGTTGTTAATGTTTTACTAAATCCCGGTCGTGTCGGCCCGTACTTCTCGGTGGGGACATTATATACGTCTATAACGTTATATATCCCTACCTAAGGCAACCTAACATCTCGGATGTATTATTTTACAACACTCCTTGCGGGTCGGCTCCTACTTCTCGGTGGGAACATTATATTCGCCTATAACGTAATATAACGTAACCTAACCCATCCAGCTCCTCGCTGGTAATGTTTTACAGAATCCCTGTCGTGTCAGCCGGTACTTCTAGGTGGGGACATTATATACATCTATAACGTTATATATCCCAACCTAAGGCAACCTAACATCTCGGATGTTGTATTTTACAACACTCCTGGCGGGTCGGCTCCTACTTCTCGGTGGGAACATTGTATTCGTCTATAACGTAATATAACGTAACCTAACCCATCCAGCCCCTCGCTGGTAATGTTTTACAGAATCCCGGTCGTGTCGGCTCGTACTTCTCGGTGCGGACATTATATACGTCTATAACGTTATACATCCTACCCTAACACATCTAGCCCCTCGCAGGTAATGTTTTACAGAATCCCGGTCGTGTCGGCCCGTACTTCTCGGTGGGGACATTATATACGTCTATAACGTTATATATCCTAACCAAAAGCAACCTAACACTTCGGATGTAGTATTTTCCAACGTTGCTGACGGGTCGGCCCCTACTTCTCGGTGGGAACATTATATACGTCTATGTCGTAATATAACCTAAACTAACCCATCTAACCCCTCGGTGATAATGGTTTACAGAATTCCGTTCGTGTCGGCCCGTACTTCTCCGTGGGGACATTATATACGTCTATAACGTTATATATTCTAACCTAAGGCAACCTAACACTTCGGATGTAGTATTTTCCAACGTTCCTGGCGGGTCGGCCCCTACTTCTCGGTGGGAACATTATATACGCCTATAACCTAATATAACGTAACCTAACCCATCCAGCCCCTCGCTGGTAATGTTTTACAGAATCCCGGTCGTGTCAGCCGGTACGTCTAGGTGGGGACATTATATACGTCTATAACTTTATATATCCTAACCTAAGGCAACCTAACACTTCGGATGTAGTGGTTTCCAACGTTCCTGGCGGGTCGGTCCCTACTTCTCGGTGGGAACATTATATACGTCTATAACGTAATATAACCTACCCTAACACATGTAGCCCCTCGCTGGTAATGTTTTACAGAATCCCGGTCGTGTCAGCCGGTACTTCTAGGTGGGGACATTATATACATTTATAACGTTATATATCCCAACCTAAGGCAACCTAACATCTCGGATGTTGTATTTTACAACACTCCTGGCGGGTCGGCTCCTACTTCTCGGTGGGAACATTGTATTCGTCTATAACGTAATATAACGTAACCTAACCCATCCAGCCCCTCGCTGGTAATGTTTTACAGAATCCCGGTCGTGTCAGACCGTACTTATCTGTGGGGACATTATATACGCCTATAACGTTATATATCCCAACCTAAGGCAACATAACACATCGGATTTGGTATTTTACAACAATCCAGGCGGGTCGGCCCCTACTTCTCGGTGGGAACATTATATACGTCTATAACGTGATATAACCTACCCTAACAAATGTAGCCCCTCGCAGGTAATGTTTGACAGAATCCCGGTCGTGTCGGCTCGTACTTCTCGGTGCGGACATTATATACGTCTATAACGTTATACATCCTACCCTAACACATCTAGCCCCTCGCAGGTAATGTTTTACAGAATCCCGGTCGTGTCGGCTCGTACTTCTCGGTGCGGACATTATATACGTCTATAACGTCATATGTCCTAACCTAAGGCAACTTAACACTTCGGATGTAGTATTTTACAACATTCCTGGCGTGTCGGCTCCTACTTCTCGGTGGGAACATTATATTCGTCTATAACGTAATATAACGTAACCTAACCCATCCGGCCCCTAGGTGATAATGTTTTACAGAATCCTGTTCGTGTCGGCCCGTGCTTCTCTGTGGGGACATTATATACGTCTATAACGTTGTACATCCCAACCTAAGGCAACCTAACATCTCGGATGTAGTATTTTACAACATTCCTAGCGTGTCGGCTCCTACTTCTCGGTGGGAACATTATATTCGTCTATAACGTTATATAACGTAACCTAACCCATCCGTCCCCTCGTTGTTAATGTTTTACTAAATCCCGGTCGTGTCGGCCCGTACTTCTCGGTGGGGACATTATATACGTCTATAACGTTATATATCCCTACCTAAGGCAACCTAACATCTCGGATGTATTATTTTACAACACTCCTTGCGGGTCGGCTCCTACTTCTCGGTGGGAACATTATATTCGCCTATAACGTAATATAACGTAACCTAACCCATCCAGCTCCTCGCTGGTAATGTTTTACAGAATCCCGGTCGTGTCAGCCGGTACTTCTAGGTGGGGACATTATATACATCTATAACGTTATATATCCCAACCTAAGGCAACCTAACATCTCGGATGTTGTATTTTACAACACTCCTGGCGGGTCGGCTCCTACTTCTCGGTGGGAACATTGTATTCGTCTATAACGTAATATAACGTAACCTAACCCATCCAGCCCCTCGCTGGTAATGTTTTACAGAATCCCGGTCGTGTCGGCTCGTACTTCTCGGTGCGGACATTATATACGTCTATAACGTTATACATCCTACCCTAACACATCTAGCCCCTCGCAGGTAATGTTTTACAGAATCCCGGTCGTGTCGGCCCGTACTTCTCGGTGGGGACATTATATACGTCTATAACGTTATATATCCTAACCAAAAGCAACCTAACACTTCGGATGTAGTATTTTCCAACGTTGCTGACGGGTCGGCCCCTACTTCTCGGTGGGAACATTATATACGTCTATGTCGTAATATAACCTAAACTAACCCATCTAACCCCTCGGTGATAATGGTTTACAGAATTCCGTTCGTGTCGGCCCGTACTTCTCCGTGGGGACATTATATACGTCTATAACGTTATATATTCTAACCTAAGGCAACCTAACACTTCGGATGTAGTATTTTCCAACGTTCCTGGCGGGTCGGCCCCTACTTCTCGGTGGGAACATTATATACGCCTATAACCTAATATAACGTAACCTAACCCATCCAGCCCCTCGCTGGTAATGTTTTACAGAATCCCGGTCGTGTCAGCCGGTACGTCTAGGTGGGGACATTATATACGTCTATAACTTTATATATCCTAACCTAAGGCAACCTAACACTTCGGATGTAGTGGTTTCCAACGTTCCTGGCGGGTCGGTCCCTACTTCTCGGTGGGAACATTATATACGTCTATAACGTAATATAACCTACCCTAACACATGTAGCCCCTTGCAGGTAATGTTTTACAGAATCCCGGTCGTGTCGGCTCGTACTTCTCGGTGCGGACATTATATACGTCTATAACGTCATATGTCCTAACCTAAGGCAACTTAACACTTCGGATGTAGTATTTTACAACATTCCTGGCGTGTCGGCTCCTACTTCTCGGTGGGAACATTATATTCGTCTATAACGTAATATAACGTAACCTAATCCATCCGGCCCCTCGGTGATAATGTTTTACAGAATCCTGTTCGTGTCGGCCCGTACTTCTCTGTGGGGACATTATATACGTCTATAACGTTGTGCATCCCAACCTAAGGCAACCTAACATCTCGGATGTAGTATTTTACAACATTCCTGGCGTGTCGGCTCCTACTTCTCGGTGGGAACATTATATTCGTCTATAACGTTATATAACGTAACCTAACCCATCCGTAACCTCGCTGTTAATGTTTTACTAAATCCCGGTCGTGTCGGCCCGTACTTCTCGGTGGGGACATTATATACGTCTATAACGTTATATATCCCTACCTAAGGCAACCTAACATCTCGGATGTATTATTTTACAACACTCCTTGCGGGTCGGCTCCTACTTCTCTGTGGGAACATTATATTCGCCTATAACGTAATATAACGTAACCTAACCCATCCGGCCCCTCGCTGTTAATGTTTTACAAAATCCCGGTCGTGTCGGCCCGTACATCTCGGTGGGGACATTATATACGTCTATAACGTTGTATATCCTAACCTAAGGCAACCTAACACTTCGGATGTAGTAGTTTCCAACGTTCCTGGCGGGTCGGCCCCTACTTCTCGGTGGGAACATTATATACGTCTATAACGTAATATAACCTACCCTAACACATCTAGCCCCTCGCAGGTAATGTTTTACAGAATCCCGGTCGTGTCGGCTCGTACTTCTCGGTGCGGACATTATATACGTCTATAACGTCATATGTCCTAACCTAAGGCAACTTAACACTTCGGATGTAGTATTTTACAACATTCCTGGCGTGTCGGCTCCTACTTCTCGGTGGGAACATTATATTCGTCTATAACGTAATATAACGTAACCTAATCCATCCGGCCCCTCGGTGATAATGTTTTACAGAATCCTGTTCGTGTCGGCCCGTACTTCTCTGTGGGGACATTATACACGTCTATAACGTTATACATCGCAACCTAAGGCAACCTAACATCTCGGATGTAGTATTTTACAACATTCCTGGCGTGTCGGCTCCTACTTCTCGGTGGGAACATTATATTCGCCTATAACGTAATATAACGTAACCTAATCCATCTATATCCACGGTGATAATGTTTTACAGAAACCCGGTCGCGTCGGCCCGTACTTCTCGGTGGGGACATTTTATACGTCTATAACGTTATATATCCCAACCTAAGACAACCTAACATCTCGGACGTAGTATTTTACAACACTCCTGGCGGGTCGGCTCCTACATCTCGGGGGGAACATTATATTCGTCTATAACGTAACATAATGTAACCTAACCCACCCGGCCCCTCGCTGTTAATGTTTTACAGAATCCCGGTCGTGTCGGCCCGTACTTCTCGGTGGGGACGTTATATACGTCTATAAAGTTATACATCCCAACCTAAGGCAACCTAACATCTCGGATGTAGTATTCTACAACACTCCTGGCGGGTCGGCTCCTACTTCTCGGTGGGAACATTATATTCGTCTATAACGTAATATAACGTAACCTAATCCATCCGGCCCCTCGGTGATAATGTTTTACAGAATCCTGTTCGTGTCGGCCCGTACTTCTCTGTGGGGATATTATACACGTCTATAACGTTATACATCGCAACCTAAGGCAACCTAACACTTCGGATGTAGTATATTCCAACGTTCCTGACGGGTCGGCCCCTACTTCTCGGTGGGAACATTATATACGTCTATGTCGTAATATAACCTAAACTAACCCATCTAACCCCTCGGTGATAATGGTTTACAGAATCCCGTTCGTGTCGGCCCGTACTTCTCCGTGGGGACATTATATACGTCTATAACGTTATATATTCTAACCTAAGGCAACCTAACACTTCGGATGTAGTATTTTCCAACGTTCCTGGCGGGTCGGCTCCTACTTCTCGGTGGGAACATTATATTCGTCTATAACGTAATATAATGTAACCTAACCCATCCGGCCCCTAGGTGATAATGTTTTACAGAATCCTGTTCGTGTCGGCCCGTACTTCTCTGTGGGGACATTATATACGTCTATAACGTTATACACCCCAACCTAAGGCAACCTAATATCTCGGATGTAGTATTTTACAACATTCCTGGCGTGTCGGCTCCTACTTCTCGGTGGGAACATTATATGCGTCTATAACGTTATATAACGTAACCTAACCCATCCGGCCCCTCGCTGTTAATGTTTTACTAAATCCCGGTCGTGTCGGCCCGTACTTCTCGGTGGGTACATTATATACGTCTATAACGTTATATATCCTAACCTAAGGCAACCTAACATCTCGGATGTAGTATTTTACATCATTCCTGGCGTGTCGGCTCCTACTTCTCGGTGGGAACATTATATTCGTCTATAACGTAATATAACGTAACCTAACCCATCCGGCCCCTCGCTGTTAATGTTTTACAAAATCCCGGTCGTGTCTGCCCGTACTTCTCGGTGGGGACATTATATACGTCTATAACGTTATATATCCCAACCTAAGGCAACCTAACATCTCGGATGTAGTATTTTACAACACTCCTTGCGGGTCGGCTCCTACTTCTCGGTGGGAACATTATATTCGCCTATAACGTAATATAACGTAACCTAACCCATCCGGCACCTCGCTGTTAATGTTTTACAAAATCCCGGTCGTGTCGGCCCGTACTTCTCGGTGGGGACATTATATACGTCTATAACGTTATATATCCCAACCTAAGGCAACCTAACATTTCGGATGTAGTATTTTACAACACTCCTGGCGCGTGGGCTCCTACTTCTCGGTGGGAACATTATATTCGCCTATAACGTAATATAACGTAACCTAACCCATCCAGCCCCTCGCTGGTAATGTTTTACAGAATCCCGGTCGTGTCAGCCGGTACTTCTAGGTGGGGACATTATATACATCTATAACGTTATATATCCCAACCTAAGGCAACCTAGCATCTCGGATGTAGTATTTTACAACACTCATGGCGGGTCGGCTCCTACTTCTCGGTGGGAATATTATATTCGTCTATAACGTAATATAACGTAACCTAACCCATTCAGCCCCTCGCTGGTAATGTTTTACAGAATCCCGGTCGTGTCATCCGGTACTCCTAGGAGGGGACATTATATACGTCTATAACGTTATATATCCTAACCTAAGGCAACCTAACACTTCGGATGTAGTATTTTCCAACGTTCCTGGCTGGTCGGCCCCTACTTCTCGGTGGGAACATTATATACGTCTATAACGTTATACATCCTACCCTAACACATCTAACCCCTCGCAGGTAATGTTTTACAGAATCCCGGTCGTGTCGGCTCGTACTTCTCGGTGCGGACATTATATACGTCTATAACGTCATATGTCCTAACCTAAGGCAACGTAACACTTCGGATGTAGTATTTTACAACATTCCTGGCGTGTCGGCTCCTACTTCTCGGTGGGAACATTATATTCGTCTATAACGTAATATAACGTAACCTAATCCATCCGGCCCCTCGGTGATAATGTTTTGCAGAATCCTGTTCGTGTCGGCCCGTACTTCTCTGTGGGGACATTATACACGTCTATAACGTTATACATCGCAACCTAAGGCAACCTAACATCTCGGATGTAGTATTTTACAACATTCCTGGCGTGTCGGCTCCTACTTCTCGGTGGGAACATTATATTCGTCTATAACGTAATATAACGTAACCTAACCCATCCGGCCCCTCGCTGTTAATGTTTTACAGAATCCCGGTCATGTCGGCCCGTACTTCTCGGTGGGGACATTATATACGTCTATAACGTTATATATCCTAACCAAAAGCAACCTAACACTTCGCATGTGGTATTTTCCAACGTTCCTGGCGGGTCGGCCCCTACTTCTCGGTGGGAACATTATATACGTCTATGTCGTAATATAACCTAAACTAACCCATCTAACCCCTCGGTGATAATGGTTTACAGAATCCCGTTCGTTTCGGCCCGCACTTCTCCGTGGGGACATTATATACGTCTATAACGTTATATATTCTAACCTAAGGCAACATAACACTTCGGATGTAGTATTTTCCAACGTTCCTGGCGGGTCGGCCCCTACTTCTCGGTGGGAACATTATATACGCCTATAACCTAATATAACGTAACCTAACCCATCCAGCCCCTCGCTGGTAATGTTCTACAGAATCCCGGTCGTGTCATCCGGTACTCCTAGGTGGGGACATTATATACGTCTATAACGTTATATATCCTAACCTAAGGCAACCTGACACTTCGGATGTAGTAGTTTCCATCGTTCCTGGCGGGTCGGCACCTACTACTCGGTGGGAACATTATATACGTCTATAACGTAATATAACGTAACCTAACCCATCCAGCCCCTCGCTGGTAATGTTTTACAGAATCCCGGTCGTGTCAGCCGGTACGTCTAGGTGGGGACATTATATACGTCTATAACTTTATATATCCTAACCTAAGGCAACCTAACACTTCGGATGTAGTGGTTTCCAACGTTCCTGACGGGTCGGCCCCTACTTCTCGGTGGGAACATTATATACGTCTATAACGTAATATAACCTACCCTAACCCATCCAGCCCCTCGCTGGTAATGTTTTACAGAATCCCGGGTGTGTCAGCCGGTACGTATAGGTGGGGACATTATATACGTCTATAACTTTATATATCCTAACCTAAGGCAACCTAACACTTCGGATGTAGTGGTTTCCAACGTTCCTGGCGGGTCGGCCCCTACTTCTCGGTGGAAACATTATATACGTCTATAACGTAATATAACCTACCCTAACACATGTAGCCCCTCGCAGGTAATGTTTTACAGAATCCCGGCCGTGTCGGCTCGTACTTCTCGGTGCGGACATTATATACGTCTATAACGTCATATGTCCTAACCTAAGGCAACTTAACACTTCGGATGTAGTATTTTACAACATTCCTGGCGTGTCGGCTCCTACTTCTCGGTGGGAACATTATATTCGTCTATAACGTAATATAACGTAACCTAACCCATCCGGCCCCTCGGTGATAATGTTTTACAGAATCCTGTTCGTGTCGGCCCGTACTTCTCTGTGGGGACATTATATACGTCTATAACGTTATACATCCCAACCTAAGGCAACCTAACATCTCGGATGTAGTATTTTACAACATTCCTGGCGTGTCGGCTCCTACTTCTCGGTGGGAACATTATATTCGTCTATAACGTTATATAACGTAACCTAACCCATCCAGCCCCTCGCTGTTAATGTTTTACAAAATCCCGGTCGTGTCGGCCCGTACTTCTCGGTGGGGACATTATATACGTCTATAACGTTATATATCCCAACCTAAGGCAACCTAACATCTCGGATGTAGTATTTTACAACACTCCTGGCGGGTCGGCTCCTACTTCTCGGTGGGAACATTATATTCGCCTATAACGTAATATAACGTAACCTAACCCATCCAGCCCCTGGCTGGTAATGTTTTACAGAATCCCGGTCGTGTCAGCCGGTACTTCTAGGTGGGGACATTATATACATCTATAACGTTATATATCCCAACCTAAGGCAACCTAACATCTCGGATGTAGTATTTTACAACACTCCTGGCGGGTCGGCTCCTACTTCTCGGTGGGAACATTATATTCGTCTATAACGTAATATAACGTAACCTAACCCATCCAGCCCCTCGCTGGTAATGTTTTACAGAATCCCGGTCGTGTCAGGCCGTACTTCTCGGTGGGGACATTATATACGTCCATAACGTTATATATCCTAACCAAAAGCAACCTAACACTTCGGATGTAGTATTTTCCAACGTTCCTGGCGGGTCGGCCCCTACTTCTCGGTGGGAACATTATATACGTCTATGTCGTAATATAACCTAAACTAACCCATCTAACCCCTCGGTGGTAATGGTTTACAGAATCCCGTTCGTGGCGGCCCGCACTTCTCCGTGGGGACATTATATACGTCTATAACGTTATATATTCTAACCTAAGGCAACCTAACACTTCGGTTGTAGTATTTTCCAACGTTCCTGGCGGGTCGGCCCCTACTTCTCGGTGGGAACATTATATACGCCTATAACCTAATATAACGTAACCTAACCCATCCAGCCCCTCGCTGGTAATGTTTTACAGAATCCCGGTCGTGTCAGCCGGTACGTCTAGGTGGGGACATTATATACGTCTATAACTTTATATATCCTAACCTAAGGCAACCTAACACTTCGGATGTAGTGGTTTCCAACGTTCCTGACGGGTCGGCCCCTACTTCTCGGTGGGAACATTATATACGTCTATAACGTAATATAACCTACCCTAACCCATCCAGCCCCTCGCTGGTAATGTTTTACAGAATCCCGGGTGTGTCGGCCGGTACGTATAGGTGGGGACATTATATACGTCTATAACTTTATATATCCTAACCTAAGGCAACCTAACACTTCGGATGTAGTGGTTTCCAACGTTCCTGGCGGGTCGGCCCCTACTTCTCGGTGGAAACATTATATACGTCTATAACGTAATATAACCTGCCCTAACACATGTAGCCCCTCGCAGGTAATGTTTTACAGAATCCCGGCCGTGTCGGTTCGTACTTCTCGGTGCGGACATTATATACGTCTATAACGTCATATGTCCTAACCTAAGGCAACTTAACACTTCGGATGTAGTATTTTACAACATTCCTGGCGTGTCGGCTCCTACTTCTCGGTGGGAACATTATATTCGTCTATAACGTAATATAACGTAACCTAACCCATCCGGCCCCTCGGTGATAATGTTTTACAGAATCCTTTTCGTGTCGGCCCGTACTTCTCTGTGGGGACATTATATACGTCTATAACGTTATACATCCCAACCTAAGGCAACCTAACATCTCGGATGTAGTATTTTACAACATTCCTGGCGTGTCGGCTCCTACTTCTCGGTGGGAACATTATATTCGTCTATAACGTAATATAACCTACCCTAACACATCTAGCCCCTCGCAGGTAATGTTTTACAGAATCCCGGTCGTGTCGGCTCGTACTTCTCGGTGCGGACATTATATACGTCTATAACGTCATATGTCCTAACCTAAGGCAACTTAACACTTCGGATGTAGTATTTTACAACATTCCTGGCGTTTCGGCTCCTACTTCTCGGTGGGAACATTATATTCGTCTATAACGTAATATAACGTAACCTAATCCATCCGGCTCCTCGGTGATAATGTTTTACAGAATCCTGTTCGTGTCGGCCCGTACTTGTCTGTGGGGACATTATACACGTCTATAACGTTATACATCGCAACCTAAGGCAACCTAACATCTCGGATGTAGGATTTTACAACATTCCTGGCGTGTCGGATCCTACTTCTCGGTGAGAACATTATATTCGTCTATAACGTAATATAACGTAACCTAACCCATCCGGCCCCTCGCTGTTAATGTTTTACAGAATCCCGGTCGTGTCGGCCCGCACTTCTCTGTGGGGACATTATATACGTCTATAACGTTATACATCCCAACCTAAGGCAACCTAACATCTCGGATGTAGTATTTTCCAACGTTCCTGACGGGTCGGCCCCTACTTCTCGGTGGGAACATTATATTCGCCTACAACGTAATATAACGTAACCTAACCCATCCGGCCCCTCGCTGTTAATATTTTACAAAACCCCGGTCGTGTCGGCCCGTACTTCTCGGTGGGGACATTATATACGTCTATAACGTTATATATCCTAACCAAAAGCAACCTAACACTTCGGATGTAGTATTTTCCAACGTTCCTGGCGGGTCGGCCCCTACTTCTCGGTGGGAACATTATATACGTCTATGTCGTAATATAACCTAAACTAACCCACCTAACCCCTCGGTGATAATGGTTTACAGAATCCCGTTCGTGTCGGCCCGCACTTCTCCGTGGGAACATTATATACGTCTATAACGTTATACATCCCAACCTAAGGCAACCTAACACTTCGGATGTAGTATTTTCCAACGTTCCTGGCGGGTCGGCCCCTACATCTCGGTGGGAACATTATATACGCCTATAACCTAATATAACGTAACCTAACCCATCCAGTCCCTCGCTGGTAATGTTCTACAGAATCCCGGTCGTGTCATCCGGTGCCCCTAGGTGGCGACATTATATACGTCTATAACGTTATATATCCTAACCTAAGGCAACCTGACACTTCGGATGTAGTAGTTTCCAACGTTCCTGGCGGGTCGGCCCCTACTTCTCGGTGGGAACATTATATACGTCTATAACGTAATATAACCTACCCTAACACATGTAGCCCCTCGCAGGTAATGTTTTACAGAATCCCGGCCGCGTCGGCTCGTACTTCTCGGTGCGGACATTATATACGTCTATAACGTCATATGTCCTAACCTAAGGCAACTTAACACTTCGGATGTAGTATTTTACAACATTCCCGGCGTGTCGGCTCCTACTTCTCGGTGGGAACATTATATTCGTCTATAACGTAATATAACGTAACCTAACCCATGCGGCCCCTCGGTGATAATGTTTTACAGAATCCTGTTCGTGTCGGCACGTACTTCTCTGTGGGGACATTATATACGTCTATAACGTTATACATCCCAACCTAAGGCAACCTAACATCTCGGATGTAGTATTTTACAACACTCCTGGCGGGTGGGCTCCTACTTCTCGGTGGGAACTTTATATTCGTCTGTAACGTAATATAACGTAACCTAACCCATCCAGCCCCTCGCTGGTAATGTTTTATAGAATCCCGGTCGTGTCAGCCGGTACTTCTAGGTGGGGACATTATATACGTCTATGTCGTAATATAACCTAAACTAACCCATCTAACCCCTCGGTGATAATGGTTTACAGAATCCCGTTCGTGTCGGCCCGCACTTCTCCGTGGGGTCATTATATACGTCTATAACGTTATATATTCTAACCTAAGGCAACCTGACACTTCGGATGTAGTATTTTCCTACGTTCCTGGCGGGTCGGCACCTACTTCTCGGTGGGCACATTATATACGTCTATAACGTAATATAACCTACCCTAACAAATGTAGCCCCTCGCAGGTAATGTTTTACAGAATCCCGGCCGTGTCGGCTCGTGCTTCTCGGTGCGGACATTAAATACGTCTATAACTTTATATATCCTAACCTAAGGCAACCTAACACTTCGGATGTAGTGGTTTCCAACGTTCCTGGCGGGTCGGCACCTACTTCTCGGTGGGAACATTATATACGTCTATAACGTAATATAACCTACCCTAACAAATGTAGCCCCTCGCAGGTAATGTTTTACAGAATCCCGGTCGTGTCAGCCGGTACGTCTAGGTGGGGACATTAAATACGTCTATAACTTTATATATCCTAACCTAAGGCAACCTAACACTTCGGATGTAGAGGTTTCCAACGTTCCTGGCGGGTCGGCCCCTACTTCTCGGTGGGAACATTATATACGTCTATAACGTAATATAACCTACCCTAACAAATGTAGCCCCTCGCAGGTAATGTTTTACAGAATCCCGGCCGTGTCGGCTCGTACTTCTCGGTGCGGACATTATATACGTCTATAACATTATACATCCCAACCTAAGGCAACCTAACATCTCGGATGTAGTATTTTCCAACGTTCCTGACGGGTCGGCCCCTACTTCTCGGTGGGAACATTATATTCGCCAATAACGTAATATAACGTAACCTAACCCATCCGGCCCCTCTCTGTTAATGTTTTACAAAATCCCGGTCCTGTCGGCCCGTACTTCTCGGTGGGGACATTATATACGTCTATAACGTTATATATCCTAACCTAAGGCAAACTAACTCTTCGGATGTAGTATTTTCCAACGTTCCTGGCGGGTAGGCCCCTACTTCTCGGTGGGAAGATTATATACGTCTATGTCGTAATATAACCTAAACTGACCCATCTAACCCCTCGGTGATAATGGTTTACAGAATCCCGTTCGTGTCGGCCCGCACTTCTCCGTGGGGACATTATATACGTCTATAACGTTATATATTCTAACCTAAGGCAACCTAACACTTCGGATGTAGTATTTTCCAACGTTCCTGGCGGGTCGGCCCCTACTTCTCGGTGGGAACATTATATACGTCTATGTCGTAATATAACCTAAACTGACCCATCTAACCCCTCGGTGATAATGGTTTACAGAATCCCGTTCGTGTCGGCCCGCACTTCTCCGTGGGGACATTATATACGTCTATAACGTTATATATTCTAACCTAAGGCAACCTAACACTTCGGATGTAGTATTTTCCAACGTTCCTGGCGGGTCGGCCCCTACTTCTCGGTGGGAACATTATATACGCCTATAACCTAATACAACGTAACCTAACCCATCCAGCCCCTCGCTGGTAATGTTCTACAGAATCCCGGTCGTGTCATCCGGTACTCCTAGGTGGGGACATTATATACGTCTATAACGTTATATATCCTAACCTAAGGCAACCTGACACTTCGGATGTAGTAGTTTCCAACGTTCCTGGCAGGTCGGCAGCTACTTCTCGGTGGGAACATTATATACGTCTATAACGTAATATAACTTAACCTAACCCATCCAGCCCCTCGCTGGTAATGTTTTACAGAATCCCGGTCGTGTCAGCCGGTACGTCTAGGTGGGGACATTAAATACGTCTATAACTTTATATATCCTAACCTAAGGCAACCTAACACTTCGGATGTAGAGGTTTCCAACGTTCCTGGCGGGTCGGCACCTACTTCTCGGTGGGAACATTATATACGTCTATAACGTAATATAACCTACCCTAACAAATGTAGCCCCTCGCAGGTAATGTTTTACAGAATCCCGGCCGTGTCGGCTCGTACTTCTCGGTGCGGACATTATATACGTCTATAACGTTATATATCCTAACCTAAGGCAAACTAACTCTTCGGATGTAGTATTTTCCAACGCTCCTGGCGGGTCGGCCCCTACTTCTCGGTGGGAACATTATATACGTCTATAACGTAATATAACCTACCCTAACACATGTAGCCCCTCACAGGTAATGTTTTACAGAATCCCGGTCGTTTCAGACCGTACTTCTCGGTGGGGACATTATATACGTCTATAACGTTATATATCCTAACCTAAGGCAACCTGACACTTCGGATGTAGTAGTTTCCAACGTTCCTGGCGGGTCGGCACCTACTTCTCGGTGGGAACATTATATACGTCTATGTCGTAATATAACGTAACCTAATCCATCTAGAACCTCGGTGATAATGTTTTACAGAATCCCGTTCGTGTCGGCCCGTACTTCTCTGTGGGGACATTATATACGTCTATAACGTTATATATCCCAACCTAAGGCAACATAACATCTCGGATGTAGTATTTTCCAGCGTTCCTGGCGGGTCGGCCCCTACTTCTCGGTGGGAACATTATATACGCCTATAACCTAATATAACGTAACCTAACCCATCCAGCCCCTCGCTGGTAATGTTCTACAGAATCCCGGTCGTGTCATCCGGTACTCCTAGGTGGGGACATTATATACGTCTATAACGTTATATATCCTAACCTAGGGCAACCTGACACTTCGGATGTAGTAGTTTCCAACGTTCCTGGCGGGTCGGCACCTACTTCTCGGTGGGAACATTATATACGTCTATAACGTAATATAACTTAACCTAACCCATCCAGCCCCTCGCTGGTAATGTTTTACAGAATCCCGGTCGTGTCAGCCGGTACGTCTAGGTGGGGACATTAAATACGTCTATAACTTTATATATCCTAACCTAAGGCAACCTAACACTTCGGATGTAGTGGTTTCCAACGTTCCTGGCGGGTCGGCACCTACTTCTCGGTGGGAACATTATATACGTCTATAACGTAATATAACCTACCCTAACAAATGTAGCCCCTCGCAGGTAATGTTTTACAGAATCCCGGCCGTGTCGGCTCGTACATCTCGGTGCGGACATTATATACGTCTATAACGTCATATGTCCTAACCTAAGGCAACTTAACACTTCGGATGTAGTATTTTACAACATTCCTGGCGTGTCGGCTCCTACTTCTCGGTGGGAACATTATATTCGTCTATAACGTAATATAACGTAACCTAACCCATCCGGCCCCTCGGTGATAATGTTTTACAGAATCCTGTTCGTGTCGGCCCGTACTTCTCGGTGGGGACATTATATACGTCTATAACGTTATATATCCTAACCTAAGGCAAACTAACTCTTCGGATGTAGTATTTTCCAACGTTCCTGGCGGGTCGGCCCCTACTTCTCGGTGGGAACATTATATACGTCTATAACGTAATATAACCTACCCTAACACATGTAGCCCCTCGCAGGTAATGTTTTACAGAATCCCGGTTGTTTCAGACCGTACTTCTCGGTGGGGACATTATATACGTCTATAACGTTATATATCCTAACCTTAGGCAACCTGACACTTCGGATGTAGTAGTTTCCAACGTTCCTGGCGGGTCGGCACCTACTTCTCGGTGGGAACATTATATACGTCTATGTCGTAATATAACGTAACCTAACCCATCCAGCCCCTCGCTGGTAATGTTCTACAGAATCCCGGTCGTGTCATCCGGTACTCCTAGGTGGGGACATTATATACGTCTATAACGTTATATATCCTAACCTAAGGCAACCTGACACTTCGGTTGTAGTAGTTTCCAACGTTCCTGGCGGGTCGGCACCTACTTCTCGGTAGGAACATTATATACGTCTATAACGTAATATAACGTAACCTAACCCATCCAGCCCCTCGCTGGTAATGTTTTACAGAATCCCGGTCGTGTCAGCCGGTACGTCTAGGTGGGGACATTATATACGTCTATAACGTTATATATCCCAACCTAAGGCAACCTAACATCTCGGATGTAGTATTTTACAACACTCCAGCGGGTCGGCTCCTACTTCTCGGTGGGAACATTATATTCGTCTATAACGTAATATAACCTAACCTAACCCATCTAGACCCTCGGTGATAATGTTTTACAGAATCCTGTGCGTGTCGGCCCGTACTTCTCGGTGGGGACATTACATACGTCTAAAACGTTATATATCCCAACCTAAGGCAACCTAACATCTCGGATGTAGTATTTTACAACACTCCTGGCGGGTCGGCTCCTACTTCTCGGTGGGAACATAGTATTCGTCTATAACGTAATATAACCTAACCTAACCCATCCAGCCCCTCGCTGGTAATGTTTTACAGAATTCCGGTCGTGTCAGACGGTACTTCTAGGTGGGGACATGATATACGTCTATAACGTTATATATCCCAAACTAAGGCAACCTAACATCTCGGATGTAGTATTTTACAACACTCCTGGCGGGTCGGCTCCTACTTCTCGGTGGGAACATTATATTCGTCCATAACGTAATATAACGTAACCTAACCCATCCAGCCCCTCGCTGGTAATGTTTTACAGAATCCCGGTCGTGTCAGACCGTACTTCTCGGTGGGGACATTATATACGTCTATAACGTTATATATCCTAACCTAAGGCAACCTAACACTTCGGATGTAGTATTTTCCAACGTTCCTGGCTGGTCGGCCCCTACTTCTCGGTGAGAACATTATATACGTATATAACCTAATATAATATAACCTAACCCATCTAGCCCCTCGCTGGTAATGTTTTACAGAATCACGGTCGTGTCGGCCCGTACTTCTCTTTGCGAACATTATATACATCTATAACGTCATATGTCCTAACCTAAGGCAACCTAACATCTCGGATGTAGTATTTTCCAACATTCCAGGCGGGTCGGCCCCTATCTCTCGTTGGGAACATTATATACGTCGATATCGTAATATAAACTAACCTAACCCATCTAGACCCTCGCTGCTAACTATTTGCAGAATCCCGATCGTGTCGTCCCGTACGTCTCGGTGGGGACATTATATACGACTATAACGTTATATATCCTAACCTAAGGCAACCTAACACCTCGGATGTAGTATTTTACAGCATGCCAGGCGGGTCGGCCCCTACTTCTCGGTGGGAACACTATATTCGTCTATAACGTAATATAACGTAACCTAACCCATCCGGCCCCTCGCTGTTAATGTTTACAGAATCCCGGTCGTGTCGGCCCGTACTTCTCGGTGGGGACATTATATACGTCTATAACGTTATATATCCCAACCTAAGGCAACCTAACATCTCGGATGTAGTATTTTACAACACACCTGGCGGGTCGGCTCCTACTTCTCGGTGGGAACATTATATTCGTCTATAACGTAATATAACCTAACCTAACCCATCTAGACCCTCGGTGATAATGTTTTACAGAATCCTGTTCGTGTCGGCCCGTACTTCTCTGTGGGGACATCATATACGTCTATAACGTTATACATCCCAACCTAAGGCAACCTGACATCTCGCATGTAGTATTTTACAACACTCCTGGCGGGTCCGCTCCTACTTCTCGGTGGGAACACTATATTCGTCTATAACGTAGTATAACGTAACCTAACCCATCCGGCCCCTCGCTGTTAATGTTTACAGAATCCCGGTCGTGTCGGCCCGTACTTCTCGGTGGGGACATTATATACGTCTAAAACGTTATATATCCCAACCTAAGGCAACCTAACATCTCGGATGTAGTATTTTACAACACTCCTGGCGGGTCGGCTCCTACTTCTCGGTGGGAACATTGTATTCGCCTATAACGTAATATAACCTAACCTAACCCATCCAGCCCCTCGCTGGTAATGTTTTACAGAATTCCGGTCGTGTCAGACGGTACTTCTAGGTGGGGACATTATATACGTCTATAACGTTATATATCCCAACCTAAGGCAACCTAACATCTCGGATGTAGTATTTTACAACTCTCCTGGCGGGTCGGCTCCTACTTCTCGGTCGAAACATTATATTCGCCTATAACGTAATATAACGTAACCTAACCCATCCAGCCCCTGGCCGGTAATGTTTTACAGAATCCCGGTCGCGTCAGCCGGTACTTCTAGGTGGGGACATTATATACGTCTATAACGTTATATATCCTAACCTAAGGCAACCTAACGCTTCGGATGTAGTATTTTCCAACGTTCCTGGCTGGTCGGCCCCTACATCTCGCTGGGAACATTATATAAGTCAATAACGTTATACATCCTAACCTAAGGCAACCTAACGCTTCGGATGTAGTATTTTCCTACATTCCTGGCTGGTCGGCCCCTACTTCTCGGTGAGAACATTATATACGTATATAACCTAATATAATATAACCTAACCCATCTAGCCCCTCGCTGGTAATGTTTTACAGAATCACGGTCGTGTCGGCCCGTACTTCTCTTTGCGAACATTATATACATCTATAACGTCATATGTCCTAACCTAAGGCAACCTAACATCTCGGATGTAGTATTTTCCAACATTCCAGGCGGGTCGGCCCCTATTTCTCGTTGGGAACATTATATACGTCGATATCGTAATATAAACTAACCTAACCCATCTAGACCCTCGCTGCTAACTATTTGCAGAATCCCGATCGTGTCGTCCCGTACGTCTCGGTGGGGACATTATATACGACTATAACGTTATATATCCTAACCTAAGGCAACCTAACACCTCGGATGTAGTATTTTACAGCATGCCAGGCGGGTCGGCCCCTACTTCTCGGTGGGAACATTATATACGTCTATAACGTAATGTAACGTAACCTAACCCATCCAGCCCCTCGCTGGTAATGTTTTACAGAATCCCGGTCGTGTCAGCAGGTACGTCTAGGTGGGGACATTAAATACGTCTATAACTTTACATATCCTAACCTAAGGCAACCTAACACTTCGGATGTAGTGGTTTCCAACGTTCCTGGCGGGTCGGCACCTACTTCTCGGTGGGAACCTTATATACGTCTATAACGTAATATAACCTACCCTAACAAATGTAGCCCATCGCAGGTAATGTTTTACAGAATCCCGGCCATGTCGGCTCGTACTTCTCGGTGCGGACATTATATACGTCTATAACGTCATATGTCCTAACCTAAGGCAACTTAACACTTCGGATGTAGTATTTTACAACATTCCTGGCGTGTCGGCTCCTACTTCTCGGTGGGAACATTATATTCGTCTATAACGTAATATAACGTAACCTAACCCATCCGGCCCCTCGATGATAATGTTTTACAGAATCCTGTTCGTGTCGGCCCGTACTTCTCTGTGGGGACATTATATACGTCTATAACGTTATACATTCCAACCTAAGGCAACCTAACATCTCGGATGTAGTATTTTCCAACGTTCCTGGCGGGTCGGCACCTATTTCTCGGTGGGAACATTATATACGTCTATGTCGTAATATAACGTAACCTAATCCATCTAGAACCTCGGTGATAATGTTTTACAGAATCCCGTTCGTGTCGGCCCGTACTTCTCTGTGGGGACATTATATACGTCTATAACGTTATATATCCCAACCTAAGGCAACATAACATCTCGGATGTAGTATTTTCCAACGTTCCTGGCGGGTCGGCCCCTACTTCTCGGTGGGAACATTATATACGCCTATAACCTAATATAACGTAACCTAACCCATCCAGCCCCTCGCTGGTAATGTTCTACAGAATCCCGGTCGTGTCATCCGGTACTCCTAGGTGGGGACATTATATACGTCTATAACGTTATATATCCTAACCTAAGGCAACCTGACACTTCGGTTGTAGTAGTTTCCAACGTTCCTGGCGGGTCGGCACCTACTTCTCGGTAGGAACATTATATACGTCTATAACGTAATATAACGTAACCTAACCCATCCAGCCCCTCGCTGGTAATGTTTTACAGAATCCCGGTCGTGTCAGCCGGTACGTCTAGGTGGGGACATTATATACGTCTATAACGTTATATATCCCAACCTAAGGCAACCTAACATCTCGGATGTAGTATTTTACAACACTCCTGGCGGGTCGGCTCCTACTTCTCGGTGGGAACATAGTATTCGTCTATAACGTAATATAACCTAACCTAACCCATCCAGCCCCTCGCTGGTAATGTTTTACAGAATTCCGGTCGTGTCAGACGGTACTTCTAGGTGGGGACATTATATACGTCTATAACGTTATATATCCCAAACTAAGGCAACCTAACATCTCGGATGTAGTATTTTACAACACTCCTGGCGGGTCGGCTCCTACTTCTCGGTGGGAACATTATATTCGTCCATAACGTAATATAACGTAACCTAACCCATCCAGCCCCTCGCTGGTAATGTTTTACAGAATCCCGGTCGTGTCAGACCGTACTTCTCGGTGGGGACATTATATACGTCTATAACGTTATATATCCTAACCTAAGGCAACCTAACACTTCGGATGTAGTATTTTCCAACGTTCCTGGCTGGTCGGCCCCTACTTCTCGGTGGGAACATTATATAAGTCTATAACGTTATACATCCTAACCTAAGGCAACCTAACGCTTCGGATGTAGTATTTTCCTACATTCCCGGCTGGTCGGCCCCTACTTCTCGGTGAGAACATTATATACGTATATAACCTAATATAATATAACCTAACCCATCTAGCCCCTCGCTGGTAATGTTTTACAGAATCACGGTCGTGTCGGCCCGTACTTCTCTTTGCGAACATTATATACATCTATAACGTCATATGTCCTAACCTAAGGCAACCTAACATCTCGGATGTAGTATTTTCCAACATTCCAGGCGGGTCGGCCCCTATCTCTCGTTGGGAACATTATATACGTCGATATCGTAATATAAACTAACCTAACCCATCTAGACCCTCGCTGCTAACTATTTGCAGAATCCCGATCGTGTCGTCCCGTACGTCTCGGTGGGGACATTATATACGACTATAACGTTATATATCCTAACCTAAGGCAACCTAACACCTCGGATGTAGTATTTTACAGCATGCCAGGCGGGTCGGCCCCTACTTCTCGGTGGGAACACTATATTCGTCTATAACGTAATATAACGTAACCTAACCCATCCGGCCCCTCGCTGTTAATGTTTACAGAATCCCGGTCGTGTCGGCCCGTACTTCTCGGTGGGGACATTATATACGTCTATAACGTTATATATCCCAACCTAAGGCAACCTAACATCTCGGATGTAGTATTTTACAACACTCCTGGCGGGTCGGCTCCTACTTCTCGGTGGGAACATTATATTCGTCTATAACGTAATATAACCTAACCTAACCCATCTAGACCCTCGGTGATAATGTTTTACAGAATCCTGTTCGTGTCGGCCCGTACTTCTCTGTGGGGACATCATATACGTCTATAACGTTATACATCCCAACCTAAGGCAACCTGACATCTCGCATGTAGTATTTTACAACACTCCTGGCGGGTCCGCTCCTACTTCTCGGTGGGAACACTATATTCGTCTATAACGTAGTATAACGTAACCTAACCCATCCGGCCCCTCGCTGTTAATGTTTACAGAATCCCGGTCGTGTCGGCCCGTACTTCTCGGTGGGGACATTACATACGTCTAAAACGTTATATATCCCAACCTAAGGCAACCTAACATCTCGGATGTAGTATTTTACAACACTCCTGGCGGGTCGGCTCCTACTTCTCGGTGGGAACATTGTATTCGCCTATAACGTAATATAACCTAACCTAACCCATCCAGCCCCTCGCTGGTAATGTTTTACAGAATTCCGGTCGTGTCAGACGGTACTTCTAGGTGGGGACATTATATACGTCTATAACGTTATATATCCCAACCTAAGGCAACCTAACATCTCGGATGTAGTATTTTACAACTCTCCTGGCGGGTCGGCTCCTACTTCTCGGTCGAAACATTATATTCGCCTATAACGTAATATAACGTAACCTAACCCATCCAGCCCCTGGCCGGTAATGTTTTACAGAATCCCGGTCGCGTCAGCCGGTACTTCTAGGTGGGGACATTATATACGTCTATAACGTTATATATCCTAACCTAAGGCAACCTGACACTTCGGATGTAGTAGTTTCCAACGTTCCTGGCGGGTCGGCACCTACTTCTCGGTGGGAACATTATATACGTCTATAACGTAATATAATTTAACCTAACCCATCTAGACCCTCGGTGATAATGTTTTACAGAATCCTGTGCGTGTCGGCCCGTACTTCTCGGTGGGGACATTACATACGTCTAAAACGTTATATTTCCCAACCTAAGGCAACCTAACATCTCGGATGTAGTATTTTACAACACTCCTGGCGGGTCGGCTCCTACTTCTCGGTGGGAACATAGTATTCGTCTATAACGTAATATAACCTAACCTAACCCATCCAGCCCCTCGCTGGTAATGTTTTACAGAATTCCGGTCGTGTCAGACGGTACTTCTAGGTGGGGACATTATGTACGTCTATAACGTTATATATCCCAAACTAAGGCAACCTAACATCTCGGATGTAGTATTTTACAACACTCCTGGCGGGTCGGCTCCTACTTCTCGGTGGGAACATTATATTCGTCCATAACGTAATATAACGTAACCTAACCCATCCAGCCCCTCGCAGGTAATCTTTTACAGAATCCCGGTCGTGTCAGACCGTACTTCTCGGTGGGGACATTATAAACGTCTATAACGTTATATATCCTAACCCAAGGCAACCTGACACTTCGGATGTAGTAGTTTCCAACGTTCCTGGCGGGTCGGCACCTACTTCTCGGTGGGAACATTATATACGTCTATGTCGTAATATAACGTAACCTAATCCATCTAGAACCTCGGTGATAATGTTTTACAGAATCCCGTTCGTGTCGGCCCGTACTTCTCTGTGGGGACATTATATACGTCTATAACGTTATATATCCCAACCTAAGGCAACATAACATCTCGGATGTAGTATTTTCCAACGTTCCTGGCGGGTCGGCCCCTACTTCTCGGTGGGAACATTATAAACGCCTATAACCTAATATAACGTAAGCTAACCCATCCAGCCCCTCGCTGGTAATGTTCTACAGAATCCCGGTCGTGTCATCCGGTACTCCTAGGTGAGGACATTATATACGTCTATAACGTTATATATCCTAACCTAAGGCAACCTGACACTTCGGTTGTAGTAGTTTCCAACGTTCCTGGCGGGTCGGCACCTACTTCTCGGTAGGAACATTATATACGTCTATAATGTAATATAACCTACCCTAACACATCTAGCCCCTCGCAGGTAATTTTTTACAGAATCCCGGTCGTGTCAGACCGTACTTCTCGGTGCGGACATTATATACGTCTATAACGTTATATATCCTAACCTAAGGCAACCTAACACCTCGGATGTAGTATTTTACAGCATGCCAGGCGTGTCGGCTCCTACTTCTCGGTGGGAACACTATATTCGTCTATAATGTAATATAACGTAACCTAACCCATCCGGCCCCTCGCTGTTAATGTTTACAGAATCCCGGTCGTGTCGGCCCGTACTTCTCGGTGGGGACATTATATACGTCTATAACGTTATATATCCCAACCTAAGGCGACCTAACATCTCGGATGTAGTATTTTACAACACTCCTGGCGGGTCGGCTCCTACTTCTCGGTGGGAACATTGTATTCGTCTATAACGTAATATAACCTAACCTAACCCATCTAGACCCTCGGTGATAATGTTTTACAGAATCCCGGTCGTGTCGGCCCGTACTTCTCGGCGGGGACATTATATACGTCTATAACGTTATATATCCCAACCTAAGGCAACCTAACATCTCGGATGTAGTATTTTACAACTCTCCTGGCGGGTCGGCTCCTACTTCTCGGTCGAAACATTATATTCGCCTATAACGTAATATAACGTAACCTAACCCATCCAGCCCCTGGCCGGTAATGTTTTACAGAATCCCGGTCGTGTCAGACGGTACTTCTAGGTAGGGACATTATATACGTCTATAACGTTATATATCCTAACCTAAGGCAACCTAACACTTCGGATGTAGTATTTTCCAACGTTCCTGGCTGGTCGGCCCCTACTTCTCGGTGGGAACATTATATACGTCTATAACGTTATATATCCCAACGTAAGGCAACCTAACATCTCGGATGTAGTATTTTACAACACTCCTGGCGGGTCGGCTCCTACTTCTCGGTGGGAACATTATATTCGTCTATAACGTAATATAACCTAACCTAACCCATCTAGACCCTCGCTGGTAATGTTTTACAGAATCCCGGTCGTGTCAGCCGGTACTTCTACGTGGGGACATTATATACGTCTATAACGTTATATATCCTAACCTAAGGCAACCTAACACTTCGGATGTAGTATTTTCCAACGTTCCTGGCTGGTCGGCCCCTACTTCTCGGTGGGAACATTATATACGTCTATAACGTTATACATCCTAACCTAAGGCAACCTAACATCTCGGATGTAGTATTTTACAACACTCCTGGCGGGTCGGCTCCTACTTCTCGGTGGGAACACTATATTCGTCTATAACGTAATATAACCTAACCTAACCCATCCGGCCCCTCGCTGTTAATGTTTACAGAATCCCGGTCGTGTCGGCCCGTACTTCTCGGTGGGGACATTATATACGTCTATAACGTTATATATCCCAACCTAAGGCAAACCAACTCTTCGGATGTAGTATTTTACAACACTCCTGGCGGGTCGGCTCCTACTTCTCGGTCGAAACATTATATTCGCCTATAACGTAATATAACGTAACCTAACCCATCCAGCCCCTCGCTGGTAATGTTTTACAGAATCCCGGTCGTGTCAGCCGGTACTTCTAGGTGGGGACATTATATACGTCTATAACGTTATATATCTTAACCTAAGGCAACCTAACACTTCGGATGTAGTATTTTCCAACGTTCCTGGCTGGTCGGCCCCTACTTCTCGGTGGGAACATTATATACGTCTATAACGTTATACATCCTAACCTAAGGCAACCTAACACTTCGGATGTAGTATTTTCCTACATTCCTGGCTGGTCGGCCCCTACTTCTCGGTGGGAACATTATATACGTATATAACCTAATAAAATATAACCTAACCTATCTAGCCCCTCGCTGGTAATGTTTTACAGAATCACGGTCGTGTCGGTCCGTACTTCTCTTTGCGAACATTATATACGTCTATAACGTCATATGTCCTAACCTAAGGCAACCTAACACCTCGAATGTAGTATTTTACAGCATGCCAGGCGGGTCGGCCCCTACTTCTCGGTGGGAACATTATATACGTCTATGTCGTAATATAACCTAACCTAACCCTACTAGACCCTCGGTGATAATGTTTTACAGAATCCCGTTCGTGTCGGCCCGTACCTCTCTGTGGGGACATTATGTACGTCTATAACGTTATATATCCCAACCTAAGACAACCTAACATCTCGGATGTAGTATTTTACAACACTCCTGGCGGGTCGACTCCTACTTTTCGGTGGGAACATTATATTCGTCTATAACGTAATGTAACGTAACCTAACCCATCCAGCCCCTCGCTGGTAATGTTTTACAGAATCCCGGTCGTGTCAGACCGTACTTCTCGGTGGGGACATTATATACGTCTATAACGTAATATAACGTAACCTGAGGCAACCTAACACTTCGGATGTAGTATTTTCCAACGTTCCTGGCGGGTCGGGCCCTACTTCTCGGTGGGAACATTATATACGCCTATAACCTAATATAACGTAACCTAACCCATCCAGCCCCTCGCTGGTAATGTTCTACAGAATCCCGGTCGTGTCATCCGGTACTCCTAGGTGGGGGCATTATATACGTCTATAACGTTATATATCCTAACCTAAGGCAACCTGACACTTCGGATGTAGTAGTTTCCAACGTTCCTGGCGGGTCGGCACCTACTTCTCGGTAGGAACATTATATACGTCTATAACGTAATATAACGTAACCTAACCCATCCAGCCCCTCGCTGGTAATGTTCTACAGAATCCCGGTCGTGTCATCCGGTACTCCTAGGTGGGGACATTATATACGTCTATAACGTTATATATCCTAACCTAAGGCAACCTGACACTTCGGTTGTAGTAGTTTCCAACGTTCCTGGCGGGTCGGCACCTACTTCTCGGTAGGAACATTATATACGTCTATAACGTAATATAACGTAACCTAACCCATCCAGCCCCTCGCTGGTAATGTTTTACAGAATCCCGGTCGTGTCAGCCGGTACGTCTAGGTGGGGACATTATATACGTCTATAACGTTATATATCCCAACCTAAGGCAACCTAACATCTCGGATGTAGTATTTTACAACACTCCAGCGGGTCGGCTCCTACTTCTCGGTGGGAACATTATATTCGTCTATAACGTAATATAACCTAACCTAACCCATCTAGACCCTCGGTGATAATGTTTTACAGAATCCTGTGCGTGTCGGCCCGTACTTCTCGGTGGGGACATTACATACGTCTAAAACGTTATATATCCCAACCTAAGGCAACCTAACATCTCGGATGTAGTATTTTACAACACTCCTGGCGGGTCGGCTCCTACTTCTCGGTGGGAACATAGTATTCGTCTATAACGTAATATAACCTAACCTAACCCATCCAGCCCCTCGCTGGTAATGTTTTACAGAATTCCGGTCGTGTCAGACGGTACTTCTAGGTGGGGACATGATATACGTCTATAACGTTATATATCCCAAACTAAGGCAACCTAACATCTCGGATGTAGTATTTTACAACACTCCTGGCGGGTCGGCTCCTACTTCTCGGTGGGAACATTATATTCGTCCATAACGTAATATAACGTAACCTAACCCATCCAGCCCCTCGCTGGTAATGTTTTACAGAATCCCGGTCGTGTCAGACCGTACTTCTCGGTGGGGACATTATATACGTCTATAACGTTATATATCCTAACCTAAGGCAACCTAACACTTCGGATGTAGTATTTTCCAACGTTCCTGGCTGGTCGGCCCCTACTTCTCGGTGAGAACATTATATACGTATATAACCTAATATAATATAACCTAACCCATCTAGCCCCTCGCTGGTAATGTTTTACAGAATCACGGTCGTGTCGGCCCGTACTTCTCTTTGCGAACATTATATACATCTATAACGTCATATGTCCTAACCTAAGGCAACCTAACATCTCGGATGTAGTATTTTCCAACATTCCAGGCGGGTCGGCCCCTATCTCTCGTTGGGAACATTATATACGTCGATATCGTAATATAAACTAACCTAACCCATCTAGACCCTCGCTGCTAACTATTTGCAGAATCCCGATCGTGTCGTCCCGTACGTCTCGGTGGGGACATTATATACGACTATAACGTTATATATCCTAACCTAAGGCAACCTAACACCTCGGATGTAGTATTTTACAGCATGCCAGGCGGGTCGGCCCCTACTTCTCGGTGGGAACACTATATTCGTCTATAACGTAATATAACGTAACCTAACCCATCCGGCCCCTCGCTGTTAATGTTTACAGAATCCCGGTCGTGTCGGCCCGTACTTCTCGGTGGGGACATTATATACGTCTATAACGTTATATATCCCAACCTAAGGCAACCTAACATCTCGGATGTAGTATTTTACAACACACCTGGCGGGTCGGCTCCTACTTCTCGGTGGGAACATTATATTCGTCTATAACGTAATATAACCTAACCTAACCCATCTAGACCCTCGGTGATAATGTTTTACAGAATCCTGTTCGTGTCGGCCCGTACTTCTCTGTGGGGACATCATATACGTCTATAACGTTATACATCCCAACCTAAGGCAACCTGACATCTCGCATGTAGTATTTTACAACACTCCTGGCGGGTCCGCTCCTACTTCTCGGTGGGAACACTATATTCGTCTATAACGTAGTATAACGTAACCTAACCCATCCGGCCCCTCGCTGTTAATGTTTACAGAATCCCGGTCGTGTCGGCCCGTACTTCTCGGTGGGGACATTATATACGTCTAAAACGTTATATATCCCAACCTAAGGCAACCTAACATCTCGGATGTAGTATTTTACAACACTCCTGGCGGGTCGGCTCCTACTTCTCGGTGGGAACATTGTATTCGCCTATAACGTAATATAACCTAACCTAACCCATCCAGCCCCTCGCTGGTAATGTTTTACAGAATTCCGGTCGTGTCAGACGGTACTTCTAGGTGGGGACATTATATACGTCTATAACGTTATATATCCCAACCTAAGGCAACCTAACATCTCGGATGTAGTATTTTACAACTCTCCTGGCGGGTCGGCTCCTACTTCTCGGTCGAAACATTATATTCGCCTATAACGTAATATAACGTAACCTAACCCATCCAGCCCCTGGCCGGTAATGTTTTACAGAATCCCGGTCGCGTCAGCCGGTACTTCTAGGTGGGGACATTATATACGTCTATAACGTTATATATCCTAACCTAAGGCAACCTAACGCTTCGGATGTAGTATTTTCCAACGTTCCTGGCTGGTCGGCCCCTACATCTCGCTGGGAACATTATATAAGTCAATAACGTTATACATCCTAACCTAAGGCAACCTAACGCTTCGGATGTAGTATTTTCCTACATTCCTGGCTGGTCGGCCCCTACTTCTCGGTGAGAACATTATATACGTATATAACCTAATATAATATAACCTAACCCATCTAGCCCCTCGCTGGTAATGTTTTACAGAATCACGGTCGTGTCGGCCCGTACTTCTCTTTGCGAACATTATATACATCTATAACGTCATATGTCCTAACCTAAGGCAACCTAACATCTCGGATGTAGTATTTTCCAACATTCCAGGCGGGTCGGCCCCTATTTCTCGTTGGGAACATTATATACGTCGATATCGTAATATAAACTAACCTAACCCATCTAGACCCTCGCTGCTAACTATTTGCAGAATCCCGATCGTGTCGTCCCGTACGTCTCGGTGGGGACATTATATACGACTATAACGTTATATATCCTAACCTAAGGCAACCTAACACCTCGGATGTAGTATTTTACAGCATGCCAGGCGGGTCGGCCCCTACTTCTCGGTGGGAACATTATATACGTCTATAACGTAATGTAACGTAACCTAACCCATCCAGCCCCTCGCTGGTAATGTTTTACAGAATCCCGGTCGTGTCAGCAGGTACGTCTAGGTGGGGACATTAAATACGTCTATAACTTTACATATCCTAACCTAAGGCAACCTAACACTTCGGATGTAGTGGTTTCCAACGTTCCTGGCGGGTCGGCACCTACTTCTCGGTGGGAACCTTATATACGTCTATAACGTAATATAACCTACCCTAACAAATGTAGCCCATCGCAGGTAATGTTTTACAGAATCCCGGCCATGTCGGCTCGTACTTCTCGGTGCGGACATTATATACGTCTATAACGTCATATGTCCTAACCTAAGGCAACTTAACACTTCGGATGTAGTATTTTACAACATTCCTGGCGTGTCGGCTCCTACTTCTCGGTGGGAACATTATATTCGTCTATAACGTAATATAACGTAACCTAACCCATCCGGCCCCTCGATGATAATGTTTTACAGAATCCTGTTCGTGTCGGCCCGTACTTCTCTGTGGGGACATTATATACGTCTATAACGTTATACATTCCAACCTAAGGCAACCTAACATCTCGGATGTAGTATTTTCCAACGTTCCTGGCGGGTCGGCACCTATTTCTCGGTGGGAACATTATATACGTCTATGTCGTAATATAACGTAACCTAATCCATCTAGAACCTCGGTGGTAATGTTCTACAGAATCCCGGTCGTGTCATCCGGTACTCCTAGGTGGGGACATTATATACGTCTATAACGTTATATATCCTAACCTAAGGCAACCTGACACTTCGGTTGTAGTAGTTTCCAACGTTCCTGGCGGGTCGGCACCTACTTCTCGGTAGGAACATTATATACGTCTATAACGTAATATAACGTAACCTAACCCATCCAGCCCCTCGCTGGTAATGTTTTACAGAATCCCGGTCGTGTCAGCCGGTACGTCTAGGTGGGGACATTATATACGTCTATAACGTTATATATCCCAACCTAAGGCAACCTAACATCTCGGATGTAGTATTTTACAACACTCCTGGCGGGTCGGCTCCTACTTCTCGGTGGGAACATAGTATTCGTCTATAACGTAATATAACCTAACCTAACCCATCCAGCCCCTCGCTGGTAATGTTTTACAGAATTCCGGTCGTGTCAGACGGTACTTCTAGGTGGGGACATTATATACGTCTATAACGTTATATATCCCAAACTAAGGCAACCTAACATCTCGGATGTAGTATTTTACAACACTCCTGGCGGGTCGGCTCCTACTTCTCGGTGGGAACATTATATTCGTCCATAACGTAATATAACGTAACCTAACCCATCCAGCCCCTCGCTGGTAATGTTTTACAGAATCCCGGTCGTGTCAGACCGTACTTCTCGGTGGGGACATTATATACGTCTATAACGTTATATATCCTAACCTAAGGCAACCTAACACTTCGGATGTAGTATTTTCCAACGTTCCTGGCTGGTCGGCCCCTACTTCTCGGTGGGAACATTATATAAGTCTATAACGTTATACATCCTAACCTAAGGCAACCTAACGCTTCGGATGTAGTATTTTCCTACATTCCCGGCTGGTCGGCCCCTACTTCTCGGTGAGAACATTATATACGTATATAACCTAATATAATATAACCTAACCCATCTAGCCCCTCGCTGGTAATGTTTTACAGAATCACGGTCGTGTCGGCCCGTACTTCTCTTTGCGAACATTATATACATCTATAACGTCATATGTCCTAACCTAAGGCAACCTAACATCTCGGATGTAGTATTTTCCAACATTCCAGGCGGGTCGGCCCCTATCTCTCGTTGGGAACATTATATACGTCGATATCGTAATATAAACTAACCTAACCCATCTAGACCCTCGCTGCTAACTATTTGCAGAATCCCGATCGTGTCGTCCCGTACGTCTCGGTGGGGACATTATATACGACTATAACGTTATATATCCTAACCTAAGGCAACCTAACACCTCGGATGTAGTATTTTACAGCATGCCAGGCGGGTCGGCCCCTACTTCTCGGTGGGAACACTATATTCGTCTATAACGTAATATAACGTAACCTAACCCATCCGGCCCCTCGCTGTTAATGTTTACAGAATCCCGGTCGTGTCGGCCCGTACTTCTCGGTGGGGACATTATATACGTCTATAACGTTATATATCCCAACCTAAGGCAACCTAACATCTCGGATGTAGTATTTTACAACACTCCTGGCGGGTCGGCTCCTACTTCTCGGTGGGAACATTATATTCGTCTATAACGTAATATAACCTAACCTAACCCATCTAGACCCTCGGTGATAATGTTTTACAGAATCCTGTTCGTGTCGGCCCGTACTTCTCTGTGGGGACATCATATACGTCTATAACGTTATACATCCCAACCTAAGGCAACCTGACATCTCGCATGTAGTATTTTACAACACTCCTGGCGGGTCCGCTCCTACTTCTCGGTGGGAACACTATATTCGTCTATAACGTAGTATAACGTAACCTAACCCATCCGGCCCCTCGCTGTTAATGTTTACAGAATCCCGGTCGTGTCGGCCCGTACTTCTCGGTGGGGACATTACATACGTCTAAAACGTTATATATCCCAACCTAAGGCAACCTAACATCTCGGATGTAGTATTTTACAACACTCCTGGCGGGTCGGCTCCTACTTCTCGGTGGGAACATTGTATTCGCCTATAACGTAATATAACCTAACCTAACCCATCCAGCCCCTCGCTGGTAATGTTTTACAGAATTCCGGTCGTGTCAGACGGTACTTCTAGGTGGGGACATTATATACGTCTATAACGTTATATATCCCAACCTAAGGCAACCTAACATCTCGGATGTAGTATTTTACAACTCTCCTGGCGGGTCGGCTCCTACTTCTCGGTCGAAACATTATATTCGCCTATAACGTAATATAACGTAACCTAACCCATCCAGCCCCTGGCCGGTAATGTTTTACAGAATCCCGGTCGCGTCAGCCGGTACTTCTAGGTGGGGACATTATATACGTCTATAACGTTATATATCCTAACCTAAGGCAACCTGACACTTCGGATGTAGTAGTTTCCAACGTTCCTGGCGGGTCGGCACCTACTTCTCGGTGGGAACATTATATACGTCTATAACGTAATATAATTTAACCTAACCCATCTAGACCCTCGGTGATAATGTTTTACAGAATCCTGTGCGTGTCGGCCCGTACTTCTCGGTGGGGACATTACATACGTCTAAAACGTTATATTTCCCAACCTAAGGCAACCTAACATCTCGGATGTAGTATTTTACAACACTCCTGGCGGGTCGGCTCCTACTTCTCGGTGGGAACATAGTATTCGTCTATAACGTAATATAACCTAACCTAACCCATCCAGCCCCTCGCTGGTAATGTTTTACAGAATTCCGGTCGTGTCAGACGGTACTTCTAGGTGGGGACATTATGTACGTCTATAACGTTATATATCCCAAACTAAGGCAACCTAACATCTCGGATGTAGTATTTTACAACACTCCTGGCGGGTCGGCTCCTACTTCTCGGTGGGAACATTATATTCGTCCATAACGTAATATAACGTAACCTAACCCATCCAGCCCCTCGCAGGTAATCTTTTACAGAATCCCGGTCGTGTCAGACCGTACTTCTCGGTGGGGACATTATAAACGTCTATAACGTTATATATCCTAACCCAAGGCAACCTGACACTTCGGATGTAGTAGTTTCCAACGTTCCTGGCGGGTCGGCACCTACTTCTCGGTGGGAACATTATATACGTCTATGTCGTAATATAACGTAACCTAATCCATCTAGAACCTCGGTGATAATGTTTTACAGAATCCCGTTCGTGTCGGCCCGTACTTCTCTGTGGGGACATTATATACGTCTATAACGTTATATATCCCAACCTAAGGCAACATAACATCTCGGATGTAGTATTTTCCAACGTTCCTGGCGGGTCGGCCCCTACTTCTCGGTGGGAACATTATATACGCCTATAACCTAATATAACGTAAGCTAACCCATCCAGCCCCTCGCTGGTAATGTTCTACAGAATCCCGGTCGTGTCATCCGGTACTCCTAGGTGAGGACATTATATACGTCTATAACGTTATATATCCTAACCTAAGGCAACCTGACACTTCGGTTGTAGTAGTTTCCAACGTTCCTGGCGGGTCGGCACCTACTTCTCGGTAGGAACATTATATACGTCTATAATGTAATATAACCTACCCTAACACATCTAGCCCCTCGCAGGTAATTTTTTACAGAATCCCGGTCGTGTCAGACCGTACTTCTCGGTGCGGACATTATATACGTCTATAACGTTATATATCCTAACCTAAGGCAACCTAACACCTCGGATGTAGTATTTTACAGCATGCCAGGCGTGTCGGCTCCTACTTCTCGGTGGGAACACTATATTCGTCTATAATGTAATATAACGTAACCTAACCCATCCGGCCCCTCGCTGTTAATGTTTACAGAATCCCGGTCGTGTCGGCCCGTACTTCTCGGTGGGGACATTATATACGTCTATAACGTTATATATCCCAACCTAAGGCGACCTAACATCTCGGATGTAGTATTTTACAACACTCCTGGCGGGTCGGCTCCTACTTCTCGGTGGGAACATTGTATTCGTCTATAACGTAATATAACCTAACCTAACCCATCTAGACCCTCGGTGATAATGTTTTACAGAATCCCGGTCGTGTCGGCCCGTACTTCTCGGCGGGGACATTATATACGTCTATAACGTTATATATCCCAACCTAAGGCAACCTAACATCTCGGATGTAGTATTTTACAACTCTCCTGGCGGGTCGGCTCCTACTTCTCGGTCGAAACATTATATTCGCCTATAACGTAATATAACGTAACCTAACCCATCCAGCCCCTGGCCGGTAATGTTTTACAGAATCCCGGTCGTGTCAGACGGTACTTCTAGGTAGGGACATTATATACGTCTATAACGTTATATATCCTAACCTAAGGCAACCTAACACTTCGGATGTAGTATTTTCCAACGTTCCTGGCTGGTCGGCCCCTACTTCTCGGTGGGAACATTATATACGTCTATAACGTTATATATCCCAACGTAAGGCAACCTAACATCTCGGATGTAGTATTTTACAACACTCCTGGCGGGTCGGCTCCTACTTCTCGGTGGGAACATTATATTCGTCTATAACGTAATATAACCTAACCTAACCCATCTAGACCCTCGCTGGTAATGTTTTACAGAATCCCGGTCGTGTCAGCCGGTACTTCTACGTGGGGACATTATATACGTCTATAACGTTATATATCCTAACCTAAGGCAACCTAACACTTCGGATGTAGTATTTTCCAACGTTCCTGGCTGGTCGGCCCCTACTTCTCGGTGGGAACATTATATACGTCTATAACGTTATACATCCTAACCTAAGGCAACCTAACATCTCGGATGTAGTATTTTACAACACTCCTGGCGGGTCGGCTCCTACTTCTCGGTGGGAACACTATATTCGTCTATAACGTAATATAACGTAACCTAACCCATCCGGCCCCTCGCTGTTAATGTTTACAGAATCCCGGTCGTGTCGGCCCGTACTTCTCGGTGGGGACATTATATACGTCTATAACGTTATATATCCCAACCTAAGGCAAACCAACTCTTCGGATGTAGTATTTTACAACACTCCTGGCGGGTCGGCTCCTACTTCTCGGTCGAAACATTATATTCGCCTATAACGTAATATAACGTAACCTAACCCATCCAGCCCCTCGCTGGTAATGTTTTACAGAATCCCGGTCGTGTCAGCCGGTACTTCTAGGTGGGGACATTATATACGTCTATAACGTTATATATCTTAACCTAAGGCAACCTAACACTTCGGATGTAGTATTTTCCAACGTTCCTGGCTGGTCGGCCCCTACTTCTCGGTGGGAACATTATATACGTCTATAACGTTATACATCCTAACCTAAGGCAACCTAACACTTCGGATGTAGTATTTTCCTACATTCCTGGCTGGTCGGCCCCTACTTCTCGGTGGGAACATTATATACGTATATAACCTAATAAAATATAACCTAACCTATCTAGCCCCTCGCTGGTAATGTTTTACAGAATCACGGTCGTGTCGGTCCGTACTTCTCTTTGCGAACATTATATACGTCTATAACGTCATATGTCCTAACCTAAGGCAACCTAACACCTCGAATGTAGTATTTTACAGCATGCCAGGCGGGTCGGCCCCTACTTCTCGGTGGGAACATTATATACGTCTATGTCGTAATATAACCTAACCTAACCCTACTAGACCCTCGGTGATAATGTTTTACAGAATCCCGTTCGTGTCGGCCCGTACCTCTCTGTGGGGACATTATGTACGTCTATAACGTTATATATCCCAACCTAAGACAACCTAACATCTCGGATGTAGTATTTTACAACACTCCTGGCGGGTCGACTCCTACTTTTCGGTGGGAACATTATATTCGTCTATAACGTAATGTAACGTAACCTAACCCATCCAGCCCCTCGCTGGTAATGTTTTACAGAATCCCGGTCGTGTCAGACCGTACTTCTCGGTGGGGACATTATATACGTCTATAACGTAATATAACGTAACCTGAGGCAACCTAACACTTCGGATGTAGTATTTTCCAACGTTCCTGGCGGGTCGGGCCCTACTTCTCGGTGGGAACATTATATACGCCTATAACCTAATATAACGTAACCTAACCCATCCAGCCCCTCGCTGGTAATGTTCTACAGAATCCCGGTCGTGTCATCCGGTACTCCTAGGTGGGGGCATTATATACGTCTATAACGTTATATATCCTAACCTAAGGCAACCTGACACTTCGGATGTAGTAGTTTCCAACGTTCCTGGCGGGTCGGCTCCTACTTCTCGGTGGGAACATTATATACGTCTATAACGTAATATAACTTAACCTAACCCATCCAGCCCCTCGCTGGTAATGTTTTACAGAATCCCGGTCGTGTCAGCAGGTACGTCTAGGTGGGGACATTAAATACGTCTATAACTTTACATATCCTAACCTAAGGCAACCTAACACTTCGGATGTAGTGGTTTCCAACGTTCCTGGCGGGTCGGCACCTACTTCTCGGTGGGAACATTATATACGTCTATAACGTAATATAACCTACCCTAACAAATGTAGCCCATCGCAGGTAATGTTTTACAGAATCCCGGCCATGTCGGCTCCTACTTCTCGGTGCGGACATTATATACGTCTATAGCGTCATATGTCCTAACCTAAGGCAACTTAACACTTCGGATGTAGTATTTTACAACATTCCTGGCGTGTCGGCTCCTACTTCTCGGTGGGAACATTATATTCGTCTATAACGTAATATAACGTAACCTAACCCATCCGGCCCCTCGATGATAATGTTTTACAGAATCCTGTTCGTGTCGGCCCGTACTTCTCTGTGGGGACATTATATACGTCTATAACGTTATACATCCCAACCTAAGGCAACCTAACATCTCGGATGTAGTATTTTCCAACGTTCCTGACGGGTCGGCCCCTACTTCTCGGTGGGAACATTATATTCGCCTATAACGTAATATAACGTAACCTAACCCATCCGGCCCCTCTCTGTTAATGTTTTACAAAATCCCGGTCCTGTCGGCCCGTACTTCTCGGTGGGGACATTATATACGTCTATAACGTTATATATCCTAACCTAAGGCAAACTAACTCTTCGGATGTAGTATTTTCCAACGTTCCTGGCGGGTCGGCCCCTACTTCTCGGTGGGAACATTATATACGTCTATAACGTAATATAACCTACCCTAACACATGTAGCCCCTCGCAGGTAATGTTTTACAGAATCCCGGTCGTGTCAGACCGTACTTCTCGGTGGGGACATTATAAACGTCTATAACGTTATATATCCTAACCTAAGGCAACCTGACACTTCGGATGTAGTAGTTTCCAACATTCCTGGCGGGTCGGCACCTACTTCTCTGTGGGGACATTATATACGTCTATAACGTTATATATCCCAACCTAAGGCAACATAACATCTCGGATGTAGTATTTTACAACACTCCTGGCGGTTCGGCTCCTACATCTCGGTGGGAACATTATATTCATCTATAACGTAATATAACGTAACCTAACCCATCCAGCCCCTCGCTGGTAATGTTTTACAGAATCCCGGTCGTGTCAGACCGTACTTCTCGGTGGGGACATTATATACGTCTATAACGTTATATATCCTAACCTAAGGCAACCTAACACATCGGATGTAGTATTTTCCAACGTTCCTGGCGTGTCGGCCCCTACTTCTCGGTGGGAACATTATATACGCCTATAACGTAATATAACGTAACCTATCCCATCCAGCCCCTCGCTGGTAATGTTTTACAGAATCCCGGTCGTGTCATCCGGTACTTCTCGGTGGGGACATTATATACGTCTATAACGTTATATATCCCAACCTAAGGCAACCTAACATCTCGGATGTAGTATTTTACAACACTCCTGGCGGGTCGGCTCCTACTTCTCGGTGGGAACATTATATTCGTCTATAACGTAATATAACCTAACCTAACCCATCTAGACCCTCGGTGATAATGTTTTACAGAATCCTGTTCGTGTCGGCCCGTACTTCTCTGTGGGGACATCATATACGTCTATAACGTTATACATCCCAACCTAAGGCAACCTAACATCTCGGATGTAGTATTTTACAACACTCCTGGCGGGTCGGCTCCTACTTCTCGGTGGAAACACTATATTCGTCTATAACGTAATATAACGTAACCTAACCCATCCGGCCCCTCGCTGTTAATGTTTACAGAATCCCGGTCGTGTCGGCCCGTACTTCTCAGTGGGGACATTATATACGTCTATAACGTTATATATCCCAACCTAAGGCGACCTAACATCTCGGATGTAGTATTTTACAACACTCCTGGCGGGTCGGCTCCTACTTCTCGGTGGGAACATTGTATTCGTCTATAACGTAATATAACCTAACCTAACCCATCTAGACCCTCGGTGATAATGTTTTACAGAATCCCGGTCGTGTCGGCCCGTACTTCTCGGCGGGGACATTATATACGTCTATAACGTTATATATCCCAACCTAAGGCAACCTAACATCTCGGATGTAGTATTTTACAACACTCCTGGCGGGTCGGCTCCTACTTCTCGGTGGGAACATTATATTCGCCTATAACGTAATATAACGTAACCTAACACATCCAGCCACTCGCTGGTAATGTTTTACAGAATTCCGGTCGTGTCAGACGGTACTTCTAGGTAGGGACATTATATACGTCTATAACGTTATATATCCTAACCTAAGGCAACCTAACACTTCGGATGTAGTATTTTCCAACGTTCCTGGCTGGTCGGCCCCTACTTCTCGGTGGGAACATTATATACGTCTATAACGTTATATATCCCAACGTAAGGCAACCTAACATCTCGGATGTAGTATTTTACAACACTCCTGGCGGGTCGGCTCCTACTTCTCGGTGGGAACATTATATTCTCCTATAACGTAATATAACGTAACCTAACCCATCCAGCCACTCGCTGGTAATGTTTTACAGAATTCCGGTCGTGTCAGACGGTACTTCTAGGTGGGGACATTATATACGTCTATAACGTTATATATCCTAACCTAAGGCAACCTAACACTTCGGATGTAGTATTTTCCAACGTTCCTGGCTGGTCGGCCCCTACTTCTCGGTGGGAACATTATATACGTCTATAACGTTATATATCCCAACGTAAGGCAACCTAACATCTCGGATGTAGTATTTTACAACACTCCTGGCGGGTCGGCTCCTACTTCTCGGTCGAAACATTATATTCGCCTATAACGTAATATAACGTAACCTAACCCATCCAGCCCCTCGCTGGTAATGTTTTACAGAATCCCGGTCGTGTCAGCCGGTACTTCTACGTGGGGACATTATATACGTCTATAACGTTATATATCCTAACCTAAGGCAACCTAACACTTCGGATGTCGTATTTTCCAACGTTCCTGGCTGGTCGGCCCCTACTTCTCGGTGGGAACATTATATACGTCTATAACGTTATACATCCTAACCTAAGGCAACCTAACACTTCGGATGTAGTATTTTCCTACATTCCTGGCTGGTCGGCCCCTACTTCTCGGTGGGAACATTATATACGTATATAACCTAATATAATATAACCTAACCCATCTAGCCCCTCGCTGGTAATGTTTTACAGAATCACGGTCGTGTCGGCCCGTACTTCTCTTTCCGAACATTATATACGTCTATAACGTCATATGTCCTAACGTAAGGCAACCTAACATCTCGGATGTAGTATTTTCCAACATTCCAGGCGGGTCGGCCCCTATTTCTCGTTGGGAACATTATATACGTCGATATCGTAATATAAACTAACCTAACCCATCTAGACCCTCGCTGCTAACTATTTGCAGAATCCCGGTCGTGTCGTCCCGTACGTCTCGGTGGGGACATTATATACGACTATAACGTTATACATCCCAACCTAAGGCAACCTAACATCTCGGATGTAGTATTTTCCAACGTTCCTGACGGGTCGGCCCCTACTTCTCGGTGGGAACATGATATTCGCCTATAACGTAATATAACGTAACCTAACCCATCCGGCCCCTCTCTGTTAATGTTTTACAAAATCCCCGTCCTGTCGGCCCGTACTTCTCGGTGGGGACATTATATACGTCTATAACGTTATATATCCTAACCTAAGGCAAACCAACTCTTCGGATGTAGTACTTTACAACACTCCTGGAGGGTCGGCTCCTACTTCTCGGTGGGAACATTATATTCGCCTATAACGTAATATAACGTAACCTCACCCATCCAGCCACTCGCTGGTAATGTTTTACAGAATTCCGGTCGTGTCAGACGGTACTTCTAGGTGGGGACATTATATACGTCTATAACGTTATATATCCTAACCTAAGGCAACCTAACACTTCGGATGTAGTATTTTCCAACGTTCCCGTCTGGTCGGCCCCTACTTCTCGGTGGGAACATTATATACGTCTATAACGTTATATATCCCAACGTAAGGCAACCTAACATCTCGGATGTAGTATTTTACAACACTCCTGGCGGGTCGACTCCTACTTCTCGGTCGAAACATTATATTCGCCTATAACGTAATATAACGTAACCTAACCCATCCAGCCCCTCGCTGGTAATGTTTTACAGAATCCCGGTCGTGTCAGCCGGTACTTCTACGTGGGGACATTATATACGTCTATAACGTTATATATCCTAACCTAAGGCAACCTAACACTTCGGATGTAGTATTTTCCAACGTTCCTGGCTGGTCGGCCCCTACTTCTCGGTGGGAACATTATATACGTCTATAACGTTATACATCCTAACCTAAGGCAACCTAACACTTCGGATGTAGTATTTTCCTACATTCCTGGCTGGTCGGCCCTACTTCTCGGTGGGAACATTATATACGTATATAACCTAATAAAATATAACCTAACCTATCTAGCCCCTCGCTGGTAATGTTTTACAGAATCACGGTCGTGTCGGTCCGTACTTCTCTTTGCGAACATTATATACGTCTATAACGTCATATGTCCTAACCTAAGGCAACCTAACACCTCGGATGTAGTATTTTACAGCATGCCAGGCGGGTCGGCCCCTACTTCTCGGTGGGAACATTATATACGTCTATGTCGTAATATAACCTAACCTAACCCTACTAGACCCTCGGTGATAATGTTTTACAGAATCCCGTTCGTGTCGGCCCGTACCTCTCTGTGGGGACATTATGTACGTCTATAACGTTATATATCCCAACCTAAGACAACCTAACATCTCGGATGTAGTATTTTACAACACTCCTGGCGGGTCGACTCCTACTTTTCGGTGGGAACATAATATTCGTCTATAACGTAATGTAACGTAACCTAACCCATCCAGCCCCTCGCTGGTAATGTTTTACAGAATCCCGGCCATGTCGGATCGTACTTCTCGGTGCGGACATTATATACGTCTATAACGTCATATGTCCTAACCTAAGGCAACTTAACACTTCGGATGTAGTATTTTACAACATTCCTGGCGTGTCGGCTCCTACTTCTCGGTGGGAACATTATATTCGTCTATAACGTAATATAACGTAACCTAACCCATCCGGCCCCTCGATGATAATGTTTTACAGAATCCTGTTCGTGTCGGCCCGTACTTCTCTGTGGGGACATTATATACGTCTATAACGTTATACATCCCAACCTAAGGCAACCTAACATCTCGGATGTAGTATTTTCCAACGTTCCTGACGGGTCGGCCCCTACTTCTCGGTGGGAACATTATATTCGCCTATAACGTAATATAACGTAACCTAACCCATCCGGCCCCTCTCTGTTAATGTTTTACATAATCCCGGGCCTGTCGGCCCGTACTCCTCGGTGGGGACATTATATACGTCTATAACGTTATATATCCTAACCTAAGGCAAACTAACTCTTCGGATGTAGTATTTTCCAACGTTCCTGGCGGGTCGGCCCCTACTTCTCGGTGGGAACATTATATACGTCTATAACGTAATATAACCTACCCTAACACATGTAGCCCCTCGCAGGTAATGTTTTACAGAATCCCGGTCGTGTCAGACCGTACTTCTCGGTGGGGACATTATAAACGTCTATAACGTTATATATCCTAACCTAAGGCAACCTGACACTTCGGATGTAGTAGTTTCCAACATTCCTGGCGGGTCGGCACCTACTTCTCGGTGGGAACATTATATACGTCTATGTCGTAATATAACGTAACCTAATCCATCTAGAACCTCGGTGATAATGTTTTACAGAATCCCGTTCGTGTCGGCCCGTACCTCTCTGTGGGGACATTATATACGTCTATAACGTTATATATCCCAACCTAAGGCAACATAACATCTCGGATGTAGTATTTTCCAACGTTCCTGGCGGGTCGGCTCCTACTTTTCGGTGGGAACATTATATTCGTCTATAACGTAATGTAACGTAACCTAACCCATCCAGCCCCTCGCTGGTAATGTTTTACAGAATCCCGGTCGTGTCAGACCGTACTTCTCGGTGGGAACATTATATACGCCTATAACGTAATATAACGTAACCTATCCCATCCAGCCCCTCGCTGGTAATGTTTTACAGAATCCCGGTCGTGTCATCCGGTACTTCTCGGTGGGGACATTATATACGTCTATAACGTTATATATCCCAACCTAAGGCAACCTAACATCTCGGATGTAGTCTTTTACAACACTCCTGGCGGGTCGGCTCCTACTTCTCGGTGGGAACATTATATTCGTCTATAACGTAATATAACCTAACCTAACCCATCTAGACCCTCGGTGATAATGTTTTACAGAATCCTGTTCGTGTCGGCCCGTACTTCTCTGTGGGGACATCATATACGTCTATAACGTTATACATCCCAACCTAAGGCAACCTAACATCTCGGATGTAGTATTTTACAACACTCCTGGCGGGTCGGCTCCTACTTCTCGGTGGGAACACTATATTCGTCTATAACGTAATATAACGTAACCTAACCCATCCGGCCCCTCGCTGTTAATGTTTACAGAATCCCGGTCGTGTCGGCCCGTACTTCTCGGTGGGGACATTATATACGTCTATAACGTTATATATCCCAACCTAAGGCAACCTAACATCTCGGATGTAGTATTTTACAACACTCCTGGCGGGTCGGCTCCTACTTCTCGGTGGGAACATTGTATTCGTCTATAACGTAATATAACCTAACCTAACCCATCTAGACCCTCGGTGATAATGTTTTACAGAATCCCGGTCGTGTCGGCCCGTACCTCTCGGCGGGGACATTATATACGTCTATAACGTTATATATCCCAACCTAAGGCAACCTAACATCTCGGATGTAGTATTTTACAACACTCCTGGCGGGTCGGCTCCTACTTCTCGGTGGGAACATTATATTCGCCTATAACGTAATATAACGTAACCTAACCCATCCAGCCACTCGCTGGTAATGTTTTACAGAATTCCGGTCGTGTCAGACGGTACTTCTAGGTAGGGACATTATATACGTCTATAACGTTATATATCCTAACCTAAGGCAACCTAACACTTCGGATGTAGTATTTTCCAACGTTCCTGGCTGGTCGGACCCTACTTCTCGGTGGGAACATTATATACGTCTATAACGTTATATATCCCAACGTAAGGCAACCTAACATCTCGGATGTAGTATTTTACAACACTCCTGGCGGGTCGGCTCCTACTTCTCGGTCGAAACATTATATTCGCCTATAACGTAATATAACGTAACCTAACCCATCCAGCCCCTCGCTGGTAATGTTTTACAGAATCCCGGTCGTGTCAGCCGGTACTTCTACGTGGGGACATTATATACGTCTATAACGTTATATATCCTAACCTAAGGCAACCTAACACTTCGGATGTAGTATTTTCCAACGTTCCTGGCTGGTCGGCCCCTATTTCTCGTTGGGAACATTATATACGTCGATATCGTAATATAAACTAACCTAACCCATCTAGACCCTCGCTGCTAACTATTTGCAGAATCCCGATCGTGTCGTCCCGTACGTCTCGGTGGGGACATTATATACGACTATAACGTTATACATCCCAACCTAAGGCAACCTAACATCTCGGATGTAGTATTTTCCAACGTTCCTGACGGGTCGGCCCCTACTTCTCGGTGGGAACATTATATTCGCCTATAACGTAATATAACGTAACCTAACCCATCCGGCCCCTCTCTGTTAATGTTTTACAAAACCCCGGTCCTGTCGGCCCGTACTTCCCGGTGGGGACATTATATACGTCTATAACGTTATATATCCTAACCTAAGGCAAACTAAATCTTCGGATGTAGTATTTTCCAACGTTCCTGGCGGGTCGGCCCCTACTTCTCGGTGGGAACATTATATACGTCTATGTCGTAATATAACCTAAACTAACCCATCTAACCCCTCGGTGATAATGGTTTACAGAATCCCGTTCGTGTCGGCCCGCACTTCTCCGTGGGGACATTATATACGTCTATAACGTTATATATTCTAACCTAAGGCAACCTAACACTTCGGATGTAGTATTTTCCAACGTTCCTGGCGGGTCGGCCCCTACTTCTCGGTGGGAACATTATATACGCCTATAACCTAATATAACGTAACCTAACCCATCCAGCCCCTCGCAGGTAATGTTTTACAGAATCCCGGTCGTGTCAGACCGTACTTCTCGGTGGGGACATTATATACGTCTATAACGTTATATATCCCAACCTAAGGCAACCTAACATCTCGGAAGTAGTATTTTACAACACTCCTGGCGGGTCGGCTCCTACTTCTCGGTGGGAACATTATATACGTCTATAACGTAATATAACTTAACCTAACCCATCCAGCCCCTCGCTGGTAATGTTTTACAGAATCCCGGTCGTGTCAGCAGGTACGTCTAGGTGGGGACATTAAATACGTCTATAACTTTACATATCCTAACCTAAGGCAACCTAACACTTCGGATGAAGTGGTTTCCAACGTTCCTGGCGGGTCGGCACCTACTTCTCGGTGGGAACATTATATACGTCTATAACGTAATATAACCTACCCTAACAAATGTAGCCCATCGCAGGTAATGTTTTACAGAATCCCGGCCATGTCGGCTCGTACTTCTCGGTGCGGACATTATATACGTCTATAACGTCATATGTCCTAACGTAAGGCAACTTAACACTTCGGATGTAGTATTTTACAACATTCCTGGCGTGTCGGCTCCTACTTCTCGGTGGGAACATTATATTCGTCTATAACGTAATATAACGTAACCTAACCCATCCGGCCCCTTTCTGTTAATGTTTTACAAAATCCCGGTCCTGGCGGCCCGTACTTCTCGGCGGGGACATTATATACGTCTATAACGTTATATATCCCAACCTAAGGCAACCTAACATCTCGGATGTAGTATTTTCCAACATTCCTGGCGGGTCGGCCCCTACTTCTCGGTGGGAACATTATATACGTCTATAACGTAATATAACCTATCCTAACCCATCTAGCCCCTCGCAGGTAATGTTTTACAGAATCCCGGTCGTGTCGGCCCGTACTTCTCTGTGGGGACATTATATACGTCTATAACGTTATATATCCCAACCTAAGGCAACATAACATCTCGGATGTAGTATTTTACAACACTCCTGGCGGTTCGGCTCCTACATCTCGGTGGGAACATTATATTCATCTATAACGTAATATAACGTAACCTAACCCATCCAGCCCCTCGCTGGTAATGTTTTACAGAATCCCGGTCGTGTCAGACCGTACTTCTCGGTGGGGACATTATATACGTCTATAACGTTATATATCCTAACCTAAGGCAACCTAACACTTCGGATGTAGTATTTTCCAACGTTCCTGGCGTGTCGGCCCCTACTTCTCGGTGGGAACATTATATACGCCTATAACGTAATATAACGTAACCTATCCCATCCAGCCCCTCGCTGGTAATGTTTTACAGAATCCCGGTCGTGTCATCCGGTACTTCTCGGTGGGGACATTATATACGTCTATAACGTTATATATCCCAACCTAAGGCAACCTAACATCTCGGATGTAGTATTTTACAACACTCCTGGCGGGTCGGCTCCTACTTCTCGGTGGGAACATTATATTCGTCTATAACGTAATATAACCTAACCTAACCCATCTAGACCCTCGGTGATAATGTTTTACAGAATCCTGTTCGTGTCGGCCCGTACTTCTCTGTGGGGACATTATATACGTCTATAACGTTATACATCCCAATCTAAGGCAACCTAACATCTCGGATGTAGTATTTTCCAACGTTCCTGACGGGTCGGCCCCTACTTCTCGGTGGGAACATTATATTCGCCTATAACGTAATATAACGTAACCTAACCCATCCGGCCCCTCTCTGTTAATGTTTTACAAAATCCCGGTCGTGTCATCCGGTACTCCTAGGTGAGGACATAACATACGTCTATAACGTTATATATCCTAACCTAAGGCAACCTGACACTTCGGTTGTAGTAGTTTCCAACGTTCCTGGCGGGTCGGCACCTACTTCTCGGTAGGAACATTATATACGTCTATAACGTAATATAACCTACCCTAACACATCTAGCCCCTCGCAGGTAATGTTTTACAGAATCCCGGTCGTGTCAGACCGTACTTCTCGGTGCGGACATTATATACGTCTATAACGTTATATATCCTAACCTAAGGCAACCTAACACCTCGGATGTAGTATTTTACAGCATGCCAGGCGGGTCGGCCCCTACTTCTCGGTGGGAACATTATATACGTCTATGTCGTAATATAACCTAACCTAACCCTACTAGACCCTCGGTGATAATGTTTTACAGAATCCCGTTCGTGTCGGCCCGTACCTCTCTGTGGGGACATTATATACGTCTATAATGTTATATATCCCAACCTAAGACAACCTAACATCTCGGATGTAGTATTTTACAACACTCCTGGCGGGTCGACTCCTACTTTTCGGTGGGAACATTATATTCGTCTATAACGTAATGTAACGTAACCTAACCCATCCAGCCCCTCGCTGGTAATGTTTTACAGAATCCCGGTCGTGTCAGACCGTACTTCTCGGTGGGGACATTATATACGTCTATAACGTAATATAACGTAACCTAAGGCAACCTAACACTTCGGATGTAGTATTTTCCAACGTTCCTGGCGGGTCGGCACCTACTTCTCGGTGGGAACATTATATACGCCTATAACCTAATATAACGTAACCTAACCCATCCAGCCCCTCGCTGGTAATGTTCTACAGAATCCCGGTCGTGTCATCCGGTACTCCTAGGTGGGGGCATTATATACGTCTATAACGTTATATATCCTAACCTAAGGCAACCTGACACTTCGGATGTAGTAGTTTCCAACGTTCCTGGCGGGTCGGCACCTACTTCTCGGTGGGAACATTATATACGTCTATAACGTAATATAACTTAACCTAACCCATCCAGCCCCTCGCTGGTAATGTTTTACAGAATCCCGGTCGTGTCAGCAGGTACGTCTAGGTGGGGACATTAAATACGTCTATAACTTTACATATCCTAACCTAAGGCAACCTAACACTTCGGACGAAGTGGTTTCCAACGTTCCTGGCGGGTCGGCACCTACTTCTCGGTGGGAACATTATATACGTCTATAACGTAATATAACCTACCCTAACAAATGTAGCCCATCGCAGGTAATGTTTTACAAAATCCCGGTCCTGTCGGCCCGTACTTCTCGGTGGGGACATTATATACGTCTATAACGTTATATATCCTAACCTAAGGCAAACTAACTCTTCGGATGTAGTATTTTCCAACGTTCCTGGCTGGTCGGCCCCTATTTCTCGTTGGGAACATTATATACGTCGATATCGTAATATAAACTAACCTAACCCATCTAGACCCTCGCTGCTAACTATTTGCAGAATCCCGATCGTGTCGTCCCGTACGTCTCGGTGGGGACATTATATACGTCTATAACGTTATATATCCCAACCTAAGGCAACCTAACATCTCGGATGTAGTATTTTACAACACTCCTGGCGGGTCGGCTCCTACTTCTCGGTGGGAACATTATATTCGTCTATAACGTAATATAACCTAACCTAACCCATCTAGACCCTCGGTGATAATGTTTTACAGAATCCCGGTCGTGTCGGCCCGTACCTCTCGGCGGGGACATTATATACGTCTATAACGTTATATATCCCAACCTAAGGCAACCTAACATCTCGGATGTAGTATTTTACAACACTCCTGGCGGGTCGGCTCCTACTTCTCGGTGGGAACATTATATTCGCCTATAACGTAATATAACGTAACCTAACCCATCCAGCCACTCGCTGGTAATGTTTTACAGAATTCCGGTCGTGTCAGACGGTACTTCTAGGTAGGGACATTATATACGTCTATAACGTTATATATCCTAACCTAAGGCAACCTAACACTTCGGATGTAGTATTTTCCAACGTTCCTGGCTGGTCGGACCCTACTTCTCGGTGGGAACATTATATACGTCTATAACGTTATATATCCCAACGTAAGGCAACCTAACATCTCGGATGTAGTATTTTACAACACTCCTGGCGGGTCGGCTCCTACTTCTCGGTCGAAACATTATATTCGCCTATAACGTAATATAACGTAACCTAACCCATCCAGCCCCTCGCTGGTAATGTTTTACAGAATCCCGGTCGTGTCAGCCGGTACTTCTACGTGGGGACATTATATACGTCTATAACGTTATATATCCTAACCTAAGGCAACCTAACACTTCGGATGTAGTATTTTCCAACGTTCCTGGCTGGTCGGCCCCTATTTCTCGTTGGGAACATTATATACGTCGATATCGTAATATAAACTAACCTAACCCATCTAGACCCTCGCTGCTAACTATTTGCAGAATCCCGATCGTGTCGTCCCGTACGTCTCGGTGGGGACATTATATACGACTATAACGTTATACATCCCAACCTAAGGCAACCTAACATCTCGGATGTAGTATTTTCCAACGTTCCTGACGGGTCGGCCCCTACTTCTCGGTGGGAACATTATATTCGCCTATAACGTAATATAACGTAACCTAACCCATCCGGCCCCTCTCTGTTAATGTTTTACAAAACCCCGGTCCTGTCGGCCCGTACTTCCCGGTGGGGACATTATATACGTCTATAACGTTATATATCCTAACCTAAGGCAAACTAAATCTTCGGATGTAGTATTTTCCAACGTTCCTGGCGGGTCGGCCCCTACTTCTCGGTGGGAACATTATATACGTCTATGTCGTAATATAACCTAAACTAACCCATCTAACCCCTCGGTGATAATGGTTTACAGAATCCCGTTCGTGTCGGCCCGCACTTCTCCGTGGGGACATTATATACGTCTATAACGTTATATATTCTAACCTAAGGCAACCTAACACTTCGGATGTAGTATTTTCCAACGTTCCTGGCGGGTCGGCCCCTACTTCTCGGTGGGAACATTATATACGCCTATAACCTAATATAACGTAACCTAACCCATCCAGCCCCTCGCAGGTAATGTTTTACAGAATCCCGGTCGTGTCAGACCGTACTTCTCGGTGGGGACATTATATACGTCTATAACGTTATATATCCCAACCTAAGGCAACCTAACATCTCGGAAGTAGTATTTTACAACACTCCTGGCGGGTCGGCTCCTACTTCTCGGTGGGAACATTATATACGTCTATAACGTAATATAACTTAACCTAACCCATCCAGCCCCTCGCTGGTAATGTTTTACAGAATCCCGGTCGTGTCAGCAGGTACGTCTAGGTGGGGACATTAAATACGTCTATAACTTTACATATCCTAACCTAAGGCAACCTAACACTTCGGATGAAGTGGTTTCCAACGTTCCTGGCGGGTCGGCACCTACTTCTCGGTGGGAACATTATATACGTCTATAACGTAATATAACCTACCCTAACAAATGTAGCCCATCGCAGGTAATGTTTTACAGAATCCCGGCCATGTCGGCTCGTACTTCTCGGTGCGGACATTATATACGTCTATAACGTCATATGTCCTAACGTAAGGCAACTTAACACTTCGGATGTAGTATTTTACAACATTCCTGGCGTGTCGGCTCCTACTTCTCGGTGGGAACATTATATTCGTCTATAACGTAATATAACGTAACCTAACCCATCCGGCCCCTTTCTGTTAATGTTTTACAAAATCCCGGTCCTGGCGGCCCGTACTTCTCGGCGGGGACATTATATACGTCTATAACGTTATATATCCCAACCTAAGGCAACCTAACATCTCGGATGTAGTATTTTCCAACATTCCTGGCGGGTCGGCCCCTACTTCTCGGTGGGAACATTATATACGTCTATAACGTAATATAACCTATCCTAACCCATCTAGCCCCTCGCAGGTAATGTTTTACAGAATCCCGGTCGTGTCGGCCCGTACTTCTCTGTGGGGACATTATATACGTCTATAACGTTATATATCCCAACCTAAGGCAACATAACATCTCGGATGTAGTATTTTACAACACTCCTGGCGGTTCGGCTCCTACATCTCGGTGGGAACATTATATTCATCTATAACGTAATATAACGTAACCTAACCCATCCAGCCCCTCGCTGGTAATGTTTTACAGAATCCCGGTCGTGTCAGACCGTACTTCTCGGTGGGGACATTATATACGTCTATAACGTTATATATCCTAACCTAAGGCAACCTAACACTTCGGATGTAGTATTTTCCAACGTTCCTGGCGTGTCGGCCCCTACTTCTCGGTGGGAACATTATATACGCCTATAACGTAATATAACGTAACCTATCCCATCCAGCCCCTCGCTGGTAATGTTTTACAGAATCCCGGTCGTGTCATCCGGTACTTCTCGGTGGGGACATTATATACGTCTATAACGTTATATATCCCAACCTAAGGCAACCTAACATCTCGGATGTAGTATTTTACAACACTCCTGGCGGGTCGGCTCCTACTTCTCGGTGGGAACATTATATTCGTCTATAACGTAATATAACCTAACCTAACCCATCTAGACCCTCGGTGATAATGTTTTACAGAATCCTGTTCGTGTCGGCCCGTACTTCTCTGTGGGGACATTATATACGTCTATAACGTTATACATCCCAATCTAAGGCAACCTAACATCTCGGATGTAGTATTTTCCAACGTTCCTGACGGGTCGGCCCCTACTTCTCGGTGGGAACATTATATTCGCCTATAACGTAATATAACGTAACCTAACCCATCCGGCCCCTCTCTGTTAATGTTTTACAAAATCCCGGTCGTGTCATCCGGTACTCCTAGGTGAGGACATAACATACGTCTATAACGTTATATATCCTAACCTAAGGCAACCTGACACTTCGGTTGTAGTAGTTTCCAACGTTCCTGGCGGGTCGGCACCTACTTCTCGGTAGGAACATTATATACGTCTATAACGTAATATAACCTACCCTAACACATCTAGCCCCTCGCAGGTAATGTTTTACAGAATCCCGGTCGTGTCAGACCGTACTTCTCGGTGCGGACATTATATACGTCTATAACGTTATATATCCTAACCTAAGGCAACCTAACACCTCGGATGTAGTATTTTACAGCATGCCAGGCGGGTCGGCCCCTACTTCTCGGTGGGAACATTATATACGTCTATGTCGTAATATAACCTAACCTAACCCTACTAGACCCTCGGTGATAATGTTTTACAGAATCCCGTTCGTGTCGGCCCGTACCTCTCTGTGGGGACATTATATACGTCTATAATGTTATATATCCCAACCTAAGACAACCTAACATCTCGGATGTAGTATTTTACAACACTCCTGGCGGGTCGACTCCTACTTTTCGGTGGGAACATTATATTCGTCTATAACGTAATGTAACGTAACCTAACCCATCCAGCCCCTCGCTGGTAATGTTTTACAGAATCCCGGTCGTGTCAGACCGTACTTCTCGGTGGGGACATTATATACGTCTATAACGTAATATAACGTAACCTAAGGCAACCTAACACTTCGGATGTAGTATTTTCCAACGTTCCTGGCGGGTCGGCACCTACTTCTCGGTGGGAACATTATATACGCCTATAACCTAATATAACGTAACCTAACCCATCCAGCCCCTCGCTGGTAATGTTCTACAGAATCCCGGTCGTGTCATCCGGTACTCCTAGGTGGGGGCATTATATACGTCTATAACGTTATATATCCTAACCTAAGGCAACCTGACACTTCGGATGTAGTAGTTTCCAACGTTCCTGGCGGGTCGGCACCTACTTCTCGGTGGGAACATTATATACGTCTATAACGTAATATAACTTAACCTAACCCATCCAGCCCCTCGCTGGTAATGTTTTACAGAATCCCGGTCGTGTCAGCAGGTACGTCTAGGTGGGGACATTAAATACGTCTATAACTTTACATATCCTAACCTAAGGCAACCTAACACTTCGGACGAAGTGGTTTCCAACGTTCCTGGCGGGTCGGCACCTACTTCTCGGTGGGAACATTATATACGTCTATAACGTAATATAACCTACCCTAACAAATGTAGCCCATCGCAGGTAATGTTTTACAAAATCCCGGTCCTGTCGGCCCGTACTTCTCGGTGGGGACATTATATACGTCTATAACGTTATATATCCTAACCTAAGGCAAACTAACTCTTCGGATGTAGTATTTTCCAACGTTCCTGGCAGGTCGGCCCCTACTTCTCGGTGGGAACATTATATACGTCTATAACGTAATATAACCTACCCTAACACTGTAGCCCCTCGCAGGTAATGTTTTACAGAATCCCGGTCGTGTCAGACCGTACTTCTCGGTGGGGACATTATAAACGTCTATAACGTTATATATCCTAACCTAAGGCAACCTGACACTTCGGATGTAGTAGTTTTCAACGTTCCTGGCGGGTCGGCACCTACTTCTCGGTGGGAACATTATATACGTCTATGTCGTGATATAACGTAACCTAATCCATCTAGAACCTCGGTGATAATGTTTTACAGAATCCCGTTCGTGTCGGCCCGTACTTCTCTGCGGGGACATTATATACGTCTATAACGTTATATATCCCAACCTAAGGCAACATAACATCTCGGATGTAGTATTTTCCAACGTTCCTGGCGGGTCGGCCCCTACTTCTCGGTGAGAACATTATATACGCCTATAACCTAATATAACGTAACCTAACCCATCCAGCCCCTCGCTGGTAATGTTCTACAGAATCCCGGTCGTGTCATCCGGTACTCCTAGGTGAGGACATAACATACGTCTATAACGTTATATATCCTAACCTAAGGCAACCTGACACTTCGGTTGTAGTAGTTTCCAACGTTCCTGGCGGGTCGGCACCTACTTCTCGGTAGGAACATTATATACGTCTATAACGTAATATAACCTACCCTAACAAATGTAGCCCATCGCAGGTAATGTTTTACAGAATCCCGGCTATGTCGGCTCGTACTTCTCGGTGCGGACATTATATACGTCTATAACGTCATAAGTCCTAACCTAAGGCAACTTAACACTTCGGATGTAGTATTTTACAACATTCCTGGCGTGTCGGCTCCTACTTCTCGGTGGGAACATTATATTCGTCTATAACGTAATATAACGTAACCTAACCCATCCGGCCCCTCGATGATAATGTTTTACAGAATCCTGTTCGTGTCGGCCCGTACTTCTCTGTGGGGACATTATATACGTCTATAACGTTATACATCCCAACCTAAGGCAACCTAACATCTCGGATGTAGTATTTTCCAACGTTCCTGACGGGTCGGCCCCTACTTCTCGGTGGGAACATTATATTCGCCTATAACGTAATATAACGTAACCTAACCGATCCGGCCCCTCTCTGTTAATGTTTTACAAAATCCCGGTCCTGTCGGCCCGTACTTCTCGGTGGGGACATTATATACGTCTATAACGTTATATATCCTAACCTAAGGCAAACTAACTCTTCGGATGTAGTATTTTCCAACGTTCCTGGCGGGTCGGCCCCTACTTCTCGGTGGGAACATTATATACGTCTATAACGTAATATAACCTACCCTAACACATGTAGCCCCTCGCAGGTAATGTTTTACAGAATCCCGGTCGTGTCAGACCGTACTTCTCGGTGCGGACATTATATACGTCTATAACGTTATATATCCTAACCTAAGGCAACCTAACACCTCGGATGTAGTATTTTACAGCATGCCAGGCGGGTCGGCCCCTACTTCTCGGTGGGAACATTATATTCGCCTATAACGTAATATAACGTAACCTAACCCATCCAGCCACTCGCTGGTAATGTTTTACAGAATTCCGGTCGTGTCAGACGGTACTTCTAGGTGGGGACATTATATACGTCTATAACGTTATATATCCTAACCTAAGGCAACCTAACACTTCGGATGTAGTATTTTCCAACGTTCCTGGCTGGTCGGCCCCTACTTCTCGGTGGGAACATTATATACGTCTATAACGTTATATATCCCAACGTAAGGCAACCTAACATCTCGGATGTAGTATTTTACAACACTCCTGGCGGGTCGGCTCCTACTTCTCGGTGGGAACATTATATTCGTCTATAACGTAATATAACCTAACCTAACCCATCTAGACCCTCGGTGATAATGTTTTACAGAATCCTGTTCGTGTCGGCCCGTACTTCTCTGTGGGGACATCATATACGTCTATAACGTTATACATCCCAACCTAAGGCAACCTAACATCTCGGATGTAGTATTTTACAACACTCCTGGCGGGTCGGCTCCTACTTCTCGGTGGGAACACTATATTCGTCTATAACATAATATAACGTAAACTAACCCATCCAGCCCCTCGCTGGTAATCTTTTACAGAATCCCCGTCGTGTCGGCCCGTGCTTCTCGGCGGGGACATTATATACGTCTATAACGTTATATATCCCAACCTAAGGCAACCTAACATCTCGGATGTAGTATTTTCCAACATTCCTGGCGGGTCGGCCCCTACTTCTCGGTGGGAACATTATATACGTCTATAACGTAATATAACCTATCCTAACCCATCTAGCCCCTCGCAGGTAATGTTTTACAGAATCCCGGTCGTGTCGGCCCGTACTTCTCTGTGGGGACATTATATACGTCTATAACGTTATATATCCCAACCTAAGGCAACATAACATCTCGGATGTAGTATTTTACAACACTCCTGGCGGTTCGGCTCCTACATCTCGGTGGGAACATTATATTCATCTATAACGTAATATAACGTAACCTACCCCATCCAGCCCCTCGCTGGTAATGTTTTACAGAATCCCGGTCGTGTCAGACCGTACTTCTCGGTGGGGACATTATATACGTCTATAACGTTATATATCCTAACCTAAGGCAACCTAACACTTCGGATGTAGTATTTTCCAACGTTCCTGGCGTGTCGGCCCCTACTTCTCGGTGGGAACATTATATACGCCTATAACGTAATATAACGTAACCTATCCCATCCAGCCCCTCGCTGGTAATGTTTTACATAATCCCGGTCGTGTCATCCGGTACTTCTCGGTGGGGACATTATATACGTCTATAACGTTATATATCCCAACCTAAGGCAACCTAACATCTCGGATGTAGTATTTTACAACACTCCTGGCGGGTCGGCTCCTACTTCTCGGTGGGAACATTATATTCGTCTATAACGTAATATAACCTAACCTAACCCATCTAGACCCTCGGTGATAATGTTTTACAGAATCCTGTTCGTGTCGGCCCGTACTTCTCTGTGGGGACATTATATACGTCTATAACGTTATACATCCCAATCTAAGGCAACCTAACATCTCGGATGTAGTATTTTCCAACGTTCCTGACGGGTCGGCCCCTACTTCTCGGTGGGAACATTATATTCGCCTATAACGTAATATAACGTAACCTAACCCATCCGGCCCCTCTCTGTTAATGTTTCACAAAATCCCGGTCCTGTCGGCCCGTACTTCTCTGTGGGGACATTATATACGTCTATAACGTTATATATCCCAACCTAAGGCAACATAACATCTCGGATGTAGTATTTTCCAACGTTCCTGGCGGGTCGGCCCCTACTTCTCGGTGAGAACATTATATACGCCTATAACCTAATATAACGTAACCTAACCCATCCAGCCCCTCGCTGGTAATGTTCTACAGAATCCCGGTCGTGTCATCCGGTACTCCTAGGTGAGGACATATCATACGTCTATAACGTTATATATCCTAACCTAAGGCAACCTGACACTTCGGTTGTAGTAGTTTCCAACGTTCCTGGCGGGTCGGCACCTACTTCTCGGTAGGAACATTATATACGTCTATAACGTAATATAACCTACCCTAACACATCTAGCCCCTCGCAGGTAATGTTTTACAGAATCCCGGTCGTGTCAGACCGTACTTCTCGGTGCGGACATTATATATGTCTATAACGTTATATATCCTAACCTAAGGCAACCTAACACCTCGGATGTAGTATTTTACAGCATGCCAGGCGGGTCGGCCCCTACTTCTCGGTGGGAACATTATATACGTCTATGTCGTAATATAACCTAACCTAACCCTACTAGACCCTCGGTGATAATGTTTTACAGAATCCCGTTCGTGTCGGCCCGTACCTCTCTGTGGGGACATTATATACGTCTATAATGTTATATATCCCAACCTAAGACAACCTAACATCTCGGATGTAGTATTTTACAACACTCCTGGCGGGTCGACTCCTACTTTTCGGTGGGAACATTATATTCGTCTATAACGTAATGTAACGTAACCTAACCCATCCAGCCCCTCGCTGGTAATGTTTTACAGAATCCCGGTCGTGTCAGACCGTACTTCTCGGTGGGGACATTATATACGTCTATAACGTAATATAACGTAACCTAAGGCAACCTAACACTTCGGATGTAGTATTTTCCAACGTTCCTGGCGGGTCGGCACCTACTTCTCGGTGGGAACATTATATACGCCTATAACCTAATATAACGTAACCTAACCCATCCAGCCCCTCGCTGGTAATGTTCTACAGAATCCCGGTCGTGTCATCCGGTACTCCTAGGTGGGGGCATTATATACGTCTATAACGTTATATATCCTAACCTAAGGCAACCTGACACTTCGGATGTAGTAGTTTCCAACGTTCCTGGCGGGTCGGCACCTACTTCTCGGTGGGAACATTATATTCGCCTATAACGTAATATAACGTAACCTAACCCATCCAGCCACTCGCTGGTAATGTTTTACAGAATTCCGATCGTGTCAGACGGTACTTCTAGGTGGGGACATTATATACGTCTATAACGTTATATATCCTAACCTAAGGCAACCTAACACTTCGGATGTAGTATTTTCCAACGTTCCTGGCTGGTCGGCCCCTACTTCTCGGTGGGAACATTATATACGTCTATAACGTTATATATCCCAACGTAAGGCAACCTAACATCTCGGATGTAGTATTTTACAACACTCCTGGCGGGTCGGCTCCTACTTCTCGGTGGGAACATTATATTCGTCTATAACGTAATATAACCTAACCTAACCCATCTAGACCCTCGGTGATAATGTTTTACAGAATCCTGTTCGTGTCGGCCCGTACTTCTCTGTGGGGACATCATATACGTCTATAACGTTATACATCCCAACCTAAGGCAACCTAACATCTCGGATGTAGTATTTTACAACACTCCTGGCGGGTCGGCTCCTACTTCTCGGTGGGAACACTATATTCGTCTATAACATAATATAACGTAAACTAACCCATCCAGCCCCTCGCTGGTAATCTTTTACAGAATCCCCGTCGTGTCGGCCCGTGCTTCTCGGCGGGGACATTATATACGTCTATAACGTTATATATCCCAACCTAAGGCAACCTAACATCTCGGATGTAGTATTTTCCAACATTCCTGGCGGGTCGGCCCCTACTTCTCGGTGGGAACATTATATACGTCTATAACGTAATATAACCTATCCTAACCCATCTAGCCCCTCGCAGGTAATGTTTTACAGAATCCCGGTCGTGTCGGCCCGTACTTCTCTGTGGGGACATTATATACGTCTATAACGTTATATATCCCAACCTAAGGCAACATAACATCTCGGATGTAGTATTTTACAACACTCCTGGCGGTTCGGCTCCTACATCTCGGTGGGAACATTATATTCATCTATAACGTAATATAACGTAACCTACCCCATCCAGCCCCTCGCTGGTAATGTTTTACAGAATCCCGGTCGTGTCAGACCGTACTTCTCGGTGGGGACATTATATACGTCTATAACGTTATATATCCTAACCTAAGGCAACCTAACACTTCGGATGTAGTATTTTCCAACGTTCCTGGCGTGTCGGCCCCTACTTCTCGGTGGGAACATTATATACGCCTATAACGTAATATAACGTAACCTATCCCATCCAGCCCCTCGCTGGTAATGTTTTACATAATCCCGGTCGTGTCATCCGGTACTTCTCGGTGGGGACATTATATACGTCTATAACGTTATATATCCCAACCTAAGGCAACCTAACATCTCGGATGTAGTATTTTACAACACTCCTGGCGGGTCGGCTCCTACTTCTCGGTGGGAACATTATATTCGTCTATAACGTAATATAACCTAACCTAACCCATCTAGACCCTCGGTGATAATGTTTTACAGAATCCTGTTCGTGTCGGCCCGTACTTCTCTGTGGGGACATTATATACGTCTATAACGTTATACATCCCAATCTAAGGCAACCTAACATCTCGGATGTAGTATTTTCCAACGTTCCTGACGGGTCGGCCCCTACTTCTCGGTGGGAACATTATATTCGCCTATAACGTAATATAACGTAACCTAACCCATCCGGCCCCTCTCTGTTAATGTTTCACAAAATCCCGGTCCTGTCGGCCCGTACTTCTCTGTGGGGACATTATATACGTCTATAACGTTATATATCCCAACCTAAGGCAACATAACATCTCGGATGTAGTATTTTCCAACGTTCCTGGCGGGTCGGCCCCTACTTCTCGGTGAGAACATTATATACGCCTATAACCTAATATAACGTAACCTAACCCATCCAGCCCCTCGCTGGTAATGTTCTACAGAATCCCGGTCGTGTCATCCGGTACTCCTAGGTGAGGACATATCATACGTCTATAACGTTATATATCCTAACCTAAGGCAACCTGACACTTCGGTTGTAGTAGTTTCCAACGTTCCTGGCGGGTCGGCACCTACTTCTCGGTAGGAACATTATATACGTCTATAACGTAATATAACCTACCCTAACACATCTAGCCCCTCGCAGGTAATGTTTTACAGAATCCCGGTCGTGTCAGACCGTACTTCTCGGTGCGGACATTATATATGTCTATAACGTTATATATCCTAACCTAAGGCAACCTAACACCTCGGATGTAGTATTTTACAGCATGCCAGGCGGGTCGGCCCCTACTTCTCGGTGGGAACATTATATACGTCTATGTCGTAATATAACCTAACCTAACCCTACTAGACCCTCGGTGATAATGTTTTACAGAATCCCGTTCGTGTCGGCCCGTACCTCTCTGTGGGGACATTATATACGTCTATAATGTTATATATCCCAACCTAAGACAACCTAACATCTCGGATGTAGTATTTTACAACACTCCTGGCGGGTCGACTCCTACTTTTCGGTGGGAACATTATATTCGTCTATAACGTAATGTAACGTAACCTAACCCATCCAGCCCCTCGCTGGTAATGTTTTACAGAATCCCGGTCGTGTCAGACCGTACTTCTCGGTGGGGACATTATATACGTCTATAACGTAATATAACGTAACCTAAGGCAACCTAACACTTCGGATGTAGTATTTTCCAACGTTCCTGGCGGGTCGGCACCTACTTCTCGGTGGGAACATTATATACGCCTATAACCTAATATAACGTAACCTAACCCATCCAGCCCCTCGCTGGTAATGTTCTACAGAATCCCGGTCGTGTCATCCGGTACTCCTAGGTGGGGGCATTATATACGTCTATAACGTTATATATCCTAACCTAAGGCAACCTGACACTTCGGATGTAGTAGTTTCCAACGTTCCTGGCGGGTCGGCACCTACTTCTCGGTGGGAACATTATATTCGCCTATAACGTAATATAACGTAACCTAACCCATCCAGCCACTCGCTGGTAATGTTTTACAGAATTCCGATCGTGTCAGACGGTACTTCTAGGTGGGGACATTATATACGTCTATAACGTTATATATCCTAACCTAAGGCAACCTAACACTTCGGATGTAGTATTTTCCAACGTTCCTGGCTGTTCGGCCCCTACTTCTCGGTGGGAACATTATATACGTCTATAACGTTATATATCCCAACGTAAGGCAACCTAACATCTCGGATGTAGTATTTTACAACACTCCTGGCGGGTCGGCTCCTACTTCTCGGTGGGAACATTATATTCGTCTATAACGTAATATAACCTAACCTAACCCATCTAGACCCTCGGTGATAATGTTTTACAGAATCCTGTTCGTGTCGGCCCGTACTTCTCTGTGGGGACATCATATACGTCTATAACGTTATACATCCCAACCTAAGGCAACCTAACATCTCGGATGTAGTATTTTACAACACTCCTGGCGGGTCGGCTCCTACTTCTCGGTGGGAACACTATATTCGTCTATAACGTAATATAACGTAACCTAACCCATCCGGCCCCTCGCTGTTAATGTTTACAGAATCCCGGTCGTGTCGGCCCGTACTTCTCGGTGGGGACATTATATACGTCTATAACGTTATATATCCCAACCTAAGGCAACCTAACATCTCGGATGTAGTATTTTACAACACTCCTGGCGGGTCGGCTCCTACTTCTCGGTGGGAACATTGCATTCGTCTATAACGCAATATAACCTAACCTAACCCATCTAGACCCTCGGTGATAATGTTTTACCGAATCCTGTTCGTGTCGGCCCGTACTTCTCTGTGGGGACATCATATACGTCTATAACGTTATACATCCCAACCTAAGGCAACCTAACATCTCGGATGTAGTATTTTACAACACTCCTGGCGGGTCGGCTCCTACTTCTCGGTGGGAACACTATATTCGTCTATAACGTAATATAACGTAAACTAACCCATCCAGCCCCTCGCTGGTAATCTTTTACAGAATCCCCGTCGTGTCGGCCCGTACTTCTCGGCGGGGACATTATATACGTCTATAACGTTATATATCCCAACCTAAGGCAACCTAACATCTCGGATGTAGTATTTTCCAACATTCCTGGCGGGTCGGCCCCTACTTCTCGGTGGGAACATTATATACCTCTATAACGTAATATAACCTATGCTAACCCATCTAGCCCCTCGCAGGTAATGTTTTACAGAATCCCGGTCGTGTCGGCCCGTACTTCTCTGTGGGGACATTATATACGTCTATAACGTTATATATCCCAACCTAAGGCAACATAACATCTCGGATGTAGTATTTTACAACACTCCTGGCGGTTCGGCTCCTACATCTCGGTGGGAACATTATATTCATCTATAACGTAATATAACGTAACCTAACCCATCCAGCCCCTCGCTGGTAATGTTTTACAGAATCCCGGTCGTGTCAGACCGTACTTCTCGGTGGGGACATTATATACGTCTATAACGTTATATATCCTAACCTAAGGCAACCTAACACTTCGGATGTAGTATTTTCCAACGTTCCTGGCGTGTCGGCCCCTACTTCTCGGTGGGAACATTATATACGTCTATAACGTAATATAACCTACCCTAACACATGTAGCACCTCGCAGGTAATGTTTTACAGAATCCCGGTCGTGTCAGACCGTACTTCTCGGTGGGGACATTATAAACGTCTATAACGTTATATATCCTAACCTAAGGCAACCTGACACTTCGGATGTAGTAGTTTCCAACGTTCCTGGCGGGTCGGCACCTACTTCTCGGTGGGAACATTATATACGTCTATGTCGTAATATAACGTAACCTAATCCATCTAGAACCTCGGTGATAATGTTTTACAGAATCCCGTTCGTGTCGGCCCGTACTTCTCTTTGGGGACATTATATACGTCTATAACGTTATATATCCCAACCTAAGGCAACATAACATCTCGGATGTAGTATTTTCCAACGTTCCTGGCGGGTCGGCCCCTACTTCTCGGTGAGAACATTATATACGCCTATAACCTAATATAACGTAACCTAACCCATCCAGCCCCTCGCTGGTAATGTTCTACAGAATCCCGGTCGTGTCATCCGGTACTCCTAGGTGAGGACATAATATACGTCTATAACGTTATATATCCTAACCTAAGGCAACCTGACACTTCGGTTGTAGTAGTTTCCAACGTTCCTGGCGGGTCGGCACCTACTTCTCGGTAGGAACATTATATACGTCTATAACATAATATAACCTACCCTAACACATCTAGCCCCTCGCAGGTAATGTTTTACAGAATCCCGGTCGTGTCAGACCGTACTTCTCGGTGCGGACATTATATACGTCTATAACGTTATATATCCTTACCTAAGGCAACCTAACACCTCGGATGTAGTATTTTACAGCATGCCAGGCGGGTCGGCCCCTACTTCTCGGTGGGAACATTATATACGCCTATAACGTAATATAACGTAACCTATCCCATCCAGCCCCTCGCTGGTAATGTTTTACAGAATCCCGGTCGTGTCATCCGGTACTTCTCGGTGGGGACATTATATACGTCTATAACGTTATATATCCCAACCTAAGGCAACCTAACATCTCGGATGTAGTATTTTACAACACTCCTGGCGGGTCGGCTCCTACTTCTCGGTGGGAACATTATATTCGTCTATAACGTAATATAACCTAACCTAACCCATCTAGACCCTCGGTGATAATGTTTTACAGAATCCTGTTCGTGTCGGCCCGTACTTCTCTGTGGGGACATTATATACGTCTATAACGTTATACATCCCAACCTAAGGCAACCTAACATCTCGGATGTAGTATTTTCCAACGTTCCTGACGGGTCGGCCCCTACTTCTCGGTGGGAACATTATATTCGCCTATAACGTAATATAACGTAACCTAACACATCCGGCCCCTCTCTGTTAATGTTTTACAAAATCCCGGTCCTGTCGGCCCGTACTTCTCGGTGGGGACATTATATACGTCTATAACGTTATATATCCTAACCTAAGGCAAACTAACTCTTCGGATGTAGTATTTTCCAACGTTCCTGGCGGGTCGGCCCCTACTTCTCGGTGGGAACATTATATACGTCTATAACGTAATATAACCTACCCTAACACATGTAGCACCTCGCAGGTAATGTTTTACAGAATCCCGGTCGTGTCAGACCGTACTTCTCGGTGGGGACATTATAAACGTCTATAACGTTATATATCCTAACCTAAGGCAACCTGACACTTCGGATGTAGTAGTTTCCAACGTTCCTGGCGGGTCGGCACCTACTTCTCGGTGGGAACATTATATACGTCTATGTCGTAATATAACGTAACCTAATCCATCTAGAACCTCGGTGATAATGTTTTACAGAATCCCGTTCGTGTCGGCCCGTACTTCTCTTTGGGGACATTATATACGTCTATAACGTTATATATCCCAACCTAAGGCAACATAACATCTCGGATGTAGTATTTTCCAACGTTCCTGGCGGGTCGGCCCCTACTTCTCGGTGAGAACATTATATACGCCTATAACCTAATATAACGTAACCTAACCCATCCAGCCCCTCGCTGGTAATGTTCTACAGAATCCCGGTCGTGTCATCCGGTACTCCTAGGTGAGGACATAATATACGTCTATAACGTTATATATCCTAACCTAAGGCAACCTGACACTTCGGTTGTAGTAGTTTCCAACGTTCCTGGCGGGTCGGCACCTACTTCTCGGTAGGAACATTATATACGTCTATAACGTAATATAACCTACCCTAACACATCTAGCCCCTCGCAGGTAATGTTTTACAGAATCCCGGTCGTGTCAGACCGTACTTCTCGGTGCGGACATTATATACGTCTATAACGTTATATATCCTTACCTAAGGCAACCTAACACCTCGGATGTAGTATTTTACAGCATGCCAGGCGGGTCGGCCCCTACTTCTCGGTGGGAACATTATATTCGCCTATAACGTAATATAACGTAACCTAACCCATCCAGCCACTCGCTGGTAATGTTTTACAGAATTCCGGTCGTGTCAGACGGTACTTCTAGGTGGGGACATTATATACGTCTATAACGTTATATATCCCAACCTAAGGCAACCTAACATCTCGGATGTAGTATTTTACAACACTCCTGGCGGGTCGGCTCCTACTTCTCGGTGGGAACATTGTATTCGTCTATAACGTAATATAACCTAACCTAACCCATCTAGACCCTCGGTGATAATGTTTTACAGAATCCTGTTCGTGTCGGCCCGTACTTCTCTGTGGGGACATCATATACGTCTATAACGTTATACATCCCAACCTAAGGCAACCTAACATCTCGGATGTAGTATTTGACAACACTCCTGGCGGGTCGGCTCCTACTTCTCGGTGGGAACACTATATTCGTCTATAACGTAATATAACGTAAACTAACCCATCCAGCCCCTCGCTGGTAATCTTTTACAGAATCCCCGTCGTGTCGGCCCGTACTTCTCGGCGGGGACATTATATACGTCTATAACGTTATATATCCCAACCTAAGGCAACCTAACATCTCGGATGTAGTATTTTCCAACATTCCTGGCGGGTCGGCCCCTACTTCTCGGTGGGAACATTATATACGTCTATAACGTAATATAACCTATCCTAACCCATCTAGCCCCTCGCAGGTAATGTTTTACAGAATCACGGTCGTGTCGGCCCGTACTTCCCTGTGGGGACATTATATACGTCTATAACGTTATATATCCCAACCTAAGGCAACATAACATCTCGGATGTAGTATTTTACAACACTCCTGGCGGTTCGGCTCCTACATCTCGGTGGGAACATTATATTCATCTATAACGTAATATAACGTAACCTAACCCATCCAGCCCCTCGCTGGTAATGTTTTACAGAATCCCGGTCGTGTCAGACCGTACTTCTCGGTGGGGACATTATATACGTCTATAACGTTATATATCCTAACCTAAGGCAACCTAACACTTCGGATGTAGTATTTTCCAACGTTCCTGGCGTGCCGGCCCCTACTTCTCGGTGGGAACATTATATACGCCTATAACGTAATATAACGTAACCTATCCCATCCAGCCCCTCGCTGGTAATGTTTTACAGAATCCCGGTCGTGTCATCCGGTACTTCTCGGTGGGGACATTATATACGTCTATAACGTTATGTATCCCAACCTAAGGCAACCTAACATCTCGGATGTAGTATTTTACAACACTCCTGGCGGGTCGGCTCCTACTTCTCGGTGGGAACATTATATTCGTCTATAACGTAATATAACCTAACCTAACCCATCTAGACCCTCGGTGATAATGTTTTACAGAATCCTGTTCGTGTCGGCCCGTACTTCTCTGTGGGGACATCATATACGTCTATAACGTTATACATCCCAACCTAAGGCAACCTAACATCTCGGATGTAGTATTTTACAACACTCCTGGCGGGTCGGCCCCTACTTCTCGGTGGGAACATTATATACGTATATAACCTAATATAATATAACCTAACCCATCTAGCCCCTCGCTGGTAATGTTTTACAGAATCACGGTCGTGTCGGCCCGTACTTCTCTTTGCGAACATTATATACGTCTATAACGTCATATGTCCTAACCTAAGGCAACCTAACATCTCGGATGTAGTATTTTCCAACATTCCAGGCGGGTCGGCCCCTATTTCTCGTTGGGAACATTATATACGTCGATATCGTAATATAAACTAACCTAACCCATCTAGACCCTCGCTGCTAACTATTTGCAGAATCCTGTTCGTGTCGGCCCGTACTTCTCTGTGGGGACATTATATACGTCTATAACGTTATATATCCCAACCTAAGGCAACCTAACATCTCGGATGTAGTATTTTACAACACTCCTGGCGTGTCGGCTCCTACTTCTCGGTGGGAACATTATATTCGTCTATAACGTAATATAACCTACCCTAACCCATCCGGCCCCTCGCAGGTAATGTTTTACAGAATCCCGGTCGTGTCATCCGGTACTCCTAGGTGAGGACATTATATACGTCTATAACGTTATATATCCTAACCTAAGGCAACCTGACACTTCGGTTGTAGTAGTTTCCAACGTTCCTGGCGGGTCGGCACCTACTTCTCGGTAGGAACATTATATACGTCTATAACGTAATATAACCTACCCTAACACATCTAGCCCCTCGCAGGTAATGTTTTACAGAATCCCGGTCGTGTCAGACCGTACTTCTCGGTGCGGACATTATATACGTCTATAACGTTATATATCCTAACCTAAGGCAACCTAACACCTCGGATGTAGTATTTTACAGCATGCCAGGCGGGTCGGCCCCTACTTCTCGGTGGGAACATTATATTCGCCTATAACGTAATATAACGTAACCTAACCCATCCAGCCACTCGCTGGTAATGTTTTACAGAATTCCGGTCGTGTCAGACGGTACTTCTAGGTGGGGACATTATATACGTCTATAACGTTATATATCCTAACCTAAGGCAACCTAACACTTCGGATGTAGTATTTTCCAACGTTCCTGGCTGGTCGGCCCCTACTTCTCGGTGGGAACATTATATACGTCTATAACGTTATATATCCCAACGTAAGGCAACCTAACATCTCGGATGTAGTATTTTACAACACTCCTGGCGGGTCAGCTCCTACTTCTCGGTGGGAACATTATATTCGTCTATAACGTAATATAACCTAACCTAACCCATCTAGACCCTCGGTGATAATGTTTTACAGAATCCTGTTCGTGTCGGCCCGTACTTCTCTGTGGGGACATCATATACGTCTATAACGTTATATATCCCAACGTAAGGCAACCTAACATCTCGGATGTAGTATTTTACAACACTCCTGGCGGGTCGGCTCCTACTTCTCGGTCGAAACATTATATTCGCCTATAACGTAATATAACGTAACCTAACCCATCCAGCCCCTCGCTGGTAATGTTTTACAGAATCCCGGTCGTGTCAGCCGGTACTTCTTAGGTGGGGACATTATATACGTCTATAACGTTATATATCTTAACCTAAAGCAACCTAACACTTCGGATGTAGTATTTTCCAACGTTCCTGGCTGGTCGGCCCCTACTTCTCGGTGGGAACATTATATACGTCTATAACGTTATACATCCTAACCTAAGGCAACCTAACACTTCGGATGTAGTATTTTCCTACATTCCTGGCTGGTCGGCCCCTACTTCTCGGTGGGAACATTATATACGTATATAACCTAATAAAATATAACCTAACCTATCTAGCCCCCCGCTGGTAATGTTTTACAGAATCTCGGTCGTGTCGGCCCGTACTTCTCTTTGCGAACATTATATACGTCTATAACGTCATATGTCCTAACCTAAGGCAACCTAACATCTCGGATGTAGTATTTTCCAACATTCCAGGCGGGTCGGCCCCTATTTCTCGTTGGGAACATTATATACGTCGATATCGTAATATAAACTAACCTAACCCATCTAGACCCTCGCTGCTAACTATTTGCAGAATCCGGAACGTGTCGTCCCGTACGTCTCGGTGGGGACATTATATACGACTATAACGTTATACATCCCAACCTAAGGCAACCTAACATCTCGGATGTAGTATTTTCCAACGTTCCTGACGGGTCGGCCCCTACTTCTCGGTGGGAACATTATATTCGCCTATAACGTAATATAACGTAACCTAACCCATCCGGCCCCTCTCTGTTAATGTTTTACAAAACCCCGGTCCTGTCGGCCCGTACTTCTCGGTGGGGACATAATATACATCTATAACGTTATATATCCTAACCTAAGGCAAACTAACTCTTCGGATGTAGTATTTTCCAACGTTCCTGGCGGGTCGGCCCCTACTTCTCGGTGGGAACATTATATACGTCTATAACGTTATATATCCTAACCTAAGGCAACCTAACACTTCGGATGTAGTATTTTCCAACATTCCTGGCGTGTCGGCTGCTACTTCCCGGTGGGAACATTATATTCGTCTATAACGTAATATAACGTAACCTAACCCATCCAGCCCCTCGCTGGTAATGTTTTACAGAATCCCGGTCGTGTCAGCCGGTACTTCTAGGTGGGGACATTATATACGTCTATAACGTTATATATCCTAACCTATGGCAACCTAACACTTCGGATGTAGTATTTTCCAACGTTCCTGGCTGGTCGGCCCCTACTTCTCGGTGGGAACATTATATACATCTATAACGTTATACATCCTAACCTAAGGCAACCTAACACTTCGGATGTAGTATTTTCCTACATTCCTGGCTGGTCGGCCCCTACTTCTCGGTGGGAACATTATATACGTATATAACCTAATATAATATAACCTAACCCATCTAGCCCCTCGCTGGTAATGTTTTACAGAATCACGGTCGTGTCGGCCCGTACTTCTCTTTGCGAACATTATATACGTCTATAACGTCATATGTCCTAACCTAAGGCAACCTAACATCTCGGATGTAGTATTTTCCAACATTCCAGGCGGGTCGGCCCCTATTTCTCGTTGGGAACATTATATACGCGATATCGTAATATAAACTAACCTAACCCATCTAGACCCTCGCTGCTAACTATTTGCAGAATCCCGATCGTGTCGTCCCGTACGTCTCGGTGGGGACATTATATACGACTATAACGTTATACATCTCAACCTAAGGCAACCTAACATCTCGGATGTAGTATTTTCCAACGTTCCTGACGGGTCGGCCCCTACTTCTCGGTGGGAACATTATATTCGCCTATAACGTAATATAACGTAACCTAACCCATCCGGCCCCTCTCTGTTAATGTTTTACAAAATCCCGGTCCTGTCGGCCCGTACTTCTCGGTGGGGACATTATATACGTCTATAACGTTATATATCCTAACCTAAGGCAAACTAACTCTTCGGATGTAGTATTTTCCAACGTTCCTGGCGGGTCGGCCCCTACTTCTCGGTGGGAACATTATATACGTCTATGTCGTAATATAACCTAAACTAACCCATCTAACCCCTCGGTGATAATGGTTTACAGAATCCCGTTCGTGTCGGCCCGCACTTCTCCGTGGGGACATTATATACGTCTATAACGTTATATATTCTAACCTAAGGCAACCTAACACTTCGGATGTAGTATTTTCCAACGTTCCTGGCGGGTCGGCCCCTACTTCTCGGTGGGAACATTATATACGCCTATAACCTAATATAACGTTACCTAACCCATCCAGCCCCTCGCTGGTAATGTTCTACAGAATCCCGGTCGTGTCATCCGGTACTCCTAGGTGGGGACATTATATACGTCTATAACGTTATATATCCTAACCTAAGGCAACCTGACACTTCGGATGTAGTAGTTTCCAACGTTCCTGGCGGGTCGGCACCTACTTCTCGGTGGGAACATTATATACGTCTATAACGTAATATAACTTAACCTAACCCATCCAGCCCCTCGCTGGTAATGATTTACAGAATCCCGGTCGTGTCAGCCGGTACGTCTAGGTGGGGACATTAAATACGTCTATAACTTTATATATCCTAACCTAAGGCAACCTAACACTTCGGATGTAGTGGTTTCCAACGTTCCTGGCGGGTCGGCACCTACTTCTCGGTGGGAACATTATATACGTCTATAACGTTATACATCCTAACCTAAGGCAACCTAACACTTCGGATGTAGTATTTTCCTACATTCCTGGCTGGTCGGCCCCTACTTCTCGGTGGGAACATTATATACGTATATAACCTAATATAATATAACCTAACCCATCTATCCCCTCGCTGGTAATGTTTTACAGAATCACGGTCGTGTCGGCCCGTACTTCTCTTTGCGAACATTATATACGTCTATAACGTCATATGTCCTAACCTAAGGCAACCTAACATCTCGGATGTAGTATTTTCCAACATTCCAGGCGGGTCGGCCCCTATTTCTCGTTGGGAACATTATATACGTCGATATCGTAATATAAACTAACCTAACCCATCTAGACCCTCGCTGCTAACTATTTGCAGAATCCCGATCGTGTCGTCCCGTACGTCTCGGTGGGGACATTATATACGACTATAACGTTATACATCCCAACCTAAGGCAACCTAACATCTCGGATGTAGTATTTTCCAACGTTCCTGACGGGTCGGCCCCTACTTCTCGGTGGGAACATTATATTCGCCTATAACGTAATATAACGTAACCTAACCCATCCGGCCCCTCTCTGTTAATGTTTTACAAAACCCCGGTCCTGTCGGCCCGTACTTCTCGGTGGGGACATTATATACGTCTATAACGTTATATATCCTAACCTAAGGCAAACTAACTCTTCGGATGTAGTATTTTCCAACGTTCCTGGCGGGTCGGCCCCTACTTCTCGGTGGGAACATTATATACGTCTATAACGTTATATATCCTAACCTAAGGCAACCTAACACTTCGGATGTAGTATTTTCCAACATTCCTGGCGTGTCGGCTGCTACTTCCCGGTGGGAACATTATATTCGTCTATAACGTAATATAACGTAACCTAACCCATCCGTCCCCTCGCTGTTAATGTTTTACAAAATCCCGGTCGTGTCGGCCCGTACTTCTCGGTGGGGACATTATATACGCCTATAACGTTATATATCCCAACCTAAGGCAACCTAACACCTCGGATGTAGTATTTTACAACACTCCTGGCGGGTCGGCTCCTACTTCTCGGTGGGCACATTATATTCGCCTATAACGTAATATAACGTAACCTAACCCATCCAGCCACTCGCTGGTAATGTTTTACAGAATTCCGGTCGTGTCAGACGGTACTTCTAGGTGGGGACATTATATACGTCTATAACGATATATATCCTAACCTAAGGCAACCTAACACTTCGGATGTAGTATTTTCCAACGTTCCTGGCTGGTCGGCCCCTACTTCTCGGTGGGAACATTATATACGTCTATAACGTTATATATCCCAACGTAAGGCAACCTAACATCTCGGATGTAGTATTTTACAACACTCCTGGCGGGTCGGCTCCTACTTCTCGGTCGAAACATTATATTCGCCTATAACGTAATATAACGTAACCTAACCCATCCAGCCCCTCGCTGGTAATGTTTTACAGAATCCCGGTCGTGTCAGCCGGTACTTCTAGGTGGGGACATTATATACGTCTGTAACGTTATGTATCCTAACCTAAGGCAACCTAACACTTCGGATGTAGTATTTTCCAACGTTCCTGGCTGGTCGGCCCCTACTTCTCGGTGGGAACATTATATACGTCTATAACGTTATAGATCCTAACCTAAGGCAACCTAACACTTCGGATGTAGTATTTTCCTACATTCCTGGCTGGTCGGCCCCTACTTCTCGGTGGGAACATTATATACGTATATAACCTAATATAATATAACCTAACCCATCTAGCCCCTCGCTGGTAATGTTTTACAGAATCACGGTCGTGTCGGCCCGTACTTCTCTTTGCGAACATTATATACGTCTATAACGTCATATGTCCTAACCTAAGGCAACCTAACATCTCGGATGTAGTATTTTCCAACATTCCAGGCGGGTCGGCCCCTATTTCTCGTTGGGAACATTATATACGTCGATATCGTAATATAAACTAACCTAACCCATCTAGACCCTCGCTGCTAACTATTTGCAGAATCCCGATCGTGTCGTCCCGTACGTCTCGGTGGGGACATTATATACGACTATAACGTTATACATCCCAACCTAAGGCAACCTAACATCTCGGATGTAGTATTTTCCAACGTTCCTGACGGGTCGGCCCCTACTTCTCGGTGGGAACATTATATTCGCCTATAACGTAATATAACGTAACCTAACCCATCCGGCCCCTCTCTGTTAATGTTTTACAAAATCCCGGTCCTGTCGGCCCGTACTTCTCGGTGGGGACATTATATACGTCTATAACGTTATATATCCTAACCTAAGGCAAACTAACTCTTCGGATGTAGTATTTTACAACACTCCTGGCGGGTCGGCTCCTACTTCTCGGTGGGAACATTATATTCGCCTATAACGTAATATAACGTAACCTAACCCATCCAGCCACTCGCTGGTAATGTTTTACAGAATTCCGGTCGTGTCAGACGGTACTTCTAGGTGGGGACATTATATACGTCTATAACGTTATATATCCTAACCTAAGGCAACCTAACACTTCGGATGTAGTATTTTCCAACGTTCCTGTCTGGTCGGCCCCTACTTCTCGGCGGGAACATTATATACGTCTATAACGTTATATATCCCAACGTAAGGCAACCTAACATCTCGGATGTAGTATTTTACAACACTCCTGGCGGGTCGGCTCCTACTTCTCGGTCGAAACATTATATTCGCCTATAACGTAATATAACGTAACCTAACCCATCCAGCCCCTCGCTGGTAATGTTTTACAGAATCCCGGTCGTGTCAGCCGGTACTTCTTAGGTGGGGACATTATATACGTCTATAACGTTATATATCTTAACCTAAGGCAACCTAACACTTCGGATGTAGTATTTGCCAACGTTCCTGGCTGGTCGGCCCCTACTTCTCGGTGGGAACATTATATATGTCTATACCGTTATACATCCTAACCTAAGGCATCCTAACACTTCGGATGTAGTATTTTCCTACATTCCTGGCTGGTCGGCCCCTACTTCTCGGTGGGAACATTATATACGTATATAACCTAATAAAATATAACCTAACCTATCTAGCCCCTCGCTGGTAATGTTTTACAGAATCACGGTCGTGTCGGCCCGTACTTCTCTTCGCGAACATTATATACGTCTATAACGTCATATGTCCTAACCTAAGGCAACCTAACATCTCGGATGTAGTATTTTCCAACATTCCAGGCGGGTCGGCCCCTACTTCTCGGTGGGAACATTATATACGCCTATAACCTAATATAACGTTACCTAACCCATCCAGCCCCTCGCTGGTAATGTTCTACAGAATCCCGGTCGTGTCATCCGGTACTCCTAGGTGGGGACATTATATACGTCTATAACGTTATATATCCTAACCTAAGGCAACCTGACACTTCGGATGTAGTAGTTTCCAACGTTCCTGGCGGGTCGGCACCTACTTCTTGGTGGGAACATTATATACGTCTATAACGTAATATAACTTAACCTAACCCATCCAGCCCCTCGCTGGTAATGATTTACAGAATCCCGGTCGTGTCAGCCGGTACGTCTAGGTGGGGACATTAAATACGTCTATAACTTTATATATCCTAACCTAAGGCAACCTAACACTTCGGATGTAGTGGTTTCCAACGTTCCTGGCGGGTCGGCACCTACTTCTCGGTGGGAACATTATATACGTCTATAACGTAATATAACCTACCCTAACAAATGTAGCCCCTCGCAGGTAATGTTTTACAGAATCCCGGCCGTGTCGGCTCGTACTTCTCGGTGCGGACATTATATACGTCTATAACGTCATATGTCCTAACCTAAGGCAACCTAACATCTCGGATGTAGTATTTTCCAACATTCCAGGCGGGTCGGCCCCTATTTCTCGTTGGGAACATTATATACGTCGATATCGTAATATAAACTAACCTAACCCATCTAGACCCTCGCTGCTAACTATTTGCAGAATCCCGATCGTGTCGTCCCGTACGTCTCGGTGGGGACATTATATACGTCTATAACGTTATATATCCTAACCTAAGGCAACCTAACACTTCGGATGTAGTATTTTCCAACGTTCCTGGCTGGTCGGCCCCTACTTCTCGGTGGGAACATTATATACGTCTATAACGTTATACATCCTAACCTAAGGCAACCTAACACTTCGGATGTAGTATTTTCCTACATTCCTGGCTGGTCGGCCCCTACTTCTCGGTGGGAACATTATATACGTATATAACCTAATATAATATAACCTAACCCATCTAGCCCCTCGCTGGTAATGTTTTACAGAATCACGGTCGTGTCGGCCCGTACTTCTCTTTGCGAACATTATATACGTCTATAACGTCATATGTCCTAACCTAAGGCAACCTAACATCTCGCATGTAGTATTTTCCAACATTCCAGGCGGGTCGGCCCCTATTTCTCGTTGGGAACATTATATACGTCGATATCGTAATATAAACTAACCTAACCCATCTAGACCCTCGCTGCTAACTATTTGCAGAATCCCGATCGTGTCGTCCCGTACGTCTCGGTGGGGACATTATATACGACTATAACGTTATACATCCCAACCTAAGGCAACCTAACATCTCGGATGTAGTATTTTCCAACGTTCCTGACGGGTCGGCCCCTACTTCTCGGTGGGAACATTATATTCGCCTATAACGTAATATAACGTAACCTAACCCATCCGGCCCCTCTCTGTTAATGTTTTACAAAATCCCGGTCCTGTCGGCCCGTACTTCTCGGTGGGGACATTATATACGTCTATAACGTTATATATCCTAACCTAAGGCAAACTAACTCTTCGGATGTAGTATTTTACAACACTCCTGGCGGGTCGGCTCCTACTTCTCGGTGGGAACATTATATTCGCCTATAACGTAATATAACGTAACCTAACCCATCTAGCCACTCGCTGGTAATGTTTTACAGAATTCCGGTCGTGTCAGACGGTACTTCTAGGTGGGGACATTATATACGTCTATAACGTTATATATCCTAACCTAAGGCAACCTAACACTTCGGATGTAGTATTTTCCAACGTTCCTGTCTGGTCGGCCCCTACTTCTCGGTGGGAACATTATATACGTATATAACCTAATAAAATATAACCTAACCTATCTAGCCCCTAGCTGGTAATGTTTTACAGAATCACGGTCGTGTCGGCCCGTACTTCTCTTTGCGAACATTATATACGTCTATAACGTCATATGTCCTAACCTAAGGCAACCTAACATCTCGGATGTAGTATTTTCCAACATTCCAGGCGGGTCGGCCCCTATTTCTCGTTGGGAACATTATATACGCGATATCGTAATATAAACTAACCTAACCCATCTAGACCCTCGCTGCTAACTATTTGCAGAATCCCGATCGTGTCGTCCCGTACGTCTCGGTGGGGACATTATATACGACTATAACGTTATACATCCCAACCTAAGGCAACCTAACATCTCGGATGTAGTATTTTCCAACGTTCCTGACGGGTCGGCCCCTACTTCTCGGTGGGAACATTATATTCGCCTATAACGTAATATAACGTAACCTAACCCATCCGGCCCCTCTCTGTTAATGTTTTACAAAATCCCGGTCCTGTCGGCCCGTACTTCTCGGTGGGGACATTATATACGTCTATAACGTTATATATCCTAACCTAAGGCAAACTAACTCTTCGGATGTCGTATTTTCCAACGTTCCTGGCGGGTCGGCCCCTACTTCTCGGTGGGAACATTATATACGTCTATGTCGTAATATAACCTAAACTAACCCATCTAACCCCTCGGTGATAATGGTTTACAGAATCCCGTTCGTGTCGGCCCGCACTTCTCCGTGGGGACATTATATACGTCTATAACGTTATATATTCTAACCTAAGGCAACCTAACACTTCAGATGTAGTATTTTCCAACGTTCCTGGCGGGTCGGCCCCTACTTCTCGGTGGGAACATTATATACGGCTATAACCTAATATAACGTTACCTAACCCATCCAGCCCCTCGCTGGTAATGTTCTACAGAATCCCGGTCGTGTCATCCGGTACTCCTAGGTGGGGACATTATATACGTCTATAACGTTATATATCCTAACCTAAGGCAACCTGACACTTCGGATGTAGTAGTTTCCAACGTTCCTGGCGGGTCGGCACCTACTTCTCGGTGGGAACATTATATACGTCTATAACGTAATATAACTTAACCTAACCCATCCAGCCCCTCGCTGGTAATGTTTTACAGAATCCCGGTCGTGTCAGCCGGTACGTCTAGGTGGGGACATTAAATACGTCTATAACTTTATATATCCTAACCTAAGGCAACCTAACACTTCGGATGTAGTGGTTTCCAACGTTCCTGGCGGGTCGGCACCTACTTCTCGGTGGGAACATTATATACGTCTATAACGTAATATAACCTACCCTAACAAATGTAGCCCCTCGCAGGTAATGTTTTACAGAATCCCGGCCGTGTCGGCTCGTACTTCTCGGTGCGGACATTATATACGTCTATAACGTCATATGTCCTAACCTAAGGCAACTTAACACTTGGGATGTAGTATTTTACAACATTCCTGGCGTGTCGGCTCCTACTTCTCTGTGGGAACATTATATTCGTCTATAACGTAATATAACGTAACCTAACCCATCCGGCCCCTCGGTGATAATGTTTTACAGAATCCTGTTCGTGTCGGCCCGTACTTCTCTGTGGGGACATTATATACGTCTATAACGTTATACATCCCAACCTAAGGCAACCTAACATCTCGGATGTAGTATTTTCCAACGTTCCTGACGGGTCGGCCCCTACTCCTCGGTGGGAACATTATATTCGCCTATAACGTAATATAACGTAACCTAACCCATCCGGCCCCTCTCTGTTAATGTTTTACAAAATCCCGGTCCTGTCGGCCCGTACTTCTCGGTGGGGACATTATATACGTCTATAACGTTATATATCCTAACCTAAGGCAAACTAACTCTTCGGATGTAGTATTTTCCAACGTTCCTGGCGGGTCGGCCCCTACTTCTCGGTGGGAACCTTATATACGCCTATAACGTAATATAACGTAACCTAACCCATCCAGCCCCTCGCTGGTAATGTTTTACAGAATCCCGGTCGTGTCAGACCGTACTTCTCGGTGGGGACATTATATACGTCTATAACGTTATATATCCTAACCTAAGGCAACCTAACACTTCGGATGTAGTATTTTCCAACGTTCCTGGCGGGTCGGCTAGTACTTCTCGGTGGGAACATTATATACGCCTATAACGTAATATAACGTAACCTAACCCATCCAGCCCCTCGCTGGTAATGTTTTACAGAATCCCGGTCGTGTCATCCGGTACTCCTAGGTGGGGACATTATATACGTCTATAACGTTATACATCCCAACCTAAGGCAACATAACATCTCGGATGTAGTATTTTACAACACTCCTGGCGGGTCGGCTCCTACATCTCGGTGGGAACATTATATTCATCTATAACGTAATATAACGTAACCTATCCCATCCAGCCCCTCGCTGGTAATGTTTTACAGAATCCCGGTCGTGTCAGACCGTACTTCTCGGTGGGGACATTATATACGTCTATAACGTTATATATCCTAACCTAAGGCAACCTAACACTTCGGATGTAGTATTTTCCAACATTCCTGGCGTGTCGGCTGCTACTTCCCGGTGGGAACATTATATTCGTCTATAACGTAATATAACGTAACCTAACCCATCCGTCCCCTCGCTGTTAATGTTTTACAAAATCCCGGTCGTGTCGGCCCGTACTTCTCGGTGGGGACATTATATACGCCTATAACGTTATATATCCCAACCTAAGGCAACCTAACACCTCGGATGTAGTATTTTACAACACTCCTGGCGGGTCGGCTCCTACTTCTCGGTGGGAACATTATATTCGCCTATAACGTAATATAACGTAACCTAACCCATCCAGCCACTCGCTGGTAATGTTTTACAGAATTCCGGTCGTGTCAGACGGTACTTCTAGGTGGGGACATTATATACGTCTATAACGTTATATATCCTAACCTAAGGCAACCTAACACTTCGGATGTAGTATTTTCCAACGTTCCTGGCTGGTCGGCCCCTACTTCTCGGTGGGAACATTATATACGTCTATAACGTTATATATCCCAACGTAAGGCAACCTAACATCTCGGATGTAGTATTTTACAACACTCCTGGCGGGTCGGCTCCTATTTCTCGGTCGAAACATTATATTCGCCTATAACGTAATATAACGTAACCTAACCCATCCAGCCCCTCGCTGGTAATGTTTTACAGAATCCCGGTCGTGTCAGCCGGTACTTCTAGGTGGGGACATTATATACGTCTGTAACGTTATGTATCCTAACCTAAGGCAACCTAACACTTCGGATGTAGTATTTTCCAACGTTCCTGGCTGGTCGGCCCCTACTTCTCGGTGGGAACATTATATACGTCTATAACGTTATAGATCCTAACCTAAGGCAACCTAACACTTCGGATGTAGTATTTTCCTACATTCCTGGCTGGTCGGCCCCTACTTCTCGGTGGGAACATTATATACGTATATAACCTAATATAATATAACCTAACCCATCTAGCCCCTCGCTGGTAATGTTTTACAGAATCACGGTCGTGTCGGCCCGTACTTCTCTTTGCGAACATTATATACGTCTATAACGTCATATGTCCTAACCTAAGGCAACCTAACATCTCGGATGTAGTATTTTCCAACATTCCAGGCGGGTCGGCCCCTATTTCTCGTTGGGAACATTATATACGTCGATATCGTAATATAAACTAACCTAACCCATCTAGACCCTCGCAGCTAACTATTTGCAGAATCCTGTTCGTGTCGGCCCGTACTTCTCTGTGGGGACATTATATACGTCTATAACGTTATACATCCCAACCTAAGCCAACCTAACATCTCGGATTTAGTATTTTCCAACGTTCCTGACGGGTCGGCCTCTACTTCTCGGTGGGAACATTATATTCGCCTATAACGTAATATAACGTAACCTAACCCATCCGGCCCCTCTCTGTTAATGTTTTACAAAATTCCGGTCCTGTCGGCCCGTACTTCTCGGTGGGGACATTATATACGTCTATAACGTTATATATCCTAACCTAAGGCAAACTAACCCTTCGGATGTAGTATTTTCCAACGTTCCTGGCGGGTCGGCCCCTACTTCTCGGTGGGAACATTATATACGTCTATAACGTAATATAACCTACCCTAACACATGTAGCCCCTCGCAGGTAATGTTTTACAGAATCCCGGTCGTGTCAGACCGTACTTCTCGGTGGGGACATTATATACGTCTATAACGTTATATATCCTAACCTAAGGCAACCTAACACTTCGGATGTAGTATTTTCCAACATTCCTGGCGTGTCGGCTGCTACTTCCCGGTGGGAACATTATATTCGTCTATAACGTAATATAACGTAACCTAACCCATCCGTCCCCTCGCTGTTAATGTTTTACAAAATCCCGGTCGTGTCGGCCCGTACTTCTCGGTGGGGTCATTTTATACGCCTATAACGTTATATATCCCAACCTAAGGCAACCTAACATCTCGGATGTAGTATTTTACAACACTCCTGGCGGGTCGGCTCCTACTTCTCGGTGGGAACATTATATTCGCCTATAACGTAATATAACGTAACCTAACCCATCCAGCCACTCGCTGGTAATGTTTTACAGAATTCCGGTCGTGTCAGACGGTAGTTCTAGGTGGGGACATTATATACGTCTATAACGTTATATATCCTAACCTAAGGCAACCTAACACTTCGGATGTAGTATTTTCCAACTTTCCTGGCTGGTCGGCCCCTACTTCTCGGTGGGAACATTATATACGTCTATAACGTTATATATCCCAACGTAAGGCAACCTAACATCTCGGATGTAGTATTTTACAACACTCCTGGCGGGTCGGCTCCTACTTCTCGGTCGAAACATTATATTCGCCTATAACGTAATATAACGTAACCTAACCCATCCAGCCCCTCGCTGGTAATGTTTTACAGAATCCCGGTCGTATCATCCGGTACTTCTAGGTGGGGACATTATATACGTCTATAACGTTATATATCCTAACCTAAGGCAACCTAACACTTCGGATGTAGTATTTTCCAACGTTCCTGGCTGGTCGGCCCCTACTTCTCGGTGGGAACATTATATACGTCTATAACGTTACACATCCTCACCTAAGGCAACCTAACACTTCGGATGTAGTATTTTCCTACATTCCTGGCTGGTCGGCCCCTACTTCTCGGTGGGAACATTATATACGTCTATAACGTTATACATCCTCACCTAAGGCAACCTAACACTTCGGATGTAGTATTTTCCTACATTCCTGACTGGTCGGCCCCTACTTCTCGGTGGGAACATTATATACGTATATAACCTAATATAATATAACCTAACCCATCTAGCCCCTCGCTGGTAATGTTTTACAGAATCACGGTCGTGTCGGCCCGTACTTCTCGGTGGGAACATTATATACGTCTATAACGTTATATATCCTAACACTTCGGATGTAGTATTTTCCTACATTCCTGGCTGGTCGGCCCCTACTTCTCGGTGGGAACATTATATACGTCTATAACGTAATATAACCTACCCTAACACATGTAGCCCCTCGCAGGTAATGTTTTACAGAATCCCGGTCGTGTCAGACCGTACTTCTCGGTGCGGACATTATATACGTCTATAACGTTATATATCCTAACCTAAGGCAACCTGACACTTCGGATGTAGTAGTTTCCAACGTTCCTGGCGGGTCGGCACCTACTTCTCGGTGGGAACATTATATACGTCTATGTCGTAATATAACGTAACCTAATCCATCTAGAACCTCGGTGATAATGTTTTACAGAATCCCGGTCGTGTCAGACCGTACTTCTCGGTGGGGACATTATATACGTCTATAACGTTATATATACTAACCTAAGGCAACCTAACACTTCGGATGTAGTATTTTCCAACGTTCCTGGCGTGTCGGCTCCTACATCTCGGTGGGAACATTATATACGTCTATAACGTAATATAACATAACCTAACCCATCCAGCCCCTCGCTGGTAATGTTTTACAGAATCCCGGTCGTGTCAGCCGGTACGTCTAGGTGGGGACATTATATACGTCTATAACTTTATATATCCTAACCTAAGGCAACCTAACACTTCGGATGTAGTGGTTTCCAACGTTCCTGGCGGGTCGGCCCCTACTTCTCGGTGGGAACATTATATACGTCTATAACGTAATATAACCTACCCTAACACATGTAGCCCCTCGCAGGTAATGTTTTACAGAATCCCGGTCGTGTCAGACCGTACTTCTCGGTGCGGACATTATATACATCTATAACGTTATATATCCTAACCTAAGGCAACCTAACACTTCGGATGTAGTATTTTCCAACATTCCTGGCGTGTCGGCTGCTACTTCTCGGTGGGAACATTATATTCGTCTATAACGTAATATAACGTAACCTAACCTATCCGTCCCCTCGCTGTTAATGTTTTAAAAAATCCCGGTCGTGTCGGCCCGGACTTCTCTGTGGGGACATTATATACATCTATAACGTTATATATCCCAACCTAAGGCAACCTAACATCTCGGATGTAGTATTTTACAACACTCCTGGCGGGTCGGCTCCTACTTCTCGGTCGAAACATTATATTCGCCTATAACGTAATATAACGTAACCTAACCCATCCAGCCCCTGGCTGGTAATGTTTTACAGAATCCCGGTCGTGTCAGCCGGTACTTCTAGGTGGGGACATTATATACGTCTATAACGTTATATATCCTAACCTAAGGCAACCTAACACTTCGGATATAGTATTTTCCAACGTTCCTGGCTGGTCGGCCCCTACTTCTCGGTGGGAACATTATATACGTCTATAACGTTATATATCCTAACCTAAGGCAACCTAACACTTCGGATGTAGTATTTTCCAACGTTCCTGGCGTGTCGGCCCCTACTTCTCGTTGGGAACATTATATACGCCTATAACGTAATATAACGTAACCTATCCCATCCAGCCCCTCGCTGGTAATGTTTTACAGAATCCCGGTCGTGTCATCCGGTACTCCTAGGTGGGCACATTGTATACGTATATAACGCTATATATCCTAACCTAAGGCAACCTGTCACTTCGGATGTAGTAGTTTCCAACGTTCCTGGCGGGTCGGCACCTACTTCTCGGTGGGAAAATTATATACGTCTATGTCGTAATATAACCTAACCTAACCCATCTAGACCCTCGGTGATAATGTTTTACAGAATCCCGTTCGTGTCGGCCCGTACCTCTCTGTGGGGACATTATATACGTCTATAACGTTATATATCCTAACCTAAGGCAACCTAACACTTCGGATGTAGTATTTTCCAACGTTCCTGGCGGGTCGGCCCCTACTTCTCGGTGGGAACATTATATACGCCTATAACGTAATATAACGTAACCTAACCCATCCAGCCCCTCGCAGGTAATGTTTTACAGAATCTCGGTCGTGTCATCCGGTACTCCTAGGTGGGGACATTATATACGTCTATAACGTTATATATCCTAACCTAAGGCAACCTGACACTTCGGATGTAGTAGCTTCCAACGTTCCTGGCGAGTCGGCACCTACTTCTCGGTGGGAACATTATATACGTCTATGTCGTAATATAACCCAACCTAATCCATCTAGACCCTCGGTGATAATGTTTTACAGAATCCCTTTCGTGACGGCCAGTACTTCTCTGTGGGGACATTATATACGTCTATAACGTTATATATCCCAACCTAAGGCAACATAACATCTCGGATGTAGTATTTTACAACACTCCTGGCGGGTCGGCTCCTACATCTCGATGTGAACATTATATTCATCTATAACGTAATATAACGTAACCTAACCCATCCAGCCCCTTGCTGGTAATGTTTTACAGAATCCCGGTCGTGTCAGACCGTACTTCTCGGTGGGGACATTATATACATCTATAACGTTATATATCCTAACCTAAGGCAACCTAACACTTCGGATGTAGTATTTTCCAACATTCCTGGCGTGTCGGCTGCTACTTCTCGGTGGGAACATTATATTCGTCTATAACGTAATATAACGTAACCTAACCTATCCGTCCCCTCGCTGTTAATGTTTTAAAAAATCCCGGTCGTGTCGGCCCGTACTTCTCGGTGGGGACATTATCTACGTCTATAACGTTATATATCCCAACCTAAGGCAACCAAACATCTCGGATGTAGTATTTTACAACCTTCCTGGCGTGTCGGCTCCTACTTCTCGGTGGGCACATTATATTCGTCTATAACGTAATATAACGTACCCTAACCCATCGGGCCCCTCGGTGATAATATTTTACAGAATCCTGTTCGTGTCGGCCCGTACTTCTCTGTGGGGACATTATATACGTCTATAACGTTATACATCCCAACCTAAGGCAACCTAACATCTCGGAAGTAGTATTTTCCAACGTTCCTGACGGGTCGGCCCCTACTTCTCGGTGGGAGCATTATATTCGCCTATAACGTAATATAACGTAACCTAACCCATCCGGCCCCTCTCTGTTAATGTTTTACAAAATCCCGGTCCTGTCGGCCCGTACTTCTCGGTGGGGACATTATATACGTCTATAACGTTATATATCCCAACCTAAGGCAACATAACATCTCGGATGTAGTATTTTACAACACTCCTGGCGGGTCGGCTCCTACATCTCGGTGTGAACATTATATTCATCTATAACGTAATATAACGTAACCTAACCCATCCAGCCCCTCGCTGGTAATGTTTTACAGAATCCCGGTCGTGTCAGACCGTACTTCTCGGTGGGGACATTATATACATCTATAATGTTATATATCCTAACCTAAGGCAACCTAACACTTCGGATGTAGTATTTTCCAACATTCCTGGCGTGTCGGCTGCTACTTCTCGGTGGGAACATTATATTCGTCTATAACGTAATATAACGTAACCTAACCTATCCGTCCCCTCGCTGTTAATGTTTTAAAAAATCCCGGTCGTGTCGGCCCGTACTTCTCGTTGGGGACATTATCTACGTCTATAACGTTATATATCCCAACCTAAGGCAACCAAACATCTCGGATGTAGTATTTTACAACCTTCCTGGCGTGTCGGCTCCTACTTCTCGGTGGGCACATTATATTCGTCTATAACGTAATATAACGTAACCTAACCCATCCGGCCCCTCGGTGATAATGTTTTACAGAATCCTGTTCGTGTCGGCCCGTACTTCTCTGTGGGGACATTATATACGTCTATAACGTTATACATCCCAACCTAAGGCAACCTAACATCTCGGATGTAGTATTTTCCAACGTTCCTGACTGGTCGGCCCCTACTTCTCGGTGGGAACATTATATTCGCCTATAACGTAATATAACGTAACCTAACCCATCCGGCCCCTCTCTGTTAATGTTTTACAAAATCCCGGTCCTGTCGGCCCGTACTTCTCGGTGAGGACATTATATACGTCTATAACGTTATATATCCTAACCTAAGGCAAACTAACTCTTCGGATGTAGTATTTTCCAACGTTCCTGGCGGGTCGGCCCCTACTTCTCGGTGGGAACATTATATACGTCTATAACGTAATATAACCTACCCTAACACATGTAGCCCCTCGCAGGTAATGTTTTACAGAATCCCGGTCGTGTCAGACCGTACTTCTCGGTGGGGACATTATATACGTCTATAACATTATATATCCTAACCTAAGGCAACCTGACACTTCGGATGTAGTAGTTTCCAACGTTCCTGGCGGGTCGGCACCTACTTCTCGGTGGGAACATTATATACGTCTATCTCGTAATATAACGTAACCTAATCCATCTAGAACCTCGGTGATAATGTTTTACAGAATCCCGTTCGTGTCGGCCCGTACTTCTCTGTGGGGACATTATATACGTCTATAACGTTATATATCCCAACCTAAGGCAACATAACATCTCGGATGTAGTATTTTCCAACGTTCCTGGCGGGTCGGCCCCTACTTTCGGTGGGAACATTATATACGCCTATAACCTAATATAACGTAACCTAACCCATCCAGCCCCTCGCTAGTAATGTTCTACAGAATCCCGGTCGTGTCATCCGGTACTCCTAGGTGGGGACATTATATACGTCTATAACGTTATATATCCTAACCTAAGGCAACCTAACACTTCGGATGTAGTATTTTCCAACGTTCCTGGCGTGTCGGCCCCTACTTCTCGGTGGGAACATTATATACGCCTATAACGTAATATAACGTAACCTATCCCATCCAGCCCCTCGCTGGTAATGTTTTACAGAATCCCGGTCGTGTCATCCGGTACTCCTAGGTGGGCACATTGTATACGTCTATAACGCTATATATCCTAACCTAAGGCAACCTGACACTTCGGATGTAGTAGTTTCCAACGTTCCTGGCGGGTCGGCACCTACTTCTCGGTGGGAAAATTATATACGTCTATGTCGTAATATAACCTAACCTAACCCATCTAGACCCTCGGTGATAATGTTTTACAGAATCCCGTTCGTGTCGGCCCGTACCTCTCTGTGGGGACATTATATACGTCTATAACGTTATATATCCTAACCTAAGGCAACCTGACACTTCGGATGTAGTAGCTTCCAACGTACCTGGCGGGTCGGCACCTACTTCTCGGTGGGAACATTATATACGTCTATGTCGTAATATAACCCAACCTAATCCATCTAGACCCTCGGTGATAATGTTTTACAGAATCCCGTTCGTGACGGCCAGTACTTCTCTGTGGGGACATTATATACGTCTATAACGTTATATATCCCAACCTAAGGCAACATAACATCTCGGATGTAGTATTTTACAACACTCCTGGCGGGTCGGCTCCTACATCTCGGTGGGAACATTATATTCATCTATAACGTAATATAACGTAACCTAACCCATCCAGCCCCTCGCTGGTAATGTTTTACAGAATCCCGGTCGTGTCAGACCGTACTTCTCGGTGGGGACATTATCTACGTCTATAACGTTATATATCCCAACCTAAGGCAACCAAACATCTCGGATGTAGTATTTTACAACCTTCCTGGCGCTGTCGGCTCCTACTTCTCGGTGGGCACATTATATTCGTCTATAACGTAATATAACGTAACCTAACCCATCCGTCCCCTCGCTGTTAATGTTTTACAAAATCCCGGTCGTGTGGGCCCGTACTTCTTGGTGGGGACATTATATAAGTCTATAACGTTATATATCCCAACCTAAGGCAACCTAACATCTCGGATGTAGTATTTTACAACACTCCCGGCGGGTCGGCTCCAACTTCTCGGTGGGAACATTATATACGCCTATAACGTAATATAACGTAACCTATCCCATCCAGCCCCTCGCTGGTAATGTTTTACAGAATCGCGGTCGTGTCATCCGGTACTCCTAGGTGGGCACATAATATACGTCTATAACGTTATATATCCTAACCTAAGGCAACCTGACACTTCGGATGTAGTAGTTTCCAACGTTCCTGGCGGGTCGGCACCTACTTCTCGGTGGGAACATTATATACGTCTATGTCTTAATATAACCTAACCTAACCCATCTAGACCCTCGGTGATAATGTTTTACAGAATCCCGTTCGTGTCGGCCCGTACCTCTCTGTGGGGACATTATATACGTCTATAACGTTATATATCCTAACCTAAGGCAACCTAACACTTCGGATGTAGTATTTTCCAACGTTCCTGGCGGGTCGGCCCCTACTTCTCGGTGAGAACATTATATACGTATATAACCTAATATAATATAACCTAACCCATCTAGCCCCTCGCTGGTAATGTTTTACAGAATCACGGTCGTGTCGGCCCGTACTTCTCTTTGCGAACATTATATACATCTATAACGTCATATGTCCTAACCTAAGGCAACCTAACATCTCGGATGTAGTATTTTCCAACATTCCAGGCGGGTCGGCCCCTATTTCTCGTTGGGAACATTATATACGTCGATATCGTAATATAAACTAACCTAACCCATCTAGACCCTCGCTGCTAACTATTTGCAGAATCCAGATCGTGTCGTCCCGTACGTCTCGGTGGGGACATTATATACGACTATAACGTTATATATCCTAACCTAAGGCAACCTAACACCTCGGATGTAGTTTTTTACAGCATGCCAGGCGGGTCGGCCCCTACTTCTCGGTGGGAACATTATATACGTCTATGTCGTAATATAACCTAACCTAACCCTACTAGACCCTCGGTGATAATGTTTTACAGAATCCCGGTCGTGTCGGCCCGTACTTCTAGGTGGGGACATTATATACGGCTATAACGTTATATATCCTAACCTAAGGCAACCTAACACTTCGGATATAGTATTTTCCAACGTTCCTGGCTGGTCGGCCCCTACTTCACGGTGGGAACATTATATACGTCTATAACGTTATATATCCTAACCTAAGGCAACCTAACACTTCGGATGTAGTATTTTCCAACGTTCCTGGCGTGTCGGCCCCTACTTCTCGTTGGGAACATTATATACGCCTATAACGTAATATAACGTAACCTATCCCATCCAGCCCCTCGCTGGTAATGTTTTACAGAATCCCGGTCGTGTCATCCGGTACTCCTAGGTGGGCACATTGTATACGTCTATAACGCTATATATCCTAACCTAAGGCAACCTGTCACTTCGGATGTAGTAGTTTCCAACGTTCCTGGCGGGTCGGCACCTACTTCTCGGTGGGAAAATTATATACGTCTATGTCGTAATATAACCTAACCTAACCCATCTAGACCCTCGGTGATAATGTTTTACAGAATCCCGTTCGTGTCGGCCCGTACCTCTCTGTGGGGACATTATATACGTCTATAACGTTATATATCCTAACCTAAGGCAACCTAACATTCGGATGTAGTATTTTCCAACGTTCCTGGCGTGTCGGCCCCTACTTCTCGGTGGGAACATTATATACGCCTATAACGTAATATAACGTAACCTAACCCATCCAGCCCCTCGCAGGTAATGTTTTACAGAATCCCGGTCGTGTCATCCGGTACTCCTAGGTGGGGACATTATATACGTCTATAACGTTATATATCCTAACCTAAGGCAACCTGACACTTCGGATGTAGTAGCTTCCAACGTTCCTGGCGGGTCGGCACCTACTTCTCGGTGGGAACATTATATACGTCTATGTCGTAATATAACCCAACCTAATCCATCTAGACCCTCGGTGATAATGTTTTACAGAATCCCTTTCGTGACGGCCAGTACTTCTCTGTGGGGACATTATATACGTCTATAACGTTATATATCCCAACCTAAGGCAACATAACATCTCGGATGTAGTATTTTACAACACTCCTGGCGGGTCGGCTCCTACATCTCGATGTGAACATTATATTCATCTATAACGTAATATAACGTAACCTAACCCATCCAGCCCCTTGCTGGTAATGTTTTACAGAATCCCGGTCGTGTCAGACCGTACTTCTCGGTGGGGACATTATATACATCTATAACGTTATATATCCTAACCTAAGGCAACCTAACACTTCGGATGTAGTATTTTCCAACATTCCTGGCGTGTCGGCTGCTACTTCTCGGTGGGAACATTATATTCGTCTATAACGTAATATAACGTAACCTAACCTATCCGTCCCCTCGCTGTTAATGTTTTAAAAAATCCCGGTCGTGTCGGCCCGTACTTCTCGTTGGGGACATTATCTACGTCTATAACGTTATATATCCCAACCTAAGGCAACCAAACATCTCGGATGTAGTATTTTACAACCTTCCTGGCGTGTCGGCTCCTACTTCTCGGTGGGCACATTATATTCGTCTATAACGTAATATAACGTAACCTAACCCATCCGGCCCCTCGGTGATAATGTTTTACAGAATCCTGTTCGTGTCGGCCCGTACTTCTCTGTGGGGACATTATATACGTCTATAACGTTATACATCCCAACCTAAGGCAACCTAACATCTCGGATGTAGTATTTTCCAACGTTCCTGACTGGTCGGCCCCTACTTCTCGGTGGGAACATTATATTCGCCTATAACGTAATATAACGTAACCTAACCCATCCGGCCCCTCTCTGTTAATGTTTTACAAAATCCCGGTCCTGTCGGCCCGTACTTCTCGGTGAGGACATTATATACGTCTATAACGTTATATATCCTAACCTAAGGCAAACTAACTCTTCGGATGTAGTATTTTCCAACGTTCCTGGCGGGTCGGCCCCTACTTCTCGGTGGGAACATTATATACGTCTATAACGTAATATAACCTACCCTAACACATGTAGCCCCTCGCAGGTAATGTTTTACAGAATCCCGGTCGTGTCAGACCGTACTTCTCGGTGGGGACATTATATACGTCTATAACATTATATATCCTAACCTAAGGCAACCTGACACTTCGGATGTAGTAGTTTCCAACGTTCCTGGCGGGTCGGCACCTACTTCTCGGTGGGAACATTATATACGTCTATCTCGTAATATAACGTAACCTAATCCATCTAGAACCTCGGTGATAATGTTTTACAGAATCCCGTTCGTGTCGGCCCGTACTTCTCTGTGGGGACATTATATACGTCTATAACGTTATATATCCCAACCTAAGGCAACATAACATCTCGGATGTAGTATTTTCCAACGTTCCTGGCGGGTCGGCCCCTACTTTCGGTGGGAACATTATATACGCCTATAACCTAATATAACGTAACCTAACCCATCCAGCCCCTCGCTAGTAATGTTCTACAGAATCCCGGTCGTGTCATCCGGTACTCCTAGGTGGGGACATTATATACGTCTATAACGTTATATATCCTAACCTAAGGCAACCTAACACTTCGGATGTAGTATTTTCCAACGTTCCTGGCGTGTCGGCCCCTACTTCTCGGTGGGAACATTATATACGCCTATAACGTAATATAACGTAACCTATCCCATCCAGCCCCTCGCTGGTAATGTTTTACAGAATCCCGGTCGTGTCATCCGGTACTCCTAGGTGGGCACATTGTATACGTCTATAACGCTATATATCCTAACCTAAGGCAACCTGACACTTCGGATGTAGTAGTTTCCAACGTTCCTGGCGGGTCGGCACCTACTTCTCGGTGGGAAAATTATATACGTCTATGTCGTAATATAACCTAACCTAACCCATCTAGACCCTCGGTGATAATGTTTTACAGAATCCCGTTCGTGTCGGCCCGTACCTCTCTGTGGGGACATTATATACGTCTATAACGTTATATATCCTAACCTAAGGCAACCTGACACTTCGGATGTAGTAGCTTCCAACGTACCTGGCGGGTCGGCACCTACTTCTCGGTGGGAACATTATATACGTCTATGTCGTAATATAACCCAACCTAATCCATCTAGACCCTCGGTGATAATGTTTTACAGAATCCCGTTCGTGACGGCCAGTACTTCTCTGTGGGGACATTATATACGTCTATAACGTTATATATCCCAACCTAAGGCAACATAACATCTCGGATGTAGTATTTTACAACACTCCTGGCGGGTCGGCTCCTACATCTCGGTGGGAACATTATATTCATCTATAACGTAATATAACGTAACCTAACCCATCCAGCCCCTCGCTGGTAATGTTTTACAGAATCCCGGTCGTGTCAGACCGTACTTCTCGGTGGGGACATTATCTACGTCTATAACGTTATATATCCCAACCTAAGGCAACCAAACATCTCGGATGTAGTATTTTACAACCTTCCTGGCGCTGTCGGCTCCTACTTCTCGGTGGGCACATTATATTCGTCTATAACGTAATATAACGTAACCTAACCCATCCGTCCCCTCGCTGTTAATGTTTTACAAAATCCCGGTCGTGTGGGCCCGTACTTCTTGGTGGGGACATTATATAAGTCTATAACGTTATATATCCCAACCTAAGGCAACCTAACATCTCGGATGTAGTATTTTACAACACTCCCGGCGGGTCGGCTCCAACTTCTCGGTGGGAACATTATATACGCCTATAACGTAATATAACGTAACCTATCCCATCCAGCCCCTCGCTGGTAATGTTTTACAGAATCGCGGTCGTGTCATCCGGTACTCCTAGGTGGGCACATAATATACGTCTATAACGTTATATATCCTAACCTAAGGCAACCTGACACTTCGGATGTAGTAGTTTCCAACGTTCCTGGCGGGTCGGCACCTACTTCTCGGTGGGAACATTATATACGTCTATGTCTTAATATAACCTAACCTAACCCATCTAGACCCTCGGTGATAATGTTTTACAGAATCCCGTTCGTGTCGGCCCGTACCTCTCTGTGGGGACATTATATACGTCTATAACGTTATATATCCTAACCTAAGGCAACCTAACACTTCGGATGTAGTATTTTCCAACGTTCCTGGCGGGTCGGCCCCTACTTCTCGGTGAGAACATTATATACGTATATAACCTAATATAATATAACCTAACCCATCTAGCCCCTCGCTGGTAATGTTTTACAGAATCACGGTCGTGTCGGCCCGTACTTCTCTTTGCGAACATTATATACATCTATAACGTCATATGTCCTAACCTAAGGCAACCTAACATCTCGGATGTAGTATTTTCCAACATTCCAGGCGGGTCGGCCCCTATTTCTCGTTGGGAACATTATATACGTCGATATCGTAATATAAACTAACCTAACCCATCTAGACCCTCGCTGCTAACTATTTGCAGAATCCAGATCGTGTCGTCCCGTACGTCTCGGTGGGGACATTATATACGACTATAACGTTATATATCCTAACCTAAGGCAACCTAACACCTCGGATGTAGTTTTTTACAGCATGCCAGGCGGGTCGGCCCCTACTTCTCGGTGGGAACATTATATACGTCTATGTCGTAATATAACCTAACCTAACCCTACTAGACCCTCGGTGATAATGTTTTACAGAATCCCGGTCGTGTCGGCCCGTACTTCTAGGTGGGGACATTATATACGGCTATAACGTTATATATCCTAACCTAAGGCAACCTAACACTTCGGATATAGTATTTTCCAACGTTCCTGGCTGGTCGGCCCCTACTTCACGGTGGGAACATTATATACGTCTATAACGTTATATATCCTAACCTAAGGCAACCTAACACTTCGGATGTAGTATTTTCCAACGTTCCTGGCGTGTCGGCCCCTACTTCTCGTTGGGAACATTATATACGCCTATAACGTAATATAACGTAACCTATCCCATCCAGCCCCTCGCTGGTAATGTTTTACAGAATCCCGGTCGTGTCATCCGGTACTCCTAGGTGGGCACATTGTATACGTCTATAACGCTATATATCCTAACCTAAGGCAACCTGTCACTTCGGATGTAGTAGTTTCCAACGTTCCTGGCGGGTCGGCACCTACTTCTCGGTGGGAAAATTATATACGTCTATGTCGTAATATAACCTAACCTAACCCATCTAGACCCTCGGTGATAATGTTTTACAGAATCCCGTTCGTGTCGGCCCGTACCTCTCTGTGGGGACATTATATACGTCTATAACGTTATATATCCTAACCTAAGGCAACCTAACATTCGGATGTAGTATTTTCCAACGTTCCTGGCGTGTCGGCCCCTACTTCTCGGTGGGAACATTATATACGCCTATAACGTAATATAACGTAACCTAACCCATCCAGCCCCTCGCAGGTAATGTTTTACAGAATCCCGGTCGTGTCATCCGGTACTCCTAGGTGGGGACATTATATACGTCTATAACGTTATATATCCTAACCTAAGGCAACCTGACACTTCGGATGTAGTAGCTTCCAACGTTCCTGGCGGGTCGGCTCCTACTTCTCGGTGGGAACATTATATTCGTCTATAACGTAATATAACGTAACCTAACCCATCCGGCCCCTCGCTGTTAATGTTTTACAGAATCCCGGTCGTGTCGGCCCGTACTTCTCTGTGGGGACATTATATACGTCTATAACGTTATATATCCCAACCTAAGGCAACATAACATCTCGGATGTAGTATTTTACAACACTCCTGGCGGTTCGGCTCTTACATCTCGGTGGGAACATTATATTCATCTATAACGTAATATAACGTAACCTAACCCATCCAGCCCCTCGCTGGTAATGTTTTACAGAATCCCGGTCGTGTCATCCGGTACTCCTAGGTGGGGACATTATATACGTCTATAACGTTATATATCCTAACCTAAGGCAACCTGACACTTCGGATGTAGTAGTTTCCAACGTTCCTGGCGGGTCGGCCCCTATTTCTCGTTGGGAACATTATATACGTCGATATCGTAATATAAACTAACCTAACCCATCTAGACCCTCGCTGCTAACTATTTGCAGAATCCAGATCGTGTCGTCCCGTACGTCTCGGTGGGGACATTATATACGACTATAACGTTATATATCCTAACCTAAGGCAACCTAACACCTCGGATGTAGTATTTTACAACACTCCTGGCGGGTCGGCTCCTACTTCTCGGTGGGAAGATCATATTCGTCTATAACGTAATATAACGTAACCTAACCCATCCGGCCCCTCGCTGTTAATGTTTTACAGAATGCCGGTCGTGTCGGCCCGTACTTCTCGGTGGGAACATTATATACGTCTATAACGTTATATATCCCAACGTAAGGCAACCTAACATCTCGGATGTAGTATTTTACAACACTCCTGGCGGGTCGGCTCCTACTTCTCGGTCGAAACATTATATTCGCCTATAACGTAATATAACGTAACCTAACCCATCCAGCCCCTGGCTGGTAATGTTTTACAGAATCCCGGTCGTGTCAGCCGGTACTTCTAGGTGGGGACATTATATACGTCTATAACGTTATATATCATAACCTAAGGCAACCTAACACTTCGGATGTAGTAGTTTCCAACGTTCCTGGCTGGTCGGCCCCTACTTCTCGGTGGGAACATTATATACGTCTATAACGTTATACATCCTAACCTAAGGCAACCTAACACTTCGGATGTAGTATTTTCCTACATTCCTGGCTGGTCGGCCCCTACTTCTCGGTGGGAACATTATATACGTATATAACCTAATATAATATAACCTAAGCCATCTAGCCCCTCGCTGGTAATGTTTTACAGAATCCCGGTCGTGTCAGCCCGTACTTCTCTTTGCGAACATTATATACGTCTATAACGTCATATGTCCTAACCAAAGGCAACCTAACATCTCGGATGTAGTATTTTCCAACATTCCAGGCGGGTCGGCCCCTATTTCTCGTTGGGAACATTATATACGTCGATATCGTAATATAAACTAACCTAACCCATCTAGACCCTCGCTGCTAACTATTTGCAGAATCCAGATCGTGTCGTCCCGTACGTCTCGGTGGGGACATTATATACGACTATAACGTTATATATCCTAACCTAAGGCAACCTAACACCTCGGATGTAGTATTTTACAGCATGCCAGGCGGGTCGGCTCCTACTTTTCGGTGGGAACATTATATTCGTCTATAACGTAATGTAACGTAACCTAACCCATCCAGCCCCTCGCTGGTAATGTTTTACAGAATCCCGGTCGTGTCAGACCGTACTTCTCGGTGGGGACATTATATACGTCTATGTCGTAATATAACCTAACCTAACCCTACTGGACCCTCGGTGATAATGTTTTACAGAATCCCGTTCGTGTCGGCCCGTACCTCTCTGTGGGGACATTATATACGTCTATAACGTTATATATCCCAAACTAAGGCAACCTAACATCTCGGATGTAGTATTTTACAACACTCCTGGCGGGTCGGCTCCTACTTTTCGGTGGGAACATTATATTCGTCTATAACGTAATGTAACGTAACCTAACCCATCCAGCCCCTCGCTGGTAATGTTTTACAGAATCCCGGTCGTGTCAGACCGTACTTCTCGGTGGGGACATTATATACGTCTATAACGTAATATAACGTAACCTAACCCATCCGGCACCTCGCTGTTAATGTTTACAGAATCCCGTTCGTGTCGGCCCGTACTTCTCGGTGGGGACATTATATACGTCTATAACGTTATATATACCAACCTAAGGCAACCTAACATCTCGGATGTAGTATTTTACAACACTCCTGGCGGGTCGGCTCCTACTTTTCGGTGGGAACATTATATTCGTCTATAACGTAATATAACCTAACCTAACCCATCTAGACCCTCGGTGATAATGTTTTACAGAATCCCGGTCGTGTCATCCGGTACTCCTAGGTGGGCACATTATATACGTCTATAACGTTATATATCCTAACCTAAGGCAACCTGACACTTCGGATGTAGTAGTTTCCAACGTTCCTGGCGGGTCGGCACCTACTTCTCGGTGGGAACATTATATACGTCTATGTCGTAATATAACCTAACCTAACCCATCTAGACCCTCGGTGACAATGTTTTACAGAATCCCGTTCGTGTCGGCCCGTACCTCTCTGTGGGGACATTATATACGTCTATAACGTTATATATCCTAACCTAAGGCAACCTAACACTTCGGATGTAGTATTTTCCAACGTTCCTGGCGGGTCGGCACCTACTTCTCGGTGGGAACATTATATACGCCTATAACGTAATATAACGTAACCTAACCCATCCAGCCCCTCGCTGGTAATGTTTTACAGAATCCCGGTCGTGTCATCCGGTACTCCTAGGTGGGGACATTATATACGTCTATAACGTTATATATCCTAACCTAAGGCAACCTGACACTTCGGATGTAGTAGTTTCCAACGTTCCTGGCGGGTCGGCACCTACTTCTCGGTGGGAACATTATATATGTCTATGTCGTAATATAACCCAACCTAATCCATCTAGACCCTTGGTGATAATGTTTTACAGAATCCAGTTCGTGACGGCCCGTACTTCTCTGTGGGGACATTATATACGTCTATAACGTTATATATCCCAACCTAAGGCAACATAACATCTCGGATGTAGTATTTTACAACACTCCTGGCGGGTCGGCTCCTACATCTCGGTGGGAACATTATATACGTCTATAACGTTATACATCCTAACCTAAGGCAACCTAACACTTCGGATGTAGTATTTTCCTACATTCCTGGCTGGTCGGCCCCTACTTCTCCGTGGGAACATTATATACGTATATAACCTAATATAATATAACCTAACCCATCTAGCACCTCGCTGCTAATGTTTTACAGAATCACGGTCGTGTCGGCCCGTACTTCTCTTTGCGAACATTATATACGTCTATAACGTCATATGTCCTAACCTAAGGCAACCTAACATCTCGGATGTAGTATTTTCCAATATTTCAGGCGGGTCGTCCCCTATTTCTCGTTGGGAACATTATATACGTCGATATCGTAATATAAACTAACCTAACCCATCTAGACCCTCGCTGCTAACTATTTGCAGAATCCCGATCGTGTCGTCCCGTACGTCTCGGTGGGGACATTATATACGACTATAACGTTATATATCCTAACCTAAGGCAACCTAACACCTCGGATGTAGTATTTTACAGCATGCCAGGCGGGTCGGCCCCTACTTCTCAGTAGGAACATTATATACGTCTATGTCGTAATATAACCTAACCTAATCCTACTAGACCCTCGGTGATAATGTTTTACAGAATCCCGTTCGTGTCGGCACGCACCTCCCTGTGGGGACATTATATACGTCTATAACGTTATATATCCCAAACTAAGGCAACCTAACATCTCGGATGTAGTATTTTACAACATTCCTGGCGTGTCGGCTCCTACTTCTCGGCGGGAACATTATATTCGTCTATAACGAAATATAACGTAACCTAACCCATCCGGCCCCTCGCTGTTAATGTTTTACAGAATCCCGGTCGTGTCGGCCCGTACTTCTCGGTGGGAACATTATATACGTCTATAACGTTATATATCCTAACCTAAGGCAACCTAACACTTCGGATGTAGTGGTTTCCAACGTTCCTGGCGGGTCGGCCCCTACTTCTCGGTGGGAACATTATATACGTCTATAACGTAATATAACCTACCCTAACACATGTAGCCCCTCGCAGGTAATGTTTTACAGAATCCCGGTCGTGTCGGCCCGTACCTCTCTGTGGGGACATTATATACGTCTATAACGTTATATATCCCAACTTAAGACAACCTAACATCTCGGATGTAGTATTTTACAACACTCCTCGCGGGTCGGCACCTACTTTTCGGTGGGAACATTATATTCGTCTATAACGTAATGTAACGTAACCTAACCCATCCAGCCCCTCGCTGGTAATGTTTTACAGAATCCCGGTCGTGTCAGACCGTACTTCTCGGTGGGGACATTATATACGTCTATAACGTTATACATCCTAACCTAAGGCAACCTAACACTTCGGATGTAGTATTTTCCAACGTTCCTGGGGTGTCGGCCCCTACTTCTTGGTGGGAAAATTATATACGTCTATAACGTTATATATGCCAACCTAAGGCAACCAAACACCTCGGATGTAGAATTTTCCAACATTGCTTGCTTGTGGACCCCTACTCCTCGGTGGGAACATTATATACGTCCATAACGTAATATAACGTAACCTAACCCATCCAGCCGCTCGCTGGTAATGTTTTACAGAATCCCGGTCGTGTCGGCCCGTACTTCTCGGTGGGAACATTATATACGTCTATAACGTTATATATCCTAACCTAAGGCAACCTAACACTTCGGATGTAGTGGTTTCCAACGTTCCTGGCGGGTCGGCCCCTACTTCTCGGTGGGAACATTATATACGTCTATAACGTAATATAACCTACCCTAACACATGTAGCCCCTCGCAGGTAATGTTTTACAGAATCCCGGTCGTGTCGGCCCGTACCTCTCTGTGGGGACATTATATACGTCTATAACGTTATATATCCTAACCTAAGGCAACCTAACACTTCGGATGTAGTATTTTCCAACGTTCCTGGCGGGTGGGCACCTACATCTCGGTGGGAACATTATATTCATCTATAACGTAATATAACGTAACCTAACCCATCCAGCCCCTCGCTGGTAATGTTTTACAGAATCCCGGTCGTGTCAGACCGTACTTCTCGGTGGGGACATTATATACGTCTATAACGTTATATATCCTAACCTAAGGCAACCTAACACTTCGGATGTAGTATTTTCCAACGTTCCTGGCGGGTCGGCACCTACTTCTCGGTGGGAACATTATATACGTCTATGTCGTAATATAACCCAACCTAATCCATCTAGACCCTCGGTGATAATGTTTTACAGAATCCCGTTCGTGACGGGCCGTACTTCTCGGTGGGGACATTATATACGCCTATAACGTTATATATCCCAAACTAAGGCAACCTAACATCTCGGATGTAGTATTTTACAACACTCCTGGCGGGTCGGCTCCTACTTCTCGGTAGGAACATTATATTCGCCTATAACGTAACATAACGTAACCTAACCCATCCAGCCCCTCGCTGGTAATGTTTTACAGAAATCCGGTCGTGTTACACGGTACTTCTCGGTGGGAACATTATATACGTCTATAACGTTATACATCCTAACCTAAGGCAACCTAACACTTCGGATGTAGTATTTTCCTACATTCCTGGCTGGTCGGCCCCTACTTCTCGGTGGGAACATTATATACGTATATAACCTAATATAATATAACCTAACCCATCTAGCCCCTCGCTGGTAATGTTTTACAGAATCACGGTCGTGTCGGCCCGTACTTCTCTTTGCGAACATTATATACGTCTATAACGTCATATGTCCTAACCTAAGGCAACCTAACATCTCGGATGTAGTATTTTCCAATATTTCAGGCGGGTCGTCCCCTATTTCTCGTTGGGAACATTATATACGTCGATATCGTAATATAAACTAACCTAACCCATCTAGACCCTCGCTGCTAACTATTTGCAGAATCCCGATCGTGTCGTCCCGTACGTCTCGGTGGGGACATTATATACGACTATAACGTTATATATCCTAACCTAAGGCAACCTAACACCTCGGATGTAGTATTTTACAGCATGCCAGGCGGGTCGGCCCCTACTTCTCAGTAGGAACATTATATACGTCTATGTCGTAATATAACCTAACCTAATCCTACTAGACCCTCGGTGATAATGTTTTACAGAATCCCGTTCGTGTCGGCACGCACCTCCCTGTGGGGACATTATATACGTCTATAACGTTATATATCCCAAACTAAGGCAACCTAACATCTCGGATGTAGTATTTTACAACATTCCTGGCGTGTCGGCTCCTACTTCTCGGCGGGAACATTATATTCGTCTATAACGAAATATAACGTAACCTAACCCATCCGGCCCCTCGCTGTTAATGTTTTACAGAATCCCGGTCGTGTCGGCCCGTACTTCTCGGTGGGAACATTATATACGTCTATAACGTTATATATCCTAACCTAAGGCAACCTAACACTTCGGATGTAGTGGTTTCCAACGTTCCTGGCGGGTCGGCCCCTACTTCTCGGTGGGAACATTATATACGTCTATAACGTAATATAACCTACCCTAACACATGTAGCCCCTCGCAGGTAATGTTTTACAGAATCCCGGTCGTGTCGGCCCGTACCTCTCTGTGGGGACATTATATACGTCTATAACGTTATATATCCCAACTTAAGACAACCTAACATCTCGGATGTAGTATTTTACAACACTCCTGGCGGGTCGGCACCTACTTTTCGGTGGGAACATTATATTCGTCTATAACGTAATGTAACGTAACCTAACCCATCCAGCCCCTCGCTGGTAATGTTTTACAGAATCCCGGTCGTGTCAGACCGTACTTCTCGGTGGGGACATTATATACGTCTATAACGTTATACATCCTAACCTAAGGCAACCTAACACTTCGGATGTAGTATTTTCCAACGTTCCTGGGGTGTCGGCCCCTACTTCTTGGTGGGAAAATTATATACGTCTATAACGTTATATATGCCAACCTAAGGCAACCAAACACCTCGGATGTAGAATTTTCCAACATTGCTTGCTTGTGGACCCCTACTCCTCGGTGGGAACATTATATACGTCCATAACGTAATATAACGTAACCTAACCCATCCAGCCGCTCGCTGGTAATGTTTTACAGAATCCCGGTCGTGTCAGACCGTACATCTCTGTGGGGACATTATATACGCCTATAACGTTATATATTCTAACCTAAGGCTACCTAACTCTTCGGATGTAGTATTTTCCAACGTTCCTGGCTGGTTGGCCCCTACTTCTCGGGGGGAACATTATATACGCCTATGACGTAATATAACCTAACCTAACCCATCTAGACCCTCGGTGATAATGTTTTACAGAATCCCGGTCGTGTCGGCCCGTACTTCTCGGTGGGAACATTATATACGTCTATAACGTTATATATCCTAACCTAAGGCAACCTAACACTTCGGATGTAGTGGTTTCCAACGTTCCTGGCGGGTCGGCCCCTACTTCTCGGTGGGAACATTATATACGTCTATAACGTAATATAACCTACCCTAACACATGTAGCCCCTCGCAGGTAATGTTTTACAGAATCCCGGTCGTGTCGGCCCGTACCTCTCTGTGGGGACATTATATACGTCTATAACGTTATATATCCTAACCTAAGGCAACCTAACACTTCGGATGTAGTATTTTCCAACGTTCCTGGCGGGTGGGCACCTACATCTCGGTGGGAACATTATATTCATCTATAACGTAATATAACGTAACCTAACCCATCCAGCCCCTCGCTGGTAATGTTTTACAGAATCCCGGTCGTGTCAGACCGTACTTCTCGGTGGGGACATTATATACGTCTATAACGTTATATATCCTAACCTAAGGCAACCTAACACTTCGGATGTAGTATTTTCCAACGTTCCTGGCGGGTCGGCACCTACTTCTCGGTGGGAACATTATATACGTCTATGTCGTAATATAACCCAACCTAATCCATCTAGACCCTCGGTGATAATGTTTTACAGAATCCCGTTCGTGACGGGCCGTACTTCTCGGTGGGGACATTATATACGCCTATAACGTTATATATCCCAAACTAAGGCAACCTAACATCTCGGATGTAGTATTTTACAACACTCCTGGCGGGTCGGCTCCTACTTCTCGGTAGGAACATTATATTCGCCTATAACGTAACATAACGTAACCTAACCCATCCAGCCCCTCGCTGGTACTGTTTTACAGAAATCCGGTCGTGTTACACGGTACTTCTCGGTGGGAACATTATATACGTCTATAACGTTATACATCCTAACCTAAGGCAACCTAACACTTCGGATGTAGTATTTTCCTACATTCCTGGCTGGTCGGCCCCTACTTCTCGGTGGGAACATTATATACGTATATAACCTAATATAATATAACCTAACCCATCTAGCCCCTCGCTGGTAATGTTTTACAGAATCACGGTCGTGTCGGCCCGTACTTCTCTTTGCGAACATTATATACGTCTATAACGTCATATGTCCTAACCTAAGGCAACCTAACATCTCGGATGTAGTATTCTCCAACATTCCAGGCGGGGCGGCCCCTATTTCTCGTTGGGAACATTATATACGTCGATATCGTAATATAAACTAACCTAACCCATCTAGACCCTCGCTGCTAACTATTTGCAGAATCCCGATCGTGTCGTCCCGTACGTCTCGGTGGGGACATTATATACGACTATAACTTTATATATCCTAACCTAAGGCAACCTAACACCTCGGATGTAGTATTTTACAGCATGCCAGGCGGGTCGGCCCCTACTCCTCGGTGGGAACATTATTTACGTCTATGTCGTAATATAACCTAACCTAACCCTACTACACCCTCGGTGATAATGTTTTACAGAATCCCGTTCGTGTCGGCCCGTACCTCTGTGTGGGGACATTATATACGTCTATAACGTTATATATCCTAACCTAAGGCAACCTAACACTTCGGATGTAGTATTTTCCAACGTTCCTGGCGGGTCGGCACCTACATCTCGGTGGGAACATTATATTCATCTATAACGTAATATAACGTAACCTAACCCATCCAGCCCCTCGCTGGTAATGTTTTACAGAATCCCGGTCGTGTCAGACCGTACTTCTCGGTGGGGACATTATATACGTCTATAACGTTATATATCCTAACCTAAGGCAACCTAACACTTCGGATGTAGTATTTTCCAACGTTCCTGGCGTGTCGGCCCCTACTTCTCGGTGGGAACATTATATACGCCTATAACGTAATATAACGTAACCTACCCCATCCAGTCCCTCGCTGGTAATGTTTTACAGAATCCCGGTCGTGTCATCCGGTACTCCTAGGTGGGCACATTGTATACGTCTATAACGCTATATATCCTAACCTAAGGCAACCTGACACTTCGGATGTAGTAGTTTCCAATGATCCTGGCGGGTCGGCACCTACATCTCGGTGGGAACATTATATACGTCTAAGTCGTAATATAACCTAACCTAACCCATCTAGACCCTCGGTGATAATGTTTTACAGAATCCCGTTCGTGTCAGCCCGTACCTCTCTGTGGGGACATTATATACGTCTATAACGTTATATATCCCAACCTAAGACAACCTAACATCTCGGATGTAGTATTTTACAACACTCCTGGCGGGTCGGCTCCTACTTTTCGGTGGGAACATTATATACGCCTATAACGTAATATAACGTAACCTAACCCATCCAGCCCCTCGCTGGTAATGTTTTACAGAATCCCGGTCGTGTCATCCGGTACTTCTAGGTGGGGACATTATATACGTCTATAACGTTATATATCCTAACCAAAGGCAACCTGACACTTCGGATGTAGTAGTTTCCAACGTTCCTGGCGAGTCGGCACCTACTTCTCGGTGGGAACATTATATACGCCTATAACGTAATATAACGTAACCTAACCCATCCAGCCCCTCGCTGGTAATGTTTTACAGAATCCCGGTCGTGTCATCCGGTACTTCTAGGTGGGGACATTATATACGTCTATAACGTTATATATCCTAACCTAAGGCAACCTGACACTTCGGATGTAGTAGTTTCCAACGTTCCTGGCGGGTCGGAACCTACTTCTCGGTGGGAACATTATATACGTCTATGTCGTAATATAACCCAACCTAATCCATCTAGACCCTCGGTGATAATGTTTTACAGAATCCCGTTCGTGACGGGCCGTACTTCTCGGTGGAGACATTATATACGCCTATAACGTTATATATCCCAAACTAAGGCAACCTAACATCTCGGATGTAGTATTTTACAACACTCCTGGCGGGTCGGCTCCTACTTCTCGGTGGGAACATTATATTCGCCTATAACGTAATATAACGTAACCTAACCCATCCAGCCCCTCGCTGGTAATGTTTTACAGAATTCCGGTCGTGTCACACGGTACTTCTCGGTGGGAACATTATATACGTCTATAACGTTATACATCCTAACCTAAGGCAACCTAACACTTCGGATGTAGTAGTTTCCAACGTTCCTGGCGGGTCGGCACCTACTTCTCGGTGGGAACATTATATACGCCTATAACGTAATATAACGTAACCTACCCCATCCAGTCCCTCGCTGGTAATGTTTTACAGAATCCCGGTCGTGTCATCCGGTACTCCTAGGTGGGCACATTGTATACGTCTATAACGCTATATATCCTAACCTAAGGCAACCTGACACTTCGGATGTAGTAGTTTCCAATGATCCTGGCGGGTCGGCACCTACATCTCGGTGGGAACATTATATACGTGTAAGTCGTAATATAACCTAACCTAACCCATCTAGACCCTCGGTGATAATGTTTTACAGAATCCCGTTCGTGTCAGCCCGTACCTCTCTGTGGGGACATTATATACGTCTATAACGTTATATATCCCAACCTAAGACAACCTAACATCTCGGATGTAGTATTTTACAACACTCCTGGCGGGTCGGCTCCTACTTTTCGGTGGGAACATTATATACGCCTATAACGTAATATAACGTAACCTAACCCATCCAGCCCCTCGCTGGTAATGTTTTACAGAATCCCGGTCGTGTCATCCGGTACTTCTAGGTGGGGACATTATATACGTCTATAACGTTATATATCCTAACCAAAGGCAACCTGACACTTCGGATGTAGTAGTTTCCAACGTTCCTGGCGAGTCGGCACCTACTTCTCGGTGGGAACATTATATACGCCTATAACGTAATATAACGTAACCTAACCCATCCAGCCCCTCGCTGGTAATGTTTTACAGAATCCCGGTCGTGTCATCCGGTACTTCTAGGTGGGGACATTATATACGTCTATAACGTTATATATCCTAACCTAAGGCAACCTGACACTTCGGATGTAGTAGTTTCCAACGTTCCTGGCGGGTCGGAACCTACTTCTCGGTGGGAACATTATATATGTCTATGTCGTAATATAACCCAACCTAATCCATCTAGACCCTCGGTGATAATGTTTTACAGAATCCCGTTCGTGACGGGCCGTACTTCTCGGTGGAGACATTATATACGCCTATAACGTTATATATCCCAAACTAAGGCAACCTAACATCTCGGATGTAGTATTTTACAACACTCCTGGCGGGTCGGCTCCTACTTCTCGGTGGGAACATTATATTCGCCTATAACGTAATATAACGTAACCTAACCCATCCAGCCCCTCGCTGGTAATGTTTTACAGAATTCCGGTCGTGTCACACGGTACTTCTCGGTGGGAACATTATATACGTCTATAACGTTATACATCCTAACCTAAGGCAACCTAACACTTCGGATGTAGTAGTTTCCAACGTTCCTGGCGGGTCGGCACCTACTTCTCGGTGGGAACATTATATACGCCTATAACGTAATATAACGTAACCTAACCCATCCAGCCCCTCGCTGGTAATGTTTTACAGAATCCCGGTCGTGTCATCCGGTACTTCTAGGTGGGGACATTATATACGTCTATAACGTTATATATCCTAACCTAAGGCAACCTGACACTTCGGATGTAGTAGTTTCCAACGTTCCTGGCGGGTCGGCACCTACTTCTCGGTGGGAACATTATATACGTCTATCTCGTAATATAACGTAACCTAATCCATCTAGAACCTCGGTGATAATGTTTTACAGAATCCCGTTCGTGTCGGCCCGTACTTCTCTGTGGGGATATTATATACGTCTATAACGTTATATATCCCAACCTAAGGCAACCTAACACTTCGGATGTAGTATTTTCCAACGTTCCTGGCGTGTCGGCCCGTACTTCTCGGTGGGAACATTATATACGCCTATAACGTAATATAACGTAACCTATCCCATCCAGCCCCTCGCTGGTAATGTTTTACAGAATCCCGGTCGTGTCATCCGGTACTCCTAGGTGGGCACATTGTATACGTCTATAACGCTATATATCCTAACCTAAGGCAACCTGACACTTCGGATGTAGTAGTTTCCAACGTTCCTGGCGGGTCGGCACCTACTTCTCGGTGGGAAAATTATATACGTCTATGTCGTAATATAACCTAACCTAACCCATCTAGACCCTCGGTGATAATGTTTTACAGAATCCCGTTCGTGTCGGCCCGTACCTCTCTGTGGGGACATTATATACGTCTATAACGTTATATATCCTAACCTAAGGCAACCTAACACTTCGGATGTAGTATTTTCCAACGTTCCTGGCGGGTCGGCCCCTACTTCTCGGTGGGAACATTATATACGCCTACAACGTAATATAACGTAACCTAACCCATCCAGCCCCTCGCAGGTAATGTTTTACAGAATCCCGGTCGTGTCAGACCGTACTTCTCTGTGGGGACATTATATACGACTATAACGTTATATATCCTAACCTAAGGCAACCTAACACCTCGGATGTAGTATTTTACAGCATGCCAGGCGGGTCGGCCCCTACTCCTCGGTGGGAACATTATATACGTCTATGTCGTAATATAACCTAACCTAACCCTACTAGACCCTCGGTGATAATGTTTTACAGAATCCCGTTCGTGTCGGCCCGTACCTCTCTGTGGGGACATCATATACGTCTATAACGTTATACATCCCAACCTAAGGCAACCTAACATCTCGGATGTAGTATTTTACAACACTCCTGGCGGGCCGGCTCCTACTTCTCGGTGGGAACACTATATTCGTCTATAACGTAGTATAACGTAACCTAACCCATCCAGCACCTCGCTGGTAATGTTTTACAGAATCCCGGTCGTGTCGGCCCGTACTTCTCTGTGGGGACATTATATACGTCTATAACGTTATATATCCCAACATAAGGCAACATAACATCTCGGATGTAGTATTTTACAACACTCCTGGCGTGTCGGCTCCTACATCTCGGTGGGAACATTATATTCATCTATAACGTAATATAACGTAACCTAACCCATCCAGCCCCTCGCTGGTCATGTTTTACAGAATCCCGGTCGTGTCAGACCGTACTTCTCGGTGAGGACATTATATACGTCTATAACGTTATATATCCTAACCTAAGGCAACCTAACACTTCGGATGTAGTATTTTCCAACGTTCCTGGCGTGTCGGCCCCTACTTCTCGGTGGGAACATTATATACGCCTATAACGTAATATAACGTAACCTATCCCATCCAGCCCCTCGCTGGTAATGTTTTACAGAATCCCGGTCGTGTCATCCGGTACCCCTAGGTGGGCACATTATATGCGTCTATAACGTTATATATCCTAACCTAAGGCAACCTGACACTTCGGATGTAGTAGTATCCAACGTTCCTGGCGGGTCGGCACCTACTTCTCGGTGGGAAGATTATATACGCCTATAACGTAATATAACGTAACCTAACCCATCCAGCCCCTCGCTGGTAATGTTTTACAGAATCCCGGTCGTGTCATCCGGTACTCCTAGGTGGGGACAATATATACGTCTATAACGTTATATATCCTAACCTAAGGCAAATCGACACTTCGGATGTAGTAGTTTCCAACGTTCCTGGCGGGTCGGCACCTACTTCTCGGTGGGAACATTATATACGTCTATGTCGTAATATAACCTAACCTAACCCATCTAGACCCTCGGTGATAATGTTTTACAGAATCCCGTTCGTGTCGGCCCGTACCTCTCTGTGGGGACATTATATACGTCTATAACGTTTATATACTAACCTAAGGCAACCTAACACTTCGGATGTAGTATTTTCCAACGTTCCTGGCGGGTCGGCCCCTACTTCTCGGTGGGAAGATTATATACGCCTATAACGTAATATAACGTAACCTAACCCATCCAGCCCCTCGCTGGTAATGTTTTACAGAATCCCGGTCGTGTCATCCGGTACTCCTAGGTGGGGACAATATATACGTCTATAACGTTATATATCCTAACCTAAGGCAAATCGACACTTCGGATGTAGTAGTTTCCAACGTTCCTGGCGGGTCGGCACCTACTTCTCGGTGGGAACATTATATACGTCTATGTCGTAATATAACCCAACCTAATCCATCTAGACCCTCGGTGATAATGTTTTACAGAATCCTGTTCGTGACGGGCCGTACTTCTCGGTCGGGACATTATATACGCCTATAACGTTATATATCCCAACCTAAGGCAACCTAACATCTAGGATGTAGTATTTTACAACACTCCTGGCGGGTCGGCTCCTACTTCTCGGTGGGAACATTATATTCGTCCATAACGTAATATAACGTAACCTAACCCATCCAGCCCCTCGCTGGTAATGTTTTACAGAATTCCGGACGTGTCAGACGGTACTTCTAGGTGGGGACATTATATGCGTCTATAACGTTATATATCCTAACCTAAGGCAACCTAACACTTCGGATGTAGTATTTTCCAACGTTCCTGGCTGGTCGGCCCCTACTTCTCGGTGGGAACATTATATACGTCTATAACGTTATACATCCTAACCTAAGGCAACCTAACACTTCGGATGTAGTATTTTCCTACATTCCTGGCTGGTCGGCCCCTACTTCTCGGTGGGAACATTATATACGTATATAACCTAATATAATATAACCTAACCAATCTAGCACCTCGCTGGTAATGTTTTACAGAATCACGGTCGTGTCGGCTCGTACTTCTCTTTGCGAACATTATATACGTCTATTACGTCATATGTTCTAACCTAAGGCAACCTAACTTCTCGGATGTAGTATTTTCCAACATTCCAGGCAGGTCGGCCCCTATTTCTCGTTGGGAACATTATATACGTCGATATCGTAATATAAAATAACCTAACCCATCTAGACCCTCGCTGCTAACTATTTGCAGAATCCCGATCGTGTCGTCCCGTACGTCTCGGTGGGGACATTATATACGACTATAACGTTATATATCCTAACCTAAGGCAACCTAACACCTCGGGTGTAGTATTTTACAGCATGCCAGGCGGGTCGGCCCCTACTTCTCGGTGGGAACATTATATACGTCTATAACGTAATAAAACGTAACCTAACCCATCCGGCCCCTCGCTGTTAATGTTTTACAGAATCCCGGTCGTGTCGGCCCGTACTTCTCGGTGGGGACATTATATACCTCTATAACGTAATATAACGTAACCTAACCCATCCGGCCCCTCGCTGTTAATGTTTACAGAATCCCGGTCGTGTCGGCCCGAACTTCTCGGTGGGGACATTATATACGTCTATAACGTTATATATCCCAACCTAAGGCAACCTAACATCTCTGATGTAGTATTTTACAACACTCCTGGCTGGTCGGCTCCTACTTCTCGGTGGGAACATTATATACGTCTATAACGTAGTATAACCTAACCTAACCCATCTAGACCCTCGGTGATAATGTTTTACAGAATCCTGTTCGTGTCGGCCCGTACTTCTCTGTGGGGACATCATATACGTCTATAACGTTATACATCCCAACCTATGGCAACCTACCATCTCGGATGTAGTATTTTACAACACTCCTGGCGGGTCGGCACCTACTTTTCGGTGTGAACACTATATTCGTCTATAACGTAATATAACGTAACCTAACCTATCCAGCCCCTCGCTGGTAATCTTTTACAGAATCCCGGTCGTGTCGGCCCGTACTTCTCGGCGGGGACATGATATACGTCTATAACGTTATATATCCCAACCTAAGGCAACCTAACATCTCGGATGTAGTATTTCCCAACATTCCTGGCGGGTGGGCCACTACTTCTCGGTGGGATCATTATATACGTCTATAACGTAATATAACCTATCCTAACCCATCTACCCCCTCGCAGGTAATGTTTTACAGAATCCCGGTCGTGTCGGACCGTACTTCTCGCTGGGGACATTATATACGTCTATAACGTTATATATCCCAACCTAAGGCAACCTAACATCTCGGATGCAGCATTTTACAACACTCCTGGCGGGTCCGCTCCTACTTCTCGGTGGGAAAATTATATTCGTCCATAACGTAATATAACGTAACCTAACCCATCCAGCCCCTCGCTGGGAATGTTTTACAGAATCCCGTTCGTGTCGGCCCGTACTTCTCGGTGGGGACATTATATACGTCTATAACGTTATATATCCCAACCTAAGACAACCTAACATCTCGGATGTAGTATTTTACAACACTCCTGGCGGGTCGGCTCCTACTTTTCGGTGGGAACATTATATTCGTCTATAACGTAATGTAACGTAACCTAACCCATCCAGCTCCTCGCTGTTAATGTTTTACAGAATCCCGGCCGTGTCGGCCCGTACTTCTCGGTGGGGACAATATATACGTCTATAACGTTATATATCCCAACCTAAGGCAACCTATCATCTCGGATGTAGCATTTTACAACACTCCTGGCGGGTCCGCTCCTACTTCTCGGTGGGAACATTATATTCGTCCATAACGTAATATAACGTAACCTAACCCATCCAGCCCCTCGCTGGGAATGTTTTACAGAATCCCGTTCGTGTCGGCCCGTACTTCTCGGTGGGAACATTATATACGTCTATAACGTTATATATCCTAACCTAAGGCAACCTAACACTTCGGATGTAGTATTTTACAACACTCCTGGCGGGTCGGCTGCTACATCTCAGTGGGAACATTATATTCATCTATAACGTAATATAACGTAACCTAACCCATCCGGCCCCTCGCTGTTAATGTTTTACAGAATCCCGGCCGTGTCGGCCCGTACTTCTCGGTGGGGACATTATATACGTCTATAACGTTATATATCCCAACCTAAGGCAACCTAACATCTCGGATGTAGCATTTTACAACACTCCTGGCGGGTCCGCTCCTACTTCTCGGTGGGAACATTATATTCGTCCATAACGTAATATAACGTAACCTAACCCATCCAGCCCCTCGCTGGGAATGTTTTACAGAATCCCGTTGGTGTCGGCCCGTACTTCTCGGTGGGAACATTATATACGTCTATAACGTTATATATCCTAACCTAAGGCAACCTAACACTTCGGATGTAGTATTTTACAACACTCCTGGCGGGTCGGCTCCTACTTCTCGGCGGGAACATTCTATTCGTCTATTACGTAATGTAACGTAACCTAACCCATCCAGCCCCTCGCTGGTAATGTTTTACAGAATCCCGGTCGTGTCAGACCGTACTTCTCGGTGGGAACATTATATTCGTCCATAACGTAATATAACGTAACCTAACCCATCCAGCCCCTCGCTGGTAATGTTTTACAGAATCCCGTTCGTGTCGGCCCGTACTTCTCGGTGGGGACATTATATACGTCTATAACGTTATATATCCCAACCTAAGGCAACCTAACATCTCGGATGTAGTATTTTACAACACTCCTGGCGGGTCGGCTCCTACTTCTCGGTGGGAACATTATATTCGTCTATAACGTAATATAACGTAACCTAACCCATCCAGCCCCTCGCTGTTAATGTTTTACAGAATCCCGGTCGTGTCAGACCGTACTTCTCGGTGGGGATATTATATACGTCTATAACGTTATATATACTAACCTAAGGCAACATAACACTTCGGATGTAGTAGTTTCCAACGTTCCTGGCGGGTCGGCACCTACTTCTCGGTGGGAACAATATATACGTCTATGTCGTAGTATAACCTAACCTAATCCATCTAGACCCTCGGTGATATTGTTTTACAGAATCCCGTTCGTGTTGTCCCGTACTGCTCGGTGGTGACATTATATACGTCTATAACGTTATATATCCCAACCTAAGGCAACCTAACATCTCGGATGTAGTATTTTACAACACTCCTGGCGCGTCGGCACCTACTTCTCTGTGGGAACATTATATTCGTCTATAACATAATATAACGTAACCTAACCCATCCAGCCCCTCGCTGGTACTGTTTTACAGAATCCCGGTCGTGTCAGTCCGTACTTCTCGGAGGGGACATTATATACGTCTATAACGTTATATATCCTAACCTAAGGCAACCTAACACTTCGGGTGTAGTAGTTTCCAACATTCCAGGCGGGTCGGCCCCTATTTCTCGGTGGGAACATTATATACGTCTATATCGTAATATAACCTAACCTAACCCATCTAGCCCCTCGGTGATAATGTTTTACAGAATCCCGGTCTTATCGGCCCGTACTTCTCGGTGTGGACATTATATAGGACTATAACGTTATATATCCTAACCTAAGGCAACCTAACACTTAGGATGTAGTATTTTCCAACGTTCCTGGCGGGTCGGCCCCTACTTCTCGGTGGGAACATTATATACGTCTATAACGTAATATAACCTACCCTAACTCATCTAGCCCCTCACTGGTAATGTTTTACAGAATCCGGGTCGTGTCGGCCCGTACTTCTCGGTGCGGACATTATATACGTCTATAACGTAATATGACCTAACCTAACCCATCTAGACCCTTGGTGATAATGTTTTACAGAATCCTGTTCGTGTCGGCCCGTACTTCTCAGTGGGGACATTATATACGTCTATAACGTTATATATCCCAACCTAAGACAACCTAACATCTCGGATGTAGTATTTTACAACACTCCTGGCGGGTCGGCTCCTACTTTTCGGTGGGAACATTATATTCGTCTATAACGTAATGTAACGTAACCTAACCCATCCAGCTCCTCGCTGGTAATGTTTTACAGAATCCCGGTCGTGTCAGACCGTACTTCTCGGTGGGGACATTATATACGTCTATAACGTAATATAACGTAACCTAACCCATCCGGCCCCTCGCTGTTAATGTTTTACAGAATCCCGGCCGTGTCGGCCCGTACTTCTCGGTGGGGACATTATATACGTCTATAACGTTATATATCCCAACCTAAGGCAACCTAACATCTCGGATGTAGCATTTTAGAACACTCCTGGCGGGTCCGCTCCTACTTCTCGGTGGGAACATTATATTCGTCCATAACGTAATATAACGTAACCTAACCCATCCAGCCCCTCGCTGGGAATGTTTTACAGAATCCCGTTCGTGTCGGCCCGTACTTCTCGGTGGGAACATTATATACGTCTATAACGTTATATATCCTAACCTAAGGCAACCTAACACTTCGGATGTAGTATTTTACAACACTCCTGGCGGGTCGGCTCCTACATCTCGGTGGGAACATTATATTCATCTATAACGTAATATAACGTAACCTAACCCATCCGGCCCCTCGCTGTTAATGTTTTACAGAATCCCGGCCGTGTCGGCCCGTACTTCTCGGTGGGGACATTATATACGTCTATAACGTTATATATCCCAACCTAAGGCAACCTAACATCTCGGATGTAGCATTTTACAACACTCCTGGCGGGTCCGCTCCTACTTCTCGGTGGGAACATTATATTCATCTATAACGTAATATAACGTAACCTAACCCATCCAGCCCCTCGCTGGTAATGTTTTACAGAATCCCGGTCGTGTCATCCGGTACTCCTAGGTGGGGACATTATATACGTCTATAACGTTATATATCCTAACCTAAGGCAAATTGACACTTCGGATGTAGTAGTTTCCAACGTTCCTGGCGGGTCGGCACCTACTTCTCGGTGGGAACATTATATACGTCTATGTCGTAATATAACCCAACCTAATCCATCTAGACCCTCGGTGATTTTGTTTTACAGAATCCCGTTCGTGTCGGCCCCTACCTCTCTGTGGGGACATTATATACGTCTATAACGTTATATATCCCAAACTAAGGCAACCTAACATCTCGGATGTAGTATTTTACAACATTCCTGGCTTGTCGGCTCCTACTTCTCGGTGGGAACATTATATTCGTCCATAACGTAATATAACGTAACCTAACCCATCCGGCCCCTCGCTGTTAATGTTTTACAGAATCCCGGTCGTGTCGGCCCGTACTTCTCGGTGGGGACATTATATACGTCTATAACGTTATATATCCCAACCTAAGACAACCTAACATCTCGGATGTAGTATTTTACAACACTCCTGGCGGGTCGGCTCCTACTTTTCGGTGGGAACATTATATTCGTCTATAACGTAATGTAACGTAACCTAACCCATCCAGCTCCTCGCTGGTAATGTTTTACAGAATCCCGGTCGTGTCAGACCGTACTTCTCGGTGGGGACATTATATACGTCTATAACGTAATATAACGTAACCTAACCCATCCGGCCCCTCGCTGTTAATGTTTTACAGAATCCCGGCCGTGTCGGCCCGTACTTCTCGGTGGGGACATTATATACGTCTATAACGTTATATATCCCAACCTAAGGCAACCTAACATCTCGGATGTAGCATTTTACAACACTCCTGGCGGGTCCGCTCCTACTTCTCGGTGGGAACATTATATTCGTCCATAACGTAATATAACGAAACCTAACCCATCCAGCCCCTCGCTGGGAATGTTTTACAGAATCCCGTTCGTGTCGGCCCGTACTTCTCGGTGGGAACATTATATACGTCTATAACGTTATATATCCTAACCTAAGGCAACCTAACACTTCGGATGTAGTATTTTACAACACTCCTGGTGGGTCGGCTCCTACATCTCGGTGGGAACATTATATTCATCTATAACGTAATATAACGTAACCTAACCCATCCAGCCCCTCGCTGGTAATCTTTTACAGAATCCCGGTCGTGTCGGCCCGTACTTCTCGGTGGGGACATTATATACGTCTATAACGTTATATATCCCAACCTAAGGCAACCTAACATCTCGGATGTAGCATTTTACAACACTCCTGGCGGGTCCGCTCCTACTTCTCGGTGGGAACATTATATTCGTCCATAACGTAATATAACGTAACCTAAGCCATCCAGCCCCTCGCTGGTAATGTTTTACAGAATCCCGTTCGTGTCGGCCCGTACTTCTCGGTGGGGACATTATATACGTCTATAACGTTATATATCCCAAGCTAAGGCAACCTAACATCTCGGATGTAGTATTTTACAACACTCCTGGCGGGTCGGCTCCTACTTCTCGGTGGGAACATTATATACGTCTATGTCGTAATATAACCTAACCTAATCCATCTATATCCTCGGTGATAATGTTTTACAGAGACCCGGTCGCGTCGGCCCGTACTTCTCGGTGGGGACATTATATACATCTATAACGTTATATATCCCCACCTAAGGCAACCTAACATCTCGGATGTAGTATTCTCCAACGTTCCTGGCGGGTCGGCCCCTAGTTCTCGGTGGGAACATTATATACGTCTATGTCGTAATATAACCTAACCTAATCCATCTACATCCTCGGTGATAATGTTTTACAGAGACCCGGTCGCGTCGGCCCGTACTTCTCGGTGGGGACATTATATACGTCTATAACGTTATATATCCCCACCTGAGGCAACCTAACATCTCGGATGTAGTATTTTACAACACTCCTGGCGGGTCGGCTCCTACTTCTCGGTGGGGACATTATATACGTCTATAACGTTATATATCCCAACCTAAGGCAACCTAACATCTCGGATGTAGCATTTTAGAACACTCCTGGCGGGTCCGCTCCTACTTCTCGGTGGGAACATTATATTCGTCCATAACGTAATATAACGTAACCTAACCCATCCAGCCCCTCGCTGGGAATGTTTTACAGAATCCCGTTCGTGTCGGCCCGTACTTCTCGGTGGGAACATTATATACGTCTATAACGTTATATATCCTAACCTAAGGCAACCTAACACTTCGGATGTAGTATTTTACAACACTCCTGGCGGGTCGGCTCCTACATCTCGGTGGGAACATTATATTCATCTATAACGTAATATAACGTAACCTAACCCATCCGGCCCCTCGCTGTTAATGTTTTACAGAATCCCGGCCGTGTCGGCCCGTACTTCTCGGTGGGGACATTATATACGTCTATAACGTTATATATCCCAACCTAAGGCAACCTAACATCTCGGATGTAGCATTTTACAACACTCCTGGCGGGTCCGCTCCTACTTCTCGGTGGGAACATTATATTCGTCTATAACGTAATGTAACGTAACCTAACCCATCCAGCTCCTCGCTGGTAATGTTTTACAGAATCCCGGTCGTGTCAGACCGTACTTCTCGGTGGGGACATTATATACGTCTATAACGTAATATAACGTAACCTAACCCATCCGGCCCCTCGCTGTTAATGTTTTACAGAATCCCGGCCGTGTCGGCCCGTACTTCTCGGTGGGGACATTATATACGTCTATAACGTTATATATCCCAACCTAAGGCAACCTAACATCTCGGATGTAGCATTTTACAACACTCCTGGCGGGTCCGCTCCTACTTCTCGGTGGGAACATTATATTCGTCCATAACGTAATATAACGTAACCTAACCCATCCAGCCCCTCGCTGGGAATGTTTTACAGAATCCCGTTCGTGTCGGCCCGTACTTCTCGGTGGGAACATTATATACGTCTATAACGTTATATATCCTAACCTAAGGCAACCTAACACTTCGGATGTAGTATTTTACAACACTCCTGGCGGGTCGGCTCCTACATCTCGGTGGGAACATTATATTCATCTATAACGTAATATAACGTAACCTAACCCATCCAGCCCCTCGCTGGTAATCTTTTACAGAATCCCGGTCGTGTCGGCCCGTACTTCTCGGTGGGGACATTATATACGTCTATAACGTTATATATCCCAACCTAAGGCAACCTAACATCTCGGATGTAGCATTTTACAACACTCCTGGCGGGTCCGCTCCTACTTCTCGGTGGGAACATTATATTCGTCCATAACGTAATATAACGTAACCTAAGCCATCCAGCCCCTCGCTGGTACTGTTTTACAGAATTCCGGTCGTGTCAGCCCGTACTTCCCGGTGGGGACATTATATACGTCTATAACGTTATATATCCCAACCTACGGCAACCTAACATCTCGAATGTAGAATTTTCCAACATTCCTTGCTTGTCGGCCCCTACTCCTCGGTGGGAACATTATATACGTCTATGTCGTAATATAACCTAACCTAACCCATCTAGACCCTCGGTGATAATGTTTTACAGAATCCTGTTCGTGTCGGCCCGTACTTCTCGGTGGGGACATTATATACGTCTATAACGTTATATATCCCAACCAAAGGCAACCTAACATCTCGGATGTAGTATTTTACAACACTCCTGGCGGGTCGGCTCCTACTTCTCGGTGGGAACATTATATTCGTCTATAACGTAATATAACGTAACCTAACCCATCCAGCCCCTCGCTGTTAATGTTTTACAGAATCCCGGTCGTGTCAGACCGTACTTCTCGGTGGGGATATTATATACGTCTATAACGTTATATATACTAACCTAAGGCAACATTACACTTCGGATGTAGTAGTTTCCAACGTTCCTGTCGGGTCGGCACCTACTTCTCGGTGGGAACAATATATACGTCTATGTCGTAATATAACCTAACCTAATCCATCTAGACCCTCGGTGATATTGTTTTACAGAATCCCGTTCGTGTTGTCCCGTACTGCTCGGTGGTGACATTATATACGTCTATAACGTTATATATCCCAACCTAAGGCAACCTAACATCTCGGATGTAGTATTTTACAACACTCCTGGCGCGTCGGCTCCTACTTCTCTGTGGGAACATTATATTCGTCTATAACATAATATAACGTAACCTAACCCATCCAGCCCCTCGCTGGTACTGTTTTACAGAATCCCGGTCGTGTCAGTCCGTACTTCTCGGAGGGGACATTATATACGTCTATAACGTTATATATCCTAACCTAAGGCAACCTAACACTTCGGGTGTAGTAGTTTCCAACATTCCAGGCGGGTCGGCCCCTATTTCTCGGTGGGAACATTATATACGTCTATATCGTAATATAACCTAACCTAACCCATCTAGCCCCTCGGTGATAATGTTTTACAGAATCCCGATCTTATCGGCCCGTACTTCTCGGTGTGGACATTATATAGGACTATAACGTTATATATCCTAACCTAAGGCAACCTAACACTTAGGATGTAGTATTTTCCAACGTTCCTGGCGGGTCGGCCCCTACTTCTCGGTGGGAACATTATATACGTCTATAACGTAATATAACCTACCCTAACTCATCTAGCCCCTCACTGGTAATGTTTTACAGAATCCGGGTCGTGTCGGCCCGTACTTCTCGGTGCGGACATTATATACGTCTATAACGTAATATGACCTAACCTAACCCATCTAGACCCTCGGTGATAATGTTTTACAGAATCCTGTTCGTGTCGGCCCGTACTTCTCTGTGGGGACATCATATACGTCTATAACGTTATACATCCCAACCTAAGGCAACCTAACATCTCGGATGTAGTATTTTACAACACTCCTGGCGGGTCGGCTCCTACTTCTCGGTGGGAACATTATATACGTCTATATCGTAATATAACCTAACCTAACCCATCTAGCCCCTCGGTGATAATGTTTTACAGAATCCCGGTCTTATCGGCCGGTACTTCTCGGTGGGGACATTATATACGAGTATAACGTTATATATCCTACCCTAAGGCAACCTAACACTTAGGATGTAGTATTTCCCAACGTTCCTGGCGGGTCGGCCCCTACTTGTCGGTGGGAACATTATATACGTCTATAACGTAATATAACCTACCCTAACCCATCTAGCCCCTCACTGGTAATGTTTTACAGAATCCCGGTCGTGTCAGACCGTACTTCTCGGTGGGGATATTATATACGTCTATAACGTTATATATACTAACCTAAGGCAACATTACACTTCGGATGTAGTAGTTTCCAACGTTCCTGTCGGGTCGGCACCTACTTCTCGGTGGGAACAATATATACGTCTATGTCGTAATATAACCTAACCTAATCCATCTAGACCCTCGGTGATATTGTTTTACAGAATCCCGTTCGTGTTGTCCCGTACAGCTCGGTGGTGACATTATATACGTCTATAACGTTATATATCCCAACCTAAGGCAACCTAACATCTCGGATGTAGTATTTTACAACACTCCTGGCGCGTCGGCTCCTACTTCTCTGTGGGAACATTATATTCGTCTATAACATAATATAACGTAACCTAACCCATCCAGCCCCTCGCTGGTACTGTTTTACAGAATCCCGGTCGTGTCAGTCCGTACTTCTCGGAGGGGACATTATATACGTCTATAACGTTATATATCCTAACCTAAGGCAACCTAACACTTCGGGTGTAGTAGTTTCCAACATTCCAGGCGGGTCGGCCCCTATTTCTCGGTGGGAACATTATATACGTCTATATCGTAATATAACCTAACCTAACCCATCTAGCCCCTCGGTGATAATGTTTTACAGAATCCCGATCTTATCGGCCCGTACTTCTCGGTGTGGACATTATATAGGACTATAACGTTATATATCCTAACCTAAGGCAACCTAACACTTAGGATGTAGTATTTTCCAACGTTCCTGGCGGGTCGGCCCCTACTTCTCGGTGGGAACATTATATACGTCTATAACGTAATATAACCTACCCTAACTCATCTAGCCCCTCACTGGTAATGTTTTACAGAATCCGGGTCGTGTCGGCCCGTACTTCTCGGTGCGGACATTATATACGTCTATAACGTAATATGACCTAACCTAACCCATCTAGACCCTCGGTGATAATGTTTTACAGAATCCTGTTCGTGTCGGCCCGTACTTCTCTGTGGGGACATCATATACGTCTATAACGTTATACATCCCAACCTAAGGCAACCTAACATCTCGGATGTAGTATTTTACAACACTCCTGGCGGGTCGGCTCCTACTTCTCGGTGGGAACATTATATACGTCTATATCGTAATATAACCTAACCTAACCCATCTAGCCCCTCGGTGATAATGTTTTACAGAATCCCGGTCTTATCGGCCGGTACTTCTCGGTGGGGACATTATATACGAGTATAACGTTATATATCCTACCCTAAGGCAACCTAACACTTAGGATGTAGTATTTCCCAACGTTCCTGGCGGGTCGGCCCCTACTTGTCGGTGGGAACATTATATACGTCTATAACGTAATATAACCTACCCTAACCCATCTAGCCCCTCACTGGTAATGTTTTACAGAATCCCGGTCGTGTCAGACCGTACTTCTCGGTGGGGATATTATATACGTCTATAACGCAATATAACGTAACGTAACCCATCCGGCCCCTCGCTGTTAATGTTTTACAGAATCCCGGTCGTGTCGTCCCGTACTTCTCGGTGGGGACATTATATACGTCTACAACGTTATATATCCCAACCTAAGGCAAGCTAACATCTCGGATGTAGTATTTTACAACACTCCTGGCGGGTCGGCTCCTACTTCTCGGTGGGAACATTATATACGTCTATAACGTAATATAACCTATGCTAACCCATCTAGCCCCTGGCTGTTAATGTTTTGCATAATCCCGGTCGTGTCGGCCCGTAATTCTCGGTGCGGATTTATATACGTCTATAACGTTATATATCCTAACCTAAGGCAACCTAACACTTCGGATGTAGTATTTTCCAACGTTCCTGGCTGGTCGGCCCCTACTTCTCGGTGGGAACATTATATACGTCTATAACGTTATACATCCTAACCTAAGGCAACCTAACACTTCGGATGTAGTATTTTCCTACATTCCTGGCTGGTCGGCCCCTACTTCTCGGTGGGAACATTATATACGTATATAACCTAATATAATATAACCTAACCCATCTAGCACCTCGCTGGTAATGTTTTACAGAATCACGGTCGTGTCGGCTCGTACTTCTCTTTGCGAACATTATATACGTCTATTACGTCATATGTTCTAACCTAAGGCAACCTAACTTCTCGGATGTAGTATTTTCCAACATTCCAGGCGGGTCGGCCCCTATTTCTCGTTGGGAACATTATATAGGTCGATATCGTAATATAAACTAACCTAACCCATCTAGACCCTCGCTGCTAACTATTTGCAGAATCCCGATCGTGTCGTCCCGTACGTCTCGGTGGGGACATTATATACGACTATAACGTTATATATCCTAACCTAAGGCAACCTAACACCTCGGGTGTAGTATTTTACAGCATGCCAGGCGGGTCGGCCCCTACTTCTCGGTGGGAACATTATATACGTCTATGTCGTAATATAACCTGCCCTAACCCTACTAGGCCCTCGGTGATAATGTTTTACAGAATCCCGTTCGTGTCGGCCCGTACCTCTCTGTGGGGACATTATATACGTCTATAACGTTATATATCCCAAACTAAGGCAACCTAACATCTCGGATGTAGTATTTTACAACATTCCTGGCGTGTCGGCTCCTACTTCTCGGTGGGAACATTATATTCGTCTATAACGTAATATAACGTAACCTAACCCATCCAGCCCCTCGCTGGTAATGTTTTACAGAATCCCGGTCGTGTCATCCGGTACTCCTAGGTGGGCACATTGTATACGTCTATAACGCTATATATCCTAACCTAAGGCAACCTGTCACTTCGGATGTAGTAGTTTCCAACGTTCCTGGCGGGTCGGCACCTACTTCTCGGTGGGAAAATTATATACGTCTATGTCGTAATATAACCTAACCTAACCCATCTAGACCCTCGGTGATAATGTTTTACAGAATCCCGTTCGTGTCGGCCCGTACCTCTCTGTGGGGACATTATATACGTCTATAACGTTATATATCCTAACCTAAGGCAACCTAACATTCGGATGTAGTATTTTCCAACGTTCCTGGCGTGTCGGCCCCTACTTCTCGGTGGGAACATTATATACGCCTATAACGTAATATAACGTAACCTAACCCATCCAGCCCCTCGCAGGTAATGTTTTACAGAATCCCGGTCGTGTCATCCGGTACTCCTAGGTGGGGACATTATATACGTCTATAACGTTATATATCCTAACCTAAGGCAACCTGACACTTCGGATGTAGTAGCTTCCAACGTTCCTGGCGGGTCGGCACCTACTTCTCGGTGGGAACATTATATACGTCTATGTCGTAATATAACCCAACCTAATCCATCTAGACCCTCGGTGATAATGTTTTACAGAATCCCGTTCGTGACGGCCAGTACTTCTCTGTGGGGACATTATATACGTCTATAACGTTATATATCCCAACCTAAGGCAACATAACATCTCGGATGTAGTATTTTACAACACTCCTGGCGGGTCGGCTCCTACATCTCGGTGTGAACATTATATTCAACTATAACGTAATATAACGTAACCTAACCCATCCAGCCCCTCGCTGGTAATGTTTTACAGAATCCCGGTCGTGTCAGACCGTACTTCTCGGTGGGGACATTATATACGTCTATAACGTTATATATCCCAACCTAAGGCAACCAAACATCTCGGATGTAGTATTTTACAACCTTCCTGGCGCTGTCGGCTCCTACTTCTCGGTGGGAACATTACATACGCCTATAACGTAATATAACGTAACCTATCCCATCCAGCCCCTCGCTGGTAATGTTTTACAGAATCCCGGTCGTGTCATCCGGTACTCCTAGGTGGGCACATTATATACGTCTATAACGTTATATATCCTAACCTAAGGCAACCTGACACTTCGGATGTAGTAGTTTCCAACGTTCCTGGCTGGTCGGCACCTACTTCTCTGTGGGAACATTATATACGCCTATAACGTAATATAACGTAACCTAACCCATCCAGCCCCTCGCAGGTAATGTTTTACAGAATCCCGGTCGTGTCATCCGGTACTCCTAGGTGGGGACATTATATACGTCTATAACGTTATATATCCTAACCTAAGGCAACCTGACACTTCGGATGTAGTAGCTTCCACCGTTCCTGGCGGGTCGGCACCTACTTCTCGGTGGGAACATTATATACGTCTATGTCGTAATATAACCCAACCTAATCCATCTAGACCCTCGGTGATAATGTTTTACAGAATCCCGTTCGTGACGGCCAGTACTTCTCTGTGGGGACATTATATACGTCTATAACGTTATATATCCCAACCTAAGGCAACATAACATCTCGGATGTAGTATTTTACAACACTCCTGGCGGGTCGGCTCCTACATCTCGGTGGGAACATTATATTCGCCTATAACGTAATATAACGTAACCTAACCCATCCGGCCCCTCTCTGTTAATGTTTTACAAAATCCCGGTCCTGTCGGCCCGTACTTCTCGGTGGGGACATTATATACGTCTATAACGTTATATATCCTAACCTAAGGCAAACTAACTCTTCGGATGTAGTATTTTCCAACCTTCCTGGCGGGTCGGCCCCTACTTCTCGGTGGGAACATTATATACGTCTATAACGTGATATAACCTACCCTAACACATGTAGCCCCTCGCAGGTAATGTTTTACAGAATCCCGGTCGTGTCAGACCGTACTTCTCGGTGGGAACATTATATACGTCTATAACGTTATATATCCTAACCTAAGGCAACCTGACACTTCGGATGTAGTAGTTTCCAACGTTCCTGGCGGGTCGGCACCTACTTCTCGGTGGGAACATTATATACGTCTATCTCGTAATATAACGTAACCTAATCCATCTAGAACCTCGGTGATAATGTTTTACAGAATCCCGTTCGTGTCGGCCCGTACTTCTCTGTGGGGACATTATATACGTCTATAACGTTATATATCCCAACCTAAGGCAACCTAACACTTCGGATGTAGTATTTTCCAACGTTCCTGGCGTGTCGGCCCCTACTTCTCGGTGGGAACATTATATACGCCTATAACGTAATATAACGTAACCTATCCCATCCAGCCCCTCGCTGGTAATGTTTTACAGAATCCCGGTCGTGTCATCCGGTACTCCTAGGTGGGCACATTGTATACGTCTATAACGCTATATATCCTAACCTAAGGCAACCTGACACTTCGGATGTAGTAGTTTCCAACGTTCCTGGCGGGTCGGCACCTACTTCTCGGTGGGAAAATTATATACGTCTATGTCGTAATATAACCTAACCTAACCCATCTAGACCCTCGGTGATAATGTTTTACAGAATCCCGTTCGTGTCGGCCCGTACCTCTCTGTGGGGACATTATATACGTCTATAACGTTATATATCCTAACCTAAGGCAACCTAACACTTCGGATGTAGTATTTTCCAACGTTCCTGGCGGGTCGGCCCCTACTTCTCGGTGGGAACATTATATACGCCTATAACGTAATATAACGTAACCTAACCCATCCAGCCCCTCGCAGGTAATGTTTTACAGAATCCCGGTCGTGTCAGACCGTACTTCTCTGTGGGGACATTATATACGACTATAACGTTATATATCCTAACCTAAGGCAACCTAACACCTCGGATGTAGTATTTTACAGCATGCCAGGCGGGTCTGCCCCTACTTCTCGGTGGGAATATTATATACGTCTATGTCGTAATATAACCTAACCTAACCCTCCTAGACCCTCGGTGATAATGTTTTACAGAATCCCGTTCGTGTCGGCCCGTACCTCTCTGTGGGGACATTATATACGTCTATAACGTTATATATCCCAAACTAAGGCAACCTAACATCTCGGATGTAGTATTTTACAACATTCCTGGCGTGTCGGCTCCTACTTCTCGGTGGGAACATTATATTCGTCTATAACGTAATATAACGTAACGTAACCCATCCGGCCCCTCGCTGTTAATGTTTTACAGAATCCCGGTCGTGTCGGCCCGTACTTCTCGGTGGGAACATTATATACGTCTATAACGTTATACATCCTAACCTAAGGCAACCTAACACTTCGGATGCAGTATTTTCCTACATTCCTGGCTGGTCGGCCCCTACTTCTCGGTGGGAACATTATATACGTATATAACCTAATATAATATAACCTAACCCATCTAGCCCCTCGCTGGTAATGTTTTACAGAATCCCGGTCGTGTCAGCCCGTACTTCTCTTTGCGAACATTATATACGTCTATAACGTCATATGTCCTAACCAAAGGCAACCTAACATCTCGGATGTAGTATTTTCCAACATTCCAGGCGGGTCGGCCCCTATTTCTCGTTGGGAACATTATATACGTCGATATCGTAATATAAACTAACCTAACCCATCTAGACCCTCGCTGCTAACTATTTGCAGAATCCAGATCGTGTCGTCCCGTACGTCTCGGTGGGGACATTATATACGACTATAACGTTATATATCCTAACCTAAGGCAACCTAACACCTCGGATGTAGTATTTTACAGCATGCCAGGCGGGTCGGCCCCTACTTCTCGGTGGGAACATTATATACGTCTATGTCGTAATATAACCTAACCTAACCCTACTGGACCCTCGGTGATAATGTTTTACAGAATCCCGTTCGTGTCGGCCCGTACCTCTCTGTGGGGACATTATATACGTCTATAACGTTATATATCCCAAACTAAGGCAACCTAACATCTCGGATGTAGTATTTTACAACATTCCTGGCGTGTCGGCTCCTACTTCTCGGTGGGAACATTATATTCGTCTATAACGTAATATAACGTAACCTAACCCATCCGGCCCCTCGCTGTTAATGTTTTACAGAATCCCGTTCGTGTCGGCCCGTACTTCTCGGTGGGGACATTATATACGTCTATAACGTTATATATCCCAACCTAAGACAACCTAACATCTCGGATGTAGTATTTTACAACACTCCTGGCGGGTCGGCTCCTACTTTTCGGTGGGAACATTATATTCGTCTATAACGTAATGTAACGTAACCTAACCCATCCAGCCCCTCGCTGGTAATGTTTTACAGAATCCCGGTCGTGTCAGACCGTACTTCTCGGTGGGGACATTATATACGTCTATAACGTAATATAACGTAACCTAACCCATCCGGCACCTCGCTGTTAATGTTTACAGAATCCCGTTCGTGTCGGCCCGTACTTCTCGGTGGGGACATTATATACGTCTATAACGTTATATATACCAACCTAAGGCAACCTAACATCTCGGATGTAGTATTTTACAACACTCCTGGCGGGTCGGCTCCTACTTTTCGGTGGGAACATTATATTCGTCTATAACGTAATATAACCTAACCTAACCCATCTAGACCCTCGGTGATAATGTTTTACAGAATCCCGGTCGTGTCATCCGGTACTCCTAGGTGGGCACATTATATACGTCTATAACGTTATATATCCTAACCTAAGGCAACCTGACACTTCGGATGTAGTAGTTTCCAACGTTCCTGGCGGGTCGGCACCTACTTCTCGGTGGGAACATTATATACGTCTATGTCGTAATATAACCTAACCTAACCCATCTAGACCCTCGGTGACAATGTTTTACAGAATCCCGTTCGTGTCGGCCCGTACCTCTCTGTGGGGACATTATATACGTCTATAACGTTATATATCCTAACCTAAGGCAACCTAACACTTCGGATGTAGTATTTTCCAACGTTCCTGGCGGGTCGGCACCTACTTCTCGGTGGGAACATTATATACGCCTATAACGTAATATAACGTAACCTAACCCATCCAGCCCCTCGCTGGTAATGTTTTACAGAATCCCGGTCGTGTCATCCGGTACTCCTAGGTGGGGACATTATATACGTCTATAACGTTATATATCCTAACCTAAGGCAACCTGACACTTCGGATGTAGTAGTTTCCAACGTTCCTGGCGGGTCGGCACCTACTTCTCGGTGGGAACATTATATATGTCTATGTCGTAATATAACCCAACCTAATCCATCTAGACCCTTGGTGATAATGTTTTACAGAATCCAGTTCGTGACGGCCCGTACTTCTCTGTGGGGACATTATATACGTCTATAACGTTATATATCCCAACCTAAGGCAACATAACATCTCGGATGTAGTATTTTACAACACTCCTGGCGGGTCGGCTCCTACATCTCGGTGGGAACATTATATACGTCTATAACGTTATACATCCTAACCTAAGGCAACCTAACACTTCGGATGTAGTATTTTCCTACATTCCTGGCTGGTCGGCCCCTACTTCTCCGTGGGAACATTATATACGTATATAACCTAATATAATATAACCTAACCCATCTAGCACCTCGCTGCTAATGTTTTACAGAATCACGGTCGTGTCGGCCCGTACTTCTCTTTGCGAACATTATATACGTCTATAACGTCATATGTCCTAACCTAAGGCAACCTAACATCTCGGATGTAGTATTTTCCAATATTTCAGGCGGGTCGTCCCCTATTTCTCGTTGGGAACATTATATACGTCGATATCGTAATATAAACTAACCTAACCCATCTAGACCCTCGCTGCTAACTATTTGCAGAATCCCGATCGTGTCGTCCCGTACGTCTCGGTGGGGACATTATATACGACTATAACGTTATATATCCTAACCTAAGGCAACCTAACACCTCGGATGTAGTATTTTACAGCATGCCAGGCGGGTCGGCGCCTACTTCTCAGTAGGAACATTATATACGTCTATGTCGTAATATAACCTAACCTAATCCTACTAGACCCTCGGTGATAATGTTTTACAGAATCCCGTTCGTGTCGGCACGCACCTCCCTGTGGGGACATTATATACGTCTATAACGTTATATATCCCAAACTAAGGCAACCTAACATCTCGGATGTAGTATTTTACAACATTCCTGGCGTGTCGGCTCCTACTTCTCGGCGGGAACATTATATTCGTCTATAACGAAATATAACGTAACCTAACCCATCCGGCCCCTCGCTGTTAATGTTTTACAGAATCCCGGTCGTGTCGGCCCGTACTTCTCGGTGGGAACATTATATACGTCTATAACGTTATATATCCTAACCTAAGGCAACCTAACACTTCGGATGTAGTGGTTTCCAACGTTCCTTGCGGGTCGGCCCCTACTTCTCGGTGGGAACATTATATACGTCTATAACGTAATATAACCTACCCTAACACATGTAGCCCCTCGCAGGTAATGTTTTACAGAATCCCGGTCGTGTCGGCCCGTACCTCTCTGTGGGGACATTATATACGTCTATAACGTTATATATCCCAACTTAAGACAACCTAACATCTCGGATGTAGTATTTTACAACACTCCTGGCGGGTCGGCACCTACTTTTCGGTGGGAACATTATATTCGTCTATAACGTAATGTAACGTAACCTAACCCATCCAGCCCCTCGCTGGTAATGTTTTACAGAATCCCGGTCGTGTCAGACCGTACTTCTCGGTGGGGACATTATATACGTCTATAACGTTATACATCCTAACCTAAGGCAACCTAACACTTCGGATGTAGTATTTTCCAACGTTCCTGGGGTGTCGGCCCCTACTTCTTGGTGGGAAAATTATATACGTCTCTAACGTTATATATGCCAACCTAAGGCAACCAAACACCTCGGATGTAGAATTTTCCAACATTGCTTGCTTGTGGACCCCTACTCCTCGGTGGGAACATTATATACGTCCATAACGTAATATAACGTAACCTAACCCATCCAGCCGCTCGCTGGTAATGTTTTACAGAATCCCGGTCGTGTCAGACCGTACATCTCTGTGGGGACATTATATACGCCTATAACGTTATATATTCTAACCTAAGGCTACCTAACTCTTCGGATGTAGTATTTTCCAACGTTCCTGGCTGGTTGGCCCCTACTTCTCGGGGGGAACATTATATACGCCTATGACGTAATATAACCTAACCTAACCCATCTAGACCCTCGGTGATAATGTTTTACAGAATCCCGGTCGTGTCGGCCCGTACTTCTCGGTGGGAACATTATATACGTCTATAACGTTATATATCCTAACCTAAGGCAACCTAACACTTCGGATGTAGTGGTTTCCAACGTTCCTGGCGGGTCGGCCCCTACTTCTCGGTGGGAACATTATATACGTCTATAACGTAATATAACCTACCCTAACACATGTAGCCCCTCGCAGGTAATGTTTTACAGAATCCCGGTCTTGTCGGCCCGTACCTCTCTGTGGGGACATTATATACGTCTATAACGTTATATATCCTAACCTAAGGCAACCTAACACTTCGGATGTAGTATTTTCCAACGTTCCTGGCGGGTGGGCACCTACATCTCGGTGGGAACATTATATTCATCTATAACGTAATATAACGTAACCTAACCCATCCAGCCCCTCGCTGGTAATGTTTTACAGAATCCCGGTCGTGTCAGACCGTACTTCTCGGTGGGGACATTATATACGTCTATAACGTTATATATCCTAACCTAAGGCAACCTAACACTTCGGATGTAGTATTTTCCAACGTTCCTGGCGGGTCGGCACCTACTTCTCGGTGGGAACATTATATACGTCTATGTCGTAATATAACCCAACCTAATCCATCTAGACCCTCGGTGATAATGTTTTACAGAATCCCGTTCGTGACGGGCCGTACTTCTCGGTGGGGACATTATATACGCCTATAACGTTATATATCCCAAACTAAGGCAACCTAACATCTCGGATGTAGTATTTTACAACACTCCTGGCGGGTCGGCTCCTACTTCTCGGTAGGAACATTATATTCGCCTATAACGTAACATAACGTAACCTAACCCATCCAGCCCCTCGCTGGTAATGTTTTACAGAAATCCGGTCGTGTTACACGGTACTTCTCGGTGGGAACATTATATACGTCTATAACGTTATACATCCTAACCTAAGGCAACCTAACACTTCGGATGTAGTATTTTCCTACATTCCTGGCTGGTCGGCCCCTACTTCTCGGTGGGAACATTATATACGTATATAACCTAATATAATATAACCTAACCCATCTAGCCCCTCGCTGGTAATGTTTTACAGAATCACGGTCGTGTCGGCCCGTACTTCTCTTTGCGAACATTATATACGTCTATAACGTCATATGTCCTAACCTAAGGCAACCTAACATCTCGGATGTAGTATTCTCCAACATTCCAGGCGGGGCGGCCCCTATTTCTCGTTGGGAACATTATATACGTCGATATCGTAATATAAACTAACCTAACCCATCTAGACCCTCGCTGCTAACTATTTGCAGAATCCCGATCGTGTCGTCCCGTACGTCTCGGTGGGGACATTATATACGACTATAACTTTATATATCCTAACCTAAGGCAACCTAACACCTCGGATGTAGTATTTTACAGCATGCCAGGCGGGTCGGCCCCTACTCCTCGGTGGGAACATTATTTACGTCTATGTCGTAATATAACCTAACCTAACCCTACTACACCCTCGGTGATAATGTTTTACAGAATCCCGTTCGTGTCGGCCCGTACCTCTCTGTGGGGACATTATATACGTCTATAACGTTATATATCCTAACCTAAGGCAACCTAACACTTCGGATGTAGTATTTTCCAACGTTCCTGGCGGGTCGGCACCTACATCTCGGTGGGAACATTATATTCATCTATAACGTAATATAACGTAACCTAACCCATCCAGCCCCTCGCTGGTAATGTTTTACAGAATCCCGGTCGTGTCAGACCGTACTTCTCGGTGGGGACATTATATACGTCTATAACGTTATATATCCTAACCTAAGGCAACCTAACACTTCGGATGTAGTATTTTCCAACGTTCCTGGCGTGTCGGCCCCTACTTCTCGGTGGGAACATTATATACGCCTATAACGTAATATAACGTAACCTACCCCATCCAGTCCCTCGCTGGTAATGTTTTACAGAATCCCGGTCGTGTCATCCGGTACTCCTAGGTGGGCACATTGTATACGTCTATAACGCTATATATCCTAACCTAAGGCAACCTGACACTTCGGATGTAGTAGTTTCCAATGATCCTGGCGGGTCGGCACCTACATCTCGGTGGGAACATTATATACGTCTAAGTCGTAATATAACCTAACCTAACCCATCTAGACCCTCGGTGATAATGTTTTACAGAATCCCGTTCGTGTCAGCCCGTACCTCTCTGTGGGGACATTATATACGTCTATAACGTTATATATCCCAACCTAAGACAACCTAACATCTCGGATGTAGTATTTTACAACACTCCTGGCGGGTCGGCTCCTACTTTTCGGTGGGAACATTATATACGCCTATAACGTAATATAACGTAACCTAACCCATCCAGCCCCTCGCTGGTAATGTTTTACAGAATCCCGGTCGTGTCATCCGGTACTTCTAGGTGGGGACATTATATACGTCTATAACGTTATATATCCTAACCAAAGGCAACCTGACACTTCGGATGTAGTAGTTTCCAACGTTCCTGGCGAGTCGGCACCTACTTCTCGGTGGGAACATTATATACGCCTATAACGTAATATAACGTAACCTAACCCATCCAGCCCCTCGCTGGTAATGTTTTACAGAATCCCGGTCGTGTCATCCGGTACTTCTAGGTGGGGACATTATATACGTCTATAACGTTATATATCCTAACCTAAGGCAACCTGACACTTCGGATGTAGTAGTTTCCAACGTTCCTGGCGGGTCGGAACCTACTTCTCGGTGGGAACATTATATACGTCTATGTCGTAATATAACCCAACCTAATCCATCTAGACCCTCGGTGATAATGTTTTACAGAATCCCGTTCGTGACGGGCCGTACTTCTCGGTGGAGACATTATATACGCCTATAACGTTATATATCCCAAACTAAGGCAACCTAACATCTCGGATGTAGTATTTTACAACACTCCTGGCGGGTCGGCTCCTACTTCTCGGTGGGAACATTATATTCGCCTATAACGTAATATAACGTAACCTAACCCATCCAGCCCCTCGCTGGTAATGTTTTACAGAATTCCGGTCGTGTCACACGGTACTTCTCGGTGGGAACATTATATACGTCTATAACGTTATACATCCTAACCTAAGGCAACCTAACACTTCGGATGTAGTAGTTTCCAACGTTCCTGGCGGGTCGGCACCTACTTCTCGGTGGGAACATTATATACGCCTATAACGTAATATAACGTAACCTAACCCATCCAGCCCCTCGCTGGTAATGTTTTACAGAATCCCGGTCGTGTCATCCGGTACTTCTAGGTGGGGACATTATATACGTCTATAACGTTATATATCCTAACCTAAGGCAACCTGACACTTCGGATGTAGTAGTTTCCAACGTTCCTGGCGGGTCGGCACCTACTTCTCGGTGGGAACATTATATACGTCTATCTCGTAATATAACGTAACCTAATCCATCTAGAACCTCGGTGATAATGTTTTACAGAATCCCGTTCGTGTCGGCCCGTACTTCTCTGTGGGGACATTATATACGTCTATAACGTTATATATCCCAACCTAAGGCAACCTAACACTTCGGATGTAGTATTTTCCAACGTTCCTGGCGTGTCGGCCCCTACTTCTCGGTGGGAACATTATATACGCCTATAACGTAATATAACGTAACCTATCCCATCCAGCCCCTCGCTGGTAATGTTTTACAGAATCCCGGTCGTGTCATCCGGTACTCCTAGGTGGGCACATTGTATACGTCTATAACGCTATATATCCTAACCTAAGGCAACCTGACACTTCGGATGTAGTAGTTTCCAACGTTCCTGGCGGGTCGGCACCTACTTCTCGGTGGGAAAATTATATACGTCTATGTCGTAATATAACCTAACCTAACCCATCTAGACCCTCGGTGATAATGTTTTACAGAATCCCGTTCGTGTCGGCCCGTACCTCTCTGTGGGGACATTATATACGTCTATAACGTTATATATCCTAACCTAAGGCAACCTAACACTTCGGATGTAGTATTTTCCAACGTTCCTGGCGGGTCGGCCCCTACTTCTCGGTGGGAACATTATATACGCCTACAACGTAATATAACGTAACCTAACCCATCCAGCCCCTCGCAGGTAATGTTTTACAGAATCCCGGTCGTGTCAGACCGTACTTCTCTGTGGGGACATTATATACGACTATAACGTTATATATCCTAACCTAAGGCAACCTAACACCTCGGATGTAGTATTTTACAGCATGCCAGGCGGGTCGGCCCCTACTCCTCGGTGGGAACATTATATACGTCTATGTCGTAATATAACCTAACCTAACCCTACTAGACCCTCGGTGATAATGTTTTACAGAATCCCGTTCGTGTCGGCCCGTACCTCTCTGTGGGGACATCATATACGTCTATAACGTTATACATCCCAACCTAAGGCAACCTAACATCTCGGATGTAGTATTTTACAACACTCCTGGCGGGCCGGCTCCTACTTCTCGGTGGGAACACTATATTCGTCTATAACGTAGTATAACGTAACCTAACCCATCCAGCACCTCGCTGGTAATGTTTTACAGAATCCCGGTCGTGTCGGCCCGTACTTCTCTGTGGGGACATTATATACGTCTATAACGTTATATATCCCAACATAAGGCAACATAACATCTCGGATGTACTATTTTACAACACTCCTGGCGTGTCGGCTCCTACATCTCGGTGGGAACATTATATTCATCTATAACGTAATATAACGTAACCTAACCCATCCAGCCCCTCGCTGGTCATGTTTTACAGAATCCCGGTCGTGTCAGACCGTACTTCTCGGTGAGGACATTATATACGTCTATAACGTTATATATCCTAACCTAAGGCAACCTAACACTTCGGATGTAGTATTTTCCAACGTTCCTGGCGTGTCGGCCCCTACTTCTCGGTGGGAACATTATATACGCCTATAACGTAATATAACGTAACCTATCCCATCCAGCCCCTCGCTGGTAATGTTTTACAGAATCCCGGTCGTGTCATCCGGTACCCCTAGGTGGGCACATTATATGCGTCTATAACGTTATATATCCTAACCTAAGGCAACCTGACACTTCGGATGTAGTAGTATCCAACGTTCCTGGCGGGTCGGCACCTACTTCTCGGTGGGAACATTATATACGTCTATGTCGTAATATAACCTAACCTAACCCATCTAGACCCTCGGTGATAATGTTTTACAGAATCCCGTTCGTGTCGGCCCGTACCTCTCTGTGGGGACATTATATACGTCTATAACGTTATATATACTAACCTAAGGCAACCTAACACTTCGGATGTAGTATTTTCCAACGTTCCTGGCGGGTCGGCCCCTACTTCTCGGTGGGAAGATTATATACGCCTATAACGTAATATAACGTAACCTAACCCATCCAGCCCCTCGCTGGTAATGTTTTACAGAATCCCGGTCGTGTCATCCGGTACTCCTAGGTGGGGACAATATATACGTCTATAACGTTATATATCCTAACCTAAGGCAAATCGACACTTCGGATGTAGTAGTTTCCAACGTTCCTGGCGGGTCGGCACCTACTTCTCGGTGGGAACATTATATACGTCTATGTCGTAATATAACCCAACCTAATCCATCTAGACCCTCGGTGATAATGTTTTACAGAATCCTGTTCGTGACGGGCCGTACTTCTCGGTGGGGACATTATATACGCCTATAACGTTATATATCCCAACCTAAGGCAACCTAACATCTAGGATGTAGTATTTTACAACACTCCTGGCGGGTCGGCTCCTACTTCTCGGTGGGAACATTATATTCGTCCATAACGTAATATAACGTAACCTAACCCATCCAGCCCCTCGCTGGTAATGTTTTACAGAATTCCGGACGTGTCAGACGGTACTTCTAGGTGGGGACATTATATGCGTCTATAACGTTATATATCCTAACCTAAGGCAACCTAACACTTCGGATGTAGTATTTTCCAACGTTCCTGGCTGGTCGGCCCCTACTTCTCGGTGGGAACATTATATACGTCTATAACGTTATACATCCTAACCTAAGGCAACCTAACACTTCGGATGTAGTATTTTCCTACATTCCTGGCTGGTCGGCCCCTACTTCTCGGTGGGAACATTATATACGTATATAACCTAATATAATATAACCTAACCAATCTAGCACCTCGCTGGTAATGTTTTACAGAATCACGGTCGTGTCGGCTCGTACTTCTCTTTGCGAACATTATATACGTCTATTACGTCATATGTTCTAACCTAAGGCAACCTAACTTCTCGGATGTAGTATTTTCCAACATTCCAGGCAGGTCGGCCCCTATTTCTCGTTGGGAACATTATATACGTCGATATCGTAATATAAAATAACCTAACCCATCTAGACCCTCGCTGCTAACTATTTGCAGAATCCCGATCGTGTCGTCCCGTACGTCTCGGTGGGGACATTATATACGACTATAACGTTATATATCCTAACCTAAGGCAACCTAACACCTCGGGTGTAGTATTTTACAGCATGCCAGGCGGGTCGGCCCCTACTTCTCGGTGGGAACATTATATACGTCTATAACGTAGTATAACCTAACCTAACCCATCTAGACCCTCGGTGATAATGTTTTACAGAATCCTGTTCGTGTCGGCCCGTACTTCTCTGTGGGGACATCATATACGTCTATAACGTTATACATCCCAACCTATGGCAACCTACCATCTCGGATGTAGTATTTTACAACACTCCTGGCGGGTCGGCTCCTACTTTTCGGTGTGAACACTATATTCGTCTATAACGTAATATAACGTAACCTAACCTATCCAGCCCCTCGCTGGTAATCTTTTACAGAATCCCGGTCGTGTCGGCCCGTACTTCTCGGCGGGGACATGATATACGTCTATAACGTTATATATCCCAACCTAAGGCAACCTAACATCTCGGATGTAGTATTTCCCAACATTCCTGGCGGGTGGGCCACTACTTCTCGGTGGGATCATTATATACGTCTATAACGTAATATAACCTATCCTAACCCATCTACCCCCTCGCAGGTAATGTTTTACAGAATCCCGGTCGTGTCGGACCGTACTTCTCGCTGGGGACATTATATACGTCTATAACGTTATATATCCCAACCTAAGGCAACCTAACATCTCGGATGCAGCATTTTACAACACTCCTGGCGGGTCCGCTCCTACTTCTCGGTGGGAAAATTATATTCGTCCATAACGTAATATAACGTAACCTAACCCATCCAGCCCCTCGCTGGGAATGTTTTACAGAATCCCGTTCGTGTCGGCCCGTACTTCTCGGTGGGGACATTATATACGTCTATAACGTTATATATCCCAACCTAAGACAACCTAACATCTCGGATGTAGTATTTTACAACACTCCTGGCGGGTCGGCTCCTACTTTTCGGTGGGAACATTATATTCGTCTATAACGTAATGTAACGTAACCTAACCCATCCAGCTCCTCGCTGTTAATGTTTTACAGAATCCCGGCCGTGTCGGCCCGTACTTCTCGGTGGGGACAATATATACGTCTATAACGTTATATATCCCAACCTAAGGCAACCTATCATCTCGGATGTAGCATTTTACAACACTCCTGGCGGGTCCGCTCCTACTTCTCGGTGGGAACATTATATTCGTCCATAACGTAATATAACGTAACCTAACCCATCCAGCCCCTCGCTGGGAATGTTTTACAGAATCCCGTTCGTGTCGGCCCGTACTTCTCGGTGGGAACATTATATACGTCTATAACGTTATATATCCTAACCTAAGGCAACCTAACACTTCGGATGTAGTATTTTACAACACTCCTGGCGGGTCGGCTGCTACATCTCAGTGGGAACATTATATTCATCTATAACGTAATATAACGTAACCTAACCCATCCGGCCCCTCGCTGTTAATGTTTTACAGAATCCCGGCCGTGTCGGCCCGTACTTCTCGGTGGGGACATTATATACGTCTATAACGTTATATATCCCAACCTAAGGCAACCTAACATCTCGGATGTAGCATTTTACAACACTCCTGGCGGGTCCGCTCCTACTTCTCGGTGGGAACATTATATTCGTCCATAACGTAATATAACGTAACCTAACCCATCCAGCCCCTCGCTGGGAATGTTTTACAGAATCCCGTTCGTGTCGGCCCGTACTTCTCGGTGGGAACATTATATACGTCTATAACGTTATATATCCTAACCTAAGGCAACCTAACACTTCGGATGTAGTATTTTACAACACTCCTGGCGGGTCGGCTCCTACTTCTCGGCGGGAACATTCTATTCGTCTATTACGTAATGTAACGTAACCTAACCCATCCAGCCCCTCGCTGGTAATGTTTTACAGAATCCCGGTCGTGTCAGACCGTACTTCTCGGTGGGAACATTATATTAGTCCATAACGTAATATAACGTAACCTAACCCATCCAGCCCCTCGCTGGTAATGTTTTACAGAATCCCGTTCGTGTCGGCCCGTACTTCTCGGTGGGGACATTATATACGTCTATAACGTTATATATCCCAACCTAAGGCAACCTAACATCTCGGATGTAGTATTTTACAACACTCCTGGCGGGTCGGCTCCTACTTCTCGGTGGGAACATTATATACGTCTATGTCGTAATATAACCTAACCTAATCCATCTATATCCTCGGTGATAATGTTTTACAGAGACCCGGTCGCGTCGGCCCGTACTTCTCGGTGGGGACATTATATACGTCTATAACGTTATATATCCCCACCTAAGGCAACCTAACATCTCGGATGTAGTATTTTCCAACGTTCCTGGCGGGTCGGCCCCTAGTTCTCGGTGGGAACATTATATACGTCTATGTCGTAATATAACCTAACCTAATCCATCTATATCCTCGGTGATAATGTTTTACAGAGACCCGGTCGCGTCGGCCCGTACTTCTCGGTGGGGACATTATATACGTCTATAACGTTATATATCCCCACCTGAGGCAACCTAACATCTCGGATGTAGTATTTTACAACACTGCTAGCGGGTCGGCTCCTACTTCTCGGTGGGAACATTATATTCATCTATAACGTAATATAACGTAACCTAACCTATCCAGCCCCTCGCTGGTACTGTTTTACAGAATTCCGGTCGTGTCAGCCCGTACTTCCCGGTGGGGACATTATATACGTCTATAACGTTATGTATCCCAACCTACGGCAACCTAACATCTCGGATGTAGAATTTTCCAACATTCCTTGCTTGTCGGACCCTACTCCTCGGTGGGAACATTATATACGTCTATGTCGTAATATAACCTAACCTAACCCATCTAGACCATCGGTGATAATGTTTTACAGAATCCTGTTCGTGTCGGCCCGTACTTCTCGGTGGGGACATTATATACGTCTATAACGTTATATATCCCAACCTAAGGCAACCTAACATCTCGGATGTAGTATTTTGCAACACTCCTGGCGGGTCGGCTCCTACTTCTCGGTGGGAACATTATATTCGTCTATAACGTAATATAACGTAACCTAACCCATCCAGCCCCTCGCTGTTAATGTTTTACAGAATCCCGGTCGTGTCAGACCGTACTTCTCGGTGGGGATATTATATACGTCTATAACGTTATATATACTAACCTAAGGCAACATAACACTTCGGATGTAGTAGTTTCCAACGTTCCTGGCGGGTCGGCACCTACTTCTCGGTGGGAACAATATATACGTCTATGTCGTAGTATAACCTAACCTAATCCATCTAGACCCTCGGTGATATTGTTTTACAGAATCCCGTTCGTGTTGTCCCGTACTGCTCGGTGGTGACATTATATACGTCTATAACGTTATATATCCCAACCTAAGGCAACCTAACATCTCGGATGTAGTATTTTACAACACTCCTGGCGCGTCGGCACCTACTTCTCTGTGGGAACATTATATTCGTCTATAACATAATATAACGTAACCTAACCCATCCAGCCCCTCTGGTACTGTTTTACAGAATCCCGGTCGTGTCAGTCCGTACTTCTCGGAGGGGACATTATATACGTCTATAACGTTATATATCCTAACCTAAGGCAACCTAACACTTCGGGTGTAGTAGTTTCCAACATTCCAGGCGGGTCGGCCCCTATTTCTCGGTGGGAACATTATATACGTCTATATCGTAATATAACCTAACCTAACCCATCTAGCCCCTCGGTGATAATGTTTTACAGAATCCCGGTCTTATCGGCCCGTACTTCTCGGTGTGGACATTATATAGGACTATAACGTTATATATCCTAACCTAAGGCAACCTAACACTTAGGATGTAGTATTTTCCAACGTTCCTGGCGGGTCGGCCCCTACTTCTCGGTGGGAACATTATATACGTCTATAACGTAATATAACCTACCCTAACTCATCTAGCCCCTCACTGGTAATGTTTTACAGAATCCGGGTCGTGTCGGCCCGTACTTCTCGGTGCGGACATTATATACGTCTATAACGTAATATGACCTAACCTAACCCATCTAGACCCTTGGTGATAATGTTTTACAGAATCCTGTTCGTGTCGGCCCGTACTTCTCAGTGGGGACATTATATACGTCTATAACGTTATATATCCCAACCTAAGACAACCTAACATCTCGGATGTAGTATTTTACAACACTCCTGGCGGGTCGGCTCCTACTTTTCGGTGGGAACATTATATTCGTCTATAACGTAATGTAACGTAACCTAACCCATCCAGCTCCTCGCTGGTAATGTTTTACAGAATCCCGGTCGTGTCAGACCGTACTTCTCGGTGGGGACATTATATACGTCTATAACGTTATATATCCCAACCTAAGGCAACCTAACATCTCGGATGTAGCATTTTAGAACACTCCTGGCGGGTCCGCTCCTACTTCTCGGTGGGAACATTATATTCGTCCATAACGTAATATAACGTAACCTAACCCATCCAGCCCCTCGCTGGGAATGTTTTACAGAATCCCGTTCGTGTCGGCCCGTACTTCTCGGTGGGAACATTATATACGTCTATAACGTTATATATCCTAACCTAAGGCAACCTAACACTTCGGATGTAGTATTTTACAACACTCCTGGCGGGTCGGCTCCTACATCTCGGTGGGAACATTATATTCATCTATAACGTAATATAACGTAACCTAACCCATCCGGCCCCTCGCTGTTAATGTTTTACAGAATCCCGGCCGTGTCGGCCCGTACTTCTCGGTGGGGACATTATATACGTCTATAACGTTATATATCCCAACCTAAGGCAACCTAACATCTCGGATGTAGCATTTTACAACACTCCTGGCGGGTCCGCTCCTACTTCTCGGTGGGAACATTATATTCATCTATAACGTAATATAACGTAACCTAACCCATCCAGCCCCTCGCTGGTAATGTTTTACAGAATCCCGGTCGTGTCATCCGGTACTCCTAGGTGGGGACATTATATACGTCTATAACGTTATATATCCTAACCTAAGGCAAATTGACACTTCGGATGTAGTAGTTTCCAACGTTCCTGGCGGGTCGGCACCTACTTCTCGGTGGGAACATTATATACGTCTATGTCGTAATATAACCCAACCTAATCCATCTAGACCCTCGGTGATTTTGTTTTACAGAATCCCGTTCGTGTCGGCCCCTACCTCTCTGTGGGGACATTATATACGTCTATAACGTTATATATCCCAAACTAAGGCAACCTAACATCTCGGATGTAGTATTTTACAACATTCCTGGCTTGTCGGCTCCTACTTCTCGGTGGGAACATTATATTCGTCCATAACGTAATATAACGTAACCTAACCCATCCGGCCCCTCGCTGTTAATGTTTTACAGAATCCCGGTCGTGTCGGCCCGTACTTCTCGGTGGGGACATTATATACGTCTATAACGTTATATATCCCAACCTAAGACAACCTAACATCTCGGATGTAGTATTTTACAACACTCCTGGCGGGTCGGCTCCTACTTTTCGGTGGGAACATTATATTCGTCTATAACGTAATGTAACGTAACCTAACCCATCCAGCTCCTCGCTGGTAATGTTTTACAGAATCCCGGTCGTGTCAGACCGTACTTCTCGGTGGGGACATTATATACGTCTATAACGTAATATAACGTAACCTAACCCATCCGGCCCCTCGCTGTTAATGTTTTACAGAATCCCGGCCGTGTCGGCCCGTACTTCTCGGTGGGGACATTATATACGTCTATAACGTTATATATCCCAACCTAAGGCAACCTAACATCTCGGATGTAGCATTTTACAACACTCCTGGCGGGTCCGCTCCTACTTCTCGGTGGGAACATTATATTCGTCCATAACGTAATATAACGTAACCTAACCCATCCAGCCCCTCGCTGGGAATGTTTTACAGAATCCCGTTCGTGTCGGCCCGTACTTCTCGGTGGGAACATTATATACGTCTATAACGTTATATATCCTAACCTAAGGCAACCTAACACTTCGGATGTAGTATTTTACAACACTCCTGGTGGGTCGGCTCCTACATCTCGGTGGGAACATTATATTCATCTATAACGTAATATAACGTAACCTAACCCATCCAGCCCCTCGCTGGTAATCTTTTACAGAATCCCGGTCGTGTCGGCCCGTACTTCTCGGTGGGGACATTATATACGTCTATAACGTTATATATCCCAACCTAAGGCAACCTAACATCTCGGATGTAGCATTTTACAACACTCCTGGCGGGTCCGCTCCTACTTCTCGGTGGGAACATTATATTCGTCCATAACGTAATATAACGTAACCTAAGCCATCCAGCCCCTCGCTGGTAATGTTTTACAGAATCCCGTTCGTGTCGGCCCGTACTTCTCGGTGGGGACATTATATACGTCTATAACGTTATATATCCCAAGCTAAGGCAACCTAACATCTCGGATGTAGTATTTTACAACACTCCTGGCGGGTCGGCTCCTACTTCTCGGTGGGAACATTATATACGTCTATGTCGTAATATAACCTAACCTAATCCATCTATATCCTCGGTGATAATGTTTTACAGAGACCCGGTCGCGTCGGCCCGTACTTCTCGGTGGGGACATTATATACATCTATAACGTTATATATCCCCACCTAAGGCAACCTAACATCTCGGATGTAGTATTCTCCAACGTTCCTGGCGGGTCGGCCCCTAGTTCTCGGTGGGAACATTATATACGTCTATGTCGTAATATAACCTAACCTAATCCATCTACATCCTCGGTGATAATGTTTTACAGAGACCCGGTCGCGTCGGCCCGTACTTTTCGGTGGGGACATTATATACGTCTATAACGTTATATATCCCCACCTGAGGCAACCTAACATCTCGGATGTAGTATTTTACAACACTCCTGGCGGGTCGGCTCCTACTTCTCGGTGGGGACATTATATACGTCTATAACGTTATATATCCCAACCTAAGGCAACCTAACATCTCGGATGTAGCATTTTAGAACACTCCTGGCGGGTCCGCTCCTACTTCTCGGTGGGAACATTATATTCGTCCATAACGTAATATAACGTAACCTAACCCATCCAGCCCCTCGCTGGGAATGTTTTACAGAATCCCGTTCGTGTCGGCCCGTACTTCTCGGTGGGAACATTATATACGTCTATAACGTTATATATCCTAACCTAAGGCAACCTAACACTTCGGATGTAGTATTTTACAACACTCCTGGCGGGTCGGCTCCTACATCTCGGTGGGAACATTATATTCATCTATAACGTAATATAACGTAACCTAACCCATCCAGCCCCTCGCTGTTAATGTTTTACAGAATCCCGGCCGTGTCGGCCCGTACTTCTCGGTGGGGACATTATATACGTCTATAACGTTATATATCCCAACCTAAGGCAACCTAACATCTCGGATGTAGCATTTTACAACACTCCTGGCGGGTCCGCTCCTACTTCTCGGTGGGAACATTATATTCGTCCATAACGTAATATAACGTAACCTAAGCCATCCAGCCCCTCGCTGGTACTGTTTTACAGAATTCCGGTCGTGTCAGCCCGTACTTCCCGGTGGGGACATTATATACGTCTATAACGTTATATATCCCAACCTACGGCAACCTAACATCTCGAATGTAGAATTTTCCAACATTCCTTGCTTGTCGGCCCCTACTCCTCGGTGGGAACATTATATACGTCTATGTCGTAATATAACCTAACCTAACCCATCTAGACCCTCGGTGATAATGTTTTACAGAATCCTGTTCGTGTCGGCCCGTACTTCTCGGTGGGGACATTATATACGTCTATAACGTTATATATCCCAACCTAAGGCAACCTAACATCTCGGATGTAGTATTTTACAACACTCCTGGCGGGTCGGCTCCTACTTCTCGGTGGGAACATTATATTCGTCTATAACGTAATATAACGTAACCTAACCCATCCAGCCCCTCGCTGTTAATGTTTTACAGAATCCCGGTCGTGTCAGACCGTACTTCTCGGTGGGGATATTATATACGTCTATAACGTTATATATACTAACCTAAGGCAACATTACACTTCGGATGTAGTAGTTTCCAACGTTCCTGTCGGGTCGGCACCTACTTCTCGGTGGGAACAATATATACGTCTATGTCGTAATATAACCTAACCTAATCCATCTAGACCCTCGGTGATATTGTTTTACAGAATCCCGTTCGTGTTGTCCCGTACTGCTCGGTGGTGACATTATATACGTCTATAACGTTATATATCCCAACCTAAGGCAACCTAACATCTCGGATGTAGTATTTTACAACACTCCTGGCGCGTCGGCTCCTACTTCTCTGTGGGAACATTATATTCGTCTATAACATAATATAACGTAACCTAACCCATCCAGCCCCTCGCTGGTACTGTTTTACAGAATCCCGGTCGTGTCAGTCCGTACTTCTCGGAGGGGACATTATATACGTCTATAACGTTATATATCCTAACCTAAGGCAACCTAACACTTCGGGTGTAGTAGTTTCCAACATTCCAGGCGGGTCGGCCCCTATTTCGCGGTGGGAACATTATATACGTCTATATCGTAATATAACCTAACCTAACCCATCTAGCCCCTCGGTGATAATGTTTTACAGAATCCCGATCTTATCGGCCCGTACTTCTCGGTGTGGACATTATATAGGACTATAACGTTATATATCCTAACCTAAGGCAACCTAACACTTAGGATGTAGTATTTTCCAACGTTCCTGGCGGGTCGGCCCCTACTTCTCGGTGGGAACATTATATACGTCTATAACGTAATATAACCTACCCTAACTCATCTAGCCCCTCACTGGTAATGTTTTACAGAATCCGGGTCGTGTCGGCCCGTACTTCTCGGTGCGGACATTATATACGTCTATAACGTAATATGACCTAACCTAACCCATCTAGACCCTCGGTGATAATGTTTTACAGAATCCTGTTCGTGTCGGCCCGTACTTCTCTGTGGGGACATCATATACGTCTATAACGTTATACATCCCAACCTAAGGCAACCTAACATCTCGGATGTAGTATTTTACAACACTCCTGGCGGGTCGGCTCCTACTTCTCGGTGGGAACATTATATACGTCTATATCGTAATATAACCTAACCTAACCCATCTAGCCCCTCGGTGATAATGTTTTACAGAATCCCGGTCTTATCGGCCGGTACTTCTCGGTGGGGACATTATATACGAGTATAACGTTATATATCCTACCCTAAGGCAACCTAACACTTAGGATGTAGTATTTCCCAACGTTCCTGGCGGGTCGGCCCCTACTTGTCGGTGGGAACATTATATACGTCTATAACGTAATATAACCTACCCTAACCCATCTAGCCCCTCACTGGTAATGTTTTACAGAATCCCGGTCGTGTCAGACCGTACTTCTCGGTGGGGATATTATATACGTCTATAACGCAATATAACGTAACGTAACCCATCCGGCCCCTCGCTGTTAATGTTTTACAGAATCCCGGTCGTGTCGTCCCGTACTTCTCGGTGGGGACATTATATACGTCTACAACGTTATATATCCCAACCTAAGGCAAGCTAACATCTCGGGTGTAGTATTTTACAACACTCCTGGCGGGTCGGCTCCTACTTCTCGGTGGGAACATTATATACGTCTATAACGTAATATAACCTATGCTAACCCATCTAGCCCCTGGCTGTTAATGTTTTGCATAATCCCGGTCGTGTCGGCCCGTAATTCTCGGTGCGGATTTATATACGTCTATAACGTTATATATCCTAACCTAAGGCAACCTAACACTTCGGATGTAGTATTTTCCAACGTTCCTGGCTGGTCGGCCCCTACTTCTCGGTGGGAACATTATATACGTCTATAACGTTATACATCCTAACCTAAGGCAACCTAACACTTCGGATGTAGTATTTTCCTACATTCCTGGCTGGTCGGCCCCTACTTCTCGGTGGGAACATTATATACGTATATAACCTAATATAATATAACCTAACCCATCTAGCACCTCGCTGGTAATGTTTTACAGAATCACGGTCGTGTCGGCTCGTACTTCTCTTTGCGAACATTATATACGTCTATTACGTCATATGTTCTAACCTAAGGCAACCTAACTTCTCGGATGTAGTATTTTCCAACATTCCAGGCGGGTCGGCCCCTATTTCTCGTTGGGAACATTATATAGGTCGATATCGTAATATAAACTAACCTAACCCATCTAGACCCTCGCTGCTAACTATTTGCAGAATCCCGATCGTGTCGTCCCGTACGTCTCGGTGGGGAAATTATATACGACTATAACGTTATATATCCTAACCTAAGGCAACCTAACACCTCGGGTGTAGTATTTTACAGCATGCCAGGCGGGTCGGCCCCTACTTCTCGGTGGGAACATTATATACGTCTATGTCGTAATATAACCTGCCCTAACCCTACTAGGCCCTCGGTGATAATGTTTTACAGAATCCCGTTCGTGTCGGCCCGTACCTCTCTGTGGGGACATTATATACGTCTATAACGTTATATATCCCAAACTAAGGCAACCTAACATCTCGGATGTAGTATTTTACAACATTCCTGGCGTGTCGGCTCCTACTTCTCGGTGGGAACATTATATTCGTCTATAACGTAATATAACGTAACCTAACCCATCCGGCCCCTCGCTGTTAATGTTTTACAGAATCCCGGTCGTGTCGGCCCGTACTTCTCGGTGGGGACATTATATACGTCTATAACGTAATATAACGTAACCTAACCCATCCGGCCCCTCGCTGTTAATGTTTACAGAATCCCGGTCGTGTCGGCCCGAACTTATCGGTGGGGACATTATATACGTCTATAACCTTATATATCCCAACCTAAGGCAACCGAACATCTCGGATGTAGTATTTTACAACACTCCTGGCGCGTCGGCTCCTACTTCTCTGTGGGAACATTATATTCGTCTATAACATAATATAACGTAACCTAACCCATCCAGCCCCTCGCTGGTACTGTTTTACAGAATCCCGGTCGTGTCAGTCCGTACTTCTCGGAGGGGACATTATATACGTCTATAACGTTATATATCCTAACCTAAGGCAACCTAACACTTCGGGTGTAGTAGTTTCCAACATTCCAGGCGGGTCGGCCCCTATTTCTCGGTGGGAACATTATATACGTCTATATCGTAATATAACCTAACCTAACCCATCTAGCCCCTCGGTGATAATGTTTTACAGAATCCCGGTCTTATCGGCCCGTACTTCTCGGTGTGGACATTATATAGGACTATAACGTTATATATCCTAACCTAAGGCAACCTAACACTTAGGATGTAGTATTTTCCAACGTTCCTGGCGGGTCGGCCCCTACTTCTCGGTGGGAACATTATATACGTCTATAACGTAATATAACCTACCCTAACTCATCTAGCCCCTCACTGGTAATGTTTTACAGAATCCGGGTCGTGTCGGCCCGTACTTCTCGGTGCGGACATTATATACGTCTATAACGTAATATGACCTAACCTAACCCATCTAGACCCTCGGTGATAATGTTTTACAGAATCCTGTTCGTGTCGGCCCGTACTTCTCTGTGGGGACATCATATACGTCTATAACGTTATACATCCCAACCTAAGGCAACCTAACATCTCGGATGTAGTATTTTACAACACTCCTGGCGGGTCGGCTCCTACTTCTCGGTGGGAACATTATATACGTCTATAACGTAATATAACCTATCCTAACCCATCTAGCCCCTCGCAGGTAATGTTTTACAGAATCCCGGTCGTGTCGGCCCGTACTTGTCGGTGGGGACATTATATACGTCTATAACGTTATATATCCCAACCTAAGGCAACCTAACATCTCGGATGTAGTATTTTACAACACTCCTGGCGCGTCGGCCCCTATTGCTCGGTGGGAACATTATATACGTCTATATCGTAATATAACCTAACCTAACCCATCTAGCCCCTCGGTGATAATGTTTTACAGAATCCCGGTCTTATCGGCCGGTACTTCTCGGTGGGGACATTATATACGAGTATAACGTTATATATCCTACCCTAAGGCAACCTAACACTTAGGATGTAGTATTTCCCAACGTTCCTGGCGGGTCGGCCCCTACTTGTCGGTGGGAACATTATATACGTCTATAACGTAATATAACCTACCCTAACCCATCTAGCCCCTCACTGGTAATGTTTTACAGAATCCCGGTCGTGTCAGACCGTACTTCTCGGTGGGGATATTATATACGTCTATAACGTAATATAACGTAACGTAACCCATCCGGCCCCTCGCTGCTAACTATTTGCAGAATCCCGATCGTGTCGTCCCGTACGTCTCGGTGGGGACATTATATACGACTATAACGTTATATATCCTAACCTAAGGCAACCTAACACCTCAGGTGTAGTATTTTACAGCATGCCAGGCGGGTCGGCCCCTACTTCTCGGTGGGAACATTATATACGTCTATGTCGTAATATAACCTGCCCTAACCCTACTAGGCCCTCGGTGATAATGTTTTACAGAATCCCGTTCGTGTCGGCCCGTACCTCTCTGTGGGGACATTATATACGTCTATAACGTTATATATCCCAAACTAAGGCAACCTAACATCTCGGATGTAGTATTTTACAACATTCCTGGCGTGTCGGCTCCTACTTCTCGGTGGGAACATTATATTCGTCTATAACGTAATATAACGTAACCTAACCCATCCGGCCCCTCGCTGTTAATGTTTTACAGAATCCCGGTCGTGTCGGCCCGTACTTCTCGGTGGGGACATTATATACGTCTATAACGTAATATAACGTAACCTAACCCATCCGGCCCCTCGCTGTTAATGTTTACAGAATCCCGGTCGTGTCGGCCCGAACTTATCGGTGGGGACATTATATACGTCTATAACGTTATATATCCCAACCTAAGGCAACCTAACATCTCTGATGTAGTATTTTACAACACTCCTGGCGGGTCGGCTCCTACTTCTCGGTGGGAACATTGTATTCGTCTATAACGTAATATAACCTAACCTAACCCATCTAGACCCTCGGTGATAATGTTTTACAGAATCCTGTTCGTGTCGGCCCGTACTTCTCTGTGGGGACATCATATACGTCTATAACGTTATACATCCCAACCTATGGCAACCTACCATCTCGGATGTAGTATTTTACAACACTCCTGGCGGGTCGGCTCCTACTTGTCGGTGGGAACACTATATTCGTCTATAACGTAATATAACGTAACCTAACCTATCCAGCCCCTCGCTGGTAATCTTTTACAGAATCCCGGTCGTGTCGGCCCGTACTTCTCGGCGGGGACATGATATACGTCTATAACGTTATATATCCCAACCTAAGGCAACCTAACATCTCGGATGTAGTATTTCCCAACATTCCTGGCGGGTGGGCCACTACTTCTCGGTGGGATCATTATATACGTCTATAACGTAATATAACCTATCCTAACCCATCTACCCCCTCGCAGGTAATGTTTTACAGAATCCCGGTCGTGTCGGACCGTACTTCTCGGTGGGGACATTATATACGTCTATAACGTTATATATCCCAACCTAAGGCAACCTAACATCTCGGATGTAGTATTTTACAACACTCCTGGCGCGTCGGCTCCTACTTCTCTGTGGGAAGATTATATTCGTCTATAACATAATATAACGTAACCTAACCCATCCAGCCCCTCGCTGGTACTGTTTTACAGAATCCCGGTCGTGTCAGTCCGTACTTCTCGGAGGGGACATTATATACGTCTATAACGTTATATATCCTAACCTAAGGCAACCTAACACTTCGGCTGTAGTAGTTTCCAACATTCCAGGCGGGTCGGCCACTATTTCTCGGTGGGAACATTATATACGTCTATATCGTAATATAACCTAACCTAACCCATCTAGCCCCTCGGTGATAATGTTTTACAGAATCCCGGTCTTATCGGCCCGTACTTCTCGGTGTGGACATTATATAGGACTATAACGTTATATATCCTAACCTAAGGCAACCTAACACTTAGGATGTAGTATTTTCCAACGTTCCTGGCGGGTCGGCCCCTACTTCTCGGTGGGAACATTATATACGTCTATAACGTAATATAACCTACCCTAACTCATCTAGCCCCTCACTGGTAATGTTTTACAGAATCCGGGTCGTGTCGGCCCGTACTTCTCGGTGCGGACATTATATACGTCTATAACGTAATATGACCTAACCTAACCCATCTAGACCCTCGGTGATAATGTTTTACAGAATCCTGTTCGTGTCGGCCCGTACTTCTCTGTGGGGACATCATATACGTCTATAACGTTATACATCCCAACCTAAGGCAACCTAACATCTCGGATGTAGTATTTTACAACACTCCTGGCGGGTCGGCTCCTACTTCTCGGTGGGAACATTATATACGTCTATAACGTAATATAACCTATCCTAACCCATCTAGCCCCTCGCAGGTAATGTTTTACAGAATCCCGGTCGTGTCGGCCCGTACTTGTCGGTGGGGACATTATATACGTCTATAACGTTATATATCCCAACCTAAGGCAACCTAACATCTCGGATGTAGTATTTTACAACACTCCTGGCGCGTCGGCCCCTATTGCTCGGTGGGAACATTATATACGTCTATATCGTAATATAACCTAACCTAACCCATCTAGCCCCTCGGTGATAATGTTTTACAGAATCCCGGTCTTATCGGCCGGTACTTCTCGGTGGGGACATTATATACGAGTATAACGTTATATATCCTACCCTAAGGCAACCTAACACTTAGGATGTAGTATTTCCCAACGTTCCTGGCGGGTCGGCCCCTACTTGTCGGTGGGAACATTATATACGTCTATAACGTAATATAACCTACCCTAACCCATCTAGCCCCTCACTGGTAATGTTTTACAGAATCCCGGTCGTGTCAGACCGTACTTCTCGGTGGGGATATTATATACGTCTATAACGTAATATAACGTAACGTAACCCATCCGGCCCCTCGCTGTTAATGTTTTACAGAATCCCGGTCGTGTCGTCCCGTACTTCTCGGTGGGGACATTATATACGTCTACAACGTTATATATCCCAACCTAAGGCAAGCTAACATCTCGGATGTAGTATTTTACAACACTCCTGGCGGGTCGGCTCCTACTTCTCGGTGGGAACATTATATACGTCTATAACGTAATATAACCTATGCTAACCCATCTAGCCCCTGGCTGTTAATGTTTTGCATAATCCCGGTCGTGTCGGCCCGTAATTCTCGGTGCGGATTTATATACGTCTATAACGTCATATGTCCTAACCTAAGGCAACCTAACAACTCGGATGTAGTATTTTCCTACATTCCTGGCTGGTCGGCCCCTACTTCTCGGTGGGAACATTATATACGTCTATAACGTAATACAACCTTACCTAACCCATCTAGCCGCTCGGTGATAATGTTTTAAAGAATGCCGTTCCTGTCGGCCCGTACTTCTCCGTGGGGACATTATATACGTCTATAAAGTTATACATCCTAACCTAAGGCAACCTAACACTTCGGATGTTGTAGTTTCCAACGTTCCTGGCTGGTCGGACCCTACTTCTCGGTGGGAACATTATATACGTCTATAACGTTACATATCCTAACCTAAGGCAACCTAACACTTCGGATGTAGTATTCTCCAACGTTCCTGGCGGGTCGGCCCTTACTTCTCGGTGGGAACATTATATACGTCTATAACGTAATATAACGTAACCTAACCCATCCAGCCCCTCGCTGGTAATGTTTTACAGAATCCCGGTCGTGTCAGACGGTACTTCTGGGTGGGGACATTATATACGTCTATAACGTTATATATCCTAACCTAAGGCAACCTAACACTTCGGATGTAGTAGTTTCCAACATTCCAGGCGAGTCGGCCCCTATTTCTCGGTGGGAACATTATATACGTCTATATCGTAATATAACCTAACCTAACGCATCTAGCCCCTCGGTGATAATGTTTTACAGAATCCCGGTCTTATCGGCCCGTACTTCTCGGTGTGGACATTATATACGACTATAACGTTATATATCCTAACCTAAGGCAACCTAACACTTAGGATGTAGTATTTTCCAACGTTCCTGGCGGGTCGGCCCCTACTTCTCGGTGGGAACATTATATACGTCTATAACGTAATATAACCTACCCTAACTCATCTAGCCCCTCACTGGTAATGTTTTACAGAATCCCGGTCGTGTCGCCCCGTACTTCTCGGTGCGGATATTATATACGTCTATAACGTAATATGACCTAACCTAACCCATCTAGACCCTCGGTGATAATGTTTTACAGAATCCTGTTCGTGTCGGCTCGTACTTCTCTGTGGGGACATCATATACGTCTATAACGTTATACATCCCAACCTAAGGCAACCTAACATCTCGGATGTAGTATTTTACAACACTCCTGGCGGGTCGGCTCCTACTTCTCGGTGGGAACATTATATTCGTCCATAACGTAATATAACGTAACCTAACCCATCCAGCCCCTCGCTGTTAATGTTTTACAGAATCCCGGTCGTGTCAGACCGTACTTCTCGGTGGGGATATTATATACGTCTATAACGTTATATATACTAACCTAAGGCAACATAACACTTCGGATGTAGTAGTTTCCAACGTTCCTGGCGGGTCGGCACCTACTTCTCGGTGGGAACAATATATACGTCTATGTCGTAATATAACCTAACCTAATCCATCTAGACCCTCGGTGATATTGTTTTACAGAATCCCGTTCGTGTTGTCCCGTACTGCTCGGTGGTGACATTATATACGTCTATAACGTTATATATCCCAACCTAAGGCAACCTAACATCTCGGATGTAGTATTTTACAACACTCCTGGCGCGTCGGCTCCTACTTCTCTGTGGGAAGATTATATTCGTCTATAACATAATATAACGTAACCTAACCCATCCAGCCCCTCGCTGGTACTGTTTTACAGAATCCCGGTCGTGTCAGTCCGTACTTCTCGGAGGGGACATTATATACGTCTATAACGTTATATATCCTAACCTAAGGCCATCTAACACTTCGGGTGTAGTAGTTTCCAACATTCCAGGCGGGTCGGCCCCTATTTCTCGGTGGGAACATTATATACGTCTATATCGTAATATAACCTAACCTAACCCATCTAGCCCCTCGGTGATAATGTTTTACAGAATCCCGGTCTTATCGGCCGGTACTTCTCGGTGTGGACATTATATACGAGTATAACGTTATATATCCTACCCTAAGGCAACCTAACACTTAGGATGTAGTATTTCCCAACGTTCCTGGCGGGTCGGCCCCTACTTGTCGGTGGGAACATTATATACGTCTATAACGTAATATAACCTACCCTAACCCACCTAGCCCCTCACTGGTAATGTTTTACAGAATCCCGGTCGTGTCAGACCGTACTTCTCGGTGGGGATATTATATACGTCTATAACGTAATATAACGTAACGTAACCCATCCGGCCCCTCGCTGTTAATGTTTTACAGAATCCCGGTCGTGTCGTCCCGTACTTCTCGGTGGGGACATTATATACGTCTACAACGTTATATATCCCAACCTAAGGCAAGCTAACATCTCGGATGTAGTATTTTACAACACTCCTGGCGGGTCGGCACCTACTTCTCGGTGGGAACATTATATACGTCTATAACGTAATATAACCTATGCTAACCCATCTAGCCCCTGGCTGTTAATGTTTTGCATAATCCCGGTCGTGTCGGCCCGTAATTCTCGGTGCGGATTTATATACGTCTATAACGTCATATGTCCTAACCTAAGGCAACCTAACAACTCGGATGTAGTATTTTCCTACATTCCTGGCTGGTCGGCCCCTACTTCTCGGTGGGAACATTATATACGTCTATAACGTAATACAACCTTACCTAACCCATCTAGCCCCTCGGTGATAATGTTTTAAAGAATGCCGTTCCTGTCGGCCCGTACTTCTCCGTGGGGACATTATATACGTCTATAAAGTTATACATCCTAACCTATGGCAACCTAACACTTCGGATGTAGTAGTTTCCAACGTTCCTGGCGGGTCGGCACCTACTTCTCGGTGGGAACAATATATACGTCTATGTCGTAATATAACCTAACCTAATCCATCTAGACCCTCGGTGATATTGTTTTACAGAATCCCGTTCGTGTTGTCCCGTACTGCTCGGTGGTGACATTATATACGTCTATAACGTTATATATCCCAACCTAAGGCAACCTAACATCTCGGATGTAGTATTTTACAACACTCCTGGCGCGTCGGCTCCTACTTCTCTGTGGGAAGATTATATTCGTCTATAACATAATATAACGTAACCTAACCCATCCAGCCCCTCGCTGGTACTGTTTTACAGAATCCCGGTCGTGTCAGTCCGTACTTCTCGGAGGGGACATTATATACGTCTATAACGTTATATATCCTAACCTAAGGCAACCTAACACTTCGGGTGTAGTAGTTTCCAACATTCCAGGCGGATCGGCCCCTATTTCTCGGTGGGAACATTATATACGTCTATATCGTAATATAACCTAACCTAACCCATCTAGCCCCTCGGTGATAATGTTTTACAGAATCCCGGTCTTATCGGCCCGTACTTCTCGGTGTGGACATTATATAGGACTATAACGTTATATATCCTAACCTAAGGCAACCTAACACTTAGGATGTAGTATTTTCCAACGTTCCTGGCGGGTCGGCCCCTACTTCTCGGTGGGAACATTATATACGTCTATAACGTAATATAACCTACCCTAACTCACCTAGCCCCTCACTGGTAATGCTTTACAGAATCCGGGTCGTGTCGGCCCGTACTTCTCGGTGCGGACATTATATACGTCTATAACGTAATATGACCTAACCTAACCCATCTAGACCCTCGGTGATAATGTTTTACAGAATCCTGTTCGTGTCGGCCCGTACTTCTCTGTGGGGACATCATATACGTCTATAACGTTATACATCCCTACCTAAGGCAACCTAACATCTCGGATGTAGTATTTTACAACACTCCTGGCGGGTCGGCTCCTACTTCTCGGTGGGAACATTATATACGTCTATAACGTAATATAACTTATCCTAACCCATCTAGCCCCTCGCAGGTAATGTTTTACAGAATCCCGGTCGTGTCGGCCCGTACTTGTCGGTGGGGACATTATATACGTCTATAACGTTATATATCCCAACCTAAGGCAACCTAACATCTCGGATGTAGTATTTTACAACACTCCTGGCGCGTCGGCCCCTATTGCTCGGTGGGAACATTATATACGTCTATAGCGTAATATAACCTAACCTAACCCATCTAGCCCCTCGGTGATAATGTTTTACAGAATCCCGGTCTTATCGGCCGGTACTTCTCGGTGGGGACATTATATACGAGTATAACGTTATATATCCTACCCTAAGGCAACCTAACACTTAGGATGTAGTATTTCCCAACGTTCCTGGCGGGTCGGCCCCTACTTGTCGGTGGGAACATTATATACGTCTATAACGTAATATAACCTACCCTAACCCATCTAGCCCCTCACTGGTAATGTTTTACAGAATCCCGGTCGTGTCAGACCGTACTTCTCGGTGGGGATATTATATACGTCTATAACGTAATAGAACGTAACGTAACCCATCCGGCCCCTCGCTGTTAATGTTTTACAGAATCCCGGTCGTGTCGTCCCGTACTTCTCGGTGGGGACATTATATACGTCTATAACGTAATACAACCTTACCTAACCCATCTAGCCGCTCGGTGATAATGTTTTAAAGAATGCCGTTCCTGTCGGCCCGTACTTCTCCGTGGGGACATTATATACGTCTATAAAGTTATACATCCTAACCTAAGGCAACCTAACACTTCGGATGTTGTAGTTTCCAACGTTCCTGGCTGGTCGGACCCTACTTCTCGGTGGGAACATTATATACGTCTATAACGTTACATATCCTAACCTAAGGCAACCTAACACTTCGGATGTAGTATTCTCCAACGTTCCTGGCGGGTCGGCCCTTACTTCTCGGTGGGAACATTATATACGTCTATAACGTAATATAACGTAACCTAACCCATCCAGCCCCTCGCTGGTAATGTTTTACAGAATCCCGGTCGTGTCAGACGGTACTTCTGGGTGGGGACATTATATACGTCTATAACGTTATATATCCTAACCTAAGGCAACCTAACACTTCGGATGTAGTAGTTTCCAACATTCCAGGCGAGTCGGCCCCTATTTCTCGGTGGGAACATTATATACGTCTATATCGTAATATAACCTAACCTAACGCATCTAGCCCCTCGGTGATAATGTTTTACAGAATCCCGGTCTTATCGGCCCGTACTTCTCGGTGTGGACATTATATACGACTATAACGTTATATATCCTAACCTAAGGCAACCTAACACTTAGGATGTAGTATTTTCCAACGTTCCTGGCGGGTCGGCCCCTACTTCTCGGTGGGAACATTATATACGTCTATAACGTAATATAACCTACCCTAACTCATCTAGCCCCTCACTGGTAATGTTTTACAGAATCCCGGTCGTGTCGCCCCGTACTTCTCGGTGCGGATATTATATACGTCTATAACGTAATATGACCTAACCTAACCCATCTAGACCCTCGGTGATAATGTTTTACAGAATCCTGTTCGTGTCGGCTCGTACTTCTCTGTGGGGACATCATATACGTCTATAACGTTATACATCCCAACCTAAGGCAACCTAACATCTCGGATGTAGTATTTTACAACACTCCTGGCGGGTCGGCTCCTACTTCTCGGTGGGAACATTATATTCGTCCATAACGTAATATAACGTAACCTAACCCATCCAGCCCCTCGCTGTTAATGTTTTACAGAATCCCGGTCGTGTCAGACCGTACTTCTCGGTGGGGATATTATATACGTCTATAACGTTATATATACTAACCTAAGGCAACATAACACTTCGGATGTAGTAGTTTCCAACGTTCCTGGCGGGTCGGCACCTACTTCTCGGTGGGAACAATATATACGTCTATGTCGTAATATAACCTAACCTAATCCATCTAGACCCTCGGTGATATTGTTTTACAGAATCCCGTTCGTGTTGTCCCGTACTGCTCGGTGGTGACATTATATACGTCTATAACGTTATATATCCCAACCTAAGGCAACCTAACATCTCGGATGTAGTATTTTACAACACTCCTGGCGCGTCGGCTCCTACTTCTCTGTGGGAAGATTATATTCGTCTATAACATAATATAACGTAACCTAACCCATCCAGCCCCTCGCTGGTACTGTTTTACAGAATCCCGGTCGTGTCAGTCCGTACTTCTCGGAGGGGACATTATATACGTCTATAACGTTATATATCCTAACCTAAGGCAACCTAACACTTCGGGTGTAGTAGTTTCCAACATTCCAGGCGGGTCGGCCCCTATTTCTCGGTGGGAACATTATATACGTCTATATCGTAATATAACCTAACCTAACCCATCTAGCCCCTCGGTGATAATGTTTTACAGAATCCCGGTCTTATCGGCCGGTACTTCTCGGTGTGGACATTATATACGAGTATAACGTTATATATCCTACCCTAAGGCAACCTAACACTTAGGATGTAGTATTTCCCAACGTTCCTGGCGGGTCGGCCCCTACTTGTCGGTGGGAACATTATATACGTCTATAACGTAATATAACCTACCCTAACCCACCTAGCCCCTCACTGGTAATGTTTTACAGAATCCCGGTCGTGTCAGACCGTACTTCCCGGTGGGGATATTATATACGTCTATAACGTAATATAACGTAACGTAACCCATCCGGCCCCTCGCTGTTAATGTTTTACAGAATCCCGGTCGTGTCGTCCCGTACTTCTCGGTGGGGACATTATATACGTCTACAACGTTATATATCCCAACCTAAGGCAAGCTAACATCTCGGATGTAGTATTTTACAACACTCCTGGCGGGTCGGCACCTACTTCTCGGTGGGAACATTATATACGTCTATAACGTAATATAACCTATGCTAACCCATCTAGCCCCTGGCTGTTAATGTTTTGCATAATCCCGGTCGTGTCGGCCCGTAATTCTCGGTGCGGATTTATATACGTCTATAACGTCATATGTCCTAACCTAAGGCAACCTAACAACTCGGATGTAGTATTTTCCTACATTCCTGGCTGGTCGGCCCCTACTTCTCGGTGGGAACATTATATACGTCTATAACGTAATACAACCTTACCTAACCCATCTAGCCCCTCGGTGATAATGTTTTAAAGAATGCCGTTCCTGTCGGCCCGTACTTCTCCGTGGGGACATTATATACGTCTATAAAGTTATACATCCTAACCTATGGCAACCTAACACTTCGGATGTAGTAGTTTCCAACGTTCCTGGCGGGTCGGCACCTACTTCTCGGTGGGAACAATATATACGTCTATGTCGTAATATAACCTAACCTAATCCATCTAGACCCTCGGTGATATTGTTTTACAGAATCCCGTTCGTGTTGTCCCGTACTGCTCGGTGGTGACATTATATACGTCTATAACGTTATATATCCCAACCTAAGGCAACCTAACATCTCGGATGTAGTATTTTACAACACTCCTGGCGCGTCGGCTCCTACTTCTCTGTGGGAAGATTATATTCGTCTATAACATAATATAACGTAACCTAACCCATCCAGCCCCTCGCTGGTACTGTTTTACAGAATCCCGGTCGTGTCAGTCCGTACTTCTCGGAGGGGACATTATATACGTCTATAACGTTATATATCCTAACCTAAGGCAACCTAACACTTCGGGTGTAGTAGTTTCCAACATTCCAGGCGGGTCGGCCCCTATTTCTCGGTGGGAACATTATATACGTCTATATCGTAATATAACCTAACCTAACCCATCTAGCCCCTCGGTGATAATGTTTTACAGAATCCCGGTCTTATCGGCCCGTACTTCTCGGTGTGGACATTATATAGGACTATAACGTAATATGACCTAACCTAACCCATCTAGACCCTCGGTGATAATGTTTTACAGAATCCTGTTCGTGTCGGCCCGTACATCTCTGTGGGGACATCATATACGTCTATAACGTTATACATCCCAACCTAAGGCAACCTAACATCTCGGATGTAGTATTTTACAACACTCCTGGCGGGTCGGCTCCTACTTCTCGGTGGGAACATTATATACGTCTATAACGTAATATAACCTATCCTAACCCATTTAGCCCCTCGCAGGTAATGTTTTACAGAATCCCGGTCGTGTCGGCCCGTACTTGTCGGTGGGGACATTATATACGTCTATAACGTTATATATCCCAACCTAAGGCAACCTAACATCTCGGATGTAGTATTTTACAACACTCCTGGCGCGTCGGCCCCTATTGCTCGGTGGGAACATTATATACGTCTATATCGTAATATAACCTAACCTAACCCATCTAGCCCCTCGGTGATAATGTTTTACAGAATCCCGGTCTTATCGGCCGGTACTTCTCGGTGGGCACATTATATACGAGTATAACGTTATATATCCTACCCTAAGGCAACCTAACACTTAGGATGTAGTATTTCCCAACGTTCCTGGCGGGTCGGCCCCTACTTGTCGGTGGGAACATTATATACGTCTATAACGTAATATAACCTACCCTAACCCATCTAGCCCCTCACTGGTAATGTTTTACAGAATCCCGGTCGTGTCAGACCGTACTTCTCGGTGGGGATATTATATACGTCTATAACGTAATATAACGTAACGTAACCCATCCGGCCCCTCGCTGTTAATGTTTTACAGAATCCCGGTCGTGTCGTCCCGTACTTCTCGGTGGGGACATTATATACGTCTACAACGTTATATATCCCAACCTAAGGCAAGCTAACATCTCGGATGTAGTATTTTACAACACTCCTGGCGGGTCGGCTCCTACTTCTCGGTGGGAACATTATATACGTCTATAACGTAATATAACCTATGCTAACCCATCTAGCCCCTGGCTGTTAATGTTTTGCATAATCCCGGTCGTGTCGGCCCGTAATTCTCGGTGCGGATTTATATACGTCTATAACGTCATATGTCCTAACCTAAGGCAACCTAACAACTCGGATGTAGTATTTTCCTACATTCCTGGCTGGTCGGCCCCTACTTCTCGGTGGGAACATTATATACGTCTATAACGTAATACAACCTTACCTAACCCATCTAGCCGCTCGGTGATAATGTTTTAAAGAATGCCGTTCCTGTCGGCCCGTACTTCTCCGTGGGGACATTATATACGTCTATAAAGTTATACATCCTAACCTAAGGCAACCTAACACTTCGGATGTTGTAGTTTCCAACGTTCCTGGCTGGTCGGACCCTACTTCTCGGTGGGAACATTATATACGTCTATAACGTTACATATCCTAACCTAAGGCAACCTAACACTTCGGATGTAGTATTCTCCAACGTTCCTGGCGGGTCGGCCCTTACTTCTCGGTGGGAACATTATATACGTCTATAACGTAATATAACGTAACCTAACCCATCCAGCCCCTCGCTGGTAATGTTTTACAGAATCCCGGTCGTGTCAGACGGTACTTCTGGGTGGGGACATTATATACGTCTATAACGTTATATATCCTAACCTAAGGCAACCTAACACTTCGGATGTAGTAGTTTCCAACATTCCAGGCGAGTCGGCCCCTATTTCTCGGTGGGAACATTATATACGTCTATATCGTAATATAACCTAACCTAACGCATCTAGCCCCTCGGTGATAATGTTTTACAGAATCCCGGTCTTATCGGCCCGTACTTCTCGGTGTGGACATTATATACGACTATAACGTTATATATCCTAACCTAAGGCAACCTAACACTTAGGATGTAGTATTTTCCAACGTTCCTGGCGGGTCGGCCCCTACTTCTCGGTGGGAACATTATATACGTCTATAACGTAATATAACCTACCCTAACTCATCTAGCCCCTCACTGGTAATGTTTTACAGAATCCCGGTCGTGTCGCCCCGTACTTCTCGGTGCGGATATTATATACGTCTATAACGTAATATGACCTAACCTAACCCATCTAGACCCTCGGTGATAATGTTTTACAGAATCCTGTTCGTGTCGGCTCGTACTTCTCTGTGGGGACATCATATACGTCTATAACGTTATACATCCCAACCTAAGGCAACCTAACATCTCGGATGTAGTATTTTACAACACTCCTGGCGGGTCGGCTCCTACTTCTCGGTGGGAACATTATATTCGTCCATAACGTAATATAACGTAACCTAACCCATCCAGCCCCTCGCTGTTAATGTTTTACAGAATCCCGGTCGTGTCAGACCGTACTTCTCGGTGGGGATATTATATACGTCTATAACGTTATATATACTAACCTAAGGCAACATAACACTTCGGATGTAGTAGTTTCCAACGTTCCTGGCGGGTCGGCACCTACTTCTCGGTGGGAACAATATATACGTCTATGTCGTAATATAACCTAACCTAATCCATCTAGACCCTCGGTGATATTGTTTTACAGAATCCCGTTCGTGTTGTCCCGTACTGCTCGGTGGTGACATTATATACGTCTATAACGTTATATATCCCAACCTAAGGCAACCTAACATCTCGGATGTAGTATTTTACAACACTCCTGGCGCGTCGGCTCCTACTTCTCTGTGGGAAGATTATATTCGTCTATAACATAATATAACGTAACCTAACCCATCCAGCCCCTCGCTGGTACTGTTTTACAGAATCCCGGTCGTGTCAGTCCGTACTTCTCGGAGGGGACATTATATACGTCTATAACGTTATATATCCTAACCTAAGGCAACCTAACACTTCGGGTGTAGTAGTTTCCAACATTCCAGGCGGGTCGGCCCCTATTTCTCGGTGGGAACATTATATACGTCTATATCGTAATATAACCTAACCTAACCCATCTAGCCCCTCGGTGATAATGTTTTACAGAATCCCGGTCTTATCGGCCGGTACTTCTCGGTGTGGACATTATATACGAGTATAACGTTATATATCCTACCCTAAGGCAACCTAACACTTAGGATGTAGTATTTCCCAACGTTCCTGGCGGGTCGGCCCCTACTTGTCGGTGGGAACATTATATACGTCTATAACGTAATATAACCTACCCTAACCCACCTAGCCCCTCACTGGTAATGTTTTACAGAATCCCGGTCGTGTCAGACCGTACTTCTCGGTGGGGATATTATATACGTCTATAACGTAATATAACGTAACGTAACCCATCCGGCCCCTCGCTGTTAATGTTTTACAGAATCCCGGTCGTGTCGTCCCGTACTTCTCGGTGGGGACATTATATACGTCTACAACGTTATATATCCCAACCTAAGGCAAGCTAACATCTCGGATGTAGTATTTTACAACACTCCTGGCGGGTCGGCACCTACTTCTCGGTGGGAACATTATATACGTCTATAACGTAATATAACCTATGCTAACCCATCTAGCCCCTGGCTGTTAATGTTTTGCATAATCCCGGTCGTGTCGGCCCGTAATTCTCGGTGCGGATTTATATACGTCTATAACGTCATATGTCCTAACCTAAGGCAACCTAACAACTCGGATGTAGTATTTTCCTACATTCCTGGCTGGTCGGCCCCTACTTCTCGGTGGGAACATTATATACGTCTATAACGTAATACAACCTTACCTAACCCATCTAGCCCCTCGGTGATAATGTTTTAAAGAATGCCGTTCCTGTCGGCCCGTACTTCTCCGTGGGGACATTATATACGTCTATAAAGTTATACATCCTAACCTATGGCAACCTAACACTTCGGATGTAGTAGTTTCCAACGTTCCTGGCGGGTCGGCACCTACTTCTCGGTGGGAACAATATATACGTCTATGTCGTAATATAACCTAACCTAATCCATCTAGACCCTCGGTGATATTGTTTTACAGAATCCCGTTCGTGTTGTCCCGTACTGCTCGGTGGTGACATTATATACGTCTATAACGTTATATATCCCAACCTAAGGCAACCTAACATCTCGGATGTAGTATTTTACAACACTCCTGGCGCGTCGGCTCCTACTTCTCTGTGGGAAGATTATATTCGTCTATAACATAATATAACGTAACCTAACCCATCCAGCCCCTCGCTGGTACTGTTTTACAGAATCCCGGTCGTGTCAGTCCGTACTTCTCGGAGGGGACATTATATACGTCTATAACGTTATATATCCTAACCTAAGGCAACCTAACACTTCGGGTGTAGTAGTTTCCAACATTCCAGGCGGGTCGGCCCCTATTTCTCGGTGGGAACATTATATACGTCTATATCGTAATATAACCTAACCTAACCCATCTAGCCCCTCGGTGATAATGTTTTACAGAATCCCGGTCTTATCGGCCCGTACTTCTCGGTGTGGACATTATATAGGACTATAACGTTATATATCCTAACCTAAGGCAACCTAACACTTAGGATGTAGTATTTTCCAACGTTCCTGGCGGGTCGGCCCCTACTTCTCGGTGGGAACATTATATACGTCTATAACGTAATATAACCTACCCTAACTCACCTAGCCCCTCACTGGTAATGCTTTACAGAATCCGGGTCGTGTCGGCCCGTACTTCTCGGTGCGGACATTATATACGTCTATAACGTAATATGACCTAACCTAACCCATCTAGACCCTCGGTGATAATGTTTTACAGAATCCTGTTCGTGTCGGCCCGTACTTCTCTGTGGGGACATCATATACGTCTATAACGTTATACATCCCAACCTAAGGCAACCTAACATCTCGGATGTAGTATTTTACAACACTCCTGGCGGGTCGGCTCCTACTTCTCGGTGGGAACATTATATACGTCTATAACGTAATATAACCTATCCTAACCCATCTAGCCCCTCGCAGGTAATGTTTTACAGAATCCCGGTCGTGTCGGCCCGTACTTGTCGGTGGGGACATTATATACGTTTATAACGTTATATATCCCAACCTAAGGCAACCTAACATCTCGGATGTAGTATTTTACAACACTCCTGGCGCGTCGGCCCCTATTGCTCGGTGGGAACATTATATACGTCTATATCGTAATATAACCTAACCTAACCCATCTAGCCCCTCGGTGATAATGTTTTACAGAATCCCGGTCTTATCGGCCGGTACTTCTCGGTGTGGACATTATATACGAGTATAACGTTATATATCCTACCCTAAGGCAACCTAACACTTAGGATGTAGTATTTCCCAACGTTCCTGGCGGGTCGGCCCCTACTTGTCGGTGGGAACATTATATACGTCTATAACGTAATATAACCTACCCTAACCCATCTAGCCCCTCACTGGTAATGTTTTACAGAATCCCGGTCGTGTCAGACCGTACTTCTCGGTGGGGATATTATATACGTCTATAACGTAATATAACGTAACGTAACCCATCCGGCCCCTCGCTGTTAATGTTTTACAGAATCCCGGTCGAGTCGTCCCGTACTTCTCGGTGGGGACATTATATACGTCTACAACGTTATATATCCCAACCTAAGGCAAGCTAACATCTCGGATGTAGTATTTTACAACACTCCTGGCGGGTCGGCTCCTACTTCTCGGTGGGAACATTATATACGTCTATAACGTAATATAACCTATGCTAACCCATCTAGCCCCTGGCTGTTAATGTTTTGCATAATCCCGGTCGTGTCGGCCCGTAATTCTCGGTGCGGATTTATATACGTCTATAACGTCATATGTCCTAACCTAAGGCAACCTAACAACTCGGATGTAGTAGTTTCCAACGTTCCTGGCGGGTCGGCACCTACTTCTCGGTGGGAACAATATATACGTCTATGTCGTAATATAACCTAACCTAATCCATCTAGACCCTCGGTGATATTGTTTTACAGAATCCCGTTCGTGTTGTCCCGTACTGCTCGGTGGTGACATTATATACGTCTATAACGTTATATATCCCAACCTAAGGCAACCTAACATCTCGGATGTAGTATTTTACAACACTCCTGGCGCGTCGGCTCCTACTTCTCTGTGGGAAGATTATATTCGTCTATAACATAATATAACGTAACCTAACCCATCCAGCCCCTCGCTGGTACTGTTTTACAGAATCCCGGTCGTGTCAGTCCGTACTTCTCGGAGGGGACATTATATACGTCTATAACGTTATATATCCTAACCTAAGGCAACCTAACACTTCGGGTGTAGTAGTTTCCAACATTCCAGGCGGGTCGGCCCCTATTTCTCGGTGGGAACATTATATACGTCTATATCGTAATATAACCTAACCTAACCCATGTAGCCCCTCGGTGATAATGTTTTACAGAATCCCGGTCTTATCGGCCGGTACTTCTCGGTGTGGACATTATATACGAGTATAACGTTACATATCCTACCCTAAGGCAACCTAACACTTAGGATGTAGTATTTCCCAACGTTCCTGGCGGGTCGGCCCCTACTTGTCGGTGGGAACATTATATACGTCTATAACGTAATATAACCTACCCTAACCCATCTAGCCCCTCACTGGTAATGTTTTACAGAATCCCGGTCGTGTCAGACCGTACTTCTCGGTGGGGATATTATATACGTCTATAACGTAATATAACGTAACGTAACCCATCCGGCCCCTCGCTGTTAATGTTTTACAGAATCCCGGTCGTGTCGTCCCGTACTTCTCGGTGGGGACATTATATACGTCTACAACGTTATATATCCCAACCTAAGGCAAGCTAACATCTCGGATGTAGTATTTTACAACACTCCTGGCGGGTCGGCTCCTACTTCTCGGTGGGAACATTATATACGTCTATAACGTAATGTAACCTATGCTAACCCATCTAGCCCCTGGCTGTTAATGTTTTGCATAATCCCGGTCGTGTCGGCCCGTAATTCTCGGTGCGGATTTATATACGTCTATAACGTCATATGTCCTAACCTAAGGCAACCTAACAACTCGGATGTAGTATTTTCCTACATTCCTGGCTGGTCGGCCCCTACTTCTCGGTGGGAACATTATATACGTCTATAACGTAATACAACCTTACCTAACCCATCCAGCCCCTCGGTGATAATGTTTTAAAGAATGCCGTTCCTGTCGGCCCGTACTTCTCCGTGGGGACATTATATACGTCTATAAAGTTATACATCCTAACCTATGGCAACCTAACACTTCGGATGTAGTAGTTTCCAACGTTCCTGGCGGGTCGGCACCTACTTCTCGGTGGGAACAATATATACGTCTATGTCGTAATATAACCTAACCTAATCCATCTAGACCCTCGGTGATATTGTTTTACAGAATCCCGTTCGTGTTGTCCCGTACTGCTCGGTGGTGACATTATATACGTCTATAACGTTATATATCCCAACCTAAGGCAACCTAACATCTCGGATGTAGTATTTTACAACACTCCTGGCGCGTCGGCTCCTACTTCTCGGTGGGAACATTATATACGTCTATAACGTAATATAACCTATCCTAACCCATCTAGCCCCTCGCAGGTAATGTTTTACAGAATCCCGGTCGTGTCGGCCCGTACTTGTCGGTGGGGACATTATATACGTTTATAACGTTATATATCCCAACCTAAGGCAACCTAACATCTCGGATGTAGTATTTTACAACACTCCTGGCGCGTCGGCCCCTATTGCTCGGTGGGAACATTATATACGTCTATATCGTAATATAACCTAACCTAACCCATCTAGCCCCTCGGTGATAATGTTTTACAGAATCCCGGTCTTATCGGCCGGTACTTCTCGGTGTGGACATTATATACGAGTATAACGTTATATATCCTACCCTAAGGCAACCTAACACTTAGGATGTAGTATTTCCCAACGTTCCTGGCGGGTCGGCCCCTACTTGTCGGTGGGAACATTATATACGTCTATAACGTAATATAACCTACCCTAACCCATCTAGCCCCTCACTGGTAATGTTTTACAGAATCCCGGTCGTGTCAGACCGTACTTCTCGGTGGGGATATTATATACGTCTATAACGTAATATAACGTAACGTAACCCATCCGGCCCCTCGCTGTTAATGTTTTACAGAATCCCGGTCGTGTCGTCCCGTACTTCTCGGTGGGGACATTATATACGTCTACAACGTTATATATCCCAACCTAAGGCAAGCTAACATCTCGGATGTAGTATTTTACAACACTCCTGGCGGGTCGGCTCCTACTTCTCGGTGGGAACATTATATACGTCTATAACGTAATATAACCTATGCTAACCCATCTAGCCCCTGGCTGTTAATGTTTTGCATAATCCCGGTCGTGTCGGCCCGTAATTCTCGGTGCGGATTTATATACGTCTATAACGTCATATGTCCTAACCTAAGGCAACCTAACAACTCGGATGTAGTAGTTTCCAACGTTCCTGGCGGGTCGGCACCTACTTCTCGGTGGGAACAATATATACGTCTATGTCGTAATATAACCTAACCTAATCCATCTAGACCCTCGGTGATATTGTTTTACAGAATCCCGTTCGTGTTGTCCCGTACTGCTCGGTGGTGACATTATATACGTCTATAACGTTATATATCCCAACCTAAGGCAACCTAACATCTCGGATGTAGTATTTTACAACACTCCTGGCGCGTCGGCTCCTACTTCTCTGTGGGAAGATTATATTCGTCTATAACATAATATAACGTAACCTAACCCATCCAGCCCCTCGCTGGTACTGTTTTACAGAATCCCGGTCGTGTCAGTCCGTACTTCTCGGAGGGGACATTATATACGTCTATAACGTTATATATCCTAACCTAAGGCAACCTAACACTTCGGGTGTAGTAGTTTCCAACATTCCAGGCGGGTCGGCCCCTATTTCTCGGTGGGAACATTATATACGTCTATATCGTAATATAACCTAACCTAACCCATGTAGCCCCTCGGTGATAATGTTTTACAGAATCCCGGTCTTATCGGCCGGTACTTCTCGGTGTGGACATTATATACGAGTATAACGTTACATATCCTACCCTAAGGCAACCTAACACTTAGGATGTAGTATTTCCCAACGTTCCTGGCGGGTCGGCCCCTACTTGTCGGTGGGAACATTATATACGTCTATAACGTAATATAACCTACCCTAACCCATCTAGCCCCTCACTGGTAATGTTTTACAGAATCCCGGTCGTGTCAGACCGTACTTCTCGGTGGGGATATTATATACGTCTATAACGTAATATAACGTAACGTAACCCATCCGGCCCCTCGCTGTTAATGTTTTACAGAATCCCGGTCGTGTCGTCCCGTACTTCTCGGTGGGGACATTATATACGTCTACAACGTTATATATCCCAACCTAAGGCAAGCTAACATCTCGGATGTAGTATTTTACAACACTCCTGGCGGGTCGGCTCCTACTTCTCGGTGGGAACATTATATACGTCTATAACGTAATGTAACCTATGCTAACCCATCTAGCCCCTGGCTGTTAATGTTTTGCATAATCCCGGTCGTGTCGGCCCGTAATTCTCGGTGCGGATTTATATACGTCTATAACGTCATATGTCCTAACCTAAGGCAACCTAACAACTCGGATGTAGTATTTTCCTACATTCCTGGCTGGTCGGCCCCTACTTCTCGGTGGGAACATTATATACGTCTATAACGTAATACAACCTTACCTAACCCATCCAGCCCCTCGGTGATAATGTTTTAAAGAATGCCGTTCCTGTCGGCCCGTACTTCTCCGTGGGGACATTATATACGTCTATAAAGTTATACATCCTAACCTATGGCAACCTAACACTTCGGATGTAGTAGTTTCCAACGTTCCTGGCGGGTCGGCACCTACTTCTCGGTGGGAACAATATATACGTCTATGTCGTAATATAACCTAACCTAATCCATCTAGACCCTCGGTGATATTGTTTTACAGAATCCCGTTCGTGTTGTCCCGTACTGCTCGGTGGTGACATTATATACGTCTATAACGTTATATATCCCAACCTAAGGCAACCTAACATCTCGGATGTAGTATTTTACAACACTCCTGGCGCGTCGGCTCCTACTTCTCTGTGGGAAGATTATATTCGTCTATAACATAATATAACGTAACCTAACCCATCCAGCCCCTCGCTGGTACTGTTTTACAGAATCCCGGTCGTGTCAGTCCGTACTTCTCGGAGGGGACATTATATACGTCTATAACGTTATATATCCTAACCTAAGGCAACCTAACACTTCGGGTGTAGTAGTTTCCAACATTCCAGGCGGGTCGGCCCCTATTTCTCGGTGGGAACATTATATACGTCTATATCGTAATATAAACTAACCTAACCAATCTAGCCCCTCGGTGATAATGTTTTACAGAATCCCGGTCTTATCGGCCCGTACTTCTCGGTGTGGACATTATATACGACCATAACGTTATATATCCTAACCTAAGGCAACCTAACACTTAGGATGTAGTATTTTCCAACGTTCCTGGCGGGTCGGCCCCTACTTCTCGGTGGGAACATTATATACGTCTATAACGTAATATAACCTACCCTAACTCATCTAGCCCCTCACTGGTAATGTTTTACAGAATCCTGTTCGTGTCGGCCCGTACTTCTCTGTGGGGACATCATATACGTCTATAACGTGGCATATAATACCATAAGGCAACCTAACATCTCGAGTGTAGTATTTCACAACACTCCTGGCGGGTCGTCCCCACTTATCGGTGGGAACATTATATACGTCTATAACGTAATATAACCTAACCTAACCCATCTAGCCCCTCGCTGGTAATGTTTTACAGAATCCCGGTCGTGTCGACCCGTACATCTCGGTGCGGACATTATATACGTCTATAACGTCATATGTCCTAACCTAAGGCAACCCAACAACTCAGATGTAGTATTTTCAAACATTCTAGGCGGGTCGGCCCCTACATCTCGGTGGGGATATTATATACGTCTATATCATAATATAACCTAACCTAACCCATTTTGCCTCTCGGTGATAATGTTTTACAGATTCCCGGTCGTGTCGGCACGTACATCTAGGTGTGGACATTATATACGTCTCTAACGTTATATATGCTAACCTAAGGCAACTAAACATCTCGTATGTAGTATTTTCCAACATTCCTGGCGGGTCGGCCCCTACTTCTCGGTGGGAACATTATATACGTCTATAACGTAATATCACCTAACCTAACCCATCTAGCCCCTCGCTGGTAATACTTTACAGAATCCCGGTCGTGTCGTCCCGTACTTCTCGGTGGAGACATTATATACGTCTATAACGTTATATATCCTAACCAAAGGCAACCTAAGGTCTCGAATATTGTATTTCACAACATTCCTGGCGGGTCGGCCAAACCTCTCGGTGGGAACATTATATACGTTAATAACGTAATATAACCTAACCTAACTCATCTAGCCCCTCGCTGGTAATATTTTAGAGAATCCCGGTCGTTTCGTCCCGTACGTCTCGGTGCGGATATTATATACGTCTATAACGTTATATATCCTAACCTAAGGCAACCTAACACCTCGAATGTAGTATTTTACAACATTCCAGGCGGGACGGCCCCTCCTTCTCGGTGGGAACATTATACACGTCTATATCGTAATATAACCTAACCTAACCCGTCTGGCCCCTCGGTGATAATGTTTTACAGAATCCCGGTCGTGTCGGCACGTACTTCTCGGTGGGGACATTATATACGTCTATAACGTTGCATATAATACCATAAGGCAACCTAACATCTCGAAGGTAGTATTTCACAACATTCCTGGCGGGTCGACCCCACTTCTCGGTGGGACCACTATATACGTCTATAACGTAATATAACCTAACCTAACCCATCTAGCCCCTCGCTGGTAATACTTTACAGAATCCCGGTCGTGTCCTCCCGTACTTCTCCGTGGAGACATTATATACGTCTATAACGTTATATATCCTAACCAAAGGCAACCTAACACCTCGAATGTAGTATTTTACAACATTTCAGGCGGGACGGCCCCTACTTCTCGGTGGGACCACTATATACGTCTATAACGTAATATAACCTAACCTAACCCATCTAGCCCCTCGCTGGTAATGTTTTACAGAATCCCGTTCGTGTCGCCCCGTACGTCTCAGTGCGGACATTCTATACGTTTATAACGTTATATATCCTAACCTAAGGCAACCTAAGACCTCGAATGTTATATTTAACAACATTCTAGGCGGGTCGGCCCCTACATCTCGGTGGGGATATTATATACGTCTATATCATAATATAACCTAACCTAACCCATTTTGCCTCTCGGTGATAATGTTTTACAGATTCCCGGTCGTGTCGGCACGTACAGCTAGGTGGGGACATTCTACATGTCTATAACGTTATATATCCTAACCTAAGGCATCCTAACGTCTCGAATGTTGTATTTCACAACATTCCTGGCGGGTCGTCCAAACTTCTCTGTGGGAACATTATATACTTCTATAATGTAATATAACCTAATCTAACCCATCTAGCCCCTCGCTGGTAATGTTTTACAGAATCCCGTTCGTGTCGCCCCGTGCGTCTCGGTGCGGACATTCTATAGGTCTATAACGTTATATATCCTAACCAAAGGCAACCTAAAGTCTCGAATATTGTATTTCACAACATTCCTGGCGGGTCGGCCAAACTTCTCGGTGGGAACATTATATACGTTAATAACGTAATATAACCTAACCTAACTCATCTAGCCCCTCGCTGGTAATGTTTTACAGAATCCTGGTCGTGTCGTACCGTACTTCTCGGTGGGGACATTATATATGTACATAACGTTATATATCTTAACCTAAGGCAACTTAACATCTCGGATGTAGTATTTTCCAACATTCCTGGCGGGTCGGCCCTTAATTCTCGGTGGGCACATTATATACGTCTTTATCGTAATATAACCTAACCTAACCCATCTAGACCCTCGCTGGTAATATTTTACAGAATCCCGTTCGTGTCGTCCCGTACGTCTCGGTACGGACATTATATACGTCTATAACGTTATATATTCTAACCTAAGGCAACCTAACATCTCGAATGTAGTATTTTGCAACATTCAAGGCGGGTCGGCCCCTACTTCTCGGTGGGAACATTATATACGTCTATATCGTAATATAACCTATCCTAACTCATCTAGACTTTCGCTGGTAATGTTTTACAAAATCCCGTTCGTGTCGTCCCGTTCGTCTCGGTGCGGACATTATATACGTCTATAACGTTATATATCCTAACCAAATGCAACCTAACATCTCGAATGTAGTATTTCACAACATTCCTGGCGGGTCGTCAACACTTATCGGTGGGAACATTATATACGTCTATAACGTAATATAACCTAACCTAACCCATCTAGCCCCTCGCTGGTAATGTTTTACAGAATCCCGGTCGTGTCGGCCCGTACATCTAGGTGTCGACATTATATACGTCTCTAACGTTATATATCCTAACCTAACGCAACCTAACTTCTCGGATATAGTGCCTTACAACATTCCTGGCGGGTCGGCCCCTACTTTTCGGTGGGAACATTATATACGTCTATAACGTAATATAAAGTAACCTAACCCATCTATCCCCTCGCTGGTAATGTTTTACAGAATCCCGTTCGTGTCGCCCCGTACGTCTCAGTGCGGACATTCTATACGTTTATAACGTTATATATCCTAACCTAAGGCAACCTAAGACCTCGAATGTTATATTTAACAACATTCTAGGCGGGTCGGCCCCTACATCTCGGTGGGGATATTATATACGTCTATATCATAATATAACCTAACCTAATCCATTTTGCCTCTCGGTGATAATGTTTTACAGAATCCCGGTCGTGTCGTCCCGTACTTCTCGGTGGAGACAATATATACGTCTATAACGTTATATATCCTAACCTAAGGCAACCTAACATCTCGAATGTAGTATTTTACAACACTCCAGGCGGGTCGGCCCCTACATCTGGGTGGGGACATAATATACGTCTATATCGTAATATAACCTAACCTAATCCATATTGCCTCTAGGTGATAATGATTTACAGAATCCCGGTCGTGTCGGCCCGTACATCTGGGTGGGGACATAATATACGTCTATATCGTAATATAACCTAACCTAATCCATATTGCCTCTAGGTGATAATGATTTACAGAATCCCGGTCGTGTCGGCCCGTACATCTAGGTGTGGACATTATATACGTCTCTAACGTTATATATCCTAACCTAAGGCAACCTAACATCTCGGATATAGTGTCTTCCAACATTCCTGGCGGGTCGGCCCCTACTTCTCGGTGGGAACATTATATACGTCTATAACGTAATATAACCTAACCTAACCCATCTAGACCCTCGCTGGTAATATTTTACAGAATCCCGTTCGTGTCGTCCCGTACGTCTCGGTACGGACATTATATACATCTATAACCTTATATATTCTAACCTAAGGCAACCTAACATCTCGAATGTAGTATTTTGCAACATTCAAGGCGGGTCGGCCCCTACTTCTCGGTGGGAACATTATATACGTCTACATCGTAATATAACCTATCCTAACTTATCTAGACTTTCGCTGGTAATGTTTTACAAAATCCCGTTCGTGTCGTCCCGTTCGTCTCGGTGCGGACATTATATACGTCTATAACGTTATATATCCTAACCAAATGCAACCTAACATCTCGAATGTAGTATTTCACAACATTCCTGGCGGGTCGTCCCCACTTATCGGTGGGAACATTATATACGTCTATAACGTAATATAACCTAACCTAACCCATCTAGCCCCTCGCTGGTAATGTTTTACAGAATCCCGGTCTTGTCGTCCCGTACTTCTCGGTGGGGACATTATATACGTTAATAACGTAATATAACCTAACCTAACTCATCTAGCCCCTCGCTGGTAATGTTTTACAGAATCCCGTTCGTGTCGCCCCGTACGTCTCGGTGCGGACATTCTATACGTCTATAACGTTATATATCCTAACCTAAGGCAACCTAAGACCTCGAATGTTATATTTAACAACATTCTAGGCGGGTCGGCCCCTACATCTCGGTGGGGATATTATATACGTCTATATCGTAATATAACCTAACCTAACCCATTTTGCCTCTCGGTGATAATGTTTTACAGAATCCCGATCGTGTCGGCACGTACATCTAGGTGTGGACATTATATACGTCTCTAACGTTATATATCCTAACCTAAGACAACCTAACATCTCGGATATAGTGTCTTCCAACATCCCTGGCGGGTCGGCCCCTACTTCTCGGTGGGAACATTATATACGTCTATAACGTAATATAACCTAACCTAACCCATCTAGACCCTCGCTGGTAATATTTTACAGAATCCCGTTCGTGTCGTCCCGTACGTCTCGGTACGGACATTATATACATCTATAACCTTATATATTCTAACCTAAGGCAACCTAACATCTCGAATGTAGTATTTTACAACACTCCAGGCGGGTCGGCCCCTACATCTGGGTGGGGACATAATATACGTCTATATCGTAATATAACCTAACCTAATCCATATTGCCTCTAGGTGATAATGATTTACAGAATCCCGGTCGTGTCGGCCCGTACATCTAGGTGTGGACATTATATACGTCTCTAACGTTATATATCCTAACCTAAGGCAACCTAACATCTCGGATATAGTGTCTTCCAACATTCCTGGCGGGTCGGCCCCTACTTCTCGGTGGGAACATTATATACGTCTATAACGTAATATAACCTAACCTAACCCATCTAGACCCTCGCTGGTAATATTTTACAGAATCCCGTTCGTGTCGTCCCGTACGTCTCGGTACGGACATTATATACGTCTATAACCTTATATATTCTAACCTAAGGCAACCTAACACCTCGAATGTAGTATTTTGCAACATTCAAGGCGGGTCGGCCCCTACTTCTCGGTGGGAACATTATATACGTCTATATCGTAATATAACCTATCCTAACTTATCTAGACTTTCGCTGGTAATGTTTTACAAAATCCCGTTCGTGTCGTCCCGTTCGTCTCGGTGCGGACATTATATACGTCTATAACGTTATATATCCTAACCAAATGCAACCTAACATCTCGAATGTAGTATCTCACAACATTCCTGGCGGGTCGTCCCCACTTATCGGTGGGAACATTATATACGTCTATAACGTAATATAACCTAACCTAACCCATCTAGCCCCTTGCTGGTAATGTTTTACAGAATCCCGGACGTGCCTTCCCGTACTTCTCGGTGGGGACATTATACATGTCTATAACGTTATATATCCTAACATAAGGCATCCTAACGTCTCGAATATTGTATTTCACAACATTCCTGGCGGGTCGGCCAAACTTCTCGGTGGGAACATTATATACCTCTATAACGTAATGTAACCTAACCTAACCCATCTAGCCACTCGCTGGAAATGTTTTACAGAATCCCGGTCGTGTCGTACCGTACGTCTCGTTGCGGAAGTTATATACGTTTATAACGTTAAATATCCTAAAGTAAGGCAACATAACATCTCGAAAGTTATATTTAACAACATTCCAGGCGGGTCGGTCCCTACATCTCGGTGAGGACATAATATACGTCTATATCGTAATATAACCTAACCAAACCCATTTTGCCTCTCGGTGATAATGTTTTACAGAATACCGGTCGTGTCGGCCCGTACATCTAGGTGTGGACATTATATACGTCTCTAACGTTATATATCCTAACCTAAGGCAACCTAACAACTTGGATATAGTGTCTTCCAACATTCCTGGCGTGTCGTTCCCTACTTTTCGGTGGGAACATTATATACGTCTATAACGTAATATAAAATAACCTAGCGCATCTAGCCCCTCACTGGTAATGTTTTTTCATAATCCCGGTCGTGCCGTCCCGTACTTCTCGGTGGGGACATTATACATGTCTATAACGTTATATATCCTAACCTAAGGCAACCTAATATCTCGGATATAATGTCTTCCAACATTCCTGTCGGGCCGGCCCCTACTTTTCGGTGGGAACATTATATACGTCTATAACGTAATATAAAGTAACCTAACCCATCTAGCCCCTCGCTGGTAATGTTTTACAGAATGCCGTTCGTGTCGTCCCGTACGTCTCGCTGCGGACATGATATACGTCTATAACGTTATATATCCAGACCTAAGGCAACCTGGCACCTCGAATGTAGTATTTTACAACATTCCAGGCGGGACGGCCCCTACTTCTCGGTGGGAACATTATATACGTCTATATTGTAATATAACATAACCTAAACAATCTTGCCCCTCGGTGATAGTGTTTTACAGAATCCCGGTCGCGTCGGCCCGTATTTCTTGGTGGGGTCATTATATACGTCTATAACGTTGTATATAATACCATAAGGCAACCTAACATTTCGAGTGTTGTATTTCACAACATTCCTCGCGGATCGGCCCTACTTCCCGGTGGGAACATTATATACGTCTATAACGTAATATAACCTAACCTAACCTATCTAGACCCTCGCTGGTAATGTTTTACAGCATCCCGGTCGTGTCGTCCCGTACTTCTCGGTGGGGACATAATATACGTCTATAACGTTATATATCCTAACCTAAGGCAACTTGACATCTCGGATGTAGTATTTTCGAACATTCCTGGCGGGTCGGCCCTTACTTCTCGGTGGGCACATTATATAAGTCTTTATCGTAATATAACCTAACCTAACCCATCTAGACCCTCGCTTGTAATGTTTTCCAGAATCCCGTTCGTGTCGTCCCGTACGTCTCGGTGCGGACATTATATGCTTCTATAACGTTATATATCCTAAGCTAAGGCAACCTAACATCTCGAATGTAGTATTCTCCAACATTCCTGGCTGGTTGGCCCCTACTTCTCGGTGGGAACATTATATACGTCTATAACGTAATACAACCTAACCTTACCCATCTAGGCCCTCGCTGGTAATGTTTTACAGAATCCCGGTCTTGTCGTCCCGTACGTCTAGGTGCGGACATTATATACGTCTATAACGTTATATATCCTAACCTAAGGCAACCTAACATCTCGAATGTAGTATTTGACAACATTCCTGGCGGATCGGCCCCACTTCTCGGTGGGAACATTATTTACTTCTATAACGTAATATAACCTAACCTAACCCATCTGGGCCCTCGCTGGTAATGTTTTACAGAATCTCGTTCGTGTCGTCCCGTATGTCTCGGTGCGGACATTATATACGTCTATAACGTTATATATCCTAACCTAAGGCAACCTAACATCTCGAATGTAGTATTTGACAACATTCCTGGCGGATCGGCCCCACTTCTCGGTGGGAACATTATTTACGTCTATAACGTAATATAACCTAACCTAACCCATCTGGGCCCTCGCTGGTAATGTTTTACAGAATCTCGTTCGTGTCGTCCCGTATGTCTCGGTGCGGACATTATATACGTCTATAACGTTATATATCCTAACCTAAGGCAACCTAACATCTCGAATGTAGTATTTGCCAACATTTCTGGCGGATCGGACCCACTTCTCGGTGGGAACATTATTTACGTCTATAACGTAATATAACCTAACCTAACCCATTTTGCCTCTCGGTGATAAAGTTTTACAGAATCCCGATCGTGTCGGCACGTACATCCAGTTGTGGACATTATATACGTCTCTAACGTTATATATCCTAACCTAAGGCATCCTAACGTCTCGGATGTTGTATTTCACAACATTCCTGGCGGGTCGGCCAAACTTCACGGTGGGAACATTATATACTTCTATAACGTAATATAACCTAACCTAACCCATCTAGCCCCTCGCTGGTAATGTGGTACAGAATCCCGGTCGTGTCGTCCCGTACGTCACGGTGCGGACATTCTATACGTCTATAACGTTATATGTCTTAACCTAAGGCAACCTATCATCTCGATTGTTGTATTTCACAACATTCCTGGCGGGTCGGCCCCACTTGTCGGTCGGAACATTATATACGTCTATAACGTAATATAAAATAACCTAACCCATCCAGCCCCTCGCTGGTAATGTTTTACAGAATCCCGTTCGTGTCGTCCCGTACGGCTCGGTGCGGACATTATATACGTCTATAACGTTATATATCCTAACCTAAGGCAACTTAACATCTCGGATGTAGTATTTTCCAACATTCCTGGCGGGTCGGCCCCTAAATCTCGGTGGGAACATTATATACGGCTATAACGTAATATAACATAACCTAACCCATCTAGCCCCTCGCAGGTTATGTTTTACAGATTCCCGGTCGTGTCGGCCCGTACATCTAGGTGTGGACATTATATACGTCTCTAACGTTATATATCCTAACCTAAGGCAACCTAACAACTTGGATATAGTGTCTTCCAACATTCCAGGCAGGTCGGCCCCTAAATCTCGGTGGGAACATTATATACGGCTATAACGTAATATAACATAACCTAACCCATCTAGCCCCTCGCAGGTTATGTTTTACAGATTCCCGGTCGTGTCGGCCCGTACATCTAGGTGTGGACATTATATACGTCTCTAACGTTATATATCCTAACCTAAGGAAACCTAACAACTTGGATATAGTGACTTCCAACATTCCTGGCGGGTCGGCCCCTTCTTTTCGGTGGGACCATAATATACGTCTATAACGTAATATAAAATAACCTAACCCATATAGCCCCTCGCTGGTAATGTTTTACAGAATCCCGTTCGTGTCGTCCCGTACGTGTCGGTGCGGACATTATATACGTCTATAACGTTATATATCCAGACCTAAGACAACATAACACCTCGGATGTAGTATTTTACAACATTCCAGGCGGGAGGGCCCCTACATCTCGGTGAGGACATAATATACGTCTATATCGTAATATAACCTAACCTAACCCATTTTGCCTCTCGGTGATAATGTTTTACAGAATCCCGGTCATGCCGGCCCGTACATCTAGGTGTGGACATTATATACGTCTCTAACGTTATATATCCTAACCTAAGGCAACCTAACAACTTGGATATAGTGTCTTCCAACATTCCTGGCGTGTCGGCCCCTACTTTTCGGTGGGAACATTATATACGTCTATAACGTAATATAAAATAACCTAGCGCATCTAGCCCCTCACTGGTAATGTTTCACAGAATCCCGGTCGTGCCGTCCGGTACTTCTCGGTGGGGACATCATACATGTCTATAACGTTATATATCCTAACCTAAGGCAACCTAACAACTTGGATATATTGTCTTCCAACATTCCTGGCGGGTCGGCCCCTACTTTTCGGTGGGAACATTATATACGTCTATAACGTAATATAAAATAACCCAACCCATCTAGCCCCTCGGTGGTAATGTTTTACAGAATCCCGTTCGTGTCGCCCCGTACTTCTCGGTGGGGAAATTATACATGTCTATAACGTTATACATCCTAACCTAAGGCAACCTCATATCTCGAATGTTATATTTAACAACATTCCAGGCGAGTCGGCCCCTACTTTTCGGTGGCAACATTATATACGTCTATAACGTAATATAAAATAACCTAACCCATCTAGCCCCTTGCTGGTAATGTTTTCCAGAAACCCGGTCGTGCCGTCCCGTACTTCTCGGTGGGGACATCATACATGTCTATAACGTTATATATCCTAACATAAGGCATCCTAACGTCTCGAATATTGTATTTCACAACATTCCTGGCGGGTCGGCCAAACTTCTCGGTGGGAACATTATATACCTCTATAACGTAATGTAACCTAACCTAACCCATCTAGCCACTCGCTGGAAATGTTTTACAGAATCCCGGTCGTGTCGTACCGTACGTCTCGTTGCGGAAGTTATATACGTTTATAACGTTAAATATCCTAAAGTAAGGCAACATAACATCTCGAATGTTATATTTAACAACATTCCAGGCGGGTCGGTCCCTACATCTCGGTGAGGACATAATATACGTCTATATCGTAATATAACCTAACCAAACCCATTTTGCCTCTCGGTGATAATGTTTTACAGAATACCGGTCGTGTCGGCCCGTACATCTAGGTGTGGACATTATATACGTCTCTAACGTTATATATCCTAACCTAAGGCAACCTAACAACTTGGATATAGAGTCTTCCAACATTCCTGGCGTGTCGTTCCCTACTTTTCGGTGGGAACATTATATACGTCTATAACGTAATATAAAATAACCTAGCGCATCTAGCCCCTCACTGGTAATGTTTTTTCATAATCCCGGTCGTGCCGTCCCGTACTTCTCGGTGGGGACATTATACATGTCTATAACGTTATATATCCTAACCTAAGGCAACCTAACATCTCGGATATAATGTCTTCCAACATTCCTGTCGGGCCGGCCCCTACTTTTCGGTGGGAACATTATATACGTCTATAACGTAATATAAAGTAACCTAACCCATCTAGCCCCTCGCTGGTAATGTTTTACAGAATGCCGTTCGTGTCGTCCCGTACGTCTCGCTGCGGACATGATATACGTCTATAACGTTATATATCCAGACCTAAGGCAACCTGGCACCTCGAATGTAGTATTTTACAACATTCCAGGCGGGACGGCCCCTACTTCTCGGTGGGAACATTATATACGTCTATATTGTAATATAACATAACCTAAACAATCTTGCCCCTCGGTGATAGTGTTTTACAGAATCCCGGTCGCGTCGGCCCGTATTTCTTGGTGGGGTCATTATATACGTCTATAACGTTGTATATAATACCATAAGGCAACCTAACATTTCGAGTGTTGTATTTCACAACATTCCTCGCGGATCGGCCCTACTTCCCGGTGGGAACATTATATACGTCTATAACGTAATATAACCTAACCTAACCTATCTAGACCCTCGCTGGTAATGTTTTACAGCATCCCGGTCGTGTCGTCCCGTACTTCTCGGTGGGGACATAATATACGTCTATAACGTTATATATCCTAACCTAAGGCAACTTGACATCTCGGATGTAGTATTTTCGAACATTCCTGGCGGGTCGGCCCTTACTTCTCGGTGGGCACATTATATAAGTCTTTATCGTAATATAACCTAACCTAACCCATCTAGACCCTCGCTTGTAATGTTTTCCAGAATCCCGTTCGTGTCGTCCCGTACGTCTCGGTGCGGACATTATATGCGTCTATAACGTTATATATCCTAAGCTAAGGCAACCTAACATCTCGAATGTAGTATTCTCCAACATTCCTGGCTGGTTGGCCCCTACTTCTCGGTGGGCACATTATATACGTCTATAACGTAATACAACCTAACCTTACCCATCTAGGCCCTCGCTGGTAATGTTTTACAGAATCCCGGTCTTGTCGTCCCGTACGTCTAGGTGCGGACATTATATACGTCTATAACGTTATATATCCTAACCTAAGGCAACCTAACATCTCGAATGTAGTATTTGACAACATTCCTGGCGGATCGGCCCCACTTCTCGGTGGGAACATTATTTACGTCTATAACGTAATATAACCTAACCTAACCCATCTGGGCCCTCGCTGGTAATGTTTTACAGAATCTCGTTCGTGTCGTCCCGTATGTCTCGGTGCGGACATTATATACGTCTATAACGTTATATATCCTAACCTAAGGCAACCTAACATCTCGAATGTAGTATTTGACAACATTCCTGGCGGATCGGCCCCACTTCTCGGTGGGAACATTATTTACGTCTATAACGTAATATAACCTAACCTAACCCATCTGGGCCCTCGCTGGTAATGTTTTACAGAATCTCGTTCGTGTCGTCCCGTATGTCTCGGTGCGGACATTATATACGTCTATAACGTTATATATCCTAACCTAAGGCAACCTAACATCTCGAATGTAGTATTTGCCAACATTCCTGGCGGATCGGACCCACTTCTCGGTGGGAACATTATTTACGTCTATAACGTAATATAACCTAACCTAACCCATTTTGCCTCTCGGTGATAAAGTTTTACAGAATCCCGATCGTGTCGGCACGTACATCCAGTTGTGGACATTATATACGTCTCTAACGTTATATATCCTAACCTAAGGCATCCTAACGTCTCGGATGTTGTATTTCACAACATTCCTGGCGGGTCGGCCAAACTTCACGGTGGGAACATTATATACTTCTATAACGTAATATAACCTAACCTAACCCATCTAGCCCCTCGCTGGTAATGTGGTACAGCATCCCGGTCGTGTCGTCCCGTACGTCACGGTGCGGACATTCTATACGTCTATAACGTTATATATCTTAACCTAAGGCAACCTATCATCTCGAATGTTGTATTTCACAACATTCCTGGCGGGTCGGCCCCACTTGTCGGTCGGAACATTATATACGTCTATAACGTAATATAAAATAACCTAACCCATCCAGCCCCTCGCTGGTAATGTTTTACAGAATCCCGTTCGTGTCGTCCCGTACGGCTCGGTGCGGACATTATATACGTCTATAACGTTATATATCCTAACCTAAGGCAACTTAACATCTTGGATGTAGTATTTTCCAACATTCCTGGCGGGTCGGCCCCTAAATCTCGGTGGGAACATTATATACGGCTATAACGTAATATAACATAACCTAACCCATCTAGCCCCTCGCAGGTTATGTTTTACAGATTCCCGGTCGTGTCGGCCCGTACATCTAGGTGTGGACATTATATACGTCTCTAACGTTATATATCCTAACCTAAGGCAACCTAACAACTTGGATATAGTGTCTTCCAACATTCCAGGCAGGTCGGCCCCTAAATCTCGGTGGGAACATTATATACGGCTATAACGTAATATAACATAACCTAACCCATCTAGCCCCTCGCAGGTTATGTTTTACAGATTCCCGGTCGTGTCGGCCCGTACATCTAGGTGTGGACATTATATACGTCTCTAACGTTATATATCCTAACCTAAGGAAACCTAACAACTTGGATATAGTGACTTCCAACATTCCTGGCGGGTCGGCCCCTTCTTTTCGGTGGGACCATAATATACGTCTATAACGTAATATAAAATAACCTAACCCATATAGCCCCTCGCTGGTAATGTTTTACAGAATCCCGTTCGTGTCGTCCCGTACGTGTCGGTGCGGACATTATATACGTCTATAACGTTATATATCCAGACCTAAGGCAACATAACACCTCGGATGTAGTATTTTACAACATTCCAGGCGGGACGGCCCCTACATCTCGGTGAGGACATAATATACGTCTATATCGTAATATAACCTAACCTAACCCATTTTGCCTCTCGGTGATAATGTTTTACAGAATCCCGGTCATGCCGGCCCGTACATCTAGGTGTGGACATTATATACGTCTCTAACGTTATATATCCTAACCTAAGGCAACCTAACAACTTGGATATAGTGTCTTCCAACATTCCTGGCGTGTCGGCCCCTACTTTTCGGTGGGAACATTATATACGTCTATAACGTAATATAAAATAACCTAGCGCATCTAGCCCCTCACTGGTAATGTTTCACAGAATCCCGGTCGTGCCGTCCGGTACTTCTCGGTGGGGACATCATACATGTCTATAACGTTATATATCCTAACCTAAGGCAACCTAACAACTTGGATATATTGTCTTCCAACATTCCTGGCGGGTCGGCCCCTACTTTTCGGTGGGAACATTATATACGTCTATAACGTAATATAAAATAACCCAACCCATCTAGCCCCTCGGTGGTAATGTTTTACAGAATCCCGTTCGTGTCGCCCCGTACTTCTCGGTGGGGAAATTATACATGTCTATAACGTTATACATCCTAACCTAAGGCAACCTCATATCTCGAATGTTATATTTAACAACATTCCAGGCGAGTCGGCCCCTACTTTTCGGTGGCAACATTATATACGTCTATAACGTAATATAAAATAACCTAACCCATCTAGCCCCTTGCTGGTAATGTTTTCCAGAAACCCGGTCGTGCCGTCCCGTACTTCTCGGTGGGGACATCATACATGTCTATAACGTTATATATCCTAACATAAGGCATCCTAACGTCTCGAATATTGTATTTCACAACATTCCTGGCGGGTCGGCCAAACTTCTCGGTGGGAACATTATATACCTCTATAACGTAATGTAACCTAACCTAACCCATCTAGCCACTCGCTGGAAATGTTTTACAGAATCCCGGTCGTGTCGTACCGTACGTCTCGTTGCGGAAGTTATATACGTTTATAACGTTAAATATCCTAAAGTAAGGCAACATAACATCTCGAATGTTATATTTAACAACATTCCAGGCGGGTCGGTCCCTACATCTCGGTGAGGACATAATATACGTCTATATCGTAATATAACCTAACCAAACCCATTTTGCCTCTCGGTGATAATGTTTTACAGAATACCGGTCGTGTCGGCCCGTACATCTAGGTGTGGACATTATATACGTCTCTAACGTTATATATCCTAACCTAAGGCAACCTAACAACTTGGATATAGTGTCTTCCAACATTCCTGGCGTGTCGTTCCCTACTTTTCGGTGGGAACATTATATACGTCTATAACGTAATATAAAATAACCTAGCGCATCTAGCCCCTCACTGGTAATGTTTTTTCATAATCCCGGTCGTGCCGTCCCGTACTTCTCGGTGGGGACATTATACATGTCTATAACGTTATATATCCTAACCTAAGGCAACCTAACATCTCGGATATAATGTCTTCCAACATTCCTGTCGGGCCGGCCCCTACTTTTCGGTGGGAACATTATATACGTCTATAACGTAATATAAAGTAACCTAACCCATCTAGCCCCTCGCTGGTAATGTTTTACAGAATGCCGTTCGTGTCGTCCCGTACGTCTCGCTGCGGACATGATATACGTCTATAACGTTATATATCCAGACCTAAGGCAACCTGGCACCTCGAATGTAGTATTTTACAACATTCCAGGCGGGACGGCCCCTACTTCTCGGTGGGAACATTATATACGTCTATATTGTAATATAACATAACCTAAACAATCTTGCCCCTCGGTGATAGTGTTTTACAGAATCCCGGTCGCGTCGGCCCGTATTTCTTGGTGGGGTCATTATATACGTCTATAACGTTGTATATAATACCATAAGGCAACCTAACATTTCGAGTGTTGTATTTCACAACATTCCTCGCGGATCGGCCCTACTTCCCGGTGGGAACATTATATACGTCTATAACGTAATATAACCTAACCTAACCTATCTAGACCCTCGCTGGTAATGTTTTACAGCATCCCGGTCGTGTCGTCCCGTACTTCTCGGTGGGGACATAATATACGTCTATAACGTTATATATCCTAACCTAAGGCAACTTGACATCTCGGATGTAGTATTTTCGAACATTCCTGGCGGGTCGGCCCTTACTTCTCGGTGGGCACATTATATAAGTCTTTATCGTAATATAACCTAACCTAACCCATCTAGACCCTCGCTTGTAATGTTTTCCAGAATCCCGTTCGTGTCGTCCCGTACGTCTCGGTGCGGACATTATATGCTTCTATAACGTTATATATCCTAAGCTAAGGCAACCTAACATCTCGAATGTAGTATTCTCCAACATTCCTGGCTGGTTGGCCCCTACTTCTCGGTGGGCACATTATATACGTCTATAACGTAATACAACCTAACCTTACCCATCTAGGCCCTCGCTGGTAATGTTTTACAGAATCCCGGTCTTGTCGTCCCGTACGTCTAGGTGCGGACATTATATACGTCTATAACGTTATATATCCTAACCTAAGGCAACCTAACATCTCGAATGTAGTATTTGACAACATTCCTGGCGGATCGGCCCCACTTCTCGGTGGGAACATTATTTACGTCTATAACGTAATATAACCTAACCTAACCCATCTGGGCCCTCGCTGGTAATGTTTTACAGAATCTCGTTCGTGTCGTCCCGTATGTCTCGGTGCGGACATTATATACGTCTATAACGTTATATATCCTAACCTAAGGCAACCTAACATCTCGAATGTAGTATTTGACAACATTCCTGGCGGATCGGCCAAACTTCACGGTGGGAACATTATATACTTCTATAACGTAATATAACCTAACCTAACCCATCTAGCCCCTCGCTGGTAATGTGGTACAGCATCCCGGTCGTGTCGTCCCGTACGTCACGGTGCGGACATTCTATACGTCTATAACGTTATATATCTTAACCTAAGGCAACCTATCATCTCGAATGTTGTATTTCACAACATTCCTGGCGGGTCGGCCCCACTTGTCGGTCGGAACATTATATACGTCTATAACGTAATATAAAATAACCTAACCCATCCAGCCCCTCGCTGGTAATGTTTTACAGAATCCCGTTCGTGTCGTCCCGTACGGCTCGGTGCGGACATTATATACGTCTATAACGTTATATATCCTAACCTAAGGCAACTTAACATCTTGGATGTAGTATTTTCCAACATTCCTGGCGGGTCGGCCCCTAAATCTCGGTGGGAACATTATATACGGCTATAACGTAATATAACATAACCTAACCCATCTAGCCCCTCGCAGGTTATGTTTTACAGATTCCCGGTCGTGTCGGCCCGTACATCTAGGTGTGGACATTATATACGTCTCTAACGTTATATATCCTAACCTAAGGCAACCTAACAACTTGGATATAGTGTCTTCCAACATTCCAGGCAGGTCGGCCCCTAAATCTCGGTGGGAACATTATATACGGCTATAACGTAATATAACATAACCTAACCCATCTAGCCCCTCGCAGGTTATGTTTTACAGATTCCCGGTCGTGTCGGCCCGTACATCTAGGTGTGGACATTATATACGTCTCTAACGTTATATATCCTAACCTAAGGAAACCTAACAACTTGGATATAGTGACTTCCAACATTCCTGGCGGGTCGGCCCCTTCTTTTCGGTGGGACCATAATATACGTCTATAACGTAATATAAAATAACCTAACCCATATAGCCCCTCGCTGGTAATGTTTTACAGAATCCCGTTCGTGTCGTCCCGTACGTGTCGGTGCGGACATTATATACGTCTATAACGTTATATATCCAGACCTAAGGCAACATAACACCTCGGATGTAGTATTTTACAACATTCCAGGCGGGACGGCCCCTACATCTCGGTGAGGACATAATATACGTCTATATCGTAATATAACCTAACCTAACCCATTTTGCCTCTCGGTGATAATGTTTTACAGAATCCCGGTCATGCCGGCCCGTACATCTAGGTGTGGACATTATATACGTCTCTAACGTTATATATCCTAACCTAAGGCAACCTAACAACTTGGATATAGTGTCTTCCAACATTCCTGGCGTGTCGGCCCCTACTTTTCGGTGGGAACATTATATACGTCTATAACGTAATATAAAATAACCTAGCGCATCTAGCCCCTCACTGGTAATGTTTCACAGAATCCCGGTCGTGCCGTCCGGTACTTCTCGGTGGGGACATCATACATGTCTATAACGTTATATATCCTAACCTAAGGCAACCTAACAACTTGGATATATTGTCTTCCAACATTCCTGGCGGGTCGGCCCCTACTTTTCGGTGGGAACATTATATACGTCTATAACGTAATATAAAATAACCCAACCCATCTAGCCCCTCGGTGGTAATGTTTTACAGAATCCCGTTCGTGTCGCCCCGTACTTCTCGGTGGGGAAATTATACATGTCTATAACGTTATACATCCTAACCTAAGGCAACCTCATATCTCGAATGTTATATTTAACAACATTCCAGGCGAGTCGGCCCCTACTTTTCGGTGGCAACATTATATACGTCTATAACGTAATATAAAATAACCTAACCCATCTAGCCCCTTGCTGGTAATGTTTTCCAGAAACCCGGTCGTGCCGTCCCGTACTTCTCGGTGGGGACATCATACATGTCTATAACGTTATATATCCTAACATAAGGCATCCTAACGTCTCGAATATTGTATTTCACAACATTCCTGGCGGGTCGGCCAAACTTCTCGGTGGGAACATTATATACCTCTATAACGTAATGTAACCTAACCTAACCCATCTAGCCACTCGCTGGAAATGTTTTACAGAATCCCGGTCGTGTCGTACCGTACGTCTCGTTGCGGAAGTTATATACGTTTATAACGTTAAATATCCTAAAGTAAGGCAACATAACATCTCGAATGTTATATTTAACAACATTCCAGGCGGGTCGGTCCCTACATCTCGGTGAGGACATAATATACGTCTATATCGTAATATAACCTAACCAAACCCATTTTGCCTCTCGGTGATAATGTTTTACAGAATACCGGTCGTGTCGGCCCGTACATCTAGGTGTGGACATTATATACGTCTCTAACGTTATATATCCTAACCTAAGGCAACCTAACAACTTGGATATAGTGTCTTCCAACATTCCTGGCGTGTCGTTCCCTACTTTTCGGTGGGAACATTATATACGTCTATAACGTAATATAAAATAACCTAGCGCATCTAACCCCTCACTGGTAATGTTTTTTCATAATCCCGGTCGTGCCGTCCCGTACTTCTCGGTGGGGACATTATACATGTCTATAACGTTATATATCCTAACCTAAGGCAACCTAACATCTCGGATATAATGTCTTCCAACATTCCTGTCGGGCCGGCCCCTACTTTTCGGTGGGAACATTATATACGTCTATAACGTAATATAAAGTAACCTAACCCATCTAGCCCCTCGCTGGTAATGTTTTACAGAATGCCGTTCGTGTCGTCCCGTACGTCTCGCTGCGGACATGATATACGTCTATAACGTTATATATCCAGACCTAAGGCAACCTGGCACCTCGAATGTAGTATTTTACAACATTCCAGGCGGGACGGCCCCTACTTCTCGGTGGGAACATTATATACGTCTATATTGTAATATAACATAACCTAAACAATCTTGCCCCTCGGTGATAGTGTTTTACAGAATCCCGGTCGCGTCGGCCCGTATTTCTTGGTGGGGTCATTATATACGTCTATAACGTTGTATATAATACCATAAGGCAACCTAACATTTCGAGTGTTGTATTTCACAACATTCCTCGCGGATCGGCCCTACTTCCCGGTGGGAACATTATATACGTCTATAACGTAATATAACCTAACCTAACCTATCTAGACCCTCGCTGGTAATGTTTTACAGCATCCCGGTCGTGTCGTCCCGTACTTCTCGGTGGGGACATAATATACGTCTATAACGTTATATATCCTAACCTAAGGCAACTTGACATCTCGGATGTAGTATTTTCGAACATTCCTGGCGGGTCGGCCCTTACTTCTCGGTGGGCACATTATATAAGTCTTTATCGTAATATAACCTAACCTAACCCATCTAGACCCTCGCTTGTAATGTTTTCCAGAATCCCGTTCGTGTCGTCCCGTACGTCTCGGTGCGGACATTATATGCTTCTATAAAATTATATATCCTAAGCTAAGGCAACCTAACATCTCGAATGTAGTATTCTCCAACATTCCTGGCTGGTTGGCCCCTACTTCTCGGTGGGCACATTATATACGTCTATAACGTAATACAACCTAACCTTACCCATCTAGGCCCTCGCTGGTAATGTTTTACAGAATCCCGGTCTTGTCGTCCCGTACGTCTAGGTGCGGACATTATATACGTCTATAACGTTATATATCCTAACCTAAGGCAACCTAACATCTCGAATGTAGTATTTGACAACATTCCTGGCGGATCGGCCCCACTTCTCGGTGGGAACATTATTTACGTCTATAACGTAATATAACCTAACCTAACCCATCTGGGCCCTCGCTGGTAATGTTTTACAGAATCTCGTTCGTGTCGTCCCGTATGTCTCGGTGCGGACATTATATACGTCTATAACGTTATATATCCTAACCTAAGGCAACCTAACATCTCGAATGTAGTATTTGCCAACATTCCTGGCGGATCGGACCCACTTCTCGGTGGGAACATTATTTACGTCTATAACGTAATATAACCTAACCTAACCCATTTTGCCTCTCGGTGATAAAGTTTTACAGAATCCCGATCGTGTCGGCACGTACATCCAGTTGTGGACATTATATACGTCTCTAACGTTATATATCCTAACCTAAGGCATCCTAACGTCTCGGATGTTGTATTTCACAACATTCCTGGCGGGTCGGCCAAACTTCACGGTGGGAACATTATATACTTCTATAACGTAATATAACCTAACCTAACCCATCTAGCCCCTCGCTGGTAATGTGGTACAGAATCCCGGTCGTGTCGTCCCGTACGTCACGGTGCGGACATTCTATACGTCTATAACGTTATATATCTTAACCTAAGGCAACCTATCATCTCGAATGTTGTATTTCACAACATTCCTGGCGGGTCGGCCCCACTTGTCGGTCGGAACATTATATACGTCTATAACGTAATATAAAATAACCTAACCCATCCAGCCCCTCGCTGGTAATGTTTTACAGAATCCCGTTCGTGTCGTCCCGTACGGCTCGGTGCGGACATTATATACGTCTATAACGTTATATATCCTAACCTAAGGCAACTTAACATCTCGGATGTAGTATTTTCCAACATTCCTGGCGGGTCGGCCCCTAAATCTCGGTGGGAACATTATATACGGCTATAACGTAATATAACATAACCTAACCCATCTAGCCCCTCGCAGGTTATGTTTTACAGATTCCCGGTCGTGTCGGCCCGTACATCTAGGTGTGGACATTATATACGTCTCTAACGTTATATATCCTAACCTAAGACAACCTAACAACTTGGATATAGTGTCTTCCAACATTCCAGGCAGGTCGGCCCCTAAATCTCGGTGGGAACATTATATACGGCTATAACGTAATATAACATAACCTAACCCATCTAGCCCCTCGCAGGTTATGTTTTACAGATTCCCGGTCGTGTCGGCCCGTACATCTAGGTGTGGACATTATATACGTCTCTAACGTTATATATCCTAACCTAAGGAAACCTAACATCTCGAATGTTGTATTTTACTACATTCCAGGCGGGTCGGCCCATAAATCTCGGTGGGACCATTATATACATCTATAACGTAATATAACATATCCTAACCCATCCAGCCCCTCGCTGGTAATGTTTTACTGAATCCCGTTCGTGTCGCCCCGTACGTCTCGGTGGGGACATTGTATGCGTCTATAACGTCATATATCCTAACCAAAGGCAACCTAACATTTCGAATGTAGTATTTCACAACATTCCTGGCGGATCGGCCCCACTTCTCGGTGGGAACATTATATACCTCTGTAACGTAATATAACCTAACCTAACCTATTTTGCCCCTCGGTGATAATGTTTTACAGAATCCCGGTCGTGTCGGCACGTACTTCTCGGTATGGACATTATATACGTCTATAACGTTATATAGCCTAACCTAAGGCAACCTAACATCTCGGATATAGTGTCTTCCAACATTCCTGGCGCTTCGACCCCTACTTTTCGGTGGGAACATTATATACGTCTATAACGTAATATAAAATAACCTAACCCATCCAGACCCTCGCTGGTAATGTTTTACAGAATCCAGTTCGTGTCGTCCCGTACGTCTCGGTGCGAACATTATATACGTCTATCACGTTATATATCCTAACCTAAGGCAACCTAGCATCTCGAATGTTTTATTTTACAACATTCCAGGCGGGACGGACCCTACTTCTCGGTGGGAACATTATATACGTCTATATCGTAATATAACATATCCTAACCAACCTTGCCCCTCGGTGATAATGTTTTACAGTATCCCGGTCGTGTCGGCCCGTACTTCTCGGTGGGGACATTATATACGTCTATAAAGTTGTATATAATACCATAAGGCAACCTAACATTTCTAGTGTAGTATTTCACAATGTTCTTGCCGGATCGGCCAAACTTATCGGTGGGAACATTATATACGTCTATAACGTAATATAACCTAACCTAACCCATCTATGCCCTCGCTAATAATGTTTTACAGAATCTCGTTCGTGTCGTCCCGCACGTGTCGGTGCGGACATTATATACGTCTATAAAGTTATATATCCTAACCTAAGGCAACCTAACATCTCGAATGTAGTATTTCACAAAATTCCTGGCGGGTTGGCCCCACTTCTCGGTGCGGCCATTATATACGTCTAGAACGTAGTATAGGCTAACCTAACCCATCTAGCCTCTCGCTGGTAATGTTTTGCAGAATCCCGGTCGTGTCGGCCCGTACTTCTCGGTGGGGACATTATATACGTCTATAACGTAATATAACCTAACCTAACCCATCTAGCCCCTCGCTGCTAATATTTTACAGAATCCCGGACGTGCCGTCCCGTACTTCTCGGTGTGGACATTATACATGTCTATAACTTTATATATCCTAACCAAAGGCAACCTAAATTCTCGAATGTAGTATTTCCCAACATTCCTGGCGGGTAGGCCCCACTTCTCGGTGGGAACATTATATACGTCCATAACGTAGTATAGGCTAACCTAACCCATCTAGCCCCTCGTTGGTAATGTTTTACAGAATCCATGTCGTGTCGTCCCGTACTTCTCAGTGGGGACATTATATACGTCTATAACGTTATATATCCTAACCCAAGGCAACCTAACGTCTCGAATGTTGTATTTCACAACATTCCTGGCGGATCGGCCTCACTTCTCGGTGGGAACATTATATACCTCTGTAACGTAATATAACCTAACCTAACCTATCTTGCCCCTCGGTGATAATGTTTTACAGAATCCCGGTCGTGTCGGCACGTACTTCTCGGTATGGACATTATATACGTCTATAACGTTATATAGCCTAACCTAAGGCAACCTAACATCTCGGATATAGTGTCTTCCAACATTCCTGGCGTTTCGGCCCCTACTTTTCGGTGGGAACATTATATACGTCTATAACGTAATATAAAATAACCTAACCCACCTATGCCCTCGCTCGTAATGTTTTACAGAATCCCGGTCGTGTCGTCCCGTACTTCTCGGTGGCGACATTATATACGTCTATAATGTTATATATCCTAACCTAAGGCAACCTAACATCTCGTACGTAGTATTTTCCAACATTCCTGGCGGGTCGGCCCCTACTTCTCGGTGGGCACATTATATACGTCTATAACGTAACACAACCTAACATTACGCATCTAGGCCCTCGCTGAGAAAGTTTTACAGAATCCCGGTTGTGCCGTCCCGTACTTCACGGTGGGGACATTATACATATCCATAACGTTATATATCCTAACCTAAGGCATCCTAACTTCTCGAATGTTGTATTTCACAACATTCCTGGCGGGTCGGCCAAACGTAAAGGTGGGAACATTATATACTTCTATAACGTAATATAACCTAACCTAGCCCATGTAGCCCCTCCGCTGGTAATGTGTTACAGAATCCCGGGCGTGTCGTCCCGTCCGTCTCGGTGCGGACATTATATACGTCTATAACGTCGTATGTCCTAACCTAAGGCAACCTAACATCTCGGATGTAGTATTTTCCAACATTCCTGGCGGGTCGGCCCCTATTTCTCGGTGGGAACATTATATACGTCTATAACGTAATATAACCTGACCTAACCCATCTGGCCCCTCGGTGATAATGTTTTACAGAGTCCCGTTCGTGTCGGCCCGTACTTCTCTGTTAGGACATTATATACGTCTATAGCGTTATATATTCTAACCTAAGGCAGCCTAACATCACGGATGTAGTATTTTACAACATTCCTGGCGGGTCGGCCGCTACTTATTGGTGGGAACATTATATACGTCGATAACATAAGATAACCTGACCTAACCCATCTAGCCCATCGCTGGTAATGTTTCACAGAATCCCGGTCGTGTCGGCCCGTACATCTCGGTGCTGACATTATATATGTCTATAATGTCATATGTCCTAACCTAAGGCAACCTAACAACTTGGAAGCAGTATTTTCCAACATTCCTCGCGGGTCGGCCCCTACTTCTCGGTGGGAATATTATATACGTCTATATGGTAATATAACCTAACCTAACCCATCTAGCCCCTCGGTGTTAATGTTTTACAAAATCCCGTTCGTGTCGGCACGTACTTCTACGTGGGGACATTATATACGTCTATAACGTTATATATCCTAACCTAAGGCAACATAACACCTCGGATGTAGTATTTTACAACATTCCAGGCGGGCCGGCCCATACTTCTCGGTTCGAACATTATATACGTCTATAAAGTTATATAACCTTACCTAAACCATCTAGCCCCCCGCTAGGAATGTTTTGTAGAATCCTGTTCGTGTAGCCCCGTACGTCTTTGTGGGAACATTATATACGTCTATAACGTTATATATCCTAACCTAAGGCAGACTAACATCTCGGATGTAGTATTTTACAACATTCCTGGCGGGTCGGCCCCTACTTCTCGGTGGGAACATTACGTACGTCTATAACGTAATATAACCTAACCTAACACACCTAGCCATTCGCTGGTAATGTTCTACAGAATCTCGGTCGTGTCGGGCCGTACACCTCCGTGGGAACATTATATACGTCTATAACTTTATATATCCTAACCTAAGGCAACCTAACACATCGGATGTAGTCTTTTACAACATTCCTGGCGGGTCGGCCAATACTTCTCCGTTGGAACATTATGTAAGTCTATAACGTTATATAACCTAACCTAATCCATCTAGCCCCTCGCTGGTAATGTTTTACAGAATCCCGGTCGTGTCGGCCCGTACCACTCCGTGGGAACATTATATACGTCTATAACGTTATATATCCTAACCTAAGGCAACATAACACCTCGGATGTAGTATTTTACAACATTCCAGGCGGATCGGCATCACTTCTCGGTGGGAACATTATATACCTCTGTAACGTAATATAACCTAACCTAACCTATCTTGCCCCTCGGTGATAATGTTTTACAGAATCCCGGTCGTGTCGGCACGTACTTCTCGGTATGGACATTATATACGTCTATAACGTTATATAGCCTAACCTAAGGCAACCTAACATCTCGGATATAGTGTCTTCCAACATTCCTGGCGTTTCGGCCCCTACTTTTCGGTGGGAACATTATATACGTCTATAACGTAATATAAAATAACCTAACCCACCTATGCCCTCGCTCGTAATGTTTTACAGAATCCCGGTCGTGTCGTCCCGTACTTCTCGGTGGCGACATTATATACGTCTATAATGTTATATATCCTAACCTAAGGCAACCTATCATCTCGAATGTTATCTTTAACAACATTCCAGGCGGGTCGGCCCCTACATCTCGGTTGGGATATTATATACGTCTACAACGTATTATAACCTAACCTAACCCATTTTGCCTGTCGGTGATAATGTTTTAGGGAATGCCAGTCGTGTCGGCCCGTACATCTAGGTGTGGAAATTATATACGTCACTAACGTTATATATCCTAACCTAAGGCAACCTAACATCTCGTATGTAGTATTTTCCAACATTCCTGGCGGGTCGGCCCCTACTTCTCGGTGGGCACATTATATACGTCTATAACGTAACACAACCTAACATTACGCATCTAGGCCCTCGCTGATAAAGTTTTACAGAATCCCGGTTGTGCCGTCCCGTACTTCACGGTGGTGACATTATACATATCCATAACGTTATATATCCTAACCTAAGGCATCCTAACTTCTCGAATGTTGTATTTCACAACATTCCTGGCGGGTCGGCCAAACGTAAAGGTGGGAACATTATATACTTCTATAACTTAATATAACCTAACCTAGCCCATGTAGCCCCTCGCTGGTAATGTGTTACAGAATCCCGGGCGTGTCGTCCCGTCCGTCTCGGTGCGGACATTATATACGTCTATAACGTCGTATGTCCTAACCTAAGGCAACCTAACATCTCGGATGTAGTATTTTCCAACATTCCTGGCGGGTCGGCCCCTATTTCTCGGTGGGAACATTATATACGTCTATAACGTAATATAACCTGACCTAACCCACCTGGCCCCTCGGTGATAATGTTTTACAGAGTCCCGTTCGTGACGGACCGTACTTCTCTGTTAGGACATTATATACGTCTATAGCGTTATATATTCTAACCTAAGGCAGCCTAACATCACGGATGTAGTATTTTACAACATTCCTGGCGGGTCGGCCGCTACTTATTGGTGGGAACATTATATACGTCGATAACATAAGATAACCTGACCTAACCCATCTAGCCCATCGCTGGTAATGTTTCACAGAATCCCGGTCGTGTCGGCCCGTACTTCTCGGTGCTGACATTATATATGTCTATAATGTCATATGTCCTAACCTAAGGCAACCTAACAACTTGGAAGCAGTATTTTCCAACATTCCTCGCGGGTCGGCCCCTACTTCTCGGTGGGAATATTATATACGTCTATATGGTAATATAACCTAACCTAACCCATCTAGCCCCTCGGTGTTAATGTTTTACAAAATCCCGTTCGTGTCGGCACGTACTTCTACGTGGGGACATTATATACGTCTATAACGTTATATATCCTAACCTAAGGCAACATAACACCTCGGATGTAGTATTTTACAACATTCCAGGCGGGCCGGCCCATACTTCTCGGTTCGAACATTATATACGTCTATAAAGTTATATAACCTTACCTAAACCATCTAGCCCCCCGCTAGGAATGATTTGTAGAATCCTGTTCGTGTAGCCCCGTACGTCTTTGTGGGAACATTATATACGTCTATAACGTTATATATCCTAACCTAAGGCAGACTAACATCTCGGATGTAGTATTTTACAACATTCCTGGCGGGTCGGCCCCTACTTCTCGGTGGGAACATTACGTACGTCTATAACGTAATATAACCTAACCTAACACACCTAGCCATTCGCTGGTAATGTTCTACAGAATCTCGGTCGTGTCGGGCCGTACACCTCCGTGGGAACATTATATACGTCTATAACTTTATACATCCTAACCTAAGGCAACCTAACACATCGGATGTAGTCTTTTACAACATTCCTGGCGGGTCGGCCAATACTTCTCCGTTGGAACATTATGTAAGTCTATAACGTTATATAACCTAACCTAATCCATCTAGCCCCTCGCTGGTAATGTTTTAGAGAATCCCGGTCGTGTCGGCCCGTACCACTCCGTGGGAACATTATATACGTCTATAACGTTATATATCCTAACCTAAGGCAACATAACACCTCGGATGTAGTATTTTACAACATTCCAGGCGGATCGGCCTCACTTCTCGGTGGGAACATTATATACCTCTGTAACGTAATATAACCTAACCTAACCTATCTTGCCCCTCGGTGATAATGTTTTACAGAATCCCGGTCGTGTCGGCACGTACTTCTCGGTATGGACATTATATACGTCTATAACGTTATATAGCCTAACCTAAGGCAACCTAACATCTCGGATATAGTGTCTTCCAACATTCCTGGCGTTTCGGCCCCTACTTTTCGGTGGGAACATTATATACGTCTATAACGTAATATAAAATAACCTAACCCACCTATGCCCTCGCTCGTAATGTTTTACAGAATCCCGGTCGTGTCGTTCCGTACTTCTCGGTGGCGACATTATATACGTCTATAATGTTATATATCCTAACCTAAGGCAACCTATCATCTCGAATGTTATCTTTAACAACATTCCAGGCGCGTCGGCCCCTACATCTCGGTTGGGATATTATATACGTCTACAACGTATTATAACCTAACCTAACCCATTTTGCCTGTCGGTGATAATGTTTTAGGGAATGCCAGTCGTGTCGGCCCGTACATCTAGGTGTGGACATTATATACGTCACTAACGTTATATATCCTAACCTAAGGCAACCTAACATCTCGTATGTAGTATTTTCCAACATTCCTGGCGGGTCGGCCCCTACTTCTCGGTGGGCACATTATATACGTCTATAACGTAACACAACCTAACATTACGCATCTAGGCCCTCGCTGATAAAGTTTTACAGAATCCCGGTTGTGCCGTCCCGTACTTCACGGTGGGGACATTATACATATCCATAACGTTATATATCCTAACCTAAGGCATCCTAACTTCTCGAATGTTGTATTTCACAACATTCCTGGCGGGTCGGCCAAACGTAAAGGTGGAACATTATATACTTCTATAACTTAATATAACCTAACCTAGCCCATGTAGCCCCTCGCTGGTAATGTGTTACAGAATCCCGGGCGTTTCGTCCCGTCCGTCTCGGTGCGGACATTATATACGTCTATAACGTCGTATGTCCTAACCTAAGGCAACCTAACATCTCGGATGTAGTATTTTCCAACATTCCTGGCGGGTCGGCCCCTATTTCTCGGTGGGAACATTATATACGTCTATAACGTAATATAACCTGACCTAACCCATCTGGCCCCTCGGTGATAATGTTTTACAGAGTCCCGTTCGTGTCGGCCCGTACTTCTCTGTTAGGTCATTATATACGTCTATAGCGTTATATATTTTAACCTAAGGCAGCCTAACATCACGGATGTAGTATTTTACAACATTCCTGGCGGGTCGGCCGCTACTTATTGGTGGGAACATTATATACGTCGATAACATAAGATAACCTGACCTAACCCATCTAGCCCATCGCTGGTAATGTTTCACAGAATCCCGGTCGTGTCGGCCCGTACTTCTCGGTGCTGACATTATATATGTCTATAATGTCATATGTCCTAACCTAAGGCAACCTAACAACTTGGAAGCAGTATTTTCCAACATTCCTCGCGGGTCGGCCCCTACTTCTCGGTGGGAACATTATATACGTCTATATCGTAATATAACCTAACCTAACCCATCTAGCCCCTCGGTGTTAATGTTTTACAAAATCCCGTTCGTGTCGGCACGTAGTTCTACGTGGGGACATTATATACGTCTATAACGTTATATATCCTAACCTAAGGCAACATAACACCTCGGATGTAGTATTTTACAACATTCCAGGCGGGTCGGCCCCTATTTCTCGGTCGAAACATTATATACGTCTATATCGTAATATAACCTACCCTAACCCATCTAGACCCTCGGTGATAATGTTTTACAGAATCCCGTTCGTGTCGTCCCGTACGTCTTGGTGGGGACATTATATACGTCTATAACGTTATATATCCTAACCTAAGGCAATCTAGGATCTCGAATGTAGAGTTTTACAACATTCCTGGCGGGTCGGCCCCTACCTCTCGGTGGGAACATTATATACGTCTATAACGTCATATAACCTAACCTAACCCATCTAGCCGCTCGCTGGTAATGTTTTACAGAATCCCGGTCGTGTCGGCCCGTACTTCTCGTTGGGGACACAATATACATCTATAACGTTATATATCCCAACCTGAGGCAACCTAACGTCTCGGATGTAGTATTCTCCAACATTCCTGGCGGTTCCGCCCCCACTTCTCCGTGGGAACATTATATACGTCTATATCGTTATATAACCTAACCTAACCCATCTAGCCCCTCGGTGATAATGTTTTACAGAATCCCGGTCGCGTCGGCCCGTACTTCTCGGTGCGGACATTATATACGTCTATAACGTCGTATGTCCTAACCTAAGGCAACCTAACATCTCGGATGTAGTATTTTCCAACATTCCTGGCGGGTCGGCCCCTATTTCTCGGTGGGAACATTATATACGTCTATAACGTAATATAACCTGACCTAACCCATCTGGCCCCTCGGTGATAATGTTTTACAGAGTCCCGTTCGTGTCGGCCCGTACTTCTCTGTTAGGACATTATATACGTCTATAGCGTTATATATTTTAACCTAAGGCAGCCTAACATCACGGATGTAGTATTTTACAACATTCCTGGCGGGTCGGCCGCTACTTATTGGTGGGAACATTATATACGTCGATAACATAAGATAACCTGACCTAACCCATCTAGCCCATCGCTGGTAATGTTTCACAGAATCCCGGTCGTGTCGGCCCGTACTTCTCGGTGCTGACATTATATATGTCTATAATGTCATATGTCCTAACCTAAGGCAACCTAACAACTTGGAAGCAGTATTTTCCAACATTCCTCGCGGGTCGGCCCCTACTTCTCGGTGGGAACATTATATACGTCTATATCGTAATATAACCTAACCTAACCCATCTAGCCCCTCGGTGTTAATGTTTTACAAAATCCCGTTCGTGTCGGCACGTACTTCTACCTGGGGACATTATATACGTCTATAACGTTATATATCCTAACCTAAGGCAACATAACACCTCGGATGTAGTATTTTACAACATTCCAGGCGGGTCGGCCCCTATTTCTCGGTCGAAACATTATATACGTCTATATCGTAATATAACCTACCCTAACCCATCTAGACCCTCGGTGATAATGTTTTACAGAATCCCGTTCGTGTCGTCCCGTACGTCTTGGTGGGGACATTATATACGTCTATAACGTTATATATCCTAACCTAAGGCAATCTAGGATCTCGAATGTAGAGTTTTACAACATTCCTGGCGGGTCGGCCCCTACCTCTCGGTGGGAACATTATATACGTCTATAACGTCATATAACCTAACCTAACCCATCTAGCCGCTCGCTGGTAATGTTTTACAGAATCCCGGTCGTGTCGGCCCGTACTTCTCGTTGGGGACACAATATACATCTATAACGTTATATATCCCAACCTGAGGCAACCTAACGTCTCGGATGTAGTATTCTCCAACATTCCTGGCGGTTCCGCCCCCACTTCTCCGTGGGAACATTATATACGTCTATATCGTTATATAACCTAACCTAACCCATCTAGCCCCTCGGTAATAATGTTTTACAGAATCCCGGTCGCGTCGGCCCGTACTTCTCGGTGCGGACATTATATACGTCTATAACGTCGTATGCCCTAACCTAAGGCAACCTAACATCTCGGATGTAGAATTTTCCAACATTCCTGGCGGGTCGGCCCCTATTTCTCGGTGGGAACATTATATACGTCTATAACGTAATATAACCTGACTTAAACCATCTGGCCCCTCGGTGATAATGTTTTACAGAGTCCCGTTCGTGTCGGCCCGTACTTCTCTGTTAGGACATTATATACGTCTATAGCGTTATATATCCTAACCTAAGGCAGCCTAACATCACGGATGTAGTATTTTACAACATTCCTGGCGGGTCGGCCGCTACTTATCGGTGGAAACATTATATACGTCGATAACATAAGATAACCAGACCTAACCCATCTAGCCCATCGCTGGTAATGTTTCACAGAATCCCGGTCGTGTCGGCACGTACTTCTCCGTGGGAACATTATAAACGTCCATAATGTTATATATCCCAACCTAAGGCAACCTAACATCTCGGATGTAGTATTTCACTACATTCCTGGCGTGTCGGCCGCTACTTCTCGGTGGGAACATTATATACGTCTATAACGTAATATAACCTAACATAACCCATCTAGCCCCTCGCTGGTAATCTTTTACAGAATCCCGTTCGTGGCGGACCGTACTTATCCGTGGGGACATTATATACGTCTATAACTTTATATATCCCAACCTAAGGCAATCTGACATCCCGGATGTCGTATTTTACAACATTCCTGGAGGGTCGGCTCCTACTTCTCGGTGGGAACATTATATACGTCAATAACGTAATATAACCTAACCTAACCCATCTAGAACCTCGCAGGTAATGTTTTACAGAATCCCGTTCGTGTCCGCTCGTACTTCTCGGTGGGGACATTATGTACATATATAACCTTATTTATCCCAACCTAAGGCAACCTAACATCCCGAATGTAGTAGTTTACAACATTCCTGGCGGGCCGGCCCATACTTCTCGGTTCGAACATTATATACGTCTATAAAGTTATATAACCTTACCTAAACCATCTAGCCCCCCGCTAGGAATGTTTTGTAGAATCCTGTTCGTGTAGCCCCGTACGTCTTTGTGGGAACATTATATACGTCTATAACTTTATATATCCTAACCTAAGGCAACCTAACACATCGGATGTAGTCTTTTACAACATTCCTGGCGGGTCGGCCAATACTTCTCCGTTGGAACATTATGTAAGTCTATAACGTTATATAACCTAACCTAATCCATCTAGCCCCTCGCTGGTAATGTTTTACAGAATCCCGGTCGTGTCGGCCCGTACCACTCCGTGGGAACATTATATACGTCTATAACGTTATATATCCTAACCTAAGGCAACATAACACCTCGGATGTAGTATTTTACAACATTCCAGGCGGGTCGGCCCCTATTTCTCGGTGGAAACATTATATACGTCTATATCGTAATATAACCTACCCTAACCCATCTAGCCCCTCGGTGATAATGTTTTACAGAATCCCGGTCGCGTCGGCCCGTACTTCTCGGTGCGGACATTATATACGTCTATAACGTCGTATGTCCTAACCTAAGGCAACCTAACATCTCGGATGTAGTATTTTCCAACATTCCTGGCGGGTCGGCCCCTATTTCTCGGTGGGAACATTATATACGTCTATAACGTAATATAACCTGACTTAACCCATCTGGCCCCTCGGTGATAATGTTTTACAGAGTCCCGTTCGTGTCGGCCCGTACTTCTCTGTTAGGACATTATATACGTCTATAGCGTTATATATCCTAACCTAAGGCAGCCTAACATCACGGATGTAGTATTTTACAACATTCCTGGCGGGTCGGCCGCTACTTATCGGTGGGAACATTATATACGTCGATAACACAAGATAACCAGACCTAACCCATCTAGCCCATCGCTGGTAATGTTTCACAGAATCACGGTCGTGTCGGCACGTACTTCTCCGTGGGAACATTATAAACGTCCATAATGTTATATATCCCAACCTAAGGCAACCTAACATCTCGGATGTAGTATTTTACAACATTCCTGGCGGGACGGCCCCTACTTCTCGGTTGGAACATTATGTAAGTCTATAACGTAATATAACCTAACCTAATACATCTAGCCCCTCGCTGGTAATGTTTTACAGAATTCCGGTCGTGCCGGCCCGTACCTCGCCGTGGGAACATTATATACGTCTATAACGTTATATATCCTAACCTAAGGCAACCTAACACCTCGGATGTAGTATTTTACAACATTCCTGGCGGGCCGGCCCCTACTTCTCGGTGGGAACATTATATACGTTTATAACGTAATATAACCTAACCTAACACATCTAGACCCTCGCTGGTAATGTTTTACAGAATCCCCGTCGTGTCGGCCCGTACCTCTCCGTGGGAACATTATATACGTCTATAACGTTATATATCCTAACCTAAGGCAACCTAACACATCGGATGTAGTATTTTACAACATTCCTGGCGGGACGGCCCCTACTTCTCGGTTGGAACATTATGTAAGTCTATAACGTAATATAACCTAACCTAACCCATCTAGCCCCTCGCTGGGAATGTTTTGTAGAATCCCGTTCGTGTAGCTCCGTACGTCTCGGTGGGCACATTATATACGTCTATAACGTTATATATCCTAACATAAGGCAATCTAACATCTCGGATGTAGTATTTTACAACATTCCTGGCGAGTCGGCCCGTACCTCTCGGTGGGAACATAATATACGTCTATAAAGTAATATAACCTTACCTAACCCATCTAGCCCCACGCTGGTAATGTTTTACAGAATCCCGTTCGTGTCCGCTCGTACTTCTCGGTGGGGACATTATGTACATATATAACTTTATTTATCCCAACCAAAGGCAACCTAACATCCTGAATGTAGTAGTTTACAACATTCCTGGCGGGCCGGCACATACTTCTCGGTTCGAACATTATATACGTCTATAAAGTTATATAACCTTACCTAAACCATCTAGCCCCCCGCTAGGAATGTTTTGTAGAATCCTGTTCGTGTAGCCCCGTACGTCTTTGTGTGAACATTATATACGTCTATAACGTTATATATCCTAACCTAAGGCAATCTAACATCTCGGATGTACTATTTTACAACATTCCTGGCGGGTCGGCCCCTACTACTCGGTGGGAACATTATATACGTTTATAACGTAATATAACCTAACCCAAACCATCTAGACCCTCGCTGGTAGTGTTTTACAGGATCCCGTTCGTGTACGCCCGTTCTTCTAGGTGGGGACATTATGTACGTCTATAACCTTATGTATCCCAACCTAAGGCAACCTGATATCTCGAATGTAGTATTTTACAACATTCCTGGCGTGTCTGCCCATACTTCTCGGTTCGAACATTATATACTTCTATAAAGTAATGTAACCTTACCTAACCCATCTAGCCCCTCGCTGATAATGTTTTACAGAATCCCGTTCGTGTAGCCCCATACGTTGTTGTGGGAACATTATATACGTTTATCACGTTATATATCCCAACCTAAGGAGACCTAACATCTCGGATGTAGTATTTTACAACATTCGTGGCGGGTCGGCCCCTACTTCTCGGTGGGAACTTTATATACGTCTATAACGTAATATAACCTAACCTAACCCATCTAGACCCTCGCTGGTAATGTTTTACAGAATCCCGGTCGTGTCGGCCCGTACCTCTCCTTGGGAACATTATAGACGTCTATAACGTTATATATCCTAACCTAAGGCAACCTCACACCTCGGATGTAGTATTTTACAACATTCCTAGCGGGTCGGCCCCTACTTCTCGGTTGGAACATTATGTAAGTCTATAACATAGTATAACCTAACCTAATCCATCTAGCCCCTCGCTAGTAATGTTTTACAGAATCCCGTTCGTGTAGCCACGTACGTCTCGGTGGGAACATTATATACGTCTATAACGTAATATAACCTAACCTAACCCATCTAGACCCTCGCTGGTAATGTTTTACAGAATCCCCGTCGTGTCGGCCCGTACCTCTCCGTGGGAACATTATATACGTCTATAACGTTATATATCCTAACCTAAGGCAACCTAACACATCGGATGTAGTATTTTACAACATTCCTGGCGGGACGGCCCCTACTTCTCGGTTGGAACATTATGTAAGTCTATAACGTTATATAACCTAACCTAATCCATCTAGCCCCTCGCTGGTAATGTTTTACAGAATCCCCGTCGTGTCGGCCCGCACCTCTCCGTGGGAACATTATATACGTCTATAACGTTATATATCCTAACCTAAGGCAACCTCACACCTAGGATGTAGTATTTTACAACATTCCTGGCGGGCCGGCCCCTACTTCTCAGTGGGAACATTATATACGTCTATAACCTAATATAACCTAACCTAACCCATCTAGCCCCTCGCTGGGAATGTTTTGTAGAATCCCGGACGTTTGGGTCCGTACATCTCCGTGGGAACATTATATACGTCTATAACGTTATATATCCTAACCTAAGGCAACCTAACACATCGGATGTAGTATTTTACAGCATTCCTGGCGGGTCGGCCTCTACTTCTCGGTGGAAACATTATATACGTCTATATCGTAATATAACCTACCCTAACCCATCTAGCCCCTCGGTGATAATGTTTTACAGAATCCCGGTCGCGTCGGCCCGTACTTCTCGGTGCGGACATTATATACGTCTATAACGTCGTATGCCCTAACCTAAGGCAACCTAACATCTCGGATGTAGAATTTTCCAACATTCCTGGCGGGTCGGCCCCTATTTCTCGGTGGGAACATTATATACGTCTATAACGTAATATAACCTGACTTAAACCATCTGGCCCCTCGGTGATAATGTTTTACAGAGTCCCGTTCGTGTCGGCCCGTACTTCTCTGTTAGGACATTATATACATCTATAGCGTTATATATCCTAACCTAAGGCAGCCTAACATCACGGATGTAGTATTTTACAACATTCCTGGCGGGTCGGCCGCTACTTATCGGTGGAAACATTATATACGTCGATAACATAAGATAACCAGACCTAACCCATCTAGCCCATCGCTGGTAATGTTTCACAGAATCCCGGTCGTGTCGGCACGTACTTCTCCGTGGGAACATTATAAACGTCCATAATGTTATATATCCCAACCTAAGGCAACCTAACATCTCGGATGTAGTATTTCACTACATTCCTGGCGTGTCGGCCGCTACTTCTCGGTGGGAACATTATATACGTCTATAACGTAATATAACCTAACATAACCCATCTAGCCCCTCGCTGGTAATCTTTTACAGAATCCCGTTCGTGGCGGACCGTACTTATCCGTGGGGACATTATATACGTCTATAACTTTATATATCCCAACCTAAGGCAATCTGATATCCCGGATGTCGTATTTTACAACATTCCTGGAGGGTCGGCTCCTACTTCTCGGTGGGAACATTATATACGTCAATAACGTAATATAACCTAACCTAACCCATCTAGAACCTCGCAGGTAATGTTTTACAGAATCCCGTTCGTGTCCGCTCGTACTTCTCGGTGGGGACATTATGTACATATATAACCTTATTTATCCCAACCTAAGGCAACCTAACATCCCGAATGTAGTAGTTTACAACATTCCTGGCGGGCCGGCCCATACTTCTCGGTTCGAACATTATATACGTCTATAAAGTTATATAACCTTACCTAAACCATCTAGCCCCCCGCTAGGAATGTTTTGTAGAATCCTGTTCGTGTAGCCCCGTACGTCTTTGTGGGAACATTATATACGTCTATAACTTTATATATCCTAACCTAAGGCAACCTAACACATCGGATGTAGTCTTTTACAACATTCCTGGCGGGTCGGCCAATACTTCTCCGTTGGAACATTATGTAAGTCTATAACGTTATATAACCTAACCTAATCCATCTAGCCCCTCGCTGGTAATGTTTTACAGAATCCCGGTCGTGTCGGCCCGTACCACTCCGTGGGAACATTATATACGTCTATAACGTTATATATCCTAACCTAAGGCAACATAACACCTCGGATGTAGTATTTTACAACATTCCAGGCGGGTCGGCCCCTATTTCTCGGTGGAAACATTATATACGTCTATATCGTAATATAACCTACCCTAACCCATCTAGCCCCTCGGTGATAATGTTTTACAGAATCCCGGTCGCGTCGGCCCGTACTTCTCGGTGCGGACATTATATACGTCTATAACGTCGTATGTCCTAACCTAAGGCAACCTAACATCTCGGATGTAGTATTTTCCAACATTCCTGGCGGGTCGGCCCCTATTTCTCGGTGGGAACATTATATACGTCTATAACGTAATATAACCTGACTTAACCCATCTGGCCCCTCGGTGATAATGTTTTACAGAGTCCCGTTCGTGTCGGCCCGTACTTCTCTGTTAGGACATTATATACGTCTATAGCGTTATATATCCTAACCTAAGGCAGCCTAACATCACGGATGTAGTATTTTACAACATTCCTGGCGGGTCGGCCGCTACTTATCGGTGGGAACATTATATACGTCGATAACACAAGATAACCAGACCTAACCCATCTAGCCCATCGCTGGTAATGTTTCACAGAATCACGGTCGTGTCGGCACGTACTTCTCCGTGGGAACATTATAAACGTCCATAATGTTATATATCCCAACCTAAGGCAACCTAACATCTCGGATGTAGTATTTTACAACATTCCTGGCGGGACGGCCCCTACTTCTCGGTTGGAACATTATGTAAGTCTATAACGTAATATAACCTAACCTAATACATCTAGCCCCTCGCTGGTAATGTTTTACAGAATTCCGGTCGTGCCGGCCCGTACCTCGCCGTGGGAACATTATATACGTCTATAACGTTATATATCCTAACCTAAGGCAACCTAACACCTCGGATGTAGTATTTTACAACATTCCTGGCGGGCCGGCCCCTACTTCTCGGTGGGAACATTATATACGTTTATAACGTAATATAACCTAACCTAACACATCTAGACCCTCGCTGGTAATGTTTTACAGAATCCCCGTCGTGTCGGCCCGTACCTCTCCGTGGGAACATTATATACGTCTATAACGTTATATATCCTAACCTAAGGCAACCTAACACATCGGATGTAGTATTTTACAACATTCCTGGCGGGACGGCCCCTACTTCTCGGTTGGAACATTATGTAAGTCTATAACGTAATATAACCTAACCTAACCCATCTAGCCCCTCGCTGGGAATGTTTTGTAGAATCCCGTTCGTGTAGCTCCGTACGTCTCGGTGGGCACATTATATACGTCTATAACGTTATATATCCTAACATAAGGCAATCTAACATCTCGGATGTAGTATTTTACAACATTCCTGGCGAGTCGGCCCGTACCTCTCGGTGGGAACATAATATACGTCTATAAAGTAATATAACCTTACCTAACCCATCTAGCCCCACGCTGGTAATGTTTTACAGAATCCCGTTCGTGTCCGCTCGTACTTCTCGGTGGGGACATTATGTACATATATAACCTTATTTATCCCAACCAAAGGCAACCTAACATCCTGAATGTAGTAGTTTACAACATTCCTGGCGGGCCGGCACATACTTCTCGGTTCGAACATTATATACGTCTATAAAGTTATATAACCTTACCTAAACCATCTAGCCCCCCGCTAGGAATGTTTTGTAGATTCCTGTTCGTGTAGCCCCGTACGTCTTTGTGTGAACATTATATACGTCTATAACGTTATATATCCTAACCTAAGGCAATCTAACATCTCGGATGTACTATTTTACAACATTCCTGGCGGGTCGGCCCCTACTACTCGGTGGGAACATTATATACGTTTATAACGTAATATAACCTAACCCAAACCATCTAGACCCTCGCTGGTAGTGTTTTACAGGATCCCGTTCGTGTACGCCCGTTCTTCTAGGTGGGGACATTATGTACGTCTATAACCTTATGTATCCCAACCTAAGGCAACCTGATATCTCGAATGTAGTATTTTACAACATTCCTGGCGTGTCTGCCCATACTTCTCGGTTCGAACATTATATACTTCTATAAAGTAATGTAACCTTACCTAACCCATCTAGCCCCTCGCTGATAATGTTTTACAGAATCCCGTTCGTGTAGCCCCATACGTTGTTGTGGGAACATTATATACGTTTATCACGTTATATATCCCAACCTAAGGAGACCTAACATCTCGGATGTAGTATTTTACAACATTCGTGGCGGGTCGGCTCCTACTTCTCGGTGGGAACATTATATACGTCTATAAGGTAATATAACCTAACCTAACCCATCTAGACCCTCGCTGGTAATGTTTTGCAGAATCCCGGTCGTGTCGGCCCGTACCTCTCCTTGGGAACATTATAGACGTCTATAACGTTATATATCCTAACCTAAGGCAACCTCACACCTCGGATGTAGTATTTTACAACATTCCTAGCGGGTCGGCCCCTACTTCTCGGTTGGAACATTATGTAAGTCTATAACATAGTATAACCTAACCTAATCCATCTAGCCCCTCGCTAGTAATGTTTTACAGAATCCCGTTCGTGTAGCCACGTACGTCTCGGTGGGAACATTATATACGTCTATAACGTAATATAACCTAACCTAACCCATCTAGACCCTCGCTGGTAATGTTTTACAGAATCCCCGTCGTGTCGGCCCGTACCTCTCCGTGGGAACATTATATACGTCTATAACGTTATATATCCTAACCTAAGGTAACCTCACACCTCGGATGTAGTATGTTACAACATTCCTGGCGGGACGGCCTCTACTTCTCGGTTTGAACATTATATACGTCTATAACGTAATATAACCTAACCTAACCCATCTAGACCCTCGCTGGTAATGTTTTACAGAATCCCCGTCGTGTCGGCCCGTACCTCTCCGTGGGAACATTATACACGTCTATAACGTTATATATCCTAACCTAAGGCAACCTAACACATCGGATGTAGTATTTTACAACATTCCTGGCGGGACGGCCCCTACTTCTCGGTTGGAACATTATGTAAGTCTATAACGTAATATAACCTAACCTAATACATCTAGCCCCTCGCTGGTAATGTTTTACAGAATTCCGGTCGTGCCGGCCCGTACCTCGCCGTGGGAACATTATATACGTCTATAACGTTATATATCCTAACCTAAGGTAACCTCACACCTCGGATGTAGTATGTTACAACATTCCTGGCGGGTCGGCCTCTACTTCTCGGTTTGAACATTATATACGTCTATAACGTAATATAACCTAACCTAATACATCTAGCCCCTCGCTGGTAATGTTTTACAGAATTCCGGTCGTGCCGGCCCGTACCTCGCCGTGGGAACATTATATACGTCTATAACGTTATATATCCTAACCTAAGGTAACCTCACACCTCGGATGTAGTATGTTACAACATTCCTGGCGGGTCGGCCTCTACTTCTCGGTTTGAACATTATATACGTCTATAACGTAATATAACCTAACCTAACCCATCTAGCCCCTCGCTGGGAATGTTTTGTAGAATCACGTTTGTGTAGCTCCGTACGTCTCGGTGGGAACATTATATACGTCTATAACGTTATATATCCTAACATAAGGCAATCTAACATCTCGGATGTAGTATTTTACAACATTCCTGGCGAGTCGGCCCCTACCTCTCGGTGGGAACATTATATACGTTTATAACGTAATATCACCTAACCTAACACATCTAGCGTCTCGCTGGTAATGTTTTACAGAATCCCGGTCGTGTCGGCCCGTACCTCTCCTTGGGAACATTATAGACGTCTATAACTTTATATATCCTAACCTAAGGCAACCTCACACATCGGATGTAGTATTTTACAACATTCCTGGCGGGACGGCCCCTACTTCTCGGTTGGAACATTATGTAAGTCTATAACGTAATATAACCTAACCTAATACATCTAGCCCCTCGCTGGTAATGTTTTACAGAATTCCGGTCGTGTCGGCCCGTACCCCTCCGTGGGAACATTATATACGTCTATAACGTTATATATCCTAACCTAAGGCAACCTAACACCTCGGATGTAGTATGTTACAACATTCCTGGCGGGTCAGCCCCTACTTCTCGGTTGGAACATTATGTAAGTCTATAAAATAGTATAACCTAACCTAATCCATCTAGCCCCTCGCTGGGAATGTTTTGTAGAATCCCGTTTGTGTAGCTCCGTACGTCTCGGTGGGAACATTATATAGGTCTATAACGTTATATATCCTAACATAAGGCAAGCTAACATCTCGGATGTAGTATTTTACAACATTCCTGGCGAGTCGGCCCCTACATCTCGGTGGGAACATTATATACGTTTATAACGTAATATAACCTAACCTAACACATCTAGCGTCTCGCTGGTAATGTTTTACAGAATCCCGGTCGTGTCGGCCCGTACCTCTCCTTGGGAACATTATAGACGTCTATAACTTTATATATCCTAACCTAAGGCAACCTCACACATCGGATGTAGTATTTTACAACATTCCTGGCGGGACGGCCCCTACTTCTCGGTTGGAACATTATGTACGTCTATAACGTAATATAACCTAACCTAATACATCTAGCCCCTCGCCGGTAACGTTTTACAGAATTCCGGTCGTGTCGGCCCGTACCCCTCCGTGGGAACATTATATACGTCTATAACGTTATATATCCTAACCTAAGGCAACCTAACACATCGGATGTTGTATTTTACAACATTCCTGGCGGGACGGCCCCTACTTCTCGGTTGGAACATTATGTAAGTCTATAACGTAATATAACCTAACCTAATACATCTAGCCCCTCGCTGGTAATGTTTTACAGAATTCCGGTCGTGCCGGCCCGTACCTCGCCGTGGGAACATTATAGACGTCTATAACGTTATATATCCTAACCTAAGGCAACCTCACACCTCGGATGTAGTATTTTACAACATTCCTAGCGGGTCGGACCCTACTTCTCGGTTGGAACATTATGTAAGTCTATAACATAGTATAACCTAACCTAATCCATCTAGCCCCTCGCTAGTAATGTTTTACAGAATCCCGTTCGTGTAGCCACGTACGTCTCGGTGGGAACATTATATACGTCTATAACGTAATATAACCTAACTTAACCCATCTAGACCCTCGCTGGTAATGTTTTACAGAATCCCCGTCGTGTCGGCCCGTACCTCTCCGTGGGAACATTATACACGTCTATAACGTTATATATCCTAACCTAAGGCAACCTAACACATCGGATGTAGTATTTTACAACATTCCTGGCGGGACGGCCCCTACTTCTCGGTTGGAACATTATGTAAGTCTATAACGTAATATAACCTAACCTAATACATCTAGCCCCTCGCTGGTAATGTTTTACAGAATTCCGGTCGTGCCGGCCCGTACCTCGCCGTGGGAACATTATATACGTCTATAACGTTATATATCCTAACCTAAGGTAACCTCACACCTCGGATGTAGTATGTTACAACATTCCTGGCGGGTCGGCCTCTACTTCTCGGTTTGAACATTGTATACGTCTATAACGTAATATAACCTAACCTAACCCATCTAGCCCCTCGCTGGGAATGTTTTGTAGAATCCCGTTTGTGTAGCTCCGTACGTCTCGGTGGGAACATTATATACGTCTATAACGTTATATATCCTAACATAAGGCAATCTAACATCTCGGATGTAGTATTTTACAACATTCCTGGCGAGTCGGCCCCTACCTCTCGGTGGGAACATTATATACGTTTATAACGTAATATAACCTAACCTAACACATCTAGCGTCTCGCTGGTAATGTTTTACAGAATCCCGGTCGTGTCGGCCCGTACCTCTCCTTGGGAACATAATAGACGTCTATAACTTTATATATCCTAACCTAAGGCAACCTCACACATCGGATGTAGTATTTTACAACATTCCTGGCGGGACGGCCCCTACTTCTCGGTTGGAACATTATGTAAGTCTATAACGTAATATAACCTAACCTAATACATCTAGCCCCTCGCTGGTAATGTTTTACAGAATTCCGGTCGTGTCGGCCCGTACCCCTCCGTGGGAACATTATATACGTCTATAACGTTATATATCCTAACCTAAGGCAACCTAACACCTCGGATGTAGTATGTTACAACATTCCTGGCGGGTCAGCCCCTACTTCTCGGTTGGAACATTATGTAAGTCTATAAAATAGTATAACCTAACCTAATCCATCTAGCCCCTCGCTGGGAATGTTTTGTAGAATCCCGTTTGTGTAGCTCCGTACGTCTCGGTGGGAACATTATATACGTCTATAACGTTATATATCCTAACATAAGGCAACCTAACATCTCGGATGTAGTATTTTACAACATTCCTGGCGAGTCGGCCCCTACATCTCGGTGGGAACATTATATACGTTTATAACGTAATATAACCTAACCTAACACATCTAGCGTCTCGCTGGTAATGTTTTACAGAATCCCGGTCGTGTCGGCCCGTACCTCTCCTTGGGAACATTATAGACGTCTATAACTTTATATATCTTAACCTAAGGCAACCTCACACATCGGATGTAGTATTTTACAACATTCCTGGCGGGACGGTCCCTACTTCTCGGTTGGAACATTATGTAAGTCTATAACGTAATATAACCTAACCTAATACATCTAGCCCCTCGCTGGTAATGTTTTACAGAATTCCGGTCGTGTCGGCCAGTACCCCTCCGTGGGAACATTATATACGTCTATAACGTTATATATCCTAACCTAAGGCAACCTAACACCTCGGATGTAGTATTTTACAACATTCCTGGCGGGACGGCCCCTACTTCTCGGTTGGAACATTATGTAAGTCTATAACGTAATATAACCTAACCTAATACATCTAGCCCCTCGCTGGTAATGTTTTACAGAATTCCGGTCGTGCCGGCCCGTACCTCGCCGTGGGAACATTATAGACGTCTATAACGTTATATATCCTAACCTAAGGCAACCTCACACCCCGGATGTAGTATTTTACAACATTCCTAGCGGGTCGGACCCTACTTCTCGGTTGGAACATTATGTAAGTCTATAACATAGTATAACCTAGCCTAATCCATCTAGCCCCTCGCTAGTAATGTTTTACAGAATCCCGTTCGTGTAGCCACGTACGTCTCGGTGGGAACATTATATACGTCTATAACGTAATATAACCTAACCTAACCCATCTAGACCCTCGCTGGTAATGTTTTACAGAATCCCCGTCGTGTCGGCCCGTACCTCTCCGTGGGAACATTATACACGTCTATAACGTTATATATCCTAACCTAAGGCAACCTAACACATCGGATGTAGTATTTTACAACATTCCTGGCGGGACGGCCCCTACTTCTCGGTTGGAACATTATGTAAGTCTATAACGTAATATAACCTAACCTAATACATCTAGCCCCTCGCTGGTAATGTTTTACAGAATTCCGGTCGTGCCGGCCCGTACCTCGCCGTGGGAACATTATATACGTCTATAACGTTATATATCCTAACCTAAGGTAACCTCACACCTCGGATGTAGTATGTTACAACATTCCTGGCGGGTCGGCCTCTACTTCTCGGTTTGAACATTATATACGTCTATAACGTAATATAACCTAACCTAACCCATCTAGCCCCTCGCTGGGAATGTTTTGTAGAATCCCGTTTGTGTAGCTCCGTACGTCTCGGTGGGAACATTATATACGTCTATAACGTTATATATCCTAACATAAGGCAATCTAACATCTCGGATGTAGTATTTTACAACATTCCTGGCGAGTCGGCCCCTACCTCTCGGTGGGAACATTATATACGTTTATAACGTAATATAACCTAACCTAACACATCTAGCGTCTCGCTGGTAATGTTTTACAGAATCCCGGTCGTGTCGGCCCGTACCTCTCCTTGGGAACATTATAGACGTCTATAACTTTATATATCCTAACCTAAGGCAACCTCACACATCGGATGTAGTATTTTACAACATTCCTGGCGGGACGGCCCCTACTTCTCGGTTGGAACATTATGTAAGTCTATAACGTAATATAACCTAACCTAATACATCTAGCCCCTCGCTGGTAATGTTTTACAGAATTCCGGTCGTGTCGGCCCGTACCCCTCCGTGGGAACATTATATACGTCTATAACGTTATATATCCTAACCTAAGGCAACATAACACCTCGGATGTAGTATGTTACAACATTCCTGGCGGGTCAGCCCCTACTTCTCGGTTGGTACATTATGTAAGTCTATAAAATAGTATAACCTAACCTAATCCATCTAGCCCCTCGCTAGTAATGTTTTACAGAATCCCATTCGTGTAGCCACGTACGTCTCGGTGGGGACATTATATACGTCTATAACGTTATATGTCCCAACCTAAGGCAGCCTAACATCTCGGATGTAGTATTTTACAACATTCGTGGCGGGTCGGCTCATACTTCTCGGTGGGAACATTATATACGTCTATAAGGTAATATAACCTAACCTAACCCATCTAGACCCTCGCTGGTAATGTTTTGCAGAATCCCGGTCGTGTCGGCCCGTACCTCTCCTTGGGAACATTATAGACGTCTATAACGTTATATATCCTAACCTAAGGCAACCTCAAACCTCGGATGTAGTATTTTACAACATTCCTAGCGGGTCGGCCCCTACTTCTCGGTTGGAACATTATGTAAGTCTATAACATAGTATAACCTAACCTAATCCATCTAGCCCCTCGCTGGTAATGTTTTACAGAATCCCGTTCGTGTAGCCACGTACGTCTCCGTGGGAACATTATATACGTCTATAACGTAATATAACCTAACCTAACCCATCTAGACCCTCGCTGGTAATGTTTTACAGAATCCCCGTCGTGTCGGCCCGTACCTCTCCGTGGGAACATTATATACGTCTATAACGTTATATATCCTAACCTAAGGCAACCTAACACATCGGATGTAGTATTTTACAACATTCCTGGCGGGACGGCCCCTACTTCTCGGTTGGAACATTATGTAAGTCTATAACGTAATATAACCTAACCTAATACATCTAGCCCCTCGCTGGTAATGTTTTACAGAATTCCGGTCGTGCCGGCCCGTACCTCGCCGTGGGAACATTATATACGTCTATAACGTTATATATCCTAACCTAAGGTAACCTCACACCTCGGATGTAGTATGTTACAACATTCCTGGCGGGTCGGCCTCTACTTCTCGGTTTGAACATTATATACGTCTATAACGTAATATAACCTAACCTAACCCATCTAGCCCCTCGCTGGGAATGTTTTGTAGAATCCCGTTTGTGTAGCTCCGTACGTCTCGGTGGGAACGTTATATACGTCTATAACGTTATATATCCTAACATAAGGCAATCTAACATCTCGGATGTAGTATTTTACAACATTCCTGGCGAGTCGGCCCCTACCTCTCGGTGGGAACATTATATACGTTTATAACGTAATATAACATAACCTAATACATCTAGCCCCTCGCTGGTAATGTTTTACAGAATTCCGGTCGTGTCGGCCCGTACCCCTCCGTGGGAACATTATATACGTCTATAACGTTATATATCCTAACCTAAGGCAACCTAACACCTCGGATGTAGTATGTTACAACATTCCTGGCGGGTCAGCCCCTACTTCTCGGTTGGAACATTATGTAAGTCTATAAAATAGTATAACCTAACCTAATCCATCTAGCCCCTCGCTAGTAATGTTTTACAGAATCCCATTCGTGTAGCCACGTACGTCTCGGTGGGGACATTATATACGTCTATAACGTTATATATCCCAACCTAAGGCAGCCTAACATCTCGGATGTAGTATTTTACAACATTCCTGGCGGGTCGGCCTCTACTTCTCGGTTTGAACATTATATACGTCTATAACGTAATATAACCTAACCTAACCCAACTAGCCCCTCGCTGGGAATGTTTTGTAGAATCCCGTTTGTGTAGCTCCGTACGTCTCGGTGGGAACATTATATACGTCTATAACGTTATATATCCTAACATAAGGCAATCTAACATCTCGGATGTAGTATTTTACAACATTCCTGGCGAGTCGGCCCCTACTTCTCGGTGGGAACTTTATATACTTCTATAACGTAATATAACCTAACTTAACCCATCTAGACCCTCGCTGGTAATGTTTTACAGAATCCCGGTCGTGTCGGCCCGTACCTCTCCTTGGGAACATTATAGACGTCTATAACGTTATATATCCTAACCTAAGGCAACCTCACACCTCGGATGTAGTATTTTACAACATTCCTAGCGGGTCGGCCCCTACTTCTCGGTTGGAACATTATGTAAGTCTATAACATAGTATAACCTAACCTAATCCATCTAGCCCCTCGCTAGTAATGTTTTACAGAATCCCGTTCGTGTAGCCACGTACGTCTCGGTGGGAACATTATACACGTCTATAACGTAATATAACCTAACCTAACCCATCTAGACCCTCGCTGGTAATGTTTTGCAGAATCCCCGTCGTGTCGGCCCGTACCTCTCCGTGGGAACATTATATACGTCTATAACGTTATATATCCTAACCTAAGGCAACCTAACACATCGGATGTAGTATTTTAGAACATTCCTGGCGGGACGGCCCCTACTTCTCGGTTGGAACATTATGTAAGTCTATAACGTAATATAACCTAACCTAATACATCTAGCCCCTCGCTGGTAATGTTTTACAGAATTCCGGTCGTGCCGGCCCGTACCTCGCCGTGGGAACATTATATACGTCTATAACGTTATATATCCTAACCTAAGGTAACCTCACACCTCGGATGTAGTATGTTACAACATTCCTGGCGGGTCGGCCTCTACTTCTCGGTTTGAACATTATATACGTCTATAACGTAATATAACCTAACCTAACCCATCTAGCCCCTCGCTGGGAATGTTTTGTAGAATCCCGTTTGTGTAGCTCCGTACGTCTCGGTGGGAACATTATATACGTCTATAACGTTATATATCCTAACATAAGGCAATCTAACATCTCGGATGTAGTATTTTACAACATTCCTGGCGAGTCGGCCCCTACATCTCGGTGGGAACATTATATACGTTTATAACGTAATATAACCTAACCTAACACATCTAGCGTCTCGCTGGTAATGTTTTACAGAATCCCGGTCGTGTCGGCCCGTACCTCTCCTTGGGAACATTATAGACGTCTATAACTTTATATATCCTAACCTAAGGCAACCTCACACATCGGATGTAGTATTTTACAACATTCCTGGCGGGACGGCCCCTACTTCTCGGTTGGAACATTATGTAAGTCTATAACGTAATATAACCTAACCTAATACATCTAGCCCCTCGCTGGTAATGTTTTACAGAATTCCGATCGTGTCGGCCCGTACCCCTCCGTGGGAACATTATATACGTCTATAACGTTATATATCCTAACCTAAGGCAACCTAACACCTCGGATGTAGTATGTTACAACATTCCTGGCGGGTAAGCCCCTACTTCTCGGTTGGAACATTATGTAAGTCTATAAAATAGTATAACCTAACCTAATCCATCTAGCCCCTCGCTAGTAATGTTTTACAGAATCCCATTCGTGTAGCCACGTACGTCTCGGTGGGGACATTATATACGTCTATAACGTTATATGTCCCAACCTAAGGCAGCCTAACATCTCGGATGTAGTATTTTACAACATTCGTGGCGGGTCGGCTCCTACTTCTCGGTGGGAACATTATATACGTCTATAACGTAATATAACCTAACCTAACCCATCTAGACCCTCGCTGGTAATGTTTTGCAGAATTCCGGTCGTGCCGGCCCGTACCTCGCCGTGGGAACATTATATACGTCTATAACGTTATATATCCTAACCTAAGGTAACCTCACACCTCGGATGTAGTATGTTACAACATTCCTGGCGGGTCGGCCTCTACTTCTCGGTTTGAACATTATATACGTCTATAACGTAATATAACCTAACCTAACCCATCTAGCCCCTCGCTGGGAATGTTTTGTAGAATCCCGTTTGTGTAGCTCCGTACGTCTCGGTGGGAACGTTATATACGTCTATAACGTTATATATCCTAACATAAGGCAATCTAACATCTCGGATGTAGTATTTTACAACATTCGTGGCGGGTCGGCCCCTACTTCTCGGTGGGAACTTTATATACGTCTATAACGTAATATAACCTAACCTAACCCATCTAGACCCTCGCTGGTAATGTTTTACAGAATCCCGGTCGTGTCGGCCCGTACCTCTCCTTGGGAACATTATATACGTCTATAACTTTATATATCCTAACCTAAGGCAACCTCACACATCGGATGTAGTATTTTACAACATTCCTGGCGGGACGGCCCCTACTTCTCGGTTGGAACATTATGTAAGTCTATAACATAGTATAACCTAACCTAATCCATCTAGCCCCTCGCTAGTAATGTTTTACAGAATCCCGTTCGTGTAGCCACGTACGTCTCGGTGGGAACATTATATACGTCTATAACGTAATATAACCTAACCTAACCCATCTAGACCCTCGCTGGTAATGTTTTACAGAATCCCCGTCGTGTCGGCCCGTACGCTCCGTGGGAACATTATATACGTCTATAACGTTATATATCCTAACCTAAGGCAACCTAACACCTCGGACGTAGTATTTTACAACATTCCAGTCGGTGTTGGCTCCTACTTCTCGGTGGGAACATTATATACGTCTAGAACGTAATATAACCTAACTGAACCCATCCAGTACATCGCTGGTAATGTTTTACAGATTCACGTTCGTGTCGTCCCGTACGTCTCGGTGGGGACATTATATACGTCGATAACGTTGTATATAAAACCATAAGGCAACCTAACATCTCGAATGTAGTATTTCACAACATTCCTGGCGGATCGGCCCCACTTCTCGGTGGGAACATTATTTTCGTCTATAACGTAATATAACTTAACCTAACCCATCTAGCCCCTCGCTGGTAATGTTTTACAGAATCCCGGTCGTGTGGTCCCGTGCTTCTCGGTGGGGACATTATATACGTCTAAATCGTAATATAACATAATCTAACCCATCTAGCCCCCCGCTGGTAATGTTTTACAGAATCCCGGTCGTGTCGTCCCGTACGTCTCGGTGCGGACATTATATACGTCTATAACGTTATATATCCTAACCTAAGGGAACCTAACATCTCGGATGTAGTATTTCACAACATTCCTGGTGGGTCGGCTCCACTTCACAGTGGGAACATTATATACGTCTACAAAGTAATATAACCTAAATTAACCCATCTAGCCCCTCGCTGGTAATGTTTCACAGAATCCCGGTCGTGTCGTCCCGTACTTCTCGGTGGGCACATTATATACGTCTATAACGTTATACATCCTAACCTAAGGCAACTTAATATCTCGGATGTAGTATTTTACAACATTCCTGACGGATCGGCCCCACTTCTCGGTGGGAACATTATTTACGTCTATAACGTAATATAACCTAACCTAACCCATCTGGGACCTCGCTGGTAATGTTTTACAGAATCCCGGTTGTGTCGTCCCGTACTTCTCGGTGGGGGCATTATATACGTCTATAACGTTATATACCCTAACCTAAGGCAACTTAACATCTCGGTTGTAGTATTTTCCAACATTCCTGGCGGGTCGGCCCCTACTTCTCGGTGGGGACATTATATACGTCTATAACGTAATATAACCTAACCTAACCCATCTAGGCCCTCGCTGGTAATGTTTTACAGAATCCCGGTCTTGTCGTCCCGTACTTCTCGGTGGGGACATTATATACGTCAATAACGTTATACATCCTAACCTAAGGCAACCTAACGTCTCGAATGTAGTATTTCACAACATTCCTGGCGGGTCGGCCCCACTTCTCGGTGGGAACATTATATACGTCTATAACGTAATATAACCTAACCTAACCCATCTAGCCCCTCACTGGTAATATTTTACAGAATCCCGGTCGTTTCGTCCCGTACTTCTCGGTCGAGACATTATATACGTCTATAACGTTATATATACTAACCTAAGGCAATGTAACATCTCGGATGTAGTATTTTACAACATTCCTGGCGAGTCGGCCCCTACATCTCGGTGAGAACATTATATACGTCTATAACGTTATATATCCTAACCTAAGGTAACCTCACACCTCGGATGTAGTATGTTACAACATTCCTGGCGGGTCGGCCTCTACTTCTCGGTTTGAACATTATATACGTCTATAACGTAATATAACCTAACCTAACCCATCTAGCCCCTCGCTGGGAATGTTTTGTAGAATCCCGTTTGTGTAGCTCCGTACGTCTCGGTGGGAACATTATATACGTCTATAACGTTATATATACTAACATAAGGCAATCTAACATCTCGGATGTAGTATTTTACAACATTCCTGGCGAGTCGGCCCCTACCTCTCGCTGGGAACATTATATACGTTTATAACGTAATATAACCTAACCTAATACATCTAGCCCCTCGCTGATAATGTTTTACAGAATCCCGGTCGTGTCGGCCCGTACCTCTCCTTGGGAACATTATAGACGTCTATAACATTATATATCCTAACCTAAGGCAACCTCACACATCGGCTGTAGTATTTTACAACATTCCTGGCGGGACGGCCCCTACTTCTCGGTTGGAACATTATGTAAGTCTATAACGTAATATAACCTAACCTAATACATCTAGCCCCTCGCTGGTAATGTTTTACAGAATTCCGGTCGTGCCGGCCCGTACCTCGCCGTGGGAACATTATATACGTCTATAACGTTATATATCCTAACCTAAGGTAACCTCACACCTCGGATGTAGTATGTTACAACATTACTGGCGGGTCGGCCTCTACTTCTCGGTTTGAACATTATATACGTCTATAACGTAATATAACCTAACCTAACCCATCTAGCCCCTCGCTGGGAATGTTTTGTAGAATCCCGTTTGTGTAGCTCCGTACGTCTCGGTGGGAACATTATATACGTCTATAACGTTATATATCCTAACATAAGGCAATCTAACATCTCGGATGTAGTATTTTACAACATTCCTGGCGAGTCGGCCCCTATCTCTCGGTGGGAACATTATATACGTTTATAACGTATTATAACCTAACCTAACACATCTAGCGTCTCGCTGGTAATGTTTTACAGAATCCCGGTCGTGTCGGCCCGTACCTCTCCTTGGGAACATTATAGACGTCTATAACGTTATATATCCTAACCTAAGGCAACCTAACACCTCGGATGTAGTATGTTACATTCCTGGCGGGTCAGCCCCTACTTCTCGGTTGGAACATTATGTAAGTCTATAAAATAGTATAACCTAACCTAATCCATCTAGCCCCTCGCTAGTAATGTTTTACAGAATCCCGTTCGTGTAGCCACGTACGTCTCGGTGGGAACATTATATACGTCTATAACGTAATATAACCTAACCTAACCCATCTAGGCCCTCGCTGGTAATGTTTTACAGAATCCCGGTCTTGTCGTCCCGTACTTCTCGGTGGGGACATTATATACGTCAATAACGTTATACATCCTAACCTAAGGCAACCTAACGTCTCGAATGTAGTATTTCACAACATTCCTGGCGGGTCGGCCCCACTTCTCGGTGGGAACATTATATACGTCTATAACGTAATATAACCTAACCTAACCCATCTAGCGCCTCACTGGTAATATTTTACAGAATCCCGGTCGTTTCGTCCCGTACTTCTCGGTCGAGACATTATATACGTCTATAACGTTATATATACTAACCTAAGGCAATGTAACATCTCGGATGTAGTATTTTACAACATTCCTGGCGAGTCGGCCCCTACATCTCGGTGAGAACATTATATACGTCTATAACGTTATATATCCTAACCTAAGGTAACCTCACACCTCGGATGTAGTATGTTACAACATTCCTGGCGGGTCGGCCTCTACTTCTCGGTTTAAACATTATATACGTCTATAACGTAATATAACCTAACCTAACCCATCTAGCCCCTCGCTGGGAATGTTTTGTAGAATCCCGTTTGTGTAGCTCCGTACGTCTCGGTGGGAACATTATATACGTCTATAACGTTATATATCCTAACATAAGGCAATCTAACATCTCGGATGTAGTATTTTACAACATTCCTGGCGAGTCGGCCCCTACCTCTCGCTGGGAACATTATATACGTTTATAACGTAATATAACCTAACCTAATACATCTAGCCCCTCGCTGATAATGTTTTACAGAATCCCGGTCGTGTCGGCCCGTACCTCTCCTTGGGAACATTATAGACGTCTATAACATTATATATCCTAACCTAAGGCAACCTCACACATCGGATGTAGTATTTTACAACATTCCTGGCGGGACGGCCCCTACTTCTCGGTTGGAACATTATGTAAGTCTATAACGTAATATAACCTAACCTAATACATCTAGCCCCTCGCTGGTAATGTTTTACAGAATTCCGGTCGTGCCGGCCCGTACCTCGCCGTGGGAACATTATATACGTCTATAACGTTATATATCCTAACCTAAGGTAACCTCACACCTCGGATGTAGTATGTTACAACATTACTGGCGGGTCGGCCTCTACTTCTCGGTTTGAACATTATATACGTCTATAACGTAATATAACCTAACCTAACCCATCTAGCCCCTCGCTGGGAATGTTTTGTAGAATCCCGTTTGTGTAGCTCCGTACGTCTCGGTGGGAACATTATATACGTCTATAACGTTATATATCCTAACATAAGGCAATCTAACATCTCGGATGTAGTATTTTACAACATTCCTGGCGAGTCGGCCCCTATCTCTCGGTGGGAACATTATATACGTTTATAACGTATTATAACCTAACCTAACACATCTAGCGTCTCGCTGGTAATGTTTTACAGAATCCCGGTCGTGTCGGCCCGTACCTCTCCTTGGGAACATTATAGACGTCTATAACGTTATATATCCTAACCTAAGGCAACCTCACACCTCGGATGTAGTATTTTACAACATTCCTAGCGGGTCGGCCCCTACTTCTCGGTTGGAACATTATGTAAGTCTATAACATAGTATAACCTAACCTAATCCATCTAGCCCCTCGCTAGTAATGTTTTACAGAATCCCGTTCGTGTAGCCACGTACGTCTCGGTGGGAACATTATATACGTCTATAACGTAATATAACCTAACCTAACCCATCTAGACCCTCGCTGGTAATGTTTTACAGAATCCCGGTCGTGTCGGCCCGTACCTCTCCTTGGGAACATTATAGACGTCTATAACTTTATATATCCTAACCTAAGGCAACCTCACACATCGGATGTAGTATTTTACAACATTCCCGGCGAGTCGGCCCCTACCTCTCGGTGGGAACATTATATACGATTATAACGTAATATAACCTAACCTAATACATCTAGCCCCTCGCTGGTAATGTTTTACAGAATTCCGGTCGTGTCGGCCCGTACCCCTCCGTGGGAACATTATATACGTCTATAACGTTATATATCCTAACCTAAGGCAACCTAACACCTCGGATGTAGTATGTTACAACATTCCTGGCGGGTCAGCCCCTACTTCTCGGTTGGAACATTATGTAAGTCTATAAAATAGTATAACCTAACCTAATCCATCTAGCCCCTCGCTAGTAATGTTTTACAGAATCCCATTCGTGTAGCCACGTACGTCTCGGTGGGGACATTATATACGTCTATAACGTTATATATCCCAACCTAAGGCAGCCTAACATCTCGGATGTAGTATTTTACAACATTCGTGGCGGGTCGGCCCCTACTTCTCGGTGGGAACTTTGTATACGTCTATAACGTAATATAACCTAACCTAACCCATCTAGACCCTCGCTGGTAATGTTTTACAGAATCCCGGTCGTGTCGGCCCGTACCTCTCCTTGGGAACATTATAGACGTCTATAACGTTATATATCCTAACCTAAGGCAACCTCACACCTCGGATGTAGTATTTTACAACATTCCTAGCGGGTCGGCCCCTACTTCTCGGTTGGAACATTATGTAAGTCTATAACATAGTATAACCTAACCTAATCCATCTAGCCCCTCGCTAGTAATGTTTTACAGAATCCCGTTCGTGTAGCCACGTACGTCTCGGTGGGAACATTATATACGTCTATAACGTAATATAACCTAACCTAACCCATCTAGACCCTCGCTGGTAATGTTTTACAGAATCCCCGTCGTGTCGGCCCGTACCTCTCCGTGGGAACATTATATACGTCTATAACGTTATATATCCTAACCTAAGGCAACCTAACACATCTGATGTAGTATTTTACAACATTCCTGGCGGGACGGCCCCTACTTCTCGGTTGGAACATTATGTAAGTCTATAACGTAATATAACCTCACCTAATACATCTAGCCCCTCGCTGGTAATGTTTTACAGAATTCCGGTCGTGCCGGCCCGTACCTCGCCGTGGGAACATTATATACGTCTATAACGTTATATATCCTAACCTAAGGTAACCTCACACCTCGGATGTAGTATGTTACAACATTCCTGGCGGGTCGGCCTCTACTTCTCGGTTTGAACATTATATACGTCTATAACGTAATATAACCTAACCTAACCCATCTAGCCCCTCGCTGGGAATGTTTTGTAGAATCCCGTTTGTGTAGCTCCGTACGTCTCGGTGGGAACATTATATACGTCTATAACGTTATATATCCTAACATAAGGCAATCTAACATCTCGGATGTAGTATTTTACAACATTCCTGGCGAGTCGGCCCCTATCTCTCGGTGGGAACATTATATACGTTTATAACGTAATATAACCTAACCTAACACATCTAGCGTCTCGCTGGTAATGTTTTACAGAATCCCGGTCGTGTCGGCCCGTACCTCTCCTTGGGAACATTATAGACGTCTATAACTTTATATATCCTAACCTAAGGCAACCTCACACATCGGATGTAGTATTTTACAACATTCCTGGCGGGACGGCCCCTACTTCTCGGTTGGAACATTATGTAAGTCTATAACGTAATATAACCTAACCTAATACATCTAGCCCCTCGCTGGTAATGTTTTACAGAATTCCGATCGTGTCGGCCCGTACCCCTCCGTGGGAACATTATATACGTCTATAACGTTATATATCCTAACCTAAGGCAACCTAACACCTCGGATGTAGTATGTTACAACATTCCTGGCGGGTAAGCCCCTACTTCTCGGTTGGAACATTATGTAAGTCTATAACATAGTATAACCTAACCTAATCCATCTAGCCCCTCGCTAGTAATGTTTTACAGAATCCCATTCGTGTAGCCACGTACGTCTCGGTGGGAACATTATATACGTCTATAACGTAATATAACCTAACCTAACCCATCTAGACCCTCGCTGGTAATGTTTTACAGAATCCCGGTCGTGTCGGCCCGTACCTCTCCTTGGGAACATTATAGACGTCTATAACTTTATATATCCTAACCTAAGGCAACCTCACACATCGGATGTAGTATTTTACAACATTCCTGGCGGGACGGCCCCTACTTCTCGGTTGGAACATTATGTAAGTCTATAACGTAATATAACCTAACCTAATACATCTAGCCCCTCGCTGGTAATGTTTTACAGAATTCCGGTCGTGCCGGCCCGTACCTCGCCGTGGGAACATTATATACGTCTATAACGTTATATATCCTAACCTAAGGCAACCTAACACCTCGGATGTAGTATTTTACAACATTCCTGGCGGGACGGCCCCTACTTCTCGGTTGGAACATTATGTAAGTCTATAACGTAATATAACCTAACCTAATACATCTAGCCCCTCGCTGGTAATGTTTTACAGAATTCCGGTCGTGCCGGCCCGTACCTCGCCGTGGGAACATTATATACGTCTATAACGTTATATATCCTAACCTAAGGTAACCTCACACCTCGGATGTAGTATGTTACAACATTCCTGGAGGGGCGGCCTCTACTTCTCGGTTTGAACATTATATACGTCTATAACGTAATATAACCTAACCTAACCCATCTAGCCTCTCGCTGGGAATGTTTTGTAGAATCCCGTTTGTGTAGCTCCGTACGTCTCGGTGGGAACATTATATACGTCTATAACGTTATATATCCTAACATAAGGCAATCTAACATCTCGGATGTAGTATTTTACAACATTCCTGGCGAGTCGGCACCTACCTCTCGGTGGGAACATTATATACGTTTATAACGTAATATAACCTAACCTAACACATCTAGCGTCTCGCTGGTAATGTTTTACAGAATCCCGGTCGTGTCGGCCCGTACCTCTCCTTGGGAACATTATAGACGTCTATAACTTTATATATCCTAACCTAAGGCAACCTAACACATCGGATGTAGTATTTTACAACATTCCTGGCGGGACGGCCCCTACTTCTCGGTTGGAACATTATGTAAGTCTATAACATAGTATAACCTAACCTAATCCATCTAGCCCCTCGCTAGTAATGTTTTACAGAATCCCGTTCGTGTAGCCACGTACGTCTCGGTGGGGACATTATATACGTCTATAACGTTATATGTCCCAACCTAAGGCAGCCTAACATCTCGGATGTAGTATTTTACAACATTCGTGGCGGGTCGGCTCCTAGTTCTCGGTGGGAACATTATATACGTCTATAACGTAATATAACCTAACCTAACCCATCTAGACCCTCGCTGGTAAAGTTTTACAGAACCCCGGTCGTGTCGGCCCGTACCTCTCCTTGGGAACATTATAGACGTCTATAACGTTATATATCCTAACCTAAGGCAACCTCACACCTCGGATGTAGTATTTTACAACATTCCTAGCGGGTCGGCCCCTACTTCTCGGTTGGAACATTATGTAAGTCTATAACATAGTATAACCTAACCTAATCCATCTAGCCCCTCGCTAGTAATGTTTTACAGAATCCCGTTCGTGTAGCCACGTACGTCTCGGTGGGAACATTATATACGTCTATAACGTAATATAACCTAACCTAACCCATCTAGACCCTCGCTGGTAATGTTTTACAGAATCCCCGTCGTGTCGGCCCGTACCTCTCCGTGGGAACATTATATACGTCTATAACTTTATATATCCTAACCTAAGGCAACCTCACACATCGGATGTAGTATTTTACAACATTCCAGTCGGTGTTGGCTCCTACTTCTCGGTGGGAACATTATATACGTCTAGAACGTAATATAACCTAACTGAACCCATCCAGTACATCGCTGGTAATGTTTTACAGATTCACGTTCGTGTCGTCCCGTACGTCTCGGTGGGGACATTATATACGTCGATAACGTTGTATATAAAACCATAAGGCAACCTAACATCTCGAATGTAGTATTTCACAACATTCCTGGCGGATCGGCCCCACTTCTCGGTGGGAACATTATTTTCGTCTATAACGTAATATAACTTAACCTAACCCATCTAGCCCCTCGCTGGTAATGTTTTACAGAATCCCGGTCGTGTGGTCCCGTGCTTCTCGGTGGGGACATTATATACGTCTAAATCGTAATATAACATAATCTAACCCATCTAGCCCCCCGCTGGTAATGTTTTACAGAATCCCGGTCGTGTTGTCCCGTACGTCTCGCTGCGGACATTATATACGTCTATAACGTTATATATCCTAACCTAAGGGAACCTAACATCTCGGATGTAGTATTTCACAACATTCCTGGTGGGTCGGCTCCACTTCACAGTGGGAACATTATATACGTCTACAACGTAATATAACCTAAATTAACCCATCTAGCCCCTCGCTGGTAATGTTTCACAGAATCCCGGTCGTGTCGTCCCGTACTTCTCGGTGGGGACATTATATACGTCTATAACGTTATACATCCTAACCTAAGGCAACTTAATATCTCGGATGTAGTATTTTACAACATTCCTGACGGATCGGCCCCACTTCTCGGTGGGAACATTATTTACGTCTATAACGTAATATAACCTAACCTAACCCATCTGGGACCTCGCTGGTAATGTTTTACAGAATCCCATTCGTGTAGCCACGTACGTCTCGGTGGGGACATTATATACGTCTATAACGTTATATGTCCCAACCTAAGGCAGCCTAACATCTCGGATGTAGTATTTTACAACATTCGTGGCGGGTCGGCTCCTACTTCTCGGTGGGAACATTATATACGTCTATAACGTAATATAACCTAACCTAACCCATCTAGCCCCTCGCTGGGAATGTTTTGTAGAATCCCGTTTGTGTAGCTCCGTACGTCTCGGTGGGAACATTATATACGTCTATAACGTTATATATCCTAACATAAGGCAATCTAACATCTCGGATGTAGTATTTTACAACATTCCTGGCGAGTCGGCCCCTACCTCTCGCTGGGAACATTATATACGTTTATAACGTAATATAACCTAACCTAATACATCTAGCCCCTCGCTGGTAATGTTTTACAGAATCCCGGTCGTGTCGGCCCGTACCTCTCCTTGGGAACATTATAGACGTCTATAACATTATATATCCTAACCTAAGGCAACCTCACACATCGGATGTAGTATTTTACAACATTCCTGGCGGGACGGCCCCTACTTCTCGGTTGGAACATTATGTAAGTCTATAACGTAATATAACCTAACCTAATACATCTAGCCCCTCGCTGGTAATGTTTTACAGAATTCCGGTCGTGCCGGCCCGTACCTCGCCGTGGGAACATTATATACGTCTATAACGTTATATATCCTAACCTAAGGTAACCCCACACCTCGGATGTAGTATGTTACAACATTACTGGCGGGTCGGCCTCTACTTCTCGGTTTGAACATTATATACGACTATAACGTAATATAACCTAGCCTAACCCATCTAGCCTCTCGCTGGGAATGTTTTGTAGAATCCCGTTTGTGTAGCTCCGTACGTCTCGGTGGGAACATTATATACGTCTATAACGTTATATATCCTAACATAAGGCAATCTAACATCTCGGATGTAGTATTTTACAACATTCCTGGCGAGTCGGCCCCTACCTCTCGGTGGGAACATTATATACGTTTATAACGTAATATAACCTAACCTAACACATCTAGCGTCTCGCTGGTAATGTTTTACAGAATCCCGGTCGTGTCGGCCCGTACCTCTCCTTGGGAACATTATAGACGTCTATAACTTTATATATCCTAACCTAAGGCAACCTAACACATCGGATGTAGTATTTTACAACATTCCTGGCGGGACGGCCCCTACTTCTCGGTTGGAACATTATGTAAGTCTATAACATAGTATAACCTAACCTAATCCATCTAGCCCCTCGCTAGTAATGTTTTACAGAATCCCATTCGTGTAGCCACGTACGTCTCGGTGGGGACATTATATACGTCTATAACGTTATATATCCCAACCTAAGGCAGCCTAACATCTCGGATGTAGTATTTTACAACATTCGTGGCGGGTCGGCCCCTACTTCTCGGTGGGAACTTTATATACGTCTATAACGTAATATAACCTAACCTAACCCATCCAGACCCTCGCTGGTAATGTTTTACAGAACCCCGGTCGTGTCGGCCCGTACCTCTCCTTGGGAACATTATAGACGTCTATAACGTTATATATCCTAACCTAAGGCAACCTCACACCTCGGATGTAGTATTTTACAACATTCCTAGCGGGTCGGCCCCTACTTCTCGGTTGGAACATTATGTAAGTCTATAACATAGTATAACCTAACCTAATCCATCTAGCCCCTCGCTAGTAATGTTTTACAGAATCCCGTTCGTGTAGCCACGTACGTCTCGGTGGGAACATTATATACGTCTATAACGTAATATAACCTAACCTAACCCATCTAGACCCTCGCTGGTAATGTTTTACAGAATCCCCGTCGTGTCGGCCCGTACGCTCCGTGGGAACATTATATACGTCTATAACGTTATATATCCTAACCTAAGGCAACCTAACACCTCGGACGTAGTATTTTACAACATTCCAGTCGGTGTTGGCTCCTACTTCTCGGTGGGAACATTATATACGTCTAGAACGTAATATAACCTAACTGAACCCATCCAGTACATCGCTGGTAATGTTTTACAGATTCACGTTCGTGTCGTCCCGTACGTCTCGGTGGGGACATTATATACGTCGATAACGTTGTATATAAAACCATAAGGCAACCTAACATCTCGAATGTAGTATTTCACAACATTCCTGGCGGATCGGCCCCACTTCTCGGTGGGAACATTATTTACGTCTATAACGTAATATAACCTAACCTAACCCATCTGGGACCTCGCTGGTAATGTTTTACAGAATCCCGGTTGTGTCGTCCCGTACTTCTCGGTGGGGGCATTATATACGTCTATAACGTTATATACCCTAACCTAAGGCAACTTAACATCTCGGATGTAGTATTTTCCAACATTCCTGGCGGGTCGGCCCCTACTTCTCGGTGGGGACATTATATACGTCTATAACGTAATATAACCTAACCTAACCCATCTAGGCCCTCGCTGGTAATGTTTTACAGAATCCCGGTCTTGTCGTCCCGTACTTCTCGGTGGGGACATTATATACGTCAATAACGTTATACATCCTAACCTAAGGCAACCTAACGTCTCGAATGTAGTATTTCACAACATTCCTGGCGGGTCGGCCCCACTTCTCGGTGGGAACATTATATACGTCTATAACGTAATATAACCTAACCTAACCCATCTAGCCCCTCACTGGTAATATTTTACAGAATCCCGGTCGTTTCGTCCCGTACTTCTCGGTCGAGACATTATATACGTCTATAACGTTATATATACTAACCTAAGGCAATGTAACATCTCGGATGTAGTATTTTACAACATTCCTGGCGAGTCGGCCCCTACATCTCGGTGAGAACATTATATACGTCTATAACGTTATATATCCTAACCTAAGGTAACCTCACACCTCGGATGTAGTATGTTACAACATTCCTGGCGGGTCGGCCTCTACTTCTCGGTTTGAACATTATATACGTCTATAACGTAATATAACCTAACCTAACCCATCTAGCCCCTCGCTGGGAATGTTTTGTAGAATCCCGTTTGTGTAGCTCCGTACGTCTCGGTGGGAACATTATATACGTCTATAACGTTATATATCCTAACATAAGGCAATCTAACATCTCGGATGTAGTATTTTACAACATTCCTGGCGAGTCGGCCCCTACCTCTCGCTGGGAACATTATATACGTTTATAACGTAATATAACCTAACCTAATACATCTAGCCCCTCGCTGATAATGTTTTACAGAATCCCGGTCGTTTCGTCCCGTACTTCTCGGTCGAGACATTATATACGTCTATAACGTTATATATACTAACCTAAGGCAATGTAACATCTCGGATGTAGTATTTTACAACATTCCTGGCGAGTCGGCCCCTACATCTCGGTGAGAACATTATATACGTCTATAACGTTATATATCCTAACCTAAGGTAACCTCACACCTCGGATGTAGTATGTTACAACATTCCTGGCGGGTCGGCCTCTACTTCTCGGTTTGAACATTATATACGTCTATAACGTAATATAACCTAACCTAACCCATCTAGCCCCTCGCTGGGAATGTTTTGTAGAATCCCGTTTGTGTAGCTCCGTACGTCTCGGTGGGAACATTATATACGTCTATAACGTTATATATCCTAACATAAGGCAATCTAACATCTCGGATGTAGTATTTTACAACATTCCTGGCGAGTCGGCCCCTACCTCTCGCTGGGAACATTATATACGTTTATAACGTAATATAACCTAACCTAATACATCTAGCCCCTCGCTGATAATGTTTTACAGAATCCCGGTCGTGTCGGCCCGTACCTCTCCTTGGGAACATTATAGACGTCTATAACATTATATATCCTAACCTAAGGCAACCTCACACATCGGCTGTAGTATTTTACAACATTCCTGGCGGGACGGCCCCTACTTCTCGGTTGGAACATTATGTAAGTCTATAACGTAATATAACCTAACCTAATACATCTAGCCCCTCGCTGGTAATGTTTTACAGAATTCCGGTCGTGCCGGCCCGTACCTCGCCGTGGGAACATTATATACGTCTATAACGTTATATATCCTAACCTAAGGTAACCTCACACCTCGGATGTAGTATGTTACAACATTACTGGCGGGTCGGCCTCTACTTCTCGGTTTGAACATTATATACGTCTATAACGTAATATAACCTAACCTAACCCATCTAGCCCCTCGCTGGGAATGTTTTGTAGAATCCAGTTTGTGTAGCTCCGTACGTCTCGGTGGGAACATTATATACGTCTATAACGTTATATATCCTAACATAAGGCAATCTAACATCTCGGATGTAGTATTTTACAACATTCCTGGCGAGTCGGCCCCTATCTCTCGGTGGGAACATTATATACGTTTATAACGTATTATAACCTAACCTAACACATCTAGCGTCTCGCTGGTAATGTTTTACAGAATCCCGGTCGTGTCGGCCCGTACCTCTCCTTGGGAACATTATAGACGTCTATAACGTTATATATCCTAACCTAAGGCAACCTAACACCTCGGATGTAGTATGTTACAACATTCCTGGCGGGTCAGCCCCTACTTCTCGGTTGGAACATTATGTAAGTCTATAAAATAGTATAACCTAACCTAATCCATCTAGCCCCTCGCTAGTAATGTTTTACAGAATCCCGTTCGTGTAGCCACGTACGTCTCGGTGGGAACATTATATACGTCTATAACGTAATATAACCTAACCTAACCCATCTAGACCCTCGCTGGTAATGTTTTACAGAATCCCCGTCGTGTCGGCCCGTACGCTCCGTGGGAACATTATATACGTCTATAACGTTATATATCCTAACCTAAGGCAACCTAACATCTCGGACGTAGTATTTTACAACATTCCAGTCGGTGTTGGCTCCTACTTCTCGGTGGGAACATTATATACGTCTAGAACGTAATATAACCTAACTGAACCCATCCAGTACATCGCTGGTAATGTTTTACAGATTCACGTTCGTGTCGTCCCGTACGTCTCGGTGGGGACATTATATACGTCGATAACGTTGTATATAAAACCATAAGGCAACCTAACATCTCGAATGTAGTATTTCACAACATTCCTGGCGGATCGGCCCCACTTCTCGGTGGGAACATTATTTTCGTCTATAACGTAATATAACTTAACCTAACCCATCTAGCCCCTCGCTGGTAATGTTTTACAGAATCCCGGTCGTGTGGTCCCGTGCTTCTCGGTGGGGACATTATATACGTCTAAATCGTAATATAACATAATCTAACCCATCTAGCCCCCCGCTGGTAATGTTTTACACAATCCCGGTCCTGTCGTCCCGTACGTCTCGGTGCGGACATTATATACGTCTATAACGTTATATATCCTAACCTAAGGGAACCTAACATCTCGGATGTAGTATTTCACAACATTCCTGGTGGGTCGGCTCCACTTCACAGTGGGAACATTATATACGTCTACAAAGTAATATAACCTAAATTAACCCATCTAGCCCCTCGCTGGTAATGTTTCACAGAATCCCGGTCGTGTCGTCCCGTACTTCTCGGTGGGCACATTATATACGTCTATAACGTTATACATCCTAACCTAAGGCAACTTAATATCTCGGATGTAGTATTTTACAACATTCCTGACGGATCGGCCCCACTTCTCGGTGGGAACATTATTTACGTCTATAACGTAATATAACCTAACCTAACCCATCTGGGACCTCGCTGGTAATGTTTTACAGAATCCCGGTTGTGTCGTCCCGTACTTCTCGGTGGGGGCATTATATACGTCTATAACGTTATATACCCTAACCTAAGGCAACTTAACATCTCGGATGTAGTATTTTCCAACATTCCTGGCGGGTCGGCCCCTACTTCTCGGTGGGGACATTATATACGTCTATAACGTAATATAACCTAACCTAACCCATCTAGGCCCTCGCTGGTAATGTTTTACAGAATCCCGGTCTTGTCGTCCCGTACTTCTCGGTGGGGACATTATATACGTCAATAACGTTATACATCCTAACCTAAGGCAACCTAACGTCTCGAATGTAGTATTTCACAACATTCCTGGCGGGTCGGCCCCACTTCTCGGTGGGAACATTATATACGTCTATAACGTAATATAACCTAACCTAACCCATCTAGCGCCTCACTGGTAATATTTTACAGAATCCCGGTCGTTTCGTCCCGTACTTCTCGGTCGAGACATTATATACGTCTATAACGTTATATATACTAACCTAAGGCAATGTAACATCTCGGATGTAGTATTTTACAACATTCCTGGCGAGTCGGCCCCTACATCTCGGTGAGAACATTATATACGTCTATAACGTTATATATCCTAACCTAAGGTAACCTCACACCTCGGATGTAGTATGTTACAACATTCCTGGCGGGTCGGCCTCTACTTCTCGGTTTAAACATTATATACGTCTATAACGTAATATAACCTAACCTAACCCATCTAGCCCCTCGCTGGGAATGTTTTGTAGAATCCCGTTTGTGTAGCTCCGTACGTCTCGGTGGGAACATTATATACGTCTATAACGTTATATATCCTAACATAAGGCAATCTAACATTTCGGATGTAGTATTTTACAACATTCCTGGCGAGTCGGCCCCTACCTCTCGCTGGGAACATTATATACGTTTATAACGTAATATAACCTAACCTAATACATCTAGCCCCTCGCTGATAATGTTTTACAGAATCCCGGTCGTGTCGGCCCGTACCTCTCCTTGGGAACATTATAGACGTCTATAACATTATATATCCTAACCTAAGGCAACCTCACACATCGGATGTAGTATTTTACAACATTCCTGGCGGGACGGCCCCTACTTCTCGGTTGGAACATTATGTAAGTCTATAACGTAATATAACCTAACCTAATACATCTAGCCCCTCGCTGGTAATGTTTTACAGAATTCCGGTCGTGCCGGCCCGTACCTCGCCGTGGGAACATTATATACGTCTATAACGTTATATATCCTAACCTAAGGTAACCTCACACCTCGGATGTAGTATGTTACAACATTACTGGCGGGTCGGCCTCTACTTCTCGGTTTGAACATTATATACGTCTATAACGTAATATAACCTAACCTAACCCATCTAGCCCCTCGCTGGGAATGTTTTGTAGAATCCCGTTTGTGTAGCTCCGTACGTCTCGGTGGGAACATTATATACGTCTATAACGTTATATATCCTAACATAAGGCAATCTAACATCTCGGATGTAGTATTTTACAACATTCCTGGCGAGTCGGCCCCTATCTCTCGGTGGGAACATTATATACGTTTATAACGTATTATAACCTAACCTAACACATCTAGCGTCTCGCTGGTAATGTTTTACAGAATCCCGGTCGTGTCGGCCCGTACCTCTCCTTGGGAACATTATAGACGTCTATAACGTTATATATCCTAACCTAAGGCAACCTCACACCTCGGATGTAGTATTTTACAACATTCCTAGCGGGTCGGCCCCTACTTCTCGGTTGGAACATTATGTAAGTCTATAACATAGTATAACCTAACCTAATCCATCTAGCCCCTCGCTAGTAATGTTTTACAGAATCCCGTTCGTGTAGCCACGTACGTCTCGGTGGGAACATTATATACGTCTATAACGTAATATAACCTAACCTAACCCATCTAGACCCTCGCTGGTAATGTTTTACAGAATCCCGGTCGTGTCGGCCCGTACCTCTCCTTGGGAACATTATAGACGTCTATAACTTTATATATCCTAACCTAAGGCAACCTCACACATCGGATGTAGTATTTTACAACATTCCTGGCGAGTCGGCCCCTACCTCTCGGTGGGAACATTATATACGATTATAACGTAATATAACCTAACCTAATACATCTAGCCCCTCGCTGGTAATGTTTTACAGAATTCCGGTCGTGTCGGCCCGTACCCCTCCGTGGGAACATTATATACGTCTATAACGTTATATATCCTAACCTAAGGCAACCTAACACCTCGGATGTAGTATGTTACAACATTCCTGGCGGGTCAGCCCCTACTTCTCGGTTGGAACATTATGTAAGTCTATAAAATAGTATAACCTAACCTAATCCATCTAGCCCCTCGCTAGTAATGTTTTACAGAATCCCACTCTGAGATAGCGCGTCGTCTCGGTGGGGACATTATATACGTCTATAACGTTATATATCCCAACCTAAGGCAGCCTAACATCTCGGATGTAGTATTTTACAACATTCGTGGCGGGTCGGCCCCTACTTCTCGGTGGGAACTTTGTATACGTCTATAACGTAATATAACCTAACCTAACCCATCTAGACCCTCGCTGGTAATGTTTTACAGAATCCCGGTCGTGTCGGCCCGTACCTCTCCTTGGGAACATTATAGACGTCTATAACGTTATATATCCTAACCTAAGGCAACCTCACACCTCGGATGTAGTATTTTACAACATTCCTAGCGGGTCGGCCCCTACTTCTCGGTTGGAACATTATGTAAGTCTATAACATAGTATAACCTAACCTAATCCATCTAGCCCCTCGCTAGTAATGTTTTACAGAATCCCGTTCGTGTAGCCACGTACGTCTCGGTGGGAACATTATATACGTCTATAACGTAATATAACCTAACCTAACCCATCTAGACCCTCGCTGGTAATGTTTTACAGAATCCCGGTCGTGTCGGCCCGTACCTCTCCTTGGGAACATTATATACGTCTATAACGTTATATATCCTAACCTAAGGCAACCTAACACATCTGATGTAGTATTTTACAACATTCCTGGCGGGACGGCCCCTACTTCTCGGTTGGAACATTATGTAAGTCTATAACGTAATATAACCTAACCTAATACATCTAGCCCCTCGCTGGTAATGTTTTACAGAATTCCGGTCGTGTCGGCCCGTACCCCTCCGTGGGAACATTATATACGTCTATAACGTTATATATCCTAACCTAAGGCAACCTAACACCTCGGATGTAGTATGTTACAACATTCCTGGCGGGTCAGCCCCTACTTCTCGGTTGGAACATTATGTAAGTCTATAAAATAGTATAACCTAACCTAATCCATCTAGCCCCTCGCTAGTAATGTTTTACAGAATCCCATTCGTGTAGCCACGTACGTCTCGGTGGGGACATTATATACGTCTATAACGTTATATATCCCAACCTAAGGCAGCCTAACATCTCGGATGTAGTATTTTACAACATTCGTGGCGGGTCGGCCCCTACTTCTCGGTGGGAACTTTGTATACGTCTATAACGTAATATAACCTAACCTAACCCATCTAGACCGTCGCTGGTAATGTTTTACAGAATCCCGGTCGTGTCGGCCCGTACCTCTCCTTGGGAACATTATAGACGTCTATAACTTTATATATCCTAACCTAAGGCAACCTCACACATCGGATGTAGTATTTTACAACATTCCTGGCGGGACGGCCCCTACTTCTCGGTTGGAACATTATGTAAGTCTATAACGTAATATAACCTAACCTAATACATCTAGCCCCTCGCTGGTAATGTTTTACAGAATTCCGATCGTGTCGGCCCGTACCCCTCCGTGGGAACATTATATACGTCTATAACGTTATATATCCTAACCTAAGGCAACCTAACACCTCGGATGTAGTATGTTACAACATTCCTGGCGGGTAAGCCCCTACTTCTCGGTTGGAACATTATGTAAGTCTATAACATAGTATAACCTAACCTAATCCATCTAGCCCCTCGCTAGTAATGTTTTACAGAATCCCATTCGTGTAGCCACGTACGTCTCGGTGGGAACATTATATACGTCTATAACGTAATATAACCTAACCTAACCCATCTAGACCCTCGCTGGTAATGTTTTACAGAATCCCGGTCGTGTCGGCCCGTACCTCTCCTTGGGAACATTATAGACGTCTATAACTTTATATATCCTAACCTAAGGCAACCTCACACATCGGATGTAGTATTTTACAACATTCCTGGCGGGACGGCCCCTACTTCTCGGTTGGAACATTATGTAAGTCTATAACGTAATATAACCTAACCTAATACATCTAGCCCCTCGCTGGTAATGTTTTACAGAATTCCGGTCGTGCCGGCCCGTACCTCGCCGTGGGAACATTATATACGTCTATAACGTTATATATCCTAACCTAAGGCAACCTAACACCTCGGATGTAGTATTTTACAACATTCCTGGCGGGACGGCCCCTACTTCTCGGTTGGAACATTATGTAAGTCTATAACGTAATATAACCTAACCTAATACATCTAGCCCCTCGCTGGTAATGTTTTACAGAATTCCGGTCGTGCCGGCCCGTACCTCGCCGTGGGAACATTATATACGTCTATAACGTTATATATCCTAACCTAAGGTAACCTCACACCTCGGATGTAGTATGTTACAACATTCCTGGAGGGGCGGCCTCTACTTCTCGGTTTGAACATTATATACGTCTATAACGTAATATAACCTAACCTAACCCATCTAGCCTCTCGCTGGGAATGTTTTGTAGAATCCCGTTTGTGTAGCTCCGTACGTCTCGGTGGGAACATTATATACGTCTATAACGTTATATATCCTAACATAAGGCAATCTAACATCTCGGATGTAGTATTTTACAACATTCCTGGCGAGTCGGCACCTACCTCTCGGTGGGAACATTATATACGTTTATAACGTAATATAACCTAACCTAACACATCTAGCGTCTCGCTGGTAATGTTTTACAGAATCCCGGTCGTGTCGGCCCGTACCTCTCCTTGGGAACATTATAGACGTCTATAACTTTATATATCCTAACCTAAGGCAACCTAACACATCGGATGTAGTATTTTACAACATTCCTGGCGGGACGGCCCCTACTTCTCGGTTGGAACATTATGTAAGTCTATAACATAGTATAACCTAACCTAATCCATCTAGCCCCTCGCTAGTAATGTTTTACAGAATCCCGTTCGTGTAGCCACGTACGTCTCGGTGGGGACATTATATACGTCTATAACGTTATATGTCCCAACCTAAGGCAGCCTAACATCTCGGATGTAGTATTTTACAACATTCGTGGCGGGTCGGCTCCTAGTTCTCGGTGGGAACATTATATACGTCTATAACGTAATATAACCTAACCTAACCCATCTAGACCCTCGCTGGTAAAGTTTTACAGAACCCCGGTCGTGTCGGCCCGTACCTCTCCTTGGGAACATTATAGACGTCTATAACGTTATATATCCTAACCTAAGGCAACCTCACACCTCGGATGTAGTATTTTACAACATTCCTAGCGGGTCGGCCCCTACTTCTCGGTTGGAACATTATGTAAGTCTATAACATAGTATAACCTAACCTAATCCATCTAGCCCCTCGCTAGTAATGTTTTACAGAATCCCGTTCGTGTAGCCACGTACGTCTCGGTGGGAACATTATATACGTCTATAACGTAATATAACCTAACCTAACCCATCTAGACCCTCGCTGGTAATGTTTTACAGAATCCCCGTCGTGTCGGCCCGTACCTCTCCGTGGGAACATTATATACGTCTATAACTTTATATATCCTAACCTAAGGCAACCTCACACATCGGATGTAGTATTTTACAACATTCCAGTCGGTGTTGGCTCCTACTTCTCGGTGGGAACATTATATACGTCTAGAACGTAATATAACCTAACTGAACCCATCCAGTACATCGCTGGTAATGTTTTACAGATTCACGTTCGTGTCGTCCCGTACGTCTCGGTGGGGACATTATATACGTCGATAACGTTGTATATAAAACCATAAGGCAACCTAACATCTCGAATGTAGTATTTCACAACATTCCTGGCGGATCGGCCCCACTTCTCGGTGGGAACATTATTTTCGTCTATAACGTAATATAACTTAACCTAACCCATCTAGCCCCTCGCTGGTAATGTTTTACAGAATCCCGGTCGTGTGGTCCCGTGCTTCTCGGTGGGGACATTATATACGTCTAAATCGTAATATAACATAATCTAACCCATCTAGCCCCCCGCTGGTAATGTTTTACAGAATCCCGGTCGTGTTGTCCCGTACGTCTCGCTGCGGACATTATATACGTCTATAACGTTATATATCCTAACCTAAGGGAACCTAACATCTCGGATGTAGTATTTCACAACATTCCTGGTGGGTCGGCTCCACTTCACAGTGGGAACATTATATACGTCTACAACGTAATATAACCTAAATTAACCCATCTAGCCCCTCGCTGGTAATGTTTCACAGAATCCCGGTCGTGTCGTCCCGTACTTCTCGGTGGGGACATTATATACGTCTATAACGTTATACATCCTAACCTAAGGCAACTTAATATCTCGGATGTAGTATTTTACAACATTCCTGACGGATCGGCCCCACTTCTCGGTGGGAACATTATTTACGTCTATAACGTAATATAACCTAACCTAACCCATCTGGGACCTCGCTGGTAATGTTTTACAGAATCCCATTCGTGTAGCCACGTACGTCTCGGTGGGGACATTATATACGTCTATAACGTTATATGTCCCAACCTAAGGCAGCCTAACATCTCGGATGTAGTATTTTACAACATTCGTGGCGGGTCGGCTCCTACTTCTCGGTGGGAACATTATATACGTCTATAACGTAATATAACCTAACCTAACCCATCTAGCCCCTCGCTGGGAATGTTTTGTAGAATCCCGTTTGTGTAGCTCCGTACGTCTCGGTGGGAACATTATATACGTCTATAACGTTATATATCCTAACATAAGGCAATCTAACATCTCGGATGTAGTATTTTACAACATTCCTGGCGAGTCGGCCCCTACCTCTCGCTGGGAACATTATATACGTTTATAACGTAATATAACCTAACCTAATACATCTAGCCCCTCGCTGGTAATGTTTTACAGAATCCCGGTCGTGTCGGCCCGTACCTCTCCTTGGGAACATTATAGACGTCTATAACATTATATATCCTAACCTAAGGCAACCTCACACATCGGATGTAGTATTTTACAACATTCCTGGCGGGACGGCCCCTACTTCTCGGTTGGAACATTATGTAAGTCTATAACGTAATATAACCTAACCTAATACATCTAGCCCCTCGCTGGTAATGTTTTACAGAATTCCGGTCGTGCCGGCCCGTACCTCGCCGTGGGAACATTATATACGTCTATAACGTTATATATCCTAACCTAAGGTAACCCCACACCTCGGATGTAGTATGTTACAACATTACTGGCGGGTCGGCCTCTACTTCTCGGTTTGAACATTATATACGACTATAACGTAATATAACCTAGCCTAACCCATCTAGCCTCTCGCTGGGAATGTTTTGTAGAATCCCGTTTGTGTAGCTCCGTACGTCTCGGTGGGAACATTATATACGTCTATAACGTTATATATCCTAACATAAGGCAATCTAACATCTCGGATGTAGTATTTTACAACATTCCTGGCGAGTCGGCCCCTACCTCTCGGTGGGAACATTATATACGTTTATAACGTAATATAACCTAACCTAACACATCTAGCGTCTCGCTGGTAATGTTTTACAGAATCCCGGTCGTGTCGGCCCGTACCTCTCCTTGGGAACATTATAGACGTCTATAGCTTTATATATCCTAACCTAAGGCAACCTAACACATCGGATGTAGTATTTTACAACATTCCTGGCGGGACGGCCCCTACTTCTCGGTTGGAACATTATGTAAGTCTATAACATAGTATAACCTAACCTAATCCATCTAGCCCCTCGCTAGTAATGTTTTACAGAATCCCGTTCGTGTAGCCACGTACGTCTCGGTGGGGACATTATATACGTCTATAACGTTATATGTCCCAACCTAAGGCAGCCTAACATCTCGGATGTAGTATTTTACAACATTCGTGGCGGGTCGGCTCCTACTTCTCGGTGGGAACATTATATACGTCTATAACGTAATATAACCTAACCTAACCCATCTAGACCCTCGCTGGTAAAGTTTTACAGAACCCCGGTCGTGTCGGCCCGTACCTCTCCTTGGGAACATTATAGACGTCTATAACGTTATATATCCTAACCTAAGGCAACCTCACACCTCGGATGTAGTATTTTACAACATTCCTAGCGGGTCGGCCCCTACTTCTCGGTTGGAACATTATGTAAGTCTATAACATAGTATAACCTAACCTAATCCATCTAGCCCCTCGCTAGGAATGTTTTACAGAATCCCGTTCGTGTAGCCACGTACGCCTCGGTGGGAACATTATATACGTCTATAACGTAATATAACCTAACCTAACCCATCTAGACCCTCGCTGGTAATGTTTTACAGAATCCCCGTCGTGTCGGCCCGTACCTCTCCGTGGGAACATTATATACGTCTATAACTTTATATATCCTAACCTAAGGCAACCTCACACATCGGATGTAGTATGTTACAACATTCCTGGCGGGTCGGCCCCTACTTCTCGGTTGGAACATTATGTAAGTCTATAAAATAGTATAACCTAACCTAATCCATCTAGCCCCTCGCTGGTAATGTTTTACAGAATCCCATTCGTGTAGCCACGTACGTCTCGGTGGGGACATTATATACGTCTATAACGTTATATGTCCCAACCTAAGGCAGGCTAACATCCCGGATGTAGTATTTTACAACATTCGTGGCGGGTCGGCTCCTACTTCTCGGTGGGAACATTATATACGTCTATAACGTAATATAACCTAACCTAACCCATCTAGACCCTCGCTGGTAAAGTTTTACAGAACCCCGGTCGTGTCGGCCCGTACCTCTCCTTGGGAACATTATAGACGTCTATAACGTTATATATCCTAACCTAAGGCAACCTCACACCTCGGATGTAGTATTTTACAACATTCCTAGCGGGTCGGCCCCTACTTCTCGGTTGGAACATTATGTAAGTCTATAACATAGTATAACCTAACCTAATCCATCTAGCCCCTCGCTAGTAATGTTTTACAGAATCCCGTTCGTGTAGCCACGTACGTCTCGGTGGGAACATTATATACGTCTATAACGTAATATAACCTAACCTAACCCATCTAGACCCTCGCTGGTAATGTTTTACAGAATCCCCGTCGTGTCGGCCCGTACCTCTCCGTGGGAACATTATATACGTCTATAACTTTATATATCCTAACCTAAGGCAACCTCACACATCGGATGTAGTATTTTACAACATTCCAGTCGGTGTTGGCTCCTACTTCTCGGTGGGAACATTATATACGTCTAGAACGTAATATAACCTAACTGAACCCATCCAGTACATCGCTGGTAATGTTTTACAGATTCACGTTCGTGTCGTCCCGTACGTCTCGGTGGGGACATTATATACGTCGATAACGTTGTATATAAAACCATAAGGCAACCTAACATCTCGAATGTAGTATTTCACAACATTCCTGGCGGATCGGCCCCACTTCTCGGTGGGAACATTATTTTCGTCTATAACGTAATATAACTTAACCTAACCCATCTAGCCCCTCGCTGGTAATGTTTTACAGAATCCCGGTCGTGTGGTCCCGTGCTTCTCGGTGGGGACATTATATACGTCTAAATCGTAATATAACATAATCTAACCCATCTAGCCCCCCGCTGGTAATGTTTTACAGAATCCCGGTCGTGTTGTCCCGTACGTCTCGGTGCGGACATTATATACGTCTATAACGTTATATATCCTAACCTAAGGGAACCTAACATCTCGGATGTAGTATTTCACAACATTCCTGGTGGGTCGGCTCCACTTCACAGTGGGAACATTATATACGTCTACAACGTAATATAGCCTAAATTAACCCATCTAGCCCCTCGCTGGTAATGTTTCACAGAATCCCGGTCGTGTCGTCCCGTACTTCTCGGTGGGGACATTATATACGTCTATAACGTTATACATCCTAACCTAAGGCAACTTAATATCTCGGATGTAGTATTTTACAACATTCCTGACGGATCGGCCCCACTTCTCGGTGGGAACATTATTTACGTCTATAACGTAATATAACCTAACCTAACCCATCTGGGACCTCGCTGGTAATGTTTTACAGAATCCCGGTTGTGTCGTCCCGTACTTCTCGGTGGGGGCATTATATACGTCTATAACGTTATATACCCTAACCTAAGGCAACTTAACATCTCGGATGTAGTATTTTCCAACATTCCTGGCGAGTCGGCCCCGCTTCACGGTGGGAACATTATATACGTCTTTAACGTAATATAACCTAACCTAACCCATCTAGCCCCTCGCTGGTAATGTTTTACAGAATCCCGGTCGTGTCGGCCCGTACCTCTCCTTGGGAACATTATAGACGTCTATAACGTTATATATCCTAACCTAAGGCAACCTCACACCTCGGATGTAGTATTTTACAACATTCCTAGCGGGTCGGCCCCTACTTCTCGGTTGGAACATTATGTAAGTCTATAACATAGTATAACCTAACCTAATCCATTTAGCCCCTCGCTAGTAATGTTTTACAGAATCCCGTTCGTGTAGCCACGTACGTCTCGGTGGGAACATTATATACGTCTATAACGTAATATAACCTAACCTAACACATCTAGACCCTCGCTGGTAATGTTTTACAGCATCCCGGTCGTGTCGGCCCGTACCTCTCCTTGGGAACATTATAGACGTCTATAACTTTATATATCCTAACCTAAGGCAACCTCACACATCGGATGTAGTATTTTACAACATTCCTGGCGAGTCGGCCCCTACCTCTCGGTGGGAACATTATATACGTTTATAACGTAATATAACCTAACCTAATACATCTAGCCCCTCGCTGGTAATGTTTTACAGAATTCCGGTCGTGTCGGCCCGTACCCCTCCGTGGGAACATTATATACGTCTATAACGTTATATATCCTAACCTAAGGCAACCTAACACCTCGGATGTAGTATGTTACAACATTCCTGGCGGGTCAGCCCCTACTTCTCGGTTGGAACATTATGTAAGTCTATAACATAGTATAACCTAACCTAATCCATCTAGCCCCTCGCTAGTAATGTTTTACAGAATCCCGTTCGTGTAGCCACGTACGTCTCGGTGGGAACATTATATACGTCTATAACGTAATATAACCTAACCTAACCCATCTAGACCCTCGCTGGTAATGTTTTACAGAATCCCCGTCGTGTCGGCCCGTACCTCTCCGTGGGAACATTATATACGTCTATAACGTTATATATCCTAACCTAAGGCAACCTAACACATCGGATGTAGTATTTTACAACATTCCTGGCGGGACGGCCCCTACTTCTCGGTTGGAACATTATGTAAGTCTATAACGTAATATAACCTAACCTAATACATCTAGCCCCTCGCTGGTAATGTTTTACAGAATTCCGGTCGTGCCGGCCCGTACCTCGCCGTGGGAACATTATATACGTCTATAACGTTATATATCCTAACCTAAGGTAACCTCACACCTCGGATGTAGTATGTTACAACATTCCTGTAGGGGCGGCCTCTACTTCTCGGTTTGAACATTATATACGTCTATAACGTAATATAACCTAACCTAACCCATCTAGCCTCTCGCTGGGAATGTTTTGTAGAATCCCGTTTGTGTAGCTCCGTACGTCTCGGTGGGAACATTATATACGTCTATAACGTTATATATCCTAACATAAGGCAATCTAACATCTTGAATGTAGTATTTTACAACATTCCTGGCGAGTCGGCCCCACTTCTCGGTGGGAACATTATTTTCGTCTATAACGTAATATAACTTAACCTAACCCATCTAGCCCCTCGCTGGTAATGTTTTACAGAATCCCGGTCGTGTGGTCCCGTACGTCTCGGTGCGGACATTATATACGTCTATAACGTTATATATCCTAACCTAAGGGAACCTAACATCTCGGATGTAGTATTTCACAACATTCCTGGTGGGTCGGCTCCACTTCACAGTGGGAACATTATATACGTCTACAACGTAATATAACCTAAATTAACCCATCTAGCCCCTCGCTGGTAATGTTTCACAGAATCCCGGTCGTGTCGTCCCGTACTTCTCGGTGGGGACATTATATACGTCTATAACGTTATACATCCTAACCTAAGGCAACTTAATATCTCGGATGTAGTATTTTACAACATTCCTGACGGATCGGCCCCACTTCTCGGTGGGAACATTATTTACGTCTATAACGTAATATAACCTAACCTAACCCATCTGGGACCTCGCTGGTAATGTTTTACAGAATCCCGGTTGTGTCGTCCCGTACTTCTCGGTGGGGGCATTATATACGTCTATAACGTTATATACCCTAACCTAAGGCAACTTAACATCTCGGATGTAGTATTTTCCAACATTCCTGGCGAGTCGGCCCCGCTTCACGGTGGGAACATTATATACGTCTTTAACGTAATATAACCTAACCTAACCCATCTAGCCCCTCGCTGGTAATGTTTTACAGAATGCCGGTCGTGTCGGCCCGTACCTCTCCTTGGGAACATTATAGACGTCTATAACGTTATACATCCTAACCTAAGGCAACCTCACACCTCGGATGTAGTATTTTACAACATTCCTAGCGGGTCGGCCCCTACTTCTCGGTTGGAACATTATGTAAGTCTATAACATAGTATAACCTAACCTAATCCATTTAGCCCCTCGCTAGTAATGTTTTACAGAATCCCGTTCGTGTAGCCACGTACGTCTCGGTGGGAACATTATATACGTCTATAACGTAATATAACCTAACCTAACCCATCTAGACCCTCGCTGGTAATGTTTTACAGAATCCCGGTCGTGTCGGCCCGTACCTCTCCTTGGGAACATTATAGACGTCTATAACATTATATATCCTAACCTAAGGCAACCTCACACATCGGATGTAGTATTTTACAACATTCCTGGCGGGACGGCCCCTACTTCTCGGTTGGAACATTATGTAAGTCTATAACGTAATATAACCTAACCTAATACATCTAGCCCCTCGCTGGTAATGTTTTACAGAATTCCGGTCGTGCCGGCCCGTACCTCGCCGTGGGAACATTATATACGTCTATAACGTTATATATCCTAACCTAAGGTAACCCCACACCTCGGATGTAGTATGTTACAACATTACTGGCGGGTCGGCCTCTACTTCTCGGTTTGAACATTATATACGACTATAACGTAATATAACCTAGCCTAACCCATCTAGCCTCTCGCTGGGAATGTTTTGTAGAATCCCGTTTGTGTAGCTCCGTACGTCTCGGTGGGAACATTATATACGTCTATAACGTTATATATCCTAACATAAGGCAATCTAACATCTCGGATGTAGTATTTTACAACATTCCTGGCGAGTCGGCCCCTACCTCTCGGTGGGAACATTATATACGTTTATAACGTAATATAACCTAACCTAACACATCTAGCGTCTCGCTGGTAATGTTTTACAGAATCCCGGTCGTGTCGGCCCGTACCTCTCCTTGGGAACATTATAGACGTCTATAGCTTTATATATCCTAACCTAAGGCAACCTAACACATCGGATGTAGTATTTTACAACATTCCTGGCGGGACGGCCCCTACTTCTCGGTTGGAACATTATGTAAGTCTATAACATAGTATAACCTAACCTAATCCATCTAGCCCCTCGCTAGTAATGTTTTACAGAATCCCGTTCGTGTAGCCACGTACGTCTCGGTGGGGACATTATATACGTCTATAACGTTATATGTCCCAACCTAAGGCAGCCTAACATCTCGGATGTAGTATTTTACAACATTCGTGGCGGGTCGGCTCCTACTTCTCGGTGGGAACATTATATACGTCTATAACGTAATATAACCTAACCTAACCCATCTAGACCCTCGCTGGTAAAGTTTTACAGAACCCCGGTCGTGTCGGCCCGTACCTCTCCTTGGGAACATTATAGACGTCTATAACGTTATATATCCTAACCTAAGGCAACCTCACACCTCGGATGTAGTATTTTACAACATTCCTAGCGGGTCGGCCCCTACTTCTCGGTTGGAACATTATGTAAGTCTATAACATAGTATAACCTAACCTAATCCATCTAGCCCCTCGCTAGGAATGTTTTACAGAATCCCGTTCGTGTAGCCACGTACGCCTCGGTGGGAACATTATATACGTCTATAACGTAATATAACCTAACCTAACCCATCTAGACCCTCGCTGGTAATGTTTTACAGAATCCCCGTCGTGTCGGCCCGTACCTCTCCGTGGGAACATTATATACGTCTATAACTTTATATATCCTAACCTAAGGCAACCTCACACATCGGATGTAGTATGTTACAACATTCCTGGCGGGTCGGCCCCTACTTCTCGGTTGGAACATTATGTAAGTCTATAAAATAGTATAACCTAACCTAATCCATCTAGCCCCTCGCTGGTAATGTTTTACAGAATCCCATTCGTGTAGCCACGTACGTCTCGGTGGGGACATTATATACGTCTATAACGTTATATGTCCCAACCTAAGGCAGGCTAACATCTCGGATGTAGTATTTTACAACATTCGTGGCGGGTCGGCTCCTACTTCTCGGTGGGAACATTATATACGTCTATAACGTAATATAACCTAACCTAACCCATCTAGACCCTCGCTGGTAAAGTTTTACAGAACCCCGGTCGTGTCGGCCCGTACCTCTCCTTGGGAACATTATAGACGTCTATAACGTTATATATCCTAACCTAAGGCAACCTCACACCTCGGATGTAGTATTTTACAACATTCCTAGCGGGTCGGCCCCTACTTCTCGGTTGGAACATTATGTAAGTCTATAACATAGTATAACCTAACCTAATCCATCTAGCCCCTCGCTAGTAATGTTTTACAGAATCCCGTTCGTGTAGCCACGTACGTCTCGGTGGGAACATTATATACGTCTATAACGTAATATAACCTAACCTAACCCATCTAGACCCTCGCTGGTAATGTTTTACAGAATCCCCGTCGTGTCGGCCCGTACCTCTCCGTGGGAACATTATATACGTCTATAACTTTATATATCCTAACCTAAGGCAACCTCACACATCGGATGTAGTATTTTACAACATTCCTGGCGAGTCGGCCCCTACCTCTCGGTGGGAACATTATATACGTTTATAACGTAATATAACCTAACCTAATACATCTAGCCCCTCGCTGGTAATGTTTTACAGAATTCCGGTCGTGTCGGCCCGTACCCCTCCGTGGGAACATTATATACGTCTATAACGTTATATATCCTAACCTAAGGCAACCTAACACCTCGGATGTAGTATGTTACAACATTCCTGGCGGGTCAGCCCCTACTTCTCGGTTGGAACATTATGTAAGTCTATAACATAGTATAACCTAACCTAATCCATCTAGCCCCTCGCTAGTAATGTTTTACAGAATCCCGTTCGTGTAGCCACGTACGTCTCGGTGGGAACATTATATACGTCTATAACGTAATATAACCTAACCTAACCCATCTAGACCCTCGCTGGTAATGTTTTACAGAATCCCCGTCGTGTCGGCCCGTACCTCTCCGTGGGAACATTATATACGTCTATAACGTTATATATCCTAACCTAAGGCAACCTAACACATCGGATGTAGTATTTTACAACATTCCTGGCGGGACGGCCCCTACTTCTCGGTTGGAACATTATGTAAGTCTATAACGTAATATAACCTAACCTAATACATCTAGCACCTCGCTGGTAATGTTTTACAGAATTCCGGTCGTGCCGGCCCGTACCTCGCCGTGGGAACATTATATACGTCTATAACGTTATATATCCTAACCTAAGGTAACCTCACACCTCGGATGTAGTATGTTACAACATTCCTGGAGGGGCGGCCTCTACTTCTCGGTTTGAACATTATATACGTCTATAACGTAATATAACCTAACCTAACCCATCTAGCCTCTCGCTGGGAATGTTTTGTAGAATCCCGTTTGTGTAGCTCCGTACGTCTCGGTGGGAACATTATATACGTCTATAACGTTATATATCCTAACATAAGGCAATCTAACATCTCGGATGTAGTATTTTACAACATTCCTGGCGAGTCGGCCCCTACCTCTCGGTGGGAACATTATATACGTTTATAACGTAATATAACCTAACCTAACACATCTAGCGTCTCGCTGGTAATGTTTTACAGAATCCCGGTCGTGTCGGCCCGTACCTTTCCTTGGGAACATTATAGACGTCTATAACTTTATATATTCTAACCTAAGGCAACCTAACACATCGGATGTAGTATTTTACAACATTCCTGGCGGGACGGCCCCTACTTCTCGGTTGGAACATTATGTAAGTCTATAACGTAATATAACCTAACCTAATACATCTAGCCCCTCGCTGGTAATGTTTTACAGAATTCCGGTCGTGCCGGCCCGTACCTCTCCTTGGGAACATTATAGACGTCTATAACTTTATATATCCTAACCTAAGGCAACCTAACACATCGGATGTAGTATTTTACAACATTCCTGGCGGGACGGCCCCTACTTCTCGGTTGGAACATTATGTAAGTCTATAACGTAATATAACCTAACCTAATACATCTAGCCCCTCGCTGGTAATGTTTTACAGAATTCCGGTCGTGCCGGCCCGTACCTCTCCTTGGGAACATTATAGACGTCTATAACTTTATATATCCTAACCTAAGGCAACCTCACACATCGGATGTAGTATTTTACAACATTCCTGGCGGGACGGCCCCTACTTCTCGGTTGGAACATTATGTAAGTCTATAACGTAATATAACCTAACGTAATACATCTAGCCCCTCGCTGGTAATGTTTTACAGAATTCCGGTCGTGTCGGCCCGTACCCCTCCGTGGGAACATTATATACGTCTATAACGTTATATATCTTAACCAAAGGCAACCTAACATCTCGGATGTAGTATGTTACAACATTCCTGGCGGGTCGGCCCCTACTTCTCGGTTGGAACATTATGTAAGTCTATAAAATAGTATAACCTAACCTAATCCATCTAGCCCCTCGCTAGTAATGTATTACAGAATCCCATTCGTGTAGCCACGTACGTCTCGGTGGGGACATTATATACGTCTATAACGTTATATGTCCCAACCTAAGGCAGCCTAACATCTCGGATGTAGTATTTTACAACATTCGTGGCGGGTCGGCTCCTACTTCTCGGTGGGAACATTATATACGTCTATAACGTAATATAACCTAACCTAACCCATCTAGACCCTCGCTGGTAAAGTTTTACAGAACCCCGGTCGTGTCGGCCCGTACCTCTCCTTGGGAACATTATAGACGTCTATAACGTTATATATCCTAACCTAAGGCAACCTCACACCTCGGATGTAGTATTTTACAACATTCCTAGCGGGTCGGCCCCTACTTCTCGGTTGGAACATTATGTAAGTCTATAACATAGTATAACCTAACCTAATCCATCTAGCCCCTCGCTAGTAATGTTTTACAGAATCCCGTTCGTGTAGCCACGTACGTCTCGGTGGGAACATTATATACGTCTATAACGTAATATAACCTAACCTAACCCATCTAGACCCTCGCTGGTAATGTTTTACAGAATCCCCGTCGTGTCGGCCCGTACCTCTCCGTGGGAACATTATATACGTCTATAACTTTATATATCCTAATCTAAGGCAACCTCACACATCGGATGTAGTATTTTACAACATTCCAGTCGGTGTTGGCTCCTACTTCTCGGTGGGAACATTATATACGTCTAGAACGTAATATAACCTAACTGAACCCATCCAGTACATCGCTGGTAATGTTTTACAGATTCACGTTCGTATCGTCCCGTACGTCTCGGTGGGGACATTATATACGTCGATAACGTTGTATATAAAACCATAAGGCAACCTAACATCTCGAATGTAGTATTTCACAACATTCCTGGCGGATCGGCCCCACTTCTCGGTGGGAACATTATTTTCGTCTATAACGTAATATAACTTAACCTAACCCATCTAGCCCCTCGCTGGTAATGTTTTACAGAATCCCGGTCGTGTGGTCCCGTGCTTCTCGGTGGGGACATTATATACGTCTAAATCGTAATATAACATAATCTAACCCATCTAGCCCCCCGCTGGTAATGTTTTACAGAATCCCGGTCGTGTTGTCCCGTACGTCTCGGTGCGGACATTATATACGTCTATAACGTTATATATCCTAACCTAAGGGAACCTAACATCTCGGATGTAGTATTTCACAACATTCCTGGTGGGTCGGATCCACTTCACAGTGGGAACATTATATACGTCTACAACGTAATATAACCTAAATTAACCCATCTAGCCCCTCGCTGGTAATGTTTCACAGAATCCCGGTCGTGTCGTCCCGTACTTCTCGGTGGGGACATTATATACGTCTATAACGTTATACATCCTAACCTAAGGCAACTTAATATCTCGGATGTATTATTTTACAACATTCCTGACGGATCGGCCCCACTTCTCGGTGGGAACATTATTTACGTCTATAACGTAATATAACCTAACCTAACCCATCTGGGACCTCACTGGTAATGTTTTACAGAATCCCGGTTGTGTCGTCCCGTACTTCTCGGTGGGGGCATTATATACGTCTATAACGTTATATACCCTAACCTAAGGCAACTTAACATCTCGGATGTAGTATTTTCCAACATTCCTGGCGAGTCGGCCCCGCTTCACGGTGGGAACATTATATACGTCTATAACATAGTATAACCTAACCTAATCCATTTAGCCCCTCGCTAGTAATGTTTTACAGAATCCCGTTCGTGTAGCCACGTACGTCTCGGTGGGAACATTATATACGTCTATAACGTAATATAACCTAACCTAACCCATCTAGACCCTCGCTGGTAATGTTTTACAGAATCCCGGTCGTGTCGGCCCGTACCTCTCCTTGGGAACATTATAGACGTCTATAACTTCATATATCCTAACCTAAGGCAACCTCACACATCGGATGTAGTATTTTACAACATTCCTGGCGAGTCGGCCCCTACCTCTCGGTGGGAACATTATATACGTTTATAACGTAATATAACCTAACCTAATACATCTAGCCCCTCGCTGGTAATGTTTTACAGAATTCCGGTCGTGTCGGCCCGTACCCCTCCGTGGGAACATTATATACGTCTATAACGTTATATATCCTAACCTAAGGCAACCTAACACCTCGGATGTAGTATGTTACAACATTCCTGGCGGGTCAGCCCCTACTTCTCGGTTGGAACATTATGTAAGTCTATAAAATAGTATAACCTAACCTAATCCATCTAGCCCCTCGCTAGTAATGTTTTACAGAATCCCATTCGTGTAGCCACGTACGTCTCGGTGGGGACATTATATACGTCTATAACGTTATATATCCCAACCTAAGGCAGCCTAACATCTCGGATGTAGTATTTTACAACATTCGTGGCGGGTCGGCCCCTACTTCTCGGTGGGAACTTTGTATACGTCTATAACGTAATATAACCTAACCTAACCCATCTAGACACTCGCTGGTAATGTTTTACAGAATCCCGGTCGTGTCGGCCCGTACCTCTCCTTGGGAACATTATAGACGTCTATAACGTTATATATCCTAACCTAAGGCAACCTCACCTCGGATGTAGTATTTTACAACATTCCCAGCGGGTCGGCCCCTACTTCTCGGTTGGAACATTATGTAAGTCTATAACATAGTATAACCTAACCTAATCCATCTAGCCCCTCGCTAGTAATGTTTTACAGAATCCCGTTCGTGTAGCCACGTACGTCTCGGTTCGAACGTTATATACGTTTATAACGTAACATAACCTAACCTAACCCATCTGGCCCCTCGCTGGTAATGCTTTACAGAACCCCATTCGTGTCGGACCGTATATCTCGTTGGGGACATTATGTACGTCTATAACCTTATATAACCCAACCTAAGGCAACCTAACATGTCGAATGTAGTATTTTACAACATTCCTGGCGGGTCGGCCCATACTTCTCGGTTCGAACATTATATACGTCTATAAAGTAATATAACCTTACCTAACCCATCTAGCCCCACGATGGTAATGTTTTACAGAATCCCGGTCGTTTCGGCCCCTACTTCTCGGTGGGAACACTATATACGTCTATAACGTAATATAACCTAACCTAACCCATCTAGCCCCTCGCTGGTAATGTTTTACAGAATTCCGGCCGTGTCGGACCGTACCTCTCCATGGAAACATCATATACGTCTATAACGTTATATATCTTAACCAAAGGCAACCTAACATCTCGGATGTAGTATGTTACAACATTCCTGGCGGGTCGGCCCCTACTTCTCGGTTTGAACATTATATACGTCCATAACGTAATACAACCTAACCTAATCCATCCTGCCCCACGGAGGTATTGTTTTACAGAATCCCGTGCCTGTCGGCTCGTACTTCTCTGTGGGGCCATTATGTACGTCTATAACGTTATATATCCGAACCTAAGGCAACCTAACATCTCGTATGTAGTATTTCACAACATTCCTGGCGAGTCGGCCCGGCTTCACGGTGGGAACATTATATACGTCTTTAACGTAATATAACCTAACCTAACCCATCTAGCCCCTCGCTGGTAATGTTTTACAGAATCCCTTTCGTGTCGTCCCGTACGTCTCGGTGGGGATATTATATGCGTCTATAACGTTATATATCCTAACCTGGGGCAACCTAACAGGTCGAATGTAGTATTTCACAACATTCCAGGCGGGTAGGCCCCTACTTCTGTGTGGTCACATTATATACGTCTATATCGTAACATAACCTAACCTAACCCATTTTGCCACTCGGTGATAATGTTTTGCAGAATCCCGGTCGTGTCGGACCGTACTTCTCGGTGGGGACATTACATACGTCTATAACTTTATATATCCTAACCTAAGGCAACCTAACATCTCGGATGTAGTATTTTACAGCACTCCAGCTGGGTCGGCCCCTAGTTCTCGGTGGGAACATTATATACGTCCATAACGTAATATAACCTAACCTAACCCATTTAGCCCCTCTCTGGTAATCTTTTACAGAATCCCGTACGTGGCGGACGTACTTATCCGTGGGGACATTATATACGGCTATAACGTTATGTATCCCAACCTAAGGCAACCGAACACCTCGGATGTAGTATTTTCCCTCATTCCTGGCTGGTCGGCCCCACTTCTCGGTGGGAACATTATACACTTCTATAACGTAATATAACCTATCCTAAGCCATCTAGCCCCTCGCTGGTAATGTTTTGCAGAATCCCGGTCGTGTCGTCCCGTACGTCTCGGTGGGGACATTATATACGTCTATAACTTTCTATATCCTAACCTAAGGCAACGTAACATCTTGGATGTAGTATTTTCCAACATTCCTGGCCGGTCGGCCCCTACTTCTCGGTGTGTACAATATATACGTCTTTAACGGAATACAACCTAACCTAACCCATCTAGCCCCTCGCTGGTAACATTTTACAGAATCACGTTCGTGGCGGCCCGTACTTATCCGTGGGGACATTATATACGCCTATAACGTTATATATCCCAACCCAAGGCAGCCTAACATCTCGGACGTAGTATTTTACAACATTCCAGTCGGTGTCGGCTCCTACTTCTCGGTGGGAACATTATATACGTCTAGAACGTAATATAACCTAACCGAACCCATATAGCCCCACGCTGGAAATGTTTTACAGAATCCCGTTCGTGTCGTCCCGTACGTCTCGGTCCGGACATTATATACGTCTATAACGTTATATATCCTAACCTAAGGCAACCTAAAGTCTCGAATATTGTATTTCACAACATTCCTGGCGGGTCGGTCAAACTTCTCGGTGGGAACATTATATACGTCTATAACGTAATATAGCCTAACCTATCCCATCTAGCCCCTCGCTGGTAATGTTTTACAGCATCCCGGTCGTGTCGTCCCGTACTTCTCGGTGGGAACATTATATATGTCTATAACGTTATATACCCTAACCTAAGGCAACCTAACGTCTCGAATGTAGTACTTCACAACATTCCTCGCGGATCTGCCCCACTTCTCGGTGGGAACATTCTTTACGTCTATAACGTAATATAACATAACCTAACCCATCTAGCCCCTCGCTGGTAATATTTTACAGAATCCCGGTCGTGTCGTCCCGTACTTCTCGGTTGAGACATTATATACGTCTATAACGTTATATATCCTAACCTTAGGCAACCTAACGTCTCGAGTGTACTATTTCACAACATTCCTAGCGGGTCGGCCCCACTTCTCAGTGGGAACATACTTTACGTCTATAACGTAATATAACCTAACCTAATCCAACTAGGCCCTCGCAGGTAATGTTTTACAGAGTCTCGTTCGTGTCGTTCCGTGCGTCTCGGTGCGGACATTATATAGGACTATAACGTTATATATCCTAACCTAAGGCTACCTAACATCTCGAATGTACTATTTTACAATATTCCAGGCGGGTCGGCCCCTTCTTCTCGGTGGGGACATTATATACGTCTATAACGTAATATAACCTAACCTAACGCATCTAGCCCCTCACTGGTAATGTTTTACAGAATCCCGGTCGTGCCGTCCCGTACTTCTCGGTGTGGACATTATGCATGTCTATAACGTTATATATCCTAATCAAAAGCAACCTAAATTCTCGAATGTAGTATTTCACAACATTCCTGGCGGGTCGGCCCCACTTATCGGTGGGAACATTATATACGTCTATAACGTAATATATCCTAACCTAACCCATCTAGCCCCTCGCTGGTAATGTTTTACAGAATCCCGGTCTTGTCGTCCCGTACTTCTCGGTGTGGACATTATATACGTCTATAACGTTATATATCCTAACCTAAGGGAACCTAACATCTCGGATGTAGTATTTCACAACATTCCTGGTGGGTCGGATCCACTTCACTGTGGGAACATTATATACGTCTACAACGTAATATAACCTAAATTAACCCATCTAGCCCCTCGCTGGTAATGTTTCACAGAATCCCGGTCGTGTCGTCCCGTACTTCTCGGTGGGGACATTATATACGTCTATAACGTTATACATCCTAACCTAAGGCAACTTAATATCTCGGATGTAGTATTTTACAACATTCCTGACGGATCGGCCCCACTTCTCGGTGGGAACATTATTTACGTCTATAACGTAATATAACCTAACCTAACCCATCTGGGACCTCACTGGTAATGTTTTACAGAATCCCGGTTGTGTCGTCCCGTACTTCTCGGTGGGGGCATTATATACGTCTATAACGTTATATACCCTAACCTAAGGCAACTTAACATCTCGGATGTAGTATTTTCCAACATTCCTGGCGAGTCGGCCCCGCTTCACGGTGGGAACATTATATACGTCTTTAACGTAATATAACCTAACCTAACCCATCTAGCCCCTCGCTGGTAATGTTTTACAGAATCCCGGTCGTGTCGGCCCGTACCTCTCCTTGGGAACATTATAGACGTCTATAACGTTATATATCCTAACCTAAGGCAACCTCACACCTCGGATGTAGTATTTTACAACATTCCTAGCGGGTCGGCCCCTACTTCTCGGTTGGAACATTATGTAAGTCTATAACATAGTATAACCTAACCTAATCCATTTAGCCCCTCGCTGGTAACATTTTACAGAATCACGTTCGTGGCGGCCCGTACTTATCCGTGGGGACATTATATACGCCTATAACGTTATATATCCCAACCTAAGGCAGCCTAACATCTCGGACGTAGTATTTTACAACATTCCAGTCGGTGTCGGCTCCTACTTCTCGGTGGGAACATTATATACGTCTAGAACGTAATATAACCTAACCGAACCCATATAGCCCCACGCTGGAAATATTTTACATAATCCCGGTTGTGTAGTCCCGTACTTCTCGTTGGGGACATTATATACGGCTCTAACGTTATATATCCTAACCTAAGGCAACCTAACATCTCGGATATAGTGTGTTCCAACATTACTGGCGGGTCGGCCCCTACTTTTCGGTGGGAACATTATGCATGTCTATAACGTTATATATCCTAATCAAAAGCAACCTAAATTCTCGAATGTAGTATTTCACAACATTCCTGGCGGGTCGGCACCACTTATCGGTGGGAACATTATATGCGTCTATAACGTAATATAACCTAACCTAACCCATCTAGCCCCTCGCTGGTAATGTTTTACAGAATCCCGTTCGTGTCGTCCCGTACGTCTCGGTCCGGACATTATATACGTCTATAACGTTATATATCCTAACCTAAGGCAACCTAAAGTCTCGAATATTGTATTTCACAACATTCCTGGCGGGTCGGTCAAACTTCTCGGTGGGAACATTATATACGTCTATAACGTAATATAGCCTAACCTATCCCATCTAGCCCCTCGCTGGTAATGTTTTACAGCATCCCGGTCGTGTCGTCCCGTACTTCTCGGTGGGAACATTATATATGTCTATAACGTTATATACCCTAACCTAAGGCAACCTAACGTCTCGAATGTAGTACTTCACAACATTCCTCGCGGATCTGCCCCACTTCTCGGTGGGAACATTCTTTACGTCTATAACGTAATATAACATAACCTAACCCATCTAGCCCCTCGCTGGTAATATTTTACAGAATCCCGGTCGTGTCGTCCCGTACTTCTCGGTTGAGACATTATATACGTCTATAACGTTATATATCCTAACCTTAGGCAACCTAACGTCTCGAGTGTACTATTTCACAACATTCCTAGCGGGTCGGCCCCACTTCTCAGTGGGAACATACTTTACGTCTATAACGTAATATAACCTAACCTAATCCAACTAGGCCCTCGCAGGTAATGTTTTACAGAGTCTCGTTCGTGTCGTTCCGTGCGTCTCGGTGCGGACATTATATAGGACTATAACGTTATATATCCTAACCTAAGGCTACCTAACATCTCGAATGTACTATTTTACAATATTCCAGGCGGGTCGGCCCCTTCTTCTCGGTGGGGACATTATATACGTCTATAACGTAATATAACCTAACCTAACGCATCTAGCCCCTCACTGGTAATGTTTTACAGAATCCCGGTCGTGCCGTCCCGTACTTCTCGGTGTGGACATTATGCATGTCTATAACGTTATATATCCTAATCAAAAGCAACCTAAATTCTCGAATGTAGTATTTCACAACATTCCTGGCGGGTCGGCCCCACTTATCGGTGGGAACATTATATACGTCTATAACGTAATATATCCTAACCTAACCCATCTAGCCCCTCGCTGGTAATGTTTTACAGAATCCCGGTCTTGTCGTCCCGTACTTCTCGGTGTGGACATTATATACGTCTATAACGTTATATATCCTAACCTAAGGGAACCTAACATCTCGGATGTAGTATTTCACAACATTCCTGGTGGGTCGGATCCACTTCACTGTGGGAACATTATATACGTCTACAACGTAATATAACCTAAATTAACCCATCTAGCCCCTCGCTGGTAATGTTTCACAGAATCCCGGTCGTGTCGTCCCGTACTTCTCGGTGGGGACATTATATACGTCTATAACGTTATACATCCTAACCTAAGGCAACTTAATATCTCGGATGTAGTATTTTACAACATTCCTGACGGATCGGCCCCACTTCTCGGTGGGAACATTATTTACGTCTATAACGTAATATAACCTAACCTAACCCATCTGGGACCTCACTGGTAATGTTTTACAGAATCCCGGTTGTGTCGTCCCGTACTTCTCGGTGGGGGCATTATATACGTCTATAACGTTATATACCCTAACCTAAGGCAACTTAACATCTCGGATGTAGTATTTTCCAACATTCCTGGCGAGTCGGCCCCGCTTCACGGTGGGAACATTATATACGTCTTTAACGTAATATAACCTAACCTAACCCATCTAGCCCCTCGCTGGTAATGTTTTACAGAATCCCGGTCGTGTCGGCCCGTACCTCTCCTTGGGAACATTATAGACGTCTATAACGTTATATATCCTAACCTAAGGCAACCTCACACCTCGGATGTAGTATTTTACAACATTCCTAGCGGGTCGGCCCCTACTTCTCGGTTGGAACATTATGTAAGTCTATAACATAGTATAACCTAACCTAATCCATTTAGCCCCTCGCTGGTAACATTTTACAGAATCACGTTCGTGGCGGCCCGTACTTATCCGTGGGGACATTATATACGCCTATAACGTTATATATCCCAACCTAAGGCAGCCTAACATCTCGGACGTAGTATTTTACAACATTCCAGTCGGTGTCGGCTCCTACTTCTCGGTGGGAACATTATATACGTCTAGAACGTAATATAACCTAACCGAACCCATATAGCCCCACGCTGGAAATATTTTACATAATCCCGGTTGTGTAGTCCCGTACTTCTCGTTGGGGACATTATATACGGCTCTAACGTTATATATCCTAACCTAAGGCAACCTAACATCTCGGATATAGTGTGTTCCAACATTACTGGCGGGTCGGCCCCTACTTTTCGGTGGGAACATTATGCATGTCTATAACGTTATATATCCTAATCAAAAGCAACCTAAATTCTCGAATGTAGTATTTCACAACATTCCTGGCGGGTCGGCACCACTTATCGGTGGGAACATTATATGCGTCTATAACGTAATATAACCTAACCTAACCCATCTAGCCCCTCGCTGGTAATGTTTTACAGAATCCCGTTCGTGTCGTCCCGTACGTCTCGGTCCGGACATTATATACGTCTATAACGTTATATATCCTAACCTAAGGCAACCTAAAGTCTCGAATATTGTATTTCACAACATTCCTGGCGGGTCGGTCAAACTTCTCGGTGGGAACATTATATACGTCTATAACGTAATATAGCCTAACCTATCCCATCTAGCCCCTCGCTGGTAATGTTTTACAGCATCCCGGTCGTGTCGTCCCGTACTTCTCGGTGGGAACATTATATATGTCTATAACGTTATATATCCTAACCTAAGGCAACCTAACGTCTCGAATGTAGTACTTCACAACATTCCTCGCGGATCTGCCCCACTTCTCGGTGGGAACATTCTTTACGTCTATAACGTAATATAACATAACCTAACCCATCTAGCCCCTCGCTGGTAATATTTTACAGAATCCCGGTCGTGTCGTCCCGTACTTCTCGGTTGAGACATTATATACGTCTATAACGTTATATATCCTAACCTTAGGCAACCTAACGTCTCGAGTGTACTATTTCACAACATTCCTAGCGGGTCGGCCCCACTTCTCAGTGGGAACATACTTTACGTCTATAACGTAATATAACCTAACCTAATCCAACTAGGCCCTCGCAGGTAATGTTTTACAGAGTCTCGTTCGTGTCGTTCCGTGCGTCTCGGTGCGGACATTATATAGGACTATAACGTTATATATCCTAACCTAAGGCTACCTAACATCTCGAATGTACTATTTTACAATATTCCAGGCGGGTCGGCCCCTTCTTCTCGGTGGGGACATTATATACGTCTATAACGTAATATAACCTAACCTAACGCATCTAGCCCCTCACTGGTAATGTTTTACAGAATCCCGGTCGTGCCGTCCCGTACTTCTCGGTGTGGACATTATGCATGTCTATAACGTTATATATCCTAATCAAAAGCAACCTAACGTCTCGAATGTAGTATTTCACAACGTTCCTGGCGGGTCGGCCCCACTTCTCGGTGGGGACATTATTTACGTCTATAACGTAATATAACCTACCCTGCCCCTCTGGGCCCTCGCTGGTAATGTTTTACAGAATCTCGTTCGTGTCGTTCCGTACGTCTCGGTGAGGACATTATATACATGTCTATAACGTTATATATCCCAACCTAAGGCATCCTAACGTCTCGAATGTTGTGTTTCACAACATTCCTGGCGGGTCGGCCAAATATCTCGGTGGGAACATTATATACGTCTATAACGTAATATAAAATAACCTAACCCATCCAGCCCCTCGCTGGTAATGTTTTACAGAATCCCGTGCGTGTCGTCCCGTACGTCTCGGTGCGGACATTATATACGTCTATAACGTTATATATCTAGACCTAAGGAAACCCAACACCTCGAATGTAGTATTTTACAACATTCCAGGCGAAACGGCCCCTACTTCTCGGTGGGGACATCATATACGTCTATACCGTAATATAACATAACCTAACCAATCTTGCACCTCGGTGATAATGTTTTACAGAATCCCGGTCGTGTCGACACGTACTTCTCGGTGGGGTCATTATATACGTCTCTAACGTTGTATATAATACCATAAGGCAAAATAACATTTCGAGTGTAGTATTTCACAACATTCCCCGCGGATCGGCCCTAATTCCCGGTGGGAACATTATTTACGTCTATAACGTAATATAACCTAACCTAACCCATCTGGGCCCTCGCTGGTAATGTTTTACAGAATCCCGGTTGTGTCGTCCCGTACTTCTCGGTGGGGACATTATATACGTCTATAACATTATATATCCTAACCTAAGGCAACCTAACGTCTCGAATGTAGTATTTCACAACATTCCTGGCGGGTCGGCCCCACCTCTCGGTGGGAACATTATATACGTCTATAACGTAATATAACCTAACCTAAACCATCTAGCCCCTCGCTGCTAATATTTTACAGACTCCCGGTCGTTTCGTCCCGTACGTCTCGGAGCGGATATTATGTACGTCTATAACGTTATATATCCTAACCTAAGGCAACCTGACATCTCGAATGTTATATTTAACAACATTCCAGGCGGGTCCCTACATCTCGGTGGGGACATAATATACGTCTATATCGTAATATATCCTAACCTAACCCACTTTGGCTCTCGGTGATAATGTTTTACAGAATCCCGGTCGTGTCGGCTCGTACATCTAGGTGTGGACATTATATACGTATCTATCGTTATATATCCTAACCTAAGGCAACCTAACATCTCGGACATAGTGTCTTCCAACATTCCTGGCGGGTCGGCCCCTACTTTTCGGTGGGAACATTATATACGTATCTATCGTTATATATCCTAACCTAAGGCAACATAACATCTCGGACATAGTGTCTTCCAACATTCCTGGCGGGTCGGCCCCTACTTTTCGGTGGGAACATTATATACGTCTATAACGTAATATAAAATAACCTAACCCATCCAGACCCTCGCTGGTAATATTTTACAGAATCCCGGTCGTGTAGTCCCGTACTTCTCGGTGGGTACATTATATACGTCTATAACGTTATATATCCTAACCTAAGGCAACTTAACATCTCGGATGTAATATTTTCCAACATTCCTGGCGGGTCGGCCCCTACTTCTCGGTGGGCACATTATATACGTCTATAACGTAACACAACCTAACCTTACCCATCTAGGCCCTCGCTGGTAATGTTTTACCGAATCCCGGTTGTGTCGTCCCGTACTTCTCGGTGGGTGCATTATATACGTCTATAACGTGATATACACTGACCTAAGGCAACCTAACATCTCGAGTGTTGTATTTTGCAACATTCCTGGCGGGTCGGCCCTTACTTCTCGGAAGGCACATTATATACGTCTTTGTCGTAATATAACCTAACCTAACTCATCTAGACCCTCGCAGGTAACGCAGTGCAGAATCCCGTTCGTGTCGACCCGTACGTCTATGTCCGGACATTATATACGTCTATAACGTTATATATCGTAACCTAAGGCAACCTAAAGTCTCGAATATTGTATTTCACAACATTCCTGGCGGGTCGGTCAAACTTCTCGGTGGGAACATTATATACGTCTATATCGTCATATAACATAACCTAACCAATCTTGCCCCTCGCCAGTAATGTTTTACAGAATCCCGTTCGTGTCGACACGTACGTCTCGGTCCGGACATTATATACGTCTATAACGTTATATATCCTAACCTAAGGCAACCTAAAGTCTCGTATATTGTATTTCACAACATTCCTAGCGGGTCGGCCAAACTTCTCGGTGGGAACATTATATACCTCTGTAACGTAATATAACCTAACCTAACCCATCTTGCCCCTCGGTGATAATGTTTTACAGAATCCCAGTCGTGTCGGCCCGTACTTCTCGGTGTGGACATTATATACGTCTATAACGTTATATATCGTAACCTAAGGCAACCTAACAACTCGGATATAGTGTCTTCCACCATTCCTGGCGTTTCGGCCCCTACTTTTCGGTGGGAACATTATATACGTCTATAACGTAATATAAAATAACCTAACCCATCCAGCCCCTCGCTGGTAATGTTTTACAGAATCCCGGTCGTGTCGTCCCGTACTTCTCTGTGGGGACATTATTATACGTCTATAACGTTATATATCCTAACCTAAGGCAACCTAACATCTCGAATGTTATATTTAACAACATTCCAGGGGGGTCGGCTCCTACATCTCGGTGGGAACATTCTTTACGTGTATAACGTAATATAACCTAACCTAACCCATCTAGGCCCTCGCAGGTAATGTTTTACAGAGTCTCGTTCGGGTCGTCCCGTACGTCTCGGTGCGGACATTATATACGACTATAACGTTATATATCCTAACCTAAGGCAACCTAACATCTCGAATGTACTATTTTACAATATTCCAGGCGGGTCGGCCCCTTCTTCTCGGTGGGGACATTATATACGTCTATAACGTAATATAACCTAACCTAACCCATCTAGCCCCTCACTGGTAATGTTTTACAGAATCCCGGTCGTGCCGTCCCGTACTTCTCGGTGTGGACATTATGCATGTCTATAACGTTATATATCCTAATCAAAAGCAACCTAAATTCTCGAATGTAGTATTTCACAACATTCCTGGCGGGTCGGCCCCACTTATCGGTGGGGACATTATATACGTCTATAACGTAATATATCCTAACCTAACCCATCTAGCCCCTCGCTGGTAATGTTCTACAGAATCCCGGTCTTGTCGTCCCGTACTTCTCGGTGGGGACATTATGCATGTCTATAACGTTATATATCCTAATCAAAAGCAACCTAAATTCTCGAATGTAGTATTTCACAACATTCCTGGCGGGTCGGCCCCACTTCTCGGTGGGAACATTATATACGTCTATATCGTAATGTAACCTAACCTAACCCATATTGCCTCTCGGTGATAATGTTTTACAGAATCCCGGTCGTGTCGGCCCGTACATCTGTGTGTGGACATTATATGCGTCTGTAACGTTATATATCCTAACCTAAGGCAACCTAACATCTCGGATATAGTGTCTTCCAACATTCCTGGCGGGTCGGCCCCTACTTTTCGGTGGGAACATTATATACGTCTATAACGTAATATAACCTAACCTAACCCATCCAGCCCCTCGCTGGTAATGTTTTACAGAATCCCGTTCGTGGCGTCCCGTACGTCTCGGTGGGGACATTATATGCGTCTATAACGTTATATATCCTAAGCAAAGGCAACCTAACATCTCGAATGTAGTATTTCACAACATTTCTGGAGGGTCGGTCCCACTTCTCCATGGGGACAATATATACATCTATAACGTAATATTACCTTACCTAAACCATCTAGACCCACGCTGGTAATGTTTTACAGAATCCCGTTCGTGTCGTCCCGTACGTCTCGGTGCGGACATTATATACGTCTATAACGTTATATATCCTAACCTAAGGCAACTTAACATCTCGGATGTAGTATTTCACAACATTCCAGGCGGGATGGCCCCTACTTCTCGGTGGGAACATTATATACGTCTATATCGTAGTATAACCTAACCTAACCCATCTTGCCTCTCGGTGATAATGCTTTACAGAATCCCGGTCTTGTCGGCCCGTACTTCTCAGTGGGGACATTATTTACGTCTATGACGTTGTATAGATTACCATAAGGCAACCTAACATCTCGAATGTAGTATTTCACAACATTCTTGGCGGGTCGGCCCACTTCAGGGTGGGAACATTATATACGTCTATAACGTAATATAACCTAACCTAACCCATCTAGCCCCTCGCTGGTAATGTTTTACAGATTCTCGGCCTTGTCGTCCCGTACTTCTCGGTGGGGACATTATATACGTCTATAACGTAATATAACCTAACCTAACCCATCCAGCCCCTCGCTGGTAATGTTTTACAGAATCCCGTTCGTGGCGTCCCGTACGTCTCGGTGGGGACATTATATGCGTCTATAACGTTATATATCCTAAGCAAAGGCAACCTAACATCTCGAATGTAGTATTTCACAACATTTCTGGAGGGTCGGTCCCACTTCTCCATGGGGACAATATATACATCTATAACGTAATATTACCTTACCTAAACCATCTAGACCCACGCTGGTAATGTTTTACAGAATCCCGTTCGTGGCGTCCCGTACGTCTCGGTGGGGACATTATATGCGTCTATAACGTTATATATCCTAAGCAAAGGCAACCTAACATCTCGAATGTAGTATTTCACAACATTTCTGGAGGGTCGGTCCCACTTCTCCATGGGGACAATATATACATCTATAACGTAATATTACCTTACCTAAACCATCTAGACCCACGCTGGTAATGTTTTACAGAATCCCGTTCGTGGCGTCCCGTACGTCTCGGTGGGGACATTATATGCGTCTATAACGTTATATATCCTAAGCAAAGGCAACCTAACATCTCGAATGTAGTATTTCATAACATTTCTGGAGGGTCGGTCCCACTTCTCCATGGGGACAATATATACATCTATAACGTAATATTACCTTACCTAAACCATCTAGACCCACGCTGGTAATGTTTTACAGAATCCCGTTCGTGTCGCTCCGTACGTGTCGGTGCGGGCATTATATACGTCTATAACGTAACACAACCTAACCTTACCCATCTAGGCCCTCGCTGGTAATGTTTAACAGAATCCCGTTCGTGTCGCCCCGTACGTCTCGTTGCGGACATTATATACGTCTATAACGTTATATATCCTAACCTAAGGCAACCTAACATCTCGAATGTAGTATTTCACAAAATTCCTGGCGGGTCGACCAAACTGCACGGTGGGAACATTATATACGTCTATAACGTAATATAACCTAACCTAACCCATCTAGCCCCTCGCTGGTAATGTTTTACAGTATCCCGGTCGTGTCGTCCCGTACTTCTCGGTGGAGACATTATATACATGTCTATAACGTTATATATCCCAACCTAAGGCAACCTAACGTCTCGAATGTAGTATTTCACAACGTTCCTGGCGGGTCGGCCCCACTTCTCGGTGGGGACATTATTTACGTCTATAACGTAATATAACCTACCCTACCCCTCTGGGCCCTCGCTGGTAATGTTTTACAGAATCTCGTTCGTGTCGTTCCGTACGTCTCGGTGAGGACATTATATACATGTCTATAACGTTATATATCCCAACCTAAGGCATCCTAACGTCTCGAATGTTGTGTTTCACAACATTCCTGGCGGGTCGGCCAAACATCTCGGTGGGAACATTATATACGTCTATAACGTAATATAAAATAACCTAACCCATCCAGCCCCTCGCTGGTAATGTTTTACAGAATCCCGTGCGTGTCGTCCCGTACGTCTCGGTGCGGACATTATATACGTCTATAACGTTATATATCTAGACCTAAGGAAACCCAACACCTCGAATGTAGTATTTTACAACATTCCAGGCGAAACGGCCCCTACTTCTCGGTGGGGACATCATATACGTCTATACCGTAATATAACATAACCTTACCAATCTTGCACCTCGGTGATAATGTTTTACAGAATCCCGGTCGTGTCGACACGTACTTCTCGGTGGGGTCATTATATACGTCTCTAACGTTGTATATAATACCATAAGGCAAAATAACATTTCGAGTGTAGTATTTCACAACATTCCCCGCGGATCGGCCCTAATTCCCGGTGGGAACATTATTTACGTCTATAACGTAATATAACCTAACCTAACCCATCTGGGCCCTCGCTGGTAATGTTTTACAGAATCCCGGTTGTGTCGTCCCGTACTTCTCGGTGGGGACACTATATACGTCTATAACATTATATATCCTAACCTAAGGCAACCTAACGTCTCGAATGTAGTATTTCACAACATTCCAGGCGGGTCCCTACATCTCGGTGGGGACATAATATACGTCTATATCGTAATATATCCTAACCTAACCCACTTTGGCTCTCGGTGATAATGTTTTACAGAATCCCGGGGTGTCGGCTCGTACATCTAGGTGTGGACATTATATACGTATCTATCGTTATATATCCTAACCTAAGGCAACCTAACATCTCGGACATAGTGTCTTCCAACATTCCTGGCGGGTCGGCCCCTACTTTTCGGTGGGAACATTATATACGTATCTATCGTTATATATCCTAACCTAAGGCAACCTAACATCTCGGACATAGTGTCTTCCAACATTCCTGGCGGGTCGGCCCCTACTTTTCGGTGGGAACATTATATACGTCTATAACGTAATATAAAATAACCTAACCCATCCAGACCCTCGCTGGTAATATTTTACAGAATCCCGGTCGTGTAGTCCCGTACTTCTCGGTGGGTACATTATATACGTCTATAACGTTATATATCCTAACCTAAGGCAACTTAACATCTCGGATGTAATATTTTCCAACATTCCTGGCGGGTCGGCCCCTACTTCTCGGTGGGCACATTATATACGTCTATAACGTAACACAACCTAACCTTACCCATCTAGGCCCTCGCTGGTAATGTTTTACCGAATCCCGGTTGTGTCGTCCCGTACTTCTCGGTGGGTGCATTATATACGTCTTTAACGTGATATACACTGACCTAAGGCAACCTAACATCTCGAGTGTTGTATTTTGCAACATTCCTGGCGGGTCGGCCCTTACTTCTCGGAAGGCACATTATATACGTCTTTGTCGTAATATAACCTAACCTAACTCATCTAGACCCTCGCAGGTAACGCAGTGCAGAATCCCGTTCGTGTCGACCCGTACGTCTATGTCCGGACATTATATACGTCTATAACGTTATATATCCTAACCTAAGGCAACCTAAAGTCTCGAATATTGTATTTCACAACATTCCTGGCGGGTCGGTCAAACTTCTCGGTGGGAACATTATATACGTCTATATCGTCATATAACATAACCTAACCAATCTTGCCCCTCGCTGGTAATGTTTTACAGAATCTCGTTCGTGTCGTTCCGTACGTCTCGGTGAGGACATTATATACATGTCTATAACGTTATATATCCCAACCTAAGGCATCCTAACGTCTCGAATGTTGTGTTTCACAACATTCCTGGCGGGTCGGCCAAATATCTCGGTGGGAACATTATATACCTCTGTAACGTAATATAACCTAACCTAACCCATCTTGCCCCTCGGTGATAATGTTTTACAGAATCCCAGTCGTGTCGGCCCGTACTTCTCGGTGTGGACATTATATACGTCTATAACGTTATATATCCTAACCTAAGGCAACCTAACATCTCGGATATAGTGTCTTCCACCATTCCTGGCGTTTCGGCCCCTACTTTTCGGTGGGAACATTATATACGTCTATAACGTAATATAAAATAACCTAACCCATCCAGCCCCTCGCTGGTAATGTTTTACAGAATCCCGGTCGTGTCGTCCCGTACTACTCTGTGGGGACATTATTATACGTCTATAACGTTATATATCCTAACCTAAGGCAACCTAACATCTCGAATGTTATATTTAACAACATTCCAGGGGGGTCGGCTCCTACATCTCGGTGGGAACATTCTTTACGTGTATAACGTAATATAACCTAACCTAACCCATCTAGGCCCTCGCAGGTAATGTTTTACAGAGTCTCGTTCGGGTCGTCCCGTACGACTCGGTGCGGACATTATATACGACTATAACGTTATATATCCTAACCTAAGGCAACCTAACATCTCGAATGTACTATTTTACAATATTCCAGGCGGGTCGGCCCCTTCTTCTCGGTGGGGACATTATATACGTCTATAACGTAATATAACCTAACCTAACCCATCTAGCCCCTCACTGGTAATGTTTTACAGAATCCCGGTCGTGCCGTCCCGTACTTATCGGTGTGGACATTATGCATGTCTATAACGTTATATATCCTAATCAAAAGCAACCTAAATTCTCGAATGTAGTATTTCACAACATTCCTGGCGGGTCGGCCCCACTTATCGGTGGGAACATTACATACGTCTATAACGTAATATATCCTAACCTAACCCATCTAGCCCCTCGCTGGTAATTTTTTACAAAATCCCGGTCTTGTCGTCCCGTACTTCTCGGTGGGGACATTATATACGTCTATAATGTTATATATCCTAACCTAGGGCAACCTAACATCTCGAATGTAGTATTTCCCAACATTCCTGGCGGGTCGGCCCACTTCAGGGTGGGAACATTATATACGTCTATAACGTAATATAACCTAACCTAACCCATCTAGCCCTTCGCTGGTAATATTTTACAGAATCCCGGTCGTATCGTCCCGTACTTCTCGGTGGAGGCATTATATACGTCTATAACGTTATATATCCTAACTTTAGGCAACCTAACGTCTCGAGTGTAGTATTTCACAACATTCCTGGCGGGTCGGCACCACTTCTCGGTGGGAACATTATATTCGTCTATAACGTAATATAACCTAACCTAACCCATCCAGCCCATCGCTGGTAATGTTTTACAGAATCCCGTTCGTGTCGCTCCGTACGTGTCGGTGCGGGCATTATATACGTCTATAACGTAACACAACCTAACCTTACCCATCTAGGCCCTCGCTGGTAATGTTTAACAGAATCCCGTTCGTGTCGCCCCGTACGTCTCGTTGCGGACATTATATACGTCTATAACGTTATATATCCTAACCTAAGGCAACCTAACATCTCGAATGTAGTATTTCACAAAATTCCTGGCGGGTCGACCAAACTGCACGGTGGGAACATTATATACGTCTATAACGTAATATAACCTAACCTAACCCATCTAGCCCCTCGCTGGTAATGTTTTACAGTATCCCGGTCGTGTCGTCCCGTACTTCTCGGTGGAGACATTATATACATGTCTATAACGTTATATATCCCAACCTAAGGCAACCTAACGTCTCGAATGTAGTATTTCACAACGTTCCTGGCGGGTCGGCCCCACTTCTCGGTGGGGACATTATTTACGTCTATAACGTAATATAACCTACCCTACCCCTCTGGGCCCTCGCTGGTAATGTTTTACAGAATCTCGTTCGTGTCGTTCCGTACGTCTCGGTGAGGACATTATATACATGTCTATAACGTTATATATCCCAACCTAAGGCATCCTAACGTCTCGAATGTTGTGTTTCACAACATTCCTGGCGGGTCGGCCAAACATCTCGGTGGGAACATTATATACGTCTATAACGTAATATAAAATAACCTAACCCATCCAGCCCCTCGCTGGTAATGTTTTACAGAATCCCGTGCGTGTCGTCCCGTACGTCTCGGTGCGGACATTATATACGTCTATAACGTTATATATCTAGACCTAAGGAAACCCAACACCTCGAATGTAGTATTTTACAACATTCCAGGCGAAACGGCCCCTACTTCTCGGTGGGGACATCATATACGTCTATACCGTAATATAACATAACCTAACCAATCTTGCACCTCGGTGATAATGTTTTACAGAATCCCGGTCGTGTCGACACGTACTTCTCGGTGGGGTCATTATATACGTCTCTAACGTTGTATATAATACCATAAGGCAAAATAACATTTCGAGTGTAGTATTTCACAACATTCCCCGCGGATCGGCCCTAATTCCCGGTGGGAACATTATTTACGTCTATAACGTAATATAACCTAACCTAACCCATCTGGGCCCTCGCTGGTAATGTTTTACAGAATCCCGGTTGTGTCGTCCCGTACATCTCGGTGGGGACATTATATACGTCTATAACATTATATATCCTAACCTAAGGCAACCTAACGTCTCGAATGTAGTATTTCACAACATTCCTGGCGGGTCGGCCCCATATCTCGGTGGGAACATTATATACGTCTATAACGTAATATAACCTAACCTAAACCATCTAGCCCCTCGCTGCTAATATTTTACAGACTCCCGGTCGTTTCGTCCCGTACGTCTCGGAGCGGATATTATATACGTCTATAACGTTATATATCCTAACCTAAGGCAACCTGACATCTCGAATGTTATATTTAACAACATTCCAGGCGGGTCGGCCCCTACATCTCGGTGGGGACATAATATACGTCTATATCGTAATATATCCTAACCTAACCCACTTTGGCTCTCGGTGATAATGTTTTACAGAATCCCGGTCGTGTCGGCTCGTACATCTAGGTGTGGACATTATATACGTATCTATCGTTATATATCCTAACCTAAGGCAACCTAACATCTCGGACATAGTGTCTTCCAACATTCCTGGCGGGTCGGCCCCTACTTTTCGGTGGGAACATTATATACGTCTATAACGTAATATAAAATAACCTAACCCATCCAGACCCTCGCTGGTAATATTTTACAGAATCCCGGTCGTGTAGTCCCGTACTTCTCGGTGGGTACATTATATACGTCTATAACGTTATATATCCTAACCTAAGGCAACTTAACATCTCGGATGTAATATTTTCCAACATTCCTGGCGGGTCGGCCCCTACTTCTCGGTGGGCACATTATATACGTCTATAACGTAACACAACCTAACCTTACCCATCTAGGCCCTCGCTGGTAATGTTTTACCGAATCCCGGTTGTGTCGTCCCGTACTTCTCGGTGGGTGCATTATATACGTCTATAACGTGATATACACTAACCTAAGGCAACCTAACATCTCGAGTGTAGTATTTTGCAACATTCCTGGCGGGTCGGCCCTTACTTCTCGGAAGGCACATTATATACGTCTTTGTCGTAATATAACCTAACCTAACTCATCTAGACCCTCGCAGGTAACGCATTGCAGAATCCCGTTCGTGTCGACCCGTACGTCTATGTCCGGACATTATATACGTCTATAACGTTATATATCCTAACCTAAGGCAACCTAAAGTCTCGAATATTGTATTTCACAACATTCCTGGCGGGTCGGTCAAACTTCTCGGTGGGAACATTATATACGTCTATATCGTCATATAACATAACCTAACCCATCTAGCCCCTCGCTGGTAATGTTTTACAGTATCCCGGTCGTGTCGTCCCGTACTTCTCGGTGGAGACATTATATACATGTCTATAACGTTATATATCCCAACCTAAGGCAACCTAACGTCTCGAATGTAGTATTTCACAACGTTCCTGGCGGGTCGGCCCCACTTCTCGGTGGGGACATTATTTACGTCTATAACGTAATATAACCTACCCTACCCCTCTGGGCCCTCGCTGGTAATGTTTTACAGAATCTCGTTCGTGTCGTTCCGTACGTCTCGGTGAGGACATTATATACATGTCTATAACGTTATATATCCCAACCTAAGGCATCCTAACGTCTCGAATGTTGTGTTTCACAACATTCCTGGCGGGTCGGCCAAACATCTCGGTGGGAACATTATATACGTCTATAACGTAATATAAAATAACCTAACCCATCCAGCCCCTCGCTGGTAATGTTTTACAGAATCCCGTGCGTGTCGTCACGTACGTCTCGGTGCGGACATTATATACGTCTATAACGTTATATATCTAGACCTAAGGAAACCCAACACCTCGAATGTAGTATTTTACAACATTCCAGGCGAAACGGCCCCTACTTCTCGGTGGGGACATCATATACGTCTATACCGTAATATAACATAACCTTACCAATCTTGCACCTCGGTGATAATGTTTTACAGAATCCCGGTCGTGTCGACACGTACTTCTCGGTGGGGTCATTATATACGTCTCTAACGTTGTATATAATACCATAAGGCAAAATAACATTTCGAGTGTAGTATTTCACAACATTCCCCGCGGATCGGCCCTAATTCCCGGTGGGAACATTATTTACGTCTATAACGTAATATAACCTAACCTAACCCATCTGGGCCCTCGCTGGTAATGTTTTACAGAATCCCGGTTGTGTCGTCCCGTACTTCTCGGTGGGGACACTATATACGTCTATAACATTATATATCCTAACCTAAGGCAACCTAACGTCTCGAATGTAGTATTTCACAACATTCCAGGCGGGTCCCTACATCTCGGTGGGGACATAATATACGTCTATATCGTAATATATCCTAACCTAACCCACTTTGGCTCTCGGTGATAATGTTTTACAGAATCCCGGGGTGTCGGCTCGTACATCTAGGTGTGGACATTATATACGTATCTATCGTTATATATCCTAACCTAAGGCAACCTAACATCTCGGACATAGTGTCTTCCAACATTCCTGGCGGGTCGGCCCCTACTTTTCGGTGGGAACATTATATACGTATCTATCGTTATATATCCTAACCTAAGGCAACCTAACATCTCGGACATAGTGTCTTCCAACATTCCTGGCGGGTCGGCCCCTACTTTTCGGTGGGAACATTATATACGTCTATAACGTAATATAAAATAACCTAACCCATCCAGACCCTCGCTGGTAATATTTTACAGAATCCCGGTCGTGTAGTCCCGTACTTCTCGGTGGGTACATTATATACGTCTATAACGTTATATATCCTAACCTAAGGCAACTTAACATCTCGGATGTAATATTTTCCAACATTCCTGGCGGGTCGGCCCCTACTTCTCGGTGGGCACATTATATACGTCTATAACGTAACACAACCTAACCTTACCCATCTAGGCCCTCGCTGGTAATGTTTTACCGAATCCCGGTTGTGTCGTCCCGTACTTCTCGGTGGGTGCATTATATACGTCTATAACGTGATATACACTGACCTAAGGCAACCTAACATCTCGAGTGTTGTATTTTGCAACATTCCTGGCGGGTCGGCCCTTACTTCTCGGAAGGCACATTATATACGTCTTTGTCGTAATATAACCTAACCTAACTCATCTAGACCCTCGCAGGTAACGCAGTGCAGAATCCCGTTCGTGTCGACCCGTACGTCTATGTCCGGACATTATATACGTCTATAACGTTATATATCCTAACCTAAGGCAACCTAAAGTCTCGAATATTGTATTTCACAACATTCCTGGCGGGTCGGTCAAACTTCTCGGTGGGAACATTATATACGTCTATATCGTCATATAACATAACCTAACCAATCTTGCCCCTCGCCAGTAATGTTTTACAGAATCCCGTTCGTGTCGACACGTACGTCTCGGTCCGGACATTATATACGTCTATAACGTTATATATCCTAACCTAAGGCAACCTAAAGTCTCGTATATTGTATTTCACAACATTCCTAGCGGGTCGGCCAAACTTCTCGGTGGGAACATTATATACCTCTGTAACGTAATATAACCTAACCTAACCCATCTTGCCCCTCGGTGATAATGTTTTACAGAATCCCAGTCGTGTCGGCCCGTACTTCTCGGTGTGGACATTATATACGTCTATAACGTTATATATCCTAACCTAAGGCAACCTAACATCTCGAATGTTATATTTAACAACATTCCAGGGGGGTCGGCTCCTACATCTCGGTGGGAACATTCTTTACGTGTATAACGTAATATAACCTAACCTAACCCATCTAGGCCCTCGCAGGTAATGTTTTACAGAGTCTCGTTCGGGTCGTCCCGTACGACTCGGTGCGGACATTATATACGACTATAACGTTATATATCCTAACCTAAGGCAACCTAACATCTCGAATGTACTATTTTACAATATTCCAGGCGGGTCGGCCCCTTCTTCTCGGTGGGGACATTATATACGTCTATAACGTAATATAACCTAACCTAACCCATCTAGCCCCTCACTGGTAATGTTTTACAGAATCCCGGTCGTGCCGTCCCGTACTTATCGGTGTGGACATTATGCATGTCTATAACGTTATATATCCTAATCAAAAGCAACCTAAATTCTCGAATGTAGTATTTCACAACATTCCTGGCGGGTCGGCCCCACTTATCGGTGGGAACATTATATACGTCTATAACGTAATATATCCTAACCTAACCCATCTAGCCCCTCGCTGGTAATTTTTTACAAAATCCCGGTCTTGTCGTCCCGTACTTCTCGGTGGGGACATTATATACGTCTATAATGTTATATATCCTAACCTAGGGCAACCTAACATCTCGAATGTAGTATTTCCCAACATTCCTGGCGGGTCGGCCCACTTCAGGGTGGGAACATTATATACGTCTATAACGTAATATAACCTAACCTAACCCATCTAGCCCCTCGCTGGTAATGTTTTACAGATTCTCGGCCTTGTCGTCCCGTACTTCTCGGTGGGGACATTATATACGTCTATAACGTTATATATCCTAACCTACGGCAACCTAACATCTCGAATGTAGTATTTCACAACATTCCTGGCGGGTCGGCCCCACTTCTCGGTGGGAACATTATATACGTCTATAACGTAATATCACCTAACCTAACCCATCTAGCCCCTCGCTGGTAATATTTTACAGAATCCCGGTCGTATCGTCCCGTACTTCTCGGTGGAGGCATTATATACGTCTATAACGTTATATATCCTAACTTTAGGCAACCTAACGTCTCGAGTGTAGTATTTCACAACATTCCTGGCGGGTCGGCACCACTTCTCGGTGGGAACATTATATTCGTCTATAACGTAATATAACCTAACCTAACCCATCCAGCCCATCGCTGGTAATGTTTTACAGAATCCCGTTCGTGTCGCTCCGTACGTGTCGGTGCGGGCATTATATACGTCTAAAACGTAACACAACCTAACCTTACCCATCTAGGCCCTCGCTGGTAATGTTTAACAGAATCCCGTTCGTGTCGCCCCGTACGTCTCGTTGCGGACATTATATACGTCTATAACGTTATATATCCTAACCTAAGGCAACCTAACATCTCGAATGTAGTATTTCACAAAATTCCTGGCGGGTCGACCAAACTGCACGGTGGGAACATTATATACGTCTATAACGTAATATAACCTAACCTAACCCATCTAGCCCCTCGCTGGTAATGTTTTACAGTATCCCGGTCGTGTCGTCCCGTACTTCTCGGTGGAGACATTATATACATGTCTATAACGTTATATATCCCAACCTAAGGCAACCTAACGTCTCGAATGTAGTATTTCACAACGTTCCTGGCGGGTCGGCCCCACTTCTCGGTGGGGACATTATTTACGTCTATAACGTAATATAACCTACCCTACCCCTCTGGGCCCTCGCTGGTAATGTTTTACAGAATCTCGTTCGTGTCGTTCCGTACGTCTCGGTGAGGACATTATATACATGTCTATAACGTTATATATCCCAACCTAAGGCATCCTAACGTCTCGAATGTTGTGTTTCACAACATTCCTGGCGGGTCGGCCAAACATCTCGGTGGGAACATTATATACGTCTATAACGTAATATAAAATAACCTAACCCATCCAGCCCCTCGCTGGTAATGTTTTACAGAATCCCGTGCGTGTCGTCCCGTACGTCTCGGTGCGGACATTATATACGTCTATAACGTTATATATCTAGACCTAAGGAAACCCAACACCTCGAATGTAGTATTTTACAACATTCCAGGCGAAACGGCCCCTACTTCTCGGTGGGGACATCATATACGTCTATACCGTAATATAACATAACCTAACCAATCTTGCACCTCGGTGATAATGTTTTACAGAATCCCGGTCGTGTCGACACGTACTTCTCGGTGGGGTCATTATATACGTCTCTAACGTTGTATATAATACCATAAGGCAAAATAACATTTCGAGTGTAGTATTTCACAACATTCCCCGCGGATCGGCCCTAATTCCCGGTGGGAACATTATTTACGTCTATAACGTAATATAACCTAACCTAACCCATCTGGGCCCTCGCTGGTAATGTTTTACAGAATCCCGGTTGTGTCGTCCCGTACATCTCGGTGGGGACATTATATACGTCTATAACATTATATATCCTAACCTAAGGCAACCTAACGTCTCGAATGTAGTATTTCACAACATTCCTGGCGGGTCGGCCCCACATCTCGGTGGGAACATTATATACGTCTATAACGTAATATAACCTAACCTAAACCATCTAGCCCCTCGCTGCTAATATTTTACAGACTCCCGGTCGTTTCGTCCCGTACGTCTCGGAGCGGATATTATATACGTCTATAACGTTATATATCCTAACCTAAGGCAACCTGACATCTCGAATGTTATATTTAACAACATTCCAGGCGGGTCGGCCCCTACATCTCGGTGGGGACATAATATACGTCTATATCGTAATATATCCTAACCTAACCCACTTTGGCTCTCGGTGATAATGTTTTACAGAATCCCGGTCGTGTCGGCTCGTACATCTAGGTGTGGACATTATATACGTATCTATCGTTATATATCCTAACCTAAGGCAACCTAACATCTCGGACATAGTGTCTTCCAACATTCCTGGCGGGTCGGCCCCTACTTTTCGGTGGGAACATTATATACGTCTATAACGTAATATAAAATAACCTAACCCATCCAGACCCTCGCTGGTAATATTTTACAGAATCCCGGTCGTGTAGTCCCGTACTTCTCGGTGGGTACATTATATACGTCTATAACGTTATATATCCTAACCTAAGGCAACTTAACATCTCGGATGTAATATTTTCCAACATTCCTGGCGGGTCGGCCCCTACTTCTCGGTGGGCACATTATATACGTCTATAACGTAACACAACCTAACCTTACCCATCTAGGCCCTCGCTGGTAATGTTTTACCGAATCCCGGTTGTGTCGTCCCGTACTTCTCGGTGGGTGCATTATATACGTCTATAACGTGATATACACTAACCTAAGGCAACCTAACATCTCGAGTGTAGTATTTTGCAACATTCCTGGCGGGTCGGCCCTTACTTCTCGGAAGGCACATTATATACGTCTTTGTCGTAATATAACCTAACCTAACTCATCTAGACCCTCGCAGGTAACGCATTGCAGAATCCCGTTCATGTCGACCCGTACGTCTATGTCCGGACATTATATACGTCTATAACGTTATATATCCTAACCTAAGGCAACCTAAAGTCTCGAATATTGTATTTCACAACATTCCTGGCGGGTCGGTCAAACTTCTCGGTGGGAACATTATATACGTCTATATCGTCATATAACATAACCTAACCAATCTTGCCCCTCGCCAGTAATGTTTTACAGAATCACGTTCGTGTCGACACGTACGTCTCGGTCCGGACATTATATACGTCTATAACGTTACATATCCTAACCTAAGGCAACCTAAAGTCTCGTATATTGTATTTCACAACATTCCTGGCGGGTCGGCCAAACTTCTCGGTGGGAACATTATATACCTCTGTAACGTAATATAACCTAACCTAACCCATCTTGCCCCTCGGTGATAATGTTTTACAGAATCCCAGTCGTGTCGGCCCGTACTTCTCGGTGTGGACATTATATACGTCTATAACGTTATATATCCTAACCTAAGGCAACCTAACATCTCGGATATAGTGTCTTCCAACATTCCTGGCGTTTCGGCCCCTACTTTTCGGTGGGAACATTATATACGTCTATAACGTAATATAAAATAACCTAACCCATCCAGCCCCTCGCTGGTAATGTTTTACAGAATCCCGGTCGTGTCGTCCCGTACTTCTCTGTGGGGACATTATATACGTCTATAACGTTATATATCTAGACCTAAGGAAACCCAACACCTCGAATGTAGTATTTTACAACATTCCAGGCGAAACGGCCCCTACTTCTCGGTGGGGACATCATATACGTCTATACCGTAATATAACATAACCTAACCAATCTTGCACCTCGGTGATAATGTTTTACAGAATCCCGGTCGTGTCGACACGTACTTCTCGGTGGGGTCATTATATACGTCTCTAACGTTGTATATAATACCATAAGGCAAAATAACATTTCGAGTGTAGTATTTCACAACATTCCCCGCGGATCGGCCCTAATTCCCGGTGGGAACATTATTTACGTCTATAACGTAATATAACCTAACCTAACCCATCTGGGCCCTCGCTGGTAATGTTTTACAGAATCCCGGTTGTGTCGTCCCGTACCTCTCCTTGGGAACATTATAGACGTCTATAACTTTATATATCCTAACCTAAGGCAACCTCACACATCGGATGTAGTATTTTACAACATTCCTGGCGAGTCGGCCCCTACCTCTCGGTGGGAACATTATATACGATTATAACGTAATATAACCTAACCTAATACATCTAGCCCCTCGCTGGTAATGTTTTACAGAATTCCGGTCGTGTCGGCCCGTACCCCTCCGTGGGAACATTATATACGTCTATAACATTATATATCCTAACCTAAGGCAACCTAACGTCTCGAATGTAGTATTTCACAACATTCCTGGCGGGTCGGCCCCACCTCTCGGTGGGAACATTATATACGTCTATAACGTAATATAACCTAACCTAAACCATCTAGCCCCTCGCTGCTAATATTTTACAGACTCCCGGTCGTTTCGTCCCGTACGTCTCGGAGCGGATATTATATACGTCTATAACGTTATATATCCTAACCTAAGGCAACCTGACATCTCGAATGTTATATTTAACAACATTCCAGGCGGGTCGGCCCCTACATCTCGGTGGGGAAATAATATACGTCTATATCGTAATATATCCTAACCTAACCCACTTTGGCTCTCGGTGATAATGTTTTACAGAATCCCGGTCGTGTCGGCTCGTACATCTAGGTGTGGACATTATATACGTATCTATCGTTATATATCCTAACCTAAGGCAACCTAACATCTCGGACATAGTGTCTTCCAACATTCCTGGCGGGTCGGCCCCTACTTTTCGGTGGGAACATTATATACGTCTATAACGTAATATAAAATAACCTAACCCATCCAGACCCTCGCTGGTAATATTTTACAGAATCCCGGTCGTGTAGTCCCGTACTTCTCGGTGGGTACATTATATACGTCTATAACGTTATATATCCTAACTTAAGGCAACTTAACATCTCGGATGTAATATTTTCCAACATTCCTGGCGGGTCGGCCCCTACTTCTCGGTGGGCACATTATATACGTCTATAACGTAACACAACCTAACCTTACCCATCTAGGCCCTCGCTGGTAATGTTTTACCGAATCCCGGTTGTGTCGTCCCGTACTTCTCGGTGGGTGCATTATATACGTCTATAACGTGATATACACTAACCTAAGGCAACCTAACATCTCGAGTGTAGTATTTTGCAACATTCCTGGCGGGTCGGCCCTTACTTCTCGGAAGGCACATTATATACGTCTTTGTCGTAATATAACCTAACCTAACTCATCTAGACCCTCGCAGGTAACGCATTGCAGAATCCCGTTCGTGTCGACCCGTACGTCTATGTCCGGACATTATATACGTCTATAACGTTATATATCCTAACCTAAGGCAACCTAAAGTCTCGAATATTGTATTTCACAACATTCCTGGCGGGTCGGTCAAACTTCTCGGTGGGAACATTATATACGTCTATATCGTCATATAACATAACCTAATCAATCTTGCCCCTCGCCAGTAATGTTTTACAGAATCCCGTTCGTGTCGACACGTACGTCTCGGTCCGGACATTATATACGTCTATAACGTTATATATCCTAACCTAAGGCAACCTAAAGTCTCGTATATTGTATTTCACAACATTCCTGGCGGGTCGGCCAAACTTCTCGGTGGGAACATTATATACCTCTGTAACGTAATATAACCTAACCTAACCCATCTTGCCCCTCGGTGATAATGTTTTACAGAATCCCAGTCGTGTCGGCCCGTACTTCTCAGTGTGGACATTATATACGTCTATAACGTTATATATCCTAACCTAAGGCAACCTAACATCTCGGATATAGTGTCTTCCAACATTCCTGGCGTTTCGGCCCCTACTTTTCGGTGGGAACATTATATACGTCTATAACGTAATATAAAATAACCTAACCCATCCAGCCCCTCGCTGGTAATGTTTTACAGAATCCCGGTCGTGTTGTCCCGTACTTCTCTGTGGGGACATTATTATACGTCTATAACGTTATATATCCTAACCTAAGGCAACCTAACATCTCGAATGTTATATTTAACAACATTCCAGGGGGGTCGGCTCCTACATCTCGGTGGGAACATTCTTTACGTGTATAACGTAATATAACCTAACCTAACCCATCTAGGCCCTCGCAGGTAATGTTTTACAGAGTCTCGTTCGGGTCGTCCCGTACGTCTCGGTGCGGACATTATATACGACTATAACGTTATATATCCTAACCTAAGGCAACCTAACATCTCGAATGTACTATTTTACAATATTCCAGGCGGGTCGGCCCCTTCTTCTCGGTGGGGACATTATATACGTCTATAACGTAGTATAACCTAACCTAACCCATCTAGCCCCTCACTGGTAATGTTTTACAGAATCCCGGTCGTGCCGTCCCGTACTTCTCGGTGTGGACATTATGCATGTCTATAACGTTATATATCCTAATCAAAAGCAACCTAAATTCTCGAATGTAGTATTTCACAACATTCCTGGCGGGTCGGCCAAACTTCTCGGTGGGAACATTATATACCTCTGTAACGTAATATAACCTAACCTAACCCATCTTGCCCCTCGGTGATAATGTTTTACAGAATCCCAGTCGTGTCGGCCCGTACTTCTCAGTGTGGACATTATATACGTCTATAACGTTATATATCCTAACCTAAGGCAACCTAACATCTCGGATATAGTGTCTTCCAACATTCCTGGCGTTTCGGCCCCTACTTTTCGGTGGGAACATTATATACGTCTATAACGTGATATAAAATAACCTAACCCATCCAGCCCCTCGCTGGTAATGTTTTACAGAATCCCGGTCGTGTCGTCCCGTACTTCTCTGTGGGGACATTATTATACGTCTATAACGTTATATATCCTAACCTAAGGCAACCTAACATCTCGAATGTTATATTTAACAACATTCCAGGGCGGTCGGCTCCTACATCTCGGTGGGAACATTCTTTACGTGTATAACGTAATATAACCTAACCTAACCCATCTAGGCCCTCGCAGGTAATGTTTTACAGAGTCTCGTTCGGGTCGTCCCGTACGTCTCGGTGCGGACATTATATACGACTATAACGTTATATATCCTAACCTAAGGCAACCTAACATCTCGAATGTACTATTTTACAATATTCCAGGCGGGTCGGCCCCTTCTTCTCGGTGGGGACATTATATACGTCTATAACGTAGTATAACCTAACCTAACCCATCTAGCCCCTCACTGGTAATGTTTTACAGAATCCCGGTCGTGCCGTCCCGTACTTCTCGGTGTGGACATTATGCATGTCTATAACGTTATATATCCTAATCAAAAGCAACCTAAATTCTCGAATGTAGTATTTCACAACATTCCTGGCGGGTCGGCCCCTACTTCTCGGTGGGCACATTATATACGTCTATAACGTAACAGAACCTAACCTTAGCCATCTATGCCCTCGCTTGTAATGTTTTACTGAATCCCGTTCGTGTCGTCCCGTACGTCTCGGTGGGGACATTATACTCGTCTATAACGTTATATATCCTAACCTTAGGCAAATTAACGTCTCGAGTGTAGTATTTCACAACATTCCTGGCGGGTCGGCCCCACTTCTCGGTGGGAACATTATATACGTCTATAACGTAATATCACCTAACCTAACCCATCTAGCCCCTCGCTGGTAATATTTTACAGAATCCCGGTCGTGTCGTCCCGTACTTCTCGGTGGAGACATTATATACGCCTATAACGTTATATATCCTAACCTTAGGCAACCTAACGTCTCGAGTGTAGTATTTCACAACATTCCTGGCGGGTCGGTCAAACTTCTCGGTGGGAACATTATATACGTATATAACGTAATATAGCCTAACCTATCCCATCTAGCCCCTCGCTGGTAATGTTTTACAGCATCCCGGTCGTGTCGTCCCGTACTTCTCGGTGGGAACATTATATATGTCTATAACGTTATATATCCTAACCTAAGGCAACCTAACGTCTCGAATGTAGTACTGCACAACATTCCTCGCGGATCTGCCCCACTTCTCGGTGGGAACATTCTTTACGTCTATAACGTAATATAACATAACCTAACCCATCTAGCCCCTCGCTGGTAATATTTTACAGAATCCCGGTCGTGTCGTCCGGTACTTCTCGGTGGGAACATTATATACGTCTATAACGTAATATCACCTAACCTAACCCATCTAGCCCCTCGCTGGTAATATTTTACAGAATCCCGGTCGTATCGTCCCGTACTTCTCGGTGGAGGCATTATATACGTCTATAACGTTATATATCCTAACTTTAGGCAACCTAACGTCTCGAGTGTAGTATTTCACAACATTCCTGGCGGGTCGGCACCACTTCTCGGTGGGAACATTATATTCGTCTATAACGTAATATAACCTAACCTAACCCATCTAGCCCATCGCTGGTAATGTTTTACAGAATCCCGTTCGTGTCGCTCCGTACGTGTCGGTGCGGGCATTATATACGTCTATAACGCAACACAACCTAACCTTACCCATCTAGGCCCTCGCTGGTAATGTTTAACAGAATCCCGTTCGTGTCGCCCCGTACGTCTCGTTGCGGACATTATATACGTCTATAACGTTATATATCCTAACCTAAGGCAACCTAACATCTCGAATGTAGTATTTCACAAAATTCCTGGCGGGTCGACCAAACTGCACGGTGGGAACATTATATACGTCTATAACGTAATATAACCTAACCTAACCCATCTAGCCCCTCGCTGGTAATGTTTTACAGTATACCGGTCGTGTCGTCCCGTACTTCTCGCTGGAGACATTATATACATGTCTATAACGTTATATATCCCAACCTAAGGCAACCTAACGTCTCGAATGTAGTATTTCACAACATTCCTGGTGGGTCGGCCCCACTTCTCGGTGGGGACATTATTTACGTCTATAACGTAATATAACCTACCCTACCCCTCTGGGCCCTCGCTGGTAATGTTTTACAGAATCTCGTTCGTGTCGTTCCGGACGTCTCGGTGAGGACATTATATACATGTCTATAACGTAATATATCCCAACCTAAGGCATCCTAACGTCTCGAATGTTGTGTTTCACAACATTCCTGGCGGGTCGGCCAAACATCTCGGTGGGAACATTATATACGTCTATAACGTAATATAAAATAACCTAACCCATCCAGCCCCTCGCTGGTAATGTTTTACAGAATGGCGGTCGTGTCGTCCCGTACTTCTCGGTGGGGACATTATATGCGTCTATAACGTTATATATCCTAACCTTAGGCAACCTAACGTCTCGAGTGTAGTATTTCACAACATTCCTGGCGGGTCGGCCCCACTTCTCAGTGGGAACATTCTTTACGTCTATAACGTAATATAACCTAACCTAACCCAACTAGGCCCTCGCAGGTAATGTTTTACAGGGTCTCGTTCGTGTCGTTCCGTGCGTCTCGGTGTGGACATTATGCATGTCTATAACGTTATATATCCTAATCAAAAGCAACCTAAATTCTCGAATGTAGTATTTCACAACATTCCGGGCGGGTCGACACCACTTATCGGTGGGAACATTATATGCGTCTATAACGTAATATAACCTAACCTAACCCATCTAGCCCCTCGCTGGTAATTTTTTACAGAATCCCGGTCTTGTCGTCCCGTACTTCTCGGTGGGGACATTATATACGTCTATAATGTTATATATCCTAACCTAGGGCAACCTAACATCTCGAATGTAGTATTTCACAACATTCCTGGCGGGTCGGCCCCACTTCTCGGTGGGAACATTATATACGTCTATATCGTAATGTAACCTAACCTAACCCATATTACCTCTCGGTGATAATGTTTTACAGAATCCCGGTCGTGTCGGCCCGTACATCTGTGTGTGGACATTATATGCGTCTGTAACGTTATATATCCTAACCTAAGGCAACCTAACATCTCGGATATAGTGTCTTCCAACATTCCTGGCGGGTCGGCCCCTACTTTTCGGTGGGAACATTATATACGTCTATAACGTAATATAACCTAACCTAACCCATCCAGCCCCTCGCTGGTAATGTTTTACAGAATCCCGTTCGTGGCGTCCCGTACGTCTCGGTGGGGACGTTATATGCGTCTATAACGTTATATATCCTAAGCAAAGGCAACCTAACATCTCGAATGTAGTATTTCACAACATTTCTGGAGGGTCGGTCCCACTTCTCCATGGGGACAATATATACATCTATAACGTAATATTACCTTACCTAAACCAGCTAGACCCACGCTGGTAATGTTTTACAGAATCCCGTTCGTGGCGTCCCGTACGTCTCGGTGGGGACATTATATGCGTCTATAACGTTATATATCCTAAGCAAAGGCAACCTAACATCTCGAATGTAGTATTTCATAACATTTCTGGAGGGTCGGTCCCACTTCTCCATGGGGACAATATATACATCTATAACGTAATATTACCTTACCTAAACCATCTAGACCCACGCTGGTAATGTTTTACAGAATCCCGGTCTTGTCGGCCCGTACTTCTCAGTGGGGACATTATTTACGTCTATGACGTTGTATAGATTACCATAAGGCAACCTAACGTCTCGAATGTAGTATTTCACAACATTCTTGGCGGGTCGGCCCACTTCAGGGTGGGAACATTATATACGTCTATAACGTAATATAACCTAACCTAACCCATCTAGCCCCTCGCTGGTAATGTTTTACAGATTCTCGGCCTTGTCGTCCCGTACTTCTCGGTGGGGACATTATATACGTCTATAACGTTATATATCCTAACCTACGGCAACCTAACATCTCGAATGTAGTATTTCACAACATTCCTGGCGGGTCGGCCCCACTTCTCGGTGGGAACATTATATACGTCTATAACGTAATATCACCTAACCTAACCCATCTAGCCCCTCGCTGGTAATATTTTACAGAATCCCGGTCGTATCGTCCCGTACTTCTCGGTGGAGGCATTATATACGTCTATAACGTTATATATCCTAACTTTAGGCAACCTAACGTCTCGAGTGTAGTATTTCACATCATTCCTGGCGGGTCGGCACCACTTCTCGGTGGTAACATTATATTCGTCTATAACGTAATATAACCTAACCTAACCCATCTAGCCCATCGCTGGTAATGTTTTACAGAATCCCGTTCGTGTCGCTCCGTACGTGTCGGTGCGGGCATTATATACGTCTATAACGTAACACAACCTAACCTTACCCATCTAGGCCCTCGCTGGTAATGTTTAACAGAATCCCGTTCGTGTCGCCCCGTACGTCTCGTTGCGGACATTATATACGTCTATAACGTTATATATCCTAACCTAAGGCAACCTAACATCTCGAATGTAGTATTTCACAAAATTCCTGGCGGGTCGACCAAACTGCACGGTGGGAACATTATATACGTCTATAACGTAATATAACCTAACCTAACCCATCTAGCCCCTCGCTGGTAATGTTTTACAGTATCCCGGTCGTGTCGTCCCGTACTTCTCGGTGGAGACATTATATACATGTCTATAACGTTATATATCCCAACCTAAGGCAACCTAACGTCTCGAATGTAGTATTTCACAACATTCCTGGCGGGTCGGCCCCACTTCTCGGTGGGGACATTATTTACGTCTATAACGTAATATAACCTACCCTACCCCTCTGGGCCCTCGCTGGTAATGTTTTACAGAATCTCGTTCGTGTCGTTCCGTACGTCTCGGTGAGGACATTATATACATGTCTATAACGTTATATATCCCAACCTAAGGCATCCTAACGTCTCGAATGTTGTGTTTCACAACATTCCTGGCGGGTCGGCCAAACATCTCGGTGGGAACATTATATACGTCTATAACGTAATATAAAGTAACCTAACCCATCCAGCCCCTCGCTGGTAATGTTTTACAGAATCCCGTGCGTGTCGTCCCGTACGTCTCGGTGCGGACATTATATACGTCTATAACGTTATATATCTAGACCTAAGGAAACCCAACACCTCGAATGTAGTATTTTACAACATTCCAGGCGAAACGGCCCCTACTTCTCGGTGGGGACATCATATACGTCTATACCGTAATATAACATAACCTAACCAATCTTGCACCTCGGTGATAATGTTTTACAGAATCCCGGTCGTGTCGACACGTACTTCTCGGTGGGGTCATTATATACGTCTCTAACGTTGTATATAATACCATAAGGCAAAATAACATTTCGAGTGTAGTATTTCACAACATTCCCCGCGGATCGGCCCTAATTCCCGGTGGGAACATTATTTACGTCTATAACGTAATATAACCTAACCTAACCCATCTGGGCCCTCGCTGGTAATGTTTTACAGAATCCCGGTTGTGTCGTCCCGTACTTCTCGGTGGGGACATTATATACGTCTATAACATTATATATCCTAACCTAAGGCAACCTAACGTCTCGAATGTAGTATTTCACAACATTCCTGGCGGGTCGGCCCCACCTCTCGGTGGGAACATTATATACGTCTATAACGTAATATAACCTAACCTAAACCATCTAGCCCCTCGCTGCTAATATTTTACAGACTCCCGCTCGTTTTGTCCCGTATGTCTCGGAGCGGATATTATATACGTCTGTAACGTTATATATCCTAACCTAAGGCAACCTGACATCTCGAATGTTATATTTAACAACATTCCAGGCGGGTCGGCCCCTACATCTCGGTGGGGACATAATATACGTCTATATCGTAATATATCCTAACCTAACCCACTTTGGCTCTCGGTGATAATGTTTTACAGAATCCCGGTCGTGTCGGCTCGTACATCTAGGTGTGGACATTATATACGTATCTATCGTTATATATCCTAACCTAAGGCAACCTAACATCTCGGACATAGTGTCTTCCAACATTCCTGGCGGGTCGGCCCCTACTTTTCGGTGGGAACATTATATACGTCTATAACGTAATATAAAATAACCTAACCCATATAGACCCTCGCTGGTAATATTTTACAGAATCCCGGTCGTGTAGTCCCGTACTTCTCGGTGGGTACATTATATACGTCTATAACGTTATATATCCTAACCTAAGGCAACTTAACATCTCGGATGTAATATTTTCCAACATTCCTGGCGGGTCGGCCCTTACTTCTCGGAAGGCACATTATATACGTCTTTGTCGTAATATAACCTAACCTAACTCATCTAGACCCTCGCAGGTAACGCATTGCAGAATCCCGTTCGTGTCGACCCGTACGTCTATGTCCGGACATTATATACGTCTATAACGTTATATATCCTAACCTAAGGCAACCTAAAGTCTCGAATATTGTATTTCACAACATTCCTGGCGGGTCGGTCAAACTTCTCGGTGGGAACATTATATACGTCTATATCGTCATATAACATAACCTAACCAATCTTGCCCCTCGCCAGTAATGTTTTACAGAATCCCGTTCGTGTCGACACGTACGTCTCGGTCCGGACATTATATACGTCTATAACGTTATATATCCTAACCTAAGGCAACCTAAAGTCTCGTATATTGTATTTCACAACATTCCTGGCGGGTCGGCCAAACTTCTCGGTGGGAACATTATATACCTCTGTAACGTAATATAACCTAACCTAACCCATCTTGCCCCTCGGTGATAATGTTTTACAGAATCCCAGTCGTGTCGGCCCGTACTTCTCAGTGTGGACATTATATACGTCTATAACGTTATATATCCTAACCTAAGGCAACCTAACATCTCGGATATAGTGTCTTCCAACATTCCTGGCGTTTCGGCCCCTACTTTTCGGTGGGAACATTATATACGTCTATAACGTAATATAAAATAACCTAACCCATCCAGCCCCTCGCTGGTAATGTTTTACAGAATCCCGTTCGTGTCGTCCCGTACGTCTCGGTGCGGACATTATATACGTCTATAACGTTATATATCTAGACCTAAGGAAACCCAACACCTCGAATGTAGTATTTTACAACATTCCAGGCGAAACGGCCCCTACTTCTCGGTGGGGACATCATATACGTCTATACCGTAATATAACATAACCTAACCAATCTTGCACCTCGGTGATAATGTTTTACAGAATCTCGGTCGTGTCGACACGTACTTCTCGGTGGGGTCATTATATACGTCTCTAACGTTGTATATAATACCATAAGGCAAAATAACATTTCGAGTGTAGTATTTCACAACATTCCCCGCGGATCGGCCCTAATTCCCGGTGGGAACATTATTTACGTCTATAACGTAATATAACCTAACCTAACCCATCTGGGCCCTCGCTGGTAATGTTTTACAGAATCCCGGTTGTGTCGTCCCGTACTTCTCGGTGGGGACATTATATACGTCTATAACATTATATATCCTAACCTAAGGCAACCTAACGTCTCGAATGTAGTATTTCACAACATTCCTGGCGGGTCGGCCCCACCTCTCGGTGGGAACATTATATACGTCTATAACGTAATATAACCTAACCTAAACCATCTAGCCCCTCGCTGCTAATATTTTACAGACTCCCGGTCGTTTCGTCCCGTACGTCTCGGAGCGGATATTATATACGTCTATAACGTTATATATCCTAACCTAAGGCAACCTGACATCTCGAATGTTATATTTAACAACATTCCAGGCGGGTCGGCCCCTACATCTCGGTGGGGACATAATATACGTCTATATCGTAATATATCCTAACCTAACCCACTTTGGCTCTCGGTGATAATGTTTTACAGAATCCCGGTCGTGTCGGCTCGTACATCTAGGTGTGCACATTATATACGTATCTATCGTTATATATCCTAACCTAAGGCAACCTAACATCTCGGACATAGTGTCTTCCAACATTCCTGGCGGGTCGGCCCCTACTTTTCGGTGGGAACATTATATACGTCTATAACGTAATATAAAATAACCTAACCCATCCAGACCCTCGCTGGTAATATTTTACAGAATCCCGGTCGTGTAGTCCCGTACTTCTCGGTGGGTACATTATATACGTCTATAACGTTATATATCCTAACTTAAGGCAACTTAACATCTCGGATGTAATATTTTCCAACATTCCTGGCGGGTCGGCCCCTACTTCTCGGTGGGCACATTATATACGTCTATAACGTAACACAACCTAACCTTACCCATCTAGGCCCTCGCTGGTAATGTTTTACCGAATCCCGGTTGTGTCGTCCCGTACTTCTCGGTGGGTGCATTATATACGTCTATAACGTGATATACACTAACCTAAGGCAACCTAACATCTCGAGTGTAGTATTTTGCAACATTCCTGGCGGGTCGGCCCTTACTTCTCGGAAGGCACATTATATACGTCTTTGTCGTAATATAACCTAACCTAACTCATCTAGACCCTCGCAGGTAACGCATTGCAGAATCCCGTTCGTGTCGACCCGTACGTCTATGTCCGGACATTATATACGTCTATAACGTTATATATCCTAACCTAAGGCAACCTAAAGTCTCGAATATTGTATTTCACAACATTCCTGGCGGGTCGGTCAAACTTCTCGGTGGGAACATTATATACGTCTATATCGTCATATAACATAACCTAACCAATCTTGCCCCTCGCCAGTAATGTTTTACAGAATCCCGTTCGTGTCGACACGTACGTCTCGGTCCGGACATTATATACGTCTATAACGTTATATATCCTAACCTAAGGCAACCTAAAGTCTCGTATATTGTATTTCACAACATTCCTGGCGGGTCGGCCAAACTTCTCGGTGGGAACATTATATACCTCTGTAACGTAATATAACCTAACCTAACCCATCTTGCCCCTCGGTGATAATGTTTTACAGAATCCCAGTCGTGTCGGCCCGTACTTCTCAGTGTGGACATTATATACGTCTATAACGTTATATATCCTAACCTAAGGCAACCTAACATCTCGGATATAGTGTCTTCCAACATTCCTGGCGTTTCGGCCCCTACTTTTCGGTGGGAACATTATATACGTCTATAACGTAATATAAAATAACCTAACCCATCCAGCCCCTCGCTGGTAATGTTTTACAGAATCCCGGTCGTGTTGTCCCGTACTTCTCTGTGGGGACATTATTATACGTCTATAACGTTATATATCCTAACCTAAGGCAACCTAACATCTCGAATGTTATATTTAACAACATTCCAGGGGGGTCGGCTCCTACATCTCGGTGGGAACATTCTTTACGTGTATAACGTAATATAACCTAACCTAACCCATCTAGGCCCTCGCAGGTAATGTTTTACAGAGTCTCGTTCGGGTCGTCCCGTACGTCTCGGTGCGGACATTATATACGACTATAACGTTATATATCCTAACCTAAGGCAACCTAACATCTCGAATGTACTATTTTACAATATTCCAGGCGGGTCGGCCCCTTCTTCTCGGTGGGGACATTATATACGTCTATAACGTAGTATAACCTAACCTAACCCATCTAGCCCCTCACTGGTAATGTTTTACAGAATCCCGGTCGTGCCGTCCCGTACTTCTCGGTGTGGACATTATGCATGTCTATAACGTTATATATCCTAATCAAAAGCATCCTAAATTCTCGAATGTAGTATTTCACAACATTCCTGGCGGGTCGGCCCCACTTATCGGTGGGAACATTATATACGTCTATAACGTAATATATCCTAACCTAACCCATCTAGCCCCTCGCTGGTAATGTTTTACAGAATCCCGGCCTTGTCGTCCCGTACTTCTCGGTGGGGACATTATATACGTCTATAACGTTATATATCCTAACCTAGGGCAACCTAACATCTCGAATGTAGTATTTCACAACATTCCTGGCGGGTCGGCCCCACTTCTCGGTGGGAACATTATATACGTCTATATCGTAATATAACCTAACCTAACCCATATTGCCTCTCGGTGATAATGTTTTACAGAATCCCGGTCGTGTCGGCCCGTACATCTGTGTGTGGACATTAAATGCGTCTCTAACGTTATATATCCTAACCTAAGGCAACCTAACATCTCGGATATAGTGTCTTCCAACATTCCTGGCGGGTCGGCCCCTACTTTTCGGTGGGAACATTATATACGTCTATAACGTAATATTACCTTACCTAACCCATCTAGACCCTCGCTGGTAATGTTTTACAGAATCCCGTTCGTGTCGTCCCGTACGTCTCGGTGGGGACATTATATACGCCTATAACGTTATATATCCTAACCTAAGGCAACCTAACATCTCGAATGTACTATTTTACAACATTCCAGGCGGGGCGGACCCTACTTCTCGGTGGGGACATTATATACGTCTATAACGTAACACAACCTAACCTTACCCATCTAGGCCCTCGCTGGTAATGTTTTACAGAATCCCGTTCGTGTCGCCCCGTACGTCTCGTTGCGGACATTACATACGTCTATAACGTTATATATCCTAACCTAAGGCAACCTAACATCTCGAATGTAGTATATCACAAAATTCCTGGCGGGTCGACCAAACTGCACGGTGGGAACATTATATACGTCTATAACGTAATATAACCTAACCTAACCCATCTAGCCCCTCGCTGGTAATGTTTTACAGCATCCCGGTCGTGTCGTCCCGTACTTCTCGGTGTGGACATTATATACGTCTATAACGTTATATATCCTAACCTAAGGCAACCTAACATCTCGAATGTAGCATTCTACAACATTCCTGGCGGGTCGGCCCCTACTTCTCGGTGGGCACATTATATACGTCTATAACGTAACAGAACCTAACCTTAGCCATCTATGCCCTCGCTTGTAATGTTTTACTGAATCCCGTTCGTGTCGTCCCGTACGTCTCGGTGGGGACATTATACTCGTCTATAACGTTATATATCCTAACCTTAGGCAAATTAACGTCTCGAGTGTAGTATTTCACAACATTCCTGGCGGGTCGGCCCCACTTCTCGGTGGGAACATTATATACGTCTATAACGTAATATCACCTAACCTAACCCATCTAGCCCCTCGCTGGTAATATTTTACAGAATCCCGGTCGTGTCGTCCCGTACTTCTCGGTGGAGACATTATATACGCCTATAACGTTATATATCCTAACCTTAGGCAACCTAACGTCTCGAGTGTAGTATTTCACAACATTCCTGGCGGGTCGGTCAAACTTCTCGGTGGGAACATTATATACGTATATAACGTAATATAGCCTAACCTATCCCATCTAGCCCCTCGCTGGTAATGTTTTACAGCATCCCGGTCGTGTCGTCCCGTACTTCTCGGTGGGAACATTATATATGTCTATAACGTTATATATCCTAACCTAAGGCAACCTAACGTCTCGAATGTAGTACTTCACAACATTCCTCGCGGATCTGCCCCACTTCTCGGTGGGAACATTCTTTACGTCTATAACGTAATATAACATAACCTAACCCATCTAGCCCCTCGCTGGTAATATTTTACAGAATCCCGGTCGTGTCGTCCGGTACTTCTCGGTGGGAACATTATATACGTCTATAACGTAATATCACCTAACCTAACCCATCTAGCCCCTCGCTGGTAATATTTTACAGAATCCCGGTCGTATCGTCCCGTACTTCTCGGTGGAGGCATTATATACGTCTATAACGTTATATATCCTAACTTTAGGCAACCTAACGTCTCGAGTGTAGTATTTCACAACATTCCTGGCGGGTCGGCACCACTTCTCGGTGGGAACATTATATTCGTCTATAACGTAATATAACCTAACCTAACCCATCTAGCCCATCGCTGGTAATGTTTTACAGAATCCCGTTCGTGTCGCTCCGTACGTGTCGGTGCGGGCATTATATACGTCTATAACGTAACACAACCTAACCTTACCCATCTAGGCCCTCGCTGGTAATGTTTAACAGAATCCCGTTCGTGTCGCCCCGTACGTCTCGTTGCGGACATTATATACGTCTATAACGTTATATATCCTAACCTAAGGCAACCTAACATCTCGAATGTAGTATTTCACAAAATTCCTGGCGGGTCGACCAAACTGCACGGTGGGAACATTATATACGTCTATAACGTAATATAACCTAACCTAACCCATCTAGCCCCTCGCTGGTAATGTTTTACAGTATACCGGTCGTGTCGTCCCGTACTTCTCGGTGGAGACATTATATACATGTCTATAACGTTATATATCCCAACCTAAGGCAACCTAACGTCTCGAATGTAGTATTTCACAACATTCCTGGTGGGTCGGCCCCACTTCTCGGTGGGGACATTATTTACGTCTATAACGTAATATAACCTACCCTACCCCTCTGGGCCCTCGCTGGTAATGTTTTACAGAATCTCGTTCGTGTCGTTCCGGACGTCTCGGTGAGGACATTATATACATGTCTATAACGTAATATATCCCAACCTAAGGCATCCTAACGTCTCGAATGTTGTGTTTCACAACATTCCTGGCGGGTCGGCCAAACATCTCGGTGGGAACATTATATACGTCTATAACGTAATATAAAATAACCTAACCCATCCAGCCCCTCGCTGGTAATGTTTTACAGAATGGCGGTCGTGTCGTCCCGTACTTCTCGGTGGGGACATTATATGCGTCTATAACGTTATATATCCTAACCTTAGGCAACCTAACGTCTCGAGTGTAGTATTTCACAACATTCCTGGCGGGTCGGCCCCACTTCTCAGTGGGAACATTCTTTACGTCTATAACGTAATATAACCTAACCTAACCCAACTAGGCCCTCGCAGGTAATGTTTTACAGGGTCTCGTTCGTGTCGTTCCGTGCGTCTCGGTGCGGACATTATATACGACTATAACGTTATATATCCTAACCTAAGGCTACCTAAAATCTCGAATGTACTATTTTACAATATTCCAGGCGGGTCGGCCCCTTCTTCTCGGTGGGGACATTATATACGTCTATAACGTAATATAACCTAACCTAACGCATCTAGCCCCTCACTGGTAATGTTTTACAGAATCCCGGTCGTGCCGTCCCGTACTTCTCGGTGTGGACATTATGCATGTCTATAACGTTATATATCCTAATCAAAAGCAACCTAAATTCTCGAATGTAGTATTTCACAACATTCCGGGCGGGTCGACACCACTTATCGGTGGGAACATTATATGCGTCTATAACGTAATATAACCTAACCTAACCCATCTAGCCCCTCGCTGGTAATTTTTTACAGAATCCCGGTCTTGTCGTCCCGTACTTCTCGGTGGGGACATTATATACGTCTATAATGTTATATATCCTAATCTAGGGCAACCTAACATCTCGAATGTAGTATTTCACAACATTCCTGGCGGGTCGGCCCCACTTCTCGGTGGGAACATTATATACGTCTATATCGTAATGTAACCTAACCTAACCCATATTACCTCTCGGTGATAATGTTTTACAGAATCCCGGTCGTGTCGGCCCGTACATCTGTGTGTGGACATTATATGCGTCTGTAACGTTATATATCCTAACCTAAGGCAACCTAACATCTCGGATATAGTGTCTTCCAACATTCCTGGCGGGTCGGCCCCTACTTTTCGGTGGGAACATTATATACGTCTATAACGTAATATAACCTAACCTAACCCATCCAGCCCCTCGCTGGTAATGTTTTACAGAATCCCGTTCGTGGCGTCCCGTACGTCTCGGTGGGGACATTATATGCGTCTATAACGTTATATATCCTAAGCAAAGGCAACCTAACATCTCGAATGTAGTATTTCACAACATTTCTGGAGGGTCGGTCCCACTTCTCCATGGGGACAATATATACATCTATAACGTAATATTACCTTACCTAAACCAGCTAGACCCACGCTGGTAATGTTTTACAGAATCCCGTTCGTGGCGTCCCGTACGTCTCGGTGGGGACATTATATGCGTCTATAACGTTATATATCCTAAGCAAAGGCAACCTAACATCTCGAATGTAGTATTTCATAACATTTCTGGAGGGTCGGTCCCACTTCTCCATGGGGACAATATATACATCTATAACGTAATATTACCTTACCTAAACCATCTAGACCCACGCTGGTAATGTTTTACAGAATCCCGGTCTTGTCGGCCCGTACTTCTCAGTGGGGACATTATTTACGTCTATGACGTTGTATAGATTACCATAAGGCAACCTAACGTCTCGAATGTAGTATTTCACAACATTCTTGGCGGGTCGGCCCACTTCAGGGTGGGAACATTATATACGTCTATAACGTAATATAACCTAACCTAACCCATCTAGCCCCTCGCTGGTAATGTTTTACAGATTCTCGGCCTTGTCGTCCCGTACTTCTCGGTGGGGACATTATATACGTCTATAACGTTATATATCCTAACCTACGGCAACCTAACATCTCGAATGTAGTATTTCACAACATTCCTGGCGGGTCGGCCCCACTTCTCGGTGGGAACATTATATACGTCTACAACGTAATATCACCTAACCTAACCCATCTAGCCCCTCGCTGGTAATATTTTACAGAATCCCGGTCGTATCGTCCCGTACTTCTCGGTGGAGGCATTATATACGTCTATAACGTTATATATCCTAACTTTAGGCAACCTAACGTCTCGAGTGTAGTATTTCACATCATTCCTGGCGGGTCGGCACCACTTCTCGGTGGTAACATTATATTCGTCTATAACGTAATATAACCTAACCTAACCCATCTAGCCCATCGCTGGTAATGTTTTACAGAATCCCGTTCGTGTCGCTCCGTACGTGTCGGTGCGGGCATTATATACGTCTATAACGTAACACAACCTAACCTTACCCATCTAGGCCCTCGCTGGTAATGTTTAACAGAATCCCGTTCGTGTCGCCCCGTACGTCTCGTTGCGGACATTATATACGTCTATAACGTTATATATCCTAACCTAAGGCAACCTAACATCTCGAATGTAGTATTTCACAAAATTCCTGGCGGGTCGACCAAACTGCACGGTGGGAACATTATATACGTCTATAACGTAATATAACCTAACCTAACCCATCTAGCCCCTCGCTGGTAATGTTTTACAGTATCCCGGTCGTGTCGTCCCGTACTTCTCGGTGGAGACATTATTATACGTCTATAACGTTATATATCCTAACCTAAGGCAACCTAACATCTCGAATGTACTATTTTACAACATTCCAGGCGGGGCGGCCCCTACCTCTCGGTGGGGACATTATATACGTCTATAACGTAGTATAACCTAACCTAACCCCTCTAGGCCCTCGCTGGTAATGTTTTACAGAATCCCGGTCGTGCCGTCCCGTACTTCTCGGTGTGGACATTATGCATGTCTATAACGTTATATATCCTAATCAAAAGCAACCTAAATTCTCGAATGTAGTATTTCACAACATTCCTGGCGGGTCGGCCCCACCTCTCGGTGGGAACATTATATACGTCTATAACGTAATATAACCTAACCTAAACCATCTAGCCCCTCGCTGCTAATATTTTACAGACTCCCGCTCGTTTTGTCCCGTATGTCTCGGAGCGGATATTATATACGTCTGTAACGTTATATATCCTAACCTAAGGCAACCTGACATCTCGAATGTTATATTTAACAACATTCCAGGCGGGTCGGCCCCTACATCTCGGTGGGGACATAATATACGTCTATATCGTAATATATCCTAACCTAACCCACTTTGGCTCTCGGTGATAATGTTTTACAGAATCCCGGTCGTGTCGGCTCGTACATCTAGGTGTGGACATTATATACGTATCTATCGTTATATATCCTAACCTAAGGCAACCTAACATCTCGGACATAGTGTCTTCCAACATTCCTGGCGGGTCGGCCCCTACTTTTCGGTGGGAACATTATATACGTCTATAACGTAATATAAAATAACCTAACCCATATAGACCCTCGCTGGTAATATTTTACAGAATCCCGGTCGTGTAGTCCCGTACTTCTCGGTGGGTACATTATATACGTCTATAACGTTATATATCCTAACCTAAGGCAACTTAACATCTCGGATGTAATATTTTCCAACATTCCTGGCGGGTCGGCCCTTACTTCTCGGAAGGCACATTATATACGTCTTTGTCGTAATATAACCTAACCTAACTCATCTAGACCCTCGCAGGTAACGCATTGCAGAATCCCGTTCGTGTCGACCCGTACGTCTATGTCCGGACATTATATACGTCTATAACGTTATATATCCTAACCTAAGGCAACCTAAAGTCTCGAATATTGTATTTCACAACATTCCTGGCGGGTCGGTCAAACTTCTCGGTGGGAACATTATATACGTCTATATCGTCATATAACATAACCTAACCAATCTTGCCCCTCGCCAGTAATGTTTTACAGAATCCCGTTCGTGTCGACACGTACGTCTCGGTCCGGACATTATATACGTCTATAACGTTATATATCCTAACCTAAGGCAACCTAAAGTCTCGTATATTGTATTTCACAACATTCCTGGCGGGTCGGCCAAACTTCTCGGTGGGAACATTATATACCTCTGTAACGTAATATAACCTAACCTAACCCATCTTGCCCCTCGGTGATAATGTTTTACAGAATCCCAGTCGTGTCGGCCCGTACTTCTCAGTGTGGACATTATATACGTCTATAACGTTATATATCCTAACCTAAGGCAACCTAACATCTCGGATATAGTGTCTTCCAACATTCCTGGCGTTTCGGCCCCTACTTTTCGGTGGGAACATTATATACGTCTATAACGTAATATAAAATAACCTAACCCATCCAGCCCCTCGCTGGTAATGTTTTACAGAATCCCGTTCGTGTCGTCCCGTACGTCTCGGTGCGGACATTATATACGTCTATAACGTTATATATCTAGACCTAAGGAAACCCAACACCTCGAATGTAGTATTTTACAACATTCCAGGCGAAACGGCCCCTACTTCTCGGTGGGGACATCATATACGTCTATACCGTAATATAACATAACCTAACCAATCTTGCACCTCGGTGATAATGTTTTACAGAATCTCGGTCGTGTCGACACGTACTTCTCGGTGGGGTCATTATATACGTCTCTAACGTTGTATATAATACCATAAGGCAAAATAACATTTCGAGTGTAGTATTTCACAACATTCCCCGCGGATCGGCCCTAATTCCCGGTGGGAACATTATTTACGTCTATAACGTAATATAACCTAACCTAACCCATCTGGGCCCTCGCTGGTAATGTTTTACAGAATCCCGGTTGTGTCGTCCCGTACTTCTCGGTGGGGACATTATATACGTCTATAACATTATATATCCTAACCTAAGGCAACCTAACGTCTCGAATGTAGTATTTCACAACATTCCTGGCGGGTCGGCCCCACCTCTCGGTGGGAACATTATATACGTCTATAACGTAATATAACCTAACCTAAACCATCTAGCCCCTCGCTGCTAATATTTTACAGACTCCCGGTCGTTTCGTCCCGTACGTCTCGGAGCGGATATTATATACGTCTATAACGTTATATATCCTAACCTAAGGCAACCTGACATCTCGAATGTTATATTTAACAACATTCCAGGCGGGTCGGCCCCTACATCTCGGTGGGGACATAATATACGTCTATATCGTAATATATCCTAACCTAACCCACTTTGGCTCTCGGTGATAATGTTTTACAGAATCCCGGTCGTGTCGGCTCGTACATCTAGGTGTGCACATTATATACGTATCTATCGTTATATATCCTAACCTAAGGCAACCTAACATCTCGGACATAGTGTCTTCCAACATTCCTGGCGGGTCGGCCCCTACTTTTCGGTGGGAACATTATATACGTCTATAACGTAATATAAAATAACCTAACCCATCCAGACCCTCGCTGGTAATATTTTACAGAATCCCGGTCGTGTAGTCCCGTACTTCTCGGTGGGTACATTATATACGTCTATAACGTTATATATCCTAACTTAAGGCAACTTAACATCTCGGATGTAATATTTTCCAACATTCCTGGCGGGTCGGCCCCTACTTCTCGGTGGGCACATTATATACGTCTATAACGTAACACAACCTAACCTTACCCATCTAGGCCCTCGCTGGTAATGTTTTACCGAATCCCGGTTGTGTCGTCCCGTACTTCTCGGTGGGTGCATTATATACGTCTATAACGTGATATACACTAACCTAAGGCAACCTAACATCTCGAGTGTAGTATTTTGCAACATTCCTGGCGGGTCGGCCCTTACTTCTCGGAAGGCACATTATATACGTCTTTGTCGTAATATAACCTAACCTAACTCATCTAGACCCTCGCAGGTAACGCATTGCAGAATCCCGTTCGTGTCGACCCGTACGTCTATGTCCGGACATTATATACGTCTATAACGTTATATATCCTAACCTAAGGCAACCTAAAGTCTCGAATATTGTATTTCACAACATTCCTGGCGGGTCGGTCAAACTTCTCGGTGGGAACATTATATACGTCTATATCGTCATATAACATAACCTAACCAATCTTGCCCCTCGCCAGTAATGTTTTACAGAATCCCGTTCGTGTCGACACGTACGTCTCGGTCCGGACATTATATACGTCTATAACGTTATATATCCTAACCTAAGGCAACCTAAAGTCTCGTATATTGTATTTCACAACATTCCTGGCGGGTCGGCCAAACTTCTCGGTGGGAACATTATATACCTCTGTAACGTAATATAACCTAACCTAACCCATCTTGCCCCTCGGTGATAATGTTTTACAGAATCCCAGTCGTGTCGGCCCGTACTTCTCAGTGTGGACATTATATACGTCTATAACGTTATATATCCTAACCTAAGGCAACCTAACATCTCGGATATAGTGTCTTCCAACATTCCTGGCGTTTCGGCCCCTACTTTTCGGTGGGAACATTATATACGTCTATAACGTAATATAAAATAACCTAACCCATCCAGCCCCTCGCTGGTAATGTTTTACAGAATCCCGGTCGTGTTGTCCCGTACTTCTCTGTGGGGACATTATTATACGTCTATAACGTTATATATCCTAACCTAAGGCAACCTAACATCTCGAATGTTATATTTAACAACATTCCAGGGGGGTCGGCTCCTACATCTCGGTGGGAACATTCTTTACGTGTATAACGTAATATAACCTAACCTAACCCATCTAGGCCCTCGCAGGTAATGTTTTACAGAGTCTCGTTCGGGTCGTCCCGTACGTCTCGGTGCGGACATTATATACGACTATAACGTTATATATCCTAACCTAAGGCAACCTAACATCTCGAATGTACTATTTTACAATATTCCAGGCGGGTCGGCCCCTTCTTCTCGGTGGGGACATTATATACGTCTATAACGTAGTATAACCTAACCTAACCCATCTAGCCCCTCACTGGTAATGTTTTACAGAATCCCGGTCGTGCCGTCCCGTACTTCTCGGTGTGGACATTATGCATGTCTATAACGTTATATATCCTAATCAAAAGCATCCTAAATTCTCGAATGTAGTATTTCACAACATTCCTGGCGGGTCGGCCCCACTTATCGGTGGGAACATTATATACGTCTATAACGTAATATATCCTAACCTAACCCATCTAGCCCCTCGCTGGTAATGTTTTACAGAATCCCGGCCTTGTCGTCCCGTACTTCTCGGTGGGGACATTATATACGTCTATAACGTTATATATCCTAACCTAGGGCAACCTAACATCTCGAATGTAGTATTTCACAACATTCCTGGCGGGTCGGCCCCACTTCTCGGTGGGAACATTATATACGTCTATATCGTAATATAACCTAACCTAACCCATATTGCCTCTCGGTGATAATGTTTTACAGAATCCCGGTCGTGTCGGCCCGTACATCTGTGTGTGGACATTAAATGCGTCTCTAACGTTATATATCCTAACCTAAGGCAACCTAACATCTCGGATATAGTGTCTTCCAACATTCCTGGCGGGTCGGCCCCTACTTTTCGGTGGGAACATTATATACGTCTATAACGTAATATTACCTTACCTAACCCATCTAGACCCTCGCTGGTAATGTTTTACAGAATCCCGTTCGTGTCGTCCCGTACGTCTCGGTGGGGACATTATATACGCCTATAACGTTATATATCCTAACCTAAGGCAACCTAACATCTCGAATGTACTATTTTACAACATTCCAGGCGGGGCGGACCCTACTTCTCGGTGGGGACATTATATACGTCTATAACGTAACACAACCTAACCTTACCCATCTAGGCCCTCGCTGGTAATGTTTTACAGAATCCCGTTCGTGTCGCCCCGTACGTCTCGTTGCGGACATTACATACGTCTATAACGTTATATATCCTAACCTAAGGCAACCTAACATCTCGAATGTAGTATATCACAAAATTCCTGGCGGGTCGACCAAACTGCACGGTGGGAACATTATATACGTCTATAACGTAATATAACCTAACCTAACCCATCTAGCCCCTCGCTGGTAATGTTTTACAGCATCCCGGTCGTGTCGTCCCGTACTTCTCGGTGTGGACATTATATACGTCTATAACGTTATATATCCTAACCTAAGGCAACCTAACATCTCGAATGTAGCATTCTACAACATTCCTGGCGGGTCGGCCCCTACTTCTCGGTGGGCACATTATATACGTCTATAACGTAACAGAACCTAACCTTAGCCATCTATGCCCTCGCTTGTAATGTTTTACTGAATCCCGTTCGTGTCGTCCCGTACGTCTCGGTGGGGACATTATACTCGTCTATAACGTTATATATCCTAACCTTAGGCAAATTAACGTCTCGAGTGTAGTATTTCACAACATTCCTGGCGGGTCGGCCCCACTTCTCGGTGGGAACATTATATACGTCTATAACGTAATATCACCTAACCTAACCCATCTAGCCCCTCGCTGGTAATATTTTACAGAATCCCGGTCGTGTCGTCCCGTACTTCTCGGTGGAGACATTATATACGCCTATAACGTTATATATCCTAACCTTAGGCAACCTAACGTCTCGAGTGTAGTATTTCACAACATTCCTGGCGGGTCGGTCAAACTTCTCGGTGGGAACATTATATACGTATATAACGTAATATAGCCTAACCTATCCCATCTAGCCCCTCGCTGGTAATGTTTTACAGCATCCCGGTCGTGTCGTCCCGTACTTCTCGGTGGGAACATTATATATGTCTATAACGTTATATATCCTAACCTAAGGCAACCTAACGTCTCGAATGTAGTACTTCACAACATTCCTCGCGGATCTGCCCCACTTCTCGGTGGGAACATTCTTTACGTCTATAACGTAATATAACATAACCTAACCCATCTAGCCCCTCGCTGGTAATATTTTACAGAATCCCGGTCGTGTCGTCCGGTACTTCTCGGTGGGAACATTATATACGTCTATAACGTAATATCACCTAACCTAACCCATCTAGCCCCTCGCTGGTAATATTTTACAGAATCCCGGTCGTATCGTCCCGTACTTCTCGGTGGAGGCATTATATACGTCTATAACGTTATATATCCTAACTTTAGGCAACCTAACGTCTCGAGTGTAGTATTTCACAACATTCCTGGCGGGTCGGCACCACTTCTCGGTGGGAACATTATATTCGTCTATAACGTAATATAACCTAACCTAACCCATCTAGCCCATCGCTGGTAATGTTTTACAGAATCCCGTTCGTGTCGCTCCGTACGTGTCGGTGCGGGCATTATATACGTCTATAACGTAACACAACCTAACCTTACCCATCTAGGCCCTCGCTGGTAATGTTTAACAGAATCCCGTTCGTGTCGCCCCGTACGTCTCGTTGCGGACATTATATACGTCTATAACGTTATATATCCTAACCTAAGGCAACCTAACATCTCGAATGTAGTATTTCACAAAATTCCTGGCGGGTCGACCAAACTGCACGGTGGGAACATTATATACGTCTATAACGTAATATAACCTAACCTAACCCATCTAGCCCCTCGCTGGTAATGTTTTACAGTATACCGGTCGTGTCGTCCCGTACTTCTCGGTGGAGACATTATATACATGTCTATAACGTTATATATCCCAACCTAAGGCAACCTAACGTCTCGAATGTAGTATTTCACAACATTCCTGGTGGGTCGGCCCCACTTCTCGGTGGGGACATTATTTACGTCTATAACGTAATATAACCTACCCTACCCCTCTGGGCCCTCGCTGGTAATGTTTTACAGAATCTCGTTCGTGTCGTTCCGGACGTCTCGGTGAGGACATTATATACATGTCTATAACGTAATATATCCCAACCTAAGGCATCCTAACGTCTCGAATGTTGTGTTTCACAACATTCCTGGCGGGTCGGCCAAACATCTCGGTGGGAACATTATATACGTCTATAACGTAATATAAAATAACCTAACCCATCCAGCCCCTCGCTGGTAATGTTTTACAGAATGGCGGTCGTGTCGTCCCGTACTTCTCGGTGGGGACATTATATGCGTCTATAACGTTATATATCCTAACCTTAGGCAACCTAACGTCTCGAGTGTAGTATTTCACAACATTCCTGGCGGGTCGGCCCCACTTCTCAGTGGGAACATTCTTTACGTCTATAACGTAATATAACCTAACCTAACCCAACTAGGCCCTCGCAGGTAATGTTTTACAGGGTCTCGTTCGTGTCGTTCCGTGCGTCTCGGTGCGGACATTATATACGACTATAACGTTATATATCCTAACCTAAGGCTACCTAAAATCTCGAATGTACTATTTTACAATATTCCAGGCGGGTCGGCCCCTTCTTCTCGGTGGGGACATTATATACGTCTATAACGTAATATAACCTAACCTAACGCATCTAGCCCCTCACTGGTAATGTTTTACAGAATCCCGGTCGTGCCGTCCCGTACTTCTCGGTGTGGACATTATGCATGTCTATAACGTTATATATCCTAATCAAAAGCAACCTAAATTCTCGAATGTAGTATTTCACAACATTCCGGGCGGGTCGACACCACTTATCGGTGGGAACATTATATGCGTCTATAACGTAATATAACCTAACCTAACCCATCTAGCCCCTCGCTGGTAATTTTTTACAGAATCCCGGTCTTGTCGTCCCGTACTTCTCGGTGGGGACATTATATACGTCTATAATGTTATATATCCTAATCTAGGGCAACCTAACATCTCGAATGTAGTATTTCACAACATTCCTGGCGGGTCGGCCCCACTTCTCGGTGGGAACATTATATACGTCTATATCGTAATGTAACCTAACCTAACCCATATTACCTCTCGGTGATAATGTTTTACAGAATCCCGGTCGTGTCGGCCCGTACATCTGTGTGTGGACATTATATGCGTCTGTAACGTTATATATCCTAACCTAAGGCAACCTAACATCTCGGATATAGTGTCTTCCAACATTCCTGGCGGGTCGGCCCCTACTTTTCGGTGGGAACATTATATACGTCTATAACGTAATATAACCTAACCTAACCCATCCAGCCCCTCGCTGGTAATGTTTTACAGAATCCCGTTCGTGGCGTCCCGTACGTCTCGGTGGGGACATTATATGCGTCTATAACGTTATATATCCTAAGCAAAGGCAACCTAACATCTCGAATGTAGTATTTCACAACATTTCTGGAGGGTCGGTCCCACTTCTCCATGGGGACAATATATACATCTATAACGTAATATTACCTTACCTAAACCAGCTAGACCCACGCTGGTAATGTTTTACAGAATCCCGTTCGTGGCGTCCCGTACGTCTCGGTGGGGACATTATATGCGTCTATAACGTTATATATCCTAAGCAAAGGCAACCTAACATCTCGAATGTAGTATTTCATAACATTTCTGGAGGGTCGGTCCCACTTCTCCATGGGGACAATATATACATCTATAACGTAATATTACCTTACCTAAACCATCTAGACCCACGCTGGTAATGTTTTACAGAATCCCGGTCTTGTCGGCCCGTACTTCTCAGTGGGGACATTATTTACGTCTATGACGTTGTATAGATTACCATAAGGCAACCTAACGTCTCGAATGTAGTATTTCACAACATTCTTGGCGGGTCGGCCCACTTCAGGGTGGGAACATTATATACGTCTATAACGTAATATAACCTAACCTAACCCATCTAGCCCCTCGCTGGTAATGTTTTACAGATTCTCGGCCTTGTCGTCCCGTACTTCTCGGTGGGGACATTATATACGTCTATAACGTTATATATCCTAACCTACGGCAACCTAACATCTCGAATGTAGTATTTCACAACATTCCTGGCGGGTCGGCCCCACTTCTCGGTGGGAACATTATATACGTCTACAACGTAATATCACCTAACCTAACCCATCTAGCCCCTCGCTGGTAATATTTTACAGAATCCCGGTCGTATCGTCCCGTACTTCTCGGTGGAGGCATTATATACGTCTATAACGTTATATATCCTAACTTTAGGCAACCTAACGTCTCGAGTGTAGTATTTCACATCATTCCTGGCGGGTCGGCACCACTTCTCGGTGGTAACATTATATTCGTCTATAACGTAATATAACCTAACCTAACCCATCTAGCCCATCGCTGGTAATGTTTTACAGAATCCCGTTCGTGTCGCTCCGTACGTGTCGGTGCGGGCATTATATACGTCTATAACGTAACACAACCTAACCTTACCCATCTAGGCCCTCGCTGGTAATGTTTAACAGAATCCCGTTCGTGTCGCCCCGTACGTCTCGTTGCGGACATTATATACGTCTATAACGTTATATATCCTAACCTAAGGCAACCTAACATCTCGAATGTAGTATTTCACAAAATTCCTGGCGGGTCGACCAAACTGCACGGTGGGAACATTATATACGTCTATAACGTAATATAACCTAACCTAACCCATCTAGCCCCTCGCTGGTAATGTTTTACAGTATCCCGGTCGTGTCGTCCCGTACTTCTCGGTGGAGACATTATTATACGTCTATAACGTTATATATCCTAACCTAAGGCAACCTAACATCTCGAATGTACTATTTTACAACATTCCAGGCGGGGCGGCCCCTACCTCTCGGTGGGGACATTATATACGTCTATAACGTAGTATAACCTAACCTAACCCCTCTAGGCCCTCGCTGGTAATGTTTTACAGAATCCCGGTCGTGCCGTCCCGTACTTCTCGGTGTGGACATTATGCATGTCTATAACGTTATATATCCTAATCAAAAGCAACCTAAATTCTCGAATGTAGTATTTCACAACATTCCTGGCGGGTCGGCCCCACTTATCGGTGGGAACATTATATACTTCTATAACGTAATATATCCTAACCTAACCCATCTAGCCCCTCGCTGGTAATGTTTTACAGAATCCCGGTCTTGTCGTCCCGTACTTCTCGGTGGGGACATTATATACGTCTATAACGTTATATATCCTAACCTAGGGCAACCTAACATCTCGAATGTAGTATTTTCCAACATTCCTGGCGGGTCGGCCCCTACTTCTCGGTGGGAACATTATATACGTCTATAACGAAATATAATCTAAGCGAACCCATCTAGCCCCTCGCCGGTAATGTTTTACAGAATGGCGGTCGTGTCGTCCCGTACTTCTCGGTGGGGACATTATATACTTCTATAACGTTATATATCCCAACCTAAGGCAACCTATCATCTCGGATGTTGTATTTTCCAACATTCCTGGCGGGTCGGCCCCACTTCTCGGTGGGAACATTATTTACGTCTATAACGTGATATAACCTAACCTAACCCATCTAGCCTCTCGGTGGTAGTGTTTTACAAGATCCCAGGCGTGTCGGCTCCTTCATATCGGTGAGAACATAATCCCATAGCCTGAGATGCCATACCTATTCCCTGTAGAGTTGGGTTCAAATAATTTCTTATTGGCTCTGGGGAATCAGTAATCGCTCCAGGAATTCTACTGCCGCCTAGTTCGACTCATATTAGCGGACATGCCCTAACTGTGTCCTCAAGAATTGGTTTCATTTAATCACCTATTGACTCCGTGTTGTTATTAACGGCTCCAACAGTTTTCCCCACGCGTAATTCGAATTCCATGTCCGGAGATGCCGTATTTATGATCTGCACAGTCGGGTTTATATAACTTATTATTGGCTCTGCGGCATTAGTAATCGCTCCAGGAGTTCCACAGCCCCCTACTTTGACACATACGAGCAGACGTACCGTAACTGGTGCCGTAAGAGTTGGTATCATTTAGTCAACTGTTGACGCTGTGTTATTATTAACTGTTCCAACGGTTATCCGGGCTCCTAATTCGAATCAGATGGCCGGAGATGCCATACCTAAGCCCTTCAGAGTTGGGTTCATATAACTACATATTGGCTCCCGGGCATTAGTAACCGCTGCAGGAGTTGTCCAGCCTCCAAATTCGACACCTTTTTTTTCGTTGGGAAATGTTCATAGATTCCACCCGACTTGGATTAATTTGCTAGGTGGTTATGCCAGACTCTTACTGACTAAAACCCAACAGTGCTTATCATAGCGCACAAATATATGGAGGAGGCCCGGCACTTAACATCGATTACATCAGCCCCCCCCCCCGCGCTGAGAGTCTCTGAAAGTTTAAAAGAGACTCTCTTCTGTGCAGTGCACGCACTGGATTGTACTGTTGATGTACCAGGCATGTGGGAGATAGACGTGATCACCCGTTTATCTCCGCATCTTGCAATACGCGTGCAATGGCTCAAAGGTTGGTCCCGAATCTTTTGAGTCTACGTATTTTGTACGAGCATGATAATCTAAGTCCATTTCTTTTTTTTTTTCTTTGAGTTACCCACCTTGGTTACAGTGTCTTCCGTCGTCGGTAGCTTCTGTTTTTCCTCTGTCGTTTGGTTATATGAATCTTGTTGAGTTACCGACCTTGGTTATTAAACATTCAGGTGTCGGTAACTCTCCGTCTACTTTTATTTTTCCTCTTCTTCATTTGTGGTCGACCAGTTACCGACCATTATGTAGTCAGCAACTGTCTGCCACGCAATGTCTTCTTTCTTCATTTATTTATCCATTGCCAGTACCTTGCCTCGCTTTCGGTTGTCATTTTGCAAATGTTTGTCATGATGACTCCCGCACACGAAAACCTCGCGCATTCACGCACACGAAATTCTCGCGCACTCACGCACACGAGATTGTTCGCGCCCGCACTACACGCATTGTTCACCACTTTCCTCTTGGGGTTTTTCTTCTTTCTTCGGTCTGTGGTTTCCAACGATGCAACTCTTCCGTGTATATATCATTGTTTTTGTCTTCAGCGAAGCTTCTTCTTCGTCTTCGCATGATCCGCGAAGATCGCGTCTCCGTTGAGCTTGCCACTAGCGTCATGGTAGCAATGCAGGAGAAGACCAGCCTACCGAAAGGATCTTTGAAGCTGAACTGTCGTACCTTTTCAGGAAACAACAGTCCCCGCTCGCACGGTTGGACGCGGCAGACGTCTACGACGCCGACCACGTAGGACACGCCGGGCAGAGAGTTCGCGCTCTTCCTCCTCCTTCCTCCTCCTTCCTCCCCCTTCCTCCTCCTTCCTCCTCCTTCCTTCCGCTTCCTTCAAAGCCGTGGCTTTATCACAAAACAAAGCCATTGCCTGCCAGGAACTCTGTTTTAGCATCATTTTATCAAAGATACTGCTCAGAGTTAAATCTGGCCCTACCTCGCTTACCAGAGCGCGTCGTAACAGCTCCCATGCTGGACAGCGCTGTAGCGTGTGACACCCGCTGTCGTCCTCCTCTTCGCAATGGGGGCACAATGACGTGTTTTCTTTGCCTATCCGCTTCAGAAATGACGCAAAATATCCCGGTGAATATCTGCGTCATTCTGTACGCGAGCACGCCGCTTTTTCTTTCCGTCCATCTCTTGAGATTTTAACGGAGCAAACTTATCGTCTAACGGTTCGTGTGACGGCTCATGGCTTGCTTTCACTTCGTCATCAAGATGCATCTTCCCAACATTCGAGGTTCCTTTCTGGTAACGTCGATTTCTTCCCGCATGTTATTATATGCGAAGGTATTTTCTTCCGCGAGAAGTTCGATCGGCGCCAATTCCGCCAATGTCGTTGCTGCAACGATGATTTGCAACAGCATAAACCCTCCGAGGAAGAGGTCGCCCTCGACGACCGCCTTCTCCTTCACTGGTCAGGCGACGAGAACCTGTGCGCTCGGGTCCATAGATCGGAACTATCTGCGGCCGTATCGAATCAGATGATGAGTTTTCCGGGTTCTCGAACCGGAAGTCACGCTCGTGGCGCGCCCTCAAACGAGCGCGACCCCTTTCCGCGTCGCTGGACCAGCCCGGGGTGGAAAGTCTCGGCGAAGTTCCTGATTAATTTTTTCACGATCGATCGACTCGCTATTGGAGTAATCGTCGCCGTCGTCGTCGATTCGAACCTGCTCGGAGCTCAATAACCATTTATCGCCCGGCTCGCTGTTGGCCGAGCACATGTATATCAGCACGGCAGGTAACAGAAGCTTCATGACTTTATAATTGTGAATGGTTGGGCTTGCGAACGGCTTCACACGTTGTCCTGTGTTTGCGTCGGGTGGTGGGTTCGAGTGGAACTTGCAGTTCAGAGCGTCTATGGTCGCTCCTCAATGGGAGATCGGTGGTCCGCTTTCTTCAAATCCATGGTTTCTAGTTACGTTGCGTTGCGGCGTTGGATGGTACATCGCGATGGTAGTCGATTGTGCCACTAGAACCGGCTGTTTTGGAGCAAGAAAGTTCGATCCGTTTCACTTTCGCTGAGAGTTCCGCTGGTCTGGTACTAATTGCTGAAGTTCTGCGATCGGGTAAAGAAACGAAGAGTGGAGGTTGACACGGCGCTGCGGAAGTTTAGAGTGATGAATGGGTGATCGTGGATGGTGACTTGTTTGCGGGGTAACCGGTGTAATCGTTCATTCCACGTGGAACTGTTGATTCGTTTGGTAGTCTCGCGATATTCCGGATTTACTCGAATGTCATGGGAAATTTCTACCTAGCTTTGCTCCTCCCAAGAGAGCTCATCGGGAAGGAAAGTAAGCAACATTTGCTTTTGGCCACTGTTCGTTAGCAGTTACCCCTTTGTCGTCAGTGGTACGGTTCCTGTTTGCTTCTAAAACTTTTGTCACGATTACAAATGTTTCTCCTAGGCTTGGGATCCTTATTTTTCTTTCGCAAATATTCGCGAAATCGTCTATGTGTCGCGACTGCTTCTCGACAAAATTCCGAGTCGAACTTGAGGCAGGGCAATTTTCTTACGTTTACATGTCGACGAGATCGAAAACCTATTTGAAAACGCCGCGCCAGCAGCCTCGGAACTATCGGGATTCTCTGATTGGATAATTTCATCGGAGAATCTACAGGGCATGGACTAGTCGGTGCCAAGACAGCAAAAGTGTAAATTGCTTTTGATTTGCAACGAGCCACTCGCGTTCCGATAGCGACCCGATCGCTTCGCGAACTAATTAAAAACTTTGACACGTCGCACCCTTCTTGGTTCTCGTGTCTTCGGTGGCTGGTGGAGCTTCCTTTCTCCGTTCGAATTACCGCTTATCGCGCCCGCGATAATTCGTTACGAGGCGTACCTGTTGCTCCGCGGTGTTGGCCACGAAAATCCATTTCCATTTCATTATGCCTCCCACCCTTTCTCGTCGCTGTGATTTTTGGACCGCTCCCCGTGTTTTTTCAAACGCGACGAACTGTTACGCAGCGCATTGTAACGAGGGATAAGGTCGCGTTACCTGTTGCGTCCCTCGACGAGGAACCGTTACCTGGTCTAGCGTAGTTTTGTCCGACTCTATCTAGAATTGGATCACGGATTGACTAGGAAGAAACTCGACAACGATCGATAGTGAGAACGCGACGCCTTGCACCGTTGCCACTCGATGGTTCCAAGTGGCGCTGACGGACGCCTGGATGGCTATTCTGTTGAACGCCTGACGGAGAACGGACGTTCGTATTGTGGGCGTTCGAGGATCTTTTCTACGAGATCTATTCTATTGGTCATTACTGATTTAGTTCAGGGAAGTCAATGATCAGAATTTCCAATCTCTACAGTTTTTAATTTGCATAATTATGATCAATAAAGTTTTTAATTCTCAAATTTTAACTCATAATTCATTGCGAAATCACGATTGGAATCCATCAAATTGGAATAAACGGACGGATATTTTATTGTATCTTTTTGGTATTCGCTATTATTCTGTGGCTAAATGGAGATGGTGTATAATTAATGTAAAAAGTTCCCGAGAGAAAGTTTGCTGAAGCACTGTTAGTTTTTGTTTCAACCGCAATGAATAGAATATAATATTATATTACAATTTCGGAATCTCATTCAAAAACAAAGGAGCCTTTCCAGATAGCCATAGGCTTTTTTCTTTCATTCCATTTTGTCTGTCTGCCTAGTTTTTCCTTTTTCGTACAAAACTTCATCACGTTGAAAAAAAATTCGCATATACTGTGCAGCATTACGAAACTTTTGACATGAAAATTTATATGACTTTCTAAATGATTCGGTTAAACGGACGTGAAAGAGAATAGAACGTTGCAGTGTGCACGTATCAGTTTGTTTTTCCCTCGAAATTAATCTCAATTAAATTACAAATAAGTGAAGTCTTCTGTCAGTTAACAGCATTAATTGGTTGTGGGGAAACATTCGTATAATTTTTACTGGATTTCCTATCCCGCTAGAATTGTCAAATAATACATTTTTATCGCCAGAAAATATCTTTTAAAATGTAAATATTTGTTATTCGCATGATGGAGTATATTATATATCTTTTTCTTTTTATAAAAATTAATTTATCAAGCTAATGTGTGGTGGATTATTGGATACAGAATGGATTTGTTTCCTGAACCGACGTAAACATTTTTCATCGTTACTTCCAGTAATTATCTTTGAGCATTCTGGAACGAGTGATTTATGAATGCGTTGAAAAATGTAAACCACAGGAATAACTGGTCCACGAGACACATCTGTTCATTTCTCTAAGTTTGGGGATTATTTTTTAATCTGATTTGCACGCTTTGTGTAGTGTGGGCCCGGTTCGCGGTGTTCCGACTTTGAAATTTACTTTTTTTAAACGGCTTCCTGAAAATGTTAATTACAAAAGGCATCGACGATGATATGGAAGCTACGACTGGTTTCACCGCTTACTCGGTAATTAAATTTCTAATTAACAGATCTTACGCTCGAAGTCTCTAATCTGACCGATTACGGTCAACGACGGATAACGTTTACTTTCCTTCATTAATTACCAGAAAATTGTACCGACGCGTGCTTCTGGTAGCGCTATCTCGAAAATGTTATTCGAACCTACGAAAAAAGTTTTCAAACAGTCTCTTTTCTTTTTCCTTCATTTTCATTGAGACAATTATTCACTAGTTTACGGCGCAATTACACCGGCGATAACGTTCTCGCGTGCGCGACAAGCACAGGGTTGCGTAAATTGCTATAAAACCGCGGCAGCTGCCACTTAACGAACGTGGTATTTTTCAATCACCTCCGTATCGTCAAGCTGTATTGCCAGAGAATTTCAGAAGTAATCTTCCAAACTGTTTCTCGTGTTATATCATGCGCTAAGCGTAATCGCATGGGGATTAGTTTCTCCCTTTCGCCATTGTTTCATTTTTGTTTTAAACGGTTTTTGTTAAACAATGTGTTCATTCTTTACCCGCGAATGAATTTCCGTAGTTAATTTCTTTTTGCTCCTCGCTCGAATAATTTTGCCCCCCGTTTTATCCAATGGATCGATCGATTACACCCGTGTCTTCAATGTACTCTGTTATCAGAGAGATATTTAAACGATGCTTACGATTTTCACATCAGTGACGGAACACCACTGTGACGATAGCAATTTCATGGAATCGTTCAATAAAACGCCGAAGAACCGCGGCAGGATTCGCGGGAAACGAGCCGGTCGGTTTTTCGTCCACTTGTTTGACTCTTCGTACACATTTCTTCGGCCACAATAATCCAACGGCATCGTAGGACAGAGAGCCGTTGGAGTAGTTGGAGCACGCGCGCGCGGCCCCGTGTCGTAGCAGCTATTGACTGGCTCTGTATCAACACCACCCTCCTGTGGAACTCATCAACCCTCTGCCACCCTCGAAGCCCTGTCTCGTTCCCTACTACCCTACCTTCCCTCTCCCTCCGGTTCATTCTCTTCCTCGTTTCCTCCAAACCGTCTTACCCTGTCCCACGTCACGCCTCGCGAATCCTGTTCCTTTCATTTTGCCGCGTGCGACTGTTTAAATCGTCGATCATAATTCTCTCGCGGGTAGGAATTAAAGAAAGCCAGAACGAAGTGTAAAGAAGAGAGGAACAGAAAAAGTGGAAGTTTTCTTTATTCCACCGGTTGTCAGCATTGGCACTTTTAGTCTTGTAAGAAGTACTTTGATAAATTATTGTCGTCGTACGTAAGGAGCTAATCCCGTTATGGCCGGTATGCGCGTGTGCGCGTGTCCCATGTAGATGGTCTGGGAGCGAAAGGCGAGGAAAATAACGGGACCGGGGTTGTGTCTTTTATTTATTTCTCGAAGAGTTCCCGGAGGGAGGCCCGACGCGCCAGTCATGACGCTGGGACGGTACTTCGATGCGACTTCTTCTGCTTATCTGCTGTTTTCTTTGGTAATGTTCTTTAGATTGCTGCGAAAGTTGGTTCACGGGGAGGCTGGAGGTAATAAAAGACAAATTGTAGAATATTACGATTCGGTTAAGCGGAGCAGGTTACTTCTCGCAGAATGAAGCTGTAGAATTTTCTCTTCTTCGGTTCATAACTTCGGTTCTGTCGCCGAGATAGAAGAAAAAATTTGACGAGTAATTATAAATTTCCAAGCCGTCACGTCGCGAGTTGGGAGTTTCATATCGAATCCACATTGAGCATTACTTACTACGCGTTTCGGCGTTGCTTTGTGTTTGCAACCATCGCGGTACTGTTTCGTTGTCCGAAAGTTTCGCGCATCGCGTTCTCATTAAATTCAGGCATCGAAGTTAATCGGGTTCGTAGCGGTTCCCGGAACAAGTTCCCGCAACAGGAACGAACAGTGGGGGAAAACTGATGCGAGCCATCCAATTATAGCGGCGGATCGTGTAGCTATGTCGGACAAGACGCGCGATTATCGGGTTTGTCAAATGGCTGACAGATTCATTTTTCGAAAAAGAATTTCCCTTTTGACGGGTGCGTGACAGTTATACGACACGTCGGATGCTTTTTCATGGAGCCAGCGCATCGATTCGGACCGCTTTTAGCGTTGTTTTACTTTGACGTTCCTCTTTTTTCGCTCGTTCCCCTTGTATTATTATTCCTTTCATTGCATCACGCCGGATCGCTCCTTCTATTGGAAACTTGTAATGAGTGCGGTAGGTTTGAAAGGATTCGAGACCAACATCGCAGGAAATGCCACAACGGTATTGCTCGGGCATTACGTCGCGTCGATGGTATCGGTCTGCAGCGACATAAAATGGCACTGCCGTATATTAAATTCCCATGTTGCAAAAGGACGGAAATTACTTCAAAAGCGAGTCCAAGCTCCTCCTTCTTTGGCCTCTCCGTCGAGACTTTAATTTCGTTTTCCTTTTGGCTCGAGTAAAACGGCGATGTTTGGAATGGAACTTGGAACGAGATGGATACACTGGAATAAAAGTGAATGATGTGTAGTAAGCATCTGTGCGGATGAAGTATGCGATGCCGAAAAACATCATCGGCGACGTGAATTTCAGTGGTTCCTCTAGACTCGATGAATCTCCATATCCCTTCCAGTCGATGGTGAAAAATAGAATGACACGTGCAAGCGTTAAACGTTCCTTCAATAAGTTCCGAGAACTGGATGCCCAGAACTCGTTGCGGAGTATCTTATTAACGAAAGCGTTCGCTTTTTGCCTACGATATCCTAACTGAATATTATCCCTCGCAACAAGCAGAGAGGCGTTATATTTACACGATAAGGAAAGTTTATGAGGCAATTTTCTTCACGAACAAGCCACAAAATTCTGCGTAATTTCAGTCCTTTACTTTCAGTGGTTTCGTTCCTTCTTTTCCCCTAACTTTCCCGCCCCAGGTGTAAGTATCTACACCTGAGACACCTCTCTGGAAAAAGAAGAAATTTCGCGCGATCATTGTATCCCATTGAACGTTTCCCTAAATAATTCGTGGATTGATGGTTAATTGAACGTTTAATCGACCGTTTTCTTCAGTGGACAAGGTTGCTTGTATCTTATCTAGTCGGATTATCACAATTAAAACGAAATCCGATAAGGGCGATTCGATCTTTCAGGATAATTGATTCGATGCGAATACTGGGAGGGCTTTCTAGACCGTTGAAAATTCCAGGTTCGAAATGTTACAGGCATTGTTGCATTATTCATCGAGGAAATGCGATGAACGCGGAAAACGCGTAGTCTAATTTCAAAGAGCAAATATCTGCAGCTATGATCGAAGTTTCATCTTTTTGAAGAAACACTTTCAAGTCGTAGAGGAGAGGTCAGAAAGTGGAGAGTCGCTGCGCGTGAGCGGGCGTAGAGAATATTTTTTCAGACTGCTGTTGTTATCGCTAGGCGAATTAACTTTTTAATCGCCACGTGATAAAAGAAGATAACGATGGATAAATTAAAATCTGCATTTTAACAGGTTATGAAATGACGTTGCTAATGAACAAGTTTGTATCTTATAAATATTGAAAATCGATAAACGCAGAGGCAGAAACGATACAACTTTCATTTTTTTTTCTCACTTTCTCTCGAACAAAACGTATGCGGTGAAACCGACGAGTCTGTTCGATTTCGTCGGCACAAAGGGTGTATGATTGTGTTTGGTGGTTCGCTATAAATTGGTTACAACTACCTTTAAATATACCAGCATCGAACCATCATCGATCGTTATACAATTCTCGAGTCGTATAGGAAATGCATATAAAGTCTATTATACTGGGCTTCCTCTATTACACTAGGCATCCTTTATGGTACGAGTTTTCATATTTTCTTCATAGTTTGCAGCATGAAAATTTAATGCAGTCATTTCGAATTGGCTGCGAGGTGAAGAGGTGTATCACTTTAATTCGAAACGTTACATTTTTCAGTTAACAGGAACGTTGCTGAACCAGGATGCTTTAATTTTTCCATAATGAAATGTTGCTTCTTATTTTTGCCTCCTTTTAATTAAATTTTATTATTCTGTAATGAGGCGTCACTTGTTTCCCTCCGTTGAAGCTGCACACCTCTACCTCTCGCACTTCCGGCTTGTGAGCGAATTTTTTCTCCCCTGTGTTGTTTAACGGGTGTTTATTAACATTCACTCGAGCTTCGCTGTTCGTTTTCAGCGTCACCTTAAAGATCTCTCGAGATCTCGTCATTCTGCTCCCAGCGGTTATGAATACAAACTGCTCCTTCTTTTATTCTTCAGTTCCTTGAAAATCGAATAAATTCGCTATTTTTCCACCTCATCCGCTTCATAAATACAGAATACACCATGGTTCTTATTTTTTTTTACATGACTGGCTACCTGGCCGTGTCAAGCGTCGACGGTTACACGAAAAATCGTCCAACAGAGGACGAGTCTTCCACCAGAAGAGATGCTTCCGCGTTTATGGAATATCTGAAGCATCGTTCACGAGTTAATGAGTGTGAACGAGAAATTTCAGTGTCGCTCTTCTTCATACTTTTTTTTCACTCCGTCTTAATTAATGATTAATTGACACTATCGTAGCGTCTCGTCTTCTTTGATATACTACGTGAAATATCTTTCCGTTTGAACAGGAAAATCGTGAACGGTGACGCCTGATCCGTGCCATTATTTGTAAATATTTTTGTTTAATGAATAAAAAAGAAGATACGTTAATATACTGCATGTTAATGCAATGAAATTGGAAATTCTTCTCGGAAGCGCGGCTAAAAACATTTCCAAGCACCAACGTCGTAGAAATTACGACACTGGGTTTGATCTGCAACGACTACAGTCGCAACAAATCGAGGAAGCTTTTCCATCAGGAAATTGCAATTTCTTCGTGCTGGAATTTCCGTTGACCCGAAACACGAATTCTTTCAAAGCTCCGTTTCATAATGAAATCGATGGCTCGATCCCAATTATTTTACACGACACCCCACGACTTACAAAGTAAATTCCTAAAACGCTACGTGAGAGGAAATATTTTAAAAACCTAGCAGCCAACTTAATTTATCCTTTGCGAAATATTGCCAGCGTGCTTTTTAAGTAACGTAGGGAAACAGAGAGAGAGAGAGAGAGAGAGAATACGAGCAGGGGCGGAAAAATAGATAAATGCATCTGCCAGAAATATGGAACTATTTCAAAGTCAGTTTACCAAAATATGTACGTATCAGAGAATCCGTAATTTTTTTCTCGTTTGTCATTTTAATCGATTTCAGTCTTTTCGAAATTACATTTATGTCGTCTGATATGGACATGCAAACGTACTGAAATTTTCAACCGGATAAATATTGTTTTTATCATTTCAACAAGTTTTTACTAGATCGTGGCATTGCTTCGATTTTGTCATTATCACCCCCCCCCCCCTCCCCCACTTGAGTTGGTCGCTTCATGAAAAATGGAGGTTCTAAACTGTTTGTCCAGAAGTAAGTCGTAACAAATTATCGCGTCCACTGTTCGCAGTAGCGTTATCTACGCGTATTTACGTGCACCTTCTAGCCAGAAATTGATGTTTCCTCGCGGTGAAAATTAATGGAAATTTAATATCAATCCCACGGTTGTACGCGAATAATAGAGCCGATATTCGCGTGGGAACGTCGCGAAAAGTATCCGCGTAATCGAGCGTCTACATTGGACGATATCAATTGGAAATTTCTGCGAAATAACGAAAATTCTCGTTAATTTATACGCGCGATTTCCCTGACTGTGTTTGTACGAGAATATAAGCGTTTCCAATTTAACTAGATAATTATAAAAATCGTTCTCTAGGGATCGCTCGACGGTGCCGACATTTTTCTTTTCTGCGCAAATCGTAATTAAAATTGAAAAGCAATTCGACTAATTTCAATGGGAAAGTTAATTATCCACGAACAGCTAGGACGAGGAAAACGAAAAAGCTGGAAGCCTTCACGTGCAAAAGGAGGTCAACGTGGTATTACAATAATCATATGCTAACTCAACTAGTTTGCCGTTATATTACATTCATTACCATCGGACTTTCGTGTAGTTATTAACTTCAACCTGTGTAATTTAATAAAATTCACGTTCAGTAAAGAGTTCATTTGCAAAGCAGCGTATTTGACGTGTTCCTTTACACAGAAGAATTTTATACAGCCAGTGCGCTGGGCACAAAAGTTTGTTCCTTTACGCGAATAAAGTACATAATTTTCATACCATGATTCCTTTTTCTTCTCTCTGTTTTATTCAATTTTAGACGAGGCTTTCCTCGAACGCGTCACGATATCGTGGCCAACCAGTGGGTTATGGAAATTGTTGAAATATTTACGCTATGGAATTACGTATGTTCCCTACGTACGAATTTCCCGATACGTATACGTGTTCCACGTTCGCTGAGAAGCTTTAAAAGAAAAAGAAAAAACAGGAAGAAAGAGGACGTCGGAAAAAGAAAAAAGTAGAAAAGGCTAGGCGAGAGTGGAATAGCAACACCTCCACGTCCGATCTGCAGAATATCCGAGTGCACGCGTTTTAAGCACTGCCCATAAAAGTATTAATAAAAACTCGGATACTACTTTGAATATCAACGAGATTGCGTCAGCAAGAGTAACTGGGTGGAGGAGCTTGGACGTTAAAAACTGTAACCCGCATTACACCTACCATTACTTTGTAGCGAGATTAAACGTTGAGGTTTGAATATTTAATTGAACAAGTAGTGAGGAACGGCATTGCACTGACGATAGACATTCGCGGAGTAATAAAGCGTGCTTCTTATTGAGCTCGTAAAATTTCTGCATTTATGGCTAGCGTGCTTCGTGTTTAGTTTATAATATAGTCAAGTTTCTGGAAAATTATGTGTACGATTGTACAATTTTTGTTACTTTTAATTTTGCTCTTGTTTGAGGAAAATTGTTGGTCACTTAATTGCCAGTCTGGTATATTGATTGATATCACTGAAAATTAGAGAAAATAGAAAGAATATTTCTAAATCTAATTGAATTACGCAAACAGTTGTAACAATTCGAGTTTCGTGAAGATTTTTAAAAGTTATCAGATTTTGATATTGGAGAGATTGTTGTTACCAGTAAAAGCTACGAGTTAGCAATGAAAGCTCTACTACTTCCCTTACGACTATGATCAAAGTACGATCACCAAAGTCGTACAATTTTACTGTCTTTCGAAATGTTACCAATTCAGTACATGGCTCCAAATAGGTACCGGAAGTAGCAATAGTGATCCCAGTAGATGCATCTTGTCCGCGATAATAATAAATAAATGATTAAGAAGTAAACTCGCGAAGAATAACAATAATTCTCTTTTAAAACGTAAATGTAGCTTTAGTTTACATAAAATTTATAAATGATTATTACCAATAGTTGTGAGTAATCGTTAAGAATATTAATTGGTAAAAAAAATTGCGAAAATCGGTAAATTACGGCCGATTTTAACGAAAAATCAATTTAAAATTTAAGCGCAGGGGTGGGGAGCCACGGGTATATAAGGAGGGCACTTCCGCTGATTTAATCAGTTGCTCGATAGACGAGGTACCGATCGGAGCTCCTCTTGGGCCTAGTTGAGGAAGATGGACCATGATCAACGTGTTATGATGGTGGTGGGGGACCACGAAGAAGGTGCTGTCCTTCATGGTGGCGGACACTGGTCAGCCTGATGATCCCTTGGTAGTGGACAGTGGTCAAGCGAGCTGAGTCAATGGTGGTGGATCACGGAGAGGGTGCTGAGCCCCATGATAGTGGACACTGGTCATCGCGATAACCCCTTGGTAATGGAAAGTGGTCAGCGAGCTGAGTCGATGCTGGAGGATTACGGAGAGGGTGCTGACTGCATAGTAGTGGACAATGGTCAGCTAGCTGAGTCGATGGTAGAGGATCATGGAGGGGATGCTAGCCGCTGATGACGTCACTTGTCTGCGAACGGTGAGTTTGTACAAACCGAATTTTTAATTAGAGGTGGTGGGGTAGATGAGGTAGCAGTAGTAGTAATTTTGATATATACTTGAACAAACCGGAGGGCTATCAGCTAGCGCATTCGACTGAATGCTAGCATATATAGTCCTCCTATTTTATATAACTGTAATCGTTCTTTTTATTAGTTTATCGGTTTAAAAAATGAGAGATTGTTATGTATTGAGAATAGTTTCGCGATTGAATGATTAGTGTATACCGCGAACACTCTCGGGATTGAACGATTAGTTTTATTACTTTTATTAGTTTTATGATTTATTATTTGTTTTTCTTATTTTTCAATTTTAATTTTCTTTTTGCCACCAAACTTTTGTATTTGAAGAATTTAGCTTTTTGCAATTGTTACCAAATTTTTGACGTGTCTCCGAATTCTTGACATGTTATTGAAATATTTTTGGACTTCAGAGAATTGAAAGTCCACACCTATTATATGTTAGATTTATAATAAAAATAGTTTATTAAAGTAACAATATAACAAAATAAAAATAGTGTATTAGAGTAACGATAAAAGAATTCCTAATAAGTTGCGTGCGTAAGCAAATAGCCGTGCTGCGCACCGTATCCGTACTCCATTTGTCATTACACAAGTTTAAGAGAAAAGTTGAATGAAATCTTGGTACCTCAGTGCCGAGGCTGCATATAATGGAAGGGTGGATGGGATTTGGGTTTGGGGATAGGTCCCTGCGTACTCATCTCTAAACGTGGAGGCAAGTATGCAGGGATCTAATTCCTTGATAACGTTTTTGAAAGACCGGTCTTTCTAAAACGATATCGAGTAACATTAGATTTAAGACTTAGATTTAAAAGTTAAATTTAAGAGTCAGATTCAAGAGTCAGATTTAAGTTATTTGCGTAAGAATATCAATGTTCGTTGCGATGTTCTTTTCAAGTGTCGATATTATTCCATTATTCCATATTCTGTTTTATTTCGCATCTCTTTTCATTCGAATTCTTACTCTGTCATTCTTCGTTGGTATCTGATCTCGCTTCTTTATCTCGTACTTCAGATTTCTGTGAAAATAAATCAAATTTCTGCATTACTCGTGGGATCGCCGAGGGATGGGAATACGTCTTTAGTTATAATTAATTTAGATTTATATGTTACATAATATAATTTTAATTACTATTGTAATGAAATTGTAAAAGAATACAATTTCTTACCCAAAGTAAACACAACCTATTCCTATTTTCCTTATACTTCTCGTTTAAGAAAACAGAATTACTAATTGATCTAGTGCAAATCAATTCATATTTGCTTGGTATTAATAAATCATTTAGCTGCGCATTCGCTTGCATGCATCGCATGCTGCATGTAAGTAAGGGTCCCTGCGTAGTCACCTCCACGTGGTGGACCTGGGCCCTTGGTAACGTTTTCAAGAGACTGCTCTCTCGAAAACGATATCAAGCTAAGGACTACGCGCGTAGACATAAGTATTGTTGTAAACTCGGTGCTAGAAGTACCAAATCAGTTGGAAGACCATGCTTCGTAACTTCTGATAAAGCTAGATAGATTTTCCAATTGTACAAAGATTACATAGATTTATCTTCAACAATTTTCCATGATGCTCATTCATTCTATTATTTCATTAACTTTACGCGAGATTAGAATAATTTAATTACGGGTACTTTTAGCACCGAATATTTTGCAATACAAATTAAATTTTCCAAGTCCTTTTCAGGACGTTGAAACTTTAAATTGGACTGCGAATAGTTTAGTTTAAGTTAATTATTGCCATCCAATTTGTACATTCATGTAATGTAATTTTAATAAGATAATCATCCTCTTTTATCCCGATTTCCCCCGTTTTTATTATTAATTATATATGGTGACTTCTATCTCGCTATGGTGTCCCTTCGATGAAGGGTTGTTTGATGGTTCGACGTCTGATGGTTTGACGTTTGAAGGTTTGATGGTTTGATGTTTGATGGTTTGATGATCGATGGTTTGATGTTTGATGGTTAGAAAATCACTTTCATTCTGGTTTATTCTGGTTTACTTAAATCTCTGTTCGCCGTTGGAATGCCGTTGGATCGCCGCTGGATCGCAGATGGATGCGTGCGTTTTTAGTCATAAGTACTTGTATATTGTACATCTCTGTAATTTAATTGTAATCGTATTGTAAAGAAATACGTTTTCTTACCCGGAGAGAGAAATAACTGCCCCCCTTTCTTGCACCCCTCGTTTATCAAGACAGAACTTTTAATTGTTCTCGCGTAAATTAGTTCGCGTTTATTTACCCGAGCACTCTAACTTTATGCTTCGTAAGATCGCTTCACGTAGATTTCCTCTTTTTATCTTCTTCCTTTTTTCCCCTTTCCTTTTTTCCCTTTCCTTTTTTTCTCCTTCGCTCGAGATTTAGATTTTAATCGTCACGCAGTGAAACAGTTGCGACTCAATCAAACCGATGCGTGTTTGTCGTGGCCACCTGGATCTTCACGGGTTCAGCTGTGGACGCGCTCACGATGGAGCGGGCTGAGTGGTTCCCAACCCGAGGCGCTGGGGTCTGACCTGCTGTAAGACGGATTCGGGCGGTTCCACGAGGTTCGCCTCTATCGCAGAGCAATCCTAGAGTTGGGCCTCGCTGGGGTTCAGATGGACATCTCACTCACCGTCGGGGAGAGCGCGGTTGCGATTGTTTCGACGTAAGACGTGGCACAAAACTTGCTCGCGATTCGCGTCGGGTACGGTTCGCCAAATGGCTAACGCGGAAGCATCGGATTGGAGTGCTCTTTAACGTGTTCGTGTAGGTCGCGTCGCGAATTTTATCTTCATTTTTACTTCAACTCACTTTAGTTTAACTTAATTTTGCTTCAATTTTTATCGAGATTAATATCAATTTTTTTACAATAGAATAGTAGAATTTAGAGTATCGTACCGTAGAACCTTTTACCAGACACTTTCGTTTGTCGAAAGTGTTGGAAGAGTCACTTAATAAATCTCTCTTCGGGTAAGACAGTGGTATTTTTCGTCACCCCATTCGTAAAGTCCATACTGCAGTTTCTAAATATCTGATAGATTTTAGGAAATGTATTATGGATTTCGCGTGTATTAAATTCAAGTAGAGTCAGATCTCGGTACCTTCTGTACCGAGATCGTAAATATATAATGGAGGGTGGATGGGATTAGGGTTTAGGGATGGGTCCCTGCGTAGTCACCTCCACGGGGTGGACCTGGGCCCTTGGTAACGTTTTCGAGAGACCGGCCTCCCGAAAACGATATCATGCTAAGGACTACGCACGTAGATTATATAATTGGTGTAATTAGAGAATAAGATATAGTTTAAGTTAATTTTTGCGTTCGCCGCTGGATCGCCGCTGGATCGCCGCTGGACCGCCGCTGGACCGCCGCTGGACCGCCGCTGGACCGCCGTTGGATGACTTGATATAACTTGTTAAATTTATCGTGCCTCATCGAAGGAGGGTTGTTTGATTCTTTAATGTTCGATGGGTATTTGATTGATGTTCGGAAATCCGCTTAGTTTTTGGTTTATTCTGATTTATTTTAACCCCTCCCTTCGCCGCTGGAACGCGGCTGGATGTCGTGATATAACTTACTACATATTCTCCATTAATATAATTTAATTACGTTCCATCTTTGTTCCTTTCCCATGACTATTCTCATGCTAATCAATTCATTCGGTATTAGTAATCTATTCAGTGATCGGTACATGAGTTATCTTAAGTATTGAAGCTGAGAGCAGGTGTAGTTGAAATAGAAGTAATCATTCTGTGATTAAAAAAATATATGCGACGGTGGAAAATCAGGGAATTGTTTAAGTAATCCGGCATCTCTCTCTCTCCATCTCTCTTTCTCTCTCTTTCTGTCTCCATGGTATCTTCCTTTGATCAAAGGTTGGCTCTTGATTTCAATAATTACAACAACAGAAAATTTAATTCTGTAGTCGCAAAGTGACTTTATTATTCTCTTTAAATTTGGAAATGAGGAAATGATATTTTCGGTGAATGCAGCGTTTGACGGATGGTATTGTTTTACGTAAAGAAATTGCCATTTCCACGTTTTCCAAGGTTCTTTCCAATTGTTTCACGCAAATAGGCTGTACGAAATTATAATTGAGAATGATTATTAGGGAATCGTGAAATTTGACGTATTTTCTCCGTTCTTGTCAAAAATTCAATGGTTTTGAGTCGAATTTCAACCAATCCTTTTCATTTCCATTATGTTATCCAATTTTTATGATTTCTATAATAAAATTCCTGTGATGTCAATAAATAATTTCAACAGATATTTCTACGTTCGCCGCTGGATCGCCGCTGGATGCGTATATTATTAGTCATAGATAATAGTAATTATAATTAGATAATAGTAATTGTAATAATAATTGTAATGAAATTGTAAGGGAGTATGTACATTGTCTTATCAAGAGCGAAGCCATAGAATTTTTCCTCAAAATCCCCGTTTTATCGAAATTGAATATAATTATTCTTAGTCTCCATTTGCACACTACTGATGTTTATCAGTAATAGTTTTATTACTCTGCGTACTCGCTGGCATGCATCGCATGTGGCAACGAAGTAGTGAGCACGCTAACTTAATGTTACACGTAAGTCGCTGCCATGAGTAGCTCCATGGGTCGAAAAGACCGTGGTTTGGAAAGTGCACAGCGCCGGAAACATTTAGTTAGCAAATCTACGTTATTACGTAGATCCACGTGAGTATGTAGAGTACCTTTGGTCACGTCGCGAATGTTATGTTCACTTTTCTCTTTGATTTATTACTTATCACAAGTTTGTCCAACTTTAATTACCTTTTTAATTTCATTTTTTCAGAATAGAGTATAATAGAGTTTAGTGTTTATTGCATCGTAATCCCTTTTGAGAAAAGCTTTAATGTTTCTAAAGTGTCGATAAAGAGACTTTGTAAATTACTCTCTGGGTAAGAACATAATATATACTTCCAGTCCCTTCTTCCCTTTCGCGATTCGTAAAGTCCTCGTTGCAATTTCTAAGAAAATGTACCATGGATTTGGCGTGTATTGAATTCAAGTAGAGTCGGATCTCGGTACCTTCTGTACCGAGATCGTAAACATGTAATGGAGGGTGGATGGGATTAGGGAAATATGGATGTGTTCCTACGTAGTCACCTCCTCGTTGGTGGACCTGGGTACTTGGTAGCGTTTTCGAGAGCCTGGTCTCTGAAAGACGATATCATACTAAGGACTGCGCTTGTAGACAATAAGTATTGAGATAAGTATTGTAGTAAACTTGATGCTAGATGTACCAAACTAGTTAAAAGATGGTGGTCGTAGCTTTTGATAGAGATAGATAGATTTTTCACTTGATCAAAGGTTTCATAGATTTACTTTCAACAATTTTCTATGATACTCATTCATTCCATTATTTCATTAACTTTGCGCGAGATTAGAATAACTGGATTACGGGTATTTTTAGCATCGAGTATTTTGCAGTACAATTTAAATTATCCAAGTCCTTTTCAGGACTTTGAAATTTTATTTACGTTGCACTTCATGTAATAGTTTAAGCTATAATTTAAATTAAGTTAAGTAAAATTTTATTCTCGTGGGATCAACCTGGAATCATCGAAGGATTCTACATTCTCTCTGGTCTTTTTGGATTTTAATTTAAATCGAATATTTATCTGGCAAGAAATTTTATGTCTGCAATTATTCACATTTTATCTGCTTTAGAGAATTTTTAATTCGGTCCTCCCTTTTGCGTAAAATATATCCACGAATCTTGCAAGAAGTGCTACTTTATCAATTTTGAATCCTATATTGTAGAGGACGTAAAAATTTGTACGCGATCAATATTTCGAACAGTAATGGTCATAAAATTCCATTAGATCAATGGCCTTGTAGCTCGTCGGTACTAGGATAAATGGAGACGAAATTATCGACTTGAGCTTGCAGAGTATCACGAGCTTACCGACAGGCGATACTTGAGCTTGCAGTGCACCGTGGAAAGATTCACGACTCCTCCATATAGACTCGTCTCGATGCCTGCATGTTATCTATGCTGGATGTCTACATAAGCAAATTTGCCGATATTCAATCAAATAGCGTATATGTTGCAAGTGCATTATATTCGTACAAGAATGCAATTAGTCAATCAGAGATCGTTAGCATTGCGCAACAAGCAAAGACAGAGAATCTCGCGAATTTTTTGAAACATTCGCGACATCAATCTCGAAATTTGTATTAGCATTGCATTCTCATACAGTAACTTATAAAAGGAATTCAGTAATTCAATTCTTCTGCGAGACTCTTTCATTTAGAAACGCTATGTCCACTCTGCCGCATCTTTGCAGTGTTTGCACGTTTCGTTCGCCTGCTTTCGCATTCGTGCTGCGGTGAAGCTGTCAGTATCGCGACGTGATCTCGCGGAAACACATGAATAATGTTAACTTTCAAAGCGAATTCACTTTCGCCGAGTGTCGGGCTGTTGCTACGGACATCAAATTTTAATATCCGCACTTTACCGCCGAGTGCATGGGAAGTTGTGTTCTTCTCATTGGAATTTTTATGCCTCGTAACGGTCCAGCCTCCAGCGACTCAATGTCTTCTCTAGTTAAGAGATGGTCTACTCTGGGGAATTGAATTCCCCAAGCCTGTATAACGGAAGCAAACGAAACGTCAAGTATTCTTCGGTACATAGAAATATAACAATGGCGAAGGGCAGGAAAGATGCTTTCATTCGGATGAGGCGGTCTTTACATCTTCTGTTTTCTTGCATCTCGATGGGTATTTAGAAGCAGTGTTGTACGTTTCTCGTGTAGATTCTGATTGTTTCGGGACAAGAGGAACCCCAATTACCTATCTCTGTAGGAGAGTGCAGTATCGTGATATAACGCATGTCTATCACGAATGCAAACTATCTCACGGTAAACTAGCACTATGATAGCTCTACATTTACGATTTCCTTTTCGAGGAAATTGAATTCTATAGAGCTTATCGTTTCAGAATTGTCTAGTGCCGCTTCTTGTTATATTATATCTTAATTTTTATTCTAATTGAAGGCGGAAACGTAGAAAGACAAATATGACAACTACTAGATAACTTTGGAGAACGTGTATTAAAATTAGAATCATTTTGAAGTTTCGACATTTAGATTAGCGATATTAGCTATTCAGTTGATCTTCATTGTGTTTTTGACACAGTAATAATTCAGTAGTTGCGTACGTTAACAATTTTAAACACCAAGTTACTTTGTGAAAATGGTTCGATTAAAGAAATTTCGCTCGACACACGATAGGCTTTACAGCGAAGCAGTTTGTGCCCTCTGAATTGTGTTAATTAGAAACTTGATTGTAGGTCCAGCGCGCGTTTTCGCTGGAGCTATCATTCACGTCAATTAAAATAGCTCTGCGCTAACAATTCGTTAACTGGTTTGCTTCAATGCCCCGCGAAATTACCCACTAGCAAAAACGTAATCCGTGTGTTGATTCCATTCAGAGGAAGCAAATTAGATTAAATATCCAGAATTTGAATCTCTGGGGAGACGTAAACTGTACGCTGAAATTAATTCATAATTATGTAATGGTCGCTAGGTCATAGATGTTTCTGTTGAAGTTTCATTTTCGTAGCGTTGAGCTCGTTAGGCATTGCATATTTTTAGAACCTGAAGTAGAAATACAAATTTTTCTTCTCCCTTCCGAGCGGAGTTTTGTGTAACTTTCCGTTCGGTATCCCAACAGAGTATACTCTTCTTTCTTCAAGGGGTACAATTTTTTACCACCACTGCATCGCTATAGAGGCTCATGTTCACTGTCGAAAGAAACGGTCCTAGACTCTATCAAACCTGGTCGCGCATCGATAGTCGTGTAGAAAGGATAAATTAAAATCTGGCATTGGCCAAATATCTAGGTCGAGAATTTACTGAAGAATCATTAGAGAGAAAAAACGACAATACGAATCTCCGACATAATGTATACAATGTATTCACACTCGCTTCGAAATGAGAAAGGGTGGTAAAATGAAATACAAGAAGTAAAAGCAACGGTTCGGTATTTCCACAGACGAATTCGTTACGTCAAAGAACGCGATGTAACTTCTTTTCCCCGCGGATTCGCAGGAGAAATTCGACGAAGTTCAAGTACGCGTGACGAGGCTTCTTTTATTATACTACGTTCGTTCTTTGATTTGAAGGTTGATGAAACTTCCTGTCGGGTTGATTCATTTGGTAAACATGGACCTGGCATTTCGCGGAGAATAATAGATTAACATGACTCGTGACAGAGAGAAGAGAACGGAAAAGTTGGAAGAAAGTTGCCGCAATTTCATCTAGCACCGCGCCGCGTAAGTTCGTTACACGGGCGGAATTTTCCATATAAAGCGTCTCGCACGCTGAACATCTTATCGCTTCTTTGAGCTATCGCTGTGAGATTCCCCTAGCCTTCAAAGCAGTTAAAATTTTCACAGTTTCAGTGGAATCGTGCCCACGGCGTGACCTACATTCGCGGAATTTCATTTTTCTCCCTATAATGTGAATGCATGTGATTGTATTGTTGGATTGAAAAATGCAGGGTACGCAATGATTCCATAGACCTCCGTGAGACGTTCGCGAAGTTTCACATTGTCAATTTCACTTGTCGTATCTTGGAAATGAACGAACTTAAGCAAATCGAACATTCTCTTTACCTCTCAAAAAGAATGAAGTCGAGCCATATTGTGTTCGTTCCTTCTCAACATCTGAAAGAGAAATTACACTTTCTAAAAGACTTCAGACATCCTGTAGAATCCGCAACTGAAGGGGTTACCGTAAATACCTTTCTAATTACAGTAGCCCGGCAGATGTTGATTAACCGTCCGTCGAAGTAATCTGATGCTTTAATCCTGCAAACAATCTGAATATCCCGTGTCGTTTAACAACAGCGTTTCGTCTAATGGAGCTTTGATCGATGGTTTTACTAGATTAGTAAATATCGTTAATTACAGTGGTGTTAAAATTTGACACGCGTGTGACAGAGATAATCTGTCGCGAATTTATTCAAACGGAATCTGAATTGTCATCTTTTAATGATCGATCTCTTAATCGCGACCAGTAGAAGGAATTCAGCGCGAAGTGATCAGCAAATCCTCATTGTTGGATCGTTTAACTGGTGCATGTAATTACGACTGTATATTGTACATTTGTATCAGCTGCTCGCCCTAATTGGTCTGGTTCGAGCCGCTGACATCTGCATTGTCTATGACAACATATGTTGTCGTAACTTTCTCAATCGTATTCGGGATCCGTTCAATTATACAGGCTTGTATATGGTACATGTGCGCGAAACAGATGGTTGTGATCACGTGTCTACGGAGGATTCGATTTCTCCTTGGTTCGATTGAGGAATCCGCGTGGCATTTTTCTAAGGATTTTAATCATTTCGACGAGTTCCACGACGGCGTTTCCACTTAGCATTCAGGTGCTACAAAATATTTTTCGTCAAGCGAATTCCACGGATACAATTTCGAACGTGGTCGCGTACGTTCTTTCGTCCGCGAGAAGAAAGAACACATAGAATGGAGTTCCGCGGCGACGCAGCATCCCCTGCAATTCAAAAGGGGACCAAGGTGGGAACAAAGGGAATCCTTAATGGCACGCGAAGACCGGAAAGGATGAATAGCGGAGGCATGCTCGAGCGAACCGTCTACTGGGAAATAATTGGAGACAAAAGTCTCCATTTCCGTGACGTGTAAAGTGGATTGATTATTCTTCGGACGATATATCTTTGTTCGATTATACGGAACTGCACTTTAGAAGAGGGAAGTTGTTTTTGTTCTCGATAGGTATCACTCGTTTACTTTCGAAAACACTCGCTAATGGAGCGATTTTTCCATTTGATGGGTTTACATTGGTTCAGCGGCCGTGCTCTTTTTGTTTCACGAGCGACTTCGCGGCCGGCGCAAGGGTCTGCGCTTTAATCTCCCGCATAGACGGTGAGAATGGACCTTTAATCTTCTCCGAACGATCGGTGCTACCTCTTTTGAAAAGCAAGCAATGTATTGTTAATATTGGATGCTTTCCAACCGACCTTTTAAATCGGCGCCATCACTTAAATTCGCAGCTAGATTGATCCGTGATCCGTTGGCGAGATTAACTGTTCCCTTCTTTTTTGTTTGTCCGCTACGATGTACCACTGTTGATAATCTGTGGCGAACGATGACTGGAATGTGATAAGAGGAATTTTTATCGGGAGCCAGCGAACGATTTTTTCCCAGGGAAAAGCTTCTATAAACGCAGCAAGGTTTTATTTCTTACGGAACTTTAATGCTCTTATAATTTTTCTTAAAGTTTTTATTAAAACTCCATGAAGATTAAGCTGAGTTTCTCCCCCCTCCGCAGATGGGAGGGATCGCGAGGTTATTATTAGAAATTTCGTAGACTGGCTGTAAGCAGCTTTCGTTGTACCTTGGATTTTCCTATCGTCGCGTATAGGAAATGATACCATGAACTATTTGAACTAGAAGTTCGTTGATACAGTTTTATAACCGCCTATAACGCCGTGTAATTGAGGAAGGGTAGCACGTTCGCGTAAGCACACACAACGCGATATAGGATACGAGGAATTCATTTTTCCATTTTCCGCATTGATTGCAAAACCTTCGGAATATTTCAAAGGGCTTCCAGCTAAAAGTTACTTGGACGCAAAAAGTATTCACGCGTTCCAATTTTTCGCAGTGACCTTATATATATCCGCGCACGTGCACTTGCGAGAATTGAAAAAGTTCTTCACCGGTAGTTTTTATTCGAACTCTCCGTCCGCGGGTACTTGAACTGCGAAGTTCATGAACGTAAAGTCATAGCATAATTTTAAACCTGTCAACTGATAATCCAGCGATTATTCGACGAGATGAATTCATCGATAAAAGAAGAAATATTAAAATTTCCAGGTGGTGGCACTTTTTTGTACAATTTGGAGAAGCATTAATAGAGTATTTGTACACTTGTATCAATTTATTCCTGAAAATAAAATTGTCGTTCCTCGAATTTTCCTTGCAGGATCATCAGATTGCATTTCACGGTAACTCGTCGAAACTTCGCGTTTATTTCACGTTTATTCACACTCCGAATGGATCCAGTTTTTCAAGAAAGAATTTAAGTTACAAGATCGAAGACGGGGGAAAAAGATTGGCGGTCAGTGCATGCCCCGATCGTTCATCATGGTTCAACCCGCGTGGGTAAGCCGAGCACCTTGCCTGCTTGTAGAAAACTCTTTACTTCCGCAAAAAATCATGGCGATCGTTCTCGTCCGGACAGGCTGATCGTCTGCGCGCCTACCTTCCTCATTCCTTAATTCCGGGCATTCGTACATTTCTCGAGGAAAAATAAACGTCCTCCCAATAGGAACAAACAGCCAAGCATGAAACAAACATACATGTATCGTATTAACACTAACGTTCGTAAGGGGAAACGGGACAACGACGTCGAATTAAAATTCCAGGGTGTTTTTAGCGCTCGTACGTCGCGAACGTAGAAGAGTGGATTACACGCTGGCAAAGCAGAAAGTCCAAGAAAAAGCGCGAGGTCCTAAGAGGCGACGTTCCAAAGGGGTGGCTAGCGTAGAGTCATAATGCTAGCAGATGTGCCTGCGAACAAAAATTGCGACCAGTGACATTTCGCGTTTGTATCTGCTTCACGGATCTCGAGATTTCGATACTCCTTGACACCGAATGATTCCGCGATTTTCGCAATAAATAGCGGAGACACGCGTGCATCTTAACGCATCAGCTACCGCTCCAACAAATTCTACACCTAGGTGCTGACATACCGTATCTCGGGCCTCCAGAATTGGTTTCATTCAAGTACATATTGTCTATGGGCCACTAGTGACCGCTCCAGGAGTTCGCTCTCCGCATATTTCGACTCCCAGAGCCAGACATGCCGTATCTGGTACCCCTAGAATTGACTTCACTTATGTACTGATTGGCTCTGGGCCATTAATAACCAATCCATGAGTTCTACCTCCTTATACGAAACATAGGGTCGGACATATCATGTCTGTGGACCCTAGTATTGGTTTGATTTAAGTATATATTGGTTGTTGGCCATTACGACCCCTCCAGAAGTTCGACAACCTCCACTTATTTGACACCTAGGGCCGGATATACCGTGCCTGGGGCCCCTACTATTGGATTCATTTAAGTACATATTGGCTCTTGGCCAGTAGTAATCGCTTCTATAGCCGCCTATTTCGAAACATAGGACCGAACATACTGTAACAGGGGCCTTTAGAATTGGATTCATTCAACCCCATATTGAAGCTGTGCTATTACTAACCGCGCCAAGAGATTCCCTGGCACCTAATTCAACACCCAGGGCCAGGGATGCTTTCCAAGGGCCTGTAGTGATGGTCTCATTTAATTACTTATGGCTCTGGGTCATTCGTAACCCCCCAAGGATTTCGTAGCCTGCACACTCAACCCAAGGTATTCCCAACCTGCCACATTTTAAAAGCTCGAACATTATATATAAATAGAAGCAAATATAACTTAACCTAACACAACCTAACCTCTCGGCGTTAATATTTTATAAAAATCCTGACGTGTCGGCCCCTACTTCCCGGCGGGAACATTATTTACGTCTACAATGTTATATATCCTAACCTAAGGCAACCTAACCTCTCGACCATAACACCTTACAATATACCTGACGGGTCGGCCCGTACTTCTCGATGGGAACATTATATACGTCTATAGAGTACTATAACCTACCCTAAACCATCTAGCCCCTCGGTGGAAATGTTTTACAGAATCCTGGTCATGTCGGCCCGTACGTCTCGATGAGGACGGTACATTCGTCTATAGCGTTATATATCCTAACCTAAGACAACCTAACATCTCGGATGTAGTATTTTACAACATTCCTGGCGGGTCGGCCCGTACTTCTCGGTGGGGACACTATATACGTCTATAACGTCATATATCCTAACCTAAGGCTACCTAACATCTCGGATGTAGTATTTTACAACATTCCTGGCGGGTCGGCTCCTACTTCTCGGTGGGAACATTATATACGTCTATAACGTTACATATCCTAACCTAAGGCAACCGAACACTTCGGATGTAGTATTTTCCAACGTTCCTTGCGGGTCGGCCCATACTTCTCGGTGGGAACATTGTATACGTCTATAACGTAATATAACCTAGCCTAACCCATCTAGAACCTTGTTGGTAATCTTTTACAGAATCCCGTTCGTGGCGGCCCGTACTTCTCCGTGGGGACATTATATACGTCTATAAAGTTATATATCCCAACCTAAGGCAACCTAACATCTCGGATGTAGAATTTTCCAACATTCCTGGCGGGTCGGCCCCTACTTCTCGGTGGGAACATTATATACGTCTATATCGTAATATAACCTAACCTAACCCATCTAGCCCCTCGGTGATAATGTTTCACAGAATCTCGTTCGTGTCGGCCCGTACTTCTACGTGGGGACATTATATACGTCTGTAACGTTATATATCCCCACCTAAGGCAACCTAAAATCTCGGATGTAGTATTTCCCAACATTCCTGGCGATACCGCACCTAGTTCTCGGTGGGAATATTGTATACGTCTATAACGTAATATAACCTAGCCTAACCCATCTGGATCCTTGTTGGTAATCTTTTACAGAATCCCGTTCGTGGCGGCCCGTACTTCCCTGTGGGGACATTATATACGTCTATAACGTTATATATCCCAACCTAAGGCAACCTAACATCTCGGATGTAGAATTTTCCAACATTCCTGGCGGGTCGGCCCCTACTTCTCGGTGGGAACATTATATACGTCTATATCGTAATATAACCTAACCTAACCCATCTAGCCCCTCGGTGATAATGTTTCACAGAATCCCGTTCGTGTCGTCCCGTACGTCTCGGTGGGGACATTATATACGTCTATAACGTTATATATCCCAACCTAAGGCAACCTAACATCTCGGATGTACTATTTTCCAACATTCCTGGCGGGTCTGCCCCTACTTGTCGATGGAAACATCATATACGTCTATAACGTAATATAACCTAACTTAACCCATCTAGCCCCTCGCTGGAAATGTTTTACAGAATCCCGTTTGTGTCGGCCCGTACTTCTCCGTGGGGACATTATATATGTCTATAACGTTATATATCCTAACACAAGGCAACCTCACACCTCGTATGTAGTATTTTACAAAATTCCACGCGGGTCGGCCCCTACTTCTCGGTGGGAACATTATATACGTGTATAACGTAGTATAACATAACCTAACCCATCTAGCCCCTCGCTGGTAATGTTTTACAGAATCCCGTTTGTGTCGGCCCGTACTTCTCCGTGGGGACATTATATATGTCTATAACGTTATATATCCTAACATAAGGCAACCTCACACCTCGGATGTAGTATTTTACAAAATTCCAGGCGGGTCGGCCCCTACTTCTCGGTGGGAACATTATATACGTCTATAACGTAATATAATCTAACCGAACCCATCTATCCCCTCGCTGGTAATGTTTTACAGAATCCCGTTCGTGTCGTCCCGTACGTCTCGGTGGGGATATTATATACGTCTATAACGTTATATATCCTAACCTAAGGCAACCTAACATCTCGGATGTAGTATTTTCCAACATTCCTGGCGGGTCGGCCCCTACTTCTCGGTGGGAACCGTATATTTGTCTATATCGTAATATAACCTAACCTAACCCATCTAGACCCGCGGTGATAATGTTTCGCAGAATCCCGTTCGTTTCGGCCCGTACTTCTCCATGGGGACATTATATACGTCTATAAAGTTACGTATCCTAACCTAAGGCAACCGAACACTTCGGATGTATTATTTTCCAACGTTCCTGGCGGGTCGGCCCATACTTCTCGGTGGGAACATTGTATACGTCTATAACGTAATATAACCTAGCCTAACCCATCTAGAACCTTGTTGGTAATCTTTTACAGAATCCCGTTCGTGGCGGCCCGTACTTCTCCGTGGGGACATTATATACGTCTATAACGTTATATATCCCAACCAAAGGCAACCTAACATCTCGGATGTAGAATTTTCCAACATTCCTGGCGGGTCGGCCCCTACTTCTCGGTGAGAACATTATATACGTCTATATCGTAATATAACCTAACCTAACCCATCTAGCCTCTTGGTGATAATGTTTCACAGAATCTCGTTCGTGTCGGCCCGTACTTCTACGTGGGGACATTATGTACGTCTGTAACGTTATATATCCCCACCTAAGGCAACCTAAAATCTCGGATGTAGTATTTCCCAACGTTCCTGGCGATACCGCACCTAGTTCTCGGTGGTAACATTATATACCTCTTTAACCTAAAATAACCTAACCTAACCCATCTAGACCTTCCCTCGTAATGTTTTACAGAAGCCCGATCGTGTCGGCCCGTACTTCTCGGTGCTGACATTATATACGTCTATAAAATGATATATCATCACCTAAGGCAACCGAACACCTCGTATGTAGTATTTTCCAACATTCCTGGCCGGTCTGCCCCTACTTCTCGATGGGAACATCATATACGTCTATAACGTAATATAACCTAACATAACCCATCTAGCCCCTCGCTGGTAATGTTTTACAGAATCCCGTTTGTGTCGGCCCGTACTTCTCCGTGGGGACATTATATATGTCTATAACGTTATATATCCTAACATAAGGCAACCTCACACCTCGGATGTAGTATTTTACAAAATTCCAGGCGGGTCGGCCCCTACTTCTCGGTGGGAACATTATATACGTCTATAACGTAATATAATCTAACCGAACCCATCTATCCCCTCGCTGGTAATGTTTTACAGAATCCCGTTCGTGTCGTCCCGTACGTCTCGGTGGGGATATTATATACGTCTATAACGTTATATATCCTAACCTAAGGCAACCTAACATCTCGGATGTAGTATTTTCCAACATTCCTGGCGGGTCGGCCCCTACTTCTCGGTGGGAACCGTATATTCGTCTATATCGTAATATAACCTAACCTAACCCATCTAGACCCGCGGTGATAATGTTTCGCAGAATCCCGTTCGTTTCGGCCCGTACTTCTCCATGGGGACATTATATACGTCTATAATGTTACGTATCCTAACCTAAGGCAACCGAACACTTCGGATGTATTATTTTCCAACGTTCCTAGCGGGTCGGCCCATACTTCTCGGTGGGAACATTGTATACGTCTATAACGTAATATAACCTAGCCTAACCCATCTAGAACCTTGTTGGTAATCTTTTACAGAATCCCGTTCGTGGCGGCCCGTACTTCTCCGTGGGGACATTATATACGTCTATAACGTTATATATCCCAACCAAAGGCAACCTAACATCTCGGATGTAGAATTTTCCAACATTCCTGGCGGGTCGGCCCCTACTTCTCGGTGAGAACATTATATACGTCTATAACGTAATATAATCTAACCGAACCCATCTATCCCCTCGCTGGTAATGTTTTACAGAATCCCGTTTGTGTCGGCCCGTACTTCTCCGTGGGGACATTATATATGTCTATAACGTTATATATCCTAACACAAGGCAACCTCACACCTCGTATGTAGTATTTTACAAAATTCCACGCGGGTCGGCCCCTACTTCTCGGTGGGAACATTATATACGTGTATAACGTAGTATAACATAACCTAACCCATCTAGCCCCTCGCTGGTAATGTTTTACAGAATCCTGGTCGTGTCGGCCCGTACTTCTCCGTGGGGACATTATATACGTCTATAACGTTATATATCCCAACCAAAGGCAACCTAACATCTCGGATGTAGAATTTTCCAACATTCCTGGCGGGTCGGCCCCTACTTCTCGGTGAGAACATTATATACGTCTATAACGTAATATAATCTAACCGAACCCATCTATCCCCTCGCTGGTAATGTTTTACAGAATCCCGTTTGTGTCGGCCCGTACTTCTCCGTGGGGACATTATATATGTCTATAACGTTATATATCCTAACCTAAGGCAACCTAAAATCTCGGATGTAGAATTTTCCAACATTCCTGGCGGGTCGGCCCCTACTTCTCGGTGGGAACATTATATACGTCTATATCATAATATAACCTAACCTAACCCATCTAGACCCGCGGTGATAATGTTTCGCAGAATCCCGTTCGTTTGGGCCCGTACTTCTCCATGGGGACATTATATACGTCTATAACGTTACGTATCCTAACCTAAGGCAACCGAACACTTCGGATGTAGTATTTTCCAACGTTCCTGGCGGGTCGGCCCATACTTCTCGGTGGGAACATTGTATACGTCTATAACGTAATATAACCTAGCCTAACCCATCTGGATCCTTGTTGGTAATCTTTTACAGAATCCCGTTCGTGGCGGCCCGTACTTCCCTGTGGGGACATTATATACGTCTATAACGTTATATATCCCAACCTAAGGCAACCTAACATCTCGGATGTAGAATTTTCCAACATTCCTGGCGGGTCGGCCCCTACTTCTCGGTGGGAACATTATATACGTCTATATCGTAATATAACCTAACCTAACCCATCTAGCCCCTCGGTGATAATGTTTCACAGAATCTCGTTCGTGTCGGCCCGTACTTCTACGTGGGGACATTATATACGTCTGTAACGTTATATATCCCCAGCTAAGGCAACCTAAAATCTCGGATGTAGTATTTTCCAACATTCCTGGCGATACCGCACCTAGTTCTCGGTGGTAACATTATATAACTCTTTAACCTAAAATAACCTAACCTAACCCATCTAGTCCTTCCCTCGTAATGTTTTACAGAACCCCGATCGTGTCGGCCCGTACTTCTCGGTGCTGACATTATATACGTCTATAAAATGATATATCATCACCTAAGGCAACCGAACACCTCGGATGTAGTATTTTCCAACATTCCTGGCCGGTCGGCCCCGACATCTCGGTGGGAACATTATTTACGTCGATAACGTAATATATCCTAACCTAACCCATCTAGCCCCTCGCTGGTAATGTTTTACAGAATCCCGGTCGTGTCGGCCCGTACTTCTCGGTGGGGACATTATATACGTCTATAACGTTATATATCATAACCTAAGGCAATCTAACACATCGCATGTAGTATTTTACGACATTCCGGGCGGGTCGGAAGCTACTTCTCGGTGGGAACATTATATTCGTCTATAACGTAATAAAACCAAACCTAACCCATCTAGCCACTCGCTGGTAATGTTTTACACAATCCAGTTCGTGTCGGCCCGTACTTTTCCGTGGGGACATTATATACGGCTATAACGTAATATATCCCAACCTGAGGCAACCTAGCATCTCGAATGTAGTATTTTACAACATTCCTGGCGGGTCGGCCCCTACCTCTCGGTGGGAACATTATATACGTCTATAACGTAATATAACCTACCCTAGTCCATCTAGCACCTCGCTGGTAATGTTTTACAGAATCCCGTTCGTGGCGGCCCGTACTTATCCGAGGGGACGTTATATACGTTTATAACGTTATATATCCCAACCTAAGACAACCTAACTCCTCGGATGTAGTATTCTCTAACATTCCTGGCGGGTCGGCCCCTGCTTCTCGGTGGGAACATTATATACGTCTACATCGTAATATAATCTACCCTAACCCATCTAGACCCTCGCTGGTAATCTTTTACAGAATCTCGGACGTGTCGGCCCGCACTTCTCGGTGGGGACATTATATACGTCTATAACGTTATATATCCCAACCTGAGGCAAGCTAACATCTCGCATGTAGTATTTTACAACATTCCTGGCGGTTCGGCTCCTACTTCTCGGTGGGAACATTATATTCGTCTATAACGTAATAATACCTACCCTGACCCATCTAGACCCTCGCTGGTAATCTTTTACAGAATCTCGGTCGTGTCGGCCCGTACTTCTCGGTGGGGACATTATATACGTCTATAACGTTATATATCCTAACCTAAGGCACTCTAACACATCGCATGTAGTATTTTACAACATTCCGGGCGGGTCGGAAGCTACTTCTCGGTGGGAACATTATATACGTCTATAACGTAATATAACCTAACCGAACCCATCAAGACCCTCGCTGTTAATGTTTTACAGAATCCCGGTCGTGTTGTCCCGTTCTTCTCCGTGCCGACATTATATACGTCTATAGCGTTATATGTCCTAACCTAAGGCAGCCTAACATCACGGATGTAGTATTATACAACATTCCTGGCGGTTCGTCCCCTACTTCTCGGTGGGAACATTATATACCTCTATAACGTAATATAACTTAACCTAACTCATCTAGCCCCTCGCTGGTAATGTTTTACAGAATCCCGTTCGTGTCGTCCCGTACGTCTCGGTGGGGACATTATATACGTCTATAACGATATATATCCTAACCTAAGGCAACCTAACATCTCGGATTTAGTATTTTCCAACATTCCTGGCGGGTCGGCCCCTACTTCTCGGTGGGAACCTTATATTCGTCTATATCGTAATATAACCTAGCCTAACCCATCTAGAACCTTGTTGGTAATCTTTTACAGAATCCCGTTCGTGGCGGCCCGTACTTCTCCGTGGGGACATTATATACGTCTATAACGTTATATATCCCAACCTAAGGCAACCTAACATCTCGGATGTAGAATTTTCCAACATTCCTGGCGGGTCGGCCCCTACTTCTCGGTGAGAACATTATATACGTCTATATCGTAATATAACCTAACCTAACCCATCTAGCCTCTTGGTGATAATGTTTCACAGAATCTCGTTCGTGTCGGCCCGTACTTCTACGTGGGGACATTATGTACGTCTGTAACGTTATATATCCCCACCTAAGGCAACCTAAAATCTCGGATGTAGTATTTCCCAACGTTCCTGGCGATACCGCACCTAGTTCTCGGTGGTAACATTATATACCTCTTTAACCTAAAATAACCTAACCTAACCCATCTAGACCTTCCCTCGTAATGTTTTACAGAAGCCCGATCGTGTCGGCCCGTACTTCTCGGTGCTGACATTATATACGTCTATAAAATGATATATCATCACCTAAGGCAACCGAACACCTCGTATGTAGTATTTTCCAACATTCCTGGCCGGTCTGCCCCTACTTCTCGATGGGAACATCATATACGTCTATAACGTAATATAACCTAACATAACCCATCTAGCCCCTCGCTGGTAATGTTTTACAGAATCCCGTTTGTGTCGGCCCGTACTTCTCCGTGGGGACATTATATATGTCTATAACGTTATATATCCTAACATAAGGCAACCTCACACCTCGGATGTAGTATTTTACAAAATTCCAGGCGGGTCGGCCCCTACTTCTCGGTGGGAACATTATATACGTCTATAACGTAATATAATCTAACCGAACCCATCTATCCCCTCGCTGGTAATGTTTTACAGAATCCCGTTCGTGTCGTCCCGTACGTCTCGGTGGGGATATTATATACGTCTATAACGTTATATATCCTAACCTAAGGCAACCTAACATCTCGGATGTAGTATTTTCCAACATTCCTGGCGGGTCGGCCCCTACTTCTCGGTGGGAACCGTATATTCGTCTATATCGTAATATAACCTAACCTAACCCATCTAGACCCGCGGTGATAATGTTTCGCAGAATCCCGTTCGTTTCGGCCCGTACTTCTCCATGGGGACATTATATACGTCTATAATGTTACGTATCCTAACCTAAGGCAACCGAACACTTCGGATGTATTATTTTCCAACGTTCCTAGCGGGTCGGCCCATACTTCTCGGTGGGAACATTGTATACGTCTATAACGTAATATAACCTAGCCTAACCCATCTAGAACCTTGTTGGTAATCTTTTACAGAATCCCGTTCGTGGCGGCCCGTACTTCTCCGTGGGGACATTATATACGTCTATAACGTTATATATCCCAACCAAAGGCAACCTAACATCTCGGATGTAGAATTTTCCAACATTCCTGGCGGGTCGGTCCCTACTTCTCGGTGAGAACATTATATACGTCTATAACGTAATATAATCTAACCGAACCCATCTATCCCCTCGCTGGTAATGTTTTACAGAATCCCGTTTGTGTCGGCCCGTACTTCTCCGTGGGGACATTATATATGTCTATAACGTTATATATCCTAACCTAAGGCAACCTAAAATCTCGGATGTAGAATTTTCCAACATTCCTGGCGGGTCGGCCCCTACTTCTCGGTGGGAACATTATATACGTCTATATCATAATATAACCTAACCTAACCCATCTAGACCCGCGGTGATAATGTTTCGCAGAATCCCGTTCGTTTGGGCCCGTACTTCTCCATGGGGACATTATATACGTCTATAACGTTACGTATCCTAACCTAAGGCAACCGAACACTTCGGATGTAGTATTTTCCAACGTTCCTGGCGGGTCGGCCCATACTTCTCGGTGGGAACATTGTATACGTCTATAACGTAATATAACCTAGCCTAACCCATCTGGATCCTTGTTGGTAATCTTTTACAGAATCCCGTTCGTGGCGGCCCGTACTTCCCTGTGGGGACATTATATACGTCTATAACGTTATATATCCCAACCTAAGGCAACCTAACATCTCGGATGTAGAATTTTCCAACATTCCTGGCGGGTCGGCCCCTACTTCTCGGTGGGAACATTATATACGTCTATATCGTAATATAACCTAACCTAACCCATCTAGCCCCTCGGTGATAATGTTTCACAGAATCTCGTTCGTGTCGGCCCGTACTTCTACGTGGGGACATTATATACGTCTGTAACGTTATATATCCCCAGCTAAGGCAACCTAAAATCTCGGATGTAGTATTTTCCAACATTCCTGGCGATACCGCACCTAGTTCTCGGTGGTAACATTATATAACTCTTTAACCTAAAATAACCTAACCTAACCCATCTAGTCCTTCCCTCGTAATGTTTTACAGAACCCCGATCGTGTCGGCCCGTACTTCTCGGTGCTGACATTATATACGTCTATAAAATGATATATCATCACCTAAGGCAACCGAACACCTCGGATGTAGTATTTTCCAACATTCCTGGCCGGTCGGCCCCGACATCTCGGTGGGAACATTATTTACGTCGATAACGTAATATATCCTAACCTAACCCATCTAGCCCCTCGCTGGTAATGTTTTACAGAATCCCGGTCGTGTCGGCCCGTACTTCTCGGTGGGGACATTATATACGTCTATAACGTTATATATCATAACCTAAGGCAATCTAACACATCGCATGTAGTATTTTACGACATTCCGGGCGGGTCGGAAGCTACTTCTCGGTGGGAACATTATATTCGTCTATAACGTAATAAAACCAAACCTAACCCATCTAGCCACTCGCTGGTAATGTTTTACACAATCCAGTTCGTGTCGGCCCGTACTTTTCCGTGGGGACATTATATACGGCTATAACGTAATATATCCCAACCTGAGGCAACCTAGCATCTCGAATGTAGTATTTTACAACATTCCTGGCGGGTCGGCCCCTACCTCTCGGTGGGAACATTATATACGTCTATAACGTAATATAACCTACCCTAGTCCATCTAGCACCTCGCTGGTAATGTTTTACAGAATCCCGTTCGTGGCGGCCCGTACTTATCCGAGGGGACGTTATATACGTTTATAACGTTATATATCCCAACCTAAGACAACCTAACTCCTCGGATGTAGTATTCTCTAACATTCCTGGCGGGTCGGCCCCTGCTTCTCGGTGGGAACATTATATACGTCTACATCGTAATATAATCTACCCTAACCCATCTAGACCCTCGCTGGTAATCTTTTACAGAATCTCGGACGTGTCGGCCCGCACTTCTCGGTGGGGACATTATATACGTCTATAACGTTATATATCCCAACCTGAGGCAAGCTAACATCTCGCATGTAGTATTTTACAACATTCCTGGCGGTTCGGCTCCTACTTCTCGGTGGGAACATTATATTCGTCTATAACGTAATAATACCTACCCTGACCCATCTAGACCCTCGCTGGTAATCTTTTACAGAATCTCGGTCGTGTCGGCCCGTACTTCTCGGTGGGGACATTATATACGTCTATAACGTTATATATCCTAACCTAAGGCACTCTAACACATCGCATGTAGTATTTTACAACATTCCGGGCGGGTCGGAAGCTACTTCTCGGTGGGAACATTATATACGTCTATAACGTAATATAACCTAACCGAACCCATCAAGACCCTCGCTGTTAATGTTTTACAGAATCCCGGTCGTGTTGTCCCGTTCTTCTCCGTGCCGACATTATATACGTCTATAGCGTTATATGTCCTAACCTAAGGCAGCCTAACATCACGGATGTAGTATTATACAACATTCCTGGCGGGTCGTCCCCTACTTCTCGGTGGGAACATTATATACCTCTATAACGTAATATAACTTAACCTAACTCATCTAGCCCCTCGCTGGTAATGTTTTACAGAATCCCGTTCGTGTCGTCCCGTACGTCTCGGTGGGGACATTATATACGTCTATAACGATATATATCCTAACCTAAGGCAACCTAACATCTCGGATTTAGTATTTTCCAACATTCCTGGCGGGTCGGCCCCTACTTCTCGGTGGGAACCTTATATTCGTCTATATCGTAATATAACCTAGCCTAACCCATCTAGAACCTTGTTGGTAATCTTTTACAGAATCCCGTTCGTGGCGGCCCGTACTTCTCCGTGGGGACATTATATACGTCTATAACGTTATATATCCCAACCTAAGGCAACCTAACATCTCGAATGTAGTATTTTCCAACATTCCTGGCCGGTCGGCCCCGACATCTCGGTGGGAACATTATTCACGTCTATAACGTAATATAACCTAGCCTAACCCATCTAGCCCTCGGTGATAATGATTTACAGAATCCCGGTCGTGTCGGCTCGTACGTCTCGGCGGGGACATTATATACGTCTATAACGTTATATATCCCAACCTAAGGCAACCTAACATCTCGGATGTTGTATTCTCCAACATTCCTGCGGGTCGGGCCCTACTTCTCGGTGGGAACATTATATACGTCTATAACGTAATATAATCTAACCGAACCCATCTATCCCCTCGCTGGTAATGTTTTACAGAATCCCGTTTGTGTCGGCCCGTACTTCTCCGTGGGGACATTATATACGTCTATAACGTTATATATCCTAACCTAAGGCAACCTAGCATCTCGAATGTAGTATTTTACAATATTCCTGACGGGTCGGCCCCTACCTCTCGGTGGGAACATTATATACGTCTATAACGTAATATAACCTAACCTAACCCATCTATCCCCTCGCTGGTAATGTTTTACAGAATCCCGGTTTTGTCGGCCCGTACTTCTCCGTGGGGACATTATATACGTCTCTAACGTTATATATCCCAACCTGAGCAACCTAGCATCTCGAATATAGTATTTTACAACATTCCTGGCGGGTCGGCCCCTACCTCTCGGTGGGAACATTATATACGTCTATATCGTAATATAACCTACCCTAACCCATCTAGACCCTCGCTGGTAATCTTTTACAGAATCTCGGTCATGTCGGCCCGTACTTCTCGGTGGGGACATTATATACGTCTATAACGTAATATAACCTAACCTAACCCATCTAGCCCCTCGCTGGTAATGTTTTACAGAATCTCGGTCGTGTCGACCCGTACTTCTCGGTTGGGACATTATATACGTCTACAACGTTATATATCCTAACCTAAGGCAACCTAACATCTCGAATGTAGTATTTTACAACATTACAGGCGGGACGGCCCCTACTTCTCGGTGGGAACAATATATACGTCTATAACGTAATATAACCTAACCTAACCCATCTAGCCCATCGCTGGTAATGTTTTACAGAATCCCGGTCGTGTCGGCCCGTTCTTCTCCGTGGGGACATTATATACGTCTATAACGTTATATATCCCAACCTGAGGCAACCTGACATCTCGGATGTAGTATTTTACAACATTCCTGGCGGGTCGGCTCCTACTTCTCCGTGGGAACATTATATACCTCTATAACGTAATATAACCTGACCTTACCCATCTAGCCCCTCGCTGGTAATCTTTTACAGAATCCCGTTCGTGGCGGCCCGTACTTATCCGTGGGGACATTATATACGTCTATAACGTTATATATCCTAACCTAAGCCAATCTAACACATCGCATGTAGTATTTTACAACATTCCTGGCGGGTCCGAAGCAACTTATCGGTGGGAAAATTATATACGTATATAACGTAATATAACCTAGCCGAACCCATCAAGTCCCTCGCTGTTAATGCTTTACAGAATCCCGGTCGTGTTGGCCCGTTCTTCTCCGTGCCGACATTATATACGTCTATAGCATTACATATCCTAACCTAAGGCAACCTAACATCTCGGATGTAGTATTTTACAACATTCCTGGCGGGTCGGCCCCTACCTCCTGGTGGGAACATTATATACGTCTGTAACGTAATATAACCTAACCTAACCCATCTAGCCCCTCGCTGGTAATGTTTTACAGAATCCCGTTCTTGTCGTCCCGTACGTCTTAGTGGGGACATTATATACGTCTATAACGTTATATATCCTAACCTAAGGCAACCTAGCATCTCGAATGTAGTATTCTACAACATTCCAGACGTGTCGGCCCCTACATCTCGGAGGGAACATTATATACGTCTATATCGTAATATAACCTAACAAAACCCATCTAGCCCCTCGCTGGTAATCTTTTGCAGAATACAGTTCGTGTCGGCCCGTACTTCTCCGTGGGGACATTATATACGTCTATAACGTTATATATCCTAACCTAAGGCAACCTAGCATCTCGAATGTAGTATTTTACAACATTCCTAGCGGGTCGGCCCCTACCTCTCGGTGGGAACATTATATACGTCTATAACGTAATATAACCTAACCTAACCCATCTAGCACCTCGCTGGTAATGTTTTACAGAATCCCGGTCGTGTCGACCCGTACTTCTCGGTTGGGACATTATATACGTCTACAACGTTATATATCCTAACCTAAGGCAACCTAACATCTCGAATGTAGTATTTTACAACATTACAGGCGGGACGGCCCCTACTTCTCAGTGGGAACATTATATACGTCTATATCGTAATATAACCTAACTTGACCCATCTAGCCCCTCGCTGGTAATATTTTGCAGAATACAGTTCGTGTCGGCCCGTATTTCTCCGTGGGGACGTTATATACGTCTATAACGTTATATATCCCAACCTAAGGCAACCTAACGTCTCTGATGTATTATTTTACAACATTCCAGGCGGGTCGGCTCCTACTTCTCCGTGGGAACATTATATACCTCTATAACGTAATATAACCTGACCTTACCCATCTAGCCCCTCGCTGGTAATCTTTTACAGAATCCCGTTCGTGGCGGCCCGTACTTATCCTTGGGGACATTATATACGTCTATAACGTTATATATCCTAACCTAAGGGAATCTAACACATCGCATGTAGTATTTTTCAACATTCCTGGCGGGTCCGAAGCAACTTCTCGGTGGGAAAATTATATACGTCTATAACGTAATATAACCTAACCGAACCCATCAAGTCTCTCGCTGTTAATGTTTTACAGAATCCCGGTCGTGTTGGCCCGTTCTTCTCCGTGCCGAAATTATCTACGTCTATAGCGTTATATATCCTAACCTAAGGCAACCTAGCATCTCGAATGTAGTATTTTACAATATTCCTGACGGGTCGGCCCCTACCTCTCGGTGGGAACATTATATACGTCTATAACGTAATATAACCTAACCTAACCCATCTATCCCCTCGCTGGTAATGTTTTACAGAATCCCGGTTTTGTCGGCCCGTACTTCTCCGTGGGGACATTATATACGTCTCTAACGTAATATAACCTAACCTAACCCATCTAGCCCCTCGCTGGTAATGTTTTACAGAATCTCGGTCGTGTCGACCCGTACTTCTCGGTTGGGACATTATATACGTCTACAACGTTATATATCCTAACCTAAGGCAACCTAACATCTCGAATGTAGTATTTTACAACATTACAGGCGGGACGGCCCCTACTTCTCAGTGGGAACATTATATACGTCTATATCGTAATATAACCTAACTTAACCCATCTAGCACCTCGCTGGTAATATTTTGCAGAATACAGTTCGTGTCGGCCCGTACTTCTCCGTGGGGACATTATATACGTATATAACGTTATATATCCCAACCTAAGGCAATCTAACGTCTCGGATGTATTATTCTCCAACATTCCTGGCGGGTCGGTCCCTACATCTCGGTGGGAACATTATACACGTATATAACGTAATATAACCTGACCTAACCCATCTAGCCCCTCGCTGGTAATCTTTTACAGAATCCCGTTCGTGGCGGCCCGTACTTATCTGTGGGGACGTTATATACGTCTATAACGTTATATATCCCAACCTAAGGCAACCTAACGTCCCTGATGTAGTATTTTACAACATTCCAGGCGGGTCGGCTCCTACTTCTCCGTGGGAACATTATATACCTCTATAACGTAATATAACCTGACCTTACCGATCTAGCCCCTCGCTGGTAATCTTTTACAGAATCCCGTTCGTGGCGGCCCGTACTTATCCGTGGGGACATTATATACGTCTATAACGTTATATATCCTAACCTGAGGCAATCTAACATCTCGAATGTAGTATTTTACAACATTCCTGGCGGGTCGGCCCCTACCTCTCGGTGGGAACATTATATACGTCTATATCGTAATACAACCTACCCTAACCCATCTAGAACCTCGCTGGTAATCTTTTACAGAATCTCGGTCGTTTCGGCCCGTACTTCTCGGTGGGGACATTATATACGTCTATAACGTAATATAACCTAACCTAACCCATCTAGCCCCTCGCTGGTAATGTTTTACAGAATCTCGGTCGTGTCGGCCCGTACTTCTCGGTGGGGACATTATATACGTCTATAACGTTATATATCCTAACCTAAGGCAACCTAACATCTGGAATGTAGTATTTTACATCATTCCAGGCGGGTCGGCCCCTACTTCTCGGTGGGAACAATATATACGTCTATAACGTAATATAACCTAACCTAACCCATCTAGCCCATCGCTGGTAATGTTTTACAGAATCCCGGTCGTGTCGGCCCGTTCTTCTCCGTGGGGACATTATATACGTCTATAACGTTATATATCCCAACCTGAGGCAACCTGACATCTCGGATGTAGTATTTTACAACATTCCTGGCGGGTCGGCTCCTACTTCTCGGTGGGAACATTATATTCGTCTATAACGTAATAAAACCAAACCTAACCCATCTAGCCCCTCGCTGGTATGTTTTACAGAATCTCGTTCGTGTCGGCCCGTACTTCTCCGTGGGGACATTATATACGTCTATAACGTTATATATCCCAACCTCAGGCAACCTAGCATCTCGAATGTAGTATTTTACAACATTCCTGGCGGGTCGGCCCCTACCTCTCGGTGGGAACATTATATACGTCTATAACGTAATATAACAAAACCTAGCCCATCTATCCCCTCGCTGGTAATGTTTTACAGAATCCCGGTCTTTTCGGCCCGTACTTCTCCGTGGGGACATTATGTACGTCTATAACGTTATATATCCCAACCTGAGGCAACCTAGCAACTCGAATATAGTATTTGACAACATTCCTGGCGGGTCGGACCCTACCTCTCGGTGGGAACATTATATACGTCTATAACGTAATATAACCTAACCTAACCCATCTAGCCCCTCGCTGGTAATGTTTTACAGAATCCCGATTGCGTCGACCCGTACTTCTCGGTGGGGACATTATATATGTCTATAACCTTATATATCCTAACCTAAGGCAACCTAACATCTCGAATGTAGTATTTTACAACATTCCGGGGGTGTCGGCCCCTACTTCTCGGTGGGGACATTATATACGTCTATAACGTTATATATCCTAACCTAAGGCAATCTAACACATCGCATGTAGTTTTTTACAACATTCCTGGCGGGTCGGAAGCTACTTCTCGGTGGGAACATTATATACGTCTATAACGTAATATAACCTAACCGAACCCATCAAGTCCCTCGCAGATAATGTTTTACAGAATCCCGGTTGTGTTGTCCCGTTCTTCTCCGCGCCGACATTATCTACGTCTATAGCGTTATATACCCTAACCTAAGGCAACCTAGCATCTCGAATGTAGTATTTTACAACATTCCTGGCGAGTCGGCCCCTACCTCCTGGTGGGAACATTATATACGTCTGTAACGTAATATAACCTGACCTTACCCATCTAGCCCCTCGCTGGTAATGTTTTACAGAATCCCGTTCGTGTCGGCCCGTACGTCTTGGTGGGTACAATATTTACGTCTATAACGTTATATATCCTAACCTAAGGCAACCTAACATCTCGAATGTAGTATTTTACAACATTCCAGGCCGGTCGGCCCCTACTTCTCGGTGGGAACATTATATTCGTCTATAACGTAATAAAACCAAACCTAACCCATCTATCCCCTCCCTGGTAATGTTTTACAGAATCCCGTTCGTGTCGTCCCGTACGTCTTGGTGGGTACATTATTTACGTCTATACCGTTATATATCCTAACCTAAGGCAACCTAGCATCTCGAATGTAGGCTTTTACAACATTCCTGGCGGTTCGGCCCCTACCTCTCGGTGGGAACATTATATACGTCTATAACGTAACATAACCTAACCTAACCCATCTAGCCCCTCGCTGGTAATGTTTTACAGAATCCCGGTCGTGTCGACCCGTACTTCTCGGTTGGGACATTATATACGTCTACAACGTTATATATCCTAACCTAAGGCAACCTAACATCTCGAATGTAGTATTTTACAACATTACAGGCGGGACGGCCCCTACTTCTCAGTGGGAACATTATACACGTATATAACGTAATATAACCTGACCTAACCCATCTAGCCCCTCGCTGGTAATCTTTTACAGAATCCCGTTCGTGGCGGCCCGTACTTATCTGTGGGGACGTTATATACGTCTATAACGTTATATATCCCAACCTAAGGCAACCTAACGTCTCTGATGTAGTATTTTACAACATTCCAGGCGGGTCGGCTCCTACTTCTCCGTGGGAACATTATATACCTCTATAACGTAATATAACCTGACCTTACCCATCTAGCCCCTCGCTGGTAATCTTTTACAGAATCCCGTTCGTGGCGGCCCGTACTTATCCGTGGGGACATTATATACGTCTATAACGTTATATATCCTAACCTAAGCCAATCTAACACATCGCATGTAGTATTTTACAACATTCCTGGCGGGTCCGAAGCAACTTCTCGCTGGGAAAATTATATACGTATATAACGTAATATAACCTAGCCGAACCCATCAAGTCCCTCGCTGTTAATGCTTTACAGAATCCCAGTCGTGTTGGCCCGTTCTTCTCCGTGCCGACATTATATACGTCTATAGCATTACATATCCTAACCTAAGGCAACCTAACATCTCGGATGTAGTATTTTACAACATTCCTGGCGGGTCGGCCCCTACCTCCTGGTGGGAACATTATATACGTCTGTAACGTAATATAACCTAACCTAACCCATCTAGCCCCTCGCTGGTAATGTTTTACAGAATCCCGTTCGTGTCGTCCCGTACGTCTTAGTGGGGACATTATATACGTCTATAACGTTATATATCCTAACCTAAGGCAACCTAGCATCTCGAATGTAGTATTCTACAACATTCCAGACGTGTCGGCCCCTACATCTCGGAGGGAACATTATATACGTCTATATCGTAATATAACCTAACAAAACCCATCTAGCCCCTCGCTGGTAATCTTTTGCAGAATACAGTTCGTGTCGGCCCGTACTTCTCCGTGGGGACATTATATACGTCTATAACGTTATATATCCCAACCTAAGGCAATCTAACGTCTCGGATGTATTATTCTCCAACATTCCTGGCGGGTCGGTCCCTACATCTCGGTGGGAACACTATATATGTCTATATCGTAATATAACCTACCCTAAGCCTTCTAGCCCTTCGCTGGTAATGTTTTACAGAATCCCGTTCGTGTCGGCCCGTACTTCTCCGTGGGGACATTATATACGTCTATAACGTTATATATCCTAACATAAGGCAACCTAACATCTCGGATGTAGTATTTTACAACATTCCAGGGGGGGGGGGGGTCGGCTCCTACTTCTCGGTGGGAACATTGTATTCGTCTATAACGTAATAAAACCAAACCTAACCCATCTAGCCCCTCGCTGGTTATGTTTTACAGAATCCCGGTCGTGTCGGGCCGTACTTCTCGGTGCGGACATTATATACGTCTATAGCGTTATATATACTAACCTAAGGCAGCCTAACATCACGGATGTAGTATTTTACAATATTCCTGGCGGGTCGGCCGCTACTTCTCGGTGGGAACATTATACACGTATATAACGTAATATAACCTGACCTAACCCATCTAGCCCCTCGCTGGTAATCTTTTACAGAATCCCGTTCGTGGCGGCCCGTACTCATCTGTGGGGACGTTATATACGTCTATAACGTTATATATCCCAACCTAAGGCAACCTAACGTCTCTGATGTAGTATTTTACAACATTCCAGGCGGGTCGGCTCCTACTTCTTCGTGGGAACATTATATAACTCTATAACGTAATATAACCTGACCTTACCCATCTAGCCCCTCGCTGGTAATCTTTTACAGAATCCCGTTCGTGGCGGCCCGTACTTATCCGTGGGGACATTATATACGTCTATAAAGTTATATATCCTAACCTAAGGCAATCTAACACATCGCATGTAGTATTTTTCAACATTCCTGGCGGGTCCGAAGCAACTTCTCGGTGGGAAAATTATATACGTATATAACGTAATATAACCTAGCCGAACCCATCAAGTCCCTCGCTGTTAATGCTTTACAGAATCCCAGTCGTGTTGGCCCGTTCTTCTCCGTGCCGACATTATATACGTCTATAGCATTACATATCCTAACCTAAGGCAACCTAACATCTCGGATGTAGTATTTTACAACATTCCTGGCGGGTCGGCCCCTACCTCCTGGTGGGAACATTATATACGTCTGTAACGTAATATAACCTAACCTAACCCATCTAGCCCCTCGCTGGTAATGTTTTACAGAATCCCGTTCGTGTCGTCCCGTACGTCTTAGTGGGGACATTATATACGTCTATAACGTTATATATCCTAACCTAAGGCAACCTAGCATCTCGAATGTAGTATTCTACAACATTCCAGACGTGTCGGCCCCTACATCTCGGAGGGAACATTATATACGTCTATATCGTAATATAACCTAACAAAACCCATCTAGCCCCTCGCTGGTAATCTTTTGCAGAATACAGTTCGTGTCGGCCCGTACTTCTCCGTGGGGACATTATATACGTCTATAACGTTATATATCCCAACCTAAGGCAATCTAACGTCTCGGATGTATTATTCTCCAACATTCCTGGCGGGTCGGTCCCTACATCTCGGTGGGAACACTATATATGTCTATATCGTAATATAACCTACCCTAAGCCTTCTAGCCCTTCGCTGGTAATGTTTTACAGAATCCCGTTCGTGTCGGCCCGTACTTCTCCGTGGGGACATTATATACGTCTATAACGTTATATATCCTAACATAAGGCAACCTAACATCTCGGATGTAGTATTTTACAACATTCCAGGGGGGGGGGGGGGTCGGCTCCTACTTCTCGGTGGGAACATTGTATTCGTCTATAACGTAATAAAACCAAACCTAACCCATCTAGCCCCTCGCTGGTTATGTTTTACAGAATCCCGGTCGTGTCGGGCCGTACTTCTCGGTGCGGACATTATATACGTCTATAGCGTTATATATACTAACCTAAGGCAGCCTAACATCACGGATGTAGTATTTTACAATATTCCTGGCGGGTCGGCCGCTACTTCTCGGTGGGAACATTATACACGTATATAACGTAATATAACCTGACCTAACCCATCTAGCCCCTCGCTGGTAATCTTTTACAGAATCCCGTTCGTGGCGGCCCGTACTCATCTGTGGGGACGTTATATACGTCTATAACGTTATATATCCCAACCTAAGGCAACCTAACGTCTCTGATGTAGTATTTTACAACATTCCAGGCGGGTCGGCTCCTACTTCTTCGTGGGAACATTATATAACTCTATAACGTAATATAACCTGACCTTACCCATCTAGCCCCTCGCTGGTAATCTTTTACAGAATCCCGTTCGTGGCGGCCCGTACTTATCCGTGGGGACATTATATACGTCTATAAAGTTATATATCCTAACCTAAGGCAATCTAACACATCGCATGTAGTATTTTTCAACATTCCTGGCGGGTCCGAAGCAACTTCTCGGTGGGAAAATTATATACGTCTATAACGTAATATAACCTAACCGAACCCATCAAGTCCCTCGCTGTTAATGTTTTACAGAATCCCGGTCGTGTTGGCCCGTTCTTCTCCGTGCCGAAATTATCTACGTCTATAGCGTTATATATCCTAACCTAAGGCAACCTAGCATCTCGAATGTAGTATTTTACAATATTCCTGACGGGTCGGCCCCTACCTCTCGGTGGGAACATTATATACGTCTATAACGTAATATAACCTAACCTAACCCATCTATCCCCTCGCTGGTAATGTTTTACAGAATCCCGGTTTTGTCGGCCCGTACTTCTCCGTGGGGACATTATATACGTCTCTAACGTAATATAACCTAACCTAACCCATCTAGCCCCTCGCTGGTAATGTTTTACAGAATCTCGGTCGTGTCGACCCGTACTTCTCGGTTGGGACATTATATACGTCTACAACGTTATATATCCTAACCTAAGGCAACCTAACATCTCGAATGTAGTATTTTACAACATTACAGGCGGGACGGCCCCTACTTCTCAGTGGGAACATTATATACGTCTATATCGTAATATAACCTAACTTAACCCATCTAGCACCTCGCTGGTAATATTTTGCAGAATACAGTTCGTGTCGGCCCGTACTTCTCCGTGGGGACATTATATACGTATATAACGTTATATATCCCAACCTAAGGCAATCTAACGTCTCGGATGTATTATTCTCCAACATTCCTGGCGGGTCGGTCCCTACATCTCGGTGGGAACATTATATACGTCTATATCGTAATATAACCTACCCTAAGCCTTCTAGCCTATCGCTGGTTATGTTTTACAGAATCCCGTTCGTGTCGGCCCGTACTTCTCCGTGGGGACATTATATACGTCTATAACGTTATATATCCAAACATAAGGCAACCTAACATCTCGGATGTAGTATTTTACAACATTCCTGGCGGGTCGGGTCCTATTTCTCGGTGGGAACATTGTATTCGTCTATAACGTAATAAAACCAAACCTAACCCATCTAGCCCCTCGCTGGTTATGTTTTACAGAATCCCGGTCGTGTCGGCCCGTACTTCTCGGTGGGGACATTATATACGTCTATAGCGTTATATATACTAACCTAAGGCAGCCTAACATCACGGATGTAGTATTTTACAATATTCCTGGCGGGTCGGCCGCTACTTCTCGGTGGGAACATTATACACGTATATAACGTAATATAACCTGACCTAACCCATCTAGCCCCTCGCTGGTAATCTTTTACAGAATCCCGTTCGTGGCGGCCCGTACTTATCTGTGGGGACGTTATATACGTCTATAACGTTATATATCCCAACCTAAGGCAACCTAACGTCCCTGATGTAGTATTTTACAACGTTCCAGGCGGGTCGGCTCCTACTTCTCCGTGGGAACATTATATACCTCTATAACGTAATATAACCTGACCTTACCCATCTAGCCCCTCGCTGGTAATCTTTTACAGAATCCCGTTCGTGGCGGCCCGTACTTATCCGTGGGGACATTATATACGTCTATAACGTTATATATCCTAACCTGAGGCAATCTAACATCTCGAATGTAGTATTTTACAACATTCCTGGCGGGTCGGCCCCTACCTCTCGGTGGGAACATTATATACGTCTATATCGTAATACAACCTACCCTAACCCATCTAGAACCTCGCTGGTAATCTTTTACAGAATCTCGGTCGTTTCGGCCCGTACTTCTCGGTGGGAACAATATATACGTCTATAACGTAATATAACCTAACCTAACCCATCTAGCCCATCGCTGGTAATGTTTTACAGAATCCCGGTCGTGTCGGCCCGTTCTTCTCCGTGGGGACATTATATACGTCTATAACGTTATATATCCCAACCTGAGGCAACCTGACATCTTGGATGTAGTATTTTACAACATTCCTGGCGGGTCGGCTCCTACTTCTCGGTGGGAACATTATATTCGTCTATAACGTAATAAAACCAAACCTAACCCATCTAGCCCCTCGCTGGTATGTTTTACAGAATCTCGTTCGTGTCGGCCCGTACTTCTCCGTGGGGACATTATATACGTCTATAACGTTATATATCCCAACCTCAGGCAACCTAGCATCTCGAATGTAGTATTTTACAACATTCCTGGCGGGTCGGCCCCTACCTCTCGGTGGGAACATTATATACGTCTATAACGTAATATAACAAAACCTAGCCCATCTATCCCCTCGCTGGTAATGTTTTACAGAATCCCGGTCTTTTCGGCCCGTACTTCTCCGTGGGGACATTATGTACGTCTATAACGTTATATATCCCAACCTGAGGCAACCTAGCAACTCGAATATAGTATTTTACAACATTCCTGGCGGGTCGGACCCTACCTCTCGGTGGGAACATTATATACGTCTATAACGTAATATAACCTAACCTAACCCATCTAGTCCCTCGCTGGTAATGTTTTACAGAATCCCGATTGCGTCGACCCGTACTTCTCGGTGGGGACATTATATATGTCTATAACCTTATATATCCTAACCTAAGGCAACCTAACATCTCGAATGTAGTATTTTACAACATTCCGGGGGTGTCGGCCCCTACTTCTCGGTGGGGACATTATATACGTCTATAACGTTATATATCCTAACCTAAGGCAATCTAACACATCGCATGTAGTTTTTTACAACATTCCTGGCGGGTCGGCCGCTACTTCTCGGTGGGAACATTATACACGTATATAACGTAATATAACCTGACCTAACCCATCTAGCCCCTCGCTGGTAATCTTTTACAGAATCCCGTTCGTGGCGGCCCGTACTCATCTGTGGGGACGTTATATACGTCTATAACGTTATATATCCCAAACTAAGGCAACCTAACGTCTCTGATGTAGTATTTTACAACATTCCAGGCGGGTCGGCTCCTACTTCTACGTGGGAACATTATATAACTCTATAACGTAATATAACCTGACCTTACCCATCTAGCCCCTCGCTGGTAATCTTTTACAGAATCCCGTTCGTGGCGGCCCGTACTTATCCGTGGGGACATTATATACGTCTATAAAGTTATATATCCTAACCTAAGGCAATCTAACACATCGCATGTAGTATTTTTCAACATTCCTGGCGGGTCCGAAGCAACTTCTCGGTGGGAAAATTATATACGTATATAACGTAATATAACCTAGCCTAACCCATCAAGTCCCTCGCTGTTAATGTTTTACAGAATCCCGGTCGTGTTGGCCCGTTCTTCTCCGTGCCGACATTATATACGTCTATAGCGTTACATATCCTAACCTAAGGCAACCTAACATCTCGGATGTAGTATTTTACAACATTCCTGGCGGGTCGGCTCCTACTTCTCGGTGGGAACATTATATTCGTCTATAACGTAATATAACCTAAGCTAACCCATCTAGCTCATCGCTGGAAATGTTTTACGGAATCCCGTTCGTGTCGTCCCGTACGTCTTAGTGGGGACATTATATACATCTATAACGTTATATATCCTAACATAAGGCAACCTAATATCTCGGATATAGTATTTTACAACATTCCTGGCGGGTCGGCTCCTACTTCTCGGTGGGAACATTATATTCGTCTATAACGTAATATAACCTAACCTAACCCATCTAGCTCATCGCTGGAAATGTTTTACGGAATCCCGTTCGTGTCGTCCCGTACGTATTAGTGGGGACATTATATACGTCTATAACGTTATATATCCTAACCTAAGGCAACCTAGCATCTCGAATGTAGTATTCTACAACATTCCAGACGTGTCGGCCCCTACATCTCGGTGGGAACATTATATAAGTCTATATCGTAATATAACCTAACAAAACCCATCTAGCCCCTCGCTGGTAATCTTTTGCAGAATACAGTTCGTGTCGGCCCGTACTTCTCCGTGGGGACTTTATATACGTCTATAACGTTATATATCCCAACCTAAGGCAACCTAACATCTCGGATGTAGTATTTTACAACATTCCAGGCGGGTCGGCCCCTACTTCTCGGTGGGAACATTATATACGTCTATATCGTAATATAACCTAACCTAACGCATCTAGCCCCTCACTTGTAATCTTTTGCAGAATACAGTTCGTGTCGGCCCGTACTTCTCCGTGGGGACATTATATACGTCTATAACGTTATATATCCTCACATAAGGCAACCTAACACCACGGATGTAGTATTTTGCAACATTGCAGGCGGGTCGGCCCCTACTTCTCGGTGGGAAAATTACATACGTCTATAACGTAATATATCCTGACCTAACCCATCTAGCCCCTCGCTGGTAATCTTTTACAGAATCCCGCTCGCGTCGGCCCGTACTTCTCTGTGGGGAGATTATATACGTCTATAACATTATATATCCCAACCTAAGGCAACCTAACATCTCGGATGTAGTATTTTACAACATTCCAGGCGGGTCGGCCCCTACCTCTCGGCGGGAACATTATATACGTCTATAACGTAATATAACCTAACCTAACCCATCTAGCCCCTCGCTGGTAATGTTTAACAGAACCCCGGTCGTGTCGGCCCGTACTTCTCGTTTAGGACATTATATACGTCTACAACATTATATATCCTAACCTAAGGCAACCTAACATCTCGAATGTAGTATTTTACAACATTATAGGCGGGTCGACCCCTACTTCTCAGTGGGAACATTATATACGTCAATATCGTAATATGACCTAACAAAACCCATCTAGCCCCTCGCTGGTAATCTTTTGCAGAATACAGTTCGTGTGGGCCCGTACTTCTCCGTGGGGACATTATATACGTCTATAACGTTATATATCCTAACCTAAGGCAACCTAGCATCTCGAATGTAGTATTTTACAACATTCCTGGCGGGTCGGACAATACCTCTCGGTGGGAACATTATATACGTCTATAACGTAATATAACCTAACCTAACCCATCTAACCCCTCGCTGGTAATGTTTTACAGAATCCCGGTCGTGTCGACCCGTACTTCTCGGTTGGGACATTATATACGTCTACAACGTTATATATCCTAACCTAAGGCAACCTAACATCTCGAATGTAGTATTTTACAACATTACAGGCGGGACGGCCCCTACTTCTCAGTGGGAACATTATATACATCTATATCGTAATATAACCTAACTTAACCCATCTAGCCCCTCGCTGGTAATATTTTGCAGAATACAGTTCGTGTCGGCCCGTACTTCTCCGTGGGGACATTATATACCTCTATAACGTTATATATCCCAACCTAAGGCAATCTAACGTCTCGGATGTATTATTCTCCAACATTCCTGGCGGGTCGGTCCCTACATCTCAGTGGGAACATTATATACGTCTATATCGTAATATAACTTACCCTAAGCCTTCTGGCCCTTCGCTGGTAATGTTTTACAGAATCCCGGTCGTGTTGGCCCGTTCTTCTCCGTGCCGACATTATATACGTCTATAGCGTTACATATCCTAACCTAAGGCAGCCTAACATCACGGATGTAGTATTATACAGCATTCCTGGCGGGTCGGTCCTTACTTCTCGGTGGGAACATTAGTTACGTCTATAACGTAATATAACCTAACCTAACCCATCTAGCCCCTCGCTGGTAATGTTTTACAGAATCCCGGGCGTGTCGGCCCGTACTTCTCGGTTAGGACATTATATACGTCTACATCATTATATATCCTAACCTAAGGCAACCTAACATCTCGAATGTAGTATTTTACAACATTACAGGCCGTTCGGCCCCTACTTCTCAGTGGGAACATTATATACGTCTATATCGTAATATAACCTAACCTAACCCATCTAGCCCCTCGCTGGTAATCTTTTGCAGAATACAGTTCGTGTCGGCCCGTACTTCTCCGTGGGGACATTATATACGTCTATAACGTTATATATCCTACCCTAAGGCAACCTAGCATCTCGAATGTAGTGTTTTACAACATTCCTGGCGGGTCGGCCCCTTCCTCTCGGTGGGAACATTAGTTACGTCTATAACGTAATATAACCTAACCTAACCAATCTAGCCCCTCGCTGGTAATCTTTTACAGAATCCCGCTCGTGGCGACCCGTACTTCTCGGTTAGGATATTATATACGTCTACAACATTATATATCCTAACCTAAGGCAACCTAACATCTCGAATGTAGTATTTTACAACATTACAGGCGGGTCGGACCCTACTTCAAAGTGGGAACATTATATACGTCTATATCGTAATATAACCTAACCTAACCCATCTAGCCCCTCGCTGGTAATCATTTACAGAATAAAGTTCGCGTCGGCCCGTACTTCTCTGTGGGGAGATTATATACGTCTATAACGTTATATATCCCAACCTAAGGCAACCTAACATCTCGGATGTAGTATTTTACAACATTCCAGGCGGGTCGGCCCCTACCTCTCCGTGGGAACATTATATACGTCTATAACGTAATATAACCTAACTTAACCCATCTAGCCCCCCGCTGTTAATGATTTACAGAATCCCGTTCGTGTCGGCCCGTACTACTCCGTGGGGACAATATATACGTCTATAACGTTATATATCCCAACCTGAGGCAACCTAGCATCTCGAATGTAGTATTTTATAACATTCCTGGCGGGTCGGCCCCTACCTCTCGGTGGGAACATTATATACGTCTATATCGTAATATAACCAACCCTAACCCATCTAGACCCTCGCTGGTAATCTTTTACAGAATCTCGGTCGTGTCGGCCCGTGCATCTCGGTGGGGACATTATATACGTCTATATCGTTATATATCATAACCTAAGGCAATCTAGCACATCGCATGTAGTATTTTACAACATTCCTGGCGGGTCGGAAGCTACTTCTCGGTGGGAACATTATATACGTCTATAACGTAATATAACCTAACCGCACCCATCAAGTCCCTCGCTGTTAGTGTTTTACAGAACCCCGGTCGTGTTGTCCCGTTCTTCTCCGTGCCAACATTATATACGTCTATAACGTTATATATCCTAACCTAAGGCAACCTAGCATCTCGAATGTAGTATTTTACAACATTCCTGGCTGGTCGGCCCCTACCTCTCGGTGGGAACATTATATGCGTCTATAACGTAATATAACCTAACCTAACCCATCTAGCCCCTCGCTGGTAATCTTTTATAGAATCACGTTCGTGGCGGCCCGTACTTAACCGTGGGGACATTATATACGCCTATAATGTTATATATCCGAACCTAAGGCAACCTAACTTCTCGGATGTAGTATTTTCCAACATTCCTGGCGGGTCGGCCCCTACCTCTCGGTGGGAACATTATATACGTCTATATCGTAATATAACCTACCCTAACCCATCTAGACCCTCGCTGGTAATCTTTTACAGAATCTCGGTCGTGTCGGCCCGTACTTCTCGGTGGGGACATTATATACGTCTATAACGTAATATAACCTAACCTAACCCATCTAGCCCCTCGCTGGTAATGTTTTACAGAATCTCGGTCGTGTCGACCCGTACTTCTCGGTTGGGACATTATATACGTCTACAACGTTATATATCCTAACCTAAGGCAACCTAACATCTCGAATGTAGTATTTTACAACATTACAGGCGGGACGGCCCCTACTTCTCAGTGGGAACATTATATACGTCTATATCGTAATATAACCTACCCTAAGCCTTCTAGCCTATCGCTGGTAATGTTTTACAGAATCCCGTTCGTGTCGGCCCGTACTTCTCCGTGGGGACATTATATACGTCTATAACGTTATATATCCAAACATAAGGCAACCTAACATCTCGGATGTAGTATTTTACAACATTCCTGGCGGGTCGGCCCCTACCTCTCGGTGGGAACATTATATACGTCTATATCGTAATACAACCTACCCTAACCCATCTAGAACCTCGCTGGTAATCTTTTACAGAATCTCGGTCGTTTCGGCCCGTACTTCTCGGTGGGGACATTATATACGTCTATAACGTAATATAACCTAACCTAACCCATCTAGCCCCTCGCTGGTAATGTTTTACAGAATCTCGGTCGTGTCGGCCCGTACTTCTCGGTGGGGACATTATATACGTCTATAACGTTATATATCCTAACCTAAGGCAACCTAACATCTGGAATGTAGTATTTTACATCATTCCAGGCGGGTCGGCCCCTACTTCTCGGTGGGAACAATATATACGTCTATAACGTAATATAACCTAACCTAACCCATCTAGCCCATCGCTGGTAATGTTTTACAGAATCCTGGTCGTGTCGGCCCGTTCTTCTCCGTGGGGACATTATATACGTCTATAACGTTATATATCCCAACCTGAGGCAACCTGACATCTCGGATGTAGTATTTTACAACATTCCTGGCGGGTCGGCTCCTACTTCTCGGTGGGAACATTATATTCGTCTATAACGTAATAAAACCAAACCTAACCCATCTAGCCCCTCGCTGGTATGTTTTACAGAATCTCGTTCGTGTCGGCCCGTACTTCTCCGTGGGGACATTATATACGTCTATAACGTTATATATACCAACCTCAGGCAACCTAGCATCTCGAATGTAGTATTTTACAACATTCCTGGCGGGTCGGCCCCTACCTCTCGGTGGGAACATTATATACGTCTATAACGTAATATAACAAAACCTAGCCCATCTATCCCCTCGCTGGTAATGTTTTACAGAATCCCGGTCCTTTCGGCCCGTACTTCTCCGTGGGGACATTATGTACGTCTATAACGTTATATATCCCAACCTGAGGCAACCTAGCAACTCGAATATAGTAATTTACAACATTCCTGGCGGGTCGGACCCTACCTCTCGGTGGGAACATTATATACGTCTATAACGTAATATAACCTAACCTAACCCATCTAGCCCCTCGCTGGTAATGTTTTACAGAATCCCGATTGCGTCGACCCGTACTTCTCGGTGGGGACATTATATATGTCTATAACCTTATATATCCTAACCTAAGGCAACCTAACATCTCGAATGTAGTATTTTACAACATTCCGGGGGTGTCGGCCCCTACTTCTCGGTGGGGACATTATATACGTCTATAACGTTATATATCCTAACCTAAGGCAATCTAACACATCGCATGTAGTTTTTTACAACATTCCTGGCGGGTCGGAAGCTACTTCTCGGTGGGAACATTATATACGTCTATAACGTAATATAACCTAACCGAACCCATCAAGTCCCTCGCAGATAATGTTTTACAGAATCCCGGTTGTGTGGTCCCGTTCTTCTCCGCGCCGACATTATCTACGTCTATAGCGTTATATACCCTAACCTAAGGCAACCTAGCATCTCGAATGTAGTATTTTACAACATTCCTGGCGAGTCGGCCCCTACCTCCTGGTGGGAACATTATATACGTCTGTAACGTAATATAACCTAACCTAACCCATCTAGCCCCTCGCTGGTAATGTTTTACAGAATCCCGTTCGTATCGGCCCGTACGTCTTGGTGGGTACATTATTTACGTCTATAACGTTATATATCCTAACCTAAGGCAACCTAACATCTCGAATGTAGTATTTTACAACATTCCAGGCCGGTCGGCCCCTACTTCTCGGTGGGAACATTATATTCGTCTATAACGTAATAAAACCAAACCTAACCCATCTAGCCCCTCGCTGGTAATCTTTTACAGAATCCCGTTCGTGGCGGCCCGTACTTATCCGTGGGGACATTATATACGTCTATAACGTTATATATCCTAACCTAAGCCAATCTAACACATCGCATGTAGTATTTTACAACATTCCTGGCGGGTCCGAAGCAACTTCTCGGTGGGAAAATTATATACGTATATAACGTAATATAACCTAGCCGAACCCATCAAGTCCCTCGCTGTTAATGCTTTACAGAATCCCGGTCGTGTTGGCCCGTTCTTCTCCGTGCCGACATTATATACGTCTATAGCATTACATATCCTAACCTAAGGCAACCTAACATCTCGGATGTAGTATTTTACAACATTCCTGGCGGGTCGGCCCCTACCTCCTGGTGGGAACATTATATACGTCTGTAACGTAATATAACCTAACCTAACCCATCTAGCCCCTCGCTGGTAATGTTTTACAGAATCCCGTTCGTGTCGTCCCGTACGTCTTAGTGGGGACATTATATACGTCTATAACGTTATATATCCTAACCTAAGGCAACCTAGCATCTCGAATGTAGTATTCTACAACATTCCAGACGTGTCGGCCCCTACATCTCGGAGGGAACATTATATACGTCTATATCGTAATATAACCTAACAAAACCCATCTAGCCCCTCGCTGGTAATCTTTTGCAGAATACAGTTCGTGTCGGCCCGTACTTCTCCGTGGGGCATTATATACGTCTATAACGTTATATATCCTACCCTAAGGCAACCTAGCATCTCGAATGTAGTGTTTTACAGCATTCCTGGCGGGTCAGCCCCTACCTCTCGGTGGGAACATTAGTTACGTCTATAACGTAATATAACCTAACCTAACCCATCTAGCCCCTCGCTGGTAATGTTTTACAGAATCCCGGTCGTGTCGGCCCGTACTTCTCGGTTAGGACATTATATACGTCTACAACATTATATATCCTAACCTAAGGCAACCTAACATCTCGAATGTAGTATTTTACAACATTACAGGCGGGTCGGCCCCTACTTCTCAGTGGGATCATTATATACGTCTATATCGTAATATAACCTAACGTAACCCATCTAGCCCCTCGCTGGTAATCTTTTGCAGAATACAGTTCGTGTCGGCCCGTACTTCTCCGTGGGGACATTATATACGTCTATAACGTTATATATCCCAACCTAAGGCAATCTAACGTCTCGGATGTATTATTCTCCAACATTCCTGGCGGGTCGGTCCCTACATCTCGGTGGGAACACTATATATGTCTATATCGTAATATAACCTACCCTAAGCCTTCTAGCCCTTCGCTGGTAATGTTTTACAGAATCCCGTTCGTGTCGGCCCGTACTTCTCCGTGGGGACATTATATACGTCTATAACGTTATATATCCTAACATAAGGCAACCTAACATCTCGGATGTAGTATTTTACAACATTCCAGGGGGGGGGTCGGCTCCTACTTCTCGGTGGGAACATTGTATTCGTCTATAACGTAATAAAACCAAACCTAACCCATCTAGCCCCTCGCTGGTTATGTTTTACAGAATCCCGGTCGTGTCGGCCCGTACTTCTCGGTGCGGACATTATATACGTCTATAGCGTTATATATACTAACCTAAGGCAGCCTAACATCACGGATGTAGTATTTTACAATATTCCTGGCGGGTCGGCCGCTACTTCTCGGTGGGAACATTATACACGTATATAACGTAATATAACCTGACCTAACCCATCTAGCCCCTCGCTGGTAATCTTTTACAGAATCCCGTTCGTGGCGGCCCGTACTCATCTGTGGGGACGTTATATACGTCTATAACGTTATATATCCCAACCTAAGGCAACCTAACGTCTCTGATGTAGTATTTTACAACATTCCAGGCGGGTCGGCTCCTACTTCTTCGTGGGAACATTATATAACTCTATAACGTAATATAACCTGACCTTACCCATCTAGCCCCTCGCTGGTAATCTTTTACAGAATCCCGTTCGTGGCGGCCCGTACTTCTCGGTGGGGACATTATATACGTCTATAACGTTATATATCCTAACCTAAGGCAACCTAGCATCTCGAATGTAATATTTTACAACATTCCTGGCGGGTCGGCCCCTACCTCTCGGTGGGGACATTATATACGTCTATAACGTAATATAACCTAACCTAACCCATCTAGCCCTTCGCTGGTAATGTTTTACAGAATCCCGGTCGTGTCGGCCCGTAATTCTCGCTGGGGACATTATATACGTCTATAACGTTATATATCCTAACCTAAGGCAACCTAACATCTCGAATGTAGTATTTTACAACATTCCTGGCGGGTAGGCCGCTACTTCTCGGTGGGAACATTATACACGTATATAACGTAATATAACCTAACTTAACCCATCTAGCCCCTCGCTGGCAATCTTTTACAGAATCCCGTTCGTGGCGTCCCGTACTTAACCGTGGGGACATTATATACGCCTATAATGTTATATATCCCAACCTAAGGAAAGCTAACGTCTCGGATGTAGTATTCCCCAACATTCCTGGCGGGTCGGCCCCTACTTCTCGGTGGGAACATTATGTACGTCTATATCGTAATATAACCTACCCTAACCCATCTAGACCCTCGCGGGTAATCTTTTACAGAATCTCGGTCGTGTCGGCCCGTACTTCTCGGTGGGGACATTATATACGTCTATAACGTTATATATCCTAACCTAAGGCAAACTAGCATCTCGAATGTAGTATTTTACAACATTCCTGGCGGGTCGGCCCCTACCTCCTGGTGGGAACATTATATACGTCTGTAACGTAATATAACCTAACCTAACCCATCTAGCCCCTCGCTGGTAATGTTTTACAGAATCCCAGTCGTGTCGGCCCCTACTACTCGGTGGGAACATTATATACGTCTATATCGTAATATAACCTAACAAAACCCTTCTAGCCCCTCGCCGGTAATCTTTTGCAGAATATAGTTCGTGTCGGCCCGTACTTCTCCGTGGGGACATTATATACGTCTATAACGTTATATATCCTAACCTAAGGCAACCTAGCATCTCGAATGTAGTATTTTACAACATTCCTGGCGGGTCGGCCCCTACCTCTCGGGGGGAACATTATATACGTCTATAACGTAATATAACCTAACCTAACCCATCTAGCCCCTCGCTGGTAATGTTTTACAGAATCCCGGTCGTGTCGGGCCGTACTTCTCAGTTAGGACATTATATACGTCTACAACGTTATATATCCTAACCTAAGGCAACCTAACATCTCGGATGTAGTATTTTCCAACATTCCTGGCGGGTAGGCCGCTACTTCTCGGTGGGAACATTATACACGTATATAACGTAATATAACCTAACTTAACCCATCTAGCCCCTCGCTGGTAATCTTTTACAGAATCCCGCTCGTGGCGACCCGTACTTATCCGTGGGGACATTATATACGTCTATAACGTTATATATCCCAGCCTAAGGAAAGCTAACGTCTCGGATGTAGTATTCCCCAACATTGCTTGCGGGTCGGCCCCTACTTCTCGGCGGGAACATTATGTCCGTCTATATCGTAATATAACCTACCCTAACCCATCTAGAACCTCGCTAGTAATCTTTTACAGAATCTCGGTCGTGTCGGCCCGTACTTCTCCTTGGGGACATTATATACGTCTATAACGTTATATATCCTAACCTAAGGCAACCTAACGTCTCGGATGTAGTATTTTACAACATTCCTGGCGGGTCGGCTCCTTCTTCTCGGTGGGAACATTATATTCGTCTATAACGTAATATAACCTTACCTAACCCATCTAGCCCATCGCTGGTACTGTTTTACAGAATCCCGGTCGTGTCGGCCCGTACTTCTCGGTGGGGACATTATATACGTCTATAGCGTTATATATACTAACCTAAGGCAGCCTAACATCACGGATGTAGTATTTTACAACATTCCTGGCGGGTAGGCCTCTACTTCTCGGTGGGAACATTATACACGTATATAACGTAAAATAACCTAACTTAACCCATCTAGCCCCTCGCTGGCAATCTTTTACAGAATCCCGTTCGTGGCGTCCCGTACTTAACCGTGGGGACATTATATACGCCTATAATGTTATATATCCCAACCTAAGGCAACCTAACATCTCGGATGTAGTATTTTCCAACATTCCTGGCGGGTCGGCCCCTACTTCTCGGTAGGAACATTATATACGTCTATAACGTAATATAACCTAACTTAACCCATCTAGCCCCCCGCTGTTAATGATTTACAGAATCCCGTTCGTGTCGGCCCGTACTTCTCCGTGGGGACATTATATACGTCTATAACGTTATATATCCTAACATAAGGCAACCTAACACCTCGGATGTAGTATTTTACAACATTTCAGGCGGGTTGGCCCCTACTTCTCGGTGGGGACATTATATACGTCTGTCACGTTATATATCCTAACCTAAGGCAACCTAACATCTCGAATGTAGTATTTTACAACATTCCAGGGAGGTCTGCCCCTACTTCTCGGTGGGAACATTATATATGTCTATATCGTAATATAACCTAACCTAACCCATCTAGCCCCTCGCTGGTAATCTTTTGCAGAATACAGTTCGTGTCGGCCCGTACTTCTCCGTGGGGACATTATATACGTCTATAACTTTATATATCCTAACATAAGGCAACCTAACACCTCGCATGTAGTATTTTACAACATTCCTGGCGGGTAGGCCGCTACTTCTCGGTGGGAACATTATACACGTATATAACGTAATATAACCTAACTTAACCCATCTAGCCCCTCGCTGGTAATCTTTTACAGAATCCCGCTCGTGGCGACCCGTACTTATCCGTGGGGACATTATATACGTCTATAACGTTATATATCCCAGCCTAAGGAAAGCTAACGTCTCGGATGTAGTATTCCCCAACATTGCTTGCGTGTCGGCCCCTACTTCTCGGCGGGAACATTATGTCCGTCTATATCGTAATATAACCTACCCTAACCCATCTAGAACCTCGCTAGTAATCTTTTACAGAATCTCGGTCGTGTCGGCCCGTACTTCTCCTTGGGGACATTATATACGTCTATAACGTTATATATCCTAACCTAAGGCAACCTAACGTCTCGGATGTAGTATTTTACAACATTCCTGGCGGGTCGGCTCCTTCTTCTCGGTGGGAACATTATATTCGTCTATAACGTAATATAACCTTACCTAACCCATCTAGCCCATCGCTGGTACTGTTTTACAGAATCCCGGTCGTGTCGGCCCGTACTTCTCGGTGGGGACATTATATACGTCTATAGCGTTATATATACTAACCTAAGGCAGCCTAACATCACGGATGTAGTATTTTACAACATTCCTGGCGGGTAGGCCTCTACTTCTCGGTGGGAACATTATACACGTATATAACGTAAAATAACCTAACTTAACCCATCTAGCCCCCTCGCTGGCAATCTTTTACAGAATCCCGTTCGTGGCGTCCCGTACTTAACCGTGGGGACATTATATACGCCTATAATGTTATATATCCCAACCTAAGGCAACCTAACATCTCGGATGTAGTATTTTCCAACATTCCTGGCGGGTCGGCCCCTACTTCTCGGTAGGAACATTATATACGTCTATAACGTAATATAACCTAACTTAACCCATCTAGCCCCCCGCTGTTAATGATTTACAGAATCCCGTTCGTGTCGGCCCGTACTTTTCCGTGGGGACATTATATACGTCTATAACGTTATATATCCTAACATAAGGCAACCTAACACCTCGGATGTAGTATTTTACAACATTTCAGGCGGGTTGGCCCCTACTTCTCGGTGGGGACATTATATACGTCTGTCACGTTATATATCCTAACCTAAGGCAACCTAACATCTCGAATGTAGTATTTTACAACATTCCAGGGAGGTCGGCCCCTACTTCTCGGTGGGAACATTATATATGTCTATATCGTAATATAACCTAACCTAACCCATCTAGCCCCTCGCTGGTAATCTTTTGCAGAATACAGTTCGTGTCGGCCCGTACTTCTCCGTGGGGACATTATATACGTCTATAACGTTATATATCCTAACATAAGGCAACCTAACACCTCGCATGTAGTATTTTACAACATTCCAGGCGGGTCGGCCCCTACTTCTCGGTGGGAAAATTATATACGTCTATAACGTAATATAACGTGACCTAAGCCATCTAGCCCCTCGCTGGTAATGTTTTACAGAATCCCGGTCGTGTCGGGCCGTACTTCTCGGTTTGGACATTATATACGTCTACAACGTTATATATCCTAACCTAAGGCAACCTAACATCTGGAATGTAGTATTTTACAACATTAAAGGCGCGTCGGCCCCTACTTCTCAGTGGGAACATTATATACGTCTATATCGTAATATAACCTAAACTAACCCATCTAGCCCGTCGCTGGTAATCTTTTGCAGAATACAGATCGTGTCGGCCCGTACTTCTCCGTGGGGACATTGTATACGTCTATAGCGTTATATATCCCAACCTAAGGCAACCTAACGTTTCGGATGTAGTATTTTACAACATTCCTGGCGGGTCGGCCCCTACCTCTCGGTGGGAACATTATGTACGTCTATATCGTAATATAACCTACCCTAACCCATCTAGACCCTCGCGGGTAATCTTTTACAGAATCTTGGTCGTGTCGGCCCGTACTTCTCGGTGGGGACATTATATACGTCTATAACGTTATATATCCTAACCTAAGGCAACCTAGCATCTCGAATGTAGTATTTTACAACATTCCTGGAGGGTCGGCCCCTACCTCCTGGTGGGAAGATTATATACGTCTGTAACGTAATATAACCTAACCTAACCCATCTAGCCCCTCGCTGGTAATGTTTTACAGAATCCCAGTCGTGTCGGCCCCTACTACTCGGTGGGAACATTATATACGTCTATATCGTAATATAACCTAACAAAACCCATCTAGCCCCTCGCTGGTAATCTTTTGCAGAATACAGTTCGTGTCGGCCCGTACTTCTCCGTGGGGACATTATATACGTCTATAACGTTATATATCCTAACCTAAGGCAACCTAGCATCTCGAATGTAGTATTTTACAACATTCCTGGCGGGTCGGCTCCTTCTTCTCGGTGGGAACATTATATTCGTCTATAACGTAATATAACCTTACCTAACCCATCTAGCCCATCGCTGGTACTGTTTTACAGAATCTCGGTCGTGTCGGCCCGTACTTCTCGGTGGGGACATTATATACGTCTATAGCGTTATATATACTAACCTAAGGCAGCCTAACATCACGGATGTAGTATTTTACAACATTCCTGGCGGGTAGGCCGCTACTTCTCGGTGGGAACATTATACACGTATATAACGTAAAATAACCTAACTTAACCCATCTAGCCCCTCGCTGGCCATCTTTTACAGAATCCCGTTCGTGGCGTCCCGTACTTAACCTTGGGGACATTATATACGCCTATAATGTTATATATCCCAACCTAAGGCAACCTAACATCTCGGATGTAGTATTTTCCAACATTCCTGGCGGGTCGGCCCCTACTTCTCGGTAGGAACATTATATACGTCTATAACGTAATATAACCTAACTTAACCCATCTAGCCCCCCGCTGTTAATGATTTACAGAATCCCGTTCGTGTCGGCCCGTACTTCTCCGTGGGTACATTATATACGTCTATAACGTTATATATCCTAACATAAGGCAACCTAACACCTCGGATGTAGTATTTTACAACATTTCAGGCGGGTTGGCCCCTACTTCTCGGTGGGGACATTATATACGTCTGTCACGTTATATATCCTAACCTAAGGCAACCTAACATCTCGAATGTAGTATTTTACAACATTCCAGGGAGGTCGGCCCCTACTTCTCGGTGGGAACATTATATATGTCTATATCGTAATATAACCTAACCTAACCCATCTAGCCCCTCGCTGGTAATCTTTTGCAGAATACAGTGCGTGTCGGCCCGTACTTCTCCGTGGGGACATTATATACGTCTATAACGTTATATATCCTAACATAAGGCAACCTAACACCTCGCATGTAGTATTTTACAACATTCCAGGCGGGTCGGCCCCTACTTCTCGGTGGGAAAATTATATACGTCTATAACGTAATATAACGTGACCTAACCCATCTAGCCCCTCGCTGGTAATGTTTTACAGAATCCCGGTCGTGTCGGGCCGTACTTCTCGGTTTGGACATTATATACGTCTACAACGTTATATATCCTAACCTAAGGCAACCTAAGATCTCGAATGTAGTATTTTACAACATTACAGGCGGGTCGGCCCCTACTTCTCAGTGGGAACATTATATACGTCTATAACGTAATATAACCTAACCTAACCCATCTAACCCCTCGCTGGTAATCTTTTGCAGAATACAGTTCGTGTCGGCCCGTACTTCTCCATGCGGACATTATATACGCCTATAATGTTATATATCCCTAACTAAGGCAACCTAACATCTCGGATGTAGTATTTTCCAACATTCCTGGCGGGTCGGCCCCTACTTCTCGGTGGGAACATTATATTCGTCTATAACGTAATAAAACCTGACCTAACCCATCTAGCCCATCGCTGGAAATGTTTTACAGAATCCCGTTCGTGTCGTCCCGTACGTCTTGGTGGGGACATTATATACGTCTATAACGTTATATATCCTAACCTAAGGCAACCTAGCATCTCGAATGTAGTATTTTACAACATTCCAGGGGGGTCGGCCCCTACTTCTCGGTGGGAACATTATATATGTCTATATCGTAATATAACCTAACCTAACCCATCTAGCCCCTCGCTGGTAATCTTTTACAGAATCCCGCTCGTGGCGACCCGTACTTATCCGTGGGGGCATTATATACGTCTATATCGTAATATAACCTAACAAAACCCATCTAGCCCCTCGCTGGTAATCTTTTGCAGAATACAGTTCGTGTCGGCCAGTACTTCTCCGTGGGGACATTATATACGTCAATAACGTTATATATCCTAACCTAAGGCAACCTAGCATCTCGAATGTAGTATTTTACAACATTCCTGGCGGGTCGGCCCCTACCTCTCGGTGGGAACATTATATACGTCTATAACGTAATATAACCTAACCTAACCCATCTAGCCCGTCGCTGGTAATGTTTTACAGAATCCCGGTCGTGTCGGGCCGTACTTCTCGGTTAGGACATTATATACGTCTACAACGTTATATATCCTAACCTAAGGCAACCTAACATCTGGAATGTAGTATTTTACAACATTAAAGGCGCGTCGGCCCCTACTTCTCAGTGGGAACATTATATACGTCTATATCGTAATATAACCTAAACTAACCCATCTAGCCCGTCGCTGGTAATCTTTTGCAGAATACAGTTCGTGTCGGCCCGTACTTCTCCGTGCGGACATTGTATACGTCTATAGCGTTATATATCCCAACCTAAGGCAACCTAACGTTTCGGATGTAGTATTTTACAACATTCCTGGCGGGTCGGCTCCTTCTTCTCGGTGGGAACATTATATTCGTCTATAACGTAATATAACCTAACCTAACCCATCTGGCGCATCGCTGGTAATGTTTTACAGAATCCCGGTCGTGTTGGCCCGTACTTCTCGGTTAGGACATTATATACGTCTATAACGTTATATATCCCAACCTAAGGAAAGCTAACGTCTCGGATGTAGTATTCCCCAACATTCCTGGCGGGTCGGCCCCTACTTCTGGGTGGGAACATTATGTACGTCTATATCGTAATATAACCTACCCTGACCCATCTAGACCCTCGCGGGTAATCTTTTACAGAATCTCGGTCGTGTCGGCCCGTACTTCTCGGTGGGGATATTATATACGTCTATAACGTTATATATCATAACCTAAGGCAATCTAACACATCGCATGTAGTATTTTACAACATTCCGGGCGGGTCGGAAGCTACTTCTCGGTGGGAACATTATATACGTCTATACCGTAATATAACCTAACCTAACCCATCCAGCCCTTCGCTGGTAATGTTTTACAGAATCCCGGTCGTGTCGGCCCGTAATTCTCGCTGGGGACATTATATACGTCTATAACGTTATATATCCTTACCTAAGGCAGCCTAACATCTCGAATGTAGTATTTTACAACATTCCTGGCGGGTAGGCCGCTACTTCTCAGTGGGAACATTATACACGTATATAACGTAATATAACCTAACCTAACACATCTAGCCCCTCGCTGGTAATCTTTTGCAGAATACAGTTCGTGTCGGCCCGTACTTCTCCGTGGGAACATTATATACGTCTATAACGTAATATAACCTAACCTAACCCATCCAGCCCTTCGCTGGTAATGTTTTACAGAATCCCGGTCGTGTCGGCCCGTAATTCTCGCTGGGGACATTATATACGTCTATAACGTTATATATCCTTACCTAAGGCAACCTAACATCTCGAATGTAGTATTTTACAACATTCCTGGCGGGTAGGCCGCTACTTCTCGGTGGGAACATTATACACGTATATAACGTAATATAACCTAACTTAACCCATCTAGCCCCTCGCTGGTAATCTTTTACAGAATCCCGTTCGTGGCGGCCCGTACTTAACCGTGGGGACATTATATACGCCTATAATGTTATATATCCCAACCTAAGGCAACCTAACATCTCGGATGTAGTATTTTCCAACATTCCTGGCGGGTCGGCCCCTACTTCTCGGTGGGAACATTATATACGTCTATAACGTAATATAACCTAACTTAACCCATCTAGCCCCCCGCTGTTAATGATTTACAGAATCCCGTTCGTGTCGGCCCACACTTCTCCGTGGGGACATTATATACGTCTATAACGTTATATATCCTAACCTAAGGCAACCTAGCATCTCGAATGTAGTATTTTACAACATTCCAGGGGGGTCGGCCCCTACTTCTCGGTGGGAACATTATATATGTCTATATCGTAATATAACCTAACCTAACCCATTTAGCCCCTCGCTGGTAATCTTTTGCAGAATACAGTTCGTGTCTGCCCGTACTTCTCCGTGGGGACATTATATACGTCTATAACGTTATATATCCTAACCTAAGGCAACCTAGCATCTCGAATGTAATATTTTACAACATTCCTGGCGGGTAGGCCGCAACTTCTCGGCGGGAACATTATACACGTATATAACGTAATATAACCTAACCGAACCCATCAAGTCCCTCGCTGTGAATGTTTTACAGAATCCCGGTTGTGTTGTCCCGTTCTTCTCCGTGCCGACATTATATACGTCTATAGCGTTATATATCCTAACCTAAGGCAGCCTAACATCACGGATGTAGTATTATACAACATTCCTGGCGGGTCGGCCCCTACCTCTCGGTGGGAACATTATATACGTCTATTACGTAATATAACCAAACCTAACCCATCTAGCCCCTCGCTGGTAATGTTTTACAGAATCCCAGTCGTGTCGGCCCGTACTTCTCCGTGGGGACATTATATACGTCTATAACGTTATATATCCTAACCTAAGGCAACCTAGCATCTCGAATGTAGTATTTTACAACATTCCTGGCGGGTCGGCCCCTACATCCTGGTGGGAACATTATATACGTCTGTAACGTAATATAACCTAACCTAACCCATCTAGCCCCTCGCAGATAATGTTTTACAGAATCCCAGTCGTGTCGGCTCCTACTACTCGGTGGGAACATTATATACGTCTATATCGTAATATAACCTAACAAAACCCATCTAGCCCCTCGCTGGTAATCTTTAGCAGAATACAGTTCGTGTCGGCCCGTACTCCTCCGTGGGCACATTATATACGTCTATAACGTTATATATCCTAACCTAAGGCAACCTAGCATCTCGAATGTAGTATTTTACAACCTTCCTGGCGGGTCGGCCCCTACCTCTCGGTGGGAACATTATATACGTCTATAACGTAATATAACCTAACCTAACCCATCTGGCCCCTCGCTGGTAATGTTTTACAGAATCCCGGTCGTGTTGGGCCGTACTTCTCGGTTAGGACATTATATACGTCTACAACGTTATATATCCTAACCTCAGGCAACCGAACATCTCGAATGTAGTATTTTACAACATTACAGGTTGGTCGGCCCCTACTTCTCAGTGGAAACATTATATACGTCTATATCGTAATATAACCTAACCTAACCCATCTAGCCCCTCGCTGGTAATCTTTTGCAGAATACAGTTCGTGTCGGCCCGTACTTCTCCGTGGGGACATTGTATACGTCTATAGCGTTATATATCCCAACCTAAGGCAACCCAACGTCTCGGATGTAGTATTTTACAACATTCCTGGCGGGTCGGCTCCTTCTTCTCGGTGGGAACATTATATTCGTCTATAACGTAATATAACCTAACCTAACCCATCTAGCCCATCGCTGGTAATGTTTTACAGAATCCCGGTCGTGTCGGCCCGTACTTCTCGGTGGGGACATTATATACGTCTATAGCGTTATATATCCCAACCTAAGGCAACATAACATCTCGGATGTAGTATTTTCCAACATTCCTGGCGGGTCGGCCCCTACTTCTCGGTGGGAAAATTATATACGTCTATAACGTAATATAACCTAACTTAACCCATCTAGCCCCCCGCTGTTAATGATTTAGAGAATCCCGTTCGTGTCGGCCCCTACTTCTCGGTGGGAACATTATGTACGTCTATATCGTAATATAACCTACCCTAACCCATCCAGACCCTCGCGGGTAATCTTTTACAGAATCTCGGTCGTGTCGGCCCGTACTTCTCGGTGGGGACATTATATACGTCTATAACGTTATATATCCTAACCTAAGGCAACCTAGCATCTCGAATGTAGTATTTTACAACATTCCGGGCGGGTCGGAAGCTACTTCTCGGTGGGAACATTATATACGTCTATACCGTAATATAACCTAACCTAACCCATCCAGCGCTTCGCTGGTAATGTTTTACAGAATCCCGGTCGTGTCGGCCCGTAATTCTCGCTGGGGACATTATATACGTCTATAACGTTATATATCCTTACCTAAGGCAACCTAACATCTCGAATGTAGTATTTTACAACATTCCTGGCGGGTAGGCCGCTACTTCTCGGTGGGAACATTATACACGTATATAACGTAATATAACCTAACTTAACCCATCTAGCCCCTCGCTGGTAATCTTTTACAGAATCCCGCTCGTGGCGACCCGTCCTTATCCGTGGGGACATTATATACGTCTATAACGTTATATATCCCAACCTAAGGAAAGCTAACGTCTCGGATGTAGTATTCCCCAACATTCCTGGCGGGTCGGCCCCTACTTCTCGGTGGGAACATTATGTACGTCTATATCGTAATATAACCTACCCTAACCCATCTAGACCCTCGCGGGTAATCTTTTACAGAATCTCGGTCGTGTCGGCCCGTACTTCTCGGTGGGGACATTATATACGTCTATAACGTTATATATCCTAACCTAAGGCAACCTAGCATCTCGAATGTAGTATTTTACAACATTCCTGGCGGGTCGGCCCCTACCTCCTGGTGGGAACATTATATACGTCTGTAACGTAATATAACCTAACCTAACCCATCTAGCCCCTCGCTGGTAATGTTTTACAGAATCCCAGTCGTGTCGGCCCCTACTACTCGGTGGGAACATTATATACGTCTATATCGTAATATAACCTAACAAAACCCATCTAGCCCCTCGCCGGTAATCTTTTGCAGAATATAGTTCGTGTCGGCCCGTACTTCTCCGTGGGGACATTATATACGTCTATAACGTTATATATCCTAACCTAAGGCAACCTAGCATCTCGAATGTAGTATTTTACAACATTCCTGGCGGGTCGGCCCCTACCTCTCGGTGGGAACATTATATACGTCTATAACGTAATATAACCTAACCTAACCCATCTAGCCTCTCGCTGGTAATGTTTTACACATCCCGGTCGTGTCGGGCCGTACTTCTCGGTTAGGACATTATATACGTCTACAACGTTATATATCCTAACCTAAGGCAACCTAACATCTCGAATGTAGTATTTTACAACATTACAGGTGAGTCGGCCCCTACTTCTCAGTGGGAACATTATATACGTCTATATCGTAATATAAGCTAACCTAACCCATCTAGCTCCTAGCTGGTAATCTTTTGCAGAATACAGTTCGTGTCGGCACGTACTTCTCCGTGGGGACATTGTATACGTCTATAGCGTTATATATCCCAACCTAAGGCAACCTAACGTCTCGGATGTAGTATTTTACAACATTCCTGGCGGGTGGGCTCCTTCTTCTCTGTGGGAACACTATATTCGTCCATAACGTAATATAACCTAACCTAACCCATCTAGCCCATCGCTGGTAATGTTTTACAGAATCCCGGTCGTATCGGCCCGTACTTCTCGGTGGGGACATTATATACGTCTATAGCGTTATATATACTAACCTAAGGCAGCCTAACATCACGGATGTAGTATTTTACAACATTCCTGGCGGGTAGGCCGCTACTTCTCGGTGGGAACATTATACACCTATATAACGTAATATAACCTAACTTAACCCATCTAGCCCCTCGCTGGTAATCTTTTACAGAATCCCGTTCGTGGCGGCCCGTACTTAACCGTGGGGACATTATATACGCCTATAATGTTGTATATCCCAACCTAAGGCAACCTAACATCTCGGATGTAGTATTTTATAACATTCCAGGGGGGGTCGGCCCCTACTTCTCGGTGGGAACATTATATATGTCTATATCGTAATATAACCTAACCTAACCCATCTAGCCCCTCGCTGGTAATCTTTTGCAGAATACAGTTCGTGTCGGCCCGTACTTCTCCGTGAGAACATTATATACGCCTATAACGTAACATAACCTAACCTGACCCATCCAGCCCTTCGCTAGTAATGTTTTACAGAATCCCGGTCGTGTCGGCCCGTAATTCTCGCTGGGGACATTATATACGTCTATAACGTTATATACCCTAACCTAAGGCAACCTAACATCTCGAATGTAGTATTTTACAACATTCCTGGCGGGTAGGCCGCTACTTCTCCGTGGGAACATTATACACGTATATAACGTAATATAACCTAACTTAACCCATCTAGCCCCTCGCTGGTAATCTTTTACAGGATCCCGCTCGTGACGACCCGTACTTATCCGTGGGGACATTATATACGTCTATAACGTTATATATCCCAACCTAAGGAAAGCTAACGTCTCGGATGTAGTATTCCCCAACATTCCTGGCGGGTCGGCCCCTACTTCTCGGTGGGAACATTATGTACGTCTATATCGTAATATAACCTACCCTAACCCATCTAGACCCTCGCGGGTAATCTTTTACAGAATCTCGGTCGTGTCGGCCCGTACTTCTCGGTGGGGACATTATATACGTCTATAACGTTATATATCCTAACCTAAGGCAACCTAGCATCTCGAATGTAGTATTTTACAACATTCCTGGCGGGTCGGCCCCTACCTCCTGGTGGGAACATTATATACGTCTGTAACGTAATATAACCTAACCTAACCCATCTAGCCCCTCGCTGATAATGTTTTACAGAATCCCAGTCGTGTCGGCCCCTACTACTCGGTGGGAACATTATATACGTCTATATCGTAATATAACCTAACAAAACCCATCTAGCCCCTCGCTGGTAATCTTTTGCAGAATACAGTTCGTGTCGGCCCGTACTTCTCCGTGGGCACATTATATACGTCTATAACGTTATATATCCTAACCTAAGGCAACCTAGCATCTCGAATGTAGTATTTTACAACATTCCTGGCGGGTCGGCCCCTACCTCTCGGTGGGAACATTATGTACGTCTATATCGTAATATAACCTACCCTAACCCATCTAGACCCTCGCGGGTAATCTTTTACAGAATCTTGGTCGTGTCGGCCCGTACTTCTCGGTGGGGACATTATATACGTCTATAACGTTATATATCCTAACCTAAGGCAACCTAGTATCTCGAATGTAGTATTTTACAACATTCCTGGAGGGTCGGCCCCTACCTCCTGGTGGGAAGATTATATACGTCTGTAACGTAATATAACCTAACCTAACCCATCTAGCCCCTCGCTGGTAATGTTTTACAGAATCCCAGTCGTGTCGGCCCCTACTACTCGGTGGGAACATTATATACGTCTATATCGTAATATAACCTAACAAAACCCATCTAGCCCCTCGCTGGTAATGTTTTACAGAATCCCGGTCGTGTCGGCCCGTACTTCTACGTGGGGACATTATATACGTCTATAGCGTTATATATACTAACCTAAGGCAGCCTAACATCACGGATGTAGTATTTTACAACATTCCTGGCGGGTAGGCCGCTACTTCTCGGTGGGAACATTATACACGTATATAACGTAATATAACCTAACTTAACCCATCTAGCCCCTCGCTGGTAATCTTTTACAGAATCCCGTTCGTGGCGGCCCGTACGTATTAGTGGGGACATTATATACGTCTATAACGTTATATATCCTAACCTAAGGCAACCTAGCATCTCGAATGTAGTATTCTACAACATTCCAGACGTGTCGGCCCCTACATCTCGGTGGGAACATTATATAAGTCTAAAATCGTAATATAACCTAACAAAACCCATCTAGCCCCTCGCTGGTAATCTTTTGCAGAATACAGTTCGTGTCGGCCCGTACTTCTCCGTGGGGACATTATATACGTCTATAACGTTATATATCCTAACATAAGGCAACCTAACACCTCGCATGTAGTATTTTACAACATTCCAGGCGGGTCGGCCCCTACTTCTCGGTGGGAAAATTATATACGTCTATAACGTAATATAACGTGACCTAACCCATCTAGCACCTCGCTGGTAATCTTTTACAGAATCCCGCTCGTGGCAACCCGTACTTCTCGGTGGGGACAATATATACGTCTATAGCGTTATATATCCTAACCTAAGGCAACCTAGCATCTCGAATGTAGTATTTTATAACATTCCTGGAGGGTCGGCCCCTACCTCCTGGTGGGAACATTATATACGTCTGTAACGTAATATAACCTAACCTAACCCATCTAGCCCCTCGCTGGTAATGTTTTACAGAATCCCAGTCGTGTCGGCCCCTACTACTCGGTGGGAACATTATATACGTCTATATCGTAATATAACCTAACAAAACCCATCTAGCCCCTCGCTGGTAATCTTTTGCAGAATACAGTTCGTGTCGGCCCGTACTTCTCCGTGGGGACATTATGTACGTCTATAACGTTATATATCCTAACCTAAGGCAACCTAGCATCTCGAATGTAGTATTTTACAACATTCCTGGCGGGTCGGCCCCTACCTCTCGGTGGGAACATTATATACGTCTATAACGTAATATAACCTAACCTAACCCATCTAGCCCCTCGCTGGTAATGTTTTACAGAATCCCGGTCGTGTCGGGCCGTACTTCTCAGTTTGGACATTATATACGTCTACAACGTTATATATCCTAACCTAAGGCAACCTAACATCTCGAATGTAGTATTTTACAACATTACAGGTGGCTCGGCCCCTACTTCTCAGTGGGAACATTATATACGTCTATATCGTAATATAACCTAACCTAACCCATCTAGCCGCTCGCTGGTAATCTTTTGCAGAATACAGTTCGTGTCGGCCCGTACTTCTCCGTGGGGACATTGTATACGTCTATAGCGTTATATATCCCAACCTAAGGCAACCCAACGTATCGGATGTAGTATTTTACAACATTCCTGGCGGGTCGGCTCCTTCTTCTCGGTGGGAACATTATATTCGTCTATAACGTAATATAACCTAACCTAACCCATCTAGCCCATCGCTGGTAATGTTTTACAGAATCCCGGTCGTGTCGGCCCGTACTTCTCGGTGGGGACATTATATACGTCTATAGCGTTATATATACTAACCTAAGGCAGCCTAACATCACGGATGTAGTATTTTACAACATTCCTGGCGGGTAGGCCGCTACTTCTCGGTGGGAACATTATACACGTATATAACGTAATATAACATAACTTAACCCATTTAGCCCCTCGCTGGTAATCTTTTACAGAATCCCGTTCGTGGCGGCCCGTACTTAACCGTGGGGACATTATATACGCCTATAATATTATATATCCCAACCTAAGGCAACCTAACATCTCGGATGTAGGATTTTCCAACATTCCTGGCGGGTCGGCCCCTACTTCTCGGTAGGAACATTATATACGTCTATAACGTAATATAACCTAACTTAACCCATCTAGCCCCCCGCTGTTAATGATTTACAGAATCCCGTTCGTGTCGGCCCGTACTTCTCCGTGGGGACATTATATACGTCTATAACGTTATATATCCTAACATAAGGCATCCTAACACCTCGGATGTAGTATTTTACAACATTTCAGGCAGGTTGGCCCCTACTTCTCGGTGGGGACATTATATACGTCTGTCACGTTATATATCCTAACCTAAGGCAACCTAACATCTCGAATGTAGTATATTACAACATTCCAGGGGGGTCGGCCCCTACATCTCGGTGGGAACATTATATATGTCTATATCGTAATATAACCTAACCTAACCAATCTAGCCCCTCGCTAGTAATCTTTTGCAGAATACAGTTCGTGTCGGCGCGTACTTCTCCGTGGGGACATTATATACGTCTATAACGTTATATATCCTAACATAAGGCAACCTAACACCACCAATGTAGTATTTTACAACATTCCAGGCGGGTCGGCCCCTACTTTCCGGTGGGAACATTATACACGTATATAACGTAATATAACCTAACTTAACCCATCAAGTCTCTCGCTGTTAATGTTTTACAGAATACCCGTCGTGTCGGCCCGTACTTCTCGGCTAGGACATTATATACGTCTACAACGTTATATATCCTAACCTAAGGCAACCTAACATCTCGAATGTAGTATTTTACAACATTCCAGGGGGGTCGGCCCCTACTTCTCGGTGGGAACATTATATATGTCTATATCGTAATATAACCTAACCTAACCCATCTAGCCCCTCGCTGGTATTCTTTTGCAGAATACAGTTCGTGTCGGCGCGTACTTCTCCGTGGGGACATTATATACGTCTATAACGTTATATATCGTAACATAAGGCAACCTAACACCTCGCATGTAGTATTTTCCAACATACCAGGCGGGTCGGCCCCTACTTCTCGGTGGGAAAATTATATACGTCTATAACGTAATATAACGTGACCTAACCCATCTAGCGCCTCGCTGGTAATCTTTTGCAGAATACAGTTCGTGTCGGCCCGTACTTCTCCGTGAGAACATTATATACGCCTATAACGTAACATAACCTAACCTAACCCATCCAGCCCTTCGCTGGTAATGTTTTACAGAATCCCGGTCGTGTCGGCCCGTAATTCTCGCTGGGGACATTATATACGTCTATAACGTTATATATCCTAACCTAAGGCAACCTAACATATCGAATGTAGTATTTTACAACATTCCTGGCGGGTAGACCGCTACTTCTCGGTGGGAACATTATACACGTATATAACGTAATATAACCTAACTTAACCCATCTAGCCCATCGCTGGTAATCTTTTACAGAATCCCGCTCGTGGCAACCCGTACTTCTCGGTGGGGACAATATATACGTCTATAGCGTTATATATACTAACCTAAGGCAGCCTAACATCACGGATGTAGTATTTTACAACATTCCTGGCGGGTCGGCCCCTACCTCTCGGTGGGAACATTATGTACGTCTATATCGTAATATAACCTACCCGAACCCATCTAGACCCTCGCGGGTAATCTTTTACAGAATCTTGGTCGTGTCGGCCCGTACTTCTCGGTGGGGACATTATATACGTCTATAACGTTATATATCCTAACCTAAGGCAACCTAGCATCTCGAATGTAGTATTTTATAACATTCCTGGAGGGTCAGCCCCTACCTCCTGGTGGGAACATTATATACGTCTGTAACGTAATATAACCTAACCTAACCCATCTAGCCCCTCGCTGGTAATGTTTTACAGAATCCCAGTCGTGTCGGCCCCTACTACTCGGTGGGAACATTATATACGTCTATATCGTAATATAACCTAACAAAACCCATCTAGCCCCTCGCTGGTAATCTTTTGCAGAATACAGTTCGTGTCGGCCCGTACTTCTCCGTGGGGACATTATGTACGTCTATAACGTTATATATCCTAAACTAAGGCAACCTAGCATCTCGAATGTAGTATTTTACAACATTCCTGGCGGGTCGGCCCCTACCTCTCGGTGGGAACATTATATACGTCTATAACGTAATATAACCTAACCTAACCCATCTAGCCCCTCGCTGGTAATGTTTTACAGAATCCCGGTCGTGTCGGGCCGTACTTCTCAGTTTGGACATTATATACGTCTACAACGTTATATATCCTAACCTAAGGCAACCTAACATCTCGAATGTAGTATTTTACAACATTACAGGTGGGTCGGCCCCTACTTCTCAGTGGGAACATTATATACGTCTATATCGTAATATAACCTAACCTAACCCATCTAGCCGCTCGCTGGTAATCTTTTGCAGAATACAGTTCGTGTCGGCCGGTACTTCTCCGTGGGGACATTTTATACGTCTATAGCGTTATATATCCCAACCTAAGGCAACCCAACGTATCGGATGTAGTATTTTACAACATTCCTGGCGGGTCGGCTCCTTCTTCTCGGTGGGAACATTATATTCGTCTATAACGTAATATAACCTAACCTAACCCATCTAGCCCATCGCTGGTAATGTTTTACAGAATCCCGGTCCTGTCGGCCCGTACTTCTCGGTGGGGACATTATATACGTCTATAGCGTTATATATACTAACCTAAGGCAGCCTAACATCACGGATGTAGTATTTTACAACATTCCTGGCGGGTAGGCCGCTACTTCTCGGTGGGAACATTATACACGTATATAACGTAATATAACCTATCTTAACCCATTTAGCCCCTCGCTGGTAATCTTTTACAGAATCCCGTTCGTGGCGGCCCGTACTTAACCGTGGGGACATTATATACGCCTATAATATTATATATCCCAACCTAAGGCAACATAACATCTCGGATGTAGTATTTTCCAAGATTACTGGCGGGTAGGCCGCTACTTCTCGGTGGGAACATTATACACGTATGTAACGTAATATAACCTAACTTAACCCATCTAGCCCCTCGCTGGTAATCTTTTACAGAATCCCGCTCGTGGCGACCCGTACTTATCCGTGGGGACATTATATACGTCTATAACGTTATATATCCCAGCCTAAGGGAAGCTAACGTCTCGGATGTAGTATTCCCCAACATTGCTTGCGGGTCGGCCCCTACTTCTCGGTGGGAACATTATGTACGTCTATATCGTAATATAACCTACCCTAACCCATCTAGACCCTCGCGGGTAATCTTTTACAGAATCTCGGTCGTGTCGGCCCGTACTTCTCGGTGGGGACATTATATACGTCTATAACGTTATATATCCTAACCTAAGGCAACCTAGCATCTCGAATGTAGTATTTTACAACATTCCTGGCGGGTCGGCCCCTACCTCTCGGTGGGAACTTTATATACGTCTATAACGTAATATAACCTAACCTAACCCATCTAGCCCCTCGCTGGTAATGTTTTACAGAATCCCGGTCGTGTCGGCCCGTACTTCTCCGTGCGGACATTATATACGTCTATAACGTTATATATCCTAACCTCAGGCAACCTAACACCTCGCATGTAGTATTTTACAACATACCAGGCGGGTCGGCCCCTACTTCTCGGTGGGAAAATTATATACGTCTATAACGTAATATAACGTGACCTAACCCATCTAGCGCCTCGCTGGTAATCTTTTGCAGAATACAGTTCGTGTCGGCCCGTACTTCTCCGTGAGAACATTATATACGCCTATAACGTAACATAACCTAACCTAACCCATCCAGCCCTTCGCTGGTAATGTTTTACAGAATCCCGGTCGTGTCGGCCCGTAATTCTCGCTGGGGACATTATATACGTCTATAACGTTATATATCCTAACCTAAGGCAAACTAACATATCGAATGTAGTATTTTACAACATTCCTGGCGGGTAAACCGCTACTTCTCGGTGGGAACATTATACACGTATATAACGTAATATAACCTAACTTAACCCATCTAGCCCCTCGCTGGTAATCTTTTACAGAATCCCGCTCGTGGCAACCCGTACTTCTCGGTGGGGACAATATATACGTCTATAGCGTTATATATACTAACCTAAGGCAGCCTAACATCACGGATGTAGTATTTTACAACATTCCTGGCGGGTCGGCCCCTACCTCTCGGTGGGAACATTATGTACGTCTATATCGTAATATAACCTACCCGAACCCATCTAGACCCTCGCGGGTAATCTTTTACAGAATCTTGGTCGTGTCGGCCCGTACTTCTCGGTGGGGACATTATATACGTCTATAACGTTATATATCCTAACCTAAGGCAACCTAGCATCTCGAATGTAGTATTTTATAACATTCCTGGAGGGTCGGCCCCTACCTCCTGGTGGGAACATTATATACGTCTGTAACGTAATATAACGTGACCTAACCCATCTAGCCCCTCGCTGGTAATCTTTTACAGAATCCCACTCGTGGCGACCCGTACTTATCCGTGGGGACATTATATACGTCTATAACGTTATATATCCCAACCTAAGGAAAGCTAACGTCTCGGATTTAGTATTCTCCAACATTCCTGGCGGGTCGGCCCCTACTTCTCGGTGGGAACATTATGTACGTCTATATCGTAATATAACCTACCCTAACCCATCTAGACCCTCGCTGGTAATCTTTTACAGAATCTCGGTCGTGTCGGCCCGTACTTCTCGGTGGGGACATTATATACGTCTATAATGTTATATATCATAACCTAAGGCAATCTAACACATCGCATGTAGTATTTTACAACATTCCGGGCGGGTCGGAAGCTACTTCTCGGTGGGAACATTATATACGTCTATAACGTAATATAACCTAACAGAACCCATCAAGTCTCTCGCTGTTAATGTTTTACAGAATACCGGTCATGTCGGCCCGTACTTCTCGGTTAGGACATTATATACGTCTACAACGTTATACATCCTAACCTAAGGCAACCTAACATCTCGAATGTAGTATTTTACAACATTCCAAGGGGGTCGGCCCCTACTTCTCGGTGGGAACTTTATATATGTCTATATCGTAATATAACCTAACCTAACCCATCTAGCCCCTCGCTGGTAATCTTTTGCAGAATACAGTTCGTGTCGGCCCGTACTTCTCCGTGGGGACATTATATACGTCTATAACGTTATATATCGTAACATAAGGCAACCTAACACCTCGCATGTAGTATTTTACAACATTCCAGGCGGGTCGGCCCCTACTTCTCGGTGGGAAAATTATATACGTCTATAACGTAATATAACGTGACCTAATCCATCTAGCCCCTCGCTGGTAATCTTTTGCAGAATACAGTTCGTGTCGGCCCGTACTTCTCCGTGAGAACATTATATACGTCTATAACGTTATATATCGTAACATAAGGCAACCTAACACCTCGCATGTAGTATTTTACAACATTCCAGGCGGGTCGGCCCCTACTTCTCGGTGGGAAAATTATATACGTCTATAACGTAATATAACGTGACCTAATCCATCTAGCCCCTCGCTGGTAATCTTTTGCAGAATACAGTTCGTGTCGGCCCGTACTTCTCCGTGAGAACATTATATACGCCTATAACGTAACATAACCTAACCTAACCCATCCAGCCCTTCGCTGGTAATGTTTTACAGAATCCCGGTCGTGTCGGCCCGTAATTCTCGCTGGGGACATTATATACGTCTATAACGTTATATATCCTAACCTAAGGCAACCTAACATATCAAATGTAGTATTTTACAACATTCCTGGCGGGTAGACCGCTACTTCTCGGTGGGAACATTATACACGTATATAACGTAATATAACCTAACTTAACCCATCTAGCCCCTCGCTGGTAATCTTTTACAGAATCCCGCTCGTGGCAACCCGTACTTCTCGGTGGGGACAATATATACGTCTATAGCGTTATATATACTAACCTAAGGCAGCCTAACATCACGGATGTAGTATTTTACAACATTCCTGGCGGGTCGGCCCCTACCTCTCGGTGGGAACATTATGTACGTCTATATCGTAATATAACCTACCCGAACCCATCTAGACCCTCGCGGGTAATCTTTTACAGAATCTTGGTCGTGTCGGCCCGTACTTCTCGGTGGGGACATTATATACGTCTATAACGTTATATATCCTAACCTAAGGCAACCTAGCATCTCGAATGTAGTATTTTACAACATTCCTGGCGGGTCGGCCCCTACCTCTCGGTGGGAACATTATATACGTCTATAACGTAATATAACCTAACCTAACCCATCTAGCCCCTCGCTGGTAATGTTTTACAGAATCCCGGTCGTGTCGGGCCGTACTTCTCAGTTTGGACATTATATACGTCTACAACGTTATATATCCTAACCTAAGGCAACCTAACATCTCGAATGTAGTATTTTACAACATTACAGGTGGGTCGGCCCCTACTTCTCAGTGGGAACATTATATACGTCTATATCGTAATATAACCTAACCTAACCCATCTAGCCGCTCGCTGGTAATCTTTTGCAGAATACAGTTCGTGTCGGCCGGTACTTCTCCGTGGGGACATTGTATACGTCTATAGCGTTATATATCCCAACCTAAGGCAACCCAACGTATCGGATGTAGTATTTTACAACATTCCTGGCGGGTCGGCTCCTTCTTCTCGGTGGGAACATTATATTCGTCTATAACGTAATATAACCTAACCTAACCCATCTAGCCCATCGCTGGTAATGTTTTACAGAATCCCGGTCCTGTCGGCCCGTACTTCTCGGTGGGGACATTATATACGTCTATAGCGTTATATATACTAACCTAAGGCAGCCTAACATCACGGATGTAGTATTTTACAACATTCCTGGCGGGTAGGCCGCTACTTCTCGGTGGGAACATTATACACGTATATAACGTAATATAACCTATCTTAACCCATTTAGCCCCTCGCTGGTAATCTTTTACAGAATCCCGTTCGTGGCGGCCCGTACTTAACCGTGGGGACATTATATACGCCTATAATATTATATATACCAACCTAAGGCAACATAACATCACGGATGTAGTATTTTACAACATTCCTGGCGGGTAGGCCGCTACTTCTCGGTAGGAACATTATATACGTCTATAACGTAATATAACCTAACTTAACCCATCTAGCCCCCCGCTGTTAATGATTTACAGAATCCCGTTCGTGTCGGCCCGTACTTCTCCGTGGGGACATTATATACGTCTATAACGTTATATATCCTAACATAAGGCAACCTAACACCTCGGATGTAGTATTTTACAACATTTCAGGCAGGTTGGCCCCTACTTCTCGGTGGGGACATTATATACGTCTGTCACGTTATATATCCTAACCTAAGGCAACCTAACATCTCGAATGTAGTATATTACAACATTCCAGGGGGGTCGGCCCCTACATCTCGGTGGGAACATTATATATGTCTATATCGTAATATAACCTAACCTAACCAATCTAGCCCCTCGCTAGTAATCTTTTGCAGAATACAGTTCGTGTCCGCGCGTACTTCTCCGTGGGGACATTATATACGTCTATAACGTTATATATCCTAACATAAGGCAACCTAACACCACCAATGTAGTATTTTACAACATTCCAGGCGGGTCGGCCCCTACTTCCCGGTGGGAACATTATATTCGTCTATAACGTAATAAAACCAAACCTGACCCATCTAGCCCCTCGCTGGTAATCTTTTACAGAATCCCTTTCGTTGCGGCCCGTACTTATCCGTGGGGACATTATATACGTCTATAACATTATATATCCTAACCTAAGGCATACTAGCATCTCGAATGTAGTATTTTACAACATTCCCGGCGGGTCGGCTCCTACTTCTCGGTGGGAACATTATATTCGTCTATAACGTAATATAACCTGACCTAACCCATCTATCCCATCGCTGGAAATGTTTTACAGAATCCCGTTCGTGTCGTCCGGTACGTCTTGGTGGGGACATTGTATACGTCTATAACGTTATATATCCTAACCTAAGGCAACCTAGCATCTCGAATGTAGTATTTTACAACATTCCTGGCGGGTCGGCCGCTACCTCTCGGTGGGAACATTATATACGTCTATATCGTAATATAACCTACCCTAACCCATCTAGAACCTCGCCGGTAATCTTTTACAGAATCTCGGTCGTGTCGGTCCGTACTTCTCGGTGGGGACATTATATACGTCTATAACGTTATATATCCTGACCTAAGGCAACCTAACATCTCGAATGTAGTATTTTACAACATTCCAGGGGGGTCGGCCCCTACCTCTCGGTGGGAAAATTATATACGTCTATAACGTAATATAACGTGACCTAACCCATCTAGCCCCTCGCTGGTAATCTTTTACAGAATCCCGCTCGTGGCAACCCGTACTTCTCGGTGGGGACAATATATACGTCTATAGCGTTATATATACTAACCTAAGGCAGCCTAACATCACGGATGTAGTATTTTACAACATTCCTGGCGGGTAGGCCGCTACATCTCGGTGGGAACATTATACACGTATATAACGTAATATAACCTATCTTAACCCATCTAGCCCCTCGCTGGTAATCTTTTACAGGATCCCGCTCGTGACGACCCGTACTTATCCGTGGGGACATTATATACGTCTATAACGTTATATATCCCAACCTAAGGAAAGCTAACGTCTCGGATGTAGTATTCCCCAACATTCCTGGCAGGTCGGCCCCTACTTCTCGGTGGGAACATTATGTACGTCTATATCGTAATATAACCTACCCTAACCCATCTAGACCCTCGCGGGTAATCTTTTACAGAATCTCGGTCGTGTCGGCCCGTACTTCTCGGTGGGGACATTATATACGTCTATAACGTTATATATCCTAACCTAAGGCAACCTAGCATCTCGAATGTAGTATTTTACAACATTCCTGGCGGGTCGGCCCCTACCTCCTGGTGGGAACATTATATACGTCTGTAACGTAATATAACCTAACCTAACCCATCTAGCCCCTCGCTGATAATGTTTTACAGAATCCCAGTCGTGTCGGCCCCTACTACTCGGTGGGAACATTATATACGTCTATATCGTAATATAACCTAACAAAACCCATCTATCCCCTCGCTGGTAATCTTTTGCAGAATACAGTACGTGTCGGCCCGTACTTCTCCGTGGGCACATTATATACGTCTATAACGTTATATATCCTAACCTAAGGCAACCTAGCATCTCGAATGTAGTATTTTACAACATTCCTGGCGGGTCGGCCCCTACCTCTCGGTGGGAACATTATGTACGTCTATATTGTAATATAACCTACCCTAACCCATCTAGACCCTCGCGGGTAATCTTTTACAGAATCTTGGTCGTGTCGGCCCGTACTTCTCCGTGGGGACATTATATACGTCTATAACGTTATATATCCTAACATAAGGCAACCTAACACCTCGCATGTAGTATTTTACAACATTCCAGGCGGGTCGGCCCCTACTTCTCGGTGGGAAAATTATATACGTCTATAACGTAATATAACGTGACCTAACCCATCTAGCCCCTCGCTGGTAATCTTTTGCAGAATACAGTTCGTGTCGGCCCGTACTTCTCCGTGAGAACATTATATACGCCTATAACGTAACATAACCTAACCTAACCCATCCAGCCCTTCGCTGGTAATGTTTTACAGAATCCCGGTCGTGCCGGCCCGTAATTCTCGCTGGGGACATTATATACGTCTATAACGTTATATATCCTAACCTAAGGCAACCTAACATATCGAATGTAGTATTTTACAACATTCCTGGCGGGTAGACCGCTACTTCTCGGTGGGAACATTATACACGTATATAACGTAATATAACCTAACTTAACCCATCTAGCCCCTCGCTGGTAATCTTTTACAGAATCCCGCTCGTGGCAACCCGTACTTCTCGGTGGGGACAATATATACGTCTATAGCGTTATATATACTAACCTAAGGCAGCCTAACATCACGGATGTAGTATTTTACAACATTCCTGGCGGGTCGGCCCCTACCTCTCGGTGGGAACATTATGTACGTCTATATTGTAATATAACCTACCCTAACCCATCTAGACCCTCGCGGGTAATCTTTTACAGAATCTTGGTCGTGTCGGCCCGTACTTCTCGGTGGGGACATTATATACGTCTATAACGTTATATATCCTAACCTAAGGCAACCTAGCATCTCGAATGTAGTATTTTACAACATTCCTGGAGGGTCGGCCCCTACCTCCTGCTGGGAACATTATATACGTCTGTAACGTAATATAACCTAACCTAACCCATCTAGCCCCTCGCTGGTAATGTTTTACAGAATCCCAGTCGTGTCGGCCCCTACTACTCGGTGGGAACATTATATACGTCTATATCGTAATATAACCTAACAAAACCCATCTAGCCCCTCGCTGGTAATCTTTTGCAGAATACAGTTCGTGTCGGCCCGTACTTCTCCGTGCGGACATTATGTACGTCTATAACGTTATATATCCTAACCTAAGGCAACCTAGCATCTCGAATGTAGTATTTTACAACATTCCTGGCGGGTCGGCCCCTACCTCTCGGTGGGAACATTATATACGTCTATAACGTAATATAACCTAACGTAACCCATCTAGCCCCTCGCTGGTAATGTTTTACAGAATCCCAGTCGTGTCGGCCCCTACTACTCGGTGGGAACATTATATACGTCTATATCGTAATATAACCTAACAAAACCCATCTAGCCCCTCGCTGGTAATCTTTTGCAGAATACAGTTCGTGTCGGCCCGTACTTCTCCGTGCGGACATTATGTACGTCTATAACGTTATATATCCTAACCTAAGGCAACCTAGCATCTCGAATGTAGTATTTTACAACATTACAGGTGGGTCGGCCCCTACTTCTCAGTGGGAACATTATATACGTCTATATCGTAATATAACCTAACCTAACCCATCTAGCCGCTCGCTGGTAATCTTTTGCAGAATACAGTTCGTGTCGGCCCGTACTTATCCGTGGGGACATTGTATACGTCTATAGCGTTATATATCCCAACCTAAGGCAACCCAACGTCTCGGATGTAGTATTTTACAACATTCCTGGCGGGTCGGCTCCTTCTTCTCGGTGGGAACATTTTATTCGTCTATAACATAATATAACCTTACCTAACCCATCTAGCCCATCGCTGGTACTGTTTTACAGAATCCCGGTCGTGTCGGCCCGTACTTCTCGGTGGGGACATTATATACGTCTATAGCGTTATATATACTAACCTAAGGCAGCCTAACATCACGGATGTAGTATTTTACAACATTCCTGGCGGGTAGGCCGCTACTTCTCGGTGGGAACATTATACACGTATATAACGTAAAATAACCTAACTTAACCCATCTAGCCCCTCGCTAGCAATCTTTTACAGAATCCCGTTCGTGGCGTCCCGTACTTAACCGTGGGGACATTATATACGCTTATAATGTTATATATCCCAACCTAAGGCAACCTAACATCTCGGATGTAGGATTTTCCAACATTCCTGGCGGGTCGGCCCCTACTTCTCGGTAGGAACATTATATACGTCTATAACATAATATAACCTAACTTAACCCATCTAGCCCCCCGCTGTTAATGATTTACAGAATCCCGTTCTTGTCGGCCCGTACTTCTCCGTGGGGACATTATATACGTCTATAACGTTATATATCCTAACATAAGGCAACCTAACACCTCGGATGTAGTATTTTACAACATTTCAGGCGGGTTGGCCCCTACTTCTCGGTGGGGACATTATATACGTCTGTCACGTTATATATCCTAACCTAAGGCAACCTAACATCTCGAATGTAGTATATTACAACATTCCAGGGGGGTCGGCCCCTACATCTCGGTGGGAACATTATATATGTCTATATCGTAATATAACCTAACCTAACCAATCTAGCCCCTCGCTAGTAATCTTTTGCAGAATACAGTTCGTGTCGGGGCGTACTTCTCCGTGGGGACATTATATACGTCTATAACGTTATATGTCCTAACATAAGGCAACCTAACACCACCAATGTAGTATTTTACAACATTCCAGGCGGGTCGGCCCCTACTTTCCGGTGGGAACATTATACACGTATATAACGTAATATAACCTAACTTAACCCATCAAGTCTCTCGCTGTTAATGTTTTACAGAATACCCGTCGTGTCGGCCCGTACTTCTCGGTTAGGACATTATATACGTTTACAACGTTATATATCCTAACCTAAGGCAACCTAACATCTCGAATGTGGTATTTTACAACATTCCAGGGGGGTCGGCCCCTACTTCTCGGTGGGAACATTATATATGTCTATATCGTAATATAACCTAACCTAACCCATCTAGCCCCTCGCTGGTATTCTTTTGCAGAATACAGTTCGTGTCGGCGCGTACTTCTCCGTGGGGACATTATATACGTCTATAACATTATATATCCTAACCTAAGGCATACTAGCATCTCGAATGTAGTATTTTACAACATTCCCGGCGGGTCGGCTCCTACTTCTCGGTGGGAACATTATATTCGTCTATAACGTAATATAACCTGACCTAACCCATCTAGCCCATCGCTGGAAATGTTTTACAGAATCCCGTTCGTGTCGTGCGGTACGTCTTGGTGGGGACATTGTATACGTCTATAACGTTATATATCCTAACCTAAGGCAACCTAGCATCTCGAATGTAGTATTTTACAACATTCCTGGCGGGTCGGCCGCTACCTCTCGGTGGGAACATTATATACGTCTATATCGTAATATAACCTACCCTAACCCATCTAGAACCTCGCTGGTAATCTTTTACAGAATCTCGGTCGTGTCGGTCCGTACTTCTCGGTGGGGACATTATATACGTCTATAACGTTATATATCCTAACCTAAGGCAACCTAACATCTCGAATGTAGTATTTTACAACATTCCAGGGGGGTCGGCCCCTACCTCTCGGTGGGAAAATTATATACGTCTACAACGTAATATAACGTGACCTAACCCATCTAGCCCCTCGCTGGTAATCTTTTACAGAATCCCGCTCGTGGCGACCCGTACTTATCCGTGGGGACATTATATACGTCTATAACGTTATATATCCCAACCTAAGGAAAGCTAACGTCTCGGATTTAGTATTCTCCAACATTCCTGGCGGGTTGGCCCCTACTTCTCGGTGGGAACATTATGTACGTCTATACCGTAATATAACCTACCCTAACCCATCTAGACCCTCGCTGGTAATCTTTTACAGAATCTCGGTCGTGTCGGCCCGTACTTCTCGGTGGGGACATTATATACGTCTATAATGTTATATATCATAACCTAAGGCAATCTAACACATCGCATGTAGTATTTAACAACATTCCGGGCGGGTCGGAAGCTACTTCTCGGTGGGAACATTATATACGTCTATAACGTAATATAACCTAACAGAACCCATCAAGTCTCTCGCTGTTAATGTTTTACAGAATACCGGTCATGTCGGCCCGTACTTCTCGGTTAGGACATTATATACGTCTACAACGTTATATATCCTAACCTAAGGCAACCTAACATCTCGAATGTAGTATTTTACAACATTCCAGGGGGGTCGGCCCCTACTTTTCGGTGGGAACTTTATATATGTCTATATCGTAATATAACCTAACCTAACCCATCTAGCCCCTCGCTGGTAATCTTTTGCAGAATACAGTTCGTGTCGGCGCGTACTTCTCCGTGGGGACATTATATACGTCTATAACGTTATATATCCTAACATAAGGCAACCTAACACCACCAATGTAGTATTTTACAACATTCCAGGCGGGTCGGCCCCTACTTCCCGGTGGGAACATTATACACGTATATAACGGAATATAACCTAACTTAACCCATCTAGCCCCTCGCTGGTAATCTTTTACAGAATCCCGTTCGTGGCGGCCCGTACTTAACCGTGGAGACATTATATACGCCTATAATGTTATATATCCCAACCTAAGGCAACCTAACATCTCGGATGTAGTATTTTACAACATTCCTGGCGGGTAGGCCGCTACTTCTCGGTGGGAACATTATACACGTATATAACGTAATATAACCTAACCTAACCCATCTAGGCCCTCGCTGGTAATCTTTTGCAGAATACAGTTCGTGTCGGCCCGTACTTCTCCGTGGGGACATTATATACGTCTATAACGTTATATATCCTAACACAAGGCAACCTAACACCACCAATGTAGTATTTTACAACATTCCAGGCGGGTCGGCCCCTACTTCCCGGTGGGAACATTATATTCGTCTATAACGTAATAAAACCAAACCTAACCCATCTAGCCCCTCGCTGGTAATCTTTTACAGAATCCCTTTCGTTGCGGCCCGTACTTATCCGTGGGGACATTATATACGTCTATAACATTATATATCCTAACCTAAGGCATACTAGCATCTCGAATGTAGTATTTTACAACATTCCCGGCGGGTCGGCTCCTACTTCTCGGTGGGAACATTATATTCGTCTATAACGTAATATAACCTGACCTAACCCATCTAGCCCATCGCTGGAAATGTTTTACAGAATCCCGTTCGTGTCGTCCGGTACGTCTTGGTGGGGACATTGTATACGTCTATAACGTTATATATCCTAACCTAAGGCAACCTAGCATCTCGAATGTAGTATTTTACAACATTCCCGGCGGGTCGGCCGCTACCTCTCGGTGGGAACATTATATACGTCTATATCGTAATATAACCTACCCTAACCCATCTAGAACCTCGCTGGTAATCTTTTACAGAATCTCGGTCGTGTCGGTCCGTACTTCTCGGTGGGGACATTATATACGTCTATAACGTTATATATCCCAACCTAAGGCAACCTAACATCTCGGATGTAGTATTTTATAACATTCCTGGAGGGTCGGCTCCTACTTCTCGGTGGGAACCTTATATTCGTCTATAACGTAATATAACCTAACCGAACCCATCTAGCCCCTCGCTGGTAATCTTTTACAGAATCCCGTTCGTGGCGGCCCGTACTTAACCGTGGAGACATTATATACGTCTATAGTGTTATATATCCTAACCTAAGGCAGCCTAACATCACGGATGTAGTATTTCACATCATTCCTGGCGGGTTGGCCGCTACTTCTCGATGGGAACATTATATACGTCTATAACGTAATATAACCTAACCTAACCCATCTAGACCATCGCTGGTAATTCTTTACAGAATCCCGTTCGTGGCGGCCCGTATTTATCCGTGGGGATATTATATACGTCTATAACGTTATATATCCCATCCCAAGGCAACCTAACGTCTCTGATGTAGTATTCTCTAACATTCCTGGCGGGTCGGCCCCTACTTCTCGGTCGGAACATTATACACGTCTACATCGTAATATAATCTACCCTAACCCATCTAGATCCTCGCTGGTAATCTTTTACAGAATATCGGTCGAGTCGGCCCGTACTTCTCGGTGGGGATATTATATACGTCTATAACGTTATATATCCCAACCCAAGGCAACCTAACGTCTCTGATGTAGTATTCTCTAACATTCCTGGCGGGTCGGCCCCTACTTCTCGGTGGGAACATTATATACGTCTGCATCGTAATATAATCTACCCTAACCCATCTAGACCCTCGGTGGTAATCATTTACAGAATCTCGGTCGTGTCGGCCCGTACTTCTCGGTGGGAACATTATATTCGTCTATAACGTAATAAAACCTACACTAACCCATCTAGACCCTCGCTGGTAATGTTTTACAGAATCCAGTTCGTGTCGGCCCGTACTTCTCCGTGGGGACATTATATACGTCTATAACGTTATATATCCCAACGTGAGGCAACCTAGCATCTCGAATGTAGTATTTTACAACATTCCTGGCGGGTCGGCCCCTGCCTCTCGGTGGGAACATTATATACGTCTATAACGTAATATAACCTAACCTAGCCCATCTAGCCCCTCGCTGGTAATCTTTTGCAGAATACAGTTCGTGTCGGCCCGTACTTCTCCGTGGGGACATTATATACGTCTATAACCTTATATATCCCAACCTAAGGCAACCCAACGTCTCGGATTTAGTATTCTCCAACATTCCTGGCGGGTCGGCCAATACTTCTCGGTGGGAACATTATATACGTCTATATCGTAATATAACCTACCCTAACCCATCTAGAACCTCGCTGGTAATCTTTTACAGAATCTCGGTCGTGTCGGCCCGTACTTCTCGGTGGGGACATTATATACGTCTATAACGTTATATATCCTGACCTAAGGCAATCTAACACATCGCATGTAGTATTTTACAACATTCCAGGCGGGTCGGCCCCAACTTCTCGGTGGGAACATTATATACGTCTATATCGTAATATAACCTAACAAAACCCATCTAGCCCCTCGGTGAAAATGTTTTACAGAATCCCTGTCGTGTCGGCCCGTACTTCCCGGTGGAAACATTATATACGTCTATAACGTCATATGTCCCAACCTAAGGCAACCTAACATCTCGGATGTAGTATTTTCCAACATTCCTGGCGGGTCGGCCCCTACTTCCCGGTGGGAACATTACATACGTCTATAACGTAATATAACCTAACCTAACCCATCTAACTCCTCGCTGGTAATGTTTTGCAGAATACAGTTCGTGTCGGCCCATACTTCCCCGTGGGGACATTATATACGTCTATAACGTTATATATCCTAACATAAGGCAACCTAACACCTCGGATGTAGTATTTTACAACATTCCAGGCGGATAGGCCCCTACTTCTCGGTGGGAAAATTATATACGTCTATAACGTAATATAACGTGACCTAACCCATCTAGCCCCTCGCTGGTAATCTTTTACAGAATCCCGCTCGTGGCGACCCGTACTTATCCGTGGGGACATTGTATACGTCTATAACTTTATATATCCCAACCTAATGCAACCTAACGTCTCGGATGTAGTATTTTACAACATTCCTGGCGGGTCGGCTCCTTCTTCTCGGTGGGAACATTACATTCGTCTATAACGTAATATAACCTAACCTAACCCATCTAGCCCATCGCTGGTACTGTTTTACAGAATCCCGGTCGTGTCGGGCCGTACTCCTCGGTGGGGACATTATATACGTCTATAGCGTTATATATACTAACCTAAGGCAGCCTAACATCACGGATGTAGTATTTTACAACATTCCTGGCGGGTAGGCCGCTACTTCTCGGTGGGAACATTATACACGTATATAACGTAATATAACCTAACTTACCCCATCTAGCCCCTCGCTGGTAATCTTTTACAGAATCCCGTTCGTGGCGGCCCGCACTTAACCGTGGGGACATTATATACGCCTATAATGTTATATATCCCAACCTAAGGCAACCTAACTTCTCGGATGTAGTATTTTCCAACATTCCTGGCGGGTCGGCCCCTACTTCTCGGTAGGAACATTATATACGTCTGCATCGTAATATAATCTACCCTAACCCATCTAGACCCTCGGTGGTAATCATTTACAGAATCTCGGTCGTGGCGGCCCGTACTTCTCGGTGGGGACGTTATATACGTCTATAACGTTATATATCCTAACCTAAGGCAATCTAACACATCGCATGTGGTATTTTACAACATTCCTGGCGGTTCGGAAGCTACTTCTCGGTGGGAACATTATATACGTCTATAACGTAATATAACCTAACCGAACCCATCAAGTCCCTCGCTGTTAATGTTTTACAGAATCCCGGTCGTGTCGGCCCGTACTTCTCGGTGGGAACATTATATTCGTCTATAACGTAATAAAACCTACACTAACCCATCTAGACCCTCGCTGGTAATGTTTTACAGAATCCAGCTCGTGTCGGCCCGTACTTCTCCGTGGGGACATTATATACGTCTATAACGTTATATATCCCAACGTGAGGCAACCTAGCATCTCGAATGTAGTATTTTACAACATTCCTGGCGGGTCGGCCCCTACCTCTCGGTGGGAACATTATATACGTCTATAACGTAATATAACCTAACCTAGCCCATCTAGCCCCTCGCAGGTGATGTTTTACAGAATCCCGATTGTGTCGACCCGTACTTCTCGGTGGGGGCATTATATACGTCTATAACGTTATATATCCCAACCTAAGGCAACCTAACATCTCGAATGTAGTATTTTACAACATTCCAGGGGGGTCGGCCCCTACTTCTCGGTGGGAACATTATATATGTCTATATCGTAATATAACCTAACCTAACCCATCTAGCCCCTCACTGGTAATCTTTTGCAGAATACAGTTCGTGTCGGCCCGTACTTCTCCGTGGGGACATTATATACGTCTATAACGTTATATATCCTAACATAAGGCAACCTAACACCTCGGATGTAGTATTTTCCAACATTCCAGGCGGGTCGGCCCCTACTTCTCGGTGGGAAAATTATATACGTCTATAACGTAATATAACCTATCCTAACCCATCTAGCCCCTCGCTGGTAATCTTTTGCAGAATACAGTTCGTGTCGGCCCGTACTTCTCCGTGGGGACATTATATACGTCTATAACCTTATATATCCCAACCTAAGGCAACCCAACGTCTCGGATTTAGTATTCTCCAACATTGTTGGCGGGTCGGCCAATACTTCTCGGTGGGAACATTATATACGTCTATATCGTAATATAACCTACCCTAACCCATCTAGAACCTCGCTGGTAATCTTTTACAGAATCTCGGTCGTGTCGGCCCGTACTTCTCGGTGGGGACATTATATACGTCTATAACGTTATATATCCTGACCTAAGGCAATCTAACACATCGCATGTAGTATTTTACAACATTCCAGGCGGGTCGGCCCCAACTTCTCGGTGGGAACATTATATACGTCTATATCGTAATATAACCTAACAAAACCCATCTAGCCCCTCGGTGAAAATGTTTTACAGAATCCCAGTCGTGTCGGCCCGTACTTCCCGGTGGAAACATTATATACGTCTATAACGTCATATGTCCCAACCTAAGGCAAGCTAACATCTCGGATGTAGTATTTTCCAACATTCCTGGCGGGTCGGCCCCTACTTCTCGGTGGGAACGTTATATACGTCTATAACGTAATATAACCTAACCTAACCCATCTAGAACCTCGCTGGTAATCTTTTACAGAATCTCGGTCGTGTCGGCCCGTACTTCTCGGTGGGGACATTATATACGTCTATAACGTTATATATCCTGACCTAAGGCAATCTAACACATCGCATGTAGTCTTTTACAACATTCCTGGCGGGTCGGCCCCTACTTCCCGGTGGGAACATTACATACGTCTATAACGTAATATAACCTAACCTAACCCATCTAACTCCTCGCTGGTAATGTTTTGCAGAATACAGTTCGTGTCGGCCCATACTTCCCCGTGGGGACATTATATACGTCTATAACGTTATATATCCTAACATATGGCAACCTAACACCTCGGATGTAGTATTTTACAACATTCCAGGCGGGTCGGCCCCTACTTCTCGGTGGGAAAATTATATACGTCTATAACGTAATATAACGTAACCTAACCCATCTAGCCCCTCGCTGGTAATCCTTTACAGAATCCCGCTCGTGGCGACCCGTACTTATCCGTGGGGACATTGTATACGTCTATAACTTTATATATCCCAACCTAAGGCAACCTAACGTCTCGGATGTAGTATTTTACAACATTCCTGGCGGGTCGGCTCCTTCTTCTCGGTGGGAACATTACATTCGTCTATAACGTAATATAACCTAACCTAACCCATCTAGCCCATCGCTGGTACTGTTTTACAGAATCCCGGTCGTGTCGGCCCGTACTCCTCGGTGGGGACATTATGTACGTCTATAGCGTTATATATACTAACCTAAGGCAGCCTAACATCACGGATGTAGTATTTTACAACATTCCTGGCGGGTAGGCCGCTACTTCTCGGTGGGAACATTATACACGTATATAACGTAATATAACCTAACTTACCCCATCTAGCCCCTCGCTGGTAATCTTTTACAGAATCCCGTTCGTGGCGGCCCGTACTTAACCGTGGGGACATTATATACGCCTAGAATGTTATATATCCCAACCTAAGGCAACCTAACTTCTCGGATGTAGTATTTTCCAACATTCCTGGCGGGTCGGCCCCTACTTCTCGGTAGGAACATTATATACGTCTATAACGTAATATAACCTAACTTAACCCATCTAGCCCCCCGCTGTTAATGATTTACAGAATCCCGTTCGTGTCGGCCCGTACTTCTCCGTGGGGACATTATATACGTCTATAACGTTATATATCGTAACATAAGGCAACCTAACACCTCGGATGTAGTATTTTACAACATTTCAGGCGGCTTGGCCCCTACTTCTCGGTGGGGACATTATATACGTCTATAACGTTATATATCCTAACCTAAGGCAATCAAACACATCGCATGTAGTATTTTACAACATTCCTGGCGGGTCGGCCCCTACTTCTCGGTGGGAACATTATATATGTCTATATCGTAATATAACCAAACCTAACCCATCTAGCCCCTCGCTGGTAATCTTTTGCAGAATCCCGGTTGTGTTGTCCCGTTCTTCTTCGTGCCGACATTATATACGTCTATAGCGTTATATATCCTAACATAAGGCAACCTAACACCTCGGATGTAGTATTTTACAACATTCCAGGCGGGTGTGCCCCTACTTCTCGGTGGGAAAATTATATACGTCTATAACGTAATATAACCTGACCTAACCCATCTAGCCCCTCGCTGGTAATCTTTTACAGAATCCCGCTTGTGGCGACCCGTACTTATCCGTGGGTACATTATATACGTCCATAACGTTATATATCCCAACCTAAAGAAAGCTAACGTCTCGGATGTATTATTCCCCAACATTCGTGGCGGGTAGGCCCCTACTTCTTGGTGGGAACATTATGTACGTCTATATCGTAATATAACCTACCCTAACCCATCTAGACCCTCGCGGGTAATCTTTTACAGAATCTCGGTCGTGTCGGCCCGTACTTCTCGGTGGGGACATTCTATACGTCTATAACGTTATATAACATAACCTAAGGCAATCTAACACATCGCATGTAGTATTTAACAACATTCCGCGCGGGTCGGGAGCTACCTCTCGGTGGGAACATTATATACGTCTATATCGTAATATAACCTAACCTAACCCATCTAGCCCCACAATGGTAATCTTTTCCAGAATCCCGTTCGTGTCGGCCCGTACTTCTCGTTGCGGACATTATATACGTCTATAACGTCATATGTCCGAACCTAAGGCAACATAACATCTCGGATGTAGTATTTAACAACATTCCAGGCGGGTCGGCCCCTACTTCTCGGTGGGAAAATTATATACCTCTATAACGTAATATAACCTGACCTAACCCATCTAGCCCCTCGCTGGTAATCTTTTACACAATTCCGTTCGTGGCGGCCCGTACTTATCCGTGGGGACATTATATACGCCTATAACCTTATATATCCTAACATAAGGAAACCTAACATATCGGATGCAGTATTTTACAACATTACAGGCGGGTCGGCCCCTACTTCTCAGTGGGAACATTATATACGTCTATATCGTAATATAACCTAACCTAACCCATCTAGCCCCTCGCTGGTAATCTTTTGCAGAATACAGTTCGTGTCGGCCCGTACTTCTCCGTGGCGACATTGTATACGTCTATAGCGTTATATATCCCAACCTAAGGCAACCTAACGTCTCGGATGTAGTATTTTACAACATTCCAGGGGGGTCGGCCCCTACTTCTCGGTGGGAACATTATATATGTCTATATCGTAATATAACCTAACCTAACCCATCTAGACCCTCGCTGGTTATGTTTTACAGAATCCCGGTCGTGTCGGCCCCTACTTCTCGGTGGGAACATTATATACGTCTATATCGTAATATAACCTAACCTAACCCATCTAGCCCCTCGCTGGTAATCTTTTGCAGAATACAGTTCGTGTCGGCCCGTACTTCTCCGTGGGGACATTACATACGTCTATAACGTTATATATCCCAACCTAAGGCAACCTAACATCTCGGATGTAGTATTTTACAACATTCCAGGCGGGTCGGCCCCAACTTCTTGGTGGGAACATTATATACGTCTATATCGTAATATAACCTAACCTAACCCATCTAGCCCCTCGGTGAAAATGTTTTACAGTATCCCGGTCGTGTCGGCCCGTACTTCTCGATGGGTACATTATATACGTGTATAACGTTATATATCCTGACCTAAGGCAATCCAATATATCGCATGTAGTATTTTACAACATTCCAGGCGGCTCGGCCCCAACTTCTCGGTGGGAACATTATATACGTCTATATTGTAATATAACCTAACAAAACCCATCTAGCCCCTCGGTGAAAATGTTTTACAGAGTCCCGGTCGTGTAGGCCCGTACTTCCCGGTGGAGACATTATATACATCTATAACGTCATATGTCCCAACCTAAGGGAATCTAACATCTCGGATGTAGTATTTTCCAACAGTCCTGGCGTGTCGGCACCTACTTCTCGGTGGGATCATTATATACGTCTATATCGTAGTATAACCTACCCTAGCCCATCTAGCACCTCGCTGATAATGTTTTACAGAATCCCGGTCGTGTCGGCCCGTACTTCTCGGCAGGGCCATTATATACGTCTATAACGTTATATATCCTAACCTAAGGCAATCTAACACATCACATGTAGTATTTTACAACATTCCTGGCGGGTCGGCCCCAACTTCTCGGTGGGAACATTATATACGTCTATATCGTAATATAACCTAACAAAACCCATCTAGCCCCTCGGTGAAAATGTTTTACAGAATCCCAGTCGTGTCGGCCCGTACTTCCCGGTGGAAACATTATATACGTCTATAACGTCATATGTCCCAACCTAAGGCAACCTAACATCTCGGATGTAGTATTTTCCAACATTCCTGGCGGGTCGGCACCTATTTCTCGGTAGGATCATTATATACGTCTATATCGTAGTATAACCTACCCAAGCCCATCTAGCACCTCGCTGATAATGTTTTACAGAATCCCCGTCGTGTCGGCCCGTACTTCTCGGCAGGGCCATTATATACGTCTATAACGTTATATATCCTAAACTAAGGCAATCTAACACATCACATGTAGCATTTTCCAACATTCCTAGCGGGTCGGCCCCTACTTCTCGGTGGGCACGTTATATACGTCTATAACGTAATATAACCTAACCTAACCCATCTAGAACCTCGCTGGTAATCTTTTACAGAATCACGGTCGTGTCGGCCCGTACTTCTCGGTGGGGACATTATATACGTCTATAACGTTATATATCCTGACCTAAGGCAATCTAACACATAGCATGTAGTATTTTACAACATTCCAGGCGGGTCGGCCCCAACTTCTCGGTGGGAACATTATATACGTCTATATCGTAATATAACCTAACAAAACCCATCTAGTCCCTCGGTGAAAATGTTTTACAGAATCCCGGGCGTGTCGGCCCGTACTTCCCGGTGGAGACATTATATACGTCTATAACGTCATATGTCCCAACCTAAGGCAACCTAAAATCTCGGATGTATTATTTTCCAACATTCCTGGCGAGTCGGCCCCTACTTCTCGGTGGGATCATTATATACGTCTATATCGTAGTATAACCTACCCTTGCCCATCTAGCACCTCGCTGATAATGTTTTACAGAATCCCGGTCGTGTCGGCCCGTACTTCTCGGCAGGGCCATTATATACGTCTATAACGTTATATATCCTAACCTAAGGCAATCTAACACATCACATGTAGTATTTTACAACATTCCTGGCGGGTCGGCCCCTACTTCCCGGTGGGAACATTACATACGTCTATAACGTAATATAACCTAACCTAACCCATCTAACTCCTCGCTGGTAATGTTTTGCAGAATACAGTTCGTGTCGGCCCATACTTCCCCGTGGGGACATTATATACGTCTATAACGTTATATATCCTAACATATGGCAACCTAACACCTCGGATGTAGTATTTTACAACATTCCAGGCGGGTCGGCCCCTACTTCTCGGTGGGAAAATTATATATGTCTATAACGTAATATAACGTAACCTAACCCATCTAGCCTCTCGCTGGTAATCCTTTACAGAATCCCGCTCGTGGCGACCCGTACTTATCCGTGGGTACATTGTATACGTCTATAACTTTATATATCCCAACCTAAGGCAACCTAACGTCTCGGATGTAGTATTTTACAACATTCCTGGCGGGTCGGCTCCTTCTTCTCGGTGGGAACATTACATTCGTCTATAACGTAATATAACCTAACCTAACCCATCTAGCCCATCGCTGGTACTGTTTTACAGAATCCCGGTCGTGTCGGCCCGTACTCCTCGGTGGGGACATTATGTACGTCTATAGCGTTATATATACTAACCTAAGGCAGCCTAACATCACGGATGTAGTATTTTACAACATTCCTGGCGGGTAGGCCGCTACTTCTCGGTGGGAACATTATACACGTATATAACGTAATATAACCTAACTTACCCCATCTAGCCCCTCGCTGGTAATCTTTTACAGAATCCCGTTCGTGGCGGCCCGTACTTAACCGTGGGGACATTATATACGCCTAGAATGTTATATATCCCAACCTAAGGCAACCTAACTTCTCGGATGTAGTATTTTCCAACATTCCTGGTGGGTCGGCCCCTACTTCTCGGTAGGAACATTATATACGTCTATAACGTAATATAACCTAACTTAACCCATCTAGCCCCCCGCTGTTAATGATTTACAGAAACCCGTTCGTGTCGGCCCGTACTTCTCCGTGGGGACATTATATACGTCTATAACGTTATATATCGTAACATAAGGCAACCTAACACCCCGGATGTAGTATTTTACAACATTTCAGGCGGCTTGGCCCCTACTTCTCGGTGGGGACATTATATACGTCTATAACGTTATATATCCTAACCTAAGGCAATCAAACACATCGCATGTAGTATTTTACAACATTCCGGTCGTGTCGGCCCGTACTCCTCGGTGGGGACATTATATACGTCTATAACGTCATATGTCGCAACCTAAGGCAACATAACATCTCGGATGTAGTATTTAACAACATTCCAGGCGGGTCGGCCCCTACTTCTCGGTGGGAAAATTATATACCTCTATAACGTAATATAACCTGACCTAACCCATCTAGCCCCTCGCTGGTAATCTTTTACACAATTCCGTTCGTGGCGGCCCGTACTTATCCGTGGGGACATTATATACGCCTATAACCTTATATATCCTAACATAAGGAAACCTAACATATCGGATGCAGTATTTTACAACATTACAGGCGGGTCGGCCCCTACTTCTCAGTGGGAACATTATATACGTCTATATCGTAATATAACCTAACCTAACCCATGTAGCCCCTCGCTGGTAATCTTTTGCAGAATACAGTTCGTGTCGGCCCGTACTTCTCCGTGGCGACATTGTATACGTCTATAGCGTTATATATCCCAACCTAAGGCAACCTAACGTCTCGGATGTAGTATTTTACAACATACCAGGGGGGTCGGCCCCAACTTCTTGGTGGGAACATTATATACGTCTATATCGTAATATAACCTAACCTAGCCCATCTAGCCCCTCGGTGATAATGTTTTACAGTATCCCGGTCGTGTCGGCCCGTACTTCTCGATGGGTACATTATATACGTGTATAACGTTATATATCCTGACCTAAGGCAATCTAACATATCGCATGTAGTATTTTACAACATTCCAGGCGGCTCGGCCCCAACTTCTCGGTGGGAACATTATATACGTCTATATTGTAATATAACCTAACAAAACCCATCTAGCCCCTCGGTGAAAATGTTTTACAGAGTCCCGGTCGTGTCGGCCCGTACTTCCCGGTGTAGACATTATATACGTCTATAACGTCATATGTCCCAACCTAAGGCAATCTAACATCTCGGATGTAGTATTTTCCAACAGTCCTGGCGTGTCGGCACCTACTTCTCGGTGGGATCATTATATACGTCTATATCGTAGTATAACCTACCCTAGCCCATCTAGCACCTCGCTGATAATGTTTTACAGAATCCCGGTCGTGTCCGCCCGTACTTCTCGGCAGGGCCATTATATACGTCTATAACGTTATATATCCTAACCTAAGGCAATCTAACACATCACATGTAGTATTTTACAACATTCCTGGCGGGTCGGCCCCAACTTCTGGGTGGGAACATTATATACGTCTATATCGTAATATAACCTAACAAAACCCATCTAGCCCCTCGGTGAAAATGTTTTACAGAATCCCAGTCGTGTCGGCCCGTACTTCCCGGTGGAAACATTATATACGTCTATAACGTCATATGTCCCAACCTAAGGCAACCTAACATCTCGGATGTAGTATTTTCCAACATTCCTGGCGGGTCGGCACCTACTTCTCGGTAGGATCATTATATACGTCTATATCGTAGTATAACATACCCAAGCCCATCTAGCACCTCGCTGATAATATTTTACAGAATCCCGGTCGTGTCGGCCCGTACTTCTCGGCAGGGCCATTATATACGTCTATAACGTTATATATCCTAACCTAAGGCAATCTAACACATCACATGTAGCATTTTACAACATTCCTGGCGGGTCGGCCCCTACTTCTCGGTGGGAACGTTATATACGTCTATAACGTAATATAACCTAACCTAACCCATCTAGAACCTCGCTGGTAATCTTTTACAGAATCTCGGTCGTGTCGGCCCGTACTTCTCGGTGGGGACATTATATACGTCTATAACGTTATATATCCTGACCTAAGGCAATCTAACACATAGCATGTAGTATTTTACAACATTCCAGGCGGGTCGGCCCCAACTTCTCGGTGGGAACATTATATACGTCTATATCGTAATATAACCTAACAAAACCCATCTAGTCCCTCGGTGAAAATGTTTTACAGAATCCCGGGCGTGTCGGCCCGTACTTCCCGGTGGAGACATTATATACGTCTATAACGTCATATGTCCCAACCTAAGGCAACCTAAAATCTCGGATGTATTATTTTCCAACATTCCTGGCGAGTCGGCCCCTACTTCTCGGTGGGATCATTATATACGTCTATATCGTAGTATAACCTACCCTAGCCCATCTAGCACCTCGCTGATAATGTTTTACAGAATCCCGGTCGTGTCGGCCCGTACTTCTCGGCAGGGCCATTATATACGTCTATAACGTTATATATCCTAACCTAAGGCAATCTAACACATCACATGTAGTATTTTACAACATTCTTGGCGGGTCGGCCCCTACTTCCCGGTGGGAACATTACATACGTCTATAACGTAATATAACCTAACCTAACCCATCTAACTCCTCGCTGGTAATGTTTTGCAGAATACAGTTCGTGTCGGCCCATACTTCCCCGTGGGGACATTATATACGTCTATAACGTTATATATCCTAACATATGGCAACCTAACACCTCGGATGTAGTATTTTACAACATTCCAGGCGGGTCGGCCCCTACTTCTCGGTGGGAAAATTATATACGTCTATAACGTAATATAACGTAACCTAACCCATCTAGCCTCTCGCTGGTAATCCTTTACAGAATCCCGCTCGTGGCGACCCGTACTTATCCGTGGGGACATTGTATACGTCTATAACTTTATATATCCCAACCTAAGGCAACCTAACGTCTCGGATGTAGTATTTTACAACATTCCTGGCGGGTCGGCTCCTTCTTCTCGGTGGGAACATTACATTCGTCTATAACGTAATATAACCTAACCTAACCCATCTAGCCCATCGCTGGTACTGTTTTACAGAATCCCGGTCGTGTCGGCCCGTACTCCTCGGTGGGGACATTATGTACGTCTATAGCGTTATATATACTAACCTAAGGCAGCCTAACATCACGGATGTAGTATTTTACAACATTCCTGGCGGGTAGGCCGCTACTTCTCGGTGGGAACATTATACACGTATATAACGTAATATAACCTAACTTACCCCATCTAGCCCCTCGCTGGTAATCTTTTACAGAATCCCGTTCGTGGCGGCCCGTACTTAACCGTGGGGACATTATATACGCCTAGAATGTTATATATCCCAACCTAAGGCAACCTAACTTCTCGGATGTAGTATTTTCCAACATTCCTGGCGGGTCGGCCCCTACTTCTCGGTAGGAACATTATATACGTCTATAACGTAATATAACCTAACTTAACCCATCTAGCCCCCCGCTGTTAATGATTTACAGAATCCCGTTCGTGTCGGCCCGTACTTCTCCGTGGGGACATTATATACGTCTATAACGTTATATATCGTAACATAAGGCAACCTAACACCTCGGATGTAGTATTTTACAACATTTCAGGCGGCTTGGCCCCTACTTCTCGGTGGGGACATTATATACGTCTATAACGTTATATATCCTAACCTAAGGCAATCAAACACATCGCATGTAGTATTTTACAACATTCCGGTCGTGTCGGCCCGTACTCCTCGGTGGGGACATTATATACGTCTATAACGTCATATGTCGCAACCTAAGGCAACATAACATCTCGGATGTAGTATTTAACAACATTCCAGGCGGGTCGGCCCCTACTTCTCGGTGGGAAAATTATATACCTCTATAACGTAATATAACCTGACCTAACCCATCTAGCCCCTCGCTGGTAATCTTTTACACAATTCCGTTCGTGGCGGCCCGTACTTATCCGTGGGGACATTATATACGCCTATAACCTTATATATCCTAACATAAGGAAACCTAACATATCGGATGCAGTATTTTACAACATTACAGGCGGGTCGGCCCCTACTTCTCAGTGGGAACATTATATACGTCTATATCGTAATATAACCTAACCTAACCCATGTAGCCCCTCGCTGGTAATCTTTTGCAGAATACAGTTCGTGTCGGCCCGTACTTCTCCGTGGCGACATTGTATACGTCTATAGCGTTATATATCCCAACCTAAGGCAACCTAACGTCTCGGATGTAGTATTTTACAACATACCAGGGGGGTCGGCCCCTACTTCTCGGTGGGAACATTATATATGTCTATATCGTAATATAACCTAACCTAACCCATCTAGACCCTCGCTGGTTATGTTTTACAGAATCCCGGTCGTGTCGGCCCCTACTTCTCGGTGGGAACATTATATACGTCTATATCGTAATATAACCTAACCTAACCCATCTAGCCCCTCGCTGGTAATCTTTTGCAGAATACAGTTCGTGTCGGCCCGTACTTCTCCGTGGGGACATTACATACATCTATAACGTTATATATCCCAACCTAAGGCAACCTAACATCTCGGATGTAGTATTTTACAACATTCCAGGCGGGTCGGCCCCAACTTCTTGGTGGGAACATTATATACGTCTATATCGTAATATAACCTAACCTAGCCCATCTAGCCCCTCGGTGATAATGTTTTACAGTATCCCGGTCGTGTCGGCCCGTACTTCTCGATGGGTACATTATATACGTGTATAACGTTATATATCCTGACCTAAGGCAATCTAACATATCGCATGTAGTATTTTACAACATTCCAGGCGGCTCGGCCCCAACTTCTCGGTGGGAACATTATATACGTCTATATTGTAATATAACCTAACAAAACCCATCTAGCCCCTCGGTGAAAATGTTTTACAGAGTCCCGGTCGTGTCGGCCCGTACTTCCCGGTGGAGACATTATATACGTCTATAACGTCATATGTCCCAACCTAAGGCAATCTAACATCTCGGATGTAGTATTTTCCAACAGTCCTGGCGTGTCGGCACCTACTTCTCGGTGGGATCATTATATACGTCTATATCGTAGTATAACCTACCCTAGCCCATCTAGCACCTCGCTGATAATGTTTTACAGAATCCCGGTCGTGTCCGCCCGTACTTCTCGGCAGGGCCATTATATACGTCTATAACGTTATATATCCTAACCTAAGGCGATCTAACACATCACATGTAGTATTTTACAACATTCCTGGCGGGTCGGCCCCAACTTCTCGGTGGGAACATTATATACGTCTATATCGTAATATAACCTAACAAAACCCATCTAGCCCCTCGGTGAAAATGTTTTACAGAATCCCAGTCGTGTCGGCCCGTACTTCCCGGTGGAAACATTATATACGTCTATAACGTCATATGTCCCAACCTAAGGCAACCTAACATCTCGGATGTAGTATTTTCCAACATTCCTGGCGGGTCGGCACCTACTTCTCGGTAGGATCATTATATACGTCTATATCGTAGTATAACATACCCAAGCCCATCTAGCACCTCGCTGATAATATTTTACAGAATCCCGGTCGTGTCGGCCCGTACTTCTCGGCAGGGCCATTATATACGTCTATAACGTTATATATCCTAACCTAAGGCAATCTAACACATCACATGTAGCATTTTACAACATTCCTGGCGGGTCGGCCCCTACTTCTCGGTGGGAACGTTATATATGTCTATATCGTAATATAACCAAACCTAACCCATCTAGCCCCTCGCTGGTAATCTTTTGCAGAATCCCGGTTGTGTTGTCCCGTTCTTCTTCGTGCCGACATTATATACGTCTATAGCGTTATATATCCTAACATAAGGCAACCTAACACCTCGGATGTAGTATTTTACAACATTCCAGGCGGGTGTGCCCCTACTTCTCGGTGGGAAAATTATATACGTCTATAACGTAATATAACCTGACCTAACCCATCTAGCCCCTCGTTGGTAATCTTTTACAGAATCCCGCTTGTGGCGACCCGTACTTATCCGTGGGTACATTATATACGTCCATAACGTTATATATCCCAACCTAAAGAAAGCTAACGTCTCGGATGTAGTATTCCCCAACATTCCTGGCGGGTAGGCCCCTACTTCTCGGTGGGAACATTATGTACGTCTATATCGTAATTTAACATACCCTAACCCATCTAGACCCTTGCGGGTAATCTTTTACAGAATCTCGGTCGTGTCGGCCCGTACTTCTCGGTGGGGACATTCTATACGTCTATAACGTTATATATCATAACCTAAGGCAATCTAACACATCGCATGTAGTATTTAACAACATTCCGGGCGGGTCGGAAGCTACTTCTCGGTGGGAACATTATATACGTCTATATCGTAATATAACCTAACCTAACCCATCTAGCCCCACAATGGTAATCTTTTCCAGAATCCCGTTCGTGTCGGCCCGTACTTCTCGTTGCGGACATTATATACGTCTATTACGTCATATGTCCCAACCTAAGGCAACATAACATCTCGGATGTAGTATTTAACAACATTCCAGGCGGGTCGGCCCCTACTTCTCGGTGGGAAAATTATATACCTCTATAACGTAATATAACCTGACCTAACCCATCTAGCCCCTCGCTGGTAATCTTTTACACAATTCCGTTCGTGGCGGCACGTACTTATCCGTGGGGACATTATATACGCCTATAACCTTATATATCCTAACATAAGGAAACCTAACATATCGGATGCAGTATTTTACAACATTACAGGCGGGTCGGCCCCTACTTCTCAGTGGGAACATTATATACGTCTATATCGTAATATAACCTAACCTAACCCATCTAGCCCCTCGCTGGTAATCTTTTGCAGAATACAGTTCGTGTCGGCCCGTACTTCTCCGTGGCGACATTGTATACGTCTATAGCGTTATATATCCCAACCTAAGGCAACCTAACGTCTCGGATGTAGTATTTTACAACATTCCTGGCGGGTCGGCCCCTACTTCTCAGTGGGAACATTATATACGTCTATATCGTAATATAACCTAACATAATCCATCTAGCCCATCGCTGTTAATCTTTTACAGAATCCCGTTCGTGGCGGCCCGTACTTAACCGTGGGGACATTATATACGCCTATAATGTTATATATCCCAACCTAAGGCAACCTAACATCTCGGTTGTAGTATTTTCCAACATTCCTGGCGGGTCGGCCCCTACTTCTCGGTGGGAACATTATATTCGTCTATAACGTGATATAACCTGACCTAACCCACCTATCCCATCGCTGGAAATGTTTTAAAGAATCCCGTTCGTGTCGTCCCGTACGTCTTGGTCGGGACATTATATACGTCTATAGCGTTATATATCCTAACCTAAGGCAGCCTAGCATCTCGCATGTAGTATTTTACAACATTCCGGGCGGGTCGGAAGCTACTTCTCGGTGGGAACATTATATACGTCTATATCGTAATATAACCTAACCTAACCCACCTAGCCCCTCGCTGGTAATCTTTTCCAGAATCCCGTTCGTGTCGGCCCGTAATTCTCGTTGCGGACATTATATACGTCTATAACGTCATATGTCCCAACCTAAGGCAACATAACATCTCGGATTTAGTATTTAACAACATTCCAGGCGGGTCGGCCCTACTTCTCGGTGGGAACATTATATACGTCTATATCGTAATATAACCTACCCTAACCCATCTAGAACCTCGCTGGTAATCTTTTACAGAATCTCGGTCGTGTCGGCCCGTACTTCTCGGTGGGGACATTATATACGTCTATAACCTTATATACCCTAACATAAGGAAACCTAACATATCGGATGCAGTATTCTACAACATTACAGGCGGGTCGGCCCCTACTTCTCAGTGGGAACATTATATACGTCTATATCGTAATATAACCTAACCTAACCCATCTAGCCCCTCGCTGGTAATCTTTTGCAGAATACATTTCGTGTCGGCCCGTACTTCTCCGTGGCGACATTGTATACGTCTATAGCGTTGTATATCCCAACCTAAGGCAACCTAACGTCTCGGATGTAGCATTTTACAACATTCCTGGCGGGTCGGCTCCTTCTTCTCGGTGGGAACATTATATTCGTCTATAGCGTAATATAACCTAACCTAACCCATCTAGCCCATCGCTGGTAATGCTTAACAGAATCCCGGTCGTGTCGGCCCGTACTTCTCGGTGGGGACATTATATACGTCTATAACGTTATATATCCTAACCTAAGGCAACCTAGCATCTCGAATGTAGTATTTTACAACATTCCAGGGGGGTCGGCCCCTACTTCTCGGTGGGAACATTATATATGTCTATATCGTAATATAACCTAACCTAACCCATCTAGACCCTCGCTGGTAATGTTTTACAGAATCCCGGTCGTGTCGGCCCGTACTTCTCGGTGGGGACATTACATACGTCTATAACGTTATATATCCCAACCTAAGGCAACCTAACATCTCGGATGTAGTATTTTACAACATTCCAGGCGGGTCGGCCCCAACTTCTTGGTGGGAACATTATATACGTCTATATCGTAATATAACATAACCTAACCCAACTAGCCCCTCGGTGATAATGTTTTACAGAATCCCGGTCGTGTCGGCCCGTACTTCTCGGTGGGTACATTATATACGTGTATAACGCTATATATCCCAAGCTAAGGCAACCTAGCATCTCGGATGTAGTATTTTCCAACATTCCTGGCGGGTCGGCCCCTACTTCTCGGTGGGAACATTATATACGTCTATAACGTAATATAACCTAACTTAACCCATCTAGCCCCCCGCTGTTAATGATTTACAGAATCCCGTTCGTGTCGGCCCGTACTTCTCCGTGGGGATATTATATACGTCTATAACGTTATATATCCTAACATAAGGCAACCTAACACCTCGGATGTAGTATTTTACAACATTCCAGGCGGGTCGGCCCCTACTTCTTGGCGGGAAAATTATATACGTCTATAACGTAATATAACCTGACCTAACCCATCTAGCCCGTCGCTGGTAATCTTTTACAGAATCCCGTTCGTGGCGGCCCGTACTTATCCGTGGGGACATTATATACGTCTATAACCTTATATATCCGAACATAAGGAAACCTAACATATGGGATGCAGTATTTTACAACATTACAGGCGGGTCGGCCCCTACTTCTCAGTGGGAACATTATATACGTCTATATCGTAATATAACCTAACCTAACCCATCTAGCCCCTCGCTGGTAATCTTTTGCAGAATACAGTTCGTGTCGGCCCGTACTTCTCCGTGGCGACATTGTATACGTCTATAGCGTTATATATCCCAACCTAAGGCAACCTAACGTCTCGGATGTAGTATTTTACAACATACCAGGGGGGTCGGCCCCTACTTCTCGGTGGGAACATTATATATGTCTATATCGTAATATAACCTAACCTAACCCATCTAGACCCTCGCTGGTTATGTTTTACAGAATCCCGGTCGTGTCGGCCCCTACTTCTCGGTGGGAACATTATATACGTCTATATCGTAATATAACCTAACCTAACCCATCTAGCCCCTCGCTGGTAATCTTTTGCAGAATACAGTTCGTGTCGGCCCGTACTTCTCCGTGGGGACATTACATACGTCTATAACGTTATATATCCCAACCTAAGGCAACCTAACATCTCGGATGTAGTATTTTACAACATTCCAGGCGGGTCGGCCCCAACTTCTTGGTGGGAACATTATATACGTCTATATCGTAATATAACCTAACCTAGCCCATCTAGCCCCTCGGTGATAATGTTTTACAGTATCCCGGTCGTGTCGGCCCGTACTTCTCGATGGGTACATTATATACGTGTATAACGTTATATATCCTGACCTAAGGCAATCTAACATATCGCATGTAGTATTTTACAACATTCCAGGCGGCTCGGCCCCAACTTCTCGGTGGGAACATTATATACGTCTATATTGTAATATAACCTAACAAAACCCATCTAGCCCCTCGGTGAAAATGTTTTACAGAGTCCCGGTCGTGTCGGCCCGTACTTCCCGGTGTAGACATTATATACGTCTATAACGTCATATGTCCCAACCTAAGGCAATCTAACATCTCGGATGTAGTATTTTCCAACAGTCCTGGCGTGTCGGCACCTACTTCTCGGTGGGATCATTATATACGTCTATATCGTAGTATAACCTACCCTAGCCCATCTAGCACCTCGCTGATAATGTTTTACAGAATCCCGGTCGTGTCCGCCCGTACTTCTCGGCAGGGCCATTATATACGTCTATAACGTTATATATCCTAACCTAAGGCAATCTAACACATCACATGTAGTATTTTACAACATTCCTGGCGGGTCGGCCCCAACTTCTCGGTGGGAACATTATATACGTCTATATCGTAATATAACCTAACAAAACCCATCTAGCCCCTCGGTGAAAATGTTTTACAGAATCCCAGTCGTGTCGGCCCGTACTTCCCGGTGGAAACATTATATACGTCTATAACGTCATATGTCCCAACCTAAGGCAACCTAACATCTCGGATGTAGTATTTTCCAACATTCCTGGCGGGTCGGCACCTACTTCTCGGTAGGATCATTATATACGTCTATATCGTAGTATAACATACCCAAGCCCATCTAGCACCTCGCTGATAATATTTTACAGAATCCCGGTCGTGTCGGCCCGTACTTCTCGGCAGGGCCATTATATACGTCTATAACGTTATATATCCTAACCTAAGGCAATCTAACACATCACATGTAGCATTTTACAACATTCCTGGCGGGTCGGCCCCTACTTCTCGGTGGGAACGTTATATACGTCTATAACGTAATATAACCTAACCTAACCCATCTAGAACCTCGCTGGTAATCTTTTACAGAATCTCGGTCGTGTCGGCCCGTACTTCTCGGTGGGGACATTATATACGTCTATAACGTTATATATCCTGACCTAAGGCAATCTAACACATAGCATGTAGTATTTTACAACATTCCAGGCGGGTCGGCCCCAACTTCTCGGTGGGAACATTATATACGTCTATATCGTAATATAACCTAACAAAACCCATCTAGTCCCTCGGTGAAAATGTTTTACAGAATCCCGGGCGTGTCGGCCCGTACTTCCCGGTGGAGACATTATATACGTCTATAACGTCATATGTCCCAACCTAAGGCAACCTAAAACCTCGGATGTATTATTTTCCAACATTCCTGGCGAGTCGGCCCCTACTTCTCGGTGGGATCATTATATACGTCTATATCGTAGTATAACCTACCCTAGCCCATCTAGCACCTCGCTGATAATGTTTTACAGAATCCCGGTCGTGTCGGCCCGTACTTCTCAGCAGGGCCATTATATACGTCTATAACGTTATATATCCTAACCTAAGGCAATCTAACACATCACATGTAGTATTTTACAACATTCCTGGCGGGTCGGCCCCTACTTCCCGGTGGGAACATTACATACGTCTATAACGTAATATAACCTAACCTAACCCATCTAACTCCTCGCTGGTAATGTTTTGCAGAATACAGTTCGTGTCGGCCCATACTTCCCCGTGGGGACATTATATACGTCTATAACGTTATATATCCTAACATAAGGCAACCTAACACCTCGGATGTAGTATTTTACAACATTCCAGGCGGGTCGGCCCCTACTTCTCGGTGGGAAAATTATATACGTCTATAACGTAATATAACGTGACCTAACCCATCTAGCCCCTCGCTGGTAATCTTTTACAGAATCCCGCTTGTGGCGACCCGTACTTATCCGTGGGTACATTATATACGTCCATAACGTTATATATCCCAACCTAAAGAAAGCTAACGTCTCGGATGTAGTATTCCCCAACATTCCTGGCGGGTAGGCCCCTACTTCTCGGTGGGAACATTACGTACGTCTATATCGTAATTTAACATACCCTAACCCATCTACACCCTTGCGGGTAATCTTTTACAGAATCTCGGTCGTGTCGGCCCGTACTTCTCGGTGGGGACATTCTATACGTCTATAACGTTATATATCATAACCTAAGGCAATCTAACACATCGCATGTAGTATTTAACAACATTCCGGGCGGGTCGGAAGCTACTTCTCGGTGGGAACATTATATACGTCTATATCGTAATATAACCTAACCTAACCCATCTAGCCCCACAATGGTAATCTTTTCCAGAATCCCGTTCGTGTCGGCCCGTACTTCTCGTTGCGGACATTATATACGTCTATAACGTCATATGTCCCAACCTAAGGCAACATAACATCTCGGATGTAGTATTTAACAACATTCCAGGCGGGTCGGCCCCTACTTCTCGGTGGGAAAATTATATACCTCTATAACGTAATATAACCTGACCTAACCCATCTAGCCCCTCGCTGGTAATCTTTTACACAATTCCGTTCATGGCGGCACGTACTTATCCGTGGGGACATTATATACGCCTATAACCTTATATATCCTAACATAAGGAAACCTAACATATCGGATGCAGTATTTTACAACATTACAGGCGGGTCGGACCCTACTTCTCAGTGGGAACATTATATACGTCTATATCGTAATATAACCTAACCTAACCCATCTAGCCCCTCGCTGGTAATCTTTTGCAGAATACAGTTCGTGTCGGCCCGTACTTCTCCGTGGCGACATTATATACGTCTATAACGTCATATGTCCCAACTTAAGGCAATCTAACATCTCGGATGTAGTATTTTCCAACAGTCCTGGCGGGTCGGCCCCTACTTCTCGGTGGGAACATTATATACGTCTATAACGTAATATAACCTAACCTAACCCATCTAGAACCTCGCTGGTAATCTTTTCCAGAATCTCGGTCGTGTCGGCCCGTACTTCTCGGTGGGGACATTATATACGTCTATAACGTAATATAACCTAACCTAACCCATCTAGCCCCACGCTGGTAATGTTTTACAGAATCCCGGTCGTGTCGGGCCGTACTTCTCGGTTAGGACATTATATACGTCTACAACGTTATATATCCTAACCTAAGGCAACCTAACATCTCGAATGTAGTATTTTACAACATTACAGGCGGGTCGGCCCCTACTTCTCTGTGGGAACATTATATACGTCTATAACGTAATATAACCTAACCTAACCCATCTAGCCCCTCGCTGGTAATGTTTTGCAGAATACAGTTCGTGTCGGCCCATACTTCTCCGTGGGGACATTATATACGTCTATAACGTTATATATCCCAACCTAAGGCAACCCAACGTCTCGGATTTAGTATTCTCCAACAATCCTGGCGGGTCGGCCCCTACTTCTCGGTGGGAACATTATATACGTCTATAACGTAATATAACCTAACCTAACCCATCTAGCCCCTCGCTGGTAATCTTTTACAGAATCCCGCTCGTGGCGACCCGTAATTATCCGTGGGGACATTATATACGTCTATAACGTTATATATCCTAACCTAAGGTAACCTAGCATCTCGAATGTAGTATTTTACAACATTCCTGGCGGGTCGGACCCTACCTCTCGGTGGGAACATTATATACGTCTATAACGTAATATAACCTAACCTAACCTAATCTAGCCCCACGCTGGTAATGTTTTACAGAATCCCGGTCGTGTCGGACCGTACTTCTCGGTTAGGACATTATATACGTCTACAACGTTATATATCCTAACCTAAGGCAACCTAACATCTCGAATGTAGTATTTTACAACATTACAGGCGGGTCGGCCCCTACTTCTCTGTGGGAACATTATATACGTCTATAACGTAATATAACCTAACCTAACCCATCTAGCCCCTCGCTGGTAATGTTTTGCAGAATACAGTTCGTGTCGGCCCATACTTCTCCGTGGGGACATTATATACGTCTATAACGTTATATATCCCAACCTAAGGCAACCCAACGTCTCGGATTTAGTATTCTCCAACAATCCTGGCGGGTCGGCCCCTACTTCTCGGTGGGAACATTATATACGTCTATATCGTAATATAACCTAACCTAACCCATCTAGCCCCTCGCTGGTAATCTTTTGCAGAATCCCGGTTGTGTTGTCCCGTTCTTCTCCGTGCCGACATTATATACGTCTATAGCGTTATATATCCTAACCTAAGGCAGCCTAGCATCTCGAATGTAGTATTTTACAACTTTCCTGGCGGGTCGGCCCCTACCTCTCGGTGGGAACATTATATACGTCTATAACGTAATATAACCTAACCTAACCCATCTAGCCCCTCGCTAGTAATGTTTTACAGAATCCCGGTCGTGTCGGGCCGTACTTCTCGGTTAGGACATTATATACATCTACAACGTTATATATCCTAACCTAAGGCAACCTAAGATCTCGAATGTAGTGTTTTACAACATTAAAGGCGGGTCGGCCCCTACTTCTCAGTGGGAACATTATAAACGTCTATATCGTAATATAACCTAACATAATCCATCTAGCCCATCGCTGGTAATCTTTTACAGAATCCCGTTCGTGGCGGCCCGTACTTAACCGTGGGGACATTATATACGCCTATAATGTTATATATCCCAACCTAAGGCAACCTAACATCTCGGTTGTAGTATTTTCCAACATTCCTGGCGGGTCGGCCCCTACTTCTCGGTGGGAACATTATATTCGTCTATAACGTGATATAACCTGACCTAACCCACCTATCCCATCGCTGGAAATGTTTTAAAGAATCCCGTTCGTGTCGTCCCGTACGTCTTGGTCGGGACATTATATACGTCTATAGCGTTATATATCCTAACCTAAGGCAGCCTAGCATCTCGCATGTAGTATTTTACAACATTCCGGGCGGGTCGGAAGCTACTTCTCGGTGGGAACATTATATACGTCTATATCGTAATATAACCTAACCTAACCCACCTAGCCCCACAATGGTAATCTTTTCCAGAATCCCGTTCGTGTCGGCCCGTACTTCTCGTTGCGGACATTATATACGTCTATAACGTCATATGTCCCAACCTAAGGCAACATAACATCTCGGATGTAGTACTTAACAACATTCCAGGCGGGTCGGCCCTACTTCTCGGTGGGAAAATTATATACCTCTATAACGTAATATAACCTGACCTAACCCATCTAGCCCCTCGCTGGTAATCTTTTACAGAATTCCGTTCGTGGCGGCCCGTACTTATCCGTGGGGACATTATATACGCCTATAACCTTATATACCCTAACATAAGGAAACCTAACATATCGGATGCAGTATTCTACAACATTACAGGCGGGTCGGCCCCTACTTCTCAGTGGGAACATTATATACGTCTATATCGTAATATAACCTAACCTAACCCATCTAGCCCCTCGCTGGTAATCTTTTGCAGAATACATTTCGTGTCGGCCCGTACTTCTCCGTGGCGACATTGTATACGTCTATAGCGTTGTATATCCCAACCTAAGGCAACCTAACGTCTCGGATGTAGCATTTTACAACATTCCTGGCGGGTCGGCTCCTTCTTCTCGGTGGGAACATTATATTCGTCTATAGCGTAATATAACCTAACCTAACCCATCTAGCCCATCGCTGGTAATGCTTAACAGAATCCCGGTCGTGTCGGCCCGTACTTCTCGGTGGGAACATTATATACGTCTATAACGTTATATATCCTAACCTAAGGCAACCTAGCATCTCGAATGTAGTATTTTACAACATTCCAGGGGGGTCGGCCCCTACTTCTCGGTGGGAACATTATATATGTCTATATCGTAATATAACCTAACCTAACCCATCTAGACCCTCGCTGGTAATGTTTTACAGAATCCCGGTCGTGTCGGCCCGTACTTCTCGGTGGGGACATTACATACGTCTATAACGTTATATATCCCAACCTAAGGCAACCTAACATCTCGGATGTAGTATTTTACAACATTCCAGGCGGGTCGGCCCCAACTTCTTGGTGGGAACATTATATACGTCTATATCGTAATATAACATAACCTAACCCAACTAGCCCCTCGGTGATAATGTTTTACAGAATCCCGGTCGTGTCGGCCCGTACTTCTCGGTGGGTACATTATATACGTGTATAACGTTATATATCCCAAGCTAAGGCAACCTAACATCTCGGATGTAGTATTTTCCAACATTCCTGGCGGGTCGGCCCCTACTTCTCGGTGGGAATATTATATACGTCTATAACGTAATATAACCTAACTTAACCCATCTAGCCCCCCGCTGTTAATGATTTACAGAATCCCGTTCGTGTCGGCCCGTACTTCTCCGTGGGGATATTATATACGTCTATAACGTTATATATCCTAACATAAGGCAACCTAACACCTCGGATGTAGTATTTTACAACATTCCAGGCGGGTCGGCCCCTACTTCTTGGTGGGAAAATTATATACGTCTATAACGTAATATAACCTGACCTAACCCATCTAGCCCGTGGCTGGTAATCTTTTACAGAATCCCGTTCGTGGCGGCCCGTACTTATCCGTGGGGACATTATATACGTCTATAACCTTATATATCCGAACATAAGGAAACCTAACATATCGGATGCAGTATTTTACAACATTCCTGGAGGGTCGGAAGCAACTTCTCGGTGGGAACATTATATACGTCTATAACGTAATATAACCTAACCGAACCCATCTAGCCCCCCGCTGTTAATGATTTACAGAATCCCGTTCGTGTCGGCCCGTACTTCTCCGTGGGGATATTATATACGTCTATAACGTTATATATCCTAACATAAGGCAACCTAACACCTCGGATGTAGTATTTTACATCATTCCAGGCGGGTCGGCCCCTACTTCTTGGTGGGAAAATTATATACGTCTATATCGTAATATAACCTAACCTAACTCATCTAGCCCCTCGCTGGTAATCTTTTACAGAATCCGGCTCGTGGCGGCCCGTATTTATCCGTGGGAACATTATATACGTCTATAACTTTATATATCCTAACCTAAGGGAACCTAGCATCTCGAATGTAGTATTTTCCAACATTCCTGGCGGGTCGGCCCCTGCTTCTCGGTGGGAACATTATATACGTCTATAACGTAATATAAACTAACCTAACCCATCTAGCCCATCGCTGGTAATGTTTTACAGAATCCCGGTCGTGTCGACCCGTACTTCTCGGTGGGGACATTATATACGTCTATAGCGTTATATATACTAACCTAACGCAGCCTAACATCACGGATGTAGTATTTTACAACATTCCTGGCGGGTCGGCCCCTACTTCTCGGTGGGAACATTATATCCGTCTATATCGTAGCATAACCTACACTAGCCCATGTAGCACCTCGCTGATAAGGTTTTACCGAATCCCGGTCGTGTCGGCCCGTACTTCTCGGCAGGGCCATTATATACGTCTATAACGTTATATATCCTAACCTAAGGCAATCTAACACATGACATGTAGTATTTTGCAACATTCCTGGCGGGTCGGAAACTACTTCTCGGTGGGAACATTATATACGTCTATAACGTAATATAAACTAACCTAACCCATCTAGCCCCTCGCTGGTAATCTTTTGCAGAATCCCGGTTGTGTTGTCCCGTTCTTCTCCGTGCCGACATTATATACGTCTATAGCGTTATATATCCTAACATAAGGCAACCTAACACCTCGGATGTAGTATTTTACAACATTCCAGGCGGGTGGGCCCCTACTTCTCGCTGGGAGAATTATATACGTCTATAACGTAATATAACCTGACCTAACCCATCTAGCCCCTCGCTGGCAATCTTTTACAGAATCCCGTTCGTGGCGGCCCGTGCTTATCCGTGGGGACATCTTATACGTCTATAACGTTATATATCCCAACCTAAGACAACCTAACATATCGGATGTAGCATTTTACAACATTCCTGGCGGGTCGGCTCCTTCTTCTCGGTGGGAACATTATATTCGTCTATAGCGTAATATAACCTAACCTAACCCATCTAGCCCATCGCTGGTAATGCTTAACAGAATCCCGGTCGTGTCGGCCCGTACTTCTCGGTGGGGACATTACATGCGTCTATAACGTTATATATCCCAACCTAAGGCAACCTAACATCTCGGATGTAGTATTTTACAACATTCCAGGCGGATCGGCCCCAACTTCTTGGTGGGAACATTATATACGTCTATATCGTAATATAACCTAACCTAACCCAACTAGCCCCTCGGTGATAATGTTTTACAGAATCCCGGTCGTGTCGGCCCGTACTTCTCGGTGGGTACATTATATACGTGTATAACGTTATATATCCCAAGCTAAGGCAACCTAACATCTCGGATGTAGTATTTTCCAACATTCCTGGCGGGTCGGCCCCTACTTCTCGGTGGGAACATTATATACGTCTATAACGTAATATAACCTAACTTAACCCATCTAGCCCCCCGCTGTTAATGATTTACAGAATCCCGTTCGTGTCGGCCCGTACTTCTCCGTGGGGATATTATATACGTCTATAACGTTATATATCCTAACATAAGGCAACCTAACACCTCGGATGTAGTATTTCACAACATTCCAGGCGGGTCGGCCCCTACTTCTTGGTGGGAAAATTATATACGTCTATAACGTAATATAACCTGACCTAACCCATCTAGCCCGTCGCTGGTAATCTTTTACAGAATCCCGTTCGTGGCGGCCCGTACTTATCCGTGGGGACATTATATACGTCTATAACCTTATATATCCGAACATAAGGAAACCTAACATATCGGATGCAGTATTTTACAACATTCCTGGAGGGTCGGAAGCAACTTCTGGGTGGGAACATTATATACGTCTATAACGTAATATAACCTAACCGAACCCATCTAGCCCCCCGCTGTTAATGATTTACAGAATCCCGTTCGTGTCGGCCCGTACTTCTCCGTGGGGATATTATATACGTCTATAACGTTATATATCCTAACATAAGGCAACCTAACACCTCGGATGTAGTATTTTACAACATTCCAGGCGGGTCGGCCCCTACTTCTTGGTGGGAAAATTATATACGTCTATATCGTAATATAACCTAACCTAACTCATCTAGCCCCTCGCTGGTAATCTTTTACAGAATCCGGCTCGTGGCGGCCCGTATTTATCCGTGGGAACATTATATACGTCTATAACTTTATATATCCTAACCTAAGGGAACCTAGCATCTCGAATGTAGTATTTTCCAACATTCCTGGCGGGTCGGCCCCTGCTTCTCGGTGGGAACATTATATACGTCTATAACGTAATATAAACTAACCTAACCCATCTAGCCCATCGCTGGTAATGTTTTACAGAATCCCGGTCGTGTCGACCCGTACTTCTCGGTGGGGACATTATATACGTCTATAGCGTTATATATACTAACCTAACGCAGCCTAACATCACGGATGTAGTATTTTACAACATTCCTGGCGGGTCGGCCCCTACTTCTCGGTGGGAACATTATATACGTCTATATCGTAGCATAACCTACACTAGCCCATCTAGCACCTCGCTGATAAGGTTTTACCGAATCCCGGTCGTGTCGGCCCGTACTTCTCGGCAGGGCCATTATATACGTCTATAACGTTATATATCCTAACCTAAGGCAATCTAGCACATCACATGTAGTATTTTACAACATTCCTGGCGGGTCTGAAACTACTTCTCGGTGGGAACATTATATACGTCTATAACGTAATATAAACTAACCTAACCCATCTAGCCCCTCGCTGGCAATCTTTTACAGAATCCCGTTCGTGGCGGCCCGTGCTTATCCGTGGGGACATTATATACGTCTATAACGTTATATATCCCAACCTAAGACAACCTAACATATCGGATGTAGTATTCTACAACATTCCAGGCGGGTCGGCCCCTACATCTCAGTGGGAACATTATATACGTCTATAACGTAATATAACCTAACCTAACCCAGCTAGCCCCCCGCTGTTAATGTTTTACAGAATCCCGGTCGTGTCCGCCCGTACTTCTCGGTGGGGACATTATATACGTCTATAGCGTTATATATACTAACCTAATGCAGCCTAACATCACGGATGTAGTATTTTACAACATTACAGGCGGTTCGGCCCCTACTTCTCGGTGGGAACATTATATACGTCTATATCGTAATATAACCTAACCTAACCCATCTAACCCCTTGCTGGTAATCTTTTGCAGAATACAGTTCATGTCGGCCCGTACTTCTCCGTGGGGACATTACATACGTCTATAACGTTATATATCCCAACCTAAGGCAACCCAACGTCTCGGATTTAGTATTCTCCAACATTCCTGGCGGGTCGGCCAATACTTCTCGGTGGGAACATTATATACGTCTATATCGTAATATAACCTACCCTAACCCATCTAGAACCTCGCTGGTAATGTTTTACAGAATCGCGGTCGTGTCGGCCCGTACTTCTCGGCAGGGCCATTATATACGTCTATAACGTTATATATCCTAACCTAAGGCAATCTAACACATCACATGTAGTATTTTACAACATTCCTGGCGGGTCGGAAACTACTTCTCGGTGGGAACATTATATACGTCTATAACGTAATATAAACTAACCTAACCCATCTAGCCCCTCGCTGGTAATCTTTTGCAGAATCCCGGTTGTGTTGTCCCGTTCTTCTCCGTGCCGACATTATATACGTCTATAGCGTTATATATCCTAACATAAGGCAACCTAACACCTCGGATGTAGTACTTTACAACATTCCAGGCGGGTGGGCCCCTACTTCTCGCTGGGAGAATTATATACGTCAATAACGTAATATAACCTGACCTAACCCATCTAGCCCCTCGCTGGCAATCTTTTACAGAATCCCGTTCGTGGCGGCCCGTACTTATCCGTGGGGACATTATATACGTCTATAACGTTATATATCCCAACCTAAGACAACCTAACATATCGGATGTAGTATTTTACAACATTCCAGGCGGGTCGGCCCCTACATCTCAGTGGGAACATTATATACGTCTATAACGTAATATAACCTAACTTAACCCAGCTAGCCCCCCGCTGTTAATGTTTTACAGAATCCCGGTCGTGTCCGCCCGTACTTCTCGGTGGGGACATTATATACGTCTATAGCGTTATATATACTAACCTAAGGCAGCCTAACATCACGGATGTAGTATTTTACAACATTCCTGGCGGGTAGGCCCCTACTTCTCGGTGGGAACATTATATACGTCTATAACGTAATAAATCCAAACCTAACTCATCTAGCCCCTCGCTGGTAATCTTTTACAGAATCCCGTTCGTGGCGGCCCGTACTTATCCGTGGGAACATTATATACGTCTATAACTTTATATATCCTAACCTAAGGGAACCTAGCATCTCGAATGTCGTATTTTACAACATTCCTGGCGGGTCGGCCCCTACTTCTCGGTGGGAACATTATATACGTCTATATCGTAGTACAACCTACCCTAGCCCATCTAGCACCTCGCTGATAATGTTTTACAGAATCGCGGTCGTGTCGGCCCGTACTTCTCGGCAGGGCCATTATATACGTCTATAACGTTATATATCCTAACCTAAGGCAATCTAACACATCACATGTAGTATTTTACAACATTCCTGGCGGGTCGGAAACTACTTCTCGGTGGGAACATTATATACGTCTATAACGTTATATATCCTAACCTAAGGCAATCTAACACATCACATGTAGTATTTTACAACATTCCTGGCGGGTGGGCTCCTACTTCTCGGTGGGAACATTATATACGTCTATAACGTAATATAAACTAACCTAACCCATCTAGCCCACCGCTGGTAATGTTTTACAGAATCCCGGTCGTGTCGACCCGTACTTCTCGGTGGGGACATTATATACGTCTATAGCGTTATATATACTAACCTAACGCAGCCTAACATCACGGATGTAGTATTTTACAACATTCCTGGCGGGTCGGCCCCTACTTCTCGGTGGGAACATTATATACGTCTATATCGTAGCATAACCTACACTAGCCCATCTAGCACCTCGCTGATAATGTTTTACCGAATCCCGGTCGTGTCGGCCCGTACTTCTCGGCAGGGCCATTATATACGTCTATAACGTTATATATCCTAACCTAAGGCAATCTAACAAATCACATGTAGTATTTTACAACATTCCTGGCGGGTCGGAAACTACTTCTCGGTGGGAACATTATATACGTCTATAACGTTATATATCCTAACCTAAGGCAATCTAACACATCACATGTAGTATTTTACAACATTCCTGGCGGGTCGGCTCCTACTTCTCGGTGGGAACATTATATACGTCTATAACGTAATATAAACTAACCTAACCCATCTAGCCCACCGCTGGTAATGTTTTACAGAATCCCGGTCGTGTCGACCCGTACTTCTCGGTGGGGACATTATATACGTCTATAGCGTTATATATACTAACCTAACGCAGCCTAACATCACGGATGTAGTATTTTACAACATTCCTGGCGGGTCGGCCCCTACTTCTCGGTGGGAACATTATATACGTCTATATCGTAGCATAACCTACACTAGCCCATCTAGCACCTCGCTGATAATGTTTTACCGAATCCCGGTCGTGTCGGCCCGTACTTCTCGGCAGGGCCATTATATACGTCTATAACGTTATATATCCTAACCTAAGGCAATCTAACACATCACATGTAGTATTTTACAACATTCCTGGCGGGTCGGAAACTACTCGGTGGGAACATTATATACGTCTATAACGTAATATAAACTAACCTAACCCATCTAGCCCCTCGCTGGTAATCTTTTGCAGAATCCCGGTTGTGTTGTCCCGTTCTTCTCCGTGCCGACATTATATACGTCTATAGCGTTATATATCCTAACATAAGGCAACCTAACACCTCGGATGTAGTATTTTACAACATTCCAGGCGTGTGGGCCCCTACTTCTCGCTGGGAGAATTATATACGTCTATAACGTAATATAACCTGACCTAACCCATCTAGCCCCTCGCTGGCAATCTTTTACAGAATCCCGTTCGTGGCGGCCCGTACTTATCCGTGGGGACATTATATACGTCTATAACGTTATATATCCCAACCTAAGACAACCTAACATCTCGGATGTAGTATTTTACAACATTCCAGGCGGGTCGGCCCCTACATCTCAGTGGGAACATTATATACGTCTATAACGTAATATAACCTAACTTAACCCAGCTAGCCCCCCGCTGTTAATGTTTTACAGAATCCCGTACGCGTCGGCCGTTCTTCTCCGTGGGGACATTATATACGTCTGTAACGTTATATATCCTAACATAAGGCAACCTAACACATTCGGATGTAGTATTTTACAACATTCCAGACGGTTCGGCCCCTACTTATCGGTGGGAAAATTATATACGTCTATAACGTAATATAACCTAACATAACCCATCTAGCCCCTCGGTGATAATGTTTTACAGAATCCCGGTCGTGTCGGCCCATACTTCTCGGTGGGTACATTATATACGTTTATAACGTTATATATCCCAACCTAAGGCAACCTACCATCTCGGATGTAGTATTTTACAACATTCCAGGCGGGTCGGCCCCTACTTCTCGGTGGGAACGTTATATACGTCTATAACGTAATATAACCAAACAACCGATCTAGCGCCTCACTGGTAATGTTTTACAGAATCCCGTTCGTGTCGGCCCGTACTTCTCGTTGCGGACATTATATACTTCTATAACGTCATATGTCCCAAACCTAAGGCAACCTAACATCTCGAATGTAGTATTTTACAACATTCCAGGCGGATCGGCCACTACTTCGCGGTGGGAACATTATACACGTCTATATCGTAATATAACCTAACCTAACCCATCTAGCCCCACAATGGTAATCTTTTCCAGAATCCCGTTCGTGTCGGCCCGTACTTCTCGTTGCGGACATTATATACGTCTATAACGTCATATGTCCTAACCTAAGGCAACATAACATCTCGGATGTAGTATTTAACAACATTCCAGGCGGGTCGGCCCCTACTTCTCGGTGGGAAAATTATATACGTCTATAACGTAATATAACCTGACCTAACCCCTCTAGCCCCTCGCTGGTAATCTTTTACAGAATCCCGTTCGTGGCGACCCGTACTTCTCGGCAGGGCCATTATATACGTCTATAACGTTATATATCCTAACCTAAGGCAATCTAACAGATCACATGTAGTATTTTACAACATTCCTGGCGGGTCGGAAACTACTTCTCTGTGGGAACATTATATACGTCTATAACGTTATATATCCTAACCTAAGGCAATCTAACACATCACATGTAGTATTTTACAACATTCCTGGCGGGTCGGCTCCTACTTCTCGGTGGGAACATTATATACGTCTATAACGTAATATAAACTAACCTAACCCATCTAGCCCATCGCTGGTAATGTTTTACAGAATCCCGGTCGTGTCGACCCGTACTTCTCGGTGGGGACATTATATACGTCTATAGCGTTATATATACTAACCTAACGCAGCCTAACATCACGGATGTAGTATTTTACAACATTCCTAGCGGGTCGGCCCCCACTTCTCGGTGGGAACATTATATACGTCTATATCGTAGCATAACCTACACTAGCCCATCTAGCACCTCGCTGATAATGTTTTACCGAATCCCGGTCGTGTCGGCCTGTACTTCTCGGCAGGGCCGTTATATACGTCTATAACGTTATATATCCTAACCTAAGGCAATCTAACACATCACAAGTAGTATTTTACAACATTCCTGGCGGGTCGGAAACTACTTCTTGGTGGGAACATTATATACGTCTATAACGTAATATAAACTAACCTAAGCCACCTAGCCCCTCGCTGGTAATCTTTTGCAGAATCCCGGTTGTGTTGTCCCGTTCTTCTCCGTGCCGACATTATATACGACTATAGCGTTATATATCCTAACATAAGGTAACCTAACTCCTCGGATGTAGTATTTTACAACATTCCAGGCGGGTGGGCCCCTACTTCTCGCTGGGAGAATTATATACGTCTATAACGTAATATAACCTGACCTAACCCATCTAGCCCCTCGCTGGCAATCTTTTACAGAATCCCGTTCGTGGCGGCCCGTTCTTATCCGTGGGGACACTATATACGTCTATAACGTTATATATCCCAACCTAAGGCAACCTAACACCTCGGATGTTGTATTTTACAACATTCCTCGCGGGTCGGCACCTACTTCTCGGTGGGAACATTATATTCGTCTATAACGTCATATAACCTAACCTAACCCATCTAGCCCATCGCTGGTAATGTTTTACAGAATCCCGTTCGTGTCGTCCCGTACGTCTTGTTGGGGACATTATATACGTCTATAACGTTATATATCCTAACCAAAGGCAACCTAGCATCCCGAATGTAGTATCCTCCAACATTCCTGGCGGGTCGGCCCCTACTTCTCGGTGTGGAACATTATATTCGTCTATATCGTAATATAACCTAAGCTAACCCATCTAGCCCCTCGCTGGTAATCTTTTACAGAATCCCGTTCGTGGCGGCCCGTACTTATCCGTTGGGACATTATATACGTCTATAACGTTATATATCCCAACCTAAGGCAACCTAGCATCTCGGATGTAGTATTTTACAACATTCCAGGCGGGTCGGCCCCTACTTCTCGGTGGGAACGTTATATACGTCTATAACGTAATATAACCAAACATAACCGATCTAGCCCCACAATGGTAATCTTTTCCAGAATCCCGTTCGTGTCGGCCCGTACTTCTCGTTGCGGACATTATATACGTCTATAACGTCATATGTCCCAACCTAAGGCAACATAACATCTCGGATGTAGTATTTAACAACATTCCTGGCGGGTCCGCCCCTACTTCTCGGTGGGAACATCATATACGTCTATAACATAATGTAACCTCACCGAACCCATCAAGTCCCACGCTGTTAATGTTTTACAGAATCGCGGTCGTGGCGGCCCGTACTTCTCGGTGGGGACATTATATACGTCTATAACGTTATATATCCTAACCTAAGGCAATCGAACACATCGCATGCAGCATTTTACAACATTCCCGGCGGGTCGGAAACTACTTCTCGGTGGGAACATTATATACGTCTATAACATAATGTAACCTCACCGAACCCATCAAGTTCCTCGCTGGTAATGTTTTACAGAATCCCGGTCGTGTCGGTCCGTTCTTCTCCGTGGGGACATTATATACGTCTATAGCGTTATATAACCTAACCTAACCCATCTAGCCCCACAATGGTAATCTTTTCCAGAATCCCGTTCGTGTCGGCCCGTACGTCTCGTTGCGGACATTATATACGTCTATAACGTCATATGTCCCAACCTAAGGCAACATAACATCTCGGATGTAGTATTTAACAACATTCCTGGCGGGTCCGCCCCTACTTCTCGGTGGGAACATTATATACGTCTATATCGTAATATAGCCTACCCTAACCCATCTAGCCCCTCGGTGATAATGATTTACAGAATCCCGGTCGTGTCGACCCGTACTTCTCGGTGGGGACATTATATACGTCTATAACGTTATATATCCTAACCTAAGGCAATCGAACACATCGCATGCAGCATTTTACAACATTCCTGGCGGGTCGGAAACAACTTCTCGGTGGGAACATTATATACGTCTATAACATAATGTAACCACACCGAACCCATCAAGTCCCACGCTGTTAATGTTTTACAGAATCGCGGTCGTGTCGGCCCGTTCTTCTCCGTGGGGACATTATATACGTCTATAGCGTTCTATATCCTAACCTAGGGCAGCCTAACATCACGGATGTAGTATTTTACAAAATTCTAGGCGGGTCGGCCCCTACTTCTCGGTGGGAACATTATATACGTCTATATCGTAATATAACCCACCCTAACCCATCTAGCCCCTCGGTGATAATGATTTACAGAATCCCGGTCGTGTCGGCCCGTACTTCTCGGTGGGGACATTATATACGTCTATAGCGTTATATATCCCAACCCAAGGCAAACTAACATCTCGGATGTAGTACTTTCCAACATTCCTGTTGATTCGGCCCCTACTTCTCGGTGGGAACATCATATACGTCTATAACGTAATATAACCTAACCTAACCCATCTAGCTCCTCGCTGGTAATGTTTTACAGAATCCCGGTCGTGTCGGGCCGTACTTCTGGGTGGGGACATTATATACGTCTATAACGTTATATATCCTAACCTAAGGCAATCTAACATCTCGCATGTAGTATTCTCCAACATTCCTGGCGGGTCCGACCCTACTTCTCGGTGGGAACATTATATACGTCTATAACGTAATATAACCTACCCGAACCCATCAAGTCCCTCACTGGTAATGTTTTACAGAATCCCGGTCGTGTCGGCCCGTTTCCTCCGTGGGGACATTATATACGTCTATAGCGTTAAATAACCTAACCTAACCCATCTAGCCCCTCGCTGGTAATCTTTTACTGAATCCCGTTCGTGGCGGCCCGTACTTATCCGTTGGGACATTATATACGTCTATGACGTTATATATCCCAACCTAAGGCAACCTAGCATCTCGGATGTAGTATTTTCCAACATTCCTGGCGGGTCGGCCCCTACTTCTCGGTGGGAACATTATATACGTCTATAACGTAATATAACCTAACTTAACCCATCTAGCCCCCCGCTGGTAATGTTTTACAGAATCCCGGTCGTGTCGGCCCGTACTTCTCGGTGGGGACATTATATACGTCTAATATAACCTAACCTAACCCATCTAGCCCAACAATGGTAATCTTTTCCAGAATCCCGTTCGTGTTGGCCCGTACTCCTCGTTGCGGACATTATATACGTCTATAACGTCATATGTCCCAACCTAAGGCAACATAACATCTCGGATGTAGTATTTAACAACATTCCTGGCAGGTCGGCCCCTACTTCTCGGTGGGAACATTATATACGTCTATATCGTAATATAGCCTACCCTAACCCATCTAGCTCCTCGGTGATAATGATTTACAGAATCCCGGTCGTGTCGACCCGTACTTCTCGGTGGGGACATTATATACGTCTATAACGTTATATATCCTAACCTAAGGCAATCGAACACATCGCATGCAGCATTTTACAACATTTCTGGCGGGTCGGAAACTACTTCTCGGTGGGAACATTATATACGTCTATAACATAATGTAACCTCACCGAACCCATCAAGTTCCTCGCTGGTAATGTTTTACAGACTCCCGTTCGTGGCGGCCCGTACTTATCCGTGGGGACATTATATACGTCTATAACGTTATATGTCCCAACCTAAGGCAACCTAACGACTCGGATGTAGTATTCTCCAACGTTCCCGGCAGGTCGGCCCCTACTTCTCGGTGGGAACATTGTATACGTCTATATCGTAATATTTCCTACCCTAACCCATCTAGCCCCTCGCTCGTAATGTTTTACAGAATCGCGGTCGTGTTGGCCCGCACTTCTCGGTGGGGACATTATATACGTCTATAACGTCATATGTCCCAACCTAAGGCAACATAACATCTCGGATGTGGTATTTTCCAACATTCCTGGGGGGTCGGCCCCTACTTCCCTGTGGGAAGATTATATACGTCTATATCGGAATACAACCTAGCATAACCTATCTAGCCCCTCGGTGATAATGTTTTACAGAATCCCGGTCGTGTGGGCCCATACTTCTCGGTGGGCACATTATATACGTCTATAACGTTATATATCCCAACCCAAGGCAAACTAACATCTCGGATGTAGTACTTTCCAACATTCCTGTTGGTTCGGCCCCTACTTCTCGGTGGGAACATCATATACGTCTATAACGTAATATAACCTAACCTAACCCATCTAGCCCAACAATGGTAATCTTTTCCAGAATCCCGTTCGCGTCAGCCCGTACTCCTCGTTGCGGACATTATATACGTCTATAACGTCATATGTCCCAACCTAAGGCAACATAACATCTCGGATGTAGTATTTAACAACATTCCAGGCGTGTCGGCCCCTACTTCTCGGTGGGAATATTATATACGTCTATAACGTAATATAACCTGACCTAACCCATCTAGCCCCTCGCTGGTAAGCTTCTAAAGAATCCCGTTCGTGGCGGCCCGTACTTATCCGTTAGGACATTATATACGTCTATAACGTTACATATCACAACCCAAGGCAACCTAACATCTCGGATGTAGTATTTTACAACATTCCAGGCGGATCGGCCCCTACTTCCCGGTGGGAACATTATATACGTCTATATCGTAATATAACCTAACCTAACCCATCTAGCCCCACAATGGTAATCTTTTCCAGAATCCCGTTCGTGTCGGCCCGTACTTCTCGGTGGGTACATTATATACGTCTATAACGTTATATATCTTAACATAAGGCAACACAACATCTCGAATGTAGTATTTTACAACATTCCTGGCGGGTCGGAAACTACTTCTCGGTGGGAACATTATATACGTCTATAACATAATATAACCTAACCGAACCCATCTAGTCCCTCGCTGGTAATGTTTTACAGAATCCCGGTCGTGTCGGCCCGTTCTTCTCCGTGGGGACATTATATACGTCTATAGCGTTATATATCCTAACCTAAGGCAGCCAAACATCACGGGTGTAGTATTCTCCAACATTCCTGGCGGGTCGGCCCCTACTTCTCGGTGGGAACATTATATACGTCTATATCGTAATATAACCCACCCTAACCCATCTAGCCCCTCGGTGATAATGTTTTACAGAATCCCGTTCGTGTCGGCTCGTACTCCTCCGTGGGGACATTATATACGTCAGTAACGTTATATATCCTAACCTAAGGCAACCTAACACCTCGGATGTAGTATTTTACAACATTCCAGGCGGGTCGGCCCCTACTTCTCGGTGGGAAGATTATAGACGTCTATAACGTAATATAACCTACCCTAACACATCTAGCCCCTCGGTGATAATGATTTACAGAATCCCGGTCGTGTCGGGCCGTACTCCTCCGTGGGGACATTATATACGTCTATAACGTTATATATCCTAACCTAAGGCAACCTAACAATTCGGATGTAGTATTTTCCAACATTGCTGGCGGGTCGGCCCCTACTTCTCGGTGGGAACATTATACACGTCTATATCGTAATATAACCTAACCTAACCCATCTAGTCCCTCGCTGGTAATGTTTTACTGAATCCCGGTCATGTCGGACCGTTCTTCTCCGTGGGGACATTATATAAGTCTATAGCGTCATATATCCTAATCTATGGCAGCCTAGCATCACGAATGTAGTATTTTACAACATTCCTGGCGGGGCGGCCGCTACTTCTCGGAGGGAACATTATATACGTCTATAACGCAATATAACCTGACCTAAGCCATCTCGCCCATCGCTGCTATTGTTTTACAGAATCCCGTTCGTGTCGTTGCGTACGTCTTGGTGTGGACACTATATACGTATATAACGTTATATATCCTAACCTAAGCCAACCTAGCATCTCGAATGTCGTATTTTACGGCATTCCTGGCGGGTCGGCTCCTACGTCTCCGTGGGAACATTATATTCGTCTATAACGTAATATTACCTAACCTAAGCCATCTAGCCCCTCGCTGGTAATCTTTTACAGAATCCCGTTCGTGGCGGCCCGTACGTCTTGGCGGGGACATTATATACGTCGATAAAGTCATATGTCCTAACCTAAGGCAACCTAACATCTCGGATGCAGTATTTTCCAACATTCCTGGCGGGTCGGCCGCTGCTTCTCGGTGGGAACATTATATACGTCTATATCGTAATATAACCTACCCTAACCCATCTAGCCCCTCGGTGATAATGTTTAACAGAATCCCGGTCGTGTCGAACCGTACTTCTCGGTGGGGACATTATATACGTCTATAACGTTATATATCCCAACTTAAGGCGACCTAACATCTCGGATGTAGTATTTTACAACATTCCAGGCGGGTCGGCCCCTACTTCTCGGTAGGAACATTATATACGTCTATAACGTAATATAACCTAACCTAAGCCATCTAGCCTATCGAGGCTAATGTTTTACAGAATCCCGTTCGTGTCGTCCCGTACGTCTTGGTGGGGACATTATATACGTCTATAACGTTATATATACTAACCTAAGCTAACCTGGCATCTCGAATGTAGTATTTTACAACATTCCTAGCGGGTCGGCCCCCACTTCTCGGTGGGAACATTATATACGTCTATAACGTAATATAACCTAACCTAACCCATCTAGCCCCTCGCTGGTAATGTTTTACAGAATCGCGGTCGTGTCGGCCCGTACTTCTCGGTGGGTACATTATATACGTCTATAACGTTATATATCCCAACCCAAGGCAACCTAACATCTCGGATGTAGTATTTTACAACATTCCAGGCGGTTCGGCCCCTACTTCTCGGTGGGAACATTATATACGTCTATAACGTAATATAACTTAACCGAATCCATCTAGCCCCACGCTGGTAATCTTTTACAGAATCCCGTTCGTGGCGGCCCGTACTTATCCGTGGGGACATTATATACGTCTGTAACGTTATATATCCTAACCTAAGGCAACCTAACACCTCGGATGTAGTATTTTACAACATTCCAGGCGGGTCGGCCCCTACTTCTCGGTGGGAAGATTATATACGTCTATAACGTAATATAACCTACCCTAACACATCTGGCCCCTCGGTGATAATGATTTACAGAATCCCGGTCGTGTCGGGCCGTACTCGTCCGTGTGGACATTATATTCGTCTATAACGTAATATTACCTAACCTAAGCCATCTAGCCCCACGCTGGTAATCTTTTACAGAATCCCGTTCGTGGCGGCCCGTACTTATCCGTGGGGACATTATATACGTCTGTAACGTTATATATCCTAACCTAAGGCAGCCAAACATCACGGATGTCGTATTCGCCAACATTCCAGGCGGGGCGGCCGCTACTTCTCGGTGGGAACATTATATACTTCTATAACGTAATATAACCTACCCTAACCCATCTAGCCCCTCGGTGATAATGATTTACAGAATCCCGGTCGTGTCGGCCCGTACTTCTCGGTGGGGATATCATATACGTCTATAACGTTGTGTATCCCAACCTAAGGCAACCTAACATCTCGGATGTAGTATTTTACAACATTCCTGGCGGGTCGGCTCCTACGTCTCCGTGGGAACATTATATTCGTCTATAACGTAATATTACCTAACCTAAGCCATCTAGCCCCTCGCTGGTAATCTTTTACAGAATCCCGTTCGTGGCGGCCCGTACTTATCCGTGGGTACATTATATACGTATATAACGTTGTATATCCTAACATAAGGCAACCTAACAATTCGGATGTAGTATTTTCCAACATTCCTGGCGGGTCGGCCCCTACTTCTCGGTGGGAACATTATATACGTCTATAACGTAATATAACCTAACTTAACCCATCTAGCCCCCCGCTGGTAATGTTTTACAGAATCCCGGTCGTGTCGGCCCGTACTTCTCGGTGGGGACATTATATACGTCTAATATAACCTAACCTAACCCATCTAGCCCAACAATGGTAATCTTTTCCAGAATCCCGTTCGTGTTGGCCCGTACTCCTCGTTGCGGACATTATATACGTCTATAACGTCATATGTCCCAACCTAAGGCAACATAACATCTCGGATGTAGTATTTAACAACATTCCTGGCAGGTCGGCCCCTACTTCTCGGTGGGAACATTATATACGTCTATATCGTAATATAGCCTACCCTAACCCATCTAGCTCCTCGGTGATAATGATTTACAGAATCCCGGTCGTGTCGACCCGTTCTTCTCGGTGGGGACATTATATACGTCTATAACGTTATATATCCTAACCTAAGGCAATCGAACACATCGCATGCAGCATTTTACAACATTCCTGGCGGGTCGGAAACTACTTCTCGGTGGGAACATTATATACGTCTATAACATAATGTAACCTCACCGAACCCATCAAGTTCCTCGCTGGTAATGTTTTACAGACTCCCGTTCGTGGCGGCCCGTACTTATCCGTGGGGACATTATATACGTCTATAACGTTATATGTCCCAACCTAAGGCAACCTAACGACTCGGATGTAGTATTCTCCAACGTTCCTGGCAGGTCGGCCCCTACTTCTCGGTGGGAACATTGTATACGTCTATATCGTAATATTTCCTACCCTAACCCATCTAGCCCCTCGCTCGTAATGTTTTACAGAATCGCGGTCGTGTTGGCCCGTACTTCTCGGTGGGGACATTATATACGTCTATAACGTCATATGTCGCAACCTAAGGCAACATAATATCTCGGATGTGGTATTTTCCAACATTCCTGGGGGGTCGGCCCCTACTTCCCTGTGGGAAGATTATATACGTCTATATCGGAATACAACCTAGCATAACCTATCTAGCCCCTCGGTGATAATGTTTTACAGAATCCCGGTCGTGTGGGCCCATACTTCTCGGTGGGCACATTATATACGTCTATAACGTTATATATCCCAACCCAAGGCAAACTAACATCTCGGATGTAGTACTTTCCAACATTCCTGTTGGTTCGGCCCCTACTTCTCGGTGGGAACATCATATACGTCTATAACGTAATATAACCTAACCTAACCCATCTAGCCCAACAATGGTAATCTTTTCCAGAATCCCGTTCGCGTCAGCCCGTACTCCTCGTTGCGGACATTATATACGTCTATAACGTCATATGTCCCAACCTAAGGCAACATAACATCTCGGATGTAGTATTTAACAACATTCCAGGCGTGTCGGCCCCTACTTCTCGGTGGGAAAATTATATACGTCTATAACGTAATATAACCTGACCTAACCCATCTAGCCCCTCGCTGGTAAGCTTCTAAAGAATCCCGTTCGTGGCGGCCCGTACTTATCCGTTAGGACATTATATACGTCTATAACGTTATATATCCCAACCCAAGGCAACCTAACATCTCGGATGTAGTATTTTACAACATTCCAGGCGGATCGGCCCCTACTTCCCGGTGGGAACATTATATACGTCTATATCGTAATATAACCTAACCTAACCCATCTAGCCCCACAATGGTAATCTTTTCCAGAATCCCGTTCGTGCCGGCCCGTACTTCTCGGTGGGTACATTATATACGTCTATAACGTTATATATCTTAACATAAGGCAACCCAACATCTCGAATGTAGTATTTTACAACATTCCTGGCGGGTCGGAAACTACTTCTCGGTGGGAACATTATATACGTCTATAACATAATATAACCTAACCGAACCCATCTAGTCCCTCGCTGGTAATGTTTTACAGAATCCCGGTCGTGTCGGCCCGTTCTTCTCCGTGGGGACATTATATACGTCTATAGCGTTATATATCCTAACCTAAGGCAGCCAAACATCACGGGTGTAGTATTCTCCAACATTCCTGGCGGGTCGGCCCCTACTTCTCGGTGGGAACATTATATACGTCTATATCGTAATATAACCCACCCTAACCCATCTAGCCCCTCGGTGATAATGTTTTACAGAATCCCGTTCGTGTCGGCTCGTACTCCTCCGTGGGGACATTATATACGTCAGTAGCGTTATATATCCTAACCTAAGGCAACCTAACACCTCGGATGTAGTATTTTACAACATTCCAGGCGGGTCGGCCCCTACTTCTCGGTGGGAAGATTATATACGTCTATAACGTAATATAACCTACCCTAACACATCTAGCCCCTCGGTGATAATGATTTACAGAATCCCGGTCGTGTCGGGCCGTACTCCTCCGTGGGGACATTATATACGTCTATAACGTTATATATCCTAACCTAAGGCAACCTAACAATTCGGATGTAGTATTTTCCAACATTGCTGGCGGGTCGGCCCCTACTTCTCGGTGGGAACATTATACACGTCTATATCGTAATATAACCTAACCTAACCCATCTAGTCCCTCGCTGGTAATGTTTTACAGAATCCCGGTCATGTCGGACCGTTCTTCTCCGTGGGGACATTATATAAGTCTATAGCGTTATATATCCTAATCTATGGCAGCCTAGCATCACGAATGTAGTATTTTACAACATTCCTGGCGGGGCGGCCGCTACTTCTCGGAGGGAACATTATATACGTCTATAACGCAATATAACCTTACCTAAGCCATCTCGCCCATCGCTGCTATTGTTTTACAGAATCCCGTTCGTGTCGTCGCGTACGTCTTGGTGGGGACACTATATACGTATATAACGTTATATATCCTAACCTAAGCCAACCTAGCATCTCGAATGTCGTATTTTACGACATTCCTGGCGGGTCGGCTCCTACGTCTCCGTGGGAACATTATATTCGTCTATAACGTAATATTACCTAACCTAAGCCATCTAGCCCCTCGCTGGTAATCTTTTACGGAATCCCGTTCGTGGCGGCCCGTACGTCTTGGCGGGGACATTATATACGTCGATAAAGTCATATGTCCTAACCTAAGGCAACCTAACATCTCGGATGCAGTATTTTCCAACATTCCTGGCGGGTCGGCCGCTGCTTCTCGGTGGGAACATTATATACGTCTATATCGTAATATAACCTACTCTAACCCATCTAGCCCCTCGGTGATAATGATTAACAGAATCCCGGTCGTGTCGAACCGTACTTCTCGGTGGGGACATTATATACGTCTATAACGTTATATATCCCAACTTAAGGCGACCTAACATCTCGGATGTAGTATTTTACAACATTCCAGGCGGGTCGGCCCCTACTTCTCGGTAGGAACATTATATACGTCTATAACGTAATATAACCTAACCTAAGCCATCTAGCCTATCGAGGCTAATGTTTTACAGAATCCCGTTCGTGTCGTCCCGTACGTCTTGGTGGGGACATTATATACGTCTATAGCGTTATATATCCTAACCTAAGGCAGCCTAACATCACGGATGTACTATATTACAACAATCCTGGCGGGTCGGCCGCTACTTCTCGGTGGGAACGTTATATACGTCTATAACGTAATATAACCTAACCTAAGCCATCTAGCTCCTCGCTGGTAATGTTTTACAGAATCCCGGTCGTGTCGGCCTGTACTTCTCGGTGGGGACATTATATACGTCTATAACGTTATATATCCTAACCTAAGGCAACCTAACATCTCGAATGTAGTATTTTACAACATTCCAGGCGGGTCGGCCCCTACTTCTCGGTGGGAACATTATATACGTCTATAAGGTAATATAACCTAACCGAACACATCTTGTCCCTCGCTGGTAATGTTTTACAGAATTCCGGTCTTGTCGGCCCGTTCTTTTCCGTGGGGCCATTATATACGTCTATAGCGTTATATATCCTAACCTAAGGCAGCCAAACATCACGGATGTCGTATTCGCCAACATTCCAGGCGGGGCGGCCGCTACTTCTCGGTGGGAACATTATATACTTCTATAACGTAATATAACCTACGCTAACCCATCTAGCCCCTCGGTGATAATGATTTACAGAATCCCGGTCGTGTCGGCCCGTACTTCTCGGTGGGGATATCATATACGTCTATAACGTTGTGTATCCCAACCTAAGGCAACCTAACATCTCGGATGTAGTATTTTACAACATTCCTGGCGGGTCGGCTCCTACGTCTCCGTGGGAACATTATATTCGTCTATAACGTAATATTACCTAACCTAAGCCATCTAGCCCCTCGCTGGTAATCTTTTACAGAATCCCGTTCGTGGCGGCCCGTACTTATCCGTGGGTACTATATATACGTATATAACGTTGTATATCCTAACCTAAGGCAACCTAACAATTCGGATGTAGTATTTTCCAACATTCCTGGCGGGTCGGCCCCTACTTCTCGGTGGGAAGATTATATACGTCTATATCGTAATATAACCTAACCTAACCCATCTAGCCCCACAATGGTAATCTTTTCCAGAATCCCGTTCGTGTCGGCCCGTACTTCTCGGTGGGTACATTATATACGTCTATAACGTTATATATCTTAACATAAGGCAACACAACATCTCGAATGTAGTATTTTACAACATTCCTGGCGGGTCGGAAACTACTTCTCGGTGGGAACATTATATACGTCTATAACATAATATAACCTAACCGAACCCATCTAGTCCCTCGCTGGTAATGTTTTACAGAATCCCGGTCGTGTCGGCCCGTTCTTCTCCGTGGGGACATTATATACGTCTATAGCGTTATATATCCTAACCTAAGGCAGCCAAACATCACGGGTGTAGTATTCTCCAACATTCCTGGCGGGTCGGCCCCTACTTCTCGGTGGGAACATTATATACGTCTATATCGTAATATAACCCACCCTAACCCATCTAGCCCCTCGGTGATAATGTTTTACAGAATCCCGTTCGTGTCGGCTCGTACTCCTCCGTGGGGACATTATATACGTCAGTAACGTTATACATCCTAACCTAAGGCAACCTAACACCTCGGATGTAGTATTTTACAACATTCCAGGCGGGTCGGCCCCTACTTCTCGGTGGGAAGATTATAGACGTCTATAACGTAATATAACCTACCCTAACACATCTAGCCCCTCGGTGATAATGATTTACAGAATCCCGGTCGTGTCGGGCCGTACTCCTCCGTGGGGACATTATATACGTCTATAACGTTATATATCCTAACCTAAGGCAACCTAACAATTCGGATGTAGTATTTTCCAACATTGCTGGCGGGTCGGCCCCTACTTCTCGGTGGGAACATTATACACGTCTATATCGTAATATAACCTAACCTAACCCATCTAGTCCCTCGCTGGTAATGTTTTACAGAATCCCGGTCATGTCGGACCGTTCTTCTCCGTGGGGACATTATATAAGTCTATAGCGTTATATATCCTAATCTATGGCAGCCTAGCATCACGAATGTAGTATTTTACAACATTCCTGGCGGGGCGGCCGCTACTTCTCGGAGGGAACATTATATACGTCTATAACGCAATATAACCTGACCTAAGCCATCTCGCCCATCGCTGCTATTGTTTTACAGAATCCCGTTCGTGTCGTCGCGTACGTCTTGGTGGGGACACTATATACGTATATAACGTTATATATCCTAACCTAAGCCAACCTAGCATCTCGAATGTCGTGTTTTACGATATTCCTGGCGGGTCGGCTCCTACGTCTCCGTGGGAACATTATATTCGTCTATAACGTAATATTACCTAACCTAAGCCATCTAGCCCCTCGCTGGTAATCTTTTACAGAATCCCGTTCGTGGCGGCCCGTACGTCTTGGCGGGGACATTATATACGTCGATAAAGTCATATGTCCTAACCTAAGGCAACCTAACATCTCGGATGCAGTATTTTCCAACATTCCTGGCGGGTCGGCCGCTGCTTCTCGGTGGGAACATTATATACGTCTATATCGTAATATAACCTACCCTAACCCATCTAGCCCCTCGGTGATAATGTTTAACAGAATCCCGGTCGTGTCGAACCGTACTTCTCGGTGGGGACATTATATACGTCGATAACGTTATATATCCCAACTTAAGGCGACCTAACATCTCGGATGTAGTATTTTACAACATTCCAGGCGGGTCGGCCCCTACTTCTCGGTAGGAACATTATATACGTCTATAACGTAATATAACCTAACCTAAGCCATCTAGCCTATCGAGGCTAATGTTTTACAGAATCCCGTTCGTGTCGTCCCGTACGTCTTGGTGGGGACATTATATACGTCTATAACGTTATATATCCTAACCTAAGCTAACCTGGCATCTCGAATGTAGTATTTTACAACATTCCTAGCGGGTCGGCCCCCACTTCTCGGTGGGAACATTATATACGTCTATAACGTAATATAACCTAACCTAACCCATCTAGCCCCTCGCTGGTAATGTTTTACAGAATCGCGGTCGTGTCGGCCCGTACTTCTCGGTGGGTACATTATATACGCCTATAACGTTATATATCCCAACCCAAGGCAACCTAACATCTCGGATGTAGTATTTTACAACATTCCAGGCGGTTCGGCCCCTACTTCTCGGTGGGAACATTATATACGTCTATAACGTAATATAACTTAACCGAATCCATCTAGCCCCACGCTGGTAATCTTTTACAGAATCCCGTTCGTGGCGGCCCGTACTTATCCGTGGGGACATTATATACGTCTGTAACGTTATATATCCTAACCTAAGGCAACCTAACACCTCGGATGTAGTATTTTACAACATTCCAGGCGGGTCGGCCCCTACTTCTCTGTGGGAAGATTATATACGTCTATAACGTAATATAACCTACCCTAACACATCTGGCCCCTCGGTGATAATGATTTACAGAATCCCGGTCGTGTCGGGCCGTACTCCTCCGTGTGGACATTATATTCGTCTATAACGTAACATTACCTAACCTAAGCCATCTAGCCCCACGCTGGTAATCTTTTACAGAATCCCGTTCGTGGCGGCCCGTACTTATCCGTGGGGACATTATATACGTCTGTAACGTTATATATCCTAACCTAAGGCAGCCAAACATCACGGATGTCGTATTCGCCAACATTCCAGGCGGGGCGGCCGCTACTTCTCGGTGGGAACATTATATACTTCTATAACGTAATATAACCTACCCTAACCCATCTAGCCCCTCGGTGATAATGATTTACAGAATCCCGGTCGTGTCGGCCCGTACTTCTCGGTGGGGATATCATATACGTCTATAACGTTGTGTATCCCAACCTAAGGCAACCTAACATCTAGGATGTAGTATTTTACAACATTCCTGGCGGGTCGGCTCCTACGTCTCCGTGGGAACATTATATTCGTCTATAACGTAATATTACCTAACCTAAGCCATCTAGCCCCTCGCTGGTAATCTTTTACAGAATCCCGTTCGTGGCGGCCCGTACTTATCCGTGGGTACATTATATACGTATATAACGTTGTATATCCTAACCTAAGGCAACCTAACAATTCGGATGTAGTATTTTCCAACATTCCTGGCGGGTCGGCCCCTACTTCTCGGTGGGAAGATTATATACGTCTATATCGTAATATAACCTAACCTAACCCATCTAGCCCCTCGGTGATAATGTTATACAGAATCCCGGTAGTGTCGGGCCGTTCTTTCCATGGGGACATTATATAAGTCTATAGCGTTATATATCCTAATCTAAGGTAGCCTAGCATCACGAATGTAGTATTTTACAACGTTCCTGGCGGGGCGGCCGCTACTTCTCGGAGGGAACATTATATACTTCTATAACGTAATATAACCTACCCTAACCCATCTAGCCCCTCGGTGATAATGATTTACAGAATCCCGGTCGTGTCGGCCCGTACTTCTCGGTGGGGATATCATATACGTCTATAACGTTGTGTATCCCAACCTAAGGCAACCTAACATCTCGGATGTAGTATTTTACAACATTCCTGGCGGGTCGGCTCCTACGTCTCCGTGGGAACATTATATTCGTCTATAACGTAATATTACCTAACCTAAGCCATCTAGCCCCTCGCTGGTAATCTTTTACAGAATCCCGTTCGTGGCGGCCCGTACTTATCCGTGGGTACATTATATACGTATATAACGTTGTATATCCTAACCTAAGGCAACCTAACAATTCGGATGTAGTATTTTCCAACATTCCTGGCGGGTCGGCCCCTACTTCTCGGTGGGAACATTATATACGTCTATAACGTAATATAACCTAACTTAACCCATCTAGCCCCCCGCTGGTAATGTTTTACAGAATCCCGGTCGTGTCGGCCCGTACTTCTCGGTGGGGACATTATATACGTCTAATATAACCTAACCTAACCCATCTAGCCCAACAATGGTAATCTTTTCCAGAATCCCGTTCGTGTTGGCCCGTACTCCTCGTTGCGGACATTATATACGTCTATAACGTCATATGTCCCAACCTAAGGCAACATAACATCTCGGATGTAGTATTTAACAACATTCCTGGCAGGTCGGCCCCTACTTCTCGGTGGGAACATTATATACGTCTATATCGTAATATAGCCTACCCTAACCCATCTAGCTCCTCGGTGATAATGATTTACAGAATCCCGGTCGTGTCGACCCGTACTTCTCGGTGGGGACATTATATACGTCTATAACGTTATATATCCTAACCTAAGGCAATCGAACACATCGCATGCAGCATTTTACAACATTCCTGGCGGGTCGGAAACTACTTCTCGGTGGGAACATTATATACGTCTATAACGTAATATAACTTAACCGAATCCATCTAGCCCCACGCTGGTAATCTTTTACAGAATCCCGTTCGTGGCGGCCCGTACTTATCCGTGGGGACATTATATACGTCTGTAACGTTATATATCCTAACCTAAGGCAACCTAACACCTCGGATGTAGTATTTTACAACATTCCAGGCGGGTCGGCCCCTACTTCTCGGTGGGAAGATTATATACGTCTATAACGTAATATAACTTACCCTAACACATCTGGCCCCTCGGTGATAATGATTTACAGAATCCCGGTCGTGTCGGGCCGTACTCCTCCGTGTGGACATTATATTCGTCTATAACGTAATATTACCTAACCTAAGCCATCTAGCCCCACGCTGGTAATCTTTTACAGAATCCCGTTCGTGGCGGCCCGTACTTATCCGTGGGGACATTATATACGTCTGTAACGTTATATATCCTAACCTAAGGCAGCCAAACATCACGGATGTCGTATTCGCCAACATTCCAGGCGGGGCGGCCGCTACTTCTCGGTGGGAACATTATATACTTCTATAACGTAATATAACCTACCCTAACCCATCTAGCCCCTCGGTGATAATGATTTACAGAATCCCGGTCGTGTCGGCCCGTACTTCTCGGTGGGGATATCATATACGTCTATAACGTTGTGTATCCCAACCTAAGGCAACCTAACATCTAGGATGTAGTATTTTACAACATTCCTGGCGGGTCGGCTCCTACGTCTCCGTGGGAACATTATATTCGTCTATAACGTAATATTACCTAACCTAAGCCATCTAGCCCCTCGCTGGTAATCTTTTACAGAATCCCGTTCGTGGCGGCCCGTACTTATCCGTGGGTACATTATATACGTATATAACGTTGTATATCCTAACCTAAGGCAACCTAACAATTCGGATGTAGTATTTTCCAACATTCCTGGCGGGTCGGCCCCTACTTCTCGGTGGGAAGATTATATACGTCTATATCGTAATATAACCTAACCTAACCCATCTAGCCCCTCGGTGATAATGTTATACAGAATCCCGGTAGTGTCGGGCCGTTCTTTCCATGGGGACATTATATAAGTCTATAGCGTTATATATCCTAATCTAAGGTAGCCTAGCATCACGAATGTAGTATTTTACAACGTTCCTGGCGGGGCGGCCGCTACTTCTCGGAGGGAACATTATATACTTCTATAACGTAATATAACCTACCCTAACCCATCTAGCCCCTCGGTGATAATGATTTACAGAATCCCGGTCGTGTCGGCCCGTACTTCTCGGTGGGGATATCATATACGTCTATAACGTTGTGTATCCCAACCTAAGGCAACCTAACATCTCGGATGTAGTATTTTACAACATTCCTGGCGGGTCGGCTCCTACGTCTCCGTGGGAACATTATATTCGTCTATAACGTAATATTACCTAACCTAAGCCATCTAGCCCCTCGCTGGTAATCTTTTACAGAATCCCGTTCGTGGCGGCCCGTACTTATCCGTGGGTACATTATATACGTATATAACGTTGTATATCCTAACCTAAGGCAACCTAACAATTCGGATGTAGTATTTTCCAACATTCCTGGCGGGTCGGCCCCTACTTCTCGGTGGGAACATTATATACGTCTATAACGTAATATAACCTAACTTAACCCATCTAGCCCCCCGCTGGTAATGTTTTACAGAATCCCGGTCGTGTCGGCCCGTACTTCTCGGTGGGGACATTATATACGTCTAATATAACCTAACCTAACCCATCTAGCCCAACAATGGTAATCTTTTCCAGAATCCCGTTCGTGTTGGCCCGTACTCCTCGTTGCGGACATTATATACGTCTATAACGTCATATGTCCCAACCTAAGGCAACATAACATCTCGGATGTAGTATTTAACAACATTCCTGGCAGGTCGGCCCCTACTTCTCGGTGGGAACATTATATACGTCTATATCGTAATATAGCCTACCCTAACCCATCTAGCTCCTCGGTGATAATGATTTACAGAATCCCGGTCGTGTCGACCCGTACTTCTCGGTGGGGACATTATATACGCCTATAACGTTATATATCCTAACCTAAGGCAATCGAACACATCGCATGCAGCATTTTACAACATTCCTGGCGGGTCGGAAACTACTTCTCGGTGGGAACATTATATACGTCTATAACATAATGTAACCTCACCGAACCCATCAAGTTCCTCGCTGGTAATGTTTTACAGACTCCCGTTCGTGGCGGCCCGTACTTATCCGTGGGGACATTATATACGTCTATAACGTTATATGTCCCAACCTAAGGCAACCTAACGACTCGGATGTAGTATTCTCCATCGTTCCTGGCAGGTCGGCCCCTACTTCTCGGTGGGAACATTGTATACGTCTATATCGTAATATTTCCTACCCTAACCCATCTAGCCCCTCGCTCGTAATGTTTTACAGAATCGCGGTCGTGTTGGCCCGTACTTCTCGGTTGGGACATTATATACGTCTATAACGTCATATGTCCCAACCTAAGGCAACATAACATCTCGGATGTGGTATTTTCCAACATTCCTGGGGGGTCGGCCCCTACTTCCCTGTGGGAAGATTATATACGTCTATATCGGAATACAACCTAGCATAACCTATCTAGCCCCTCGGTGATAATGTTTTACAGAATCCCGGTCGTGTGGGCCCATACTTCTCGGTGGGCACATTATATACGTCTATAACGTTATATATCCCAACCCAAGGCAAACTAACATCTCGGATGTAGTACTTTCCAACATTCCTGTTGGTTCGGCCCCTACTTCTCGGTGGGAACATCATATACGTCTATAACGTAATATAACCTAACCTAACCCATCTAGCCCAACAATGGTAATCTTTTCCAGAATCCCGTTCGCGTCAGCCCGTACTCCTCGTTGCGGACATTATATACGTCTATAACGTCATATGTCCCAACCTAAGGCAACATAACATCTCGGATGTAGTATTTAACAACATTCCAGGCGGATCGGCCCCTACTTCCCGGTGGGAACATTATATACGTCTATATCGTAATATAACCTAACCTAACCCATCTAGCCCCACAATGGTAATCTTTTCCAGAATCCCGTTCGTGTCGGCCCGTACTTCTCGGTGGGTACATTATATACGTCTATAACGTTATATATCTTAACATAAGGCAACCCAACATCTCGAATGTAGTATTTTACAACATTCCTGGCGGGTCGGAAACTACTTCTCGGTGGGAACATTATATACGTCTATAACATAATATAACCTAACCGAACCCATCTAGTCCCTCGCTGGTAATGTTTTACAGAATCCCGGTCGTGTCGGCCCGTTCTTCTCCGTGGGGACATTATATACGTCTATAGCGTTATATATCCTAACCTAAGGCAGCCAAACATCACGGGTGTAGTATTCTCCAACATTCCTGGCGGGTCGGCCACTACTTCTCGGTGGGAACATTATATACGTCTATATCGTAATATAACCCACCCTAACCCATCTAGCCCCTCGGTGATAATGTTTTACAGAATCCCGTTCGTGTCGGACCGTTCTTCTCCGTGGGGACATTATATAAGTCTATAGCGTTATATATCCTAATCTATGGCAGCCTAGCATCACGAATGTAGTATTTTACAACATTCCTGGCGGGGCGGCCGCTACTTCTCGGAGGGAACATTATATACGTCTATAACGCAATATAACCTTACCTAAGCCATCTCGCCCATCGCTGCTATTGTTTTACAGAATCCCGTTCGTGTCGTCGCGTACGTCTTGGTGGGGACACTATATACGTATATAACGTTATATATCCTAACCTAAGCCAACCTAGCATCTCGAATGTCGTATTTTACGACATTCCTGGCGGGTCGGCTCCTACGTCTCCGTGGGAACATTATATTCGTCTATAACGTAATATTACCTAACCTAAGCCATCTAGCCCCTCGCTGGTAATCTTTTACGGAATCCCGTTCGTGGCGGCCCGTACGTCTTGGCGGGGACATTATATACGTCGATAAAGTCATATGTCCTAACCTAAGGCAACCTAACATCTCGGATGCAGTATTTTCCAACATTCCTGGCGGGTCGGCCGCTGCTTCTCGGTGGGAACATTATATACGTCTATATCGTAATATAACCTACCCTAACCCATCTAGCCCCTCGGTGATAATGTTTTACAGAATCCCGGTCGTGTCGGCCCGTACTTCTCGGTGGGGACATTATATACGTCTATAACGTTATATATCCTAACCTAAGGCAACCTAACATCTCGAATGTAGTATTTTACAACATTCCAGGCGGGTCGGCCCCTACTTCTCGGTGGGAACATTATATACGTCTATAAGGTAATATAACCTAACCGAACACATCTTGTCCCTCGCTGGTAATGTTTTACAGAATTCCGGTCTTGTCGGCCCGTTCTTTTCCGTGGGGCCATTATATACGTCTATAGCGTTATATATCCTAACCTAAGGCAGCCAAACATCACGGATGTCGTATTCGCCAACATTCCAGGCGGGGCGGCCGCTACTTCTCGGTGGGAACATTATATACTTCTATAACGTAATATAACCTACGCTAACCCATCTAGCCCCTCGGTGATAATGATTTACAGAATCCCGGTCGTGTCGGCCCGTACTTCTCGGTGGGGATATCATATACGTCTATAACGTTGTGTATCCCAACCTAAGGAAACCTAACATCTCGGATGTAGTATTTTACAACATTCCTGGCGGGTCGGCTCCTACGTCTCCGTGGGAACATTATATTCGTCTATAACGTAATATTACCTAACCTAAGCCATCTAGCCCCTCGCTGGTAATCTTTTACAGAATCCCGTTCGTGTCGTCCCGTACATCTTGGTGGGGACATTATATACGTCTATAGCGTTATATATCCTAACCTAAGGCAGCCTAACATCACGGATGTACTATTTTACAACAATCCTGGCGGGTCGGCCGCTACTTCTCGGTGGGAACGTTATATACGTTTATAACGTAATATAACGTAACCTAACCCATCTAGCTCCTCGCTGGTAATGTTTTACAGAATCCCGGTCGTGTCGACCCGTACTTCTCGGTGGAGACATTATATACGTCTATAACGTTATATATCCTAACCTAAGGCAATCTAACACATCGCATGTGGTATTTTACATCATTCCTAGCGGGTCGGAAACTACTTCTCGGTGGGAACATTATATACGTCTATAACGTTATATAACCTAAGCGAACCCATCTAGTCCCTCGCTGGTAATCTTTTACAGAATCCCGTTCGTGCCGGCCCGTACTTATCCGTGGGGACATTATATACGTCTATAACGTTATATATCCTAACCTAAGCCAACCTGGCATTTCGAATGTAGTATTTTACAACATTCCTAGCGGGTCGGCCCCCACTTCTCGGTGGGAACATTATATACTTCTATAACGTAATATAACCTAACCTAACCCATCTAGCCCCTCGCTGGTAATGTTTTACAGAATCGCGGACGTGTCGGCCCGTACTTCTCGGTGGGTACATTATATACGTCTATAACGTTATATATCCCAACCCAAGGCAACCTAACATCTCGGACGTAGTATTTTACAACATTCCAGGCGGTTCGGCCCCTACTTCTCGGTGGGAACATTATATACGTCTATAACGTAATATAACTTAACCGAACCCATCTAGTCCCTCGCTGGTAATGTTTTACAGAATCCCTCTCGTGTCGGCCCGTTCTCTTCCGTGGGGACATTATATACGTCTACAGCGTTATATATCCTAACCTTAGGCAGCCTAACATCTCGGATGTAGTATTTTGCAACATTCCTGGCGGATCGGCTCCTACTTCTCGGTGGGAACATTATATTCGTCTATAACGTAATATAACCTAACCTAAGCCATCTAGCCCATCGCTGCTATTGTTTTACAGAATCCTGTTCGTGTCGTCCCGTACGTCTTGGTGTGGGCATTATATACGTCTACAACGTTATATATCCTAACCTAAGCCAACCTAGCATCTCGAATGTAGTATTTTACAACATTCCTAGCGGGTCGGCCCCCACTTCTCGGTGGGAACATTATATACGTCTATATGGTAATATAACCTACCCTAACCCATCTAGCCCCTCGGTGATAATGTTTTACAGAATCCCGGTCGTGTCGACCCGTACTTCTCGGTGGGGACATTATACACGTCTATAACGTTATATATCCTAGCCTAAGGCAACCTAACACATCGCATGTAGTATTTTACAACATTCCTGGCGGGTCGGAAACTACTTCTCGGTGGGAACATTGTATACGTCTATAACGTAATATAACCTAACTTAACCCATCTAGCCCCTCCCTGCTAATGTTTTAGAGAATCCCGTTCGTGTCGGCCCATACTTCTCCTTGGGTACATTATATACGTCTATAACGTTATATATCCCAACCTAAGGCAACCTAACGTCTCGGATGTAGTATTCTCCAACATTCCTGGCGGGTCGGCCCCTACTTCTCGGTGGGAACATTATATACGTCTATATAGTAATATAACCAAACCTAACCCATCTAGCCCCTCTGTAGTAATGTTTTACAGTATCCCGGCCGTGTCGGCCCGTTCTTCTCCGTGGGGACATTATATACTTCTATAGCGTTATATATCCCAACCCAAGGCAGCCTAACATCACGGATGTAGTATTTTACAACATTCCTGGCGGGTCGGCCGCTACTTCTCGGTGGGAACATTATATACGTCTATATCGTAATATAACCTAACCTAACTCATCTAGCCACTCGGTGATATTGTTTTACAGAGTCCCGGTCGTGTCGGCCCGTACGTCCCGGTGGGGACATTATACACGTCTATAACGTTATATATCCCAACCTAAGGCAACCTAACATCTCGGATGTAGTATTTTCCAACATTCCTGGCGGGTCGGCCCCTACTTCTCGGTGGGAACATTATATACGTCTATATCGTAATATAACCTAACCTAACACATCTAGCCCAACGCTGGTAATGTTTTACAGAATTCCGTTCGTGTCGTCCCGTACGTCTTGGTGCGGACATTATATACGTCTATAACGTAATATAACCTAACCTAACCCATCTAGCCCCTGGCTGGTAATGTTTTACAGAATCCCGGTCGTTTCGTCCCGTACGTCTCGGTTGGGACATTATAAACGTCTACAGCGATATATATCCTAACCTCAGGCAGCCTAACATCACGGATGTAGTATTTTACAACATTCCTGGCGGGTCGGCCGCTACTTCTCGGTGGGAACATTATATACGTCTATAACGTAATATAACCTAACCTAAGCCATCTAGCCCCTCGCTGGTAATGTTTTACAGAATCCCGTACGTGGCGGCACGTACTCATCCGTGTGGACAATATATACGTCTATAACGTTATATATCCTAACCTAAGGCAACCTAACACTTCGGATGTAGTATTTTCCAACATTCCTGGCGGGTCGGCCCCTACTTCTCGGTGGGAACATTATATACGTCTATATCGTAATATAACCTACCCTAACCCATCTAGCCCCTCGGTGATAATGTTTTACAGAATCCCGGACGTGTCGACCCGTACTTCTCGGTGGGGACATTATACACGTCTATAACGTTATATATCCTAACCTAAGGCAATCTAACGCATCGCATGTAGTATTTTACAACACTCCTGGCGGGTCGGAAACTACTTCTCGGTGGGAACATTGTATACGTCTATAACGTAATATAACCTATTCTAACCCATCTAGCCCCTGGCTGGTAATGTTTTACAGAATCCCGGTCGTTTCGTCCCGTACGTCTCGGTTGGGACATTATAAACGTCTACAGCGATATATATCCTAACCTCAGGCAGCCTAACATCACGGATGTAGTATTTTACAACATTCCTGGCGGGTCGGCCGCTACTTCTCGGTGGGAACATTATATACGTCTATAACGTAATATAACCTAACCTAAGCCATCTAGCCCCTCGCTGGTAATGTTTTACAGAATCCCGTACGTGGCGGCACGTACTCATCCGTGTGGACAATATATACGTCTATAACGTTATATATCCTAACCTAAGGCAACCTAACACTTCGGATGTAGTATTTTCCAACATTCCTGGCGGGTCGGCCCCTACTTCTCGGTGGGAACATTATATACGTCTATATCGTAATATAACCTAACCTAACCCATCTAGCCCAACGCTGGTAATGTTTTACAGAATCCCGTTCGTGTCGTCCCGTACGTCTTGGTGGGGACATTATATACGTCTATAACGTTATATATCCTAACCTAAGCCAACCTAGCATCTCGAATGTAGTATTTTCCAACATTCCTGGCGGGTCGGCCCCTACTTCTCGGTGGGAACATTATATATGTCTATAACGTAATATAACTTAACCGAACCCATCTAGTCCCTCGCTGGTAATGTTTTACAGAATCCCTCTCGTGTCGGCCCGTTCTTTTCCGTGGGGACATTATATACGTCCACAGCGTTATATATCCTAACCTTAGGCAGCCTAACATCTCGGATGTAGTATTTTGCAACATTCCTGGCGGGTCGGCTCCTACTTCTCGGTGGGAACATTATATTCGTCTATAACGTAATATAACCTAACCTAAGCCATCTAGCCCATCGCTGCTATTGTTTTACAGAATCCTGTTCGTGTCGTCCCGTACGTCTTGGTGTGGGCATTATATACGTCTACAACGTTATATATCCTAACCTAAGCCAACCTAGCATCTCGAATGTAGTATTTTACAACATTCCTAGCGGGTCGGCCCCCACTTCTCGGTGGGAACATTATATACGTCTATATGGTAATATAACCTACCCTAACCCATCTAGCCCCTCGGTGATAATGTTTTACAGAATCCCGGTCGTGTCGACCCGTACTTCTCGGTGGGGACATTATACACGTCTATAACGTTATATATCCTAGCCTAAGGCAACCTAACACATCGCATGTAGTATTTTACAACATTCCTGGCGGGTCGGAAACTACTTCTCGGTGGGAACATTGTATACGTCTATAACGTAATATAACCTAACTTAACCCATCTAGCCCCTCCCTGCTAATGTTTTAGAGAATCCCGTTCGTGTCGGCCCATACTTCTCCTTGGGTACATTATATACGTCTATAACGTTATATATCCCAACCTAAGGCAACCTAACGTCTCGGATGTAGTATTCTCCAACATTCCTGGCGGGTCGGCCCCTACTTCTCGGTGGGAACATTATATACGTCTATATAGTAATATAACCAAACCTAACCCATCTAGCCCCTCTGTAGTAATGTTTTACAGTATCCCGGCCGTGTCGGCCCGTTCTTCTCCGTGGGGACATTATATACTTCTATAGCGTTATATATCCCAACCCAAGGCAGCCTAACATTACGGATGTAGTATTTTACAACATTCCTGGCGGGTCGGCCGCTACTTCTCGGTGGGAACATTATATACGTCTATATCGTAATATAACCTAACCTAACACATCTAGCCCAACGCTGGTAATGTTTTACAGAATCCCGTTCGTGTCGTCCCGTACGTCTTGGTGCGGACATTATATACGTCTATAACGTAATATAACCTAACCTAACCCATCTAGCCCCTGGCTGGTAATGTTTTACAGAATCCCGGTCGTTTCGTCCCGTACGTCTCGGTTGGGACATTATAAACGTCTACAGCGATATATATCCTAACCTCAGGCAGCCTAACATCACGGATGTAGTATTTTACAACATTCCTGGCGGGTCGGCCGCTACTTCTCGGTGGGAACATTATATACGTCTATAACGTAATATAACCTAACCTAAGCCATCTAGCCCCTCGCTGGTAATGTTTTACAGAATCCCGTACGTGGCGGCACGTACTCATCCGTGTGGACAATATATACGTCTATAACGTTATATATCCTAACCTAAGGCAACCTAACACTTCGGATGTAGTATTTTCCAACATTCCTGGCGGGTCGGCCCCTACTTCTCGGTGGGAACATTATATACGTCTATATCGTAATATAACCTAACCTAACCCATCTAGCCCAACGCTGGTAATGTTTTACAGAATCCCGTTCGTGTCGTCCCGTACGTCTTGGTGGGGACATTATATACGTCTATAACGTTATATATCCTAACCTAAGCCAACCTAGCATCTCGAATGTAGTATTTTCCAACTTTCCTGGCGGGTCGGCCCCTACTTCTCGGTGGGAACATTATATATGTCTATAACGTAATATAACTTAACCGAACCCATCTAGTCCCTCGCTGGTAATGTTTTACAGAATCCCTCTCGTGTCGGCCCGTTCTTTTCCGTGGGGACATTATATACGTCCACAGCGTTATATATCCTAACATCTCGGATGTAGTATTTTGCAACATTCCTGGCGGGTCGGCTCCTACTTCTCGGTGGGAACATTATATTCGTCTATAACGTAATATAACCTAACCTAAGCCATCTAGCCCATCGCTGCTATTGTTTTACAGAATCCTGTTCGTGTCGTCCCGTACGTCTTGGTGTGGGCATTATATACGTCTACAACGTTATATATCCTAACCTAAGCCAACCTAGCATCTCGAATGTAGTATTTTACAACATTCCTAGCGGGTCGGCCCCCACTTCTCGGTGGGAACATTATATACGTCTATATGGTAATATAACCTACCCTAACCCATCTAGCCCCTCGGTGATAATGTTTTACAGAATCCCGGTCGTGTCGACCCGTACTTCTCGGTGGGGACATTATACACGTCTATAACGTTATATATCCTAGCCTAAGGCAACCTAACACATCGCATGTAGTATTTTACAACATTCCTGGCGGGTCGGAAACTACTTCTCGGTGGGAACATTGTATACGTCTATAACGTAATATAACCTAACTTAACCCATCTAGCCCCTCCCTGCTAATGTTTTAGAGAATCCCGTTCGTGTCGGCCCATACTTCTCCTTGGGTACATTATATACGTCTATAACGTTATATATCCCAACCTAAGGCAACCTAACGTCTCGGATGTAGTATTCTCCAACATTCCTGGCGGGTCGGCCCCTACTTCTCGGTGGGAACATTATATACGTCTATATAGTAATATAACCAAACCTAACCCATCTAGCCCCTCTGTAGTAATGTTTTACAGTATCCCGGCCGTGTCGGCCCGTTCTTCTCCGTGGGGACATTATATACTTCTATAGCGTTATATATCCCAACCCAAGGCAGCCTAACATCACGGATGTAGTATTTTACAACATTCCTGGCGGGTCGGCCGCTACTTCTCGGTGGGAACATTATATACGTCTATATCGTAATATAACCTAACCTAACTCATCTAGCCACTCGGTGATATTGTTTTACAGAGTCCCGGTCGTGTCGGCCCGTACGTCCCGGTGGGGACATTATACACGTCTATAACGGTATATATCCCAACCTAAGGCAACCTAACATCTCGGATGTAGTATTTTCCAACATTCCTGGCGGGTCGGCCCCTACTTCTCGGTGGGAACATTATATACGTCTATATCGTAATATAACCTAACCTAACACATCTAGCCCAACGCTGGTAATGTTTTACAGAATCCCGTTCGTGTCGTCCCGTACGTCTTGGTGGGGACATTATATACGTCTATAACGTTATATATCCCAACCTAAGGCAACCTAACGTCTCGGATGTAGTATTCTCCAACATTCCTGGCGGGTCGGCCCCTACTTCTCGGTGGGAACATTATATACGGCTATATCGTAATATAACCAAACCTAACCCATCTAGCCCCTCGGTAGTAATGTTTTACAGTATCCCGGCCGTGTCGGCCCGTTCTTCTCCGTGGGGACATTATATACTTCTATAGCGTTATATATCCTAACCCAAGGCAGCCTAACATCACGGATGTAGTATTTTACAACATTCCTGGCGGGTCGGCCGCTATTTCTCGGTGGGAACATTATATAGGTCTATAACGTAATATAACCTGACCTAACCCATCTAGCCCCTCGCTGGTAATCTTTTACAGAATCCCGTTCGTGCCTGCCCGTACTTATCCGTGGGGACATTATGTACGTCCATAACGTTATATATCCCAACCTAAGGCAACCTAACACCTCGGAAGTAGTATTTTATAACATTCCTGGCGGGTCGGCTTCTACTACTCGGTGGGAACATTATATTCGTCTATAACGTAATATAACCTAACCTAATCCATCTAGTCCATCGCTGGTAATGTTTTACAGAATCCCGTTCGTGTCGTCTCGTACGTCTTGGTGGGGACATCATATACGTATATAACGTTATATATCCTAACCGAAGGCAGCCTAACATCACGGATGTAGTATTTTACAACATTCCTGGCGGGTCGGCCGCTACTTCTCGGTGGGAACATTATATACGTCTATAACGTAATATAACCTGATCTAACCCATCTAGCTCCTCGCTGGTAATGTTTTACAGAATCCCGGTCGTGTCGGCCCGTACTTCTCGGTGCGGACATTATATACGTCTATAATCTCATATGTCCCAACCTAAGGCAACCTAACAATTCGGACGTAGTATTTTCCAACATTTCTGGAGGGTCGGCCCTTACTTCTTGGTGGGAACATTATATACGTCTATATCGTATTATAACATAAGCTAACCCATCTAGCACCTCGGTGTTAATGTTTTACAGAATCCCGTTCGTGTCGGCACGTACTTCTCCGTGCGGACATTATATACGTCTATAACGTCATATTTCCTAACCTAAGGCAGCCTAACATCACGGATGTAGTCTTTTACAACATTCCTGGCATGTCGGCCGCTACTTCTCGGTGGGAACATTATAAACGTTATAACGTAATGTAACCTAACCTAACCCATCTAGCCCCTTGCTGGTAATGTTTTACAGAATCCCGGACGTGTCGGCCCGTACCTCTCCGTGGGAACATTATATACGTCTATAGCGTTATATATCCTAACCTAAGGCACCATCACACCTCGGATGTAGTATTTTACAACATTCCTGGCGGGCCGGCCCCTACTTCTCAGGGGGAAAATTATATACGTCTATAACCTCATACAACCTAACCTAACCCATCCAGCCCCCCGCTGGGAATGTTTTGTAGAATCCCGTTCGTGTAGCCCCGTACATCTCGGTGGGAGCATTATGTACGTCTATAACATTATATATCCTAACCTAAGGCAGCCTAACATCTCGGATGTAGTATTTTACAACATTCCTGGCGGGTCGGCCCCTACTTCTCGGTGGGAACATTATATACGTCTATAACGTAATATAACCTAACCTAACCCATCTGGCCATTCGCTGGTAATGTTTTACAGAATCCCGGTCTAGTCGCCCCGTACCTCTCCGTGGGAACATTATATACGTCTATAACATTATATATCCTAACCTGGGCAACCTAACACATCGGATGTAGTATTTTACAACAATCCTGGCGGGTCGGCCCCTACATCTCGGTTCGAACATTATATACGTCTATAAAGTAATATAACCTAACCTAACCCTTCTAGCCCCTCGCTGGTAATGTTTTACAGAATCCCGGTCGTGTCGGCCCGTACCTCTCCGTGGGAACATTATATACGTCTATTACGTTATATATCCTAACCTAAGGCAACCTCACACCTCGGATGCAGTATTTTACATCATTCCTGGCGGGCCGGCCCCTACTTCTCGGTGGGAACATTATATATGTCTATAACGTTATATAACCTACCCTAACCCATATAGCCCCTCGGTGATAATGTTTTACAGAATCCCGGTCGTGTCGGCGCGTTCCTCTCCGTGGGAACATTATATACGTCTATAACGTTATATATCCTAACCTAAGGCAACCTCACACCTCGGATGTAGTATTTTACATCATTCCTGGCGGGCCGGCCCCTACATCTCGGTACGAACATTATATACGTCTATAAAGTAATATAACCTTGTCTAACCCATCTAGCCCATCGCTGGTAATGTTTTACAGAATCCCGGTCGTGCCGGCCCGTACCTCTCCGTGGGAACATTATATACGTCTATAACGTTATATATCCTAACCTAAGGCAACCTCACACCTCGGATGTAGTATTTTACATCATTCCTGGCGGGCCGGCCCCTACATCTCAGTACGAACATTATATACGTCTATAAAGTAATATAACCTTACCTAACCCACCTAGCCCATCGCTGGTAGTGTTTTACAGAATCCCGGTCGTGCCGGCCCGTACCTCTCCGTGGGAACATTATATACGTCTATAGCATTATATATCCTAACCTAAGGCAACCTAACACATCGGATGTATTATTTTACAACATTCCTGGCGGGTCGGCCCCTACTTCTCGGTGGGAACATTATATACGTCTATAACGTAGTATAACCTAACCTAATCCATCTAGCCCCTCGCTGGTAATGTTTTACAGAATCCCGGTCGTGTCGGCGCGTTCCTCTCCGTGGGAACATTATATACGTCTATAACGTTATATATCCTAACCTAAGGCAACCTCACACCTCGGATGTAGTATTTTACATCATTCCTGGCGGGCCGGCCCCTACATCTCGGTACGAACATTATATACGTCTATAAAGTAATATAACCTTGTCTAACCCATCTAGCCCATCGCTGGTAATGTTTTACAGAATCCCGGTCGTGCCGGCCCGTACCTCTCCGTGGGAACATTATATACGTCTATAACGTTATATATCCTAACCTAAGGCAACCTCACACCTCGGATGTAGTATTTTACATCATTCCTGGCGGGCCGGCCCCTACTTCTCGGTGGGAACATTATATATGTCTATAACGTTATATAACCTAACCTAACCCATCTAGCTCCCCGCTGGGAATGTTTTGTAGAATCCCGTTCGTGTAGCCCCGTACGTCTCGGTGGGAACATTATATACGTCTATAACGTTATATATCCTAACCTAAGGCAGCCTAACATCTCGGATGTAGTATTTTACAACATTTCTGGCGGGTCGGGCCCTACTTCTCGGTGGGCACATTATATACGTCTATAAAGTAATATAACCTTACCTAACCCATCTAGCCCATCGCTGGTAATGTTTTACAGAATCCCGGTCGTGTCGGCCCGTTCCTCTCCGTGGGAACATTATATACGTCTATAACGTTATATATCCTAACCTAAGGCAACCTCACACCTCGTATGTAGTATTTTACATCATTCCTGGCGGGCCGGCCCCTACTTCTCGGTGGGAACATTATATATGTCTATAACGTTATATAACCTAACCTAACCCATCTAGCTCCCCGCTGGGAATGTTTTGTAGAATCCCGTTCGTGTAGCCCCGTACGTCTCGGTGGGAACATTATATACGTCTATAACGTTATATATCCTAACCTAAGGCAGCCTAACATCTCGGATGTAGTATTTTACAACATTCCTGGCGGGTCGGCCCCTACTTCTCGGTGGGCACATTATACACATCTATAAAGTAATATAACCTTACCTAACCCATCTAGCCCATCGCTGGTAATGTTTTACAGAATCCCGGTCGTGTCGGCCCGTTCCTCTCCGTGGGAACATTATATACGTCTATAACGTTATATATCCTAACCTAAGGCAACCTCACACCTCGGATGTAGTATTTTACATCATTCCTGGCGGGCCGGCCCCTACATCTCAGTACGAACATTATATACGTCTATAAAGTAATATAACCTTACCTAACCCACCTAGCCCATCGCTGGTAATGTTTTACAGAATCCCGGTCGTGCCGGCCCGTACCTCTCCGTGGGAACATTATATACGTCTATAGCATTATATATCCTAACCTAAGGCAACCTAACACATCGGTTGTATTATTTTACAACATTCCTGGCGGGTCGGCCCCTACTTCTCGATTGGAACATTATGTAAGTCTATAACGTTATATAACCTAACCTAATCCATCTAGCCCCTCGCTGGTAATGTTTTACAGAATCCCGGTCGTGTCGGCCCGTACCTCTCCTTGGGAACATTATATACGTCTATAACATTATATATCCTAACCTAAGGCTACCTAACACATCGGATGTAGTATTTTACAACAATCCTGGCGGGTCGGCCCCTACTTCTCGGTGGGAACATTATATATGTCTATAACGTTATATAACCTAACCTAACCCATCTAGCTCCCCGCTGGGAATGTTTTGTAGAATCCCGTTCGTGTAGCCCCGTACGTCTCGGTGGGAACATTATATACGTCTATAACGTTATATATCCTAACCTAAGGCAGCCTAACATCTCGGATGTAGTATTTTACAACATTCCTGGCGGATCGGCCCCTACTTCTCGGTGGGAACATTATATACGTCTATAAAGTAATATAACCTTACCTAACCCATCTAGCCCATCGCTGGTAATGTTTTACAGAATCCCGGTCGTGTCGGCCTGTTCCTCTCCGTGGGAACATTATATACGTCTATAACGTTATATATCCTAACCTAAGGCAACCTCACACCTCGGATGTAGTATTTTACATCATTCCTGGCGGGCCGGCCCCTACATCGCAGTACGAACATTATATACGTCTATAAAGTAATATAACCTTACCTAACCCACCTAGCCCATCGCTGGTAGTGTTTTACAGAATCCCGGTCGTGCCGGCCCGTACCTCTCCGTGGGAACATTATATACGTCTATAGCATTATATATCCTAACCTAAGGCAACCTAACACATCGGATGTATTATTTTACAACATTCCTGGCGGGTCGGCCCCTACTTCTCGGTGGGAACATTATATACGTTTATAACGTAGTATAACCTAACCTAATCCATCTAGCCCCTCGCTGGTAATGTTTTACAGAATCCCGGTCGTGTCGGCGCGTTCCTCTCCGTGGGAACATTATATACGTCTATAACGTTATATATCCTAACCTAAGGCAACCTCACACCTCGGATGTAGTATTTTACATCATTCCTGGCGGGCCGGCCCCTACATCTCGGTACGAACATTATATACGTCTATAAAGTAATATAACCTTGTCTAACCCATCTAGCCCATCGCTGGTAATGTTTTACAGAATCCCGGTCGTGCCGGCCCGTACCTCTCCGTGGGAACATTATATACGTCTATAACGTTATATATCCTAACCTAAGGCAACCTCACACCTCGGATGTAGTATTTTACATCATTCCTGGCGGGCCGGCCCCTACTTCTCGGTGGGAACATTATATATGTCTATAACGTTATATAACCTAACCTAACCCATCTAGCTCCCCGCTGGGAATGTTTTGTAGAAACCCGTTCGTGTCGCCCCGTACTTCTCGGTGGGGACATTATACACGTCTATAACGTTATATATCCTAACCTAAGGCAATCTAACATATCGCATGTAGTATTTTACAACATTCCTGGCGGGTCGGAAACTACTGCTCGGTGGGAACATTGTATACGTCTATAACGTAATATAACCTAATTTAACCCATCTAGCCCCTCGCTGCTAATGTTTTAGAGAATCCCGTTCGTGTCGGCCCGTACTTCTCCTTGGGGACATTATATACGTCTATAACGTTATATATCCCAACCTAAGGCAACCTAACGTCTCAGATGTAGTATTCTCCAACATTCCTGGCGGGTCGGCCCCTACTTCTCGGTGGGAACATTATATACGTCTATATCGTAATATAACCAAACCTAACCCATCTAGCCCCTCGGTAGTAATGTTTTACAGTATCCCGGCCGTGTCGGCCCGTTCTTCTCCGTGGGGACATTATATACTTCTATAGCGTCATATATCCTACCCCAAGGCAGCCTAACATCACGGATGTATTATTTTACAACATTCCTGGCGGGTCGGCCGCTATTTCTCGGTGGGAACATTATATACGTCTATAACGTAATATAACCTGACCTAACCCATCTAGCCCCTCGCTGGTAATCTTTTACAGAATCGCGTTCGTGCCTGCCCGTACTTATCCGTGGGGACATTATGTACGTCCATAACGTTATATATCCTAACCTAAGGCAACCTAACATCTCGGAAGTAGTATTTTATAACATTCCTGGCGGGTCGGCTTCTACTACTCGGTGGGAACATTATATTCGTCTATAACGTAATATAACCTAACCTAATCCATCTAGTCCATCGCTGGTAATGTTTTACAGAATCCCGTTCGTGTCGTCTCGTACGTCTTGGTGGGGACATCATATACGTATATAACGTTATATATCCTAACCTAAGGCAGCCTAACATCTCGGATGTAGTATTTTACAACATTCCTGGCGGGTCGGCCCCTACTTCTCGGTGGGAACATTATATACGTCTATAACGTAATATAACCTGATCTAACCCATCTAGCTCCTCGCTGGTAATGTTTTACAGAATCCCGGTCGTGCCGGCCCGTACCTCTCCGTGGGAACATTATATACGTCTATAACGTTATATATCCTAACCTAAGGCAACCTCACACCTCGGATGTAGTATTTTACATCATTCCTGGCGGGCCGGCCCCTACTTCTCGGTGGGAACATTATATATGTCTATAACGTTATATAACCTAACCTAACCCATCTAGCTCCCCGCTGGGAATGTTTTGTAGAATCCCGTTCGTGTAGCCCCGTACGTCTCGGTGGGAACATTATATACGTCTATAACGTTATATATCCTAACCTAAGGCAGCCTAACATCTCGGATGTAGTATTTTACAACATTCCTGGCGGATCGGCCCCTACTTCTCGGTGGGAACATTATATACGTCTATAAAGTAATATAACCTTACCTAACCCATCTAGCCCATCGCTGGTAATGTTTTACAGAATCCCGGTCGTGTCGGCCTGTTCCTCTCCGTGGGAACATTATATACGTCTATAACGTTATATATCCTAACCTAAGGCAACCTCACACCTCGGATGTAGTATTTTACATCATTCCTGGCGGGCCGGCCCCTACATCTCAGTACGAACATTATATACGTCTATAAAGTAATATAACCTTACCTAACCCACCTAGCCCATCGCTGGTAGTGTTTTACAGAATCCCGGTCGTGCCGGCCCGTACCTCTCCGTGGGAACATTATATACGTCTATAGCATTATATATCCTAACATAAGGCAACCTAACACATCGGATGTATTATTTTACAACATTCCTGGCGGGTCGGCCCCTACTTCTCGGTGGGAACATTATATACGTCTATAACGTAGTATAACCTAACCTAATCCATCTAGCCCCTCGCTGGTAATGTTTTACAGAATCCCGGTCGTGTCGGCGCGTTCCTCTCCGTGGGAACATTATATACGTCTATAACGTTATATATCCTAACCTAAGGCAACCTCACACCTCGGATGTAGTATTTTACATCATTCCTGGCGGGCCGGCCCCTACATCTCGGTACGAACATTATATACGTCTATAAAGTAATATAACCTTGTCTAACCCATCTAGCCCATCGCTGGTAATGTTTTACAGAATCCCGGTCGTGCCGGCCCGTACCTCTCCGTGGGAACATTATATACGTCTATAACGTTATATATCCTAACCTAAGGCAACCTCACACCTCGGATGTAGTATTTTACATCATTCCTGGCGGGCCGGCCCCTACTTCTCGGTGGGAACATTATATATGTCTATAACGTTATATAACCTAACCTAACCCATCTAGCTCCCCGCTGGGAATGTTTTGTAGAATCCCGTTCGTGTAGCCCCGTACGTCTCGGTGGGAACATTATATACGTCTATAACGTTATATATCCTAACCTAAGGCAGCCTAACATCTCGGATGTAGTATTTTACAACATTCCTGGCGGGTCGGGCCCTACTTCTCGGTGGGCACATTATATACGTCTATAAAGTAATATAACCTTACCTAACCCATCTAGCCCATCGCTGGTAATGTTTTACAGAATCCCGGTCGTGTCGGCCCGTTCCTCTCCGTGGGAACATTATATACGTCTATAACGTTATATATCCTAACCTAAGGCAACCTCACACCTCGTATGTAGTATTTTACATCATTCCTGGCGGGCCGGCCCCTACTTCTCGGTGGGAACATTATATATGTCTATAACGTTATATAACCTAACCTAACCCATCTAGCTCCCCGCTGGGAATGTTTTGTAGAATCCCGTTCGTGTAGCCCCGTACGTCTCGGTGGGAACATTATATACGTCTATAACGTTATATATCCTAACCTAAGGCAGCCTAACATCTCGGATGTAGTATTTTACAACATTCCTGGCGGGTCGGCCCCTACTTCTCGGTGGGCACATTATACACATCTATAAAGTAATATAACCTTACCTAACCCATCTAGCCCATCGCTGGTAATGTTTTACAGAATCCCGGTCGTGTCGGCCCGTTCCTCTCCGTGGGAACATTATATACGTCTATAACGTTATATATCCTAACCTAAGGCAACCTCACACCTCGGATGTAGTATTTTACATCATTCCTGGCGGGCCGGCCCCTACATCTCAGTACGAACATTATATACGTCTATAAAGTAATATAACCTTACCTAACCCACCTAGCCCATCGCTGGTAATGTTTTACAGAATCCCGGTCGTGCCGGCCCGTACCTCTCCGTGGGAACATTATATACGTCTATAGCATTATATATCCTAACCTAAGGCAACCTAACACATCGGATGTATTATTTTACAACATTCCTGGCGGGTCGGCCCCTACTTCTCGATTGGAACATTATGTAAGTCTATAACGTTATATAACCTAACCTAATCCATCTAGCCCCTCGCTGGTAATGTTTTACAGAATCCCGGTCGTGTCGGCCCGTACCTCTCCTTGGGAACATTATATACGTCTATAACATTATATATCCTAACCTAAGGCTACCTAACACATCGGATGTAGTATTTTACAACAATCCTGGCGGGTCGGCCCCTACTTCTCGGTGGGAACATTATATATGTCTATAACGTTATATAACCTAACCTAACCCATCTAGCTCCCCGCTGGGAATGTTTTGTAGAATCCCGTTCGTGTAGCCCCGTACGTCTCGGTGGGAACATTATATACGTCTATAACGTTATATATCCTAACCTAAGGCAGCCTAACATCTCGGATGTAGTATTTTACAACATTCCTGGCGGATCGGCCCCTACTTCTCGGTGGGAACATTATATACGTCTATAAAGTAATATAACCTTACCTAACCCATCTAGCCCATCGCTGGTAATGTTTTACAGAATCCCGGTCGTGTCGGCCTGTTCCTCTCCGTGGGAACATTATATACGTCTATAACGTTATATATCCTAACCTAAGGCAACCTCACACCTCGGATGTAGTATTTTACATCATTCCTGGCGGGCCGGCCCCTACATCTCAGTACGAACATTATATACGTCTATAAAGTAATATAACCTTACCTAACCCACCTAGCCCATCGCTGGTAGTGTTTTACAGAATCCCGGTCGTGCCGGCCCGTACCTCTCCGTGGGAACATTATATACGTCTATAGCATTATATATCCTAACCTAAGGCAACCTAACACATCGGATGTATTATTTTACAACATTCCTGGCGGGTCGGCCCCTACTTCTCGGTGGGAACATTATATACGTTTATAACGTAGTATAACCTAACCTAATCCATCTAGCCCCTCGCTGGTAATGTTTTACAGAATCCCGGTCGTGTCGGCGCGTTCCTCTCCGTGGGAACATTATATACGTCTATAACGTTATATATCCTAACCTAAGGCAACCTCACACCTCGGATGTAGTATTTTACATCATTCCTGGCGGGCCGGCCCCTACATCTCGGTACGAACATTATATACGTCTATAAAGTAATATAACCTTGTCTAACCCATCTAGCCCATCGCTGGTAATGTTTTACAGAATCCCGGTCGTGCCGGCCCGTACCTCTCCGTGGGAACATTATATACGTCTATAACGTTATATATCCTAACCTAAGGCAACCTCACATCTCGGATGTAGTATTTTACAACATTCCTGGCGGGTCGGCCCCTACTTCTCGGTGGGAACATTATATACGTCTATAACGTAATATAACCTGATCTAACCCATCTAGCTCCTCGCTGGTAATGTTTTACAGAATCCCGGTCGTGCCGGCCCGTACCTCTCCGTGGGAACATTATATACGTCTATAACGTTATATATCCTAACCTAAGGCAACCTCACACCTCGGATGTAGTATTTTACATCATTCCTGGCGGGCCGGCCCCTACTTCTCGGTGGGAACATTATATATGTCTATAACGTTATATAACCTAACCTAACCCATCTAGCTCCCCGCTGTGAATGTTTTGTAGAATCCCGTTCGTGTAGCCCCGTACGTCTCGGTGGGAACATTATATACGTCTATAACGTTATATATCCTAACCTAAGGCAGCCTAACATCTCGGATGTAGTATTTTACAACATTCCTGGCGGATCGGCCCCTACTTCTCGGTGGGAACATTATATACGTCTATAAAGTAATATAACCTTACCTAACCCATCTAGCCCATCGCTGGTAATGTTTTACAGAATCCCGGTCGTGTCGGCCTGTTCCTCTCCGTGGGAACATTATATACGTCTATAACGTTATATATCCTAACCTAAGGCAACCTCACACCTCGGATGTAGTATTTTACATCATTCCTGGCGGGCCGGCCCCTACATCTCAGTACGAACATTATATACGTCTATAAAGTAATATAACCTTACCTAACCCACCTAGCCCATCGCTGGTAGTGTTTTACAGAATCCCGGTCGTGCCGGCCCGTACCTCTCCGTGGGAACATTATATACGTCTATAGCATTATATATCCTAACCTAAGGCAACCTAACACATCGGATGTATTATTTTACAACATTCCTGGCGGGTCGGCCCCTACTTCTCGGTGGGAACATTATATACGTCTATAACGTAGTATAACCTAACCTAATCCATCTAGCCCCTCGCTGGTAATGTTTTACAGAATCCCGGTCGTGTCGGCGCGTTCCTCTCCGTGGGAACATTATATACGTCTATAACGTTATATATCCTAACCTAAGGCAACCTCACACCTCGGATGTAGTATTTTACATCATTCCTGGCGGGCCGGCCCCTACATCTCGGTACGAACATTATATACGTCTATAAAGTAATATAACCTTGTCTAACCCATCTAGCCCATCGCTGGTAATGTTTTACAGAATCCCGGTCGTGCCGGCCCGTACCTCTCCGTGGGAACATTATATACGTCTATAACGTTATATATCCTAACCTAAGGCAACCTCACACCTCGGATGTAGTATTTTACATCATTCCTGGCGGGCCGGCCCCTACTTCTCGGTGGGAACATTATATATGTCTATAACGTTATATAACCTAACCTAACCCATCTAGCTCCCCGCTGGGAATGTTTTGTAGAATCCCGTTCGTGTAGCCCCGTACGTCTCGGTGGGAACATTATATACGTCTATAACGTTATATATCCTAACCTAAGGCAGCCTAACATCTCGGATGTAGTATTTTACAACATTCCTGGCGGGTCGGGCCCTACTTCTCGGTGGGCACATTATATACGTCTATAAAGTAATATAACCTTACCTAACCCATCTAGCCCATCGCTGGTAATGTTTTACAGAATCCCGGTCGTGTCGGCCCGTTCCTCTCCGTGGGAACATTATATACGTCTATAACGTTATATATCCTAACCTAAGGCAACCTCACACCTCGTATGTAGTATTTTACATCATTCCTGGCGGGCCGGCCCCTACTTCTCGGTGGGAACATTATATATGTCTATAACGTTATATAACCTAACCTAACCCATCTAGCTCCCCGCTGGGAATGTTTTGTAGAATCCTGTTCGTGTAGCCCCGTACGTCTCGGTGGGAACATTATATACGTCTATAACGTTATATATCCTAACCTAAGGCAGCCTAACATCTCGGATGTAGTATTTTACAACATTCCTGGCGGGTCGGCCCCTACTTCTCGGTGGGCACATTATACACATCTATAAAGTAATATAACCTTACCTAACCCATCTAGCCCATCGCTGGTAATGTTTTACAGAATCCCGGTCGTGTCGGCCCGTTCCTCTCCGTGGGAACATTATATACGTCTATAACGTTATATATCCTAACCTAAGGCAACCTCACACCTCGGATGTAGTATTTTACATCATTCCTGGCGGGCCGGCCCCTACATCTCAGTACGAACATTATATACGTCTATAAAGTAATATAACCTTACCTAACCCACCTAGCCCATCGCTGGTAATGTTTTACAGAATCCCGGTCGTGCCGGCCCGTACCTCTCCGTGGGAACATTATATACGTCTATAGCATTATATATCCTAACCTAAGGCAACCTAACACATCGGATGTATTATTTTACAACATTCCTGGCGGGTCGGCCCCTACTTCTCGATTGGAACATTATGTAAGTCTATAACGTTATATAACCTAACCTAATCCATCTAGCCCCTCGCTGGTAATGTTTTACAGAATCCCGGTCGTGTCGGCCCGTACCTCTCCTTGGGAACATTATATACGTCTATAACATTATATATCCTAACCTAAGGCTACCTAACACATCGGATGTAGTATTTTACAACAATCCTGGCGGGTCGGCCCCTACTTCTCGGTGGGAACATTATATATGTCTATAACGTTATATAACCTAACCTAACCCATCTAGCTCCCCGCTGGGAATGTTTTGTAGAATCCCGTTCGTGTAGCCCCGTACGTCTCGGTGGGAACATTATATACGTCTATAACGTTATATATCCTAACCTAAGGCAGCCTAACATCTCGGATGTAGTATTTTACAACATTCCTGGCGGATCGGCCCCTACTTCTCGGTGGGAACATTATATACGTCTATAAAGTAATATAACCTTACCTAACCCATCTAGCCCATCGCTGGTAATGTTTTACAGAATCCCGGTCGTGTCGGCCTGTTCCTCTCCGTGGGAACATTATATACGTCTATAACGTTATATATCCTAACCTAAGGCAACCTCACACCTCGGATGTAGTATTTTACATCATTCCTGGCGGGCCGGCCCCTACATCTCAGTACGAACATTATATACGTCTATAAAGTAATATAACCTTACCTAACCCACCTAGCCCATCGCTGGTAGTGTTTTACAGAATCCCGGTCGTGCCGGCCCGTACCTCTCCGTGGGAACATTATATACGTCTATAACGTTATATATCCTAACCTAAGGCAACCTCACACCTCGGATGTAGTATTTTACATCATTCCTGGCGGGCCGGCCCCTACATCTCAGTACGAACATTATATACGTCTATAAAGTAATATAACCTTACCTAACCCACCTAGCCCATCGCTGGTAATGTTTTACAGAATCCCGGTCGTGCCGGCCCGTACCTCTCCGTGGGAACATTATATACGTCTATAGCATTATATATCCTAACCTAAGGCAACCTAACACATCGGATGTATTATTTTACAACATTCCTGGCGGGTCGGCCCCTACTTCTCGATTGGAACATTATGTAAGTCTATAACGTTATATAACCTAACCTAATCCATCTAGCCCCTCGCTGGTAATGTTTTACAGAATCCCGGTCGTGTCGGCCCGTACCTCTCCTTGGGAACATTATATACGTCTATAACATTATATATCCTAACCTAAGGCTACCTAACACATCGGATGTAGTATTTTACAACAATCCTGGCGGGTCGGCCCCTACTTCTCGGTGGGAACATTATATACGTCTATAACGTAATATAACCTAACCTAATCCATCTAGCCCCTCGCTGGTAATGTTTTACAGAATCCCGGTCGTGTCGGCGCGTTCCTCTCCGTGGGAACATTATATACGTCTATAACGTTATATATCCTAACCTAAGGCAACCTCACACCTCGGATGTAGTATTTTACATCATTCCTGGCGGGCCGGCCCCTACATCTCGGTACGAACATTATATACGTCTATAAAGTAATATAACCTTACCTAACCCATCTAGCCCATCGCTGGTAATGTTTTACAGAATCCCGGTCGTGTCGGCCCGTACCTCTCCGTGGGAACATTATGTACGTCTATAACGTTATATATCCTAACCTAAGGCGACCTAACACATCGGATGTAGGATTCTACAACATTCCTGGCTGTCCGGCCCCTACTTCTCAGTGGGAACATTATATACGTCTATAACCTCATATAACCTAACCTAACCCATCTAGACCCCGCTGGGAATGTTTTGTAGAATCCCGGTCGTGTAGCCCAGTACGTCTCGGTGGGAACATTATGTACGTCTATAACGTTATATATCCTAACCTAAGGAACCTCACACCTCGGATGTAGTATTTTACAACATTCCTGGCGGGTCGGCCCCTACTTCTCGGTGGGAACATTATATACGTCTATAACGTAATATAACCTAACCTAACCCACCTGGCCATTCGCTGGTAATGATTTACAGAATCCCAGTCGTGTCGCCCCGTACCTCTCCGTGGGTACATTATATACGTCTATAACGTTATATATCCTAACCTAAGGCAACCTCACACCTCGGATGCAGCATTTTACAACATTCCTGGCGGGCCGGCCCCTACTTCTCAGTGGGAACATTATATACGTCTATAACCTCATTTAACCTAACCTAACCCATCTAGACCCCGCTGAGAATGTTTTGTAGAATCCCGTTCGTGTAGCCCCGTACGTCTCTGTGGGAACATTATATACGTCTATAACATTATATATCCTAACCTAAGGCAGCCTAACATCTCGGATGTCGTATTTTACAACATTCCTGGCGGGTCGGCCGCTACTTCTCAGTGGGAACATTATATACGTCTATAACGTAATATAACCTAACCTAACCCATCTAGCCATTCGCTTATGTTTTACAGAATCCCGGTCGTGTCGGCCCGTACCTCTCCGTGGGAACATCATATACGTCTATAACATTATATATCCTAACCTAAGGCAACCTCACACCTCGGATGTAGTATTTTACATCATTCCTGGCGGGCCGGCCCCTACATCTCGGTTCGAACATTATATACGTCTATAAAGTAATATAACCTAACCTAACCCATCTAGCCCCTCGCTAGTAATGTTTTACAGACTCCCGGTCGTGTCGGCTCTTACCTCTCCGTGGGAACATTATGTACGTCTATAACGTTATATATCCTAACCTAAGGCAACCTCACACCTCGGATGTAGTATATTACAACATTCCTGTCGGGTCGGCCCCTACTTCTCGGTGGGGACATTATATACGTCTATAACTTAATATAGCCTAACCTAACCCATCTAGCCATTCGCTGCTAATGTTTTACAGAATCCCGGTCGTGTCGCCCCGTACCTCTCCGTGGGAACATTATATACGTCTATAACGTTATATATCCTAACATAAGGCAACCTCACACCTCGGATGTAGGATTCTACAACATTCCTGGCTGTCCGGCCCCTACTTCTCAGTGGGAACATTATATACGTCTATAACCTCATTTAACCTAACCTAACCCATCTAGACCCCGCTGAGAATGTTTTGTAGAATCCCGTTCGTGTAGCCCCGTACGTCTCTGTGGGAACATTATATACGTCTATAACATTATATATCCTAACCTAAGGCAGCCTAACATCTCGGATGTCGTATTTTACAACATTCCTGGCGGGTCGGCCGCTACTTCTCAGTGGGAACATTATATACGTCTATAACGTAATATAACCTAACCTAACCCATCTAGCCATTCGCTTATGTTTTACAGAATCCCGGTCGTGTCGGCCCGTACCTCTCCGTGGGAACATCATATACGTCTATAACATTATATATCCTAACCTAAGGCAACCTCACACCTCGGATGTAGTATTTTACATCATTCCTGGCGGGCCGGCCCCTACATCTCGGTTCGAACATTATATACGTCTATAAAGTAATATAACCTAACCTAACCCATCTAGCCCCTCGCTCGTAATGTTTTACAGACTCCCGGTCGTGTCGGCTCTTACCTCTCCGTGGGAACATTATGTACGTCTATAACGTTATATATCCTAACCTAAGGCAACCTCACACCTCGGATGTAGTATATTACAACATTCCTGTCGGGTCGGCCCCTACTTCTCGGTGGGGACATTATATACGTCTATAACTTAATATTGCCTAACCTAACCCATCTAGCCATTCGCTGCTAATGTTTTACAGAATCCCGGTCGTGTCGCCCCGTACCTCTCCGTGGGAACATTATATACGTCTATAACGTTATATATCCTAACCTACGGCAACGTAACACATCGGATGTAGTATTTTACAACATTCCTGGAGGGTCGGCCCCTACTTCTCGGTGGGAACATTATATACGTCTATAACGTAATATAACCTAACCTAACCCATCTAGCCATTCGCTGGTAATGTTTTACAGAATCCCGGTCGTGCCGGCCCGTACCTCTCGGTGGGAACATTATATACGTCTATAACATTATATATCCCAACCTAAGGCAGCCTAACACATCGGATGTAGTATTTTACAACATTCCTGGCGGGTCGGTCCCTACTTCTCGGTTGGAACATTATGTAAGTCTATAACGTTATATAACCTAACCTAATCCATCTAGCCCCTCGCTGGTAATGTTTTACAGAATCCCGGTCGCGTCGGACCGTACCTCTCCGTGGGAACATTATATACGTCTATAACATTATATATCCTAACCTAAGGCAACCAAACACATCGGATGTAGTATTTTACAACATTCCTGGCGGGTCGGCCCCTACTTCACCGTGGGAACATTATATACGTCTATAACGTAATATAACCTAACCTAACCCATCTGGCCATTCGCTTGTAATGTTTTACAGAATCCCGGTCGTGTCGCCCCGTACCTCTCCGTGGGAACATTATATACGTCTATAACGTTATATATCCTAACATAAGGCAACCTCACACCTCGGATGTAGGATTCTACAACATTCCTGGCTGTCCGGCCCCTACTTCTCAGTGGGAACATTATATACGTCTATAACCTCATATAACCTAACCTAACCCATCCAGACCCCGCTGGGAATGTTTTGTAGAATCCCGTTCTTGTAGCCCCGTACGTCTCGGTGGGAACATTATATACGACTATAACGTTATATATCGTAACCTAAGGCAGCCTAACATCTCGGATGTAGTATTTTACAACATTCCTGGCGGGTCGGCCGCTACTTCTCGGTGGGAACATTATATACGTCTATAACGTTATATAACCTAACCTAATCCATCTAGCACCTCGCTGGTAATGTTTTACAGAATCCCGGTCGTGTCGGCCCGTTCCTCTCCGTGGGAACATTATATACGTCTATAACGTTATATATCCTAACCTAAGGCAACCTCACACCTCGGATGTAGTATTTTACATCATTCCTGGCGGGCCGGCCCCTACATGTCGGTACGAACATTATATACGTCTATAAAGTAATATAACCTTACCTAACCCATCTAGCCCATCGCTGGTAATGTTTTACAGAATCCCGGTCGTGCCGGCCCGTACCTCTCCGTGGGAACATTATATACGTCTATAACATTATATATCCTAACCTAAGGCAACCTAACACATCGGATGTATTATTTTACAACATTCCTGGCGGGTCCGCCCCTACTTCTCGGTTGGAACATTATGTAAGTATATAACGTTATATAACCTAACCTAATCCATCTAGCCCCTCGCTGGTAATGTTTTACAGAATCCCGGTCGTGTCGGCCCGTACCTCTCCGTGGGAACATTATGTACGTCTATAACGTTATATATCCTAACCTAAGGCACCCTAACACGTCGGATGTAGTATTTTACAACATTCCTTGCGGGTCGGCCCCTGCTTCTCGGTGGGAACATTATATACGTCTATAACGTAATACAACCTAACCTAACCCATCTAGCCATTCGCTGGTAATGTTTTACAGAATCCCGGTCGTGTCGGCCCGTACCTCTCCGTGGGAAAATTATGTACGTCTATAACGTTATATATCCTAACCTAAGGAACCTCACACCTCGGATGTAGTATTTTACAACATTCCTGGCGGGTCGGCCCCTACTTCTCGGTGGGAACATTATATACGTCTATAACGTAATATAACCTAACCTAACCCACCTGGCCATTCGCTGGTAATGATTTACAGAATCCCAGTCGTGTCGCCCCGTACCTCTCCGTGGGTACATTATATACGTCTATAACGTTATATATCCTAACCTAAGGCAACCTCACACCTCGGATGCAGCATTTTACAACATTCCTGGCGGGCCGGCCCCTACTTCTCAGTGGGAACATTATATACGTCTATAACCTCATTTAACCTAACCTAACCCATCTAGACCCCGCTGGGAATGTTTTGTAGAATCCCGTTCGTGTAGCCCCGTACGTCTCGGTGGGAACATTATATACGTCTATAACATTATATATCCTAACCTAAGGCAGCCTAACATCTCGGATATCGTATTTTACAACATTCCTGGCGGGTCGGCCGCTACTTCTCAGTGGGAACATTATATACGTCTATAACGTAATATAACCTAACCTAACCCATCTAGCCATTCGCTTATGTTTTACAGAATCCCGGTCGTGTCGGCCCGTACCTCTCCGTGGGAACATCATATACGTCTATAACATTATATATCCTAACCTAAGGCAACCTCACACCTCGGATGTAGTATTTTACATCATTCGTGGCGGGCCGGCCCTTACATCTCGGTTCGAACATTATATACGTCTATAAAGTAATATAACCTAACCTAACCCATCTAGCCCCTCGCTAGTAATGTTTTACAGACTCCCGGTCGTGTCGGCTCTTACCTCTCCGTGGGAACATTATGTACGTCTATAACGTTATATATCCTAACCTAAGGCAACCTCACACCTCGGATGTAGTATATTACAACATTCCTGTCGGGTCGGCCCCTACTTCTCGGTGGGGACATTATATACGTCTATAACTTAATATAGCCTAACCTAACCCATCTAGCCATTCGCTGCTAATGTTTTACAGAATCCCGGTCGTGTCGCCCCGTACCTCTCCGTGGGAACATTATATACGTCTATAACGTTATATATCCTAACCTACGGCAACCTAACACATCGGATGTAGTATTTTACAACATTCCTGGCGGGCCGGCCCCTACTTCTCAGTGGGAACATTATATACGTCTATAACCTCATTTAACCTAACCTAACCCATCTAGACCCCGCTGAGAATGTTTTGTAGAATCCCGTTCGTGTAGCCCCGTACGTCTCTGTGGGAACATTATATACGTCTATAACATTATATATCCTAACCTAAGGCGGCCTAACATCTCGGATGTCGTATTTTACAACATTCCTGGCGGGTCGGCCGCTACTTCTCAGTGGGAACATTATATACGTCTATAACGTAATATAACCTAACCTAACCCATCTAGCCATTCGCTTATGTTTTACAGAATCCCGGTCGTGTCGGCCCGTACCTCTCCGTGGGAACATCATATACGTCTATAACATTATATATCCTAACCTAAGGCAACCTCACACCTCGGATGTAGTATTTTACATCATTCCTGGCGGGCCGGCCCCTACATCTCGGTTCGAACATTATATACGTCTATAAAGTAATATAACCTAACCTAACCCATCTAGCCCCTCGCTAGTAATGTTTTACAGACTCCCGGTCGTGTCGGCTCTTACCTCTCCGTGGGAACATTATGTACGTCTATAACGTTATATATCCTAACCTAAGGCAACCTCACACCTCGGATGCAGCATTTTACAACATTCCTGGCGGGCCGGCCCCTACTTCTCAGTGGGAACATTATATACGTCTATAACCTCATTTAACCTAACCTAACCCATCTAGACCCCGCTGGGAATGTTTTGTAGAATCCCGTTCGGGTAGCCCCGTACGTCTCGGTGGGAACATTATATACGTCTATAACATTATATATCCTAAACTAAGGCAGCCTAACATCTCGGATGTCGTATTTTACAACATTCCTGGCGGGTCGGCCGCTACTTCTCAGTGGGAACATTATATACGTCTATAACGTAATATAACCTAACCTAACCCATCTAGCCATTCGCTTATGTTTTACAGAATCCCGGTCGTGTCGGCCCGTACCTCTCCGTGGGAACATCATATACGTCTATAACATTATATATCCTAACCTAAGGCAACCTCACACCTCGGATGTAGTATTTTACATCATTCCTGGCGGGCCGGCCCTTACATCTCGGTTCGAACATTATATACGTCTATAAAGTAATATAACCTAACCTAACCCATCTAGCCCCTCGCTAGTAATGTTTTACAGACTCCCGGTCGTGTCGGCTCTTTCCTCTCCGTGGGAACATTATGTACGTCTATAACGTTATATATCCTAACCTAAGGCAACCTCACACCTCGGATGTAGTATTTTACATCATTCCTGGCGGGCCGGCCCCTACATGTCGGTACGAACATTATATACGTCTATAAAGTAATATAACCTTACCTAACCCATCTAGCCCATCGCTGGTAATGTTTTACAGAATCCCGGTCGTGCCGGCCCGTACCTCTCCGTGGGAACATTATATACGTCTGTAACATTATATATCCTAACCTAAGGCAACCTAACACATCGGATGTATTATTTTACAACATTCCTGGCGGGTCCGCCCCTACTTCTCGGTTGGAACATTATGTAAGTCTATAACGTTATATAACCTAACCTAATCCATCTAGCCCCTCGCTGGTAATGTTTTACAGAATCCCGGTCGTGTCGGCCCGTACCTCTCCGTGGGAACATTATATACGTCTATAACATTATATATCCTAACCTAAGGCAACCTAACACATCGGATGTAGTATTTTACAACAACCCTGGCGGGTCGGCCCCTACTTCTCGGTGGGAACATTATATACGTCTATAACGTTATATAACCTAACCTAATCCATCTAGCCCCTCGCTGGTAATGTTTTACAGAATCCCGGTCGTGTCGGCCCGTACCTCTCCGTGGGAAAATTATGTACGTCTATAACGTTATATATCCTAACCTAAGGCAACCTCACACCTCGGATGCAGCATTTTACAACATTCCTGGCGGGCCGGCCCCTACTTCTCAGTGGGAACATTATATACGTCTATAACCTCATTTAACCTAACCTAACCCATCTAGACCCCGCTGGGAATGTTTTGTAGAATCCCGTTCGTGTAGCCCCGTACGTCTCGGTGGGAACATTATATACGTCTATAACATTATATATCCTAACCTAAGGCAGCCTAACATCTCGGATGTCGTATTTTACAACATTCCTGGCGGGTCGGCCGCTACTTCTCAGTGGGAACATTATATACGTCTATAACGTAATATAACCTAACCTAACCCATCTAGCCATTCGCTTATGTTTTACAGAATCCCGGTCGTGTCGGCCCGTACCTCTCCGTGGGAACATCATATACGTCTATAACATTATATATCCTAACCTAAGGCAACCTCACACCTCGGATGTAGTATTTTACATCATTCCTGGCGGGCCGGCCCTTACATCTCGGTTCGAACATTATATACGTCTATAAAGTAATATAACCTAACCTAACCCATCTAGCCCCTCGCTAGTAATGTTTTACAGACTCCCGGTCGTGTCGGCTCTTACCTCTCCGTGGGAACATTATGTACGTCTATAACGTTATATATCCTAACCTAAGGCAACCTCACACCTCGGATGTAGTATATTACAACATTCCTGTCGGGTCGGCCCCTACTTCTCGGTGGGGACATTATATACGTCTATAACTTAATATAGCCTAACCTAACCCATCTAGCCATTCGCTGCTAATGTTTTACAGAATCCCGGTCGTGTCGCCCCGTACCTCTCCGTGGGAACATTATATACGTCTATAACGTTATATATCCTACCCTACGGCAACCTAACACATCGGATGTAGTATTTTACAACATTCCTGGAGGGTCGACCCCTACTTCTCGGTGGGAACATTATATACGTCTATAACGTAATATAACCTAACCTAACCCATCTAGCCATTCGCTGGTAATGTTTTACAGAATCCCGGTCGTGCCGGCCCGTACCTCTCGGTGGGAACATTATATACGTCTATAACATTATATATCCTAACCTAAGGCAGCCTAACACATCGGATGTAGTATTTTACAACATTCCTGGCGGGTCGGTCCCTACTTCTCGGTTGGAACATTATGTAAGTCTATAACGTTATATAACCTAACCTAATCCATCTAGCCCCTCGCTGGTAATGTTTTACAGAATCCCGGTCGCGTCGGACCGTACCTCTCCGTGGGAACATTATATACGTCTATAACATTATATATCCTAACCTAAGGCAACCAAACACATCGGATGTAGTATTTTACAACATTCCTGGCGGGTCGGCCCCTACTTCACGGTGGGAACATTATATACGTCTATAACGTAATATAACCTAACCTAACCCATCTGGCCATTCGCTGCTAATGTTTTACAGAATCCCGGTCGTGTCGCCCCGTACCTCTCCGTGGGAACATTATATACGTCTATAACGTTATATATCCTAACATAAGGCAACCTCACACCTCGGATGTAGGATTCTACAACATTCCTGGCTGTCCGGCCCCTACTTCTCAGTGGGAACATTATATACGTCTATAACCTCATATAACCTAACCTAACCCATCCAGACCCCGCTGGGAATGTTTTGTAGAATCCCGTTCTTGTAGCCCCGTACGTCTCGGTGGGAACATTATATACGACTATAACGTTATATATCGTAACCTAAGGCAGCCTAACATCTCGGATGTAGTATTTTACAACATTCCTGGCGGGTCGGCCGCTACTTCTCGGTGGGAACATTATATACGTCTATAACGTTATATAACCTAACCTAATCCATCTAGCACCTCGCTGGTAATGTTTTACAGAATCCCGGTCGTGTCGGCCCGTTCCTCTCCGTGGGAACATTATATACGTCTATAACGTTATATATCCTAACCTAAGGCAACCTCACACCTCGGATGTAGTATTTTACATCATTCCTGGCGGGCCGGCCCCTACATGTCGGTACGAACATTATATACGTCTATAAAGTAATATAACCTTACCTAACCCATCTAGCCCATCGCTGGTAATGTTTTACAGAATCCCGGTCGTGCCGGCCCGTACCTCTCCGTGGGAACATTATATACGTCTGTAACATTATATATCCTAACCTAAGGCAACCTAACACATCGGATGTATTATTTTACAACATTCCTGGCGGGTCCGCCCCTACTTCTCGGTTGGAACATTATGTAAGTCTATAACGTTATATAACCTAACCTAATCCATCTAGCCCCTCGCTGGTAATGTTTTACAGAATCCCGGTCGTGTCGGCCCGTACCTCTCCGTGGGAACATTATATACGTCTATAACATTATATATCCTAACCTAAGGCAACCTAACACATCGGATGTAGTATTTTACAACAACCCTGGCGGGTCGGCCCCTACTTCTCGGTGGGAACATTATATACGTCTATAACGTTATATAACCTAACCTAATCCATCTAGCCCCTCGCTGGTAATGTTTTACAGAATCCCGGTCGTGTCGGCCCGTACCTCTCCGTGGGAAAATTATGTACGTCTATAACGTTATATATCCTAACCTAAGGCAACCTCACACCTCGGATGCAGCATTTTACAACATTCCTGGCGGGCCGGCCCCTACTTCTCAGTGGGAACATTATATACGTCTATAACCTCATTTAACCTAACCTAACCCATCTAGACCCCGCTGGGAATGTTTTGTAGAATCCCGTTCGTGTAGCCCCGTACGTCTCGGTGGGAACATTATATACGTCTATAACATTATATATCCTAACCTAAGGCAGCCTAACATCTCGGATGTCGTATTTTACAACATTCCTGGCGGGTCGGCCGCTACTTCTCAGTGGGAACATTATATACGTCTATAACGTAATATAACCTAACCTAACCCATCTAGCCATTCGCTTATGTTTTACAGAATCCCGGTCGTGTCGGCCCGTACCTCTCCGTGGGAACATCATATACGTCTATAACATTATATATCCTAACCTAAGGCAACCTCACACCTCGGATGTAGTATTTTACATCATTCCTGGCGGGCCGGCCCTTACATCTCGGTTCGAACATTATATACGTCTATAAAGTAATATAACCTAACCTAACCCATCTAGCCCCTCGCTAGTAATGTTTTACAGACTCCCGGTCGTGTCGGCTCTTACCTCTCCGTGGGAACATTATGTACGTCTATAACGTTATATATCCTAACCTAAGGCAACCTCACACCTCGGATGTAGTATATTACAACATTCCTGGCGGGTCGGCTGCTACTTCTCGGTGGGAACATTATATACGTCTATAACGTTATATAACCTAACCTAATCCATCTAGCACCTCGCTGGTAATGTTTTACAGAATCCCGGTCGTGTCGGCCCGTTCCTCTCCGTGGGAACATTATATACGTCTATAACGTTATATATCCTAACCTAAGGCAACCTCACACCTCGGATGTAGTATTTTACATCATTCCTGGCGGGCCGGCCCCTACATGTCGGTACGAACATTATATACGTCTATAAAGTAATATAACCTTACCTAACCCATCTAGCCCATCGCTGGTAATGTTTTACAGAATCCCGGTCGTGCCGGCCCGTACCTCTCCGTGGGAACATTATATACGTCTGTAACATTATATATCCTAACCTAAGGCAACCTAACACATCGGATGTATTATTTTACAACATTCCTGGCGGGTCCGCCCCTACTTCTCGGTTGGAACATTATGTAAGTCTATAACGTTATATAACCTAACCTAATCCATCTAGCCCCTCGCTGGTAATGTTTTACAGAATCCCGGTCGTGTCGGCCCGTACCTCTCCGTGGGAACATTATATACGTCTATAACATTATATATCCTAACCTAAGGCAACCTAACACATCGGATGTAGTATTTTACAACAACCCTGGCGGGTCGGCCCCTACTTCTCGGTGGGAACATTATATACGTCTATAACGTTATATAACCTAACCTAATCCATCTAGCCCCTCGCTGGTAATGTTTTACAGAATCCCGGTCGTGTCGGCCCGTACCTCTCCGTGGGAAAATTATGTACGTCTATAACGTTATATATCCTAACCTAAGGCAACCTCACACCTCGGATGCAGCATTTTACAACATTCCTGGCGGGCCGGCCCCTACTTCTCAGTGGGAACATTATATACGTCTATAACCTCATTTAACCTAACCTAACCCATCTAGACCCCGCTGGGAATGTTTTGTAGAATCCCGTTCGTGTAGCCCCGTACGTCTCGGTGGGAACATTATATACGTCTATAACATTATATATCCTAACCTAAGGCAGCCTAACATCTCGGATGTCGTATTTTACAACATTCCTGGCGGGTCGGCCGCTACTTCTCAGTGGGAACATTATATACGTCTATAACGTAATATAACCTAACCTAACCCATCTAGCCATTCGCTTATGTTTTACAGAATCCCGGTCGTGTCGGCCCGTACCTCTCCGTGGGAACATCATATACGTCTATAACATTATATATCCTAACCTAAGGCAACCTCACACCTCGGATGTAGTATTTTATATCATTCCTGGCGGGCCGGCCCTTACATCTCGGTTCGAACATTATATACGTCTATAAAGTAATATAACCTAACCTAACCCATCTAGCCCCTCGCTAGTAATGTTTTACAGACTCCCGGTCGTGTCGGCTCTTACCTCTCCGTGGGAACATTATGTACGTCTATAACGTTATATATCCTAACCTAAGGCAACCTCACACCTCGGATGTAGTATATTACAACATTCCTGTCGGGTCGGCCCCTACTTCTCGGTGGGGACATTATATACGTCTATAACTTAATATAGCCTAACCTAACCCATCTAGCCATTCGCTGCTAATGTTTTACAGAATCCCGGTCGTGTCGCCCCGTACCTCTCCGTGGGAACATTATATACGTCTATAACGTTATATATCCTACCCTACGGCAACCTAACACATCGGATGTAGTATTTTACAACATTCCTGGAGGGTCGACCCCTACTTCTCGGTGGGAACATTATATACGTCTATAACGTAATATAACCTAACCTAACCCATCTAGCCATTCGCTGGTAATGTTTTACAGAATCCCGGTCGTGCCGGCCCGTACCTCTCGGTGGGAACATTATATACGTCTATAACATTATATATCCTAACCTAAGGCAACCTAACACATCGGATGTAGTATTTTACAACATTCCTGGCGGGTCGGTCCCTACTTCTCGGTTGGAACATTATGTAAGTCTATAACGTTATATAACCTAACCTAATCCATCTAGCCCCTCGCTGGTAATGTTTTACAGAATCCCGGTCGCGTCGGACCGTACCTCTCCGTGGGAACATTACATACGTCTATAACATTATATATCCTAACCTAAGGCAACCAAACACATCGGATGTAGTATTTTACAACATTCCTGGCGGGTCGGCCCCTACTTCACGGTGGGAACATTATATACGTCTATAACGTAATATAACCTAACCTAACCCATCTGGCCATTCGCTGGTAATGTTTTACAGAATCCCGGTCGTGTCGCCCCGTACCTCTCCGTGGGAACATTATATACGTCTATAACGTTATATATCCTAACATAAGGCAACCTCACACCTCGGATGTAGGATTCTACAACATTCCTGGCTGTCCGGCCCCTACTTCTCAGTGGGAACATTATATACGTCTATAACCTCATTTAACCTAACCTAACCCATCTAGACCCCGCTGAGAATGTTTTGTAGAATCCCGTTCGTGTAGCCCCGTACGTCTCTGTGGGAACATTATATACGTCTATAACATTATATATCCTAACCTAAGGCAGCCTAACATCTCGGATGTCGTATTTTACAACATTCCTGGCGGGTCGGCCGCTACTTCTCAGTGGGAACATTATATACGTCTATAACGTAATATAACCTAACCTAACCCATCTAGCCATTCGCTTATGTTTTACAGAATCCCGGTCGTGTCGGCCCGTACCTCTCCGTGGGAACATCATATACGTCTATAACATTATATATCCTAACCTAAGGCAACCTCACACCTCGGATGTAGTATTTTACATCATTCCTGGCGGGCCGGCCCCTACATCTCGGTTCGAACATTATATACGTCTATAAAGTAATATAACCTAACCTAACCCATCTAGCCCCTCGCTAGTAATGATTTACAGACTCCCGGTCGTGTCGGCTCTTACCTCTCCGTGGGAACATTATGTACGTCTATAACGTTATATATCCTAACCTAAGGCAACCTCACACCTCGGATGTAGTATATTACAACATTCCTGTCGGGTCGGCCCCTACTTCTCGGTGGGGACATTATATACGTCTATAACTTAATATAGCCTAACCTAACCCATCTAGCCATTCGCTGCTAATGTTTTACAGAATCCCGGTCGTGTCGCCCCGTACCTCTCCGTGGGAACATTATATACGTCTATAACGTTATATATCCTAACCTACGGCAACGTAACACATCGGATGTAGTATTTTACAACATTCCTGGAGGGTCGGCCCCTACTTCTCGGTGGGAACATTATGTAAGTCTATAACGTAATATAACCTAACCTAACCCATCTAGCCATTCGCTGGTAATGTTTTACAGAATCCCGGTCGTGCCGGCCCGTACCTCTCGGTGGGAACATTATATACGTCTATAACATTATATATCCTAACCTAAGGCAGCCTAACACATCGGATGTAGTATTTTACAACATTTCTGGCGGGTCGGTCCCTACTTCTCGGTTGGAACATTATGTAAGTCTATAACGTTATATAACCTAACCTAATCCATCTAGCCCCTCGCTGGTAATGTTTTACAGAAACCCGGTCGCGTCGGACCGTACCTCTCCGTGGGAACATTATATACGTCTATAACATTATATATCCTAACCTAAGGCAACCAAACACATCGGATGTAGTATTTTACAACATTCCTGGCGGGTCGGCCCCTACTTCACGGTGGGAACATTATATACGTCTATAACGTAATATAACCTAACCTAACCCATCTGGCCATTCGCTGGTAATGTTTTACAGAATCCCGGTCGTGTCGCCCCGTACCTCTCCGTGGGAACATTATATACGTCTATAACGTTATATATCCTAACATAAGGCAACCTCACACCTCGGATGTAGGATTCTACAACATTCCTGGCTGTCCGGCCCCTACTTCTCAGTGGGAACATTATATACGTCTATAACCTCATATAACCTAACCTAACCCATCCAGACCCCGCTGGGAATGTTTTGTAGAATCCCGTTCTTGTAGCCCCGTACGTCTCGGTGAGAACATTATATACGACTATAACGTTATATATCGTAACCTAAGGCAGCCTAACATCTCGGATGTAGTATTTTACAACATTCCTGGCGGGTCGGCCGCTACTTCTCGGTGGGAACATTATATACGTCTATAACGTTATATAACCTAACCTAATCCATCTAGCACCTCGCTGGTAATGTTTTACAGAATCCCGGTCGTGTCGGCCCGTTCCTCTCCGTGGGAACATTATATACGTCTATAACGTTATATATCCTAACCTAAGGCAACCTCACACCTCGGATGTAGTATTTTACATCATTCCTGGCGGGCCGGCCCCTACATGTCGGTACGAACATTATATACGTCTATAAAGTAATATAACCTTACCTAACCCATCTAGCCCATCGCTGGTAATGTTTTACAGAATCCCGGTCGTGCCGGCCCGTACCTCTCCGTGGGAACATTATATACGTCTATAACATTATATATCCTAACCTAAGGCAACCTAACACATCGGATGTATTATTTTACAACATTCCTGGCGGGTCCGCCCCTACTTCTCGGTTGGAACATTATGTAAGTCTATAACGTTATATAACCTAACCTAATCCATCTAGCCCCTCGCTGGTAATGTTTTACAGAATCCCGGTCGTGTCGGCCCGTACCTCTCCGTGGGAACATTATATACGTCTATAACATTATATATCCTAACCTAAGGCAACCTAACACATCGGATGTAGTATTTTACAACAACCCTGGCGGGTCGGCCCCTACTTCTCGGTGGGAACATTATATACGTCTATAACGTTATATAACCTAACCTAATCCATCTAGCCCCTCGCTGGTAATGTTTTACAGAATCCCGGTCGTGTCGGCCCGTACCTCTCCGTGGGAACATTATGTACGTCTATAACGTTATATATCCTAACCTAAGGCACCCTAACACGTCGGATGTAGTATTTTACAACATTCCTTGCGGGTCGGCCCCTGCTTCTCGGTGGGAACATTATATACGTCTATAACGTAATACAACCTAACCTAACCCATCTAGCCATTCGCTGGTAATGTTATACAGAATCCCGGTCGTGTCGGCCCGTACCTCTCCGTGGGAAAATTATGTACGTCTATAACGTTATATATCCTAACCTAAGGAACCTCACACCTCGGATGTAGTATTTTACAACATTCCTGGCGGGTCGGCCCCTACTTCTCGGTGGGAACATTATATACGTCTATAACGTAATATAACCTAACCTAACCCACCTGGCCATTCGCTGGTAATGATTTACAGAATCCCAGTCGTGTCGCCCCGTACCTCTCCGTGGGTACATTATATACGTCTATAACGTTATATATCCTAACCTAAGGCAACCTCACACCTCGGATGCAGCATTTTACAACATTCCTGGCGGGCCGGCCCCTACTTCTCAGTGGGAACATTATATACGTCTATAACCTCATTTAACCTAACCTAACCCATCTAGACCCCGCTGGGAATGTTTTGTAGAATCCCGTTCGTGTAGCCCCGTTCGTCTCGGTGGGAACATTATATACGTCTATAACATTATATATCCTAACCTAAGGCAGCCTAACATCTCGGATGTCGTATTTTACAACATTCCTGGCGGGTCGGCCGCTACTTCTCAGTGGGAACATTATATACGTCTATAACGTAATATAACCTAACCTAACCCATCTAGCCATTCGCTTATGTTTTACAGAATCCCGGTCGTGTCGGCCCGTACCTCTCCGTGGGAACATCATATACGTCTATAACATTATATATCCTAACCTAAGGCAACCTCACACCTCGGATGTAGTATTTTACATCATTCCTGGCGGGCCGGCCCTTACATCTCGGTTCGAACATTATATACGTCTATAAAGTAATATAACCTAACCTAACCCATCTAGCCCCTCGCTAGTAATGTTTTACAGACTCCCGGTCGTGTCGGCTCTTACCTCTCCGTGGGAACATTATGTACGTCTATAACGTTATATATCCTAACCTAAGGCAACCTCACACCTCGGATGTAGTATATTACAACATTCCTGTCGGGTCGGCCCCTACTTCTCGGTGGGGACATTATATACGTCTATAACTTAATATAGCCTAACCTAACCCATCTAGCCATTCGCTGCTAATGTTTTACAGAATCCCGGTCGTGTCGCCCCGTACCTCTCCGTGGGAACATTATATACGTCTATAACATTATATATCCTAACCTACGGCAACCTAACACATCGGATGTAGTATTTTACAACATTCCTGGAGGGTCGACCCCTACTTCTCGGTGGGAACATTATATACGTCTATAACGTAATATAACCTAACCTAACCCATCTAGCCATTCGCTGGTAATGTTTTACAGAATCCCGGTCGTGCCGGCCCGTACCTCTGGGTGGGAACATTATATACGTCTATAACATTATATATCCTAACCTAAGGCAACCTAACACATCGGATGTAGTATTTTACAACATTCCTGGCGGGTCGGTCCCTACTTCTCGGTTGGAACATTATGTAAGTCTATAACGTTATATAACCTAACCTAATCCATCTAGCCCCTCGCTGGTAATGTTTTACAGAATCCCGGTCGCGTCGGACCGTACCTCTCCGTGGGAACATTATATACGTCTATAACATTATATATCCTAACCTAAGGCAACCAAACACATCGGATGTAGTATTTTACAACATTCCTGGCGGGTCGGCCCCTACTTCACGGTGGGAACATTATATACGTCTATAACGTAATATAACCTAACCTAACCCATCTGGCCATTCGCAGGTAATGTTTTACAGAATCCCGGTCGTGTCGCCCCGTACCTCTCCGTGGGAACATTATATACGTCTATAACGTTATATATCCTAACCTAAGGCAACCTCACACCTCGGATGTAGGATTCTACAACATTCCTGGCTGTCCGGCCCCTACTTCTCAGTGGTAACATTATATACGTCTATAACCTCATATAACCTAACCTAACCCATCTAGACCCCGCTGGGAATGTTTTGTAGAATCCCGTTCGTGTAGCCCAGTACGTCTCGGTGGGAACATTATGTACGTCTATAACGTTATATATCGTAACCTAAGGCAGCCTAACATCTCGGATGTAGTATTTTACAACATTCATGGCGGGTCGGCCGCTACTTCTCGGTGGGAACATTATATACGTCTATAACGTTATATAACCTAACCTAATCCATCTAGCACCTCGCTGGTAATGTTTTACAGAATCCCGGTCGTGTCGGCCCGTTCCTCTCCGTGGGAACATTATATATGTCTATAACGTTATATATCCTAACCTAAGGCAACCTCACACCTCGGATGTAGTATTTTACATCATTCCTGGCGGGCCGGCCCCTACATCTCGGTACGAACATTATATACGTCTATAAAGTAATATAACCTTACCTAACCCATCTAGCCCATCGCTGGTAATGTTTTACAGAATCCAGGTCGTGCCGGCCCGTACCTCTCCGTGGGAACATTATATACGTCTATAACATTATATATCCTAACCTAAGGCAACCTAACACATCGGATGTATTATTTTACAACATTCCTGGCGGGTCCGCCCCTACTTCTCGGTTGGAACATTATGTAAGTCTATAACGTTATATAACCTAACCTAATCCATCTAGCCCCTCGCTGGTAATGTTTTACAGAATCCCGGTCGTGTCGGCCCGTACCTCTCCGTGGGAAAATTATGTACGTCTATAACGTTATATATCCTAACCTAAGGAACCTCACACCTCGGATGTAGTATTTTACAACATTCCTGGCGGGTCGGCCCCTACTTCTCGGTGGGAACATTATATACGTCTATAACGTAATATAACCTAACCTAACCCACCTGGCCATTCGCTGGTAATGATTTACAGAATCCCAGTCGTGTCGCCCCGTACCTCTCCGTGGGTACATTATATACGTCTATAACGTTATATATCCTAACCTAAGGCAACCTCACACATCGGATGCAGCATTTTACAACATTCCTGGCGGGCCGGCCCCTACTTCTCGGTTGGAACATTATGTAAGTCTATAACGTTATATAACCTAACCTAATCCATCTAGCCCCTCGCTGGTAATGTTTTACAGAATCCCGGTCGCGTCGGACCGTACCTCTCCGTGGGAACATTATATACGTCTATAACATTATATATCCTAACCTAAGGCAACCAAACACATCGGATGTAGTATTTTACAACATTCCTGGCGGGTCGGCCCCTACTTCACGGTGGGAACATTATATACGTCTATAACGTAATATAACCTAACCTAACCCATCTGGCCATTCGCTGGTAATGTTTTACAGAATCCCGGTCGTGTCGCCCCGTACCTCTCCGTGGGAACATTATATACGTCTATAACGTTATATATCCTAACCTAAGGCAACCTCACACCTCGGATGTAGGATTCTACAACATTCCTGGCTGTCCGGCCCCTACTTCTCAGTGGGAACATTATATACGTCTATAACCTCATATAACCTAACCTAACCCATCTAGACCCCGCTGGGAATGTTTTGTAGAATCCCGTTCGTGTAGCCCAGTACGTCTCTGTGGGAACATTATGTACGTCTATGACGTTATATATCGTAACCTAAGGCAGCCTAACATCTCGGATGTAGTATTTTACAACATTCCTGGCGGGTCGGCCGCTACTTCTCGGTGGGAACATTATATACGTCTATAACGTTATGTAACCTAACCTAATCCATCTAGCACCTCGCTGGTAATGTTTTACAGAATCCCGGTCGTGTCGGCCCGTTCCTCTCCGTGGGAACATTATATACGTCTATAACGTTATATATCCTAACCTAAGGCAACCTCACACCTCGGATGTAGTATTTTACATCATTCCTGGCGGGCCGGCCCCTACATCTGGGTACGAACATTATATACGTCTATAAAGTAATATAACCTTACCTAACCCATCTAGCCCATCGCTGGTAATGTTTTACAGAATCCCGGTCGTGCCGGCCCGTACCTCTCCGTGGGAACATTATATACGTCTATAACATTATATATCCTAACCTAAGGCAACCTAACACATCGGATGTATTATTTTACAACATTCCTGGCGGGTCCGCCCCTACTTCTCGGTTGGAACATTATGTAAGTCTATAACGTTATATAACCTAACCTAATCCATCTAGCCCCTCGCTGGTAATGTTTTACAGAATACCGGTCGTGTCGGCCCGTACGTCTCCGTGGGAAAATTATGTACGTCTATAACGTTATATATCCTAACCTAAGGAACCTCACACCTCGGATGTAGTATTTTACAACATTCCTGGCGGGTCGGCCCCTACTTCTCGGTGGGAACATTATATACGTCTATAACGTAATATAACCTAACCTAACCCACCTGGCCATTCGCTGGTAATGATTTACAGAATCCCAGTCGTGTCGCCCCGTACCTCTCCGTGGGTACATTATATACGTCTATAACGTTATATATCCTAACCTAAGGCAACCTCACACCTCGGATGCAGCATTTTACAACATTCCTGGCGGGCCGGCCCCTACTTCTCGGTGGGAACATTATATACGTCTATAACGTTATATAACCTAACCTAATCCATCTGGCCCCTCGCTGGTAATGTTTTACAGAATCCCGGTCGTGTCGGCCCGTACCTCTCCGTGGGAACATTATGTACGTCTATAACGTTATATATCCTAACCTAAGGCAACCTCACACCTCGGATGTAGTATTTTACATCATTCCTGGCGGGCCGGCCCCTACATCTCGGTACGAACATTATATACGTCTATAAAGTAATATAACCTTACCTAACCCATCTAGCCCATCGCTGGTAATGTTTTACAGAATCCCGGTCGTGCCGGCCCGTACCTCTCCGTGGGAACATTATATACGTCTATAACATTATATATCCTAACCTAAGGCAACCTAACACATCGGATGTAGTATTTTACAACAACCCTGGCGGGTCGGCCCCTACTTCTCGGTGGGAACATTATATACGTCTATAACGTTATATAACCTAACCTAATCCATCTAGCCCCTCGCTGGTAATGTTTTACAGAATCCCGGTCGTGTCGGCCCGTACCTCTCCGTGGGAACATTATGTACGTCTATAACGTTATATATCCTAACCTAAGGCAACCTCACACCTCGGATGTAGTATTTTACATCATTCCTGGCGGGCCGGCCCCTACATCTCGGTACGAACATTATATACGTCTATAAAGTAATATAACCTTACCTAACCCATCTAGCCCATCGCTGGTAATGTTTTACAGAATCCCGGTCGTGCCGGCCCGTACCTCTCCGTGGGAACATTATATACGTCTATAACATTATATATCCTAACCTAAGGCAACCTAACACATCGGATGTAGTATTTTACAACAACCCTGGCGGGTCGGCCCCTACTTCTCGGTGGGAACATTATATACGTCTATAACGTTATATAACCTAACCTAATCCATCTAGCCCCTCGCTGGTAATGTTTTGCAGAATCCCGGTCGTGTCGGCCCGTACCTCTCCGTGGGAACATTATGTACGTCTATAACGTTATATATCCTAACCTAAGGCAACCTCACACCTCGGATGTAGTATTTTACATCATTCCTGGCGGGCCGGCCCCTACATCTCGGTACGAACATTATATACGTCTATAAAGTAATATAACCTTACCTAACCCATCTAGCCCATCGCTGGTAATGTTTTACAGAATCCCGGTCGTGCCGGCCCGTACCTCTCCGTGGGAACATTATATACGTCTATAACATTATATATCCTAACCTAAGGCAACCTAACACATCGGATGTAGTATTTTACAACATTCCTGGCGGATCGGCCCCTACTTCTCGGTGGGGAACATTATGTAAGTCTATAACGTTATATAACCTAACCTAATCCATCTAGCCCCTCGCTGGTAATGTTTTACAGAATCCCGGTCGTGTCGGCCCGTACCTCTCCGTGGGAACATTATATACGTCTATAACATTATATATCCTAACCTAAGGCAACCTAACACATCGGATGTATTATTTTACAACATTCCTGGTGGGTCGGCCCCTACTTCTCGGTTGGAACATTATGTAAGTCTATAACGTTATATAATCTACCCTAATCCATCTGGCCCCTCGCTGGTAATGTTTTACAGAATCCCGGTCGTGTCGGCCCGTTCCTCTCCGTGGGAACATTATACACGTCTATAACGTTATATATCCTAACCTAAGGCAACCTCACACCTTGGATGTAGTATTTTACAACATTCCTGGCGGGTCGGCCCCTACTTCTCGGTTGGAACATTATATATGTCTATAACGTAATATAACCTAACCTAACCCATCTAGCGATTCGCTGGTAATGTTTTACAGAATCCCGGTCGTGCCGGCCCGTACCTCTCCGTGGGAACATTATATGCGTCTATAACATTATATATCCTAACCTAAGGCAACCTAACACATCGGATGTAGTGTTTTACAACATTCCTGGCGGGTCGGCCCCTACTTCTCGGTGGGAACATTATATACGTCTATAACGTAATATAACCTAACCTAACCCATCTGGCCATTCGCTGGTAATGTTTTACAGAATCCCGGTCGTGTCGCCCCGTACCTCTCCGTGGGAACATTATATACGTCTATAACGTTATATATCCTAACCTAAGGCAACCTCACACCTCGGATGTAGGATTTTACAACATTCCTGGCGGTCCGGCCCCTACTTCTCAGTGGGAACATTATATACGTCTATAACCTCATATAACCTAACCTAACCCATCTAGACCCCGCTGGGAATGTTTTGTAGAATCCCGTTCGTGTAGCCCTGTACGTCTCGGTGGGAACATTATATACGTCTTTAACGTTATATATCCTAACCTAAGGCAGCCTAACATCTCGGATGTAGTATTTTACAACATTCCTGGCGGGTCGGCCCCTACTTCTCGGTGGGAACATTATATACGTCTATAACGTAATATAACCTAACCTAACCCATCTGGCCATTCGCTGGTAATGTTTTACAGAATCCCGGTCGTGTCGCCCCGTACCTCTCCGTGGGAACATTATATACGTCTATACCGTTATATATCCTAACCTAAGGCAACCTCACACCTCGGATGTAGTATTTTACAACATTCCTGGCGGACCGGCCCCTACTTCTCGGTGGGAACATTATATATGTCTATAACTTTATATAACCTAACCTAATCCATCTAGCCCCTCGCTGGTAATGTTTTACAGAATCCCGGTCGTGTCGGCCCGTACCTCTCCGTGGGAACATTATATACGTCTATAACATTATATATCCTAACCTAAGGCAACCTAACACATCGGATGTATTATTTTACAACATTCCTGGTGGGTCGGCCCCTACTTCTCGGTTGGAACATTATGTAAGTCTATAACGTTATATAATCTACCCTAATCCATCTGGCCCCTCGCTGGTAATGTTTTACAGAATCCCGGTCGTGTCGGCCCGTTCCTCTCCGTGGGAACATTATACACGTCTATAACGTTATATATCCTAACCTAAGGCAACCTCACACCTTGGATGTAGTATTTTACAACATTCCTGGCGGGTCGGCCCCTACTTCTCGGTTGGAACATTATATATGTCTATAACGTAATATAACCTAACCTAACCCATCTAGCGATTCGCTGGTAATGTTTTACAGAATCCCGGTCGTGCCGGCCCGTACCTCTCCGTGGGAACATTATATGCGTCTATAACATTATATATCCTAACCTAAGGCAACCTAACACATCGGATGTAGTGTTTTACAACATTCCTGGCGGGTCGGCCCCTACTTCTCGGTGGGAACATTATATACGTCTATAACGTAATATAACCTAACCTAACCCATCTGGCCATTCGCTGGTAATGTTTTACAGAATCCCGGTCGTGTCGCCCCGTACCTCTCCGTGGGAACATTATATACGTCTATAACGTTATATATCCTAACCTAAGGCAACCTCACACCTCGGATGTAGGATTTTACAACATTCCTGGCGGTCCGGCCCCTACTTCTCAGTGGGAACATTATATACGTCTATAACCTCATATAACCTAACCTAACCCATCTAGACCCCGCTGGGAATGTTTTGTAGAATCCCGTTCGTGTAGCCCTGTACGTCTCGGTGGGAACATTATATACGTCTTTAACGTTATATATCCTAACCTAAGGCAGCCTAACATCTCGGATGTAGTATTTTACAACATTCCTGGCGGGTCGGCCCCTACTTCTCGGTGGGAACATTATATACGTCTATAACGTAATATAACCTAACCTAACCCATCTGGCCATTCGCTGGTAATGTTTTACAGAATCCCGGTCGTGTCGCCCCGTACCTCTCCGTGGGAACATTATATACGTCTATACCGTTATATATCCTAACCTAAGGCAACCTCACACCTCGGATGTAGTATTTTACAACATTCCTGGCGGACCGGCCCCTACTTCTCGGTGGGAACATTATATATGTCTATAACTTTATATAACCTAACCTAATCCATCTAGCCCCTCGCTGGTAATGTTTTACAGAATCCCGGTCGTGTCGGCCCGTACCTCTCCGTGGGAACATTATATACGTCTATAACATTATATATCCTAACCTAAGGCAACCTAACACATCGGATGTAGTATTTTACAACATTCCTGGCGGGTCGGCCCCTACTTCTCGGTTGGAACATTATGTAAGTCTGTAACGTTATATAAGCTAACCTAATCCATCTATCCCCTCGCTGGTAATGTTTTACAAAATCTCGGTCGTGTCGGCCCGTACCTCTCCGTGGGAACATTATGTACGTCTATAACGTTATATATCCTAACCTAAGGCAACCTAACACATCGGATGTAGTATTTTACAACAATCCTGGCGGGTCGGCCCCTACATCTCGGTTCGAACATTATATACGTCTATAAAGTAATATAACCTAACCTAACCCATCTAGCCCCTCGCTGGTAATGTTTTACAGAATCCCGGTCGTGTCGGCCCGTACCTCCCCGTGGGAACATTATATACGTCTATAACGTTATATATGCTAACCTAAGGCAACCTCACACCTCGGATGTAGTATTTTACATCATTCCTGGCGGGCCGGCCCCTACTTCTCGGTGGGAACATTATATATGTCTATAACGTAATATAACCTAACCTAATCCATCCAGCCCCTCGCTGGTAATGTTTTACAGAATCCCGGTCGTGTCGGCCCGTTCCTCTCCGTGGGAACATTATATACGTCTATAACGTTATATATCCTAACCTAAGGCAACCTCACACCTCGGATGTAGTATTTTACAACATTCCTGGCGGGTCGGCCCCTACTTCTCGGTGGGAACATTATATACGTCTATAACGTAATATAATCAAACCTAACCCATCTGGCCATTCGCTGGTAATGTTTTACAGAATCCCGGTCGTGTCGGCCCGTACCTCTCCGTGGGAACATTATGTACGTCTATAACGTTATATATCCTAACCTAAGGCAACCTAACACGTCGGATGTAGTATTTTACAACATTCCTGGCGGGCCGGCCCCTACTTCTCAGTGGGAACATTATATACGTCTGTAACCTCATATAACCTAACCTAACCCATCTAGACCCCGCTGGGAATGTTTTGTAGAATCCCGTTCGTGTAGCCCCGTACGTCTCGGTGGGAACATTATATACGTCTTTAACGTTATATATCCTAACCTAAGGCAGCCTAACATCTCGGATGTAGTATTTTACAACATTCCTGGCGGGTCGGCCCCTACTTCTCGGTGGGAACATTATATACGTCTATAACGTAATATAACCTAACCTAACCCATCTGGCCATTCGCTGGTAATGTTTTACAGAATCCCGTTCGTGTAGCCCCGTACGTCTCGGTGGGAACATTATATACGTCTATAACATTATATATCCTAACCTAAGGCAGCCTAACATCTCGGATGTAGTATTTTACGACATTCCTGGCGGGTCGGCCGCTACTTCTCCGTGGGAACATTATATACGTCTATGACATTATATATCCTAACCTGGGCAACCTAACACATCGGATGTAGAATTTTACAACAATCCTGGCGGGTCGGCCCCTACATCTCGGTTCGAACATTATATACGTCTATAAAGTAATATAACCTAACCTAACCCATCTAGCCCCTCGCGGGTAATGTTTTACAGAATCCCGGTCGTGTCGGCCCGTACCTCTCCGTGGGAACATTATATACGTCTATAACGTTATATATCCTACCCTAAGGCAACCTCACACCTCGGATGTAGGATTTTACAACATTCCTGGCTGTCGGGCCCCTACTTCTCAGTGGGAACATTATATACGTCTATAACCTCATATAACCTAACCTAACCCATCTAGACCCCGCTGGGAATGTTTTGTAGAATCCCGTTCGTGTAGCCCCGTACGTCTCGGTGGGAACATTATATACGTCTATAACGTTATATATCGTAACCTAAGGCAGCCTAACATCTCGGATGTAGTATTTTACAACATTCCTGGCGGGTCGGCCGCTACTTCTCGGTGGGAACATTATATACGTCTATAAAGTTATATAACCTAACCTAATCCATCTAGCCCCTCGCTGGTAATGTTTTACAGAATCCCGGTCGTGTCGGCCCGTTCCTCTCCGTGGGAACATTATATACGTCTATAACGTTATATATCCTAACCTAAGGCAACCTCACACCTCGGATGTAGTATTTTACATCATTCCTGGCGGGCCGGCCCCTACATCTCGGTACGAACATTATATACGTCTATAAAGTAACATAACCTTACCTAACCCATCTAGCCCCCCGCTGGGAATGTTTTGTAGAATCCCGTTCGTGTAGCCCCGTACGTCTCGGTGGGAACATTATATACGTCTATAACGTTATATATCCTAACCTAAGGCAGCATAACATCTCGGATGTAGTATTTTACAACATTCCTGGCGGTTCGGCCCCTACTTCTCGGTGGGAACATTATATACGTCTATAACGTAACATAACCTAACCTAACCCATCTAGCCATTCGCTTATAATGTTTTACAGAATCCCGGTCGTGTCGGCCCGTTCCTCTCCGTGGGAACATTATATACGTCTATAACGTTATATATCCTAACCTAAGGCAACATAACACCTCGGATGTAGTATTTTACAACATTCCTGGCGGGCCGGCCCCTACTTCTCGGTGGGAACATGATATACGTTTATAACGTAATATAACCTAACCTAACCCATCTAGACCCTCGCTGGTAATGTTTTACAGAATCCCGTTCGTGTCCGCCCGTACTTCTCGGTGGGGACATTATGTACGTCTATAACCTTATTTATCCCAACCTAAGGCAACCTAACATCTCGAATTAAGTATTTTACAACATTCCTGGCGGGTCGGCCCATACTTCTTGGTTCGAACATTATATACGTCTATAAAGTAATATAACCTTACCTAACCCATCTAGCCCCTCGCTCGTAATGTTTTACAGAATCCCGGTCGTGTCGGCCCGTACCTTTCCGTGGGAAAATTATGTACGTCTATAACGTTATATATCCTAACCTAAGGAACCTCACACCTCGGATGTAGTATTTTACAACATTCCTGGCGGGTCGGCCCCTACTTCTCGGTGGGAACATTATATACGTCTATAACGTAATATAACCTAACCTAACCCACCTGGCCATTCGCTGGTAATGATTTACAGAATCCCTGTCGTGTCGCCCCGTACCTCTCCGTGGGTACATTATATACGTCTATAACGTTATATATCCTAACCTAAGGCAACCTCACACCTCGGATGTAGTATTTTACAACATTCCTGGCGGGCCGGCCCCTACTTCTCAGTGGGAACATTATATACGTCTATAACCTCATATAACCTAACCTAACCCATCTAGACCCCGCTGGGAATGTTTTGTAGAATCCCGTTCGTGTAGCCCCGTACGTCTCGGTGGGAACATTATATACGTCGTTAACGTTATATATCCTAACCTAAGGCAGCCTAACATCTCGGATGTAGTATTTTACAACATTCCTGGCGGATCGGCCGCTACTTCTCAGTGGGAACATTATATACGTCTATAACGTTATATAACCTTACCTAAGCCATCTAGCCATTCGCTGGTAATGTTTTACAGAATCCCGGTCGTGTCGCCCCGTACCTCTCCGTGGGAACATTATATACGTCTACAACTTTATATATCCTAACCTCAGGCTACCTAACACATCGGATGTAGTATTTTACAACAATCCTGGCGGGCCGGCCCCTATTTCTCAGGGGGAACATTATATACGTCTATAACCTCATATAACCTAACCTAAGCCATCAAGCCCCCCGCTGGGAATGTTTTGTAGAATCCCGTTCGTGTAGCCCCGTACGTCTCGGTGGGAACATTATATACGTCTATAACGTTATATATCCTAACCTAAGGCAGCCTAACATCTCGGATGTAGTATTTTACAACATTCCTGGCGGGTCGGCCCCTACTTCTCGGTGGGAACATTATATACGTCTATAACGTAACACAACCTAACCTAACCCATCTAGCCATTCGCTTATAATGTTTTACAGAATCCCGGTCGTGTCGGCCCGTTCCTCTCCGTGGGAACATTATATACGTCTATAACGTTATATATCCTAACCTAAGGCAACCTAACACCTCGGATGTAGTATTTTACAACATTCCTGGCGGGCCGGCCCCTACTTCTCGGTGGGAACATGATATACGTTTATAACGTAATATAACCTAACCTAACCCATCTAGACCCTCGCTGGTAATGTTTTACAGAATCCCGGTCGTGTCGGCGCCTACTTCTCGGTGGGAACATTATATACGTTTATAACGTAATATAAACTAACCTAACCCATCTAGACCCTCGCAGGTAATGTTTTACAGAATTCCGCTCGTGTCCGCCCGTACTTCTCGGTGGGGACATTATGTACGTCTATAACCTTATTTATCCCAACCTAAGGCAACGTAACATCTCGAATTAAGTATTTTACAACATTCCTGGCGGGTCGGCCCATACTTCTCGGTTCGAACATTATATAAGTCTATAAAGTAATATAACCTTACCTAACCCATCTAGTCCCTCGCTCGTAATGTTTTACAGAATCCCGGTCGTGTCGGCCCATACCTCTCCGTGGGAACATTATATTTGTCTATAACATTATATATCCCAACCTAAGGCAACCTAACTCATCGGATGTAGTATTTTACAACATTCCTGGCGGGTCGGCAACTACTTCTCGGTTGGAACATTATGTAAGTCTATAACGTTATATAACCTAACCTAATCCACCTGGCCCCTCGCTGGTAATGTTTTACAGAATGCCGGCCGTGTCGGAACGGTACCTCTCCGTGGGAACATTATGTACGTGTATAACGTTATATATCCTAACCTAAGGCAACCTAACACATCGGATGTAGTATTTTACAACACACCTGGCGGGTCGGCCCCTACTTCTCGGTGGGAACATTATGTACGTCTATAGGGTAATATAACCTAACCTAACCCATCTAGCCATTCGCTGGTAATGTTTTACAGAATCCCGGTCGTGTCGCCCCGTACCTATCCGTGGGAACATTATATACGTCCATATCGTTATATATCCTAACCTAAGGCAACCTCACGCCTCGGATGTAGTATTTTACAACATTCCTGGCGGGCCGGCCCCTACTTCTCAGTGGGAACATTATATACGTCTATAACCTCATATAACCTAACCTAACCCATCTAGACCCCGCTGGGAATGTTTTGTAGAATCCCGTTCCTGTAGCCCCGTACGTCTCGGTGGGAACATTATATACGTCGTTAACGTTATATATCCTAACCTAAGGCAGCCTAACATCTCGGATGTAGTATTTTACAACATTCCTGGCGGATCGGCCGCTACTTCTCAGTGGGAACATTATATACGTCTATAACGTTATATAACCTAACCTAAGCCATCTAGCCATTCGCTGGTAATGTTTTACAGAATCCCGGTCGTGTCGCCCCGTACCTCTCCGTGGGAACATTATATACGTCTACAACTTTATATATCCTAACCTCAGGCTACCTAACACATCGGATGGAGTATTTTACAACAATCCTGGCGGGCCGGCCCCTATTTCTCAGGGGGAACATTATATACGTCTATAACCTCATATAACCTAACCTAAGCCATCAAGCCCCCCGCTGGGAATGTTTTGTAGAATCCCGTTCGTGTAGCCCCGTACGTCTCGGTGGGAACATTATATACGTCTATAACGTTATATATCCTAACCTAAGGCAGCCTAACATCTCGGATGTAGTATTTTACAACATTCCTGGCGGGTCGGCCCCTACTTCTCGGTGGGAACATTATATACGTCTATAACGTAACACAACCTAACCTAACCCATCTAGCCATTCGCTTATAGTGTTTTACAGAATCCCGGTCGTGTCGGCCCGTTCCTCTCCGTGGGAACATTATATACGTCTATAACGTTATATATCCTAACCTAAGGCAACCTAACACCTCGGATGTAGTATTTTACAACATTCCTGGCGGCCGGCCCCTACTTCTCGGTGGGAACATGATATACGTTTATAACGTAATATAACCTAACCTAACCCATCTAGACCCTCGCTGGTAATGTTTTACAGAATCCCGGTCGTGTCGGCGCCTACTTCTCGGTGGGAACATTATATACGTTTATAACGTAATATAAACTAACCTAACCCATCTAGACCCTCGCAGGTAATGTTTTACAGAATTCCGCTCGTGTCCGCCCGTACTTCTCGGTGGGGACATTATGTACGTCTATAACCTTATTTATCCCAACCTAAGGCAACGTAACATCTCGAATTAAGTATTTTACAACATTCCTGCGGGTCGGCCCATACTTCTCGGTTCGAACATTATATAAGTCTATAAAGTAATATAACCTTACCTAACCCATCTAGTCCCTCGCTCGTAATGTTTTACAGAATCCCGGTCGTGTCGGCCCATACCTCTCCGTGGGAACATTATATTTGTCTATAACATTATATATCCTAACCTAAGGCAACCTAACTCATCGGATGTAGTATTTTACAACATTCCTGGCGGGTCGGCAACTACTTCTCGGTTGGAACATTATGTAAGTCTATAACGTTATATAACCTAACCTAATCCACCTGGCCCCTCGCTGGTAATGTTTTACAGAATGCCGGCCGTGTCGGAACGGTACCTCTCCGTGGGAACATTATGTACGTGTATAACGTTATATATCCTAACCTAAGGCAACCTAACACATCGGATGTAGTATTTTACAACAATCCTGGCGGGGCGGCCCCTACTCCTTGGTGGGAACATTATATACGTCTATAACGCAATATAACCTAACCTAACCCATGTAGCCATTCGCTTATAATGTTTTACAGAATCCCGGTCGTGTCGGCCGTACCTCTCCGTGGGAACATTATATACGTCTATAACGTTATATATCCTAACCTAAGGCAACTTCACACCTCGGATGTAGAATTTTACAACATTCCTGGCGGGTCGGCCCCTACTTCTCGGTGGGAACATTATATACGTCTATAACGAAATATAACCTAACCTAACCCATCTAGCCATTCGCTGGTAATGTTTTACAGAATCCCGGTCGTGTCGCCCCGTACCTCTCCATGGGAACATTATATACGTCCATATCGTTATATATCCTAACCTAAGGCAACCTCACACCTCGGATGTAGTATTTTACATCATTCCTGGCGGGCCGGCCCCTACTTCTCGGTGGGAACATTATATACGTCTATAACGTTATATAACCTAACCTAATCCATCTAGCCCCTCGCTGGTAATGTTTTACAGAATCCCGGTCGTGTCGTCCCGTACCTCTCCGTGGGAACATTATATACGTCTATAACGTTATATATCCTAACCTAAGGCCACCTCACACCTCGGATGTAGTATTTTACAACATTCCTGGCGGGTCGGCCCCTACTTCTCGGTGGGAACATTATATACGCCTATAACGTAATATAACCTAACCTAACCCATCTAGCCATTCGCTGGTAATGTTTTACAGAATCCCGGTCGTGTCGCCCCGTACCTCTCCGTGGGAACATTATATACGTCTATAACGTTATATATACCTAACCTAAGGCAGCCTAACATCTCGGATGTAGAATTTTACAACATTCCTGGCGGGTCGGCCCCTACTTCTCGGTGGGAACATTATATACGTCTATAAAGTAATATAACCTTACCTAACCCATCTAGCCCCTCGCTCGTAAAGTTTTAGAGAATCCCGGTCGTGTCGGCCCGCACCTCTCCGTGGGAACATTATATACGTCTATAACGTTATATATCCTAACCTAAGGCAACTTCACACCTCGGATGTAGTATTTTACATCATTCCTGGCGGGCCGGCCCCTACTTCTCGGTGGGAACATTATATACGTCTATAACGTTATATAACCTAACCTAATCCATCTAGCCCCTCGCTGGTAATGTTTTACAGAATCCCGGTCGTATCGTCCCGTACCTCTCCGTGGGAACATTATATACGTCTATAACGTTATATATCCTAACCTAAGGCCACCTCACACCTCGGATGTAGTATTTTACAACATTCCTGGCGGGCCGGCCCCTATTTCTCAGTGGGAACATTATATACTTCTATAACCTCATATAACCTAACCTAACCCATCTAGCCCCCCGCTGGGAATGTTTTGTAGAATCCCGTTCATGTAGCCCCGTACGGCTTTGTGGGAACATTATATACGTCTATAACGTTATATATACCTAACCTAAGGCAGCCTAACATCTCGAATGTAGAATTTTACAACATTCCTGGCGGGTCGGCCCCTACTTCTCGGTGGGAACATTATATACGTTTATAACGTAATATAACCGAACCTAACCCATCTAGACCCTCGCAGGTAATGTTTTACAGAATCCCTTTCGTGTCCGTCCGTACTTCTCGGTGGGGACATTATGTACGTCTATAACCTTATTTATCCCAACCTAAGGCAACCTAACATCTCGAATTAAGTATTTTACAACATTCCTGGCGGGTCGGCCCATACATTTCGGTTCGACCATTATATACGTCTATAAAGTAATATAACCTTACCTAACCCATCTAGCCCCTCGCTCGCAATGTTTTACAGAATCCCGGTCGTGTCGGCCCGTACCTCTCCGTGGGAACATTATATACGTCTATAACATTATATATCCTAACCTAAGGCAACCTAACACATCGGATGTAGTATTTTACAACAATCCTGGCGTGTCGGCCCCTACTTCTTGGTGGGAACATTATATACGTCCATAACGTAATATAACCTAACCTAACCCGTGTAGCCATTCGCTTATAATGTTTTACAGAATCCCGGTCGTGTCGGCCCGTACCTCTCCGTGGGAACATTATATACGTCTATAACGTTATATATCCTAACCTAAGGCAACCTCACACCTCGGATGTAGTGTTTTACATCATTCCTGGCGGGCCGGCCCCTACATCTCGGTTCGAACATTATATACGTCTATAAAGTAATATAACCTTACCTAACCCATGTAGCCATTCGCTCGTAAAGTTTTACAGAATCCCGGTCGTGTCGGCCCGTACCTCTCCGTGGGAACATTATATACGTCTATAACGTTATATATCCTAACCTAAGGCAACTTCACACCTCGGATGTAGAATTTTACAACATTCCTGGCGGGTCGGCCCCTACTTCTCGGTGGGAACATTATATACGTCTATAAAGTAATATAACCTTACCTAACCCATCTAGCCCCTCGCTCGTAAAGTTTTACAGAATCCCGGTCGTGTTGGCCCGTACCTCTCCGTGGGAACATTATATACGTCTATAACGTTATATATCCTAACCTAAGGCCACCTCACACCTCGGATGTAGTATTTTACAACATTCCTGGCGGGCCGGCCCCTATTTCTCAGTGGGAACATTATATACGTCTATAACCTCATATAACCTAACCTAACCCATCTAGCCCCCCGCTGGGAATGTTTTGTAGAATCCCGTTCATGTAGCCCCGTACGGCTTTGTGGGAACATTATATACGTCTATAACGTTATATATACCTAACCTAAGGCAGCCTAACATCTCGGATGTAGAATTTTACAGCATTCCTGGCGGGTCGGCCCCTATTTCTCGGTGGGAATATTATATACGTTTATAACGTAATATAACGTAACCTAACCCATCTAGACCCTCGCAGGTAATGTTTTACAGAATCCCGTTCGTGTCCGCCCGTACTTCTCGGTGGGGACATTATGTACGTCTATAACCTTATTTATCCCAACCTAAGGCAACCTAACATCTCAAATTAAGTATTTTACAACATTCCTGGCGGGTCGGCCCATACTTCTCGGTTCGACCATTATATACGTCTATAAAGTAATATAACCTTACCTAACCCATCTAGCCCCTCGCTCGCAATGTTTTACAGAATCCCGGTCGTGTCGGCCCGTACCTCTCCGTGGGAACATTATATACGTCTGTAACATTATATATCCTAACCTGAGGCAACCTAACACATCGGATGTAGTATTTTACAACAATCCTGGCGTGTCGGCCCCTACGTCTTGGTGGGAACATTATATACGTCCATAACGTAATATAACCTAACCTAACCCGTGTAGCCATTCGCTTATAATGTTTTACAGAATCCCGGTCGTGTCGGCCCGTACCTCTCCGTGGGAACATTATATACGTCTAAAACGTTATATATCCTAACCTAAGGCAACCTCACACCTCGGATGTAGTGTTTTACATCATTCCTGGCGGGCCGGCCCCTACATCTCGGTTCGAACATTATATACGTCTATAAAGTAATATAACCTTACCTAACCCATGTAGCCATTCGCTCGTAAAGTTTTACAGAATCCCGGTCGTGTCGGCCCGTACCTCTCCGTGGGAACATTATATACGTCTATAACGTTATATATCCTAACCTAAGGCAACTTCACACCTCGGATGTAGAATTTTACAACATTCCTGGCGGGTCGGCCCCTACTTCTCGGTGGGAACATTATATACGTTTATAACGTAATATAACCCAACCTAACCCATCTAGACCCTCGCAGGTAATGTTTTACAGAATCCCGTTCGTGTCCGCCCGTACTTCTCGGTGGGGACATTATGTACGTCTATAACCTTATTTATCCCAACCTAAGGCAACCTAACATCTCGAATTAAGTATTTTACAACATTCCCGGCGGGTCGGCCCATACATCTCGGTTCGACCATTATATACGTCTATAAAGTAATATAACCTTACCTAACCCATCTAGCCCCTCGCTCGCAATGTTTTACAGAATCCCGGTCGTGTCGGCCCGTACCTCTCCGTGGGAACATTATATACGTCTATAACATTATATATCCTAACCTAAGGCAACCTAACACATCGGATGTAGTATTTTACAACAATCCTGGCGGGTCGGCCCCTACTTCTCAGTGGGAACATTATATACGACTATAACCTCATATAACCTAACCTAACCCATCTAGCCCCACGCAGGGAATGTTTTGTAGAATCCCGTTCATGTAGCCCCGTACGTCTTTGTGGGAACATTATATACGTCTATAACGTTGTATATACCTAACCTAAGGCAGCCTAACATCTCGGATGTAGAATTTTACAACATTCCTGGCGGGTCGGCCCCTACTTCTCGGTGGGAACATTATATACGTCTATAAAGTAATATAACCTTACCTAACCCATCTAGCCCCTCGCTCGCAAAGTTTTACAGAATCCCGGTCGTGTCGGCCCGTACCTCTCCGTGGGAACATTATATACGTCTATAACGTTATATATCCTAACCTAAGGCCACCTCACACCTCGGATGTAGTATTTTACAACATTCCTGGCGGGCCGGCCCCTATTTCACAGTGGGAACATTATATACGTCTATAACCTCATATAACCTAACCTAACCCATCTAGCCCCCCGCTGGGAATGTTTTGTAGAATCCCGTTCATGTAGCCCCGTACGGCTTTATGGGAACATTATATACGTCTATAACGTTATATATACCTAACCTAAGGCAGCCTAACATCTCGGATGTAGAATTTTACAGCATTCCTGGCGGGTCGGCCCCTATTTCTCGGTGGGAATATTATATACGTTTATAACGTAATATAACGTAACCTAACCCATCTAGACCCTCGCAGGTAATGTTTTACAGAATCCCGTTCGTGTCCGCCCGTACTTCTCGGTGGGGACATTATGTACGCCTATAACCTTATTTATCCCAACCTAAGGCAACCTAACATCTCGAATTAAGTATTTGACAACATTCCCGGCGGGTCGGCCCATACATCTCGGTTCGACCATTATATACGTCTATAAAGTAATATAACCTTACCTAACCCATCTAGCCCCTCGCTCGCAATGTTTTACAGAATCCCGGTCGTGTCGGCCCGTACCTCTCCGTGGGAACATTATATACGTCTATAACATTATATATCCTAACCTAAGACAACCTAACACCCCGGATGTAGTATTTTACATCATTCCTGGCGGGCCTGCCCCTACATCTCGGTTCGAACATTATATACGTCTATAAAGTAATATAACCTTACCTAACCCATCTAGCCATTCGCTGGTAATGTTTTACAGAATCCCGGTCGTGTCGCCCCGTACCTCTCCGTAGGAACATTATATACGTCTATAACGTTATATATCCTAACCTAAGGCAACCTCACACCTCGGATGTAGTATTTCACAACATTCCTGGCGGGCCGGCCCCTACTTCTCAGTGGGAACATTATATACGTCTATAACCTCATATAACCTAACCTAACCCATCTAGCCCCACGCTGGGAATGTTTTGTAGAATCCCGTTCATGGAGCCCCGTACGTCTTCGTGGGAACATTATATACGTCTATAACGTTATATATACCTAACCTAAGGCCGCCTAACATCTCGGATGTAGAATTTTACAACATTCCTGGCGGGTCGGCCCCTACTTCTCGGTGGGAACATTATATACGTTTATAACGTAATATAACCGAACCTAACCCATCTAGACCCTCGCAGGTAATGTTTTACAGAATCCCGTTCGTGTCCGACCGTACTTCTCGGTGGGGACATTATGTACGTCTATAACCTTATTTATCCCAACCTAAGGCAACCTAAAATCTCGAATTAAGTATTTTACAACATTCCCGGCGGGTCGGCCCATACATCTCGGTTCGACCATTATATACGTCTATAAAGTAATATAACCTTACCTAACCCATCTAGCCCCTCGCTCGCAATGTTTTACAGAATGCCGGTCGTGTCGGCCCGTACCTCTCCGTGGGAACATTATATACGTCTATAACATTATATATCCTAACCTAAGGCCACCTCACACCTCGGATGTAGTATTTTACAACATTCCTGGCGGGCCGGCCCCTATTTCTCAGTGGGAACATTATATACGTCTATAACCTCATATAACCTAACCTAACCCATCTAGCCCCCCGCTGGGAATGTTTTGTAGAATCCCGTTCATGTAGCCCCGTACGGCTTTGTGGGAACATTATATACGTCTATAACGTTATATATACCTAACCTAAGGCAGCCTAACATCTCGGATGTAGAATTTTACAACATTCCTGGCGGGTCGGCCCCTACTTCTCGGTGGGAACATTATAGACGTTTATAACGTAATATAACCGAACCTAACCCATCTAGACCCTCGCAGGTAATGTTTTACAGAATCCCTTTCGTGTCCGTCCGTACTTCTCGGTGGGGACATTATGTACGTCTATAACCTTATTTATCCCAACCTAAGGCAACCTAACATCTCGAATTAAGTATTTTACAACATTCCTGGCGGGTCGGCCCATACATTTCGGTTCGACCATTATATACGTCTATAAAGTAATATAACCTTACCTAACCCATCTAGCCCCTCGCTGGTAATGTTTTACAGAATCCCGGTCGTGTCGTCCCGTACCTCTCCGTGGGAACATTATATACATCTATAACGTTATATATCCTAACCTAAGGCCACCTCACACCTCGGATGTAGTATTTTACAACATTCCTGGCGGGTCGGCCCCTACTTCTCGGTGGGAACATTATATACGTCTATAACGTAATATAACCTAACCTAACCCATCTAGCCATTCGCTGGTAATGTTTTACAGAATCCCGGTCGTGTCGCCCCGTACCTCTCCGTGGGAACATTATATACGTCTATAACGTTATATATACCTAACCTAAGGCAGCCTAACATCTCGGATGTAGAATTTTACAACATTCCTGGCGGGTCGGCCCCTACTTCTCGGTGGGAACATTATATACGTCTATAAAGTAATATAACCTTACCTAACCCATCTAGCCCCTCGCTCGTAAAGTTTTAGAGAATCCCGGTCGTGTCGGCCCGTACCTCTCCGTGGGAACATTATATACGTCTATAACGTTATATATCCTAACCTAAGGCAACTTCACACCTCGGATGTAGTATTTTACATCATTCCTGGCGGGCCGGCCCCTACTTCTCGGTGGGAACATTATATACGTCTATAACGTTATATAACCTAACCTAATCCATCTAGCCCCTCGCTGGTAATGTTTTACAGAATCCCGGTCGTATCGTCCCGTACCTCTCCGTGGGAACATTATATACGTCTATAACGTTATATATCCTAACCTAAGGCCACCTCACACCTCGGATGTAGTATTTTACAACATTCCTGGCGGGCCGGCCCCTATTTCTCAGTGGGAACATTATATACGTCTATAACCTCATATAACCTAACCTAACCCATCTAGCCCCCCGCTGGGAATGTTTTGTAGAATCCCGTTCATGTAGCCCCGTACGGCTTTGTGGGAACATTATATACGTCTATAACGTTATATATACCTAACCTAAGGCAGCCTAACATCTCGGATGTAGAATTTTACAACATTCCTGGCGGGTCGGCCCCTACTTCTCGGTGGGAACATTATATACGTTTATAACGTAATATAACCGAACCTAACCCATCTAGACCCTCGCAGGTAATGTTTTACAGAATCCCTTTCGTGTCCGTCCGTACTTCTCGGTGGGGACATTATGTACGTCTATAACCTTATTTATCCCAACCTAAGGCAACCTAACATCTCGAATTAAGTATTTTACAACATTCCTGGCGGGTCGGCCCATACATTTCGGTTCGACCATTATATACGTCTATAAAGTAATATAACCTTACCTAACCCATCTAGCCCCTCGCTCGCAATGTTTTACAGAATCCCGGTCGTGTCGGCCCGTACCTCTCCGTGGGAACATTATATACGTCTATAACATTATATATCCTAACCTAAGGCAACCTAACACATCGGATGTAGTATTTTACAACAATCCTGGCGTGTCGGCCCCTACTTCTTGGTGGGAACATTATATACGTCCATAACGTAATATAACCTAACCTAACCCGTGTAGCCATTCGCTTATAATGTTTTACAGAATCCCGGTCGTGTCGGCCCGTACCTCTCCGTGGGAACATTATATACGTCTATAACGTTATATATCCTAACCTAAGGCAACCTCACACCTCGGATGTAGTGTTTTACATCATTCCTGGCGGGCCGGCCCCTACATCTCGGTTCGAACATTATATACGTCTATAAAGTAATATAACCTTACCTAACCCATGTAGCCATTCGCTCGTAAAGTTTTACAGAATCCCGGTCGTGTCGGCCCGTACCTCTCCGTGGGAACATTATATACGTCTATAACGTTATATATCCTAACCTAAGGCAACTTCACACCTCGGATGTAGAATTTTACAACATTCCTGGCGGGTCGGCCCCTACTTCTCGGTGGGAACATTATATACGTTTATAACGTAATATAACCCAACCTAACCCATCTAGACCCTCGCAGGTAATGTTTTACAGAATCCCGTTCGTGTCCGCCCGTACTTCTCGGTGGGGACATTATGTACGTCTATAACCTTATTTATCCCAACCTAAGGCAACCTAACATCTCGAATTAAGTATTTTACAACATTCCCGGCGGGTCGGCCCATACATCTCGGTTCGACCATTATATACGTCTATAAAGTAATATAACCTTACCTAACCCATCTAGCCCCTCGCTCGCAATGTTTTACAGAATCCCGGTCGTGTCGGCCCGTACCTCTCCGTGGGAACATTATATACGTCTATAACATTATATATCCTAACCTAAGGCAACCTAACACATCGGATGTAGTATTTTACAACAATCCTGGCGGGTCGGCCCCTACTTCTCAGTGGGAACATTATATACGACTATAACCTCATATAACCTAACCTAACCCATCTAGCCCCACGCAGGGAATGTTTTGTAGAATCCCGTTCATGTAGCCCCGTACGTCTTTGTGGGAACATTATATACGTCTATAACGTTATATATACCTAACCTAAGGCAGCCTAACATCTCGGATGTAGAATTTTACAACATTCCTGGCGGGTCGGCCCCTACTTCTCGGTGGGAACATTATATACGTCTATAAAGTAATATAACCTTACCTAACCCATCTAGCCCCTCGCTCGTAAAGTTTTACAGAATCCCGGTCGTGTCGGCCCGCACCTCTCCGTGGGAACATTATATACGTCTATAACGTTATATATCCTAACCTAAGGCAACTTCACACCTCGGATGTAGTATTTTACATCATTCCTGGCGGGCCGGCCCCTACTTCTCGGTGGGAACATTATATACGTCTATAACGTTATATAACCTAACCTAATCCATCTAGCCCCTCGCTGGTAATGTTTTACAGAATCCCGGTCGTATCGTCCCGTACCTCTCCGTGGGAACATTATATACGTCTATAACGTTATATATCCTAACCTAAGGCCACCTCACACCTCGGATGTAGTATTTTACAACATTCCTGGCGGGCCGGCCCCTATTTCTCAGTGGGAACATTATATACGTCTATAACCTCATATAACCTAACCTAACCCATCTAGCCCCCCGCTGGGAATGTTTTGTAGAATCCCGTTCATGTAGCCCCGTACGGCTTTGTGGGAACATTATATACGTCTATAACGTTATATATACCTAACCTAAGGCAGCCTAACATCTCGGATGTAGAATTTTACAACATTCCTGGCGGGTCGGCCCCTACTTCTCGGTGGGAACATTATATACGTTTATAACGTAATATAACCGAACCTAACCCATCTAGACCCTCGCAGGTAATGTTTTACAGAATCCCTTTCGTGTCCGTCCGTACTTCTCGGTGGGGACATTATGTACGTCTATAACCTTATTTATCCCAACCTAAGGCAACCTAACATCTCGAATTAAGTATTTTACAACATTCCTGGCGGGTCGGCCCATACATTTCGGTTCGACCATTATATACGTCTATAAAGTAATATAACCTTACCTAACCCATCTAGCCCCTCGCTCGCAATGTTTTACAGAATCCCGGTCGTGTCGGCCCGTACCTCTCCGTGGGAACATTATATACGTCTATAACATTATATATCCTAACCTAAGGCAACCTAACACATCGGATGTAGTATTTTACAACAATCCTGGCGTGTCGGCCCCTACTTCTTGGTGGGAACATTATATACGTCCATAACGTAATATAACCTAACCTAACCCGTGTAGCCATTCGCTTATAATGTTTTACAGAATCCCGGTCGTGTCGGCCCGTACCTCTCCGTGGGAACATTATATACGTCTATAACGTTATATATCCTAACCTAAGGCAACCTCACACCTCGGATGTAGTGTTTTACATCATTCCTGGCGGGCCGGCCCCTACATCTCGGTTCGAACATTATATACGTCTATAAAGTAATATAACCTTACCTAACCCATGTAGCCATTCGCTCGTAAAGTTTTACAGAATCCCGGTCGTGTCGGCCCGTACCTCTCCGTGGGAACATTATATACGTCTATAACGTTATATATCCTAACCTAAGGCAACTTCACACCTCGGATGTAGAATTTTACAACATTCCTGGCGGGTCGGCCCCTACTTCTCGGTGGGAACATTATATACGTTTATAACGTAATATAACCCAACCTAACCCATCTAGACCCTCGCAGGTAATGTTTTACAGAATCCCGTTCGTGTCCGCCCGTACTTCTCGGTGGGGACATTATGTACGTCTATAACCTTATTTATCCCAACCTAAGGCAACCTAACATCTCGAATTAAGTATTTTACAACATTCCCGGCGGGTCGGCCCATACATCTCGGTTCGACCATTATATACGTCTATAAAGTAATATAACCTTACCTAACCCATCTAGCCCCTCGCTCGCAATGTTTTACAGAATCCCGGTCGTGTCGGCCCGTACCTCTCCGTGGGAACATTATATACGTCTATAACATTATATATCCTAACCTAAGGCAACCTAACACATCGGATGTAGTATTTTACAACAATCCTGGCGGGTCGGCCCCTACTTCTCAGTGGGAACATTATATACGACTATAACCTCATATAACCTAACCTAACCCATCTAGCCCCACGCAGGGAATGTTTTGTAGAATCCCGTTCATGTAGCCCCGTACGTCTTTGTGGGAACATTATATACGTCTATAACGTTATATATACCTAACCTAAGGCAGCCTAACATCTCGGATGTAGAATTTTACAACATTCCTGGCGGGTCGGCCCCTACTTCTCGGTGGGAACATTATATACGTCTATAAAGTAATATAACCTTACCTGACCCATCTAGCCCCTCGCTCGTAAAGTTTTACAGAATCCCGGTCGTGTCGGCCCGTACCTCTCCGTGGGAACATTATATACGTCTATAACGTTATATATCCTAACCTAAGGCCACCTCACACCTCGGATGTAGTATTTTACAACATTCCTGGCGGGCCGGCCCCTATTTCTCAGTGGGAACATTATATACGTCTATAACCTCATATAACCTAACCTAACCCATCTAGCCCCCCGCTGGGAATGTTTTGTAGAATCCCGTTCATGTAGCCCCGTACGGCTTTGTGGGAACATTATATACGTCTATAACGTTATATATACCTAACCTAAGGCAGCCTAACATCTCGGATGTAGAATTTTACAGCATTCCTGGCGGGTCGGCCCCTATTTCTCGGTGGGAATATTATATACGTTTATAACGTAATATAACGTTACCTAACCCATCTAGACCCTCGCAGGTAATGTTTTACAGAATCCCGTTCGTGTCCGCCCGTACTTCTCGGTGGGGACATTATGTACGTCTATAACCTTATTTATCCCAACCTAAGGCAACCTAACATCTCAAATTAAGTATTTTACAACATTCCTGGCGGGTCGGCCCATACTTCTCGGTTCGACCATTATATACGTCTATAAAGTAATATAACCTTACCTAACCCATCTAGCCCCTCGCTCGCAATGTTTTACAGAATCCCGGTCGTGTCGGCCCGTACCTCTCCGTGGGAACATTATATACGTCTATAACATTATATATCCTAACCTAAGGCAACCTAACACATCGGATGTAGTATTTTACAACAATCCTGGCGTGTCGGCCCCTACTTCTTGGTGGGAACATTATATACGTCCATAACGTAATATAACCTAACCTAACCCGTGTAGCCATTCGCTTATAATGTTTTACAGAATCCCGGTCGTGTCGGCCCGTACCTCTCCGTGGGAACATTATATACGTCTATAACGTTATATATCCTAACCTAAGGCAACTTCACACCTCGGATGTAGAATTTTACAACATTCCTGGCGGGTCGGCCCCTACTTCTCGGTGGGAACATTATATACGTTTATAACGTAATATAACCCAACCTAACCCATCTAGACCCTCGCAGGTAATGTTTTACAGAATCCCGTTCGTGTCCGCCCGTACTTCTCGGTGGGGACATTATGTACGTCTATAACCTTATTTATCCCAACCTAAGGCAACCTAACATCTCGAATTAAGTATTTTACAACATTCCCGGCGGGTCGGCCCATACATCTCGGTTCGACCATTATATACGTCTATAAAGTAATATAACCTTACCTAACCCATCTAGCCCCTCGCTCGCAATGTTTTACAGAATCCCGGTCGTGTCGGCCCGTACCTCTCCGTGGGAACATTATATACGTCTATAACATTATATATCCTAACCTAAGGCAACCTAACACATCGGATGTAGTATTTTACAACAATCCTGGCGTGTCGGCCCCTACTTCTTGGTGGGAACATTATATACGTCCATAACGTAATATAACCTAACCTAACCCGTGTAGCCATTCGCTTATAATGTTTTACAGAATCCCGGTCGTGTCGGCCCGTACCTCTCCGTGGGAACATTATATACGTCTATAACGTTATATATCCTAACCTAAGGCAACTTCACACCTCGGATGTAGAATTTTACAACATTCCTGGCGGGTCGGCCCCTACTTCTCGGTGGGAACATTATATACGTTTATAACGTAATATAACCCAACCTAACCCATCTAGACCCTCGCAGGTAATGTTTTACAGAATCCCGTTCGTGTCCGCCCGTACTTCTCGGTGGGGACATTATGTACGTCTATAACCTTATTTATCCCAACCTAAGGCAACCTAACATCTCGAATTAAGTATTTTACAACATTCCCGGCGGGTCGGCCCATACATCTCGGTTCGACCATTATATACGTCTATAAAGTAATATAACCTTACCTAACCCATCTAGCCCCTCGCTCGCAATGTTTTACAGAATCCCGGTCGTGTCGGCCCGTACCTCTCCGTGGGAACATTATATACGTCTATAACATTATATATCCTAACCTAAGGCAACCTAACACATCGGATGTAGTATTTTACAACAATCCTGGCGGGTCGGCCCCTACTTCTCAGTGGGAACATTATATACGACTATAACCTCATATAACCTAACCTAACCCATCTAGCCCCACGCAGGGAATGTTTTGTAGAATCCCGTTCATGTAGCCCCGTACGTCTTTGTGGGAACATTATATACGTCTATAACGTTATATATACCTAACCTAAGGCAGCCTAACATCTCGGATGTAGAATTTTACAACATTCCTGGCGGGTCGGCCCCTACTTCTCGGTGGGAACATTATATACGTCTATAAAGTAATATAACCTTACCTAACCCATCTAGCCCCTCGCTCGTAAAGTTTTACAGAATCCCGGTCGTGTCGGCCCGTACCTCTCCGTGGGAACATTATATACGTCTATAACGTTATATATCCTAACCTAAGGCCACCTCACACCTCGGATGTAGTATTTTACAACATTCCTGGCGGGCCGGCCCCTATTTCACAGTGGGAACATTATATACGTCTATAACCTCATATAACCTAACCTAACCCATCTAGCCCCCCGCTGGGAATGTTTTGTAGAATCCCGTTCATGTAGCCCCGTACGGCTTTATGGGAACATTATATACGTCTATAACGTTATATATACCTAACCTAAGGCAGCCTAACATCTCGGATGTAGAATTTTACAGCATTCCTGGCGGGTCGGCCCCTATTTCTCGGTGGGAATATTATATACGTTTATAACGTAATATAACGTAACCTAACCCATCTAGACCCTCGCAGGTAATGTTTTACAGAATCCCGTTCGTGTCCGCCCGTACTTCTCGGTGGGGACATTATGTACGTCTATAACCTTATTTATCCCAACCTAAGGCAACCTAACATCTCGAATTAAGTATTTTACAACATTCCCGGCGGGTCGGCCCATACATCTCGGTTCGACCATTATATACGTCTATAAAGTAATATAACCTTACCTAACCCATCTAGCCCCTCGCTCGCAATGTTTTACAGAATCCCGGTCGTGTCGGCCCGTACCTCTCCGTGGGAACATTATATACGTCTATAACATTATATATCCTAACCTAAGACAACCTAACACCTCGGATGTAGTATTTTACATCATTCCTGGCGGGCCTGCCCCTACATCTCGGTTCGAACATTATATACGTCTATAAAGTAATATAACCTTACCTAACCCATCTAGCCATTCGCTGGTAATGTTTTACAGAATCCCGGTCGTGTCGCCCCGTACCTCTCCGTAGGACCATTATATACGTCTATAACGTTATATATCCTAACCTAAGGCAACCTCACACCTCGGATGTAGTATTTCACAACATTCCTGGCGGGCCGGCCCCTACTTCTCAGTGGGAACATTATATACGTCTATAACCTCATATAACCTAACCTAACCCATCTAGCCCCACGCTGGGAATGTTTTGTAGAATCCCGTTCATGGAGCCCCGTACGTCTTCGTGGGAACATTATATACGTCTATAACGTTATATATACCTAACCTAAGGCCGCCTAACATCTCGGATGTAGAATTTTACAACATTCCTGGCGGGTCGGCCCCTACTTCTCGGTGGGAACATTATATACGTTTATAACGTAATATAACCTAACCTAACCCATCTAGACCCTCGCAGGTAATGTTTTACAGAATCCCGTTCGTGTCCGCCCGTACTTCTCGGTGGGGACATTATGTACGTCTATAACCTTATTTATCCCAACCTAAGGCAACCTAAAATCTCGAATTAAGTATTTTACAACATTCCTGGCGGGTCGGCCCATACATCTCGGTTCGACCATTATATACGTCTATAAAGTAATATAACCTTACCTAACCCATCTAGCCCCTCGCTCGCAATGTTTTACAGAATCCCGGTCGTGTCGGCCCGTACCTCTCCGTGGGAACATTATATACGTCTATAACATTATATATCCTAACCTAAGGCAACCTAACACATCGGATGTAGTATTTTACAACAATCCTGGCGTGTCGGCCCCTACTTCTTGGTGGGAACATTATATACGTCTATAACGTAATATAACCTAACCTAACCCGTGTAGCCATTCGCTTATAATGTTTTACAGAATCCCGGTCGTGTCGGCCCGTACCTCTCCGTGGGAACATTATATACGTCTATAACGTTATATATCCTAACCTAAGGCAACCTCACACCTCGGATGTAGTATTTTACATCATTCCTGGCGGGCCGGCCCCTACATCTCGGTTCGAACATTATATACGTCTATAAAGTAATATAACCTTACCTAACCCATCTAGCCCCTCGCTCGTAAAGTTTTACAGAATCCCGGTCGTGTCGGCCCGTACCTCTCCGTGGGAACATTACATACGTCTATAACGTTATATATCCTAACCTAAGGCACCTTCACACCTCGGATGTAGAATTTTACAACATTCCTGGCGGGTCGGACCCTACTTCTCGGTGGGAACATTATATACGTTTATAACGTAATATAACCTAACCTAACCCATCTAGACCCTCGCAGGTAATGATTTACAGAATCCCGTTCGTGTCCGCCCGTACTTCTCGGTGGGGACATTATGTACGTCTATAACCTTATTTATCCCAACCTAAGGCAACCTACCATCTCGAATTAAGTATTTTACAACATTCCTGGCGGGTCGGCCCATACATCTCGGTTCGACCATTATATACGTCTATAAAGTAATATAACCTTACCTAACCCATCTAGCCCCTCGCTCGCAATGTTTTACAGAATCCCGGTCTTGTCGGCCCGTACCACTCCGTGGGAACATTATATACGTCTATAACATTATATATCCTAACCTAAGGCAACCTAACATATCGGATGTAGTATTTTACAGCAATCCTGGCGGGTCGGCCCCTACTTCTTGGTGGGAACATTATATACGTCTATAACGTAATATAACCTAACCTAACCCATGTAGCCATTCGCTTATAATGTTTTACAGAATCCCGGTCGTGTCGGCCCGTACCTCTCCGTGGGAACATTATATACCTCTATAACGTTATATATCCTAACCTAAGGCAACCTCACACCTCGGATGTAGTATTTTACATCATTCCTGGCGGGCCGGCCCCTACATCTCGGTTCGAACATTATATACGTCTATAAAGTAATATAACCTTACCTAACCCATCTAGCCCCTCGCTCGTAAAGTTTTACAGAATCCCGGTCGTGTCGGCCCGTACCTCTCCTTGGGAACATTATGTACGTCTATAACGTTATATATCCTAACCTAAGGCAACCTCACTCCTCGGATGTAGTATTTTACAACATTCCTGGCGGGTCGGCCCCTACTTCTCGGTGGGAACATTATATACGTCTATAACGTAATATAACCTAACCTAACCCATGTAGCCATTCGCTTATAATGTTTTACAGAATCCCGGTCGTGTCGGCCCGTACCTCTCCGTGGGAAAATTATATACGTCTATAACGTTATATATCCTAACCTAAGGCAACCTCACACCTCGGATCTAGTATTTTACATCATTCCTGGCGGGCCGGCCCCTACATCTCGGTTCGACCATTATATACGTCTATAAAGTAATATAACCTTACCTAACCCATCTAGCCCCTCGCTCGCAATGTTTTACAGAATCCCGGTCTTGTCGGCCCGTACCTCTCCGTGGGAACATTATATACGTCTATAACATTATATATCCTAACCTAAGGCAACCTAACACATCGGATGTAGTATTTTACAACAATCCTGGCGGGTCGGCCCCTACTTCTTGGTGGGAACATTATATACGTCTATAACGTAATATAACCTAACCTAACCCATGTAGCCATTCGCTTATAATGTTTTGCAGAATCCCGGTCGTGTCGGCCCGTACCTCTCCGTGGGAACATTATATACGTCTATAACGTTATATATCCTAACCTAAGGCAACCTCACACCTCGGATGTAGTATTTTACATCATTCCTGGCGGGCCGGCCCCTACATCTCGGTTCGACCATTATATACGTCTATAAAGTAATATAACCTTACCTAACCCATCTAGCCCCTCGCTCGCAATGTTTTACAGAATCCCGGTCTTGTCGGCCCGTACCTCTCCGTGGGAACATTATATACGTCTATAACATTATATATCCTAACCTAAGGCAACCTAACACATCGGATGTAATATTTTACAACAATCCTGGCGGGTCGGCCCCTACTTCTTGGTGGGAACATTATATACGTCTATAACGTAATATAACCTAACCTAACCCATGTAGCCATTCGCTTATAATGTTTTACAGAATCCCGGTCGTGTCGGCCCGTACCTCCCCGTGGGAACATTATATACGTCTATAACGTTATATATCCTAACCTAAGGCAACCTCACACCTCGGATGTAGTATTTTACATCATTCCTGGCGGGCCGGCCCCTACATCTCGGTTCGAACATTATATACGTCTATAAAGTAATATAACCTTACCTAACCCATCTAGCCCCTCGCTCGTAAAGTTTTACAGAATCCCGGTCGTGTCGGCCCGTACCTCTCCGTGGGAAAATTATATACGTCTATAACGTTATATATCCTAACCTCAGGCAACTTCACACCTCGGATGTAGTATTTTACATCATTCCTGGCGGGCCGGCCGGTACTTCTCGGTGGGAACATTATATACGTCTATAACGTTATATAACCTAACCTAATCCGTCTAGCCCCTCGCTGGTAATGTTTTACAGAATCCCGGTCGTGTCCGCCCGTACCTCTCCTTGGGAACATTATGTACGTCTATAACGTTATATATCCTAACCTAAGGCAACCTCACACCTCGGATGTAGTATTTTACAACATTCCTGGCGGGTCGGACCCTACTTCTCGGTGGGAACATTATATACGTCTATAACGTAATATAACCTAACCTAACCCATCTAGCCATTCGCTGGTAATGTTTTACAGAATCCCGGTCGTGTCGCCCCGTACCTATCCGTGGGAACATTATATACGTCTATAACGTTATATATCCTAACCTAAGGCAACCTCACACCTCGGATGTAGTATTTTACAACATTCCTGGCGGGCCGGGCCCTACTTCTCAGTGGGAACATTATATACGTCTATAACCTCATATAACCTAACCTAACCCATCTAGCCCCACGCTGGGAATGTTTTGTAGAATCCCGTCCATGTAGCCCCGTACGGCTTTGTGGGAACATTATATACGTCTATAACGTTATATATACCTAACCTAAGGCAGCCTAACATCTCGGATGTAGAATTTTACAACATTCCTGGCGGGTCGGCCCCTACTTCTCGGTGGGAACATTATATACGTTTATAACGTAATATAACCGAACCTAACCCATCTAGACCCTCGCAGGTAATGTTTTACAGAATCCCCTTCGTGTCCGCCCGTACTTCTCGGTGGGGACATTATGTACGTCTATAACCTTATTTATCCCAACCTAAGGCAACCTAACATCTCGAATTAAGTATTTTACAACATTCCTGGCGGGTCGGCCCGTACATCTCGGTTCGACCATCATATACGTCTATAAAGTAATATAACCTTACCTAACCCATCTAGCCCCTCGCTCGCAATGTTTTACAGAATCCCGGTGGTGTCGGCCCGTACCTCTCCGTGGGAACATTATATACGTCTATAACATTATATATCCTAACCTAAGGCAACCTAACACATCGGATGTAGTATTTTACAACAATCCTGGCGGGTCGGCCCCTACTTCTTGGTGGGAACACTATATACGTCTATAACGTAATATAACCTAACCTAACCCGTGTAGCCATTCGCTTATAATGTTTTACAGAATCCCGGTCGTGTCGGCCCGTACCTCTCCGTGGGAAAATTATATACGTCTATAACGTTATATATCCTAACCTAAGGCAACCTCACACCTCGGATGTAGTATTTTACATCATTCCTGGCGGGCCGGCCCCTACATCTCGGTTCGAACATTATATACGTCTATAAAGTAATATAACCTTACCTAACCTATCTAGCCCATCGCTCGTAAAGTTTTACAGAATCCCGGTCGTGTCGGCCCGTACCTCTCCGTGGGAACATTATATACGTCTATAACGTTATATATCCTAACCTAAGGCAACTTCACACCTCGGATGTAGAATTTTACAACATTCCTGGCGGGTCGGCCCCTACTTCTCGGTGGGAACATTATATACGTCTATAACCTCATATAACCTAACCCAACCCATCTAGCCCCACGCTGGGAATGTTTTGTAGAATCCCGTTCATGTAGCCCCGTACGTCTTTGTGGGAACATTATATACGTCTATAACGTTATATATACCTAACCTAAGGCAGCCTAACATCTCGGATGTAGAATTTTACAACATTCCTGGCGGGTCGGACCCTACTTCTCGGTGGGAACATTATATACGTTTATAACGTAATATAACCTAACCTAACCCATCTAGACCCTCGCAGGTAATGATTTACAGAATCCCGTTCGTGTCCGCCCGTACTTCTCGGTGGGGACATTATGTACGTCTATAACCTTATTTATCCCAACCTAAGGCAACCTACCATCTCGAATTAAGTATTTTACAACATTCCTGGCGGGTCGGCCCATACATCTCGGTTCGACCATTATATACGTCTATAAAGTAATATAACCTTACCTAACCCATCTAGCCCCTCGCTCGCAATGTTTTACAGAATCCCGGTCTTGTCGGCCCGTACCACTCCGTGGGAAAATTATATACGTCTATAACGTTATATATCCTAACCTAAGGCAACCTCACACCTCGGATCTAGTATTTTACATCATTCCTGGCGGGCCGGCCCCTACATCTCGGTTCGACCATTATATACGTCTATAAAGTAATATAACCTTACCTAACCCATCTAGCCCCTCGCTCGCAATGTTTTACAGAATCCCGGTCTTGTCGGCCCGTACCTCTCCGTGGGAACATTATATACGTCTATAACGTTATATATCCTAACCTAAGGCAACCTCACACCTCGGATGTAGTATTTTACATCATTCCTGGCGGGCCGGCCCCTACATCTCGGTTCGAACATTATATACGTCTATAAAGTAATATAACCTTACCTAACCCATCTAGCCCCTCGCTCGTAAAGTTTTACAGAATCCCGGTCGTGTCGGCCCGTACCTCTCCTTGGGAACATTATGTACGTCTATAACGTTATATATCCTAACCTAAGGCAACCTCACTCCTCGGATGTAGTATTTTACAACATTCCTGGCGGGTCGGCCCCTACTTCTCGGTGGGAACATTATATACGTCTATAACGTAATATAACCTAACCTAACCCATGTAGCCATTCGCTTATAATGTTTTACAGAATCCCGGTCGTGTCGGCCCGTACCTCTCCGTGGGAAAATTATATACGTCTATAACGTTATATATCCTAACCTAAGGCAACCTCACACCTCGGATCTAGTATTTTACATCATTCCTGGCGGGCCGGCCCCTACATCTCGGTTCGACCATTATATACGTCTATAAAGTAATATAACCTTACCTAACCCATCTAGCCCCTCGCTCGCAATGTTTTACAGAATCCCGGTCTTGTCGGCCCGTACCTCTCCGTGGGAACATTATATACGTCTATAACATTATATATCCTAACCTAAGGCAACCTAACACATCGGATGTAGTATTTTACAACAATCCTGGCGGGTCGGCCCCTACTTCTTGGTGGGAACATTATATACGTCTATAACGTAATATAACTTAACCTAACCCATGTAGCCATTCGCTTATAATGTTTTACAGAATCCCGGTCGTGTCGGCCCGTACCTCTCCGTGGGAACATTATATACGTCTATAACGTTATATATCCTAACCTAAGGCAACCTCACACCTCGGATGTAGTATTTTACATCATTCCTGGCGGGCCGGCCCCTACATCTCGGTTCGAACATTATATACGTCTATAAAGTAATATAACCTTACCTAACCCATCTAGCCCCTCGCTCGTAAAGTTTTACAGAATCCCGGTCGTGTCGGCCCGTACCTCTCCGTGGGAACATTATATACGTCTATAACGTTATATATCCTAACCTAAGGCAACCTCACACCTCGGATGTAGTATTTTACATCATTCCTGGCGGGCCGGCCCCTACATCTCGGTTCGACCATTATATACGTCTATAAAGTAATATAACCTTACCTAACCCATCTAGCCCCTCGCTCGCAATGTTTTACAGAATCCCGGTCTTGTCGGCCCGTACCTCTCCGTGGGAACATTATATACGTCTATAACATTATATATCCTAACCTAAGGCAACCTAACACATCGGATGTAATATTTTACAACAATCCTGGCGGGTCGGCCCCTACTTCTTGGTGGGAACATTATATACGTCTATAACGTAATATAACCTAACCTAACCCATGTAGCCATTCGCTTATAATGTTTTACAGAATCCCGGTCGTGTCGGCCCGTACCTCCCCGTGGGAACATTATATACGTCTATAACGTTATATATCCTAACCTAAGGCAACCTCACACCTCGGATGTAGTATTTTACATCATTCCTGGCGGGCCGGCCCCTACATCTCGGTTCGAACATTATATACGTCTATAAAGTAATATAACCTTACCTAACCCATCTAGCCCCTCGCTCGTAAAGTTTTACAGAATCCCGGTCGTGTCGGCCCGTACCTCTCCGTGGGAAAATTATATACGTCTATAACGTTATATATCCTAACCTCAGGCAACTTCACACCTCGGATGTAGTATTTTACATCATTCCTGGCGGGCCGGCCGGTACTTCTCGGTGGGAACATTATATACGTCTATAACGTTATATAACCTAACCTAATCCGTCTAGCCCCTCGCTGGTAATGTTTTACAGAATCCCGGTCGTGTCCGCCCGTACCTCTCCTTGGGAACATTATGTACGTCTATAACGTTATATATCCTAACCTAAGGCAACCTCACACCTCGGATGTAGTATTTTACAACATTCCTGGCGGGTCGGACCCTACTTCTCGGTGGGAACATTATATACGTCTATAACGTAATATAACCTAACCTAACCCATCTAGCCATTCGCTGGTAATGTTTTACAGAATCCCGGTCGTGTCGCCCCGTACCTATCCGTGGGAACATTATATACGTCTATAACGTTATATATCCTAACCTAAGGCAACCTCACACCTCGGATGTAGTATTTTACAACATTCCTGGCGGGCCGGGCCCTACTTCTCAGTGGGAACATTATATACGTCTATAACCTCATATAACCTAACCTAACCCATCTAGCCCCACGCTGGGAATGTTTTGTAGAATCCCGTCCATGTAGCCCCGTACGGCTTTGTGGGAACATTATATACGTCTATAACGTTATATATACCTAACCTAAGGCAGCCTAACATCTCGGATGTAGAATTTTACAACATTCCTGGCGGGTCGGCCCCTACTTCTCGGTGGGAACATTATATACGTTTATAACGTAATATAACCGAACCTAACCCATCTAGACCCTCGCAGGTAATGTTTTACAGAATCCCCTTCGTGTCCGCCCGTACTTCTCGGTGGGGACATTATGTACGTCTATAACCTTATTTATCCCAACCTAAGGCAACCTAACATCTCGAATTAAGTATTTTACAACATTCCTGGCGGGTCGGCCCGTACATCTCGGTTCGACCATCATATACGTCTATAAAGTAATATAACCTTACCTAACCCATCTAGCCCCTCGCTCGCAATGTTTTACAGAATCCCGGTGGTGTCGGCCCGTACCTCTCCGTGGGAACATTATATACGTCTATAACATTATATATCCTAACCTAAGGCAACCTAACACATCGGATGTAGTATTTTACAACAATCCTGGCGGGTCGGCCCCTACTTCTTGGTGGGAACACTATATACGTCTATAACGTTATATATCCTAACCTAAGGCAACCTCACACCTCGGATGTAGTATTTTACATCATTCCTGGCGGGCCGGCCCCTACATCTCGGTTCGAACATTATATACGTCTATAAAGTAATATAACCTTACCTAACCTATCTAGCCCATCGCTCGTAAAGTTTTACAGAATCCCGGTCGTGTCGGCCCGTACCTCTCCGTGGGAACATTATATACGTCTATAACGTTATATATCCTAACCTAAGGCAACTTCACACCTCGGATGTAGAATTTTACAACATTCCTGGCGTGTCGGCCCCTACTTCTCGGTGGGAACATTATATACGTCTATAACCTCATATAACCTAACCCAACCCATCTAGCCCCACGCTGGGAATGTTTTGTAGAATCCCGTTCATGTAGCCCCGTACGTCTTTGTGGGAACATTATATACGTCTATAACGTTTTATATACCTAACCTAAGGCAGCCTAACATCTCGGATGTAGAATTTTACAACATTCCTGGCGGGTCGGCCACTACTTCTCGGTGGGAACATTATATACGTTTATAACGTAATATAACCTAACCTAACCCATCTAGACCCTCGCAGGTAATGTTTTACAGAATCCCGTTCGTGTCCGCCCGTACTTCTCGGTGGGGACATTATATACGTCTATAACGTTATATATCCTAACCTAAGGCAACCTCACACCTCGGATGTAGTATTTTACATCATTCCTGGCGGGCCGGCCCCTACATCTCGGTTCGAACATTATATACGTCTAGAAAGTAATATAACCTTACCTAACCCATCTAGCCCCTCGCTCGCAATGTTTTACAGAATCCCGGTCTTGTCGGCCCGTACCACTCCGTGGGAACATTATATACGTCTATAACATTATATATCCTAACCTAAGGCAACCTAACACATCGGATGTAGTATTTTACAGCAATCCTGGCGGGTCGGCCCCTACTTCTTGGTGGGAACATTATATACGTCTATAACGTAATATAACCTAACCTAACCCATGTAGCCATTCGCTTATAATGTTTTACAGAATCCCGGTCGTGTCGGCCCGTACCTCTCCGTGGGAACATTATATACCTCTATAACGTTATATATCCTAACCTAAGGCAACCTCACACCTCGGATGTAGTATTTTACATCATTCCTGGCGGGCCGGCCCCTACATCTCGGTTCGAACATTATATACGTCTATACAGTAATATAACCTTACCTAACCCATCTAGCCCCTCGCTCGTAAAGTTTTACAGAATCCCGGTCGTGTCGGCCCGTACCTCTCCTTGGGAACATTATGTACGTCTATAACGTTATATATCCTAACCTAAGGCAACCTCACTCCTCGGATGTAGTATTTTACAACATTCCTGGCGGGTCGGCCCCTACTTCTCGGTGGGAACATTATATACGTCTATAACGTAATATAACCTAACCTAACCCATGTAGCCATTCGCTTATAATGTTTTACAGAATCCCGGTCGTGTCGGCCCGTACCTCTCCGTGGGAAAATTATATACGTCTATAACGTTATATATCCTAACCTAAGGCAACCTCACACCTCGGATCTAGTATTTTACATCATTCCTGGCGGGCCGGCCCCTACATCTCGGTTCGACCATTATATACGTCTATAAAGTAATATAACCTTACCTAACCCATCTAGCCCCTCGCTCGCAATGTTTTACAGAATCCCGGTCTTGTCGGCCCGTACCTCTCCGTGGGAACATTATATACGTCTATAACATTATATATCCTAACCTAAGGCAACCTAACACATCGGATGTAGTATTTTACAACAATCCTGGCGGGTCGGCCCCTACTTCTTGGTGGGAACATTATATACGTCTATAACGTAATATAACCTAACCTAACCCATGTAGCCATTCGCTTATAATGTTTTACAGAATCCCGGTCGTGTCGGCCCGTACCTCTCCCTGGGAACATTATATACGTCTGTAACGTTATATATCCTAACCTAAGGCAACCTCACACCTCGGATGTAGTATTTTACATCATTCCTGGCGGGCCGGCCCCTACATCTCGGTTCGAACATTATATGCGTCTATAAAGTAATATAACCTTACCTAACCCATCTAGCCCCTCGCTCGTAAAGTTTTACAGAATCCCGGTCGTGTCGGCCCGTACCTCTCCGTGGGAACATTATATACGTCTATAACGTTATATATCCTAACCTAAGGCAACCTCACACCTCGGATGTAGTATTTTACATCATTCCTGGCGGGCCGGCCCCTACATCTCGGTTCGACCATTATATACGTCTATAAAGTAATATAACCTTACCTAACCCATCTAGCCCCTCGCTCGCAATGTTTTACAGAATCCCGGTCTTGTCGGCCCGTACCTCTCCGTGGGAACATTATATACGTCTATAACATTATATATCCTAACCTAAGGCAACCTAACACATCGGATGTAATATTTTACAACAATCCTGGCGGGTCGGCCCCTACTTCTTGGTGGGAACATTATATACGTCTATAACGTAATATAACCTAACCTAACCCATGTAGCCATTCGCTTATAATGTTTTACAGAATCCCGGTCGTGTCCGCCCGTACCTCTCCTTGGGAACATTATGTACGTCTATAACGTTATATATCCTAACCTAAGGCAACCTCACACCTCGGATGTAGTATTTTACAACATTCCTGGCGGGTCGGACCCTACTTCTCGGTGGGAACATTATATACGTCTATAACGTAATATAACCTAACCTAACCCATCTAGCCATTCGCTGGTAATGTTTTACAGAATCCCGGTCGTGTCGCCCCGTACATATCCGTGGGAACATTATATACGTCTATAACGTTATATATCCTAACCTAAGGCAACCTCACACCTCGGATGTAGTATTTTACAACATTCCTGGCGGGCCGGGCCCTACTTCTCAGTGGGAACATTATATACGTCTATAACCTCATATAACCTAACCTAACCCATCTAGCCCCACGCTGGGAATGTTTTGTAGAATCCCGTCCATGTAGCCCCGTACGTTTGTGTGGGAACATTATATACGTCTATAACGTTATATATACCTAACCTAAGGTATATATCCTAACCTAAGGCAACCTCACACCTCGGATGTAGTATTTTACATCATTCCTGGCGGGCCGGCCCCTACATCTCGGTTCGAACATTATATACGTCTATAAAGTAATATAACCTTACCTAACCCATCTAGCCCCTCGCTCGTAAAGTTTTACAGAATCCCGGTCGTGTCGGCCCGTACCTCTCCGTGGGAAAATTATATACGTCTATAACGTTATATATCCTAACCTCAGGCAAATTCACACCTCGGATGTAGTATTTTACATCATTCCTGGCGGGCCGGCCGGTACTTCTCGGTGGGAACATTATATACGTCTATAACGTTATATAACCTAACCTAATCCGTCTAGCCCCTCGCTGGTAAAGTTTTACAGAATCCCGGTCGTGTCCGCCCGTACCTCTCCTTGGGAACATTATGTACGTCTATAACGTTATATATCCTAACCTAAGGCAACCTCACACCTCGGATGTAGTATTTTACAACATTCCTGGCGGGTCGGACCCTACTTCTCGGTGGGAACATTATATACGTCTATAACGTAATATAACCTAACCTAACCCATCTAGCCATTCGCTGGTAATGTTTTACAGAATCCCGGTCGTGTCGCCCCGTACCTATCCGTGGGAACATTATATACGTCTATAACGTTATATATCCTAACCTAAGGCAACCTCACACCTCGGATGTAGTATTTTACAACATTCCTGGCGGGCCGGGCCCTACTTCTCAGTGGGAACATTATATACGTCTATAACCTCATATAACCTAACCTAACCCATCTAGCCCCACGCTGGGAATGTTTTGTAGAATCCCGTCCATGTAGCCCCGTACGTTTGTGTGGGAACATTATATACGTCTATAACGTTATATATACCTAACCTAAGGTATATATCCTAACCTAAGGCAACCTCACACCTCGGATGTAGTATTTTACATCATTCCTGGCGGGCCGGCCCCTACTTCTCGGTGGGAACATTATATACGTCTATAACGTTATATAACCTAACCTAATCCGTCTAGCCCCTCGCTGGTAATGTTTTACAGAATCCCGGTCGTGTCGGCCCGTACCTCTCCGTGGGAACATTATATACGTCTATAACGTTATATATCCTAACCTAAGGCAACTTCACACCTCGGATGTAGTATTTTACATCATTCCTGGCGGGCCGGCCCCTACTTCTCGGTGGGAACATTATATACGTCTATAACGTTATATAACCTAACCTAATCCGTCTAGCCCCTCGCTGGTAATGTTTTACAGAATCCCGGTCGTGTCGGCCCGTACCTCTCCTTGGGAACATTATGTACGTCTATAACGTTATATATCCTAACCTAAGGCAACCTCACACCTCGGATGTAGTATTTTACAACGTTCCTGGCGGGTCGGCCCCTACTTCTCGGTGGGAACATTATATACGTCTATAACGTAATATAACCTAACCTAACCCATCTAGCCATTCGCTGGTAATGTTTTACAGAATCCCGGTCGTGTCGCCCCGTACCTCTCCGTGGGAACATTATATACGTCTATAACGTTATATATCCTAACCTAAGGCAACCTCACACCTCGGATGTAGTATTTTACAACATTCCTGGCGGGCCGGCCCCTACTTCTCAGTGGGAACATTATATACGACTATAACCTCATATAACCTAACCTAACCCATCTAGCCCCACGCTGGGAATGTTTTGTAGAATCCCGTTCATGTAGCCCCGTACGTCTTTGTGGGAACATTATATACGTCTATAACGTTATATATACCTAACCTAAGGCAGCCTAACATCTCGGATGTAGAATTTTACAACATTCCTGCCGGGTCGGCCCCTACTTCTCGGTGGGAACATTATATACGTCTATGAAGTAATATAACCTTACCTAACCCATCTAGCCCCTCGCTCGTAAAGTTTCACAGAATCCCGGTCGTGTCGGCCCGTACCTCTCCGTGGGAACATTATATACGTCTATAACGTTATATATCCTAACCTAAGGCAACTTCACACCTCGGATGTAGGATTTTACAACATTCCTGGCGGGTCGGCCCCTACTTCTCGGTGGGAACATTATATACGTTTATAACGTAATATAACCTAACCTAACCCATCTAGACCCTCGCAGGTAATGTTTTACAGAATCCCGTTCGTGTCCGCCCGTACTTCTCGGTGGGGACATTATGTACGTCTATAACCTTATTTATCCCAACCTAAGGCAACCTAACATCTCGAATTAAGTATTTTACAACATTCCTGGCGGGTCGGCCCATACATCTCGGTTCGACCATTATATACGTCTATAAAGTAATATAACCTTACCTAACCCATCTAGCCCCTCGCTCGCAATGTTTTACAGAATCCCGGTCTTGTCGGCCCGTACCTCTCCGTGGGAACATTATATACGTCTATAACATTATATATCCTAAGCTAAGGCAACCTAACACATCGGATGTAATATTTTACAACAATCCTGGCGGGTCGGCCCCTACTTCTTGGTGGGAACATTATATACGTCTATAACGTAATATAACCTAACCTAACCCATGTAGCCATTCGCTTATAATGTTTTACAGAATCCCGGTCGTGTCGGCCCGTACCTCCCCGTGGGAACATTATATACGTCTATAACGTTATATATCCTAACCTAAGGCAACCTCACACCTCGGATGTAGTATTTTACATCATTCCTGGCGGGCCGGCCCCTACATCTCGGTTCGAACATTATATACGTCTATAAAGTAATATAACCTTACCTAACCCATCTAGCCCCTCGCTCGTAAAGTTTTACAGAATCCCGGTCGTGTCGGCCCGTACCTCTCCGTGGGAAAATTATATACGTCTATAAGGTTATATATCCTAACCTCAGGCAACTTCACACCTCGGATGTAGTATTTTACATCATTCCTGGCGGGCCGGCCGGTACTTCTCGGTGGGAACATTATATACGTCTATAACGTTATATAACATAACCTAATCCGTCTAGCCCCTCCCTGGTAATGTTTTACAGAATCCCGGTCGTGTCCGCCCGTACCTCTCCTTGGGAACATTATGTACGTCTATAACGTTATATATCCTAACCTAAGGCAACCTCACACCTCGGATGTAGTATTTTACAACATTCCTGGCGGGTCGGACCCTACTTCTCGGTGGGAACATTATATACGTCAATAACGTAATATAACCTAACCTAACCCATCTAGCCATTCGCTGGTAATGTTTTACAGAATCCCGGTCGTGTCGCCCCGTACCTATCCGTGGGAACATTATATACGTCTATAACGTTATATATCCTAACCTAAGGCAACCTCACACCTCGGATGTAGTATTTTACAACATTCCTGGCGGGCCGGGCCCTACTTCTCAGTGGGAACATTATATACGTCTATAACCTCATATAACCTAACCTAACCCATCTAGCCCCACGCTGGGAATGTTTTGTAGAATCCCGTTCATGTAGCCCCGTACGTTTGTGTGGGAACATTATATACGTCTATAACGTTATATATACCTAACCTAAGGTATATATCCTAACCTAAGGCAACCTCACACCTCGGATGTAGTATTTTACATCATTCCTGGCGGGCCGGCCCCTACTTCTCGGTGGGAACATTATATACGTCTATAACGTTATATAACCTAACCTAATCCGTCTAGCCCCTCGCTGGTAATGTTTTACAGAATCCCGGTCGTGTCGGCCCGTACCTCTCCTTGGGAACATTATGTACGTCTATAACGTTACATATACTAACCTAAGGCAACCTCACACCTCGGATGTAGTATTTTACAACATTCCTGGCGGGTCGTCCCCTACTTCTCGGTGGGAACATTATATACGTCTATAACGTAATATAACCTAACCTAACCCATCTAGCCATTCGCTGGTAATGTTTTACAGAATCCCGGTCGTGTCGCCCCGTACCTCTCCGTGGGAACATTATATACGTCTATAACGTTATATATCCTAACCTAAGGCAACCTCACACCTCGGATGTAGAATTTTACAACATTCCTGGCGGGTCGGCCCCTACTTCTCGGTGGGAACATTATATACGTCTATAAAGTAATATAACCTTACCTAACCCATCTAGCCCCTCGCTCGTAAAGTTTTACAGAATCCCGGTCGTGTCGGCCCGTACCTCTCCGTGGGAACATTATATACGTCTATAACGTTATATATCCTAACCTAAGGCAACCTCACACCTCGGATGTAGTATTTTACAACATTCCTGGCGGGTCCGCCCCTACTTCTCGGTGGGAACATTATATACGTCTATAAAGTAATATAACCTTACCTAACCCATCTAGCCCCTCGCTCGTAAAGTTTTACAGAATCCCGGTCGTGTCGGCCCGTACCTCTCCGTGGGAACATTATATACGTCTATAACGTTATATATCCTAACCTAAGGCAACTTCACACCTCGGATGTAGTATTTTACATCATTCCTGGCGGGCCGGCCCCTACTTCTCGGTGGGAACATTATATACGTCTATAACGTTATATAACCTAACCTAATCCATCTAGCCCCTCGCTGGTAATGTTTTACAGAACCCCGGTCGTGTCGCCCCGTACCTCCCCGTGGGAACATTATATACGTCTATAACGTGATATATCCTAACCTAAGGCCTCCTCACACCTCGGATGTAGTATTTTACAACATTCCTGGCGGGCCGGCCCCTATTTCTCAGTGGGAACATTATATACGTCTATAACCTCATATAACCTAACCTAACCCATCTAGCCCCCCGGTGGGAATGTTTTGCAGAATCCCGTTCATGTAGCCCCGTACGGCTTTGTGGGAACATTATATACGTCTATAACGTTATATATACCTAACCTAAGGCAGCCTAACATCTCGGATGTAGAATTTTACAACATTCCTGGCGGGTCGGCCCCTACTTCTCGGTGGGAACATTATATACGTTTATAACGTAATATAACCAAACCTAACCCATCTAGACCCTCGCAGGTAATGTTTTACAGAATCCCGTTCGTGTCCGCCCGTACTTCTCGGTGGGGACATTATGTTCGTCTATAACCTTATTTATCCCAACCTAAGGCAACCTAACATCTCGAATTAAGTATTTTACAACATACCTGGCGGGTCGGCCCATACTTCTCGGTTCGAACATTATATACGTCTATAAAGTAATATAACCTTACCTAACCCATCTAGTACCTCGCTCGTAATGTTTTACAGAATCCCGGTCGTGTCGGCCCGTACCTCTCCGTGGGAACATTATATACGTCTATAACATTATATATCCTAACCTAAGGCAACCTAACACATCGGACGTAGTATTTTACAACAATCCTGGCGGGCCGGCCCCTACATCTCGGTTCGAACATTATATACGTCTATAAAGTAATATAACCTTACCTAACCCATCTAGCCCCTCGCTCGTAAAGTTTTACAGAATCCCGGTCGTGTCGGCCCGTACCTCTCCGTGGGAACATTATATACGTCTATAACGTTATATATCCTAACCTAAGGCAACTTCACACCTCGGATGTAGAATTTTACAACATTCCTGGCGGGTCGGCCCCTACTTCTCGGTGGGAACATTATATACGTCTATAACGTTATATAACCTAACCTAATCCGTCTAGCCCCTCGCTGGTAATGTTTTACAGAATCCCGGTCGTGTCCGCCCGTACCTCTCCTTGGGAACATTATGTACGTCTATAACGTTATATATCCTAACCTAAGGCAACCTCACACCTCGGATGTAGTATTTTACAACATTCCTGGCGGGTCGGCCCCTACTTCTCGGTGGGAACATTATATACGTCTATAACGTAATATAACCTAACCTAACCCATGTAGCCATTCGCTTATAATGTTTTACAGAATCCCGGTCGTGTCGGCCCGTACCTCTCCGTGGGAAAATTATATACGTCTATAACGTTATATATCCTAACCTAAGGCAACCTCACACCTCGGATCTAGTATTTTACATCATTCCTGGCGGGCCGGCCCCTACATCTCGGTTCGACCATTATATACGTCTATAAAGTAATATAACCTTACCTAACCCATCTAGCCCCTCGCTCGCAATGTTTTACAGAATCCCGGTCTTGTCGGCCCGTACCTCTCCGTGGGAACATTATATACGTCTATAACATTATATATCCTAACCTAAGGCAACCTAACACATCGGATGTAGTATTTTACAACAATCCTGGCGGGTCGGCCCCTACTTCTTGGTGGGAACATTATATACGTCTATAACGTAATATAACCTAACCTAACCCATGTAGCCATTCGCTTATAATGTTTTACAGAATCCCGGTCGTGTCGGCCCGTACCTCTCCCTGGGAACATTATATACGTCTGTAACGTTATATATCCTAACCCAAGGCAACCTCACACCTCGGATGTAGTATTTTACATCATTCCTGGCGGGCCGGCCCCTACATCTCGGTTCGAACATTATATGCGTCTATAAAGTAATATAACCTTACCTAACCCATCTAGCCCCTCGCTCGTAAAGTTTTACAGAATCCCGGTCGTGTCGGCCCGTACCTCTCCGTGGGAACATTATATACGTCTATAACGTTATATATCCTAACCTAAGGCAACCTCACACCTCGGATGTAGTATTTTACATCATTCCTGGCGGGCCGGCCCCTACATCTCGGTTCGACCATTATATACGTCTATAAAGTAATATAACCTTACCTAACCCATCTAGCCCCTCGCTCGCAATGTTTTACAGAATCCCGGTCTTGTCGGCCCGTACCTCTCCGTGGGAACATTATATACGTCTATAACATTATATATCCTAACCTAAGGCAACCTAACACATCGGATGTAATATTTTACAACAATCCTGGCGGGTCGGCCCCTACTTCTTGGTGGGAACATTATATACGTCTATAACGTAATATAACCTAACCTAACCCATGTAGCCATTCGCTTATAATGTTTTACAGAATCCCGGTCGTGTCCGCCCGTACCTCTCCTTGGGAACATTATGTACGTCTATAACGTTATATATCCTAACCTAAGGCAACCTCACACCTCGGATGTAGTATTTTACAACATTCCTGGCGGGTCGGACCCTACTTCTCGGTGGGAACATTATATACGTCTATAACGTAATATAACCTAACCTAACCCATCTAGCCATTCGCTGGTAATGTTTTACAGAATCCCGGTCGTGTCGCCCCGTACATATCCGTGGGAACATTATATACGTCTATAACGTTATATATCCTAACCTAAGGCAACCTCACACCTCGGATGTAGTATTTTACAACATTCCTGGCGGGCCGGGCCCTACTTCTCAGTGGGAACATTATATACGTCTATAACCTCATATAACCTAACCTAACCCATCTAGCCCCACGCTGGGAATGTTTTGTAGAATCCCGTCCATGTAGCCCCGTACGTTTGTGTGGGAACATTATATACGTCTATAACGTTATATATACCTAACCTAAGGTATATATCCTAACCTAAGGCAACCTCACACCTCGGATGTAGTATTTTACATCATTCCTGGCGGGCCGGCCCCTACATCTCGGTTCGAACATTATATACGTCTATAAAGTAATATAACCTTACCTAACCCATCTAGCCCCTCGCTCGTAAAGTTTTACAGAATCCCGGTCGTGTCGGCCCGTACCTCTCCGTGGGAAAATTATATACGTCTATAACGTTATATATCCTAACCTCAGGCAAATTCACACCTCGGATGTAGTATTTTACATCATTCCTGGCGGGCCGGCCGGTACTTCTCGGTGGGAACATTATATACGTCTATAACGTTATATAACCTAACCTAATCCGTCTAGCCCCTCGCTGGTAATGTTTTACAGAATCCCGGTCGTGTCCGCCCGTACCTCTCCTTGGGAACATTATGTACGTCTATAACGTTATATATCCTAACCTAAGGCAACCTCACACCTCGGATGTAGTATTTTACAACATTCCTGGCGGGTCGGACCCTACTTCTCGGTGGGAACATTATATACGTCTATAACGTAATATAACCTAACCTAACCCATCTAGCCATTCGCTGGTAATGTTTTACAGAATCCCGGTCGTGTCGCCCCGTACCTATCCGTGGGAACATTATATACGTCTATAACGTTATATATCCTAACCTAAGGCAACCTCACACCTCGGATGTAGTATTTTACAACATTCCTGGCGGGCCGGGCCCTACTTCTCAGTGGGAACATTATATACGTCTATAACCTCATATAACCTAACCTAACCCATCTAGCCCCACGCTGGGAATGTTTTGTAGAATCCCGTCCATGTAGCCCCGTACGTTTGTGTGGGAACATTATATACGTCTATAACGTTATATATACCTAACCTAAGGTATATATCCTAACCTAAGGCAACCTCACACCTCGGATGTAGTATTTTACATCATTCCTGGCGGGCCGGCCCCTACTTCTCGGTGGGAACATTATATACGTCTATAACGTTATATAACCTAACCTAATCCGTCTAGCCCCTCGCTGGTAATGTTTTACAGAATCCCGGTCGTGTCGGCCCGTACCTCTCCGTGGGAACATTATATACGTCTATAACGTTATATATCCTAACCTAAGGCAACTTCACACCTCGGATGTAGTATTTTACATCATTCCTGGCGGGCCGGCCCCTACTTCTCGGTGGGAACATTATATACGTCTATAACGTTATATAACCTAACCTAATCCGTCTAGCCCCTCGCTGGTAATGTTTTACAGAATCCCGGTCTTGTCGGCCCGTACCTCTCCTTGGGAACATTATGTACGTCTATAACGTTATATATCCTAACCTAAGGCAACCTCACACCTCGGATGTAGTATTTTACAACGTTCCTGGCGGGTCGGCCCCTACTTCTCGGTGGGAACATTATATACGTCTATAACGTAATATAACCTAACCTAACCCATCTAGCCATTCGCTGGTAATGTTTTACAGAATCCCGGTCGTGTCGCCCCGTACCTCTCCGTGGGAACATTATATACGTCTATAACGTTATATATCCTAACCTAAGGCAACCTCACACCTCGGATGTAGTATTTTACAACATTCCTGGCGGGCCGGCCCCTACTTCTCAGTGGGAACATTATATACGACTATAACCTCATATAACCTAACCTAACCCATCTAGCCACACGCTGGGAATGTTTTGTAGAATCCCGTTCATGTAGCCCCGTACGTCTTTGTGGGAACATTATATACGTCTATAACGTTATATATACCTAACCTAAGGCAGCCTAACATCTCGGATGTAGAATTTTACAACATTCCTGCCGGGTCGGCCCCTACTTCTCGGTGGGAACATTATATACGTCTATGAAGTAATATAACCTTACCTAACCCATCTAGCCCCTCGCTCGTAAAGTTTCACAGAATCCCGGTCGTGTCGGCCCGTACCTCTCCGTGGGAACATTATATACGTCTATAACGTTATATATCCTAACCTAAGGCAACTTCACACCTCGGATGTAGGATTTTACAACATTCCTGGCGGGTCGGCCCCTACTTCTCGGTGGGAACATTATATACGTTTATAACGTAATATAACCTAACCTAACCCATCTAGACCCTCGCAGGTAATGTTTTACAGAATCCCGTTCGTGTCCGCCCGTACTTCTCGGTGGGGACATTATGTACGTCTATAACCTTATTTATCCCAACCTAAGGCAACCTAACATCTCGAATTAAGTATTTTACAACATTCCTGGCGGGTCGGCCCATACATCTCGGTTCGACCATTATATACGTCTATAAAGTAATATAACCTTACCTAACCCATCTAGCCCCTCGCTCGCAATGTTTTACAGAATCCCGGTCTTGTCGGCCCGTACCTCTCCGTGGGAACATTATATACGTCTATAACATTATATATCCTAACCTAAGGCAACCTAACACATCGGATGTAATATTTTACAACAATCCTGGCGGGTCGGCCCCTACTTCTTGGTGGGAACATTATATACGTCTATAACGTAATATAACCTAACCTAACCCATGTAGCCATTCGCTTATAATGTTTTACAGAATCCCGGTCGTGTCGGCCCGTACCTCTCCGTGGGAAAATTATATACGTCTATAACGTTATATATCCTAACCTCAGGCAACTTCACACCTCGGATGTAGTATTTTACATCATTCCTGGCGGGCCGGCCGGTACTTCTCGGTGGGAACATTATATACGTCTATAACGTTATATAACCTAACCTAATCCGTCTAGCCCCTCGCTGGTAATGTTTTACAGAATCCCGGTCGTGTCCGCCCGTACCTCTCCTTGGGAACATTATGTACGTCTATAACGTTATATATCCTAACCTAAGGCAACCTCACACCTCGGATGTAGTATTTTACAACATTCCTGGCGGGTCGGACCCTACTTCTCGGTGGGAACATTATATACGTCAATAACGTAATATAACCTAACCTAACCCATCTAGCCATTCGCTGGTAATGTTTTACAGAATCCCGGTCGTGTCGCCCCGTACCTATCCGTGGGAACATTATATACGTCTATAACGTTATATATCCTAACCTAAGGCAACCTCACACCTCGGATGTAGTATTTTACAACATTCCTGGCGGGCCGGGCCCTACTTCTCAGTGGGAACATTATATACGTCTATAACCTCATATAACCTAACCTAACCCATCTAGCCCCACGCTGGGAATGTTTTGTAGAATCCCGTTCATGTAGCCCCGTACGTTTGTGTGGGAAAATTATATATGTCTATAACGTTATATATACCTAACCTAAGGTATATATCCTAACCTAAGGCAACCTCACACCTCGGATGTAGTATTTTACATCATTCCTGGCGGGCCGGCCCCTACTTCTCGGTGGGAACATTATATACGTCTATAACGTTATATAACCTAACCTAATCCGTCTAGCCCCTCGCTGGTAATGTTTTACAGAATCCCGGTCGTGTCGGCCCGTACCTCTCCTTGGGAACATTATGTACGTCTATAACGTTATATATACTAACCTAAGGCAACCTCACACCTCGGATGTAGTATTTTACAACATTCCTGGCGGGTCGGCCCCTACTTCTCGGTGGGAACATTATATACGTCTATAACGTAATATAACCTAACCTAACCCATCTAGCCATTCGCTGGTAATGTTTTACAGAATCCCGGTCGTGTCGCCCCGTACCTCTCCGTGGGAACATTATATACGTCTATAACGTTATATATCCTAACCTAAGGCAACCTCACACCTCGGATGTAGAATTTTACAACATTCCTGGCGGGTCGGCCCCTACTTCTCGGTGGGAACATTATATACGTTTATAACGTAATATAACCTAACCTAACCCATCTAGACCCTGGCAGGTAATGTTTTACAGAATCCCGTTCGTGTCCGCCCGTACTTCTCGGTGGGGACATTATGTACGTCTATAACCTTATTTATCCCAACCTAAGGCAACCTAACATCTCGAATTAAGTATTTTACAACATTCCTGACGGGTCGGCCCATACATCTCGGTTCGACCATTATATACGTCTATAAAGTAATATAACCTTACCTAACCCATCTAGCCCCTCGCTCGTAAAGTTTTACAGAATCCCGGTCGTGTCGGCCCGTACCTCTCCGTGGGAAAATTATATACGTCTATAACGTTATATATCCTAACCTCAGGCAACTTCACACCTCGGATGTAGTATTTTACATCATTCCTGGCGGGCCGGCCGGTACTTCTCGGTGGGAACATTATATACGTCTATAACGTTATATAACCTAACCTAATCCGTCTAGCCCCTCGCTGGTAATGTTTTACAGAATCCCGGTCGTGTCCGCCCGTACCTCTCCTTGGGAACATTATGTACGTCTATAACGTTATATATCCTAACCTAAGGCAACCTCACACCTCGGATGTAGTATTTTACAACATTCCTGGCGGGTCGGACCCTACTTCTCGGTGGGAACATTATATACGTCTATAACGTAATATAACCTAACCTAACCCATCTAGCCATTCGCTGGTAATGTTTTACAGAATCCCGGTCGTGTCGCCCCGTACCTATCCGTGGGAACATTATATACGTCTATAACGTTATATATCCTAACCTAAGGCAACCTCACACCTCGGATGTAGTATTTTACAACATTCCTGGCGGGCCGGGCCCTACTTCTCAGTGGGAACATTATATACGTCTATAACCTCATATAACCTAACCTAACCCATCTAGCCCCACGCTGGGAATGTTTTGTAGAATCCCGTTCATGTAGCCCCGTACGTTTGTGTGGGAACATTATATACGTCTATAACGTTATATATACCTAACCTAAGGTATATATCCTAACCTAAGGCAACCTCACACCTCGGATGTAGTATTTTACATCATTCCTGGCGGGCCGGCCCCTACTTCTCGGTGGGAACATTATATACGTCTATAACGTTATATAACCTAACCTAATCCGTCTAGCCCCTCGCTGGTAATGTTTTACAGAATCCCGGTCGTGTCGGCCCGTACCTCTCCTTGGGAACATTATGTACGTCTATAACGTTATATATCCTAACCTAAGGCAACCTCACACCTCGGATGTAGTATTTTACAACATTCCTGGCGGGTCGGCCCCTACTTCTCGGTGGGAACATTATATACGTCTATAACGTAATATAACCTAACCTAACCCATCTAGCCATTCGCTGGTAATGTTTTACAGAATCCCGGTCGTGTCGCCCCGTACCTCTCCGTGGGAACATTATATACGTCTATAACGTTATATATCCTAACCTAAGGCAACCTCACACCTCGGATGTAGTATTTTACAACATTCCTGGCGGGTCCGCCCCTACTTCTCGGTGGGAACATTATATACGTCTATAAAGTAATATAACCTTACCTAACCCATCTAGCCCCTCGCTCGTAAAGTTTTACAGAATCCCGGTCGTGTCGGCCCGTACCTCTCCGTGGGAACATTATATACGTCTATAACGTTATATATCCTAACCTAAGGCAACCTCACACCTCGGATGTAGTATTTTACAACATTCCTGGCGGGTCCGCCCCTACTTCTCGGTGGGAACATTATATACGTCTATAAAGTAATATAACCTTACCTAACCCATCTAGCCCCTCGCTCGTAAAGTTTTACAGAATCCCGGTCGTGTCGGCCCGTACCTCTCCGTGGGAACATTATATACGTCTATAACGTTATATATCCTAACCTAAGGCAACTTCACACCTCGGATGTAGTATTTTACATCATTCCTGGCGGGCCGGCCCCTACTTCTCGGTGGGAACATTATATACGTCTATAACGTTATATAACCTAACCTAATCCATCTAGCCCCTCGCTGGTAATGTTTTACAGAACCCCGGTCGTGTCGCCCCGTACCTCCCCGTGGGAACATTATATACGTCTATAACGTGATATATCCTAACCTAAGGCCTCCTCACACCTCGGATGTAGTATTTTACAACATTCCTGGCGGGCCGGCCCCTATTTCTCAGTGGGAACATTATATACGTCTATAACCTCATATAACCTAACCTAACCCATCTAGCCCCCCGGTGGGAATGTTTTGCAGAATCCCGTTCATGTAGCCCCGTACGGCTTTGTGGGAACATTATATACGTCTATAACGTTATATATACCTAACCTAAGGCAGCCTAACATCTCGGATGTAGAATTTTACAACATTCCTGGCGGGTCGGCCCCTACTTCTCGGTGGGAACATTATATACGTTTATAACGTAATATAACCAAACCTAACCCATCTAGACCCTCGCAGGTAATGTTTTACAGAATCCCGTTCGTGTCCGCCCGTACTTCTCGGTGGGGACATTATGTTCGTCTATAACCTTATTTATCCCAACCTAAGGCAACCTAACATCTCGAATTAAGTATTTTACAACATACCTGGCGGGTCGGCCCATACTTCTCGGTTCGAACATTATATACGTCTATAAAGTAATATAACCTTACCTAACCCATCTAGTACCTCGCTCGTAATGTTTTACAGAATCCCGGTCGTGTCGGCCCGTACCTCTCCGTGGGAACATTATATACGTCTATAACATTATATATCCTAACCTAAGGCAACCTAACACATCGGACGTAGTATTTTACAACAATCCTGGCGGGCCGGCCCCTACATCTCGGTTCGAACATTATATACGTCTATAAAGTAATATAACCTTACCTAACCCATCTAGCCCCTCGCTCGTAAAGTTTTACAGAATCCCGGTCGTGTCGGCCCGTACCTCTCCGTGGGAACATTATATACGTCTATAACGTTATATATCCTAACCTAAGGCAACTTCACACCTCGGATGTAGAATTTTACAACATTCCTGGCGGGTCGGCCCCTACTTCTCGGTGGGAACATTATATACGTCTATAACGTTATATAACCTAACCTAATCCGTCTAGCCCCTCGCTGGTAATGTTTTACAGAATCCCGGTCGTGTCCGCCCGTACCTCTCCTTGGGAACATTATGTACGTCTATAACGTTATATATCCTAACCTAAGGCAACCTCACACCTCGGATGTAGTATTTTACAACATTCCTGGCGGGTCGGACCCTACTTCTCGGTGGGAACATTATATACGTCTATAACGTAATATAACCTAACCTAACCCATCTAGCCATTCGCTGGTAATGTTTTACAGAATCCCGGTCGTGTCGCCCCGTACCTATCCGTGGGAACATTATATACGTCTATAACGTTATATATCCTAACCTAAGGCAACCTCACACCTCGGATGTAGTATTTTACAACATTCCTGGCGGGCCGGGCCCTACTTCTCAGTGGGAACATTATATACGTCTATAACCTCATATAACCTAACCTAACCCATCTAGCCCCACGCTGGGAATGTTTTGTAGAATCCCGTTCATGTAGCCCCGTACGTTTGTGTGGGAACATTATATACGTCTATAACGTTATATATACCTAACCTAAGGTATATATCCTAACCTAAGGCAACCTCACACCTCGGATGTAGTATTTTACATCATTCCTGGCGGGCCGGCCCCTACTTCTCGGTGGGAACATTATATACGTCTATAACGTTATATAACCTAACCTAATCCGTCTAGCCCCTCGCTGGTAATGTTTTACAGAATCCCGGTCGTGTCGGCCCGTACCTCTCCTTGGGAACATTATGTACGTCTATAACGTTATATATCCTAACCTAAGGCAACCTCACACCTCGGATGTAGTATTTTACAACATTCCTGGCGGGTCGGCCCCTACTTCTCGGTGGGAACATTATATACGTCTATAACGTAATATAACCTAACCTAACCCATCTAGCCATTCGCTGGTAATGTTTTACAGAATCCCGGTCGTGTCGCCCCGTACCTCTCCGTGGGAACATTATATACGTCTATAACGTTATATATCCTAACCTAAGGCAACCTCACACCTCGGATGTAGTATTTTACAACATTCCTGGCGGGTCCGCCCCTACTTCTCGGTGGGAACATTATATACGTCTATAAAGTAATATAACCTTACCTAACCCATCTAGCCCCTCGCTCGTAAAGTTTTACAGAATCCCGGTCGTGTCGGCCCGTACCTCTCCGTGGGAACATTATATACGTCTATAACGTTATATATCCTAACCTAAGGCAACCTCACACCTCGGATGTAGTATTTTACAACATTCCTGGCGGGTCCGCCCCTACTTCTCGGTGGGAACATTATATACGTCTATAAAGTAATATAACCTTACCTAACCCATCTAGCCCCTCGCTCGTAAAGTTTTACAGAATCCCGGTCGTGTCGGCCCGTACCTCTCCGTGGGAACATTATATACGTCTATAACGTTATATATCCTAACCTAAGGCAACTTCACACCTCGGATGTAGTATTTTACATCATTCCTGGCGGGCCGGCCCCTACTTCTCGGTGGGAACATTATATACGTCTATAACGTTATATAACCTAACCTAATCCATCTAGCCCCTCGCTGGTAATGTTTTACAGAACCCCGGTCGTGTCGCACCGTACCTCCCCGTGGGAACATTATATACGTCTATAACGTGATATATCCTAACCTAAGGCCTCCTCACACCTCGGATGTAGTATTTTACAACATTCCTGGCGGGCCGGCCCCTATTTCTCAGTGGGAACATTATATACGTCTATAACCTCATATAACCTAACCTAACCCATCTAGCCCCCCGGTGGGAATGTTTTGCAGAATCCCGTTCATGTAGCCCCGTACGGCTTTGTGGGAACATTATATACGTCTATAACGTTATATATACCTAACCTAAGGCAGCCTAACATCTCGGATGTAGAATTTTACAACATTCCTGGCGGGTCGGCCCCTACTTCTCGGTGGGAACATTATATACGTTTATAACGTAATATAACCAAACCTAACCCATCTAGACCCTCGCAGGTAATGTTTTACAGAATCCCGTTCGTGTCCGCCCGTACTTCTCGGTGGGGACATTATGTTCGTCTATAACCTTATTTATCCCAACCTAAGGCAACCTAACATCTCGAATTAAGTATTTTACAACATACCTGGCGGGTCGGCCCATACTTCTCGGTTCGAACATTATATACGTCTATAAAGTAATATAACCTTACCTAACCCATCTAGTACCTCGCTCGTAATGTTTTACAGAATCCCGGTCGTGTCGGCCCGTACCTCTCCGTGGGAACATTATATACGTCTATAACATTATATATCCTAACCTAAGGCAACCTAACACATCGGACGTAGTATTTTACAACAATCCTGGCGGGCCGGCCCCTACATCTCGGTTCGAACATTATATACGTCTATAAAGTAATATAACCTTACCTAACCCATCTAGCCCCTCGCTCGTAAAGTTTTACAGAATCCCGGTCGTGTCGGCCCGTACCTCTCCGTGGGAACATTATATACGTCTATAACGTTATATATCCTAACCTAAGGCAACTTCACACCTCGGACGTAGAATTTTACAACATTCCTGGCGGGTCGGCCCCTACTTCTCGGTGGGAACATTATATACGTTTATAACGTAATATAACCTAACCTAACCCATCTAGACCCTCGCAGGTATTGTTTTACAGAATCCCGTTCGTGTCCGCCCGTACTTCTCGGTGGGGACATTATGTACGTCTATAACCTTACTTATCCCAACCTAAGGCAACCTAACATCTCGAATTAAGTATTTTACAACATTCCTGGCGGGTCGGCCCATACTTCTCGGTTCGTCATTATATACGTCTATAAAGTAATATAACCTTACCTAACCCATCTAGCCCCTCGCTCGCAATGTTTTACAGAATCCCTGTCGTGTCGGCCCGTACCTCTCCGTGGGAACATTATATACGTCTATAACGTTATATATCCTAACCTAAGGCAACTTCACACCTCGGATGTAGTATTTTACATCATTCCTGGCGGGCCGGCCCCTACATCTCGGTTCGAACATTATATACGTCTATAAAGTAATATAACCTTACCTAACCCATCTAGCCCCTCGCTCGTAAAGTTTTACAGAATCCAGGTCGTGTCGGCCCGTACCTCTCCGTGGGAACATTATATACGTCTATAACGTTATGTATCCTAACCTAAGGCAATCTCACACCTCGGATGTAGTATTTTACATCATTCCTGGCGGGCCGGCCCCTACATCTCGGTTCGAACATTATATACGTCTATAAAGTAATATAACCTTAAATAACCCATCTAGCCCGTCGCTCGTAAAGTTTTACAGAATCCCGGTCGTGTCGGCCCGTACCTCTCCGTGGGAAAATTATATACGTCTATAACGTTATATATCCTAACCTAAGGCAACTTCACACCTCGGATGTAGTATTTTACATCATTCCTGGCGGGCCGGCCCCTACTTCTCGGTGGGAACATTATATACGTCTATAACGTTATATAACCTAACCTAATCCGTCTAGACCCTCGCTGGTAATGTTTTACAGAATCCCGGTCGTGTCGGCCCGTACCTCTCCTTGGGAACATTATGTACGTCTATAACGTTATATATCCTAACCTAAGGCAACCTCACACCTCGGATGTAGTATTTTACAACATTCCTGGCGGGTCGGCCCCTACTTCTCGGTGGGAACATTATATACGTCTATAACGTAATATAACCTAACCTAACCCATCTAGCCATTCGCTGGTAATGTTTTACAGAATCCCGGTCGTGTCGTCCCGTACCTATCCGTGGGAACATTATATACGTCTATAACGTTATATATCCTAACCTAAGGCAACCTCACACCTCGGAAGTAGTATTTTACAACATTCCTGGCGGGCCGGCCCCTATTTCTCAGTGGGAACATTATATACGTCTATAACCTCATATAACCTAACCTAACCCATCTAGCCCCCCGCTGGGAATGTTTTGTAGAATCCCGTTCATGTAGCCCCGTATGGCTTTGTGGGAACATTATATACGTCTATAACGTTATATATACCTAACCTAAGGCAGCCTAACATCTCGGATGTAGAATTTTACAACATTCCTGGCGGGTCGGCCCCTACTTCTCGGTGGGAACATTATATACGTTTATAACGTAATATAACCAAACCTAACCCATCTAGACCCTCGCAGGTAATGTTTTACAGAATCCCGTTCGTGTCCGCCCGTAATTCTCGGTGGGGACATTATGTACGTCTATATTCTTATTTATCCCAACCTAAGGCAACCTAAAATCTCGGAATAAGTATTTTACAACATTCCTGGCGGGTCGGCCCATACATCTCGGTTCGACCATTATATACATCTATAAAGTAATATAACCTTACCTAACCCATCTAGCCCCTCGCTCGCAATGTTTTACAGAATCCCGGTCGTGTCGGCCCGTACCTCTCCGTAGGAACATTATATACGTCTATAGCATTATATATCCTAACCTAAGGCAACCTAACACATCGGATGTAGTATTTTACAACAATCCTGGCGGGTCGGCCCCTACTTCTTGGTGGAAACATTATATACGTCTATAACGTAATATAACCTTACCTAACCCATCTAGCCCCTCGCTCGCAATGTTTTACAGAATCCCGGTCGTGTCGGCCCGTACCTCTCCGTGGGAACATTATATACGTCTATAACGTTATATATCCTAACCTAAGGCAACCTCACACCTCGGATGTAGTATTTTACATCATTCCTGGCGGGCCGGCCCCTACATCTCGGTTCGAACATTATATACGTCTATAAAGTAATATAACCTTACCTAACCCATCTAGCCCCTCGCTCGTAAAGTTTAACAGAATCCAGGTCCTGTCGGCCCGTACCTCTCCGTGGGAACATTATATACGTCTATAACATTATATATCCTAACCTAAGGCAACCTAACACATCGGATGTAGTATTTTACAACAATCCTGGCGGGTGGGCCCCTACTTCTTGGTGGAAACATTATATACGTCTGTAACGTAATATAACCTAACCTAACCCATGTAGCCATTCGCTTATAATGTTTTACAGAATCCCGGTCGTGTCGGCCCGTACCTCTCCGTGGGAACATTATATACGTCTATAACGTTATATATCCTAACCTAAGGCAACCTCACACCTCGGATGTAGTATTTTATATCATTCCTGGCGGGCCGGCCCCTACTTCTCAGTGGGAACATTATATACGTCTATAACCTCATATAACCTAACCTAACCCATCTAGCCCCCCGCTGGGAATGTTTTGTAGAATCCCGTTCATGTAGCCCCGTACGTCCTTGTGGGAACATTATATGCGTCTATAACGTTATATATACCTAACCTAAGGCAGCCTAACATCTGGGATGTAGAATTTTACAACATTCCTGGCGGGTCGGCCCCTACTTCTCGGTGGGAACATTATATACGTTTATAACGTAATATAACCTAACCTAACCCATCTAGACCCTCGCAGGTATTGTTTTACAGAATCCCGTTCGTGTCCGCCCGTACTTCTCGGTGGGGACATTATGTACGTCTATAACCTTACTTATCCCAACCTAAGGCAACCTAACATCTCGAATTAAGTATTTTACAACATTCCTGGCGGGTCGGCCCATACTTCTCGGTTCGTCATTATATACGTCTATAAAGTAATATAACCTTACCTAACCCATCTAGCCCCTCGCTCGTAAAGTTTTACAGAATCCAGGTCGTGTCGGCCCGTACCTCTCCGTGGGAACATTATATACGTCTATAACGTTATATATCCTAACCTAAGGCAATCTCACACCTCGGATGTAGTATTTTACATCATTCCTGGCGGGCCGGCCCCTACATCTCGGTTCGAACATTATATACGTCTATAAAGTAATATAACCTTAAATAACCCATCTAGCCCGTCGCTCGTAAAGTTTTACAGAATCCCGGTCGTGTCGGCCCGTACCTCTCCGTGGGAAAATTATATACGTCTATAACGTTATATATCCTAACCTAAGGCAACTTCACAACTCGGATGTAGTATTTTACATCATTCCTGGCGGGCCGGCCCCTACTTCTCGGTGGGAACATTATATACGTCTATAACGTTATATAACCTAACCTAATCCGTCTAGACCCTCGCTGGTAATGTTTTACAGAATCCCGGTCGTGTCGGCCCGTACCTCTCCTTGGGAACATTATGTACGTCTATAACGTTATATATCCTAACCTAAGGCAACCTCACACCTCGGATGTAGTATTTTACAACATTCCTGGCGGGTCGGCCCCTACTTCTCGGTGGGAACATTATATACGTCTATAACGTAATATAACCTAACCTAACCCATCTAGCCATTCGCTGGTAATGTTTTACAGAATCCCGGTCGTGTCGTCCCGTACCTATCCGTGGGAACATTATATACGTCTATAACGTTATATATCCTAACCTAAGGCAACCTCACACCTCGGAAGTAGTATTTTACAACATTCCTGGCGGGCCGGCCCCTATTTCTCAGTGGGAACATTATATACGTCTATAACCTCATATAACCTAACCTAACCCATCTAGCCCCCCGCTGGGAATGTTTTGTAGAATCCCGTTCATGTAGCCCCGTATGGCTTTGTGGGAACATTATATACGTCTATAACGTTATATAACCTAACCTAATCCATCTAGCCCCTCGCTGGTAATGTTTTACAGAATCCCGGTCGTGTCTGCCCGTACCTCTACTTGGGAACATTATGTACGTCTATAACGTTATATAGCCTACCCTAAGGCAACCTCACACCTCGGATGTAGTATTTTACAACATTCCTGGCGGGTCGGCCCCTACTTCTCAGTGGGAACATTATATACGTCTATAACCTCATATAACCTAACCTAACCCATCTAGCCCCCCGCTGGGAATGTTTTGTAGAATCCCGTTCATGTAGCCCCGTACGACTTTGTGGGAACATTATATACGTCTATAACGTAATATAACCTAACCTAACCCATGTAGCCATTCGCTTATAATGTTTTACAGAATCCCGGTCGTGTCGGCCCGTACCTCTCCGTGGGAACATTATATACGTCTATAACATAATATATCCTAACCTAAGGCAACCTAACACATCGGATGTAGTATTTTACTACAATCCTGGCGGGTCGGCCCCTACTTCTTGGTGGGAACATTATATACGTCTATAACGTAATATAACCTAACCTAACCCATCTAGCCATTCGCTGGTAATGTTTTACAGAATCCCGATCGTGTCGCGCCGTACCTCTCCGTGGGAACATTATATACGTCTATAACGTTATATATCCTAACCTAAGGCAACCTCACACCTCGGATGTAGTATTTTACAACATTCCTGGCGGGCCGGGCCCTACTTCTCAGTGGGAACATTATATACGTCTATAACATCATATAACCTAACCTAACCCATCTAGCCCCACGCTGGGAATGTTTTGTTGAATCCCGTTCATGTAGCCCCGTACGTCTTTGTGGGAACATTATATACGTCTATAACGTTATATATACCTAACCTAAGGTATATATCCTAACCTAAGGCAACCTCACACCTCGGATGTAGTATTTTACAACATTCCTCGCGGGCCGGCCCCTACTTCTCAGTGGGAACATTATATACGTCTATAACCTCATATAACCTAACCTAACCCATCTAGCCCCACGCTGGGAATGTTTTGTAGAATCCCGTTCATGTAGCCCCGTACGTCTTTGTGGGAACATTATATACGTCTATAACGTTATATATACCTAACCTGAGGCAGCCTAACATCTCGGATGTAGAATTTTACAACCTTCCTGGCGGGTCGGCCCCTACTTCTCGGTGGGAACATTATATACGTCTATAACGTAATATAACCTAACCTAACCCATGTAGCCATTCGCTTATAATGTTTTACAGAATCCCGGTCGTGTCGGCCCGTACCTCTCCGTGGGAACATTATATACGTCTATAACGTTATATATCCTAACCTAAGGCAACCTCACACCTCGGATGTAGTATTTTACATCACTCCTGGCGGGCCGGCCCCTACTTCTCGGTGGGAACATTATATACATCTATAACGTTATATAACCTAACCTAATCCATCTAGCCCCTCGTTGGTAATGTTTTACAGAATCCCGGTCGTGTCGGCTCGTACCTCTCCGTGGGAACATTATACGTCTATAACGTTATATATCCTAACCTAAGGCAACCTCACACCTCGGATGTAGTATTTTACAACATTCCTGGCAGGCCGGCCCTTACTTCGCGGTGGGAACATTATATTCGTCGATAACGTAATATAACCTAACCTAACCCATCTAGCCCCTCGCTGGGAATGTTTTGTAGAATTCCGTTCGTGTAGCCCCGTACGTCTCGGTGGGAACATTATATACGTCTATAACGTTATATATCCTAACCTAAGGCAACCTCACACCTCGGATGTAGTATGTCACAACATTCCTGGCGGGCCGGCCCCTACTTCTCGGTGGGAACATTATATACGTCTATAACGTGATATAACCTAACCTAACCCATCTAGCCCCTTGCTGGGAATGCTTTGTAGAATCCCGTTCGTGTAGCCACGCACGTCTCGGTGGGAACATTATATACGTCTATAACGTTATATATCCTAACCTAAGGCAATCTAACATCTCGGATGTAGTATTTTACAACATTCCTGGCGGGTGGCCCATACTTCTCGGTTCGAACATTATATACGTCTATAAAGTAATATAACCTTACCTAACCCATCTAGTACCTCGTTCGTAATGTTTTACAGAATCCCGGTCGTGTCGGCCCGTACCTCTCCGTGGGAACATTATATACGTCTATAACGTTATATATGCTAACCTAAGGCAACCTCACACCTCGGATGTAGTATTTTACAACATTTCTGGCTGGCCGGGCCCTACTTCTCAGTGGGAACGTTACATACGTCTATAACCTCATATAACCTAACCTAACCCATCTAGCCCCACGCTGGGAATGTTTTGTAGAATCCCGTTCATGTAGCCCCGTACGTCTTTTTGGGAACATTATATACGTCTATACCCTTATATATCCTAACCTAAGACAACCTAACACCTCGGATGTAGTATTTTACATCATTTCTGGCCGGCCGGCCCCTACTTCTCGGTGGGAACATTATATACGTCTATAAAGTAATATAACCTTACCTAACCCATCTAGCCCCTCGCTCGTAAAGTTTTACAGAATCCCGGTCGTGTCGGCCCGTACCTCTCCGTGGGAACATTATATACGTCTATAACGTTATATATCCTAACCTAAGGCAACTTCACACCTCGGATGTAGTATTTTACATCATTCCTGGCGGACCGGCCCCTACTTCTCGGTGGGAACATTATATACGTCTTTAACGTTATATAACCTAACCTAATCCATCTAGCCCCTCGCTGGTAATGTTTTACAGAATCCCGGTCGTGTCGCCCGTACCTCCCCGTGGGAACATTATATATGTCTATAACGTTATATATCCTAACCTAAGGCCACCTCACACCTCGGATGTAGTATTTTACAACATTCCTGGCGGGCCGGCCCCTATTTCTCAGTGGGAACATTATATACGTCCATAACCTCATATAACCTAACCTAACCCATCTAGCCCCCCGCTGGGAATGTTTTGTAGAATCTCGTTCATGTAGCCCCGTACGGCTTTGTGGGAACATTATATACGTCTATAACGTTATATATACCTAACCTAAGGCAGCCTAACATCTCGGATGTAGAATTTTACAACATTCCTGGCGGGTCGGCTCCTACTTCTCGGTGGGAACATTATATACGTTTATAACGTAATATAACCTAACCTAACCCATCTAGACCCTCGCAGGTAATGTTTTACAGAATCCCGTTCGCGTCCGCCCGTACTTCTCGGTGGGGGCATTATGTACGTCTATAACCTTATTTATCCCAACCTAAGGCAACCTAACATCTCGAATTAAGTATTTCACAACATTCCTGGCGGGTCGGCCCATACATCTCGGTTCGACCATTATATACGTCTATAAAGTAATATAACCTTACCTAATCCATCTAGCCCCTCGCTGGTAATGTTTTACAGAATCCCGGTCGTGTCGGCCCGTACCTCTCCGTGGGAACATTATATACGTCTATAACATTATATATCCTAACCTAATGCAACCTAACACATCGGATGTAGTATTTTACAACAATCCTGGCGGGACGGCCCCTACTTCTCGGTGGGAACATTATATACGTCTATAACGTAATATAACCTAACCTAACCCATGTAGCCATTCGCTTACAATGTTTTACAGAATCCCGGTCGTGTCGGCCCGTACCTCTCCGTGGGAACATTATATACGTCTATAACGTTATATATCCTAACCTAAGGCAACCTCACACCTCGGATGTAGTATTTTACGTCATTCCTGGCGGGCCGGCCCCTACATCTCGGTTCGAACATTATATACGTCTATAAAGTAATATAACCTTACCTAACCCATCTAGCCCCTCGCTCGTAAAGTTTTACAGACGCCCGGTCGTGTCGGCCCGTACCTCTCCGTGGGAACATTATATACGTCTATAACGTTATATATCCTAACCTAAGGCAACCTCACATCTCGGATGTAGTATTTTACAACATTCCTGGCGGGCCGGCCCCTACTTCTCAGTGGGAACATTATATACGTCTATAACCTCATATAACCTAACCTAACCCATCTAGCCCCCCGCTGGGAATGTTTTGTAGAATCCCGTTCATGTAGCCCCGTACGTCTTTGTGGGAACATTATATACGTCTATAACGTTATATATACCTAACATAAGGCAGCCTAACATCTCGGATGTAGTATTTTACAACATTCCTGGCGGGTCGGTCCCTACATCTCGGTGGGAACATTATATACGTCTATAAAATCATATACCCTAACCTAAGGCAACCTAACACATCGGATGTAGTATTTTACAACAATCCTAGCGGGTCGGCCCCTACTTCTCGGTGGGAACATTATATACATCTATAACGTTATATAACCTAACCTAACCCATCTAGCCCCTCGCTGGGAATGTTTTGTAGAATTCCGTTCGTGTAGCCCCGTACGTCTCGGTGGGAACATTATATACGTCTATAACGTTATATATCCTAACCTAAGGCAACCTCACACCTCGGATGTAGTATTTCACAACATTCCTGGCGGGCCGGCCCCTACTTCTCGGTGGGAACATTATGTACGTCTATAACGTGATATAACCTAACCTAACCCATCTAGCCCCTCGCTGGGAATGCTTTGTAGAATCCCGTTCGTGTAGCCACGCACGTCTCGGTGGGAACATTATATACGTCTATAACGTTATATATCCTAACCTAAGGCAACCTAACATCTCGGATGTAGTATTTTACAACATTCCTGGCGGGTCGGCCCCTACTTCTCGGTGGGAACATTATAAACGTTTATAGCGTAATATAACCTAACTTAATCCATCTATCCCCTCGCTGGTAATGTTTTACAGAATCCCGGTCGTGTCGGCCCGTACCTCTCCGTGGGAAAATTCTATACGTCTATAACATTATATATCCTAACCTAAGGCAACCTAACACATCGGATGTAGTATTTTACAACATTCCTGGCTATCGGCCCCTACTTCTCGGTGGGAACATTATATACGTCTATAACGTAATATAACCTAACCTAACCCATGTAGCCATTCGCTTACAATGTTTTACAGAATCCCGGTCGTGTCGGCCCGTACCTCTCCGTGGGAACATTATATACGTCTATAACGTTATATATCCTAACCTAAGGCAACCTCACATCTCGGATGTAGTATTTTACAACATTCCTGGCGGGCCGGCCCCTACTTCTCAGTGGGAACATTATATACGTCTATAACCTCATATAACCTAACCTAACCCATCTAGCCCCCCGCTGGGAATGTTTTGTAGAATCCCGTTCATGTAGCCCCGTACGTCTTTGTGGGAACATTATATACGTCTATAACGTTATATATACCTAACATAAGGCAGCCTAACATCTCGGATGTAGTATTTTACAACATTCCTGGCGGGTCGGTCCCTACTTCTCGGTGGGAACATTATATACGTCTATAAAATCATATATCCTAGCCTAAGGCAACCTAACACATCGGATGTAGTATTTTACAACAATCCTAGCGGGTCGGCCCCTACTTCTCGGTGGGAACATTATATACGTCTATAACGTAATATAACCTAACCTAACCCATCTAGCCATTCGCTTATAATGTTTCACAGAATCCCGGACGTGTCGGCCCGTACCTCTCCGTGGGAACATTATATACGTCTATAACGTTAAATATCCTAACCTAAGGCAACCTCACACCTCGGATGTAGTATTTTACATCATTCCTGGCGGGCCGGCCCCTACTTCTCGGTGGGAACATTATATACATCTATAACGTTATATAACCTAACCTAACCCATCTAGCCCCTCGCTGGGAATGTTTTGTGGAATTTCGTTCGTGTAGCACCGTACGTCTCGGTGGGAACATTATATACGTCTATAACGTTATATATCCTAACCTAAGGCAACCTCACACCTCGGATGTAGTATTTCACAACATTCCTGGCGGGCCGGCCCCTACTTCTCGGTGGGAACATTATGTACGTCTATAACGTGATATAACCTAACCTAACCCATCTAGCCCCTCGCTGGGAATGCTTTGTAGAATCCCGTTCGTGTAGCCACGCACGTCTCGGTGGGAACATTATATACGTCTATAACGTTATATATCCTAACCTAAGGCAATCTAACATCTCGGATGTAGTATTTTACAACATTCCTGGCGGGTCGGCCCCTACTTCTCGGTGGGAACATTATAAACGTTTATAGCGTAATATAACCTAACTTAATCCATCTATCCCCTCGCTGGTAATGTTTTACAGAATCCCGGTCGTGTCGGCCCGTACCTCTCCGTGGGAAAATTATATACGTCTATAACATTATATATTCTAACCTAAGGCAACCTAACACATCGGATGTAGTATTTTACATCATTCCTGGCTATCGGCCCCTACTTCTCGGTGGGAACATTATATACGTCTATAACGTAATATAACCTAACCTAACCCATGTAGCCATTCGCTTATAATGTTTTACAGAATCCCGGTCGTGTCGGCCCGTACCTCTCCGTGGGAACATTATATACGTCTATAACGTTATATATCCTAACCTAAGGCAACCTCACACCTCGGATGTAGTATTTTACGTCATTCCTGCCGGGCCGGTCCCTACATCTCGGTTCGAACATTATATACGTCTATAAAGTAATATAACCTTACCTAACCCATCTAGCCCCTCGCTCGTAAAGTTTTACAGACACCCGGTCGTGTCGGCCCGTACCTCTCCGTGGGAACATTATATACGTCTATAACGTTATATATCCTAACCTAAGGCAACCTCACACCTCGGATGTAGTATTTTACATCATTCCTGGCGGGCCGGCCCCCACTTCTCGGTGGGAACATTATATACATCTATAACGTTATATAACCTAACCTAATCCATCTAGCCCCTCGTTGGTAATGTTTTACAGAATCCCGGTCGTGTCGGCTCGTACCTCTCCGTGGGAACATTATACGTCTATAACGTTATATATCCTAACCTAAGGCAAACTCACACCTCGGATGTAGTATTTTACAACATTCCTGGCAGGCCGGCCCTTACTTCGCGGTGGGAACATTATATTCGTCTATAACGTAATATAACCTAACCTAACCCATCTAGCCCCTCGCTGGGAATGTTTTGTAGAATTCCGTTCGTGTAGCCCCGTACGTCTCGGTGGGAACATTATATACGTCTATAACGTTATATATCCTAACCTAAGGCAACCTCACACCTCGGATGTAGTATGTCACAACATTCCTGGCTATCGGCCCCTACTTCTCGGTGGGAACATTATATACGTCTATAACGTAATATAACCTAACCTAACCCATCTAGCCATTCGCTTATAATGTTTCACAGAATCCCGGACGTGTCGGCCCGTACCTCTCCGTGGGAACATTATATACGTCTATAACATTATATATCCTAACCTAAGGCAACCTAACACATCGGATGTAGTATTTTACAACATTCCTGGCTATCGGCCCCTACTTCTCGGTGGGAACATTATATACGTCTATAACGTAATATAACCTAACCTAACCCATGTAGCCATTCGCTTATAATGTTTTACAGAATCCCGGTCGTGTCGGCCCGTACCTCTCCGTGGGAACATTATATACGTCTATAACGTTATATATCCTAACCTAAGGCAACCTCACACCTCGGATGTAGTATTTTACGTCATTCCTGCCGGGCCGGTCCCTACATCTCGGTTCGAACATTATATACGTCTATAAAGTAATATAACCTTACCTAACCCATCTAGCCCCTCGCTCGTAAAGTTTTACAGACACCCGGTCGTGTCGGCCCGTACCTCTCCGTGGGAACATTATATACGTCTATAACGTTATATATCCTAACCTAAGGCAACCTCACACCTCGGATGTAGTATTTTACATCATTCCTGGCGGGCCGGCCCCTACTTCTCGGTGGGAACATTATATACATCTATAACGTTATATAACCTAACCTAATCCATCTAGCCCCTCGTTGGTAATGTTTTACAGAATCCCGGTCGTGTCGGCTCGTACCTCTCCGTGGGAAAATTATATACGTCTATAACATTATATATCCTAACCTAAGGCAACCTAACACATCGGATGTAGTATTTTACAACATTCCTGGCTATCGGCCCCTACTTCTCGGTGGGAACATTATATACGTCTATAACGTAATATAACCTAACCTAACCCATGTAGCCATTCGCTTATAATGTTTTACAGAATCCCGGTCGTGTCGGCCCGTACCTCTCCGTGGGAACATTATATACGTCTATAACGTTATATATCCTAACCTAAGGCAACCTCACACCTCGGATGTAGTATTTTACGTCATTCCTGCCGGGCCGGTCCCTACATCTCGGTTCGAACATTATATACGTCTATAAAGTAATATAACCTTACCTAACCCATCTAGCCCCTCGCTCGTAAAGTTTTACAGACACCCGGTCGTGTCGGCCCGTACCTCTCCGTGGGAACATTATATACGTCTATAACGTTATATATCCTAACCTAAGGCAACCTCACACCTCGGATGTAGTATTTTACATCATTCCTGGCGGGCCGGCCCCTACTTCTCGGTGGGAACATTATATACATCTATAACGTTATATAACCTAACCTAATCCATCTAGCCCCTCGTTGGTAATGTTTTACAGAATCCCGGTCGTGTCGGCTCGTACCTCTCCGTGGGAACATTATACGTCTATAACGTTATATATCCTAACCTAAGGCAAACTCACACCTCGGATGTAGTATTTTACAACATTCCTGGCAGGCCGGCCCTTACTTCGCGGTGGGTACATTATATTCGTCTATAACGTAATATAACCTAACCTAACCCATCTAGCCCCTCGCTGGGAATGTTTTGTAGAATTCCGTTCGTGTAGCCCCGTACGTCTCGGTGGGAACATTATATACGTCTATAACGTTATATATCCTAACCTAAGGCAACCTCACACCTCGGATGTAGTATGTCACAACATTCCTGGCGGGTCGGCCCCTACTTCTCGGTGGGAACATTATATACGTCTACAACGTAATATAACCTAACCTAACCCATCTAGACCCCCGCTGGGAATGTTTTGTAGAATGCGGTTCATGTAGCCCCGTACGTCTTTGTGGGAACATTATATACGTCTATAACATTATATATCCTAACCTAAGGCAACCTAACACATCGGATGTAGTATTTTACAACATTCCTGGCGGGTCGGCCCCTACTTCTCGGTGGGAACATTATATACGTTTATAACGTAATATAACCTAACCTAACCCATCTAGACCCTCGCAGGTAATGTTTTACAGAATCCCGTTCGTGTCCACCCGTACTTCTCGGTGGGGACATTATGTTCGTCTATAACCTTATTTATCCCAACCTAAGGCAACCTAACATCTCGAATTAAGTATTTTACAACATACCTGGCGGGTCGGCCCATACTTCTCGGTTCGAACATTATATACGTCTATAAAGTAATATAACCTTACCTAACCCATCTAGTACATCGCTCGTAATGTTTTACAGAATCCCGGTCGTGTCGGCCCGTACCTCTCCGTGCGAACAATATATACGTCTATAACATTATATATCCTAATCTAAGGCAACCTAACACATCGGATGTAGTATTTTACAACAATCCTGGCGGGTCGGCCCCTACTTCTCGGTGGGAACATTATATACGTCTATAACGTAATATAACCTAACCTAACCCATGAAGCAATTCGCTTATAATGTTTTACAGAATCCCGGTCGTGTCGGCCCGTACCACTCCGTGGGAACATTATATACGTCTATAACGTTATATATCCTAACCTAAGTCAACTTCACACCTCGGATGTAGTATTTTACATCATTCCTGGCGGGCCGGCACCTACTTCTCGGTGGGAACATTATATACGTCTATAACGTTATATAACCTAACCTAATCCATCTAGCCCCTCGCTGGTAATGTTTTACAGAATCCCGGTCGTGTCGCCCCGTACCTCTCCGTGGGAACATTATATACGTCTATAACGTTATATATCCTAACCTAAGGCAACCTCACACCTCGGATGTAGTATTTTACAACATTCCTGGCGGGCCGGCCCCTACTTCTCAGTGGGAACATTATATACGTCTATAACCTCATATAACCTAACCTAACCCATCTAGCCCCCCGCTGGGAATGTTTTGTAGAATCCCGTTCATGTAGCCCCGTACGTCTTTGTGGGAACATTATATACGTCTATAACGTTATATATACCTAACATAAGGCAGCCTAACATCTCGGATGTAGTATTTTACAACATTCCTGGCGGGTCGGTCCCTACTTCTCGGTGGGAACATTTATACGTTTATAACGTTATATAACCTAACCTAACCCATCTAGACCCTCGCAGGTAATGTTTTACAGAATCCCGTTCGTGTCCACCCGTACTTCTCGGTGGGGACATTATGTTCGTCTATAACCTTATTTATCCCAACCTAAGGCAACCTAACATCTCGAATTAAGTATTTTACAACATTCCTGGCGGGTCGGCCCATACTTCTCGGTTCGAACATTATATACGTCTATAAAGTAATATAACCTTACCTAACCCATCTAGTACCTCGTTCGTAATGTTTTACAGAATCCCGGTCGTGTCGGCCCGTACCTCTCCGTGGGAACATTATATACGTCTATAACATTATATATCCTAACCTAAGGCAACCTAACACATCGGATGTAGTATTTTACAACAATCCTGGCGGGTCGGCCCCTACTTCTCGGTGGGAACATTATATACGTCTACAACGTAATATAACCTAACCTAACCCATCTAGACGCCCGCTGGGAATGTTTTGTAGAATCCGGTTCATGTAGCCCCGTACGTCTCGGTGGGAACATTATATACGTCTATAACGTTATATATCCTAACCTAAGGCAACCTCACACCTCGGATGTTGTATTTCACAACATTCCTGGCGGGCCGGCCCCTACTTCTCGGTGGGAACATTATGTACGTCTATAACGTGATATAACCTAACCTAACCCATCTAGCCCCTCGCTGGGAATGCTTTGTAGAATCCCGTTCGTGTAGCCACGCACGTCTCGGTGGGAACATTATATACGTCTATAACGTTATATATCCTAACCTAAGGCAATCTAACATCTCGGATGTAGTATTTTACAACATTCCTGGCGGGTCGGCCCCTACTTCTCGGTGGGAACATTATAAACGTTTATAGCGTAATATAACCTAACTTAATCCATCTATCCCCTCGCTGGTAATGTTTTACAGAATCCCGGTCGTGTCGGCCCGTACCTCTCCGTGGGAAAATTATATACGTCTATAACATTATATATCCTAACCTAAGGCAACCTCACACCTCGGATGTAGTATTTTACGTCATTCCTGCCGGGCCGGTCCCTACATCTCGGTTCGAACATTATATACGTCTATAAAGTAATATAACCTTACCTAACCCATCTAGCCCCTCGCTCGTAAAGTTTTACAGACACCCGGTCGTGTCGGCCCGTACCTCTCCGTGGGAACATTATATACGTCTATAACGTTATATATCCTAACCTAAGGCAACCTCACACCTCGGATGTAGTATTTTACATCATTCCTGGCGGGCCGGCCCCTACTTCTCGGTGGGAACATTATATACATCTATAACGTTATATAACCTAACCTAATCCATCTAGCCCCTCGTTGGTAATGTTTTACAGAATCCCGGTCGTGTCGGCTCGTACCTCTCCGTGGGAACATTATACGTCTATAACGTTATATATCCTAACCTAAGGCAAACTCACACCTCGGATGTAGTATTTTACAACATTCCTGGCAGGCCGGCCCTTACTTCGCGGTGGGAACATTATATTCGTCTATAACGTAATATAACCTAACCTAACCCATCTAGCCCCTCGCTGGGAATGTTTTGTAGAATTCCGTTCGTGTAGCCCCGTACGTCTCGGTGGGAACATTATATACGTCTATAACGTTATATATCCTAACCTAAGGCAACCTCACACCTCGGATGTAGTATGTCACAACATTCCTGGCGGGTCGGCCCCTACTTCTCGGTGGGAACATTATATACGTCTACAACGTAATATAACCTAACCTAACCCATCTAGACCCCCGCTGGGAATGTTTTGTAGAATCCGGTTCATGTAGCCCCGTACGTCTTTGTGGGAACATTATATACGTCTATAACATTATATATCCTAACCTAAGGCAACCTAACACATCGGATGTAGTATTTTACAACATTCCTGGCGGGTCGGCCCCTACTTCTCGGTGGGAACATTATATACGTTTATAACGTAATATAACCTAACCTAACCCATCTAGACCCTCGCAGGTAATGTTTTACAGAATCCCGTTCGTGTCCACCCGTACTTCTCGGTGGGGACATTATGTTCGTCTATAACCTTATTTATCCCAACCTAAGGCAACCTAACATCTCGAATTAAGTATTTTACAACATACCTGGCGGGTCGGCCCATACTTCTCGGTTCGAACATTATATACGTCTATAAAGTAATATAACCTTACCTAACCCATCTAGTACATCGCTCGTAATGTTTTACAGAATCCCGGTCGTGTCGGCCCGTACCTCTCCGTGCGAACATTATATACGTCTATAACATTATATATCCTAATCTAAGGCAACCTAACACATCGGATGTAGTATTTTACAACAATCCTGGCGGGTCGGCCCCTACTTCTCGGTGGGAACATTATATACGTCTATAACGTAATATAACCTAACCTAACCCATGAAGCAATTCGCTTATAATGTTTTACAGAATCCCGGTCGTGTCGGCCCGTACCACTCCGTGGGAACATTATATACGTCTATAACGTTATATATCCTAACCTAAGTCAACTTCACACCTCGGATGTAGTATTTTACATCATTCCTGGCGGGCCGGCACCTGCTTCTCGGTGGGAACATTATATACGTCTATAACGTTATATAACCTAACCTAATCCATCTAGCCCCTCGCTGGTAATGTTTTACAGAATCCCGGTCGTGTCGCCCCGTACCTCTCCGTGGGAACATTATATACGTCTATAACGTTATATATCCTAACCTAAGGCAACCTCACACCTCGGATGTAGTATTTTACAACATTCCTGGCGGGCCGGCCCCTACTTCTCAGTGGGAACATTATATACGTCTATAACCTCATATAACCTAACCTAACCCATCTAGCCCCCCGCTGGGAATGTTTTGTAGAATCCCGTTCATGTAGCCCCGTACGTCTTTGTGGGAACATTATATACGTCTATAACGTTATATATACCTAACATAAGGCAGCCTAACATCTCGGATGTAGTATTTTACAACATTCCTGGCGGGTCGGTCCCTACTTCTCGGTGGGAACATTATATACGTTTATAACGTTATATAACCTAACCTAACCCATCTAGACCCTCGCAGGTAATGTTTTACAGAATCCCGTTCGTGTCCACCCGTACTTCTCGGTGGGGACATTATGTTCGTCTATAACCTTATTTATCCCAACCTAAGGCAACCTAACATCTCGAATTAAGTATTTTACAACATTCCTGGCGGGTCGGCCCATACTTCTCGGTTCGAACATTATATACGTCTATAAAGTAATATAACCTTACCTAACCCATCTAGTACCTCGTTCGTAATGTTTTACAGAATCCCGTTCGTGTCCACCCGTACTTCTCGGTGGGGACATTATGTTCGTCTATAACCATATTTATCCCAACCTAAGGCAACCTAACATCTCGAATTAAGTATTTTACAACATACCTGGCGGGTCGGCCCATACTTCTCGGTTCGAACATTATATACGTCTATAAAGTAATATAACCTTACCTAACCCATCTAGTACATCGCTCGTAATGTTTTACAGAATCCCGGTCGTGTCGGCCCGTACCTCTCCGTGCGAACATTATATACGTCTATAACATTATATATCCTAATCTAAGGCAACCTAACACATCGGATGTAGTATTTTACAACAATCCTGGCTGGTCGGCCCCTACTTCTCGGTGGGAACATTATATACGTCTATAACGTAATATAACCTAACCTAACCCATGTAGCAATTCGCTTATAATGTTTTACAGAATCCCGGTCGTGTCGGCCCGTACCACTCCGTGGGAACATTATATACGTCTATAACGTTATATATCCTAACCTAAGTCAACTTCACACCTCGGATGTAGTATTTTACATCATTCCTGGCGGGCCGGCACCTACTTCTCGGTGGGAACATTATATACGTCTATAACGTTATATAACCTAACCTAATCCATCTAGCCCCTCGCTGGTAATGTTTTACAGAATCCCGGTCCTGTCGCCCCGTACCTCTCCGTGGGAACATTATATACGTCTATAACGTTATATATCCTAACCTAAGGCAACCTCACACCTCGGATGTAGTATTTTACAACATTCCTGGCGGGCCGGCCCCTACTTCTCGGTGGGAACATTATATACGTCTATAACCTCATATAACCTAACCTAACCCATCTAGCCCCCCGCTGGGAATGTTTTGTAGAATCCCGTTCATGTAGCCCCGTACGTCTTTGTGGGAACATTATATACGTCTATAACGTTATATATACCTAACATAAGGCAGCCTAACATCTCGGATGTAGTATTTTACAACATTCCTGGCGGGTCGGTCCCTACTTCTCGGTGGGAACATTATATACGTCTATAACATTATATATCCTAACCTAAGGCAACCTCACACCTCGGATGTAGTATTTTACATCATTCCTGGGGGGCCGGCCCCTACATCTCGGTTCGAACATTATATACGTCTATAAAGTAATATAACCTAACCTAACCCATCTAGCCCCTCGCTGGTAATGTTTTACAGAATCCCGGTCGTGTCGGCCGTACCTCTCCGTGGGAACATTATATACGTCTATAACGTTATATATCCTAACCTAAGGCAACTTCACACCTCGGATGTAGTATTTTACATCATTCCTGGCGGGCCGGCCCCTACTTCTCGGTGGGAACATTATATACGTCTATAACGTTATATAACCTAACCTAATCCATCTAGCCCCTCTCTGGTAATGTTTCACAGAATCCCGGTCGTGTCGGCTCGTACCTCTCCGTGGGAACATTATGTACGTCTATAACGTTATATATCCTAACCTAAGGCAACCTCACACCTCGGATGTAGTATTTTACAACATTCCTGGCGGGTTGGCCCCTACTTCTCGGTGGTAACATTATATACGTCTATAACGTAATATAACCTAACCTAACCTATCTAGCCATTCGCTGGTAATGTTTTACAGAATCCCGGTCGTGTCGGCCCGTACCTCTCCGTGGGAACATTATATACGTCTATAACATTATATATCCTAACCTAAGGCAATCTAACATCTCGGATGTAGTATTTTACAACATTCCTGGCGGGTCGGCCCCTACTTCTCGGTGGGAACATTATAAACGTTTATAGCGTAATATAACCTAACCTAATCCATCTAGCCCCTCGCTGGTAATGTTTTACAGAATCCCGGTCGTGTCGGCCCGTACCTCTCCGTGGGAACATTATATACGTCTATAACATTATATATCCTAACCTAAGGCAACTTCACACCTCGAATGTAGTATTTTACATCATTCCTGGCGGGCCGGCCCCTACTTCTCGGTGGGAACATTATATACGTCTATAACGTTATATAACCTAACCTAATCCATCTCGCCCCTCGCTGGTAATGTTTTACAGAATCCCGGTCGAGTCGGCTCGTACCTCTCCGTGGGAACATTATGTACGTCTATAACGTTATATATCCTAACCTAAGGCAACCTCACACCTCGGATGTAGTATTTTACAACATTCCTGGCGGGCCGGCCCCAACATCTCGGTTCGAACATTATATACGTCTATAAAGTAATATAACCTAACCTAACCCATCTAGCCCCTCGCTTGTAATGTTTTACAGAATCCCGGTCGTTTGGGTCCGTATATCTCCGTGGGAACATTATATACGAATATAACGTTATATATCCTAGCCTAAGGCAACCTCACACCTCGGATGTAGTATTTTACATCATTCCTGGCGGGCCGGCCCCTACATCTCGGTTCGAACATTATATACGTCTATAAAGTAATATAACCTAACCTAACCCATCTAGCCCCTCGCTGGTAATGTTTTACAGAATCCCGGTTGGGTCGGCCCGTACCTCTCCGTGGGAACATTATATACGTCTATAACGTTATATATCCTAACCTAAGGCAACCTCACTCCTCGGATGTAGTATTTTACATCATTCCTGGCGGGCCGGCCCCTACTTCTCGGTGGGAACATTATATACATCTATAACGTTATATAACCTAACCTAATCCATCTAGCCCCTCGTTGGTAATGTTTTACAGAATCCCGGTCGTGTCGGCTCGTACCTCTCCGTGGGAACATTATGTACGTCTATAACGTTATATATCCTAACCTAAGGCAACCTCACACCTCGGATGTAGTATTTTACAACATTCCTGGCAGGCCGGCCCTTACTTCGCGGTAGGAACATTATATTCGTCCATAACGTAATATAACCTAACCTAACCCATCTAGCCCCTCGCTGGGAATGCTTTGTAGAATCCCGTTCGTGTAGCCACGCACGTCTCGGTGGGAACATTATATACGTCTATAACGTTATATATCCTAACCTAAGGCAATCTAACATCTCGGATGTAGTATTTTACTACATTCCTGGCGGGTCGGCCCCTACTTCTCGGTGGGAACATTATAAACGTTTATAGCGTAATATAACCTAACCTAATCCATCTATCCCCTCGCTGGTAATGTTTTACAGAATCCCGGTCGTGTCGGCCCGTACCTCTCCGTGGGAAAATTATATACGTCTATAACATTATATATCCTAACCTAAGGCAACCTAACACATCGGATGTAGTATTTTACAACATTCCTGGCGGGGCGGCCCCTACTTCTCGGTGGGAACATTATATACGTCTATAACGTAATATAACCTAACCTAACCCATCTTGCCGTTCGCTGGTAATGTTTTACAGAATCCCGGTCGTGTCGCCCCGTACCTCTCCGTGGGAACATTATATACGTCTATAACGTTATATATCCTAACCTAAGGCAACCTCACACATCGGATGTAGTATTTTACAACATTCCTGCCGGGTCGGCCCCTACTTCTCGGTGGGAACATTATATACGTTTATAACGTAATATAACCTAACCTAACCCATCTAGACCCTCGCAGGTAATGTTTTACAGAATCCCGTTCGTGTCCACCCGTACTTCTCGCTGGGGACATTATGTTCGTCTATAACCTTATTTATCCCAACCTAAGGCAACCTAACACATCGGATGTAGTATTTTACAACATTCCTGGCTATCGGCCCCTACTTCTCGGTGGGAACATTATATACGTCTATAACGTAATATAACCTAACCTAACCCATGTAGCCATTCGCTTATAATGTTTTACAGAATCCCGGTCGTGTCGGCCCGTACCTCTCCGTGGGAACATTATATACGTCTATAACGTTATATATCCTAACCTAAGGCAACCTCACACCTCGGATGTAGTATTTTACGTCATTCCTGCCGGGCCGGTCCCTACATCTCGGTTCGAACATTATATACGTCTATAAAGTAATATAACCTTACCTAACCCATCTAGCCCCTCGCTCGTAAAGTTTTACAGACACCCGGTCGTGTCGGCCCGTACCTCTCCGTGGGAACATTATATACGTCTATAACGTTATATATCCTAACCTAAGGCAACCTCACACCTCGGATGTAGTATTTTACATCATTCCTGGCGGGCCGGCCCCTACTTCTCGGTGGGAACATTATATACATCTATAACGTTATATAACCTAACCTAATCCATCTAGCCCCTCGTTGGTAATGTTTTACAGAATCCCGGTCGTGTCGGCTCGTACCTCTCCGTGGGAACATTATACGTCTATAACGTTATATATCCTAACCTAAGGCAAACTCACACCTCGGATGTAGTATTTTACAACATTCCTGGCAGGCCGGCCCTTACTTCGCGGTGGGAACATTATATTCGTCTATAACGTAATATAACCTAACCTAACCCATCTAGCCCCTCGCTGGGAATGTTTTGTAGAATTCCGTTCGTGTAGCCCCGTACGTCTCGGTGGGAACATTATATACGTCTATAACGTTATATATCCTCACCTAAGGCAACCTCACACCTCGGATGTAGTATGTCACAACATTCCTGGCGGGTCGGCCCCTACTTCTCGGTGGGAACATTATATACGTCTACAACGTAATATAACCTAACCTAACCCATCTAGACCCCCGCTGGGAATGTTTTGTAGAATCCGGTTCATGTAGCCCCGTACGTCTTTGTGGGAACATTATATACGTCTATTACATTATATATCCTAATCTAAGGCAACCTAACACATCGGATGTAGTATTTTACAACAATCCTGGCGGGTCGGCCCCTACTTCTCGGTGGGAACATTATATACGTCTACAACGTAATATAACCTAACCTAACCCATCTAGACGCCCGCTGGGAATGTTTTGTAGAATCCGGTTCATGTAGCCCCGTACGTCTTTGTGGGAACATTATATACGTCTATAACATTATATATCCTAACCTAAGGCAACCTAACACATCGGATGTAGTATTTTACAACATTCCTGGCGGGTCGGCCCCTACTTCTCGGTGGGAACATTATATACGTTTATAACGTAATATAACCTAACCTAACCCATCTAGACCCTCGCAGGTAATGTTTTACAGAATCCCGTTCGTGTCCACCCGTACTTCTCGGTGGGGACATTATGTTCGTCTATAACCTTATTTATCCCAACCTAAGGCAACCTAACATCTCGAATTAAGTATTTTACAACATACCTGGCGGGTCGGCCCATACTTCTCGGTTCGAACATTATATACGTCTATAAAGTAATATAACCTTACCTAACCCATCTAGTACATCGCTCGTAATGTTTTACAGAATCCCGGTCGTGTCGGCCCGTACCTCTCCGTGCGAACATTATATACGTCTATAACATTATATATCCTAATCTAAGGCAACCTAACACATCGGATGTAGTATTTTACAACAATCCTGGCGGGTCGGCCCCTACTTCTCGGTGGGAACATTATATACGTCTATAACGTAATATAACCTAACCTAACCCATGTAGCAATTCGCTTATAATGTTTTACAGAATCCCGGTCGTGTCGGCCCGTACCACTCCGTGGGAACATTATATACGTCTATAACGTTATATATCCTAACCTAAGTCAACTTCACACCTCGGATGTAGTATTTTACATCATTCCTGGCGGGCCGGCACCTACTTCTCGGTGGGAACATTATATACGTCTATAACGTTATATAACCTAACCTAATCCATCTAGCCCCTCGCTGGTAATGTTTTACAGATTCCCGGTCGTGTCGCCCCGTACCTCTCCGTGGGAACATTATATACGTCTATAACGTTATATATCCTAACCTAAGGCAACTTCACACCTCGGATGTAGTATTTTACATCATTCCTGGCGGGCCGGCCCCTACTTCTCGGTGGGAACATTATATACGTCTATAACGTTATATAACCTAACCTAATCCATCTAGCCCCTCTCTGGTAATGTTTCACAGAATCCCGGTCGTGTCGGCTCGTACCTCTCCGTGGGAACATTATGTACGTCTATAACGTTATATATCCTAACCTAAGGCAACCTCACACCTCGGATGTAGTATTTTACAACATTCCTGGCGGGTTGGCCCCTACTTCTCGGTGGTAACATTATATACGTCTATAACGTAATATAACCTAACCTAACCTATCTAGCCATTCGCTGGTAATGTTTTACAGAATCCCGGTCGTGTCGGCCCGTACCTCTCCGTGGGAACATTATATACGTCTATAACATTATATATCCTAACCTAAGGCAATCTAACATCTCGGATGTAGTATTTTACAACATTCCTGGCGGGTCGGCCCCTACTTCTCGGTGGGAACATTATAAACGTTTATAGCGTAATATAACCTAACCTAATCCATCTAGCCCCTCGCTGGTAATGTTTTACAGAATCCCGGTCGTGTCGGCCCGTACCTCTCCGTGGGAACATTATATACGTCTATAACATTATATATCCTAACCTAAGGCAACTTCACACCTCGAATGTAGTATTTTACATCATTCCTGGCGGGCCGGCCCCTACTTCTCGGTGGGAACATTATATACGTCTATAACGTTATATAACCTAACCTAATCCATCTCGCCCCTCGCTGGTAATGTTTTACAGAATCCCGGTCGAGTCGGCTCGTACCTCTCCGTGGGAACATTATGTACGTCTATAACGTTATATATCCTAACCTAAGGCAACCTCACACCTCGGATGTAGTATTTTACAACATTCCTGGCGGGCCGGCCCCAACATCTCGGTTCGAACATTATATACGTCTATAAAGTAATATAACCTAACCTAACCCATCTAGCCCCTCGCTTGTAATGTTTTACAGAATCCCGGTCGTTTGGGTCCGTATATCTCCGTGGGAACATTATATACGAATATAACGTTATATATCCTAGCCTAAGGCAACCTCACACCTCGGATGTAGTATTTTACATCATTCCTGGCGGGCCGGCCCCTACATCTCGGTTCGAACATTATATACGTCTATAAAGTAATATAACCTAACCTAACCCATCTAGCCCCTCGCTGGTAATGTTTTACAGAATCCCGGTCGGGTCGGCCCGTACCTCTCCGTGGGAACATTATATACGTCTATAACGTTATATATCCTAACCTAAGGCAACCTCACTCCTCGGATGTAGTATTTTACATCATTCCTGGCGGGCCGGCCCCTACTTCTCGGTGGGAACATTATATACATCTATAACGTTATATAACCTAACCTAATCCATCTAGCCCCTCGTTGGTAATGTTTTACGGAATCCCGGTCGTGTCGGCTCGTACCTCTCCGTGGGAACATTATGTACGTCTATAACGTTATATATCCTAACCTAAGGCAACCTCACACCTCGGATGTAGTATTTTACAACATTCCTGGCAGGCCGGCCCTTACTTCGCGGTAGGAACATTATATTCGTCCATAACGTAATATAACCTAACCTAACCCATCTAGCCCCTCGCTGGGAATGCTTTGTAGAATCCCGTTCGTGTAGCCACGCACGTCTCGGTGGGAACATTATATACGTCTATAACGTTATATATCCTAACCTAAGGCAATCTAACATCTCGGATGTAGTATTTTACTACATTCCTGGCGGGTCGGCCCCTACTTCTCGGTGGGAACATTATAAACGTTTATAGCGTAATATAACCTAACCTAATCCATCTATCCCCTCGCTGGTAATGTTTTACAGAATCCCGGTCGTGTCGGCCCGTACCTCTCCGTGGGAAAATTATATACGTCTATAACATTATATATCCTAACCTAAGGCAACCTAACACATCGGATGTAGTATTTTACAACATTCCTGCCGGGTCGGCCCCTACTTCTCGGTGGGAACATTATATACGTTTATAACGTAATATAACCTAACCTAACCCATCTAGACCCTCGCAGGTAATGTTTTACAGAATCCCGTTCGTGTCCACCCGTACTTCTCGGTGGGGACATTATGTTCGTCTATAACCTTATTTATCCCAACCTAAGGCAACCTAACATCTCGAATTAAGTATTTTGCAACATACCTGGCGGGTCGGCCCATACTTCTCGGTTCGAACATTATATACGTCTATAAAGTAATATAACCTTACCTAACCCATCTAGTACCTCGCTCGCAATGTTTTACAGAATCCCGGTCGTGTCGGCCCGTACCTCTCCGTGGGAACATTATATACGTCTATAACGTTATATATCCTAACCTAAGGCAACCTCACACCTCGGATGTAGTATTTTACATCATTCCTGGCGGGCCGGCCCCTACATCTCGGTTCGAACATTATATACGTCTATAAAGTAATATAACCTTACGTAACCCATCTAGCCCCTCGCTCGTAAAGTTTTACAGAATCCCGGTCGTGTCGGCCCGTACCTCTCCGTGTGAACATTATATACGTCTATAACGTTATATATCCTAACCTAAGGCAACCTCACACCTCGGATGTAGTATTTTACAACATTCCTGGCGGGCCGGCCCCTACTTCTCGGTGGGAACATTATATACGTTTATAACGTAATATAACCTAACCTAACCCATCTAGACCCTCGCAGGTAATGTTTTACAGAATCCCGTTCGTGTCCACCCGTACTTCTCGCTGGGGACATTATGTTCGTCTATAACCTTATTTATCCCAACCTAAGGCAACCTAACATCTCGAATTAAGTATTTTACAACATTCCTGGCGGGTCGGCCCATACATCTCGGTTCGAACATTATATACGTCTATAAAGTAATATAACCTTACCTAACCCATCTATTACCTCGTTCGTAATGTTTTACAGAATCCCGGTCGTGTCGGCCCGTACCTCTCCGTGGGAACATTATATACGTCTATAACGTTATATATCCTAACCTAAGGCAACCTCACACCTCGGATGTAGTATTTTACATCATTCCTGGCGGGCCGGCCCCTACATCTCGGTTCGAACATTATATACGTCTATAAAGTAATATAACCTTACCTAACCCATCTAGCCCCTCGCTCGTAAAGTTTTACAGAATCCCGGTCGTGTCGGCCCGTACCTCTCCGTGTGAACATTATATACGTCTATAACGTTATATATCCTAACCTAAGGCAACCTCACACCTCGGATGTAGTATTTTACAACATTCCTGGCGGGCCGGCCCCTACTTCTCGGTGGGAACATTATATACGTTTATAACGTATTATAACCTAACCTAACCCATCTAGACCCTCGCAGGTAATGTTTTACAGAATCCCGTTCGTGTCCACCCGTACTTCTCGCTGGGGACATTATGTTCGTCTATAACCTTATTTATCCCAACCTAAGGCAACCTAACATCTCGAATTAAGTATTTTACAACATTCCTGGCGGGTCGGCCCGTACATCTCGGTTCGAACATTATATACGTCTATAAAGTAATATAACCTTACCTAACCCATCTATTACCTCGTTCGTAATGTTTTACAGAATCCCGGTCGTGTCGGCCCGTACCTCTCCGTGGGAACATTATATACGTCTATAACGTTATATATCCTAACCTAAGGCAACCTCACACCTCGGATGTAGTATTTTACAACATTCCTGGCGGGCCGGCCCCTACTTCTCAGTGGGAACATTATATACGTCTATAACCTCATATAACCTAACCTAACCCATCTAGCCCCCCGCTGGGAATGTTTTGTAGAATCCCGTTCATGTAGCCTCGTACGTCTTTGTGGGAACATTATATACGTCTATAACGTTATATATACCTAACATAAGGCAGCCTAACATCTCGGATGTAGTATTTTACAACATTCCTGGCGGGTCGGTCCCTACTTCTCGGTGGGAACATTATATACGTCTATAACATTATATACCCTAACCTAAGGCAACCTAACACATCGGATGTAGTATTTTACAACAATCCTAGCGGGTCGGCCCCTACTTCTCGGTGGGAACATTATATACGTCTATAACGTAATATAACCTAACCTAACCCATCTAGCCATTCGCTTATAATGTTTCACAGAATCCCGGACGTGTCGGCCCGTACCTCTCCGTGGGAACATTATATACGTCTATAACGTTAAATATCCTAACCTAAGGCAACCTCACACCTCGGATGTAGTATTTTACATAATTCCTGGCGGGCCGGCCCCTACATCTCGGTTCGAACATTATATACGTCTATAAAGTAATATAGCCTAACCTAACCCATCTAGCCCCTCGCTGGTAATGTTTTACAGAATCCCGGTCGTGTCGGCCGTACCTCTCCGTGGGAACATTATATACGTCAATAACGTTATATATCCTAACCTAAGGCAACTTCACAACTCGGATGTAGTATTTTACATCATTCCTGGCGGGCCGGCCCCTACTTCTCGGTGGGAACATTATATACGTCTATAACGTTATATAACCTGACCTAACCCATCTAGGCCATCGGTGATAATGTTTTACAGAATCCCGGTAGTGTCGGCCCGTACTTCTCCGTGGGGACATTATATACTTCTATAACGTTATTTATCCTAACATAAGGAAACCTAACACCTCGGATGTAGTATTTTAGAACATTCATGGCGTGTCGGCCCCTACTTCTCGGTGGGAACATTATATACGTCTATATCGTAATATAACCTAACCTAACACATCTAGCCCCTCGGTGATAATGTTTTACTGAATCCCGGTCGTGTCGGACCGTACGTCTCGGTGGGGACATTATATACGTCTATAACGTTATATATCCCAACCTAAGGCAACCTAACATCTCGGATGCAGTATTTTACATCATTCCTGGCGGGCCGGCCCCTACTTCTCGGTGGGAACATTATATACGTCTATAACGTTATATAACCTAACCTAATCCATCTAGCCCCTCTCTGGTAATGTTTCACAGAATCCCGGTCGTGTCGGCTCGTACCTCTCCGTGGGAACATTATGTACGTCTATAACGTTATATATCCTAACCTAAGGCAACCTCACACCTCGGATGTAGTATTTTACAACATTCCTGGCGGGTCGGCCCCTACTTCTCGGTGGGAACATTATATACGTTTATAACGTAATATAACCTAACCTAACCCATCTAGACCCTCGCAGGTAATGTTTTACAGAATCCCGTTCGTGTCCACCCGTACTTCTCGCTGGGGACATTATGTTCGTCTATAACCTTATTTATCCCAACCTAAGGCAACCTAACATCTCGAATTAAGTATTTTACAACATTCCTGGCGGGTCGGCCCATACATCTCGGTTCGAACATTATATACATCTATAAAGTAATATAACCTTACCTAACCCATCTATTACCTCGTTCGTAATGTTTTACAGAATCCCGGTCGTGTCGGCCCGTACCTCTCCGTGGGAACATTATATACGTCTATAACGTTATATATCCTAACCTAAGGCAACCTAACACATCGGATGTAGTATTTTACAACAATCCTAGCGGGTCGGCCCCTACTTCTCGGTGGGAACATTATATACGTCTATAACGTAATATAACCTAACCTAACCCATCTAGCCATTCGCTTATAATGTTTCACAGAATCCCGGACGTGTCGGCCCGTACCTCTCCGTGGGAACATTATATACGTCTATAACGTTATATATCCTAACCTAAGGCAATCTAACATCTCGGATGTAGTATTTTACAACATTCCTGGCGGGTCGGCCCCTACTTCTCGGTGGGAACATTATAAACGTTTATAGCGTAATATAACCTAACCTAATCCATCTAGCCCCTCGCTGGTAATGTTTTACAGAATCCCGGTCGTGTCGGCCCGTACCTCTCCGTGGGAACATTATATACGTCTATAACATTATATATCCTAACCTAAGGCAACTTCACACCTCGGATGTAGTATTTTACATCATTCCTGGCGGGCCGGCACCTACTTCTCGGTGGGAACATTATATACGTCTATAACGTTATATAACCTAACCTAATCCATCTAGCCCCTCGCTGGTAATGTTTTACAGAATCCCGGTCGAGTCGGCTCGTACCTCTCCGTGGGAACATTATGTACGTCTATAACGTTATATATCCTAACCTAAGGCAACCTCACACCTCGGATGTAGTATTTTACAACATTCCTGGCGGGCCGGCCCCTACATCTGGGTTCGAACATTATATACGTCTATAAAGTAATATAACCTAACCTAACCCATCTAGCCCCTCGCTGGTAATGTTTTACAGAATCCTGGTCGTTTGGGTCCGTATATCTCCGTGGGAACATTATATACGAATATGACGTTATATATCCTAACCTAAGGCAACCTCACACCTCGGATGTAGTATTTTACATCATTCCTGGCGGGCCGGCCCCTACATCTCGGTTCGAACATTATATACGTCTATAAAGTAATATAACCTAACCTAACCCATCTAGCCCCTCGCTGGTAATGTTTTACAGAATCCCGGTCGTGTCGGCCCGTACCTCTCCGTGGGAACATTATATACGTCTATAACATTATATACCCTAACCTAAGGCAACTTCACACCTCGGATGTAGTATTTTACATCATTCCTGGCGGGCCGGCCCCTACTTCTCGGTGGGAACATTATATACGTCTATAACGTTCTATAACCTAACCTAATCCATCTAGCCCCTCGCTGGTAATGTTTTACAGAATCCCGGTCGAGTCGGCTCGTACCTCTCCGTGGGAATATTATGTACGTCTATAACGTTATATATCCTAACCTAAGGCAACCTCACACCTCGGATGTAGTATTTTACAACATTCCTGGCGGGCCGGCCCCTACATCTGGGTTCGAACATTATATACGTCTATAAAGTAATATAACCTAACCTAACCCATCTAGCCCCTCGCTGGTAATGTTTTACAGAATCCTGGTCGTTTGGGTCCGTATATCTCCGTGGGAACATTATATACGAATATGACGTTATATATCCTAACCTAAGGCAACCTCACACCTCGGATGTAGTATTTTACATCATTCCTGGCGGGCCGGCCCCTACATCTCGGTTCGAACATTATATACGTCTATAAAGTAATATAACCTAACCTAACCCATCTAGCCCCTCGCTGGTAATGTTTTACAGAATCCCGGTCGTGTCGGCCCGTACCTCTCCGTGGGAACATTATATACGTCTATAACATTATATACCCTAACCTAAGGCAACTTCACACCTCGGATGTAGTATTTTACATCATTCCTGGCGGGCCGGCCCCTACTTCTCGGTGGGAACATTATATACGTCTATAACGTTCTATAACCTAACCTAATCCATCTAGCCCCTCGCTGGTAATGTTTTACAGAATCCCGGTCGAGTCGGCTCGTACCTCTCCGTGGGAATATTATGTACGTCTATAACGTTATATATCCTAACCTAAGGCAACCTCACACCTCGGATGTAGTATTTTACAGCATTCCTGGCGGGCCGGCCCCTACATCTGGGTTCGAACATTATATACGTCTATAAAGTAATATAACCTAACCTAACCCATCTAGCCCCTCGCTGGTAATGTTTTACAGAATCCCGGTCGTTTGGGTCCGTATATCTCCGTGGGAACATTATATACGAATATGACGTTATATATCCTAACCTAAGGCAACCTCACACCTCGGGTGTAGTATTTTACATCATTCCTGGCGTGCCGGCCCCTACATCTCGGTTCGAACATTATATACGTCTATAAAGTAATATAACCTAACCTAACCCATCTAGCCCCTCGCTGGTAATGTTTTACAGAATCCCGGTCGTGTCGGCCCGTACCTCTCCGTGGGAACATTATATACGTCTATAACGTTATATATCCTAACCTAAGGCAACCTCACTCCTCGGATGTAGTATTTTACATCATTCCTGGCGGGCCGGCCCCTACTTCTCGGTGGGAACATTATATACATCTATAACGTTATATAACCTAACCTAATCCATCTAGCCCCTCGTTGGTAATGTTTTACGGAATCCCGGTCGTGTCGGCTCGTACCTCTCCGTGGGAACATTTTGTACGTCTATAACGTTATATATCCTAACCTAAGGCAACCTCACACCTCGGATGTAGTATTTTACAACATTCCTGGCAGGCCGGCCCTTACTTCGCGGTGGGAACATTATATTCGTCCATAACGTAATATAACCTAACCTAACCCATCTAGCCCCTCGCTGGGAATGTTTTGTAGAATTCCGTTCGTGTGGCCCTGTACGTCTCGGTGGGAACATTATATACGTCTATAACGTTATATATCCTAACCTAAGGCAACCTCACACCTCGGATGTAGTATTTCACAACATTCCTGGCGGGCCGGCCCCTACTTCTCGGTGAGAACATTATATACGTCTATAACGTGATATAACGTAACCTAACCCATCTAGCCCCTCGCTGGGAATGTTTTACAGAATCCCGGTCGTTTGGGTCCGTATATCTCCGTGGGAACATTATATACGAATATGACGTTATATATCCTAACCTAAGGCAACCTCACACCTCGGATGTAGTATTTTACAACATTCCTGGCGGGCCGGCCCCTACATCTGGGTTCGAACATTATATACGTCTATAAAGTAATATAACCTAACCTAACCCATCTAGCCCCTCGCTGGTAATGTTTTACAGAATCCTGGTCGTTTGGGTCCGTATATCTCCGTGGGAACATTATATACGAATATGACGTTATATATCCTAACCTAAGGCAACCTCACACCTCGGATGTAGTATTTTACATCATTCCTGGCGGGCCGGCCCCTACATCTCGGTTCGAACATTATATACGTCTATAAAGTAATATAACCTTACGTAACCCATCTAGCCCCTCGCTCGTAAAGTTTTACAGAATCCCGGTCGTGTCGGCCCGTACCTCTCCGTGTGAACATTATATACGTCTATAACGTTATATATCCTAACCTAAGGCAACCTCACACCTCGGATGTAGTATTTTACAACATTCCTGGCGGGCCGGCCCCTACTTCTCGGTGGGAACATTATATACGTTTATAACGTAATATAACCTAACCTAACCCATCTAGACCCTCGCAGGTAATGTTTTACAGAATCCCGTTCGTGTCCACCCGTACTTCTCGCTGGGGACATTATGTTCGTCTATAACCTTATTTATCCCAACCTAAGGCAACCTAACATCTCGAATTAAGTATTTTACAACATTCCTGGCGGGTCGGCCCATACATCTCGGTTCGAACATTATATACGTCTATAAAGTAATATAACCTTACCTAACCCATCTATTACCTCGTTCGTAATGTTTTACAGAATCCCGGTCGTGTCGGCCCGTACCTCTCCGTGGGAACATTATATACGTCTATAACATTATATACCCTAACCTAAGGCAACCTAACACATCGGATGTAGTATTTTACAACAATCCTAGCGGGTCGGCCCCTACTTCTCGGTGGGAACATTATATACGTCTATAACGTAATATAACCTAACCTAACCCATCTAGCCATTCGCTTATAATGTTTCACAGAATCCCGGACGTGTCGGCCCGTACCTCTCCGTGGGAACATTATATACGTCTATAACGTTAAATATCCTAACCTAAGGCAACCTCACACCTCGGATGTAGTATTTTACATCATTCCTGGCGGGCCGGCCCCTACATCTCGGTTCGAACATTATATACGTCTATAAAGTAATATAACCTAACCTAACCCATCTAGCCCCTCGCTGGTAATGTTTTACAGAATCCTGGTCGTTTGGGTCCGTATATCTCCGTGGGAACATTATATACGAATATGACGTTATATATCCTAACCTAAGGCAACCTCACACCTCGGATGTAGTATTTTACATCATTCCTGGCGGGCCGGCCCCTACATCTCGGTTCGAACATTATATACGTCTATAAAGTAATATAACCTAACCTAACCCATCTAGCCCCTCGCTGGTAATGTTTTACAGAATCCCGGTCGTGTCGGCCCGTACCTCTCCGTGGGAACATTATATACGTCTATAACGTTATATATCCCAACCTAAGGCAACCTAACATCTCGGATGCAGTATTTTACATCATTCCTGGCGGGCCGGCCCCTACTTCTCGGTGGGAACATTATATACGTCTATAACGTTATATAACCTAACCTAATCCATCTAGCCCCTCTCTGGTAATGTTTCACAGAATCCCGGTCGTGTCGGCTCGTACCTCTCCGTGGGAACATTATGTACGTCTATAACGTTATATATCCTAACCTAAGGCAACCTCACACCTCGGATGTAGTATTTTACAACATTCCTGGCGGGTCGGCCCCTACTTCTCGGTGGGAACATTATATACGTTTATAACGTAATATAACCTAACCTAACCCATCTAGACCCTCGCAGGTAATGTTTTACAGAATCCCGTTCGTGTCCACCCGTACTTCTCGCTGGGGACATTATGTTCGTCTATAACCTTATTTATCCCAACCTAAGGCAACCTAACATCTCGAATTAAGTATTTTACAACATTCCTGGCGGGTCGGCCCATACATCTCGGTTCGAACATTATATACATCTATAAAGTAATATAACCTTACCTAACCCATCTATTACCTCGTTCGTAATGTTTTACAGAATCCCGGTCGTGTCGGCCCGTACCTCTCCGTGGGAACATTATATACGTCTATAACGTTATATATCCTAACCTAAGGCAACCTAACACATCGGATGTAGTATTTTACAACAATCCTAGCGGGTCGGCCCCTACTTCTCGGTGGGAACATTATATACGTCTATAACGTAATATAACCTAACCTAACCCATCTAGCCATTCGCTTATAATGTTTCACAGAATCCCGGACGTGTCGGCCCGTACCTCTCCGTGGGAACATTATATACGTCTATAACGTTATATATCCTAACCTAAGGCAATCTAACATCTCGGATGTAGTATTTTACAACATTCCTGGCGGGTCGGCCCCTACTTCTCGGTGGGAACATTATAAACGTTTATAGCGTAATATAACCTAACCTAATCCATCTAGCCCCTCGCTGGTAATGTTTTACAGAATCCCGGTCGTGTCGGCCCGTACCTCTCCGTGGGAACATTATATACGTCTATAACATTATATATCCTAACCTAAGGCAACTTCACACCTCGGATGTAGTATTTTACATCATTCCTGGCGGGCCGGCACCTACTTCTCGGTGGGAACATTATATACGTCTATAACGTTATATAACCTAACCTAATCCATCTAGCCCCTCGCTGGTAATGTTTTACAGAATCCCGGTCGAGTCGGCTCGTACCTCTCCGTGGGAACATTATGTACGTCTATAACGTTATATATCCTAACCTAAGGCAACCTCACACCTCGGATGTAGTATTTTACAACATTCCTGGCGGGCCGGCCCCTACATCTGGGTTCGAACATTATATACGTCTATAAAGTAATATAACCTAACCTAACCCATCTAGCCCCTCGCTGGTAATGTTTTACAGAATCCTGGTCGTTTGGGTCCGTATATCTCCGTGGGAACATTATATACGAATATGACGTTATATATCCTAACCTAAGGCAACCTCACACGTCGGATGTAGTATTTTACAAACATTACAGGCGGGTCGGCTCCTACTTCTCGGTGGGAACATTATATACGTCTATAACTTAATATAACCTAACCTAACCCATCTAGCCCCTCGGAGATAATGTTTTACAGAATCCCGGTCGTGTCGGTCCGTTCTTCTCCGTGGGAACATTATGTACGTCTATAACGTTATATATCCTAACCTAAGGCAACCTCACACCTCGGATGTAGTATCTTACAACATTCCTGGCGGGTCGGCCCCTACTTCTCGGTGGGAACATTATATACGTCTATAACGTAATATAACCTAACCTAACCTATCTAGCCATTCGCTGGTAATGTTTTACACAATCCCGGTCGTGTCGGCGCGTACCTCTCCGTGGGAACATTAAATACGTCTATAACGTTATATATCCTATCCTAAGGCAACCTAACACTTCGGATGTAGTATTTTCCAACGTTCCTGGCGGGTCGGCCCCTACTTCTCGGTGTTATCATTATATAGGTCTATAAAGCAATATAACCTAACCTAACCCAGCTAGCCAATCCCTGGTAATATTTTACTGAATCCCGTTCGTGTCGGCCCGTTCTCCACCGTGGGGACATTATATACGTCTATTGCGTTATATATCCTATCCTAAGGCAACCTAACACTTCGGATGTAGTATTTTCCAACGTTCCTGTCGTGTCGGCCGCTACTTCTCGGTGTGAACATTATATACGTCTATAACGTAATATAACCTAACCTAACCCAACTAGCCCGTGGCTGGTAATGTTTTACAGAATCCCGGACGTGTCGAAACGTACGTTTCCGCGGGAACATTATATACGTCTATAACGTTATATATACTAACCCAAGGCAGCCTAACATCACGGATGTAGTATTTTACAACATTCCTGGCGGGTCGGCCGCTACTTCTCGGTGGGAACATTATATACGTCTATAACGTAATATAACCTGATCTAACCCATCTAGCTCCTCGCTGGTAATGTTTTACAGAATCCCGGTCGTGTCGGCCCGTACTTCTCGGTGCGGACATTATATACGTCTATAACCTCATATGTCCCAACCTAAGGCAACCTAACAATTCGGATGCAGTATTTTCCAACATTTCTGGAGGGTCGGCCCTTACTTCGTGGTGGGAACATTGTATACGTCTATATCGTATTATAACATAACCTAACCCATCTAGCACCTCGGTGTTAATGTTTTACAGAGTCCCGTTCGTGTCGGCACGTACTTCTCCGTGGGGACATTATATACGTCTATAACGTTATATATCCTAACCTAAGGCAACCTAACACATCGGATGCAGTATTTTACAACATTCCAGGCGGGTCGGGCCCTATTTCTGGGTGGAAACATTATATACGTCTATAACGTAATATAACCTAACCTAACCCATCTAGTCCCTCACTTGTAATGTTTTACAGAATCCCGGTCGTGTCGGTCCGTACTTCTCGTTGCGGACATTATATACGTCGATAAAGTCATATGTCCTAACCTAAGGCAGCCTAACATCACGGATGTAGTCTTTTACAACATTCCTGGCATGTCGGCCGCTACTTCTCGGTGGGAACATTATATACGTCTATAACGTCATATAACCTAACCTAACCCATCTAGCCCCTCGCTGGTAATGTTTTACAGAATCCCTGTCGTTTCGGGCCGTTCTTTTCCGTGGGGACATTATATACGTCTATAGCGTTTTATATCATAACCTAAGGCAGCCTAACATCACGGATGTAGTATTTTACAACATTCCTGGCGGGTCGGCCGCTACTTATCGGTGGGAACATTATATACGTCTATAACTTAATATAACCTAACCTAACCCATCCAGCCCCTCGGTCATAATGTTTTACAGAATCCCGGACGTGTCGGCCCGTACTTCTCGGTGGGGACATTATATACGTCTATAACGTTATAGATCCCAACCAAAGGCAATCTAACATCTCGGATGTAGAATTTTCCAACATTCCTGGCGAGTCGGCCCCTACTTCTCGGTGGGAACATTATATACGTCTATATCGTAATGTAAAATAACCTAACCCATCTAGCCCCTCGGTGATAATGTTTTACAGAATCCCATTCGTGTCGGCCCGTACTTCTCCGTGGGGACATTAAATACGTCTATAACGTTATATATCCTATCCTAAGGCAACCTAACACTTCGGATGTAGTATTTTCCAACGTTCCTGGCGGGTCGGCCCCTACTTCTCGGTGTTATCATTATATAGGTCTATAAAGCAATATAACCTAACCTAACCCAGCTAGCCAATCCCTGGTAATATTTTACTGAATCCCGTTCGTGTCGGCCCGTTCTCCACCGTGGGGACATTATATACGTCTATTGCGTTATATATCCTAACCTAAGGCAGCCTAACAACACGGATGTAGCATTTCAATACATTCGTGTCGTGTCGGCCGCTACTTCTCGGTGTGAACATTATATACGTCTATAACGTAATATAACCTAACCTAACCCAACTAGCCCGTGGCTGGTAATGTTTTACAGAATCCCGGACGTGTCGAAACGTACGTTTCCGCGGGAACATTATATACGTCTATAACGTTATATATACTAACCCAAGGCAGCCTAACATCACGGATGTAGTATTTTACAACATTCCTGGCGGGTCGGCCGCTACTTCTCGGTGGGAACATTATATACGTCTATAACGTAATATAACCTGATCTAACCCATCTAGCTCCTCGCTGGTAATGTTTTACAGAATCCCGGTCGTGTCGGCCCGTACTTCTCGGTGCGGACATTATATACGTCTATAACCTCATATGTCCCAACCTAAGGCAACCTAACAATTCGGATGCAGTATTTTCCAACATTTCTGGAGGGTCGGCCCTTACTTCGTGGTGGGAACATTGTATACGTCTATATCGTATTATAACATAACCTAACCCATCTAGCACCTCGGTGTTAATGTTTTACAGAGTCCCGTTCGTGTCGGCACGTACTTCTCCGTGGGGACATTATATACGTCTATAACGTTATATATCCTAACCTAAGGCAACCTAACACATCGGATGCAGTATTTTACAACATTCCAGGCGGGTCGGGCCCTATTTCTGGGTGGAAACATTATATACGTCTATAACGTAATATAACCTAACCTAACCCATCTAGTCCCTCACTTGTAATGTTTTACAGAATCCCGGTCGTGTCGGTCCGTAGTTCTCGGTGCGGACATTATATACGTCGATAAAGTCATATGTCCTAACCTAAGGCAGCCTAACATCACGGATGTAGTCTTTTACAACATTCCTGGCATGTCGGCCGCTACTTCTCGGTGGGAACATTATATACGTCTATAACGTAATATAACCTAACCTAACCCATCTAGCCTATCGCTGGGTATGTTTTGTAGAATGCCGTTCGTGTAGACCCGTGCGTCCCGGTGGGAACATTATATACGTCTACAACGTTATATATCCTAACCTAAGGCAACCTCACAACTCGGATGTAGTATTTTACAACATTCCTGGCGGGTCGGCCGCTACTTCTCGGTAGGAACATTATATACATCTATAACGTAATATACTGACCTAACCCATCTAGCCCCTCGCTGGTAATCTTTTACAGAATCCCGTTCGGGGCGGTCCGTACTTATCCGTGGGGACATTATATACGTCTATAACGTTATATATCCTAACCTAAGGCAACCTAACACGTCGGATGTAGTATTTTACAAACATTACAGGCGGGTCGGCTCCTACTTCTCGGTGGGAACATTATATACGTCTATAACTTAATATAACCTAACCTAACCCATCTAGCCCCTCGGAGATAATGTTTTACAGAATCCCGGTCGTGTCGGTCCGTTCTTCTCCGTGCGAACATTATGTACGTCTATAACGTTATATATCCTAACCTAAGGCAACCTCACACCTCGGATGTAGTATTTTACAACATTCCTGGCGGGTCGGCCCCTACTTCTCGGTGGGAACATTATATACGTCTATAACGTAATATAACCTAACCTAACCTATCTAGCCATTCGCTGGTAATGTTTTACAGAATCCCGGTCGTGTCGGCGCGTACCTCTCCGTGGGAACATTATATACGTCTATAACATTATATATCCTAACATAAGGCAACCTAACATCTCGAATGTAGTATTCTCCAACATTCCTGGCGGGTCGGCCCCTACTTCTCGGTGGGAACATTATATACGTCTACATCGTAATATAACCTGCCCTAACCCATCCAGCCCCTCGGTGATAATGTTTTACAGAATCGCGGTCGTGTCGGCCCGTACTTCTCGGTGGGGACATTAGATACGTCTATAACGTTATATATCCTAACCTAAGGCAACCTAACACTTCGGATGTAGTATTTTCCAACATTCCTGGCGGGTCGGCCCCTACTTCTCGGTGGGAACATTATATACGTCTTTATCGTAATATAACCTAACCTAACCCATCTAGCCCAACGCTGGTAATGTTTTACAGAATCCCGTTCGCGTCGGCACGTACTTCTCCGTGGGGAAATTATATACGTCTATAACGTTATATATCCTAACCTAAGGCAACCTAACACATCGGATGTAGTATTTTACAACATTCCAGGCGGGTCGGGCCCTATTTCTGGGTGGAAACATTATATACGTCTATAACGTAATATAACCTAACCTAACCCATCTAGTCCCTCACTTGTAATGTTTTACAGAATCCCGGTCGTGTCGGTCCGTACTTCTCGTTGCGGACATTATATACGTCGATAAAGTCATATGTCCTAACCTAAGGCAGCCTAACATCACGGATGTAGTCTTTTACAACATTCCTGGCATGTCGGCCGCTACTTCTCGGTGGGAACATTATATACGTCTATAACGTCATATAACCTAACCTAACCCATCTAGCCTATCGCTGGGTATGTTTTGTAAAATGCCGTTCGTGTAGACCCGTGCGTCTCGGTGGGAACATTATATACGTCTATAACGTTATATATCCTAACCTAAGGCAACCTCACACCTCGGATGTAGTATTTTACAACATTCCTGGCGGGTCGGCCGCTACTTCTCGGTAGGAACATTATATTCATCTATAACGTAATATACTGACCTAACCCATCTAGCCCCTCGCTGGTAATCTTTTACAGAATCCCGTTCGGGGCGGTCCGTACTTATCCGTGGGGACATTATATACGTCTATAACGTTATATATCCTAACCTAAGGCAACCTAACACGTCGGATGTAGTATTTTACAAACATTACAGGCGGGTCGGCTCCTACTTCTCGGTGGGAACATTATATACGTCTATAACTTAATATAACCTAACCTAACCCATCTAGATCCTCGGAGATAATGTTTTACAGAATCCCGTTCGTGTCGGCACGTACATCTGCGTGGGGACATTATATACGTCTATAACGTTATATATCCTAACCTAAGGCAACCTAACACCTCGGATGTAGTATTTTACAACATTCCAGGCGGGTCGGCTCCTACTTCTCGGTGGGAACATTATATACGTCTATAACTTAATATAACCTAACCTAACCCATCTAGCCCCTCGGAGATAATGTTTTACAGAATCCCGGTCGTGTCGGTCCGTTCTTCTCCGTGGGGACATTATATACGTCTATAGCGTTGTATATCCTAACCTAACGCAGCCTAACATCACGGACGTAGTATTTTACAACATTCCTGGCGTGGCGGCCGCTACTTCTCGGTGGGAACATTATATACGTCTATAACGTAATATAACCTGACCTAACCCATCTAGCCCCTCGCTGGTAATCTTTTACAGAATCCCGTTCGTGGCGGTCCGTACTTATCCGTGGGGACATTATATACCTCTATAACGTCATATGTCCTAACCTAAGGCAACCTAGCAACTCGGATGTAGTATTTTCCAACATTCCTGGCGGGTCGGTCCCTATTTCTCGGCGGGAACATTATATACGTCTATAACGTAATATAACCTAACCCAACCCATCTAGCCTGTGGCTGATAATGTTTTACAGAATCCCGGCCGTGCGTACCGTACCTCTCCGTGGGATTATTATATTCGTCTATAACGTTATATATCCTGACCTAAGGCAACGTAACACCTCGGATGTAGTATGATACAACAGTCCTGGCGGGTCTGCCCCTACTTCTCAGCGGGAACATTATATTCGGCTATAACCTAATATAACTTAACCTATCCCATCTAGCCCCCCCGTACGTCGTTGTGGGAACATTATATACGTCTATAACGTTATATATCCTAACCTAAAGCAGCCTAACATCTCGGAAGTAGTATTTTACAACATTCCTGGCGGGTCGGCACCTAATTCTCGGTGGGAACATTATATACGTCAACACCTTAATATAACCTAACCTAACCCATCTAGCCCCTCGTTGGGAATGTCTTATAGAATCCTGGTCCTGTCGGCCCGTACCACTCCGTGGGAACATTATATACGTGTATAACGTTATATATCCTAACCTAAGGCAACCTAACACGTCGGATGTAGTATTTTACAACATTCCTGGCGTGGCGGCCGCTACTTCTCGGTGGGAACATTATATACGTCTATAACGTAATATAACCTGACCTAACCCATCTAGCCTATCGCTGGATATGTTTTGTAGAATGCCGTTCGTGTAGACCCGTGCGTCTTGGTGGGAACATTATATACGTCTATAACGTTATATATCCTAACCTAAGGCAACCTCACACCTCGGATGTAGTATTTTACAACATTCCTGGCGGGTCGGCCGCTACTTCTCGGTAGGAACATTATATACATCTATAACGTAATATACTGACCTAACCCATCTAGCCCCTCGCTGGTAATCTTTTACAGAATCCCGTTCGGGGCGGTCCGTACTTATCCGTGGGGACATTATATACGTCTATAACGTCATATATCCTAACCTAAGGCAACCTAACACGTCGGATGTAGTATTTTACAAACATTACAGGCGGGTCGGCTCCTACTTCTCGGTGGGAACATTATATACGTCTATAACTTAATATAACCTAACCTAACCCATCTAGCCCCTCGGAGATAATGTTTTACAGAATCCCGGTCGTGTCGGTCCGTTCTTCTCCGTGGGGACATTATATACGTCTATAGCGTTGTATATCCTAACCTAACGCAGCCTAACATCACGGACGTAGTATTTTACAACATTCCTGGCGTGGCGGCCGCTACTTCTCGGTGGGAACATTATATACGTCTATAACGTAATATAACCTGACCTAACCCATCTAGCCCCTCGCTGGTAATCTTTTACAGAATCCCGTTCGTGGCGGTCCGTACTTATCCGTGGGGACATTATATACGTCTATAACGTCATATGTCCTAACCTAAGGCAACCTAGCAACTCGGATGTAGCATTTTCCAACATTCCTGGCGAGTCGGTCCCTATTTCTCGGCGGGAACATTATATACGTCTATAACGTAATATAACCTAACCCAACCCATCTAGCCTGTGGCTGATAATGTTTTACAGAATCCCGGCCGTGCGGACCGTACCTCTCCGTGGGATCATTATATTCGTCTATAACGTTATATATCCTAACCTAAGGCAACGTAACACCTCGGATGTAGTATGATACAACAGTCCTGGCGGGTCTGCCCCTACTTCTCAGCGGGAACATTATATTCGGCTATAACCTAATATAACTTAACCTATCCCATCTAGCCCCCCGCTGGGAATGTTTTGTAGAATCCCGTTCGTGTAGCCCCGTACGTCTTTGTGGGAACATTATATACGTCTATAACGTTATATATCCTAACCTAAAGCAGCCTAACATCTCGGAAGTAGTATTTTACAACATTCCTGGCGGGTCGGCCCCTAATTCTCGGTGGGAACATTATATACGTCAACACCTTAATATAACCTAACCTAACCCATCTAGCCCCTCGTTGGGAATGTTTTACAGAATCCTGATCCTGTCGGCCCGTACCACTCCGTGGTAACATTATATACGTGTATAACGTTATATATCCTAACCTAAGGCAACCTCACACATCGGATGTAGTATTTCAAAACATTCCTGGCGGGTCGGCCCCTACTTCTCGGTTCGAACATTATATACGTCTATAAAGTAATATAACCTAACCTAACCCATCTAGCCCCTCGCTGGTAATGTTTTACAGAATCCCGTTCGTGTCGCCCCGTACGTCTTGGTGGGGACATGATATACGTCTATAACGTTATATATACTAACCTAAGGCAACCTAGCGTCTCGAATGTTGTATTCTACAACATTCCTGCCGGGTCGGCCGCTACATCTCGGTGGGAACTTTATATACATCTATAATGTAATGTAACCTGCCCTAACCCATCTAGCCCCTCGCTGGTAATCTTTTACAGAATCGCGTTCGTGGCGGCCCGTACTTATCCGTGGGGACATTATATACGTCTATAACGTTATATATCCTAACCTAAGGCAATCGCATGTAGTATTTTACAACATTCCAGGCTGATGGGAATCTACTTCTAGGTGGGAACATTATATACATCTATAACGTAATATAACCTAACCGAACCCATCTGGTCCCTCGCTGGTAATGTTTTACAGAATCCCGTTCGTGTCGACCCGTACCTCTCCGTGGGAACATTATATACGTCTATAGCGTTATATATCCTAACCTAAGGCACCATCACACCTCGGATGTAGTATTTTACAACATTCCCGGCGGGTCAGCCCCTACTTCTCGGTGGGAACATTATATACGCCTATAACGTTATATATCCTAACCTAAGGCAGCCTAACATCTCGGATGTAGTATTTTACAACATTCCTGGCGGGTCGGCCCCTGCTTCTCGGTGAGAACATTGTGTACGTCTATAACGTAATATAACCTAACGTAACCCATCTAGCCATTCGCTGGTAATGTTTTACAGAATCCCGGTCGTGTCGGCCCGTACCTCTCCGTGGGAACATTATATACGTCTATAACATTATATATCCTAAACTAAGGCAACCTAACACATCGGATTTAGTATTTTACAACATTCCCGGCGGGTCGGCCCCTACTTCTCGGTTGGAACATTATGTAAGTCTATGACGTTATATAACCTAACCTAACCCATCTAGCCCATCGTTGGTAATGTTTTACAGAATCCCGGTCGTTTGGGTCCGTCTATCTCCGTGGGAACATTATATTCGTCTATAACGTTATATATCCTAACCTAAGGCAACCTAACACATCGGATGTAGTATTTTACAACATTCCTGGCGGGTCGGCCCCTACTTCTCGGTTCGAACATTATATACGTCTATAAAGTAATATAACCTAACCTAACCCATCTAGCCCCTCGCTGGTAATGTTTTACAGAATCCCGGTCGTGTCGGCCCGTACCTCTCCATGAGAACATTACATACGCCTATAACGTTATATATCCTAACCTAAGGCAACCTCACACCTCGGATGTAGTGTTTTAAATCATTCCTGGCGGGCCGGCCCCTACATCTCGGTACGAACATTATATACGTCTATAACGTAATATAACCAAGCCTAACCCATCTAGCCATTCGCTGGTAATGTTTTACAGAATCCCGGTCGTGTCGGCCCGTACCTCTCCGTGGGAACATTATATACGTCTATAACATTATATATCCTAACCTAAGGCAACCTAACACATCGGATGTAGTATTTTACAAGATTCCTGGCGGGTCGGCCCATACTTCTCGGTGGGAACATTATATACGTCTATAACGTAATATAACCTAACCCAACCCATCTAGCCTGTGGCTGATAATGTTTTACAGAATCCCGGCCGTGCGTACCGTACCTCTCCGTGGGATTATTATATTCGTCTATAACGTTATATATCCTGACCTAAGGCAACGTAACACCTCGGATGTAGTATGATACAACAGTCCTGGCGGGTCTGCCCCTACTTCTCAGCGGGAACATTATATTCGGCTATAACCTAATATAACTTAACCTATCCCATCTAGGGCCCCCGTACGTCTTTGTGGGAACATTATATACGTCTATAACGTTATATATCCTAACCTAAAGCAGCCTAACATCTCGGAAGTAGTATTTTACAACATTCCTGGCGGGTCGGCACCTAATTCTCGGTGGGAACATTATATACGTCAACACCTTAATATAACCGAACCTAACCCATCTAGCCCCTCGTTGGGAATGTCTTATAGAATCCTGGTCCTGTCGGCCCGTACCACTCCGTGGGAACATTATATACGTGTATAACGTTATATATCCTAACCTAAGGCAACCTAACACATCGGTTGTAGTATTTTACAACATTCCAGGCGGGTCGGGCCCTATTTCTGGGTGGAAACATTATATACGTCTATAACGTAATATAACCTAACCTAACCGATCTAGTCCCTCACTTGTAATGTTTTACAGAATCCCGGTCGTGTCGGTCCGTACTTCTCGGTGCGGACATTATATACGTCGATAAAGTCATATGTCCTAACCTAAGGCAGCCTAACATCACGGATGTAGTCTTTTACAACATTCCTGGCATGTCGGCCGCTACTTCTCGGTGGGAACATTATATACGTCTATAACGTAATATAACCTAACCTAACCCATCTAGCCTATCGCTGGGTATGTTTTGTAGAATGCCGTTCGTGTAGACCCGTGCGTCTTGGTGGGAACATTATATACGTCTATAACGTTATATATCCTAACCTAAGGCAACCTCACACCTCGGATGTAGTATTTTACAACATTCCTGGCGGGTCGGCCGCTACTTCTCGGTAGGAACATTATATACATCTATAACGTAATATACTGACCTAACCCATCTAGCCCCTCGCTGGTAATCTTTTACAGAATCCCGTTCGGGGCGGTCCGTACTTATCCGTGGGGACATTATATACGTCTATAACGTCATATATCCTAACCTAAGGCAACCTAACACGTCGGATGTAGTATTTTACAAACATTACAGGCGGGTCGGCTCCTACTTCTCGGTGGGAACATTATATACGTCTATAACTTAATATAACCTAACCTAACCCATCTAGCCCCTCGGAGATAATGTTTTACAGAATCCCGGTCGTGTCGGTCCGTTCTTCTCCGTGGGGACATTATATACGTCTATAGCGTTGTATATCCTAACCTAACGCAGCCTAACATCACGGACGTAGTATTTTACAACATTCCTGGCGTGGCGGCCGCTACTTCTCGGTGGGAACATTATATACGTCTATAACGTAATATAACCTGACCTAACCCATCTAGCCCCTCGCTGGTAATCTTTTACAGAATCCCGTTCGTGGCGGTCCGTACTTATCCGTGGGGACATTATATACGTCTATAACGTCATATGTCCTAACCTAAGGCAACCTAGCAACTCGGATGTAGCATTTTCCAACATTCCTGGCGAGTCGGACCCTATTTCTCGGCGGGAACATTATATACGTCTATAACGTAATATAACCTAACCCAACCCATCTAGCCTGTGGCTGATAATGTTTTACAGAATCCCGGCCGTGCGGACCGTACCTCTCCGTGGGATCATTATATTCGTCTATAACGTTATATATCCTAACCTAAGGCAACGTAACACCTCGGATGTAGTATGATACAACAGTCCTGGCGGGTCTGCCCCTACTTCTCAGCGGGAACATTATATTCGGCTATAACCTAATATAACTTAACCTATCCCATCTAGCCCCCCGCTGGGAATGTTTTGTAGAATCCCGTTCGTGTAGCCCCGTACGTCTTTGTGGGAACATTATATACGTCTATAACGTTATATATCCTAACCTAAAGCAGCCTAACATCTCGGAAGTAGTATTTTACAACATTCCTGGCGGGTCGGCCCCTAATTCTCGGTGGGAACATTATATACGTCAACACCTTAATATAACCTAACCTAACCCATCTAGCCCCTCGTTGGGAATGTTTTACAGAATCCTGGTCCTGTCGGCCCGTACCACTCCGTGGTAACATTATATACGTGTATAACGTTATATATCCTAACCTAAGGCAACCTCACACATCGGATGTAGTATTTCAAAACATTCCTGGCGGGTCGGCCCCTACTTCTCGGTTCGAACATTATATACGTCTATAAAGTAATATAACCTAACCTAACCCATCTAGCCCCTCGCTCGTAATGTTTTACAGAATCCCGTTCGTGTCGCCCCGTACGTCTTGGTGGGGACATGATATACGTCTATAACGTTATATATACTAACCTAAGGCAACCTAGCGTCTCGAATGTTGTATTCTACAACATTCCTGCCGGGTCGGCCGCTACATCTCGGTGGGAACTTTATATACATCTATAATGTAATGTAACCTGCCCTAACCCATCTAGCCCCTCGCTGGTAATCTTTTACAGAATCGCGTTCGTGGCGGCCCGTACTTATCCGTGGGGACATTATATACGTCTATAACGTTATATATCCTAACCTAAGGCAATCGCATGTAGTATTTTACAACATTCCAGGCTGATGGGAATCTACTTCTAGGTGGGAACATTATATACATCTATAACGTAATATAACCTAACCGAACCCATCTGGTCCCTCGCTGGTAATGTTTTACAGAATCCCGTTCGTGTCGACCCGTACCTCTCCGTGGGAACATTATATACGTCTATAGCGTTATATATCCTAACCTAAGGCACCATCACACCTCGGATGTAGTATTTTACAACATTCCCGGCGGGTCAGCCCCTACTTCTCGGTGGGAACATTATATACGCCTATAACGTTATATATCCTAACCTAAGGCAGCATAACATCTCGGATGTAGTATTTTACAACATTCCTGGCGGGTCGGCCCCTGCTTCTCGGTGAGAACATTGTGTACGTCTATAACGTAATATAACCTAACGTAACCCATCTAGCCATTCGCTGGCAATGTTTTACAGAATCCCGGTCGTGTCGGCCCGTACCTCTCCGTGGGAACATTATATACGTCTATAACATTATATATCCTAAACTAAGGCAACCTAACACATCGGATTTAGTATTTTACAACATTCCCGGCGGGTCGGCCCCTACTTCTCGGTTGGAACATTATGTAAGTCTATGACGTTATATAACCTAACCTAACCCATCTAGCCCATCGTTGGTAATGTTTTACAGAATCCCGGTCGTTTGGGTCCGTCTATCTCCGTGGGAACATTATATTCGTCTATAACGTTATATATCCTAACCTAAGGCAACCTAACACATCGGATGTAGTATTTTACAACATTCCTGGCGGGTCGGCCCCTACTTCTCGGTTCGAACATTATATACGTCTATAAAGTAATATAACCTAACCTAACCCATCTAGCCCCTCGCTGGTAATGTTTTACAGAATCCCGGTCGTGTCGGCCCGTACCTCTCCATGAGAACATTACATACGCCTATAACGTTATATATCCTAACCTAAGGCAACCTCACACCTCGGATGTAGTGTTTTACATCATTCCTGGCGGGCCGGCCCCTACATCTCGGTACGAACATTATATACGTCTATAACGTAATATAACCAAGCCTAACCCATCTAGCCATTCGCTGGTAATGTTTTACAGAATCCCGGTCGTGTCGGCCCGTACCTCTCCGTGGGAACATTATATACGTCTATAACATTATATATCCTAACCTAAGGCAACCTAACACATCGGATGTAGTATTTTACAAGATTCCTGGCGGGTCGGCCCATACTTCTCGGTGGGAACATTATATACGTCTATAACGTAATATAACCTAACCCAACCCATCTAGCCTGTGGCTGATAATGTTTTACAGAATCCCGGCCGTGCGTACCGTACCTCTCCGTGGGATTATTATATTCGTCTATAACGTTATATATCCTGACCTAAGGCAACGTAACACCTCGGATGTAGTATGATACAACAGTCCTGGCGGGTCTGCCCCTACTTCTCAGCGGGAACATTATATTCGGCTATAACCTAATATAACTTAACCTATCCCATCTAGCCCCCCCGTACGTCTTTGTGGGAACATTATATACGTCTATAACGTTATATATCCTAACCTAAAGCAGCCTAACATCTC